>CM051833.1:78309729-79580049 GCA_028451465.1 Erethizon dorsatum | reverse complement strand
GTTTTCCAAAACTGGGGAAGACTCCAAGGGTGTTAGGTGCAATGCTGAGAGGCAGGTGATATAAAGGAAGGGTGCATGAAGGTGGTTTGGGCCACTGTTGATGGAACCTGAAAGGAGGTCTCAGGTGATGTGGGAGAGCTTCCTGGAGGGGGAGACTTCCAACATTTGCTTGAATCCATTTTTTTTTTTTTTTTGGTACCGGTGGTCGACCTCAGGACCTCACACGCCAGCAGGCGCCCGTGCCGCTGAGCGATATCACCGGCCCTTTTTTCGTATGTGGGATCCGGGAGTCGAACTCGGGCCCTTGCGCTTGCCAGGCAGGCGCATACACCACTGAGCCATCTCACCGGCCCCTCCATTTGTTTTTTTAAAGTAAATTTCATTAAGCACTTACTATGTATGATGCACTATTCTATAGGCTGGGAATAAAAGTCATGATCAAAATAAAACTTTACAAACACACATAGAGGCATTAACTGTTTTTATTTGGGTGGTGAGATTATTGGTCTTTGACCCCCTTTGGGTCCACTCATATTCTCTAATTTGTTTATAATAGGTATGAATTTCTTTATTAATATGAAAAATATTACTTAAAATCAAATATTAAAAAGAAGGGACTAAAAAAAAGACACTGGGACATATGAGACAAAGCAATGGGCATCTCTAGGACCCGCAGTCTCTGTTCAATCAAGTTATGAAGATGGGGACAAAGGAAACGTGTGCTGTCCTCTCTCCAGTGACATTTAAAGCTGTTGCCATGTGGAACTGGGATTATCCCGGGGGAGAGGGCACCAACAGCCGAGTGGCTCACCATCCACTACTTCGTTCAAGATGGAGCTTTGTACCTTACCCAGAGAATTTAGCACGACTAAGCTTTTCAAGCAAGTTTGCTCAAACCTTCTGAAATAATTTGAATATATCCTTCACCTTAATAATTATACATACAATAAAGGGAGAAAGAGAATATAGTGTTTTTACAGTAAGATTCTTTCCTGTTCAAATTACAAAAGAGAAATTTTTTTTCTCAAAATTAGCATCAAGATAATATAGGAGGAGAGAATAAATGTCAAAAGTAAAAAGACTATAGGATTCATTCAAATGATATCGATACCCATAGGCACTGTTTAAGCAAGCTATTTTCTTTTTTCTCTTTAGGCAAGTTATCCACCTGCTTCCTTCTTTCAAAAGTGAATTATGGGTCTGATAATTGGCTCAGCATCATAAGTGCCTGCCTGGCAAGCGCAAGGTCCTGAGTTCGACTCCCGGTACCCACATAAAGGAAAAAAGGGTCGGTGATATTGCTCAGTGGTACAAGGGCCTGTTGGCAAGCACGAGGTCCTAAGGTCGACTCCCGGTACCCATATTAAAAAAAAAAGAAAAGTGAATTATGGCTCTCTCTTGGACATTTGTAACAGCGCCTTTTTTAAAAAAAACTAATAATGATATGACAGACCCACTTTTGACCCTCCTGATAGTGACTGGTTAACATCGGTGACCAGTACCCTAGTTTTGAAAGAAACCAAACACATTCTTGTGCAAATCTCAAGAAACTCATAAATTTTCAGTACATGAGTGTGAAACAGAAATGGAAAAAAGATCAGAAGGAGGTTGAAACAACAACCAAGACATAGCCCTCAGAAGGACCTTTTGTCATGGCTTAACTGTGGCAAGAAAAGAACTCCACCAATAAACTCTTTAGAAAGGAACTACCTCAAAGTTCTAGGCAAAACCAGTTCCATGGGCTTTGGAGACCAGCACTGAATAATGTCATTACTGCATTAGGATGCAATTGTTTATGATTAGGATTATAAAACGGGCACAATTAAAAGGACAAAATGGAAAAAGTAGGCCCGAAAATCACATCTGATGTTAACTGAGCCAATTAACCGAGTCCAGAGATATTTATTTCATTGTCTCACCTTCCAGCCTCTCAAAATGCAGAGATGATTAGCTGAAGGGACAGGAGCATGTCACTGTTATGAATGACTTGTCCTGTAAGAACCTGGATGCTCCATACCTGTCTTCAAAAGAGCCACTCATCCCTTTTCTAGCAATAACTTCGGCTATTTGTTCCATGAGCAGTTTATTGATTATTCTTCAATATGCTAGGCATCATGCAGGATACAAGAACATAAAAAGACGAGAGTTCACACCCCCTGGAAAGACGACAGACAACAGCTAGCATATACAATAAGTAGGATATAATCGAATATGCAAGTACATTATAGAGACTCCATGCTACAAGGATTCAGAGTAGGCCAAGATCAATGAATATATGGCAGGCAGAACTCACCAAGGGGAAAAGAGTACTAATCCTATTCATACAACATCCCAAGGGAGTAATGGACTGGCTAATCTGAAAGAATATTTGAAAGTGTCTGAATTTATTTAGAAACGTGGTTTTTTTTTTTTTCCACCCAGAACTACCAGATAACATGTGGTAGAGAAATGACTGAATAGCTGGATAGATAGATAGGAACAATAGCTGTCATTTGATTCACATCTTCTAGCACAGTGGTGGCGAACCTATGGCACGTGTGCTGCAGCAGGCTGTTTGTATCACTGAAAGCTCTAAAAGGTTTGCCATCACTGTTCTAGCAGAATGTGAAAAGCCAAATGCCTGGAGACCAAGCAGGTACTCTGATCAAACTGCTCTGTGTGCCAGCCATCATGCTGAGTGTATCACATGCATTTTTGTGTGTGTGTGGGTACTGGGAGTCGAACTCGGGACCTCGCGCTTGCCAGGCAGGTGCTTATGCCACTGAGCTATCTCACTGGCCCTGCATTTTTCATTTAGTCCACTGAGAAGATACGGATGCTATCCCAGTGTGGTGTCAGAGGCTCAAGCAAGTTAAGGCTTTGCAGGAGGTTTCGTAGGTTGGCAGAAGCCACATGTCCAGCAAATGTAGAGCAGGGACTTGGGGTAGGAAGTTCACAGCCCCGGCCCTTCTCCACTAGCCTCTTCTAGAGCAGAGACAAGTACAGGGGGCCTGGTGGTGCTAAGGCCTGGGCTCCTTGACAGTGAACAGCCCCCCTTGGGCTTTAGCAAACTGGTGTCAGGCAGAATGCAAGCCCCCAAGGGAGGTTTATTTAAAATCCTCTTTTACATATATCGACACTTTTAAATGTTAAATTCCTTGATTTTTGTCAAATATTGACAACAGATTCAGTCTCTTTGCAAACTGAACAAAACCATCTTCACCAAGATCAGGCCATGGGCTTCCAAAGGGCAGCCTCTAGCTTATGCTTTGTCAAGGATCATTTCATTTGTGTGGCTTCACTTTTCACAACGACCCTTTGGAGGAAGTGTTACTCCATCTGATGTGTGGGTGCAGAGTCCGCCACAGTTTAAGGAGAATAAGTGACTTTCTGCAAGCACATCTATTTACAAGTAGAGGACTTTGATTCAAAGTCCTGGCCCTCAGCAACAAAGTAGGCTCCCTTGAGCCCTACCACATTGGTCAGAGCCATGCCTGGCCCTGATCTGTAATTTGCCAGAGAAAGAGTTGCCCTTTAAAATGTTAGTCTTTGAAGAATCACAGTGATATAATAAAATGTTTAAGATAAAAGAAATCAAAATCCACGCTTAAATAAATGCCCATTAAATACATGGCTTGTGTTTAATAAATGTGTGTTTGAAGGAATGAACTAGATCCTTTCTATTGAGAAGTGATCCTTAGGCAAGGGATGCAGACAGCAAGAGAATGGCAGTAAAGTGGGGAGTGCTAAGATGGGACAGCAAGTCCCAAAGTGGAAGCAGAGGCACACGCACTTGTCTGCTGCATGGGTCCACCCAGAGCTGGCACTGGGAGATCCATTCCTCTTCTAACAGACTTGGAAATGAGACGAACTCAGAAAACCTGACGCTTTCTTCCAAGGCTCTCAGCTAGCAAGAGAGGAAAGTTGGGGTGGAACTCTGAATTTTAACTTCAAGAGTCTCTTTAGCTGGGCGTGGTGGCACACACCTGTAATCCCAGCACTTGGGAGGCTGAGGCAGGAGGATTTCCAAGAGTTCAAAGCCAGCCTGGATTACACAGTGAGTTCAAGGCCAGCCTGAGCTACATTGTAAGACCCTGTCTCCAAAAAAAAAAAAAAAAAAAAAAAAAAAAAGAAGTCTCTTTAATTGTGTGTGGCCGGCAACAAGCTAAATAAAACTCATATGTATTCTGACCTTGTAAACTCTGGATTTGAATTTACTGTGGAGCTAAGATGCCCACATACAACCTCTAAGAGAATTCTGGGGGGAGCCTTTAAAAAAAAAGAATCTGCCCCCAACCAGGGTGGAAATGAGAATACACAAGGAAAATAAAGTCATCCACCATCTCACCAGCCCATTTTAGGTTGCCTTAATCTCTTCCTGAAGAGTGTGTGTGTGTGTGTAGTATTCTGCACTCAGCTGAGATCATACTATATATGCGATGTTAAGCTTGGATTTTGATTTCTTTTATCTTAAACATTTTATTATATCACTGTAATTCTTCAAAGACTAACATTTTAAGAACTTTATAATACTACAATAAATGGACCACCATAATTTATTTTATTAATTCTACTGCTGGGAATTTAGTTTATGGTCTACTTTTCCACAATTATGCTCTGATGAATATAAAATGGTCTTTATTTTCAATTGGTTCTTCAAGTCGTTTTTGTAGAAACGGAATCAGTGAGCACCAGGCCATGCACTTTGAGCTTCTTTGCATATATTGCAAACACACATTCCAAAAAGGTTGTAGCAATTTACACTAAAACTGTAAGATTAAAAAAAAAAATGTCCCTTGTTCTCTCTTAACCTCAGAATCAACTTTTTCTGAAGGGATGGGCCTCCCTCCCCTTGTGTCTCGCTGAACAATACTCACTCAGTGACTACAGATGTGTGCTTCCCAACAAAGCCTTCCTTTCATTTCATTTCATTTTTGACTAGCAAACAAACATGCACTGCTCCTAAAAGATGCAAAAATGTGCTTTATTGTTTTTAAAGAGCCTCTGGTGAGTAGGTTGTTGTGAAGTTCCATGAAATGGCTGAATTTATCCCAATGGTATAAATCAAGAGAAGCAGGCCTGAAGGAAAAGCATTCCATCTGAAATGGCAGCAGTGGTTTAGAGCTGTGTGGCCAAAATGCCCATTAGCTGTTTGTCAGGAATATTTTTAGAAAGTGCAGAACCAGACGGGAAGGAGAACTGATGCGATGGTATCATTCTCTCCCTGGGAATCTGCCGGCAGCCTTCAGAAGCCATGCAGAGGCCCTGTGCTCTTTGCACTGACAAACCCAGCACACATTCCCCAAACACACAAAATGCTCAACCAAACAAGGGCCACCTGGGCCGGTGAGATGGCTCAGCGGCTTAAGCGCCTGCCTTGCAAGCGCGAGGGCCCGAGTTCGACTCCCGGAACCCACATACAAAAAAGGGGCCGGTGATATCGCTCAGCGGCACGGGCGCCTGCTGGCGCACGAGGTCCTGAGGTCGACCCCCCGGTACCCACAAAAAAAAAAAAAAAACACAAGGGCCACCTGTGCCCAGATTTATCAGGATTTTTCACTTACTGCAGGTAAAGGATTTCTGTTATCAGACCTGCAGACATGAGAACATTTGAAGGTACAGCTGTGAACTCCATCTGGGGTGAGATGGACTACCATTTTCTCAGCTACCTGGAATGAAATGATTCTGGGAAAAAATCCCATGATCTAAATGCAGTGTGGATTTCATAGCTTGCAATCTCTGCAACATTCCAAAAATGTAATTTTCATTGCTGCTGTTCAAGACTGCTATCTTCCTTAGTGACTGAAGCTTGTTCTTTGTAGCCTTGGATGACCTTAAGCAAGGTACGCAACCTCTCTGAGCCTCAGTTTCCTCATGAGAGAAGTGGGCCAACAGCAATGTCTGCCTCCTAGGGGTTTTGTGAGAATTAAGTGAAAGCATCCATGTAAAGCACTAAGCAGAACACCCAGTCTATAAGGAGCCCCAGGAATGTGTAATTTTAATTCTCATGATCATAGTATAGTTCAAAAGCAGACTTACCCAGCTGTAGCTCATTGGCATACTTTTCTTTTGGATACTACTGCTTTCTAGCCTCCCACCAGAGGAAAGGAAAGAAAAGAGATGAAGCCTAAAGCATCCCATCTGCACTATTTTAGCCATTCCTGTAAGCCACACAGGGGAAGAGGAATTCAGAACAGTAGACAAAAATGAAATTATTGAATGCCCTGTGGCTATTTCAGTCCCCATTTAGCATTTCATGGAGGATATGAAGATACACAAAGGGCATGCACTAGCATGGACTTCGACAGTGGCAGGACTTTCCTTGGTTCTAGTCTCCCTTTTCCAACAAGGAAGACTGACCTGGTGCTCTGCATGACGGCTGAGTCCATCCCAGTTCTAAGGGGCCAGTGGGCACTGCTTCCACTTAGATAGCAACACAGACCTGGGCCCAGCTCGGCTCTGCCACTGCTTGAGCAACTCACTTTCCTTGTAAAATAAGGTGACTGAATTAGGGGTCATCTTTAAGTTTCTTTTCAGTCATATAGGAGTATGTGGTTCTAGCCGCACAGCATTTTTAAGATCTAAAATATCTTTCCTGTGGTTTTTATAGGGTACAGGAGATTGAATCCAGGGGTGTTCTACACCTGCAGCCCTTTAAATTTATTAAGAATTTTATTTTAAAACAGGGTCTCACTAAGTTGCCCAAATAGAACTTGAACTTGCAATCCTCCTGCCTCAGCCTCCCTAAATACTGGGATTACAGGCATGTGTCACCACACTTGGCCCCCTGTGGCTCTCGTAGAAGTCTTTTCTTCATTACACTGTACTGTTCACACCTGGGTAGGTAAATGAGTCAAAGAGGGTTGAACAATTAAGTTGAAATAAGGTTACACGGGTGCTGGTAAATTTGTGGGATTCACTGCAAAATCTTGCATCAAACTAGGTCAGGTCAACAGGTACTGTTACTGAATAGCTACTCACAGCCAAACACTAGAACTGGTGCTCATACAATATTGTGGTACTTGCCAGCGCTGAATGGACTTCCAGGCAGAATATGAGCCTTATAAGATGATAAGCAAAAAGCAAGGATGACTATTGATTAATTTAATGATATCCTCTTGTGATAAGTCACTAAATATTTTATTGAAGCATATTTCCTATCCAGTAAATAGCTGAAAATTCATATAGTGAAACACAAGATACTGTTAGCATCACCTCCATTTCAGATAATTTTAATTTACTGCATCCCTCTCCTTGCCCAGAGTGGACCGTAAAAATTTTACTCTTAAGACTGTCACCTTGGAACACTTTGGTGTATTTTACAACTTGGAATATTTTTAAAATACAGAGTTTGCATAAAATGGGTAATGGAAGATCTTTATTGGCCTCTTCTTGGTTATTTTCAACAGGCTAGTGAGGTCCCACCAAGCGATATGCTTTTGTCACTGGTACACTGCCTCGTAGACTTGGAACAGCATTAAAATCTATGCAGCAGGAGAATAGGGAGTGCAGTGCTGAGCTCTACCTCCTGTGCCATCCCAGATAAACACACCAGACAGCAGCTCTTGGAAGCGTTCAGTGACACATATAGTAAGAAAAAACAACTGACGACTTCAGAACTAATCCCCTCAGCCCATCCCTTCAACCCACTGAACACTTTGAAAGCCCTCTCACTCCCTTCCCCATCACTAACAGGTAATACCTGACACCCAAAACTTCGAGGAGGAGAGGTTACAGATGGTAGATGGGAGTGGCAGAGGAAAAGATGCTCAACCTATGGCATCCAGGAAGAAGAGAGAGAAGGGAGAACCTGGAGACAAGAATCCATTGATGAGTACAGTGCCCCCATGACCCAACCACCTCCTAAAATCACGACGTTAGGGGGGATCTAAACTATAACATCAATCCAGCCTCTGCTTTGAGCTATTACCATGTCCACCTACCAGGGCTCACAGACAGACTGAAAGCCACTTCTAAGTATGTCTAATGGTTCCAATTGACCTACTCGAACAGGTCAAACTGACCTGTTTTAATCAGTCACAGCCTTGGGGGAAAGGATAGAAACCAACCTGAAGAGCAGAAGTAGAACAGGGAATTGACTCATGTGTGTAAATGGAAAGTCCATGAGGAACTGTGATATTGGAATTCACAATAAAAAAGAGATCTTTGCTGCCTGTTCTGCTTTCTAGCACCTAGCTCCTAAAGCCCTTGGGATTTCCAAAGTAAGAGTCTTTTTGTATACTAATGAGATTACTGGCTTGCAGGGTACCAACCATGTGATTAGAGGATTTGGATTTTCCACCCCACCTATGCCACCCTCAATAGCTCAGAAGGGGAGAGGGGCAGAGGTTATCACCAATCACCAGTTATTTATTCAATTATTCCTATGTGAAGATGTTTTCATGAAAACCAAAAAGGACAGGGTTTCAGAGAGCTTTTGTATTGCTGAACATGTGAAAATTCTAAGAGGGCAGTGTACCTTGAAAAGGCATGGAAGCTTCACACTCTTTCCCCCTCCATTGTCCTATGCATGTCTTCATCTGTCTGTTCATCTGTATCCTTCATCACCTTGTATTATAAAAGAAACTGATAAGCATAAACAAATCTTTCCTTGAGTTCTGTGAGCCATCCTACCAAATTATTGAACCCAAGGAAGAGATCTTGGGAACCCTGGTTTTATAGCTAGAGAGTCAGAAATACTGGTAAAAAACTGAGATTTGTGATTGGCATCTGAAATGCTGGCAGTCTTGTGCAACTGAACGAGGCTGTGAGTATGATGCTAACTCTAGGCAGATGGTATCGGAATTGAATTACATTGTAAGGCACCCAGCTGATGTCACTGGAGATCACATGTGAATGAAGAAAGTCACACTTGGCCACAGAAGTATTCTGAGTTATGTATAGTAAGAACACACAAATTTGTTTCTTCCTACACTGCAGGAGTGGATATAGCTTTCAGCACAGCTGGATTCACATACCCTGTCACTAGGAATCATGAATTTTCTGTCTTTAGTACTGGCTTCATTCCCAGTTGGCACTCTGCACATGGTAGCAAAGACAGCCACCAGCAGCCAAAGCTTCTCTCCTACCAGCTTAGAAAACCCAGCTGAGAGCAAGTGCCTCTTTCCCAGTGGTTCTAGAAAATGTCTCAGGTGGATTCCTGGTCTGACTTGAGTCACATGCCCATCACTTAACCAGACTTGACTACATACCCACTTTTGGGGACAGAGGATGTATCAGACTACCCACAGCACATGGACTGAGGATGCCAGGGAGACAGAAACCAAACATAACCAAAACACAGTGCTTCGCTGCCTGAAACATATTAACCCCTAGGAGTTCTTTCTTCAGTTTGATGAGTACTAATTAATATTTGAAATTCTGTTAAGTCAGAAAGAATTGTTCCTAATGATGAATCAGAAAATTACCAGGATAGCCTGCTCACTCCCTTCCAGGTGCACCTACCTGAAAATAACCAATATCCTAATTTCCAACACCATAGGTAAATTTGGCCAGTTATTATATTTCACATAAAAGAAATCATATGGCACATACTATTTTGTGATTGTGCACTCTTCTATATGTATATTATGCTTCAATAAATGATTTACAAAATAGCTACTCCTCATTTTTCCCCACGCTATCAACATCAAAAATTATAAAACTTTCAAGGACTTTCTCAGAGCTCTAGAAATGGCCTTCTCTTCAATAAAACAATTGCTAGATAGCACATTCTTTCAGCATCTGCGGTAAACTACAGGTGGCCAAGGTCATAAGCAGTGAAGCCTGTGTGAGGAACTTGCTGTATTTTTTTGCCTCCCACCTCTTTCTCCCAGCCTCCCAGCCTCTGCTCCACCCTCTTACAGGTGGGCATTTGGGAAAACATTATCTTTTGCTGGTCTCTGCATCTGGATGACAGAGGTGAGCAGGGGGCAACTGCCCATCAAACAATGGTTTTCCAACAAACCTTCCAAGACTCACATACAAGACAGACATAACATCTTTGGGTCACTCCAGAATGTGGTTTAGGGTCTCCCTTAATGAATGATGAGAATGACAAACACTTCCCTCTCCTCTCTACACTGAAGCACATTTGTGGAGAAATCCCTAAGAGTCTACAGCTTCTAGGTAGAAACTTCTCTATGGGGCAGAACTAGGGAAAACTATCAGGTAGGACTATCCATAAATAGAATGGCCATCCTTGGGAGATAGAACTGTGCATGAAAAGGATGGAGGAGGAGGAGGAGGGCTGAGGGCTGGGGATGTAGCTCAGTGGTAGAGTGCTTGCCTAGCCTGCACAAGGCCCCGAGTTCAATTTCCAGTACCACAAAAAAAAAAAAAAAAAAAAAAAAAAAGGATGGAGGAGCTTCTCCAAGGTTTGTCACAGACAGGCTTCCTACGATGTGCAAGAAGCTGAAAGGTTATTTCCAACACTCAGATTTCATGATTCTGGCAAAGTCCTAGTTGATCCTAAGCGCTAATCAGGAGTTAAACTATTGAAACCAAGGCCGATTCCTCTAAAAGTGACAATGCAGGACTATCATATGACTGGGCAATTCCCCTCCTGTCTATACCCAAAAGAATCAAAAATAGGTGCTCAAATGAATACTTGTACATGCATGTTCATAGCAGCACTATTCATAATAGATAAAATGTAGAACAACCCAAATATCCAGCCACAAACCAGTGGAAAAAATGTGGTATCGCCATATAAGAATATTATTTAGCCATAAAAAGGAACAAAATTCTGATATATGCTGCAAAACAGATGAAAACATTATGCTAAGGAAAGAAGTCAGACACCACAAAAAGGTCACATTATGATTCCATTTATGTGAACTAGCTAAAGTAGTTAAATCCACAGGGACAGCAGATTAGTGGCTGCCAAGAGATTAGGAGGGCAGCAAAAGGGGAGTCGACTGCTTAACGGGCAGAAGATCTCCTTTGGGGATGTTTTGGACCCAGATTGAGGTGGCAGTTGCACAACAGTGTGATTGCACTAAAAGCCACTGAAGTGTACACAGGAAGTCCCTGACCTATGAACGAGCTCCATTCTGGGAGAACGCTCATGAGTCAGATTTGTTCTAAGTCCAGCAAAGTGCATCTTATACACCTTCAACACAAATATACCATGTGTACTGCTTTAGCTTCCTAGCAGTCCCCTCCACATCACTGCTGCTTTTCCTCTTGCTTCTGGACGTCCTGGGCTCTGACTGAGCACTGTACCTCTGTACACTATCGCACTGTATGGTAAGCACACAGCAGCACAACTGTGACAGTGTCGGCAGACACACAAGCTACTTCCATGATTTGTTTGCATGTACATATGTTTGTCATATTCACAGCATGAATGGACTGTGAAAGTTCACAACTCAAATGATTGTAAGTCAGGGATTTACTGTACTTCTACATGGTTAACTTAACCTTAATAAAAATAAATAAAAGCAATACTGAGTGGGCAGGCTCTGCACTGCCCTGGGTACACAGGTTGCCGAGTAAATAGGCAGCCCTATCTTTCTGGGTCTCTTAATCAGGCATACCCAATCCAAAACTATTTTCTGGATTTAGACATTTAAAACAAAGCAAAACAACAACATCGACAAAAACAGTGGTCATCCTGAAACGGCTCTTGAGCCTCTGAACACCAACCTCCAGACTAGAACAGGACAAGGACACATAAATCAACCACTTGCAAGTCAAAAGGTCAAACAACGTGGGTTCCTAAACATTCAGGAGAAATATTTTTCCTTAAACTGGAAATAAGGCAAAGGAATTCAATTTAGACCAATAATGATGCACATGACCTTGAAAAGACACAACTGTATTTGAAGGTCTCATAATCAACCATTCCACTTAGGCAAACTCAGCAATTGCTCGGTCATGGGAACTATCTATCACCCAAACATCCTCCTCTTTGTTGCTTTCCTCAAGGCTTCTTTTCCTTTTTAAAGCAAGAATACATCAAGTGTTTTAATATGTTTTCAAGTGTAAATAATTTCATGGCCTCTCGCAGGACACAGCTGATGACTTTCTCATTTTGAGACTCATTTCAGGGCCCCTGTGAAAATGCTAGTCTTCTATGTGTGTGGGATGAGAGGACTCCATTCCTCACGTAGAGATTTCTCCTTCACCCAACTCTTTTTCTTACACTAACACGTATGTGTGTGCACACACATGCATGCACATACACAGCAACTGGTGCTGCGTTTCCTGGAGCAGATATCTCTTGCTTGGCTGAATGGTTCTTACAACAAAGCAGAGAGCTGACCCTTTCCTGTGGTCCAGCTCAAGAGAGATGCATTTCATGGCGGAGTCACATGTTGTTACAGTTAGGACCTGGAGAAAGGGGAGGGATGAGTGCACAAAGTCCCTGTACTGCCTCAAGTACCTCTCAAGACAGCCACTCGTGGTGGGGCTTAAAATTAGAGTGCTACAAGAAATAATTCATCCCCAGAGCTGAGCTGTAAGATAGAATTTCCAGTCCTTAAGAGGCATGAAGAGTTTTCACTACTCAAACACTAAGACCTTGCCAGAAGTACATAGGAGTCAGGGCAAATCAAACAGCAAACAGCTATTAAGCATCAACTCTCAGTATGGCAACTGAGGGGAAAAGGGTTATAAATTGTACACTTGCCCTCTTCAAGTCTAGAATCGCTTTGTGTGCAGCCATGTGTATTAAAAACAGATACATCTATTTTGTAAAAAGAATCCTCAGGTGAAAGAAGTTGTCTTAAGTTGCTAGGGGGATAGAAAGAGCTGGGGACAGAATGGGAAAACTTTTTCTTCCAGCTATTCCTCAGACAGAGGACTAATATCTAGAATATATGAAGAACTCAAAAAATTAGACTCCCCCCAAATAAAAGACCCAGTCAAAACATGGACAAGTGAAATGAATAAACACAGAAGAAGTATAAATGGTGAATAAATACACGAAGAAATGCTCAACATAACTGGCCATTAGAGAAATACAAATTAAAACAACACTGAGATCCCATCTTACCCCAGAAAGAATGGTCATCATTAAGGAATAAAATTATAACAAATGCTGGTGGGGAAAAAGGAACCTTTCTACATTGTTGGTGGGGATGTAAGCTAGTATGATCACTATGGAAATCAGTATGGAGATTCCTCAAAAAACTGAAACTAGAAATTCCATTTGATCTAGTTATTCCACTTCTAGGTACCTTCCTGAAAGAGTTAAAGACATCATATTATAGTGACATATGTATAGCCATGTTTATAGCAGTATAACTCACAATAGCTAAATCTTGGAAATGGCCTGTATGTCCATCAACAGAGAAATGAATAAAGAAAACGTGGTTTTCATCTACCATGGAGTGCTACTCTGCCATAAAGAAAAATAAACTTGCATCATTTGTAGGAAAATGGATGCACATTGAAACTATAATGTTTAGTGAAACAAATTAGAAACACAAGCTTAATTATCGCATGGTTTCTCTTATATGAAAATCCAAATTATAAATAAAGAGCAAAATAAAAGAGAGATAATAGGAAGTAGGGAGAGATCATTCTCAAAAGGGAAGAGGGGCCAGGGATTTAGCTCAGTGGCACAGCACCTGACTGGCAAGTGTGAGGTCCTGAGTTCAATTCCCAGTACCTCCCCCAAAAAAAAACCAAAAGGGAAGGGGATCAAGAGATGGAGGGGGTGGGGGAAGGAAAGGCACTGAAAAAAGGAATAGAGATGTGTTATGTACATGTACCAAGTCTACACATGGAATGTAGACATTATCTACTGCAAATATGTAGTAATAAAAATTTAAAAATGTTAAAAAAAAAAAAAGAGCTGGGGACAGACCTTTAACCTCACATTCCTTCCACAGTGCAGAAAGCAGCTCCTGAAGGCCCAGTGAGCTAAGTGCAAACATCATCTCCACCCTGTATGTGCTGTGTGACTGATGAGGTGCTAACCATTCCAAATCCCGCTTTTCCATCTGTCAGATGCATATCATGCTGCCTATTTTGCAGGGTAATTATGAAAACGAGATGTATAAGTATGTATTACTATACATTACTATACAACATATATTATGTGTTTATATATAAATGAGATATAGAGCATCAAATGAGATATATAAATAGGCCATGGAATATGTACACTGCATAATCACTATAATATAAATATGACATAATATAGAGATGAATCAATAATAATTCATAAAAATAGCCATGAATTGGAGGCCAAGTATGCTGCATATGCTACCTCAGTCCCTTCAACAACTCTACTATAGAAGTCTTACAAATGCAATCCAATTTTATAGACCTTGCCTTTCTTAAGGCAAACTAACCTGTAGCCAAGAAACATGCAAATCTCTGAATCTTCCCAGGCCTGATAACGCTATGAAGAAGTATCCCATCAGGTGCGGTCATGGCTCATGGTTATCACTGCCCCACTCGAGGAGTGTTCAAAGCAAGAGCTCCTCAGCATGTGGGCAGTCAGGCAACTTGCTAAGTGTGTCCAGCTTAAAATACCCCGTTTTTCCCTGTCCTTCTCTGAATTTTTTATATTTAACCTATTTATTATTTCCCTTAGGACATTTTTGTCAAAAGGTAAGTGTGTGTGTGTGTGTGTGTGTGTGTATGGTTGCTCCCAGGGGACATCCGATAATTTCTGAGGACATAATTCAGTTAGTGTGTGTGTGTGTGTGTGTGTGTGTGTGCGTGTCTGAGAAGGGTAGCAGGGGAGGGAGGTCTGTTGTGTTATTGGCACCTTGTGGGTCAAGGCCAGAAGAGGCTGCCAAACCTCCTACAATGCACAGGAAAGTCCCCTGCCCCCACAAAAAAGAATTATCCTGCCCGAAAGGTCACTAGTGCTAAGGTTGAAAACTCCTGCCTTAGAGGCAGAGAGAGTCTTAGATGTCTTTGATCCATAGATAATAAGTTACCATCTCCTAGCTGATCTTAAAACAAGAGTCCAGCTTCATTGCATACAGGCTTGCAGATGTGCAGCAGGAGACAGTACGAAAGGAAAAGAGGATTTCAGCCAACTGTGCTCTCAGAGGGGTCCAAAGACATCTTACAATGTATTAACTATTGTTATTCTCCTATTATTATGTTATGAATTTCTGTTTCACTTTTGTTCAATAAAATTTAAAAAAAAGATAAAAACAAAACAAAACAAAACAAGATAAGCAGACAGCAAGTCCGTGCCTGTTCTCTGCGAGGTAGCTCTCCCTCGGCTCTTTACTATCTGAATGGCAGACAGCTTTGTGGGCCAAACCTGTGCTCTACACCACAGTGGACTGTGCAAGGCAAAGCCTCATACAGGATGGTTCCTTGCCCCTAGGCCCAAGCCTGGGCCTGCCCCCTACAGCCCCAGTCCTCCCCAATCTACAGAGGAGAAAAAAAATTGTCCTGGCAACTTCTTTCCCCTGGCTCTCTCATCTCTACGTCAACCCTCTTTTTCCCAAGTGAAACTACAGCATGCTGGGTAAAATGCTACTACAACGCACTTACAGTTGGCCATAGGCAGGCACAAACATCAGCTCTGGCTGTGTAAGGTAACCCAGAATGGGCCCTCTATAGACCACATTCTATAGAGGAGGAAAAGGAGGCTCAGGACAGAGTGCGTTTCCTAAAGTTACACAGCTCAGGGGAGGAGCAGGGCTCCAAAACTGCATTCCTGCTTCCAAGTTTAGGGCTCTTTCCACTCCACTGCACATCTGTAAGGAAGGCCCAGGACAGCTTCTTTATCATTTACCACTCACCCAGCAGGGAGTGGAGACCCAGACAGCTGGAGGAAGAAACATGTGAGCTAGGCTGAGTTTACTGAGACACAGCAGAATGAAATGTGGGTCACCCCATATTTGGCTGCCATGGCTGAGCGTGGATGTGTAGGAGAAGCTCAGCCTGGGGATCCCCCTGCTGCAGTGAGGGAGCAGCCAGTGGTAAGTCTGAGGCTGGTGGTAACTTCCTTAGGTAGACAAATGCTCCTCAAAGTGGAGCAGGAAGAGGTATGGCACAGGGCTTGGAGGTCCTGAATGGCTTCACTCCTTCATGAAAGAGTCACTGATCACTTTGGGACCAGATGTAATGAGTACAGAGCAAACAGGGCTGATAATATCTCCACTTCCTCAGGATTTAGATTCTAGGAGAGACACATACTAAGTACACCCAAAATAGAGATTATCATGTTAAGTGCCAGAAGAGAAATACACTAGGAACTGCAATTAAAAAAAAAAAAAACCCCAGCTTGGGGGAGGGTGGAGCACTATGTAGATAAAAGATGAGGGAGATGCTCTTGGAGGAAATAACATTCAAACTGAGACCTAAAAGCTAAGAAGAAAGCAGCTGTGGAGAATGGAGAAAGTGGGAGGGTGTGGGCCTTGGGCTGGGCCTGTCCATGCATGCATCCCATGAGGCCACCATGGCCGCTGGCCGGCCAGGGTCATGAGGGAGGAGCCCATTATGCAACGTGGTCATCACTGCCTCAAGCAAGCCCTTCAATTTTGTCTATGAGCAATGGGAGACCAGCACTGGAAAGTTTTATGCAACAGAGATGCTTCTGTTTTGAAATTTCATTTGGCACAGTGAAAGGAATGGTCTAGAGAAGACCAATAATGGGGTTTGTTTGGGCTAAGGTGAAGGTGCTTTGAATAAGGACAGCAGCAATACACCTGGAGAGAAGGAGACAAGTTCAGGATGAATGTGGAGTAGAGTTGCCTGATGGCTGCTTTATGGGTGAAATGGAGGAATGAAGACTGCTAGCTATGTTTCTGAATTAGGGCAATTACTAAGTGAGGTCATTTGCCAAGATGAAGAACTCTAGAAAAGAAACAGATTTAGGGCAAAGTAGGGTCCTGTATTCCAACTCTCCAAGCCAAGCTCAGCCTTAAAAATATCCTCATCCTTAGCCTCCTCATTATTAATAAATGTTTATTGACCACATATAACTTCAAAACACTGCTACAAAGATTCACTTTTTAAGGAAGCTAAGGTTGGAAAAGTGGAAAAAAATTACAAAATGGCAGGGATAATTTGATTGCATTTAAGTCTTTTAAAAAAGATAGTATATAAATATATAAACACTAGTTACCGAAGGATTTGTACTTTCCACTTCATACTTTTTTTCATTACTTTCATAACTTTAGAAAAAGGAGGCATTCCTTTGGGATTAGGCCTTGTATTTCCAAAAAGCCCCTCTGAAAATGCACTATTTCCTGATGGAAGCCATAATCTATCAGGACATCCGAAGAGAGCTGAGTTGTGAGGGGAAAAGGCACAAGCCAATTATGCAGAGAGCCTTGTGCAGAAGGCCCTGAGTACCTTCCAGGCAGCTCTCACGTGGGGCCCCCATGAATGCATTCAGATTCCAATCATCCTTTTCTTCTTGCTTCATCATCTCCCTTTTTTCTAACCTGGTACACTATAGTGAGCCCTCCCAGTCCTTGTCGTGGTCCTGGAAGTTTGTAATCCCATGGAAAAGTTATTGGAATTCTAGCAAGTTAATTCCAATCTACCACTTCCAGTGCAACCCACAGTGAGAATAAAGACAATAAGGCATATTTATAGTTGTGGGGAGCCAAGGGGTCCTAAGTCCAGCCAAGATGGTGGCTACTGGAACAAAGGCCTCGACCCAGGGCCGAGCTTGGGTTTTATTAATTCTTGAGGAGGGGAGTGGCTCGGGGATGAGTACCATGAGCTGGGCTAGGTAGGTGGCCTGAAATCACCTTTGCCATATGCAGAGGGAAGGATATGCAGAAGGAGTAATCTGCATATCACAATTCAAGATAGTATCTAATGTTTTGGGGTTGGTGCTTTAGCTCTGATGTGTAATCTTTTATGCCCTGGGAAGTCATGGCCTCTTTCTTGAGGCTTGATTGAAGCCTACAGCATGGAGCACAACTCTCCATCCCGCCAGGGCTCCCTTGTATTGGGAGCAAAGGGGCAGGGAAACACAGGCCTGTCGCCTTGCTTCAAAGACTACATATCAGGACCTTGGCTGGACCGATTTGCATTGCTTAAAGCCAATTGAAGAGATAAGGAAAAGTCCTAGCCAGCTCTGTACATATCAATAGGTGGAAATAGGGCCAGGTTCAGCCAAGATGGAGATAATTGCTCTTCTTTCAAGGAGAGCCGTCCAGGTGGTCCTCCACAGTACACCTACTGTGGAGGCCTGGTACAGTCAGACAGTGAGGGCCACACTGATTTAGCTCCAAGCTGCCCCTGACACTCTATCTGCAGAATTTTGCATCTCATGGTCCCGTACATCTTTAGGGTAGAAGTCAGAAACTTGCTTTCTCAGCTTCCCTTGTAATTAGGGTAGAGTCATGTGACCTGGGCTCTGCCAATCAGAAGTGAGAGGCATGAAGTGTGGAAGCCATTTGGACAAAGGTGGCTGCAGGTATCCAACTTTCAGAGAGAAGAGTAGCAGAGGATCTTTGCTATGGTTTGAATATGGTTTGATCTGTCCCCACCAAAACTCATATTGAAGCTTATCAGGGTGGCAGTGTGGGGAGGTGAACCGTACTGGAAAGTGTTTGGCTCATGGGGGCAGAGCCCTCATGAGTAGATTAATGCCATCTTGTGGGAATGATTAAGTTCTCCTTTCATAGGGCTGGATTAGTTACTGTAAGAGTGCATCGATAAAAAGTGAGTTCAGCCTCCTCTGTTATCTCTTGCTTTTTCTCTCATAATGTGACCTCTCTTTACTTTCTTTCTGCCATGAGTTGAAGCAGCATGAGACTTTCACTACAACAAAGACAATGGCAGCATTGTAATCGTTTGGATCTGGAGCGTCCCCCAAAGGCTCATGTGTTGAAGGCTTGGTCGCCAGCTGATAGTACTACTAGGAGGCAGTGAAATTTTCAGAAGGTGGGGCCTAGTTGGAGGAAGTAGGTCACCAGGAGCATGCCTTTGAAAGGGATATTTTCTCCATGACACTTTGGACATCCTCTCTCTCTCTCTCTCCCTCATTCCTTTCCTCTCTCTCTCTTCCTCTCCCTCCATTCCTGGCCTCTCCCACCACGATGTTTGTTTGTTCCACCACATGCTCTCCACCATGATGTTCTGCCTCACCACAGAGCCATGTGACCATGGACTGAAACCTCTGAAACCATGAGCCAAAATAAATCTTTCTTTTTCTAAGCTGATTTTCTCAGGTATTTTGTCACAGTGAACAAAAGCTGACTGACATAAGTGCCATAAACTTCTGGAACCATGAATCAAAATAAATATTTCTGTATAAATTACCAATTCTGAGGTATTCTCTTAATAGCAACAGAAAAGAGACTAAGATATCTTTGTCTGTTGTGCTCCACATCAAGCATTGCTGCTCATGTAGGAGGTTTCCCCCAGACCAGTGGATTGCCTGGGCTGCCATTTTGCTTCCAACTCAGTTCTGCCTCTGCTGGAACTTCATTAATAAATTACTTCCCTGCTTAAACCAACTGGAATGGACACAGTGGTCTACAACCTAAACTCTTAACTGATAACTCAAGTCCTCAAGGCAGAAACAGAATTTCATTCATTTTTCTATCACTAATGTGTAGCAAAGTGTTATGCATTTTGAAGGTACTCAATCAATTTTGTTGAATAAGTGAGTAAATTAAGAAAATAGATGAAAATTCCAGGCTGTAAATGATTCATTCAAATCCTCTTTTTTTCAGTGATCATACAAAGGATTACATGACCCCTAAGTCTCTTGACTAATTACAGAAAACAAACAAGAGATGTTGCTTCCCAGTGGTTCTCAAACTATGTTCCTTTGGAATATTGGTGATTTTCCCATTACGAAAACTGAGTAACAGTAAGTTCTCCCAAGCATATAGAAAGAATTTTTTTAATACAAGGAATTTTGTCAGTTTCAGGTTTTCTTTCAGAAACTTTAAAAATTGTGGCAATTGCTATTATTTTGTCAGCAAGTGCAGAGGATGAAAAGATCATTGTGCAAGTAAGCAAATATTGTAACAAAAACTCAAATCCACTAGTCTGCTTACTTCAACAGTTTCCTCCTTCCTTGTGTCCATTTTGCTCACTGGAACTGTACACTTAATATGGCATCCTATTTTCTGCTAGTAAGTTGTCCTTAGTTCATACAATGGAATCCAGTGATTCAATTTTTTATTGAATAGACACCACTTATAAATTCTTGGCCACCTGAACATTTTAAAGAATTAATTCTAAAGCCTTTCCATCACCATGTTATCCTTCGGTTACAAACACACACACACCCCAAAATCCTCATATGTCAAAACTCTATCTTCCTAATACCTCCAAATATGATTTTATTTGGAGTTAGGACCTATAAAAAGGTGACTTAATTAAAATGAGACTGTTAGGGATTGCCCTAATCTATCCGACAGGGCTCCTTCCAAGGGGAAATTTGGTCATGGAGACATACAGGGAAAAGATTATGTGAGGACATGATGATATGGTTTAGACATAAAATGTCCCCTAAAGTCTCAGGTGTTCAGAGGTGGGACTATCAAAAGCTGGTTGGGTTCTAACTTCATAGGTGGATCAATCCATTGAAGAGATCATAATTAGATGGCATTATTGGGAGGTAATGGAAACAGGAGGTGGGGCCTCATTGAAGGGAGTAGGTCATGGGGGCGTGACCTTGGGGACTGACTATATCTGGCCCTTTCTTCCCTGGTTCCCTTCCCTCTCCGGACATGGAGGTCTGCAACCTAAATTCTTAACCGATAACTCAAGTCCTCAAGGCAGAAACAGAATTTCATTCATTTTTCTATCACTAGTGTGTAGCAAAGTGTTATGCATTTTGAAGGTACTCAATCAATTTTGTTGAATAAGTGGGTAAATTAAGAAAATAGATGAAACTTTATTGGCTCCTGGCTGCCCAGCCTCAGATAAGAACCTGTAGACATAAGCAAGGGAGCCTGAGCTGGGGCTGCTTGTTGCCAGCCCTCCTTACAGGCAGGTGTCCTGCCTCAGTTTGTCTTCCATACCTCTGGCTGGAAACACACATCAGCAGATTCGCAACTTGCCATGCTATTAGAAAATCATTCCTTATACCATGCATTGTGCCCTCCTTCTTAGGCTCTTTTCTAGTCCAAATACCACAGGGAAGAGTGACCTTTACCTTGCCTGAATGTGAATGAGTTATCCAGAGGAGCTGACAGCAGTCAGCACACACCAGTACCCTTCTGAAGACCCTGGGGGGAATGAGAAGACACGCACCGAGGAGCTGGGAGGGGCTGAGACAAACCGACTACCTCTAAATGATCTCTGGGCCTTGTGTTGGCTCCAGGCCCCTTCCAGAGATGGTTTCTAGGGACAAGAGAGCATTTGAAAAGGGACTCTCTGGGAGGTTCAGCCCCTGGGAGGGCTCTGGCCTCACCCTGCCAGGCGCCTCTCCCAGATGCCCACCAGCAGCTGGAGCACAGCTGCTCAGAATTAACATCCAGGGCTCTGCTGTACAACAGAGGATGAGAGGGACAGGGGGCCCTGCCCAGGAGGCTGCTAGAGAGGCGTGTGGGGCAGTGGGGAGGTCGGGACTTGACTTCAAAGCAGCCAGTGAGGATGGGAAGATGGAACAAATGGCCACGGCTTTAGAAGGCAGAGTCAGTAGGTTGATAGCTGAGGGATCAAGAAGGAGTGAAGCAGGGACAGTGAGAAGGGAGGATCATTTGTTTCTGGCCTAGGCAGCCCGGTAGACTGGGTTCTCTAGCAGCAGGGACTCTAGGAGGAGTAAGTTGGAGATGATGGCAGGTTTTCTTTATGGCACATATTAAGTTACAATACCTGTTCTCCTGCATCTCTTTCTCAGACCAGACTATATTCTCCTTGAGGGCAGGGCCCGCATTGTGGCCGCGAACGTGGGGCACAACATGGGGGCTGTCACACGGCATGGCCTGGGTTTAGAATTGTGAAGGTCAGACACACAGCTGGCATGAAAGCATGTCTACTGTCTCTCAGCTAAATTTTCTTTCTTTCTTTCTTTCTTTTTTCTTTACAATATGGGAGGTCAAACCCTGGGCCTTCACACTGAGCTACACTGCCATTTTGCCTTTGTGCTTTTTTTTTTTTTTTTTTTTTTTTTTCCAGACAGGGTCTCCCTAAGTCACCAACTTGCCCAGCCTGGGCTTGAACTTGTTATCCTCCTGCCTCAGACTCTCAGAGTGCTGGGGTTACAGGTGTGCACCACCATACCTGGCTTCTTGAGTAAATATTTTAAAGCACAGTGTAGTGATTGTATTTACTTTTCTGTATTCTTCATTTTCTGGCATCTGGGGCCTTGCTGACTGGAGAGAGAGTATCCCTCCACGGCCTGGCAGTTCTTAGAGATAGGAAACTGCTCGCCTTCAACACACCTTTCACATGCAAACAGAACAATCAAGAGGCCATACCCTCCCCTCATCTACTACCTCCTACACTAACCTCTCACGAGTCACCAAGTCACCTCCTGCCCTAATCACTCCAGGGCCAGGTAGCAGACAATTAGGGATGGTCTCCAGGCTCTGAAACCCATTGAATTATGCAGAGCAACCAATATTGGGGGTGGGAGGTTACTGGAGACTGAATCCAGTGTCTTCACACTGAACTATATCCTCAACCCTTTTTATTTTTTTAAGTCAGGGTCTCACTAAGTCGCTAAGTCAACCAGGCTGGCCTCATACTTGCAAACCTGTCTACCCTGCCATGCCCACTCCTTCCCCGCAAAACCAAAATAAAGTCATTTACACATATGTCCCCTCTCTTTTCTGCTTCCTGACCAGCCCTGGCGCTTCTGTGGCCTTGTGTCACATGCTGTGCCTCCTGTTTCTAGGGACCTGCTTCGTGACAGGCATTTCTGTATCTGTGTGTCCTACACACCTGATTAAAACAAATCATGGGTACACTTCAAGACAGATGGCTAAACGTGAATAAGCATTCAGTAACTGCAAATTAACAACTGATTCCTTCCAAGCAGTGCAGAGTACATCTTCTTCGCAAGAGAGAAAGGAGATGATGATTCTATCTGTCGTGCTAAAATGGGATGGAAGTAGAAGAGGAAGCCACTTTGGGGAGAGGATGGGCCAAAGCCCATCATGGGCATCCCTAATCTAGTATGAGGTCCTGGGTTTGGGGCAAGAATGAAGAGCAAAGAAAGAGCAGAAGAGGCCTTTGCTACGTGCCCCGCAGGGCCTGTGCAGGCTGTGAGCATGCAGGATGATCCAGTCAGCACTTAATGTATCATGGTGAAAAGGTTCCTTTTCAGGAAAGAGTTTTTCAAAGTCATGCAAACCAACAAAACAGAGATGAAGGAAGCATCCCCTTTATGATGTTCGTTTCTTTATAGTGGCATCAGAAGCTCCCATTAATCCAAAATGATGAAATGAGATCGTGGGTACACAAAGCGCATGTCACACTCTCTGTGAACACTCCATGAATTGCACGTGTATTGCTGTTCCTACTGATTAATAAGCATATTCTCTAAGTGGCTTGTCTAGCAAACAACCTTTAGGTGATTGGCTCAACAAAGTGAAAGCTGGGCATGGTGGCACACAGCAATGCCAGCACTTGGGAGGCTGAGGCAGGAGGATTGTGAGTTTGAGCCCAGTGTGGACTGCATAGTGAGACTCGGTCTCAAAAAAAAAAAAAAAATCAATCAAATGAAATTTATTCATCATGAATGGCTGCCCTATATATAATTTCATTTTCCCTGGATGAATCTGAGTGCAACTTAAGACGTCATTCAACTTCTGATATGTTATGAATAATCCTGATTGCCTCTGTATTTTAATGATCATAGAGTATATCTTGATTATATTTGGTCCTAGATAAACACACCATGGCTCAGTGGGGATGTTGGGTTGCCCCCAAATCACTGGACCAGGAAGAAGCATGATATACGAATGAAGCACTTGGAAGAGTTATGACCCTTCCCAGAGATGCCAAACTTAGATGTGTTCATCTCCATGGAAAACCCACTTTAATCTTGAAGCAATGCCATCAAGTCCTTCTCTACTAAAAATCCAAGAGCAACGCACAGAAAACAGGTATCTAAAAGCCCTGCCCCAAACTGGACATTGACTTTCCCTCTTTGCCCTATGCAACCATGGGTTTACCAGATTCCACAGTATCAAATATCTTAGTTACTAGAAATAAACTTCATAAATTATGGTATCTGTTCTTTATAGTTCTCATTAGGGATTTTACTTGCCTAAAGAATTGAACCCAAATACAGCAATACATGACTCACAGGAATTCTACCAAATCTACTTTCCCAGTTTCGAGTTCCAGATATGGGGGTATAAGCAGCCAATAAACAATAACATTTAGGAGCAAGAAGTCTTTCTTTTTTTTTTATTTTTTGGGGGTACCGGGGGGTTGACCTCAGGGCCTCGCGCGCCAGCAGGCGCCCATGCCGCTGAGCGATATCACCGGCCCTTTTTTCGTATGTGGGTTCCGGGAGTTGAACTCGGGCCCTCACCCTTGCCAGGCAGGCGCTTACACCGCTGAGCCATCTCACCGGCCCAAGAAGTCTTTCTTTGGGAGGTTTCAGGATGAAAAATAGGGGTGCTTTGTCACTTCCTCCCATCCCACAATACCTTCAGAAGTTTCTCCTGCCTCTTCAATCACAGTCCTTCCCTCTGGTACCTTTAAATATCCCCCACGAATCTACAAGAATATTGATTTAAGCATTTTCATACTGACAATTCAAACAACAGGCAAAAAGGACTGTGGAATTATGGACATGTGTGGAGCCCACGGGTACATCATCAGGGATCACAACTGTGTCACCAATGGTTAACCAACAACCTTGCCAGAACCAGTATCTGGGATACCTGACTAACAGCTCTACCTTGGCCCTGGCTGACCACCTTGATTTCCAACCCAGGCAAACTCTCCTGGCAAACCCCACGCAGCCAATCCTGAGACTGTAAACCCATTTCCATCATAGATGCCTCTTTGCAGGAACAGAGTCAATATATTCAAGTCCTCCTCTGAGGCTTGTATCAAGTCACTAACATCAGGAGAAACAGCAACTTACTGGGAGCCAGAAGGATGGATACTAAGATGTATCCTTGACTTCAATTATCTAACAACAGCCTAATTGGGCATAATTAGCATGCAGACAAAAAGACAATTAATGATGTGTGGTAGTATCTAATGGTGGAAACTCACTCAGCCTAAGGTTGTAAAAATTCAGAAGCTGGGGTGCCCCAGCAAGACCTGGGGGAGGAGGCAGGCATTGAAGGTCAAGCAGCTTGCAGACAATCTGTCAGAAGGAAATGAGCCATGCACATAGAGCATGGGGGAAAACACACAGCAAATTTAGGGGCCAATGAATATACCTGTCTCCCTTCTAGTAAAACCACAGCAGCGTTGAACCCAGGTATAAATTAAATCTGAATAGCACAAGAGAGGCCACTCCTCAAATTCATACCCAAGAGGGAAATAACCAGTACAGCAGGATGCTGAGGCTTGGTATGGGCTCAGAATCCTTTTCAACACCATGATCCAGGCAGCCACTAATAATCAGTGTTCAAGCTAAAAGTCACTTTGCTCTCCCTGAGAATGGAATAAGCCGAGGTTGGGTGAGGACATGTCGGGATTGCTTCCTGGATGTCAAGAACAAAGAAAGATCATGTGGCCTCACTTCATTCCTGCAGTCAGAGGAATACCGATCTTGTGGGGAAGTTAGACTGACACCCTTGCATCCACAAAGGTATTGTAGCATGATTGCCCATCACTACTCTTGAGGAGACCCTAGGCTCTGAATCTTTTCCCATTCTTCCAAAGGGCCCAGAAGTAGTTCATCCTCGAAGATAGCTATCTTAAGTGGGCATGGTGACACATTTCTGTAATCCCAGCACTCTGGGAGGCTGAGGCAAGAGGGCTGTGATGAATTTAAGGCCAGCCTGAACTATACAGAGAGATCCTGTCTCAAAAACCAAATCAAACCACCCAAAACAAAACCAATAAAGATGGCTGTCTCCCATGCCTCCCTACCTGAGTATACCATGCCACTGCCCTTTGAGAAGTTAAGTCTGACTTATAGTCCATTCTTTTGCATCTGAGCTGTTCTGTGACTGCCCCATCTATGTAGTAGGGCAGAAGAGATACCGTGCCAGTGCTGGTCCTCACCTTTAGTAAGATCAGCAGTTTTGCTTCCTCTGTCTTGGGATCCTTGAGCTTGCATGTAAGAATTTGGTGACCTGGCTAGAGAGATCACATGGAGAGACCAAATGGAAAGGGAGAGACCCTTGACTACAGGGAGAAAGAAAGAGTGCAGTTCAGCCACCTCACTGCCCCAGCTGAATCCTGTTCCTTCCTGCCAAGGTCTCTGACTTGAGAGCAAAGTCTTCATGGACGCTCTGGACCAGCTGAGCCACACATTAAATCCCACCAAGGAACCAGAGTCAGTGCCACATCAAGTAGAAAACTGCTTGCTAAATTCTGCCAAAATCATAGCCCTGTTCTCTTAATCCACAAGTTCAAAGGGGACTGTGCTGCAGCAAATGGATAACCAACATTTTCTGTGCATGGGCCCTGTCTACTCCATGGGCGACTGCAAGCACCTCTGAGGACTATGGACTCTCATGCTGTTCCCTGCAAGTTCCCTAGTCTTACCACATCCAGGACAAGCCTGGGACCTGTATTCTGGTCCAAGATGCCACACTCCGATCACCCAGTTTGGCCTCAGCTCACTGCCAACTTTACTCTTTTAAGTTGACATGTACAATTTCTCAGGAACCCAAGTTAATTACTGACTTCAAGACTCAAAGGTCCCAAGTATTGTCTATTTGTTGTTCTATTTTTAAGGGCAAATGTCTCCTCCTTCTGAGGCGGGTGCATCTGAGGGCTGCAGCTTGTGCTTGACCTAGGGCATAGAGGGCATTGGCTCAATCCACGAGGAAAAGCCTGAGAGGCTGCTTCAGATAACCCCGCCTGCTTCAGCCATGGGGTAATTGCACTTGGAGGATGTGTGCCCTGGCCTGCTGAAACTTGCAATGGACCTAAGGCTTTCAGGGTTCAACTGGCTCATTTTGCATAGGAGGGCACTGAGGCTTCTGGTGACATGTGGTTATTTCAGGGTCAAAGAGGAAGTCAGTAAGGACTACAGCCAGATACCATCCTGAGTCCCAGTTCAGTTCAGGGGTGATCTGCTTCCTCTCCCTCCCTGTACAGACAGGTATGGAGGGGAGGGAAGGAAGCTGACAGCGCCACAGAAAGGCCTTCCTGCACACATTCCGGTTTACGTGTGTCCTTTAGGGTCCCCTTGGTTTAAGGCATGTATGCATACAAAACGCAGGCCTGCTTCTGCTCTGGGCTCTTACTCTGGTTTGAATATGGGTGGTGTCCACCAAAGTTCTGTACGTGAAGGCTTGGTCTCAGCGTGGTGTATTGGGAAATGCTGTGGACTTTTAAGAGATGGGGCCAAGTGGGAGGTCCTTACGTCTTGGGGTGTGCTCTCAAAGGGGATTATGGGACCCCATCGTCTCAGATTTTCTCAGGATGGAGATGTGATGTCTCCGATACACCTCTGCCTTGTCATTCGGCACCCTTGCTAGAGGTCCAAATCAATGGTTGATCTTGAACTCAAATGTCCAAAACTATGAGCAAAATGAACCATTTCTCTTTATTAAGTCAGCTGCCTCAGGTACATGGTTGTAGTAACATGAAGCTAATACAGGTCTCTGTTCAAGAGCCCGATGGAAACTCCCCATAGGCAAAACAAAAGATCCTCTCCTCCATCTTAAACTCTCATTCCCACAGCCAAACACGCATGCACACAGTAGCCCAGTGCATAGTACGTTTCCTGGTTTAGTGGTGTGCATGTGAACCCTCTGCCCTTCAGTTACGTTGGATTGCATGTTCTGGTGCCCAGCTCCAGAGAGGAGCCTTGCTGGCTTTGTTTTAGCCAAAGGGGCGGTTTGGATCTCTCTTCCAAGATCCACTCACCAATGAACACCCTGAGTGGATGCTGGCATCCGGACAAGCCTTTTCTTTTCTTTTTTTGAACTGAGTATTGAACCCATGGCCTTTGCACTAACCTACATCCTCAGCCTTTTTAAAAAATTTAATTTTGAGACAGGGTCTTGCTAAGTTGCAAGGCTGGGCTCAAACTCGTGATCTTTCTGCCTTAGCGTCCCAGAGTGTTGGGATTACAAGCATGTGCCACCACGCCTGGCTGGACAAGCCAGTAGCTACTCTGACCGTGGCTTTAATATTAAGGCTGGGAGATATCCCACAGACTCAAACACTAGTTATTCTCACAAGGTATTATCGAAAATTATTGTGACATGTACTTTTCATTATAAATGACAACTTCCTCCATGCCAAATGCTGTACTGGGTACTCCGTGAACAGGTTATTGCCTTAATCCCCACAATGACCTGAAAAGGTGGGGCTCGAGGGATCTTTACGGGTAAGGAATCAGGGGCTCCAAGAAGTTTTGAAAGGCTGTTGAAAGGAAAAGACTAAAGCTGAGGGGTCTTCTTAACCACTTACCAGTCCAATTATTAAAATACAGGAAGACCAAAAATTGCATTTTTTCATTAATTTTTATAAGATAATATAACAGGAAATATAAAAATGATAATTTTACCAAGCTTATTCAATACAAGAATTGACTGGCTGAAATGACACCTGCCTGACCGACACTCAGGATAGTACATAAACAAACGTGCAGCCCAAGTGACACTTGTGTTTAATGCTTTGTCATAATAGCATGAGATGAAACCTGAGCTATCAGTAACTCCAAACTGATCTTGGCCTGATGCAGGGTTAAAAGTTCAGATTCAATCCCACCGTGTTGCACCATATAGCAGACTATGGTCATGTTGTAGGCTTGGCGAACCTTGCTCCCTTGAATCAGTCAGTGCCATGCTGTGCATGGCAGCCCAACTTCTTAAATAAATAATAATCTTGAAGATAGCATTTCCTTTTATGACAAAACAGAAGCAACAATTTTCCTTTAAATATAGCTCTGGGGGCTCTAGAAGCTACATGGGGAAGAATAAGCATAACCCCGGCCCAGAAAACTGCCGAAGAAGAACAAATGCCCGGGCTCATGCCACGTGGCCCCTCCTCTAAGATACAAGTTTCCCATGGGCATTTATGGTTAGGACCAGATGCCTTAAGTGAGGGGTATGCAATGACCACTGTTGTCCCCCTACCATCTACTCCCATGATATACAATTTTAATTTGTAATTGTGGGTGAGTCATAACTGTGATCAGAGTGGTGAATGGATGGGCTATGAGGGGTCAGGGATTTAGATAAAAAGGTTGCAAAAGATATAGTGGAAAATGCCAGACCAAAATTGAAGAGACTGAATGCATTCAGTTCCAACTAGGTGGCCTCCCTGCCACCCCTAGCCTGGTATCGTCACACCCCCTTTAGAATGAAGTTCTCTGTGAGTTGCTGCTTCCACCGTGAAAGGGGCGAGACAGCTCCCAGATATGCAGAAACAGAAATAGGAATTGATCATGTTTCAAGTCTCTTCTAAAAATGAACAACTCCATGATGCTTTAGGTTTCTGGGACTATATTTGACTTTTGCAGTAGCCTCCAGCTGGGTGCGAGTCTGCCTTCTGCCTTCTATGGAGGGTGCATTAGTTTGCTTGAGATGCCGTAACAAAATACCAGACAGAATGGCCTGAACAAAAATGTATTTTCCCAGAATTCTGGAGGCTGGAAGTCTAAGATCAAGGTGGCGTGTTTCTCCTCTGTGTGTACATGCAGGATGGAGAGAGAGTTATCTTTGCTGTCTCTTCCTCTTCTTATAAGGTCATTAGTGCTATTATTTGATCAGGGCTCACCCTTCTGACCTCGTTGAACCTAAACTACTTCCTTAAAGGCACAGTCTCCAAACCGCCATTCACACTGGGTGTTAGTGCTTTAACACATGGGTTAACTGAAGGGTGGGGCGGGGTGCCACAATTCAGTTTATCACAAAGGGTATATATAGGTCTAGGAAGAAAACAATGGGACTGCTTTGCTTTTAAATAAGTCTGCTTTCTGCCTAAGCTCTTTCCTACAGGTTCCCATGCCCTCTGCCCAAGGCAGGAGGCTGTTCTCCATCCCCAATGCCCACCTGCCAAATGTCCTTCTCTGCTTCTCTATACTCATTCTCTGTTGCCAGCCTTTCAAACTGGGCATGCACTAGATTTTTTCCTTGGAACAGAGCCCCACTTTCTCCCACAAACAACCAGGTCAAATCCTTTCCCCACTGTTGTTGAACCTGTCCCTTACTGTACTTATAGATTGAGGTCAATGCTGAACATGTTACTCTATGTGCTTTGTCTATAAGAAAGACCCAAATCAGGACTGGCCCCAACCGCTAGCATTATATAGAGGACCATATGGCAAACATCTTGGCTACTTCATTCATTCAAATATTTACTGAACACCTACTACATGCAGTCATTAATTCAGTTGTGTGGGATTATCAGTGAATGAAACCAGCAAAAAATCCTTCCCTAATAGAGCTTACATTCTTTTTATCTTATTCTTCTATCTACATCTTTGCTTTGCTCTGATTTCTTCCATTTTAAAAATATTTATTGCTATCACAATCATATTCCACTCACAGATATTTCCAATCTTATTATAATTTATAAATCTATAATCTTATTAAATGTATACTTCTGTAAGACTCTAACTGCTTTTAACAACAAGTAGGTAGAGCCATTGTGAGGAATAAATCAGATATTATGAATAAAGTACCAGGCACATAGTAGAAACTCAACACAGATATTCTTTAAGATCAACTTCAAATGCCATTTTTCTCCAGGAGTCTTTAATAGTGCCAGAAAATGTAAAGATTTTCTCTTCTTTTTCTGTCTTCCTTTAGTACATGTGCATCCACCATATAATTTGATACTTTTTGATTTTCTTTCCTATATTATTCTCTAATTCTTGTGTGCATATCAGGCTTCTTTGGGTGCAGATAGTAAACTTCTGGAGGGATCGTAGCACACATTGCATATATAAGTATATATATATTTGGTACTGAGGTTTAAACCTAGGGCCTTCATACTGAGCTATATCTCTAGCCCTTTTTCTTATTTTGAGACAGTGTCTCACTAATTCACTAAGTTGTCCAGCCTGGGCTCAAACTTGAGATACTTCTGTCTCAGCTACCCAAAGTGCTGGGATTACAAGTATGCACCACCACGCCCAGTGTACACTGTATATTTTCAACACACACAATACAATCCTGCTTTATGTAAGAGGTGAAGTAATAATGTGCAAACCTCTCTCCCACTCTCACTTGTGATTTTATTTTTTAAATCTGGCCCTCTTTACAAAACAATTCATGGTTCCTCCTTACGTTTAAAGGTAACTGGGTTTATATTGCTAGAACACATCCATCATTTAATGTGGGGAAAAAACCAATGATACTTCAAGCAAAAGAAACACTTCACATAATTAAGAGTAAAGGAGCAGAATTTTCTATAGTAGGAAAATTCTGCAGGCAAAATACTTGAGAAAAAGCACTAGCTAAAACAATTGTGCATCCACTGCATGGGGAATTATGCATTTTGTTTTTTTTTAAGAAACACATTGAAGTCTCCTCAGGTAAATGGGAAAGCATACACAATGTACTGTTATGGAAAAAGTAGATACAAAATGTAGAGTATGATCCCAATTTTGTAGGCTGTTTACATATATACATAACACGTAAGATGTGTTATGTACATGTACCCATTCCCCATGATGAATGCAATCATTATATACTGCAAACGTGCACTAATAAAAAGAAAAAAGAAGTGGCTTGGAAATGAACAGTACTTATAAGTGGTAAAATTATTGAAAAAATTACTTCATTTTTATATTTCTTCTATAATCAGAACAAAAAGTATATATTGTGTGAAAACTGAAGTCGAAGAATGACTTTTAGGTACAGCTTTGGGAACAAGCTCTGCACTGGGGAAGGTGAGGATTACCAGTTCTCCAGCGTGGGGCCTGGTTCTTGCCCCTGGTCCTAGCGTTCAGAAAATATTCCTTCAAGTCATATGGGCTGCACTTTTTGAAAGCACCCTGTAATTCAGGCTTCCACAAAATCCAATGGACACTCTTCATAATTAAGGTGAAAGCTTCTCTGGAAGCAGAAATGAGTACTCTGTCCTTCCCATTTGCAAGGGGAGGCCCATTGCTATCCCATGTGGGGGTGGGGCTGAGAAGACCAGTCGGTGACCAGGGGTCCTTTCCAGGAGAACAGGGAGGGCCATGCAGAAAAAAGCAAATGTGAACGCACAGGCCATCTTCCTTGCTTCCTCTACCCTTCCCTACAGGCCGGGGAGGGAATTTGGAGTCACTCTGCAGCATCCCACCCAGCCAGCATCCATGTGGGTCTTTTTAACAAGGCACAAAACTTGCAATTCTATTAAAAACACATGTCTCTTGTTTCAAAGCATGGTTAGCAACAGACACTGATATTCAATAAACACACCATCAACCAGGGAACATACTCATTCACCTCCAAGACTCCAATTCTGAAGAGCATATTTTCACAAAGAAACACAGACTCTTCTGGGTGGAATAAATTTCTAGCATTTCATGGGCTTTCTCTCTGGCTACAGGAGAAGACCATTCAACCTGCTTAAAAACATGAACTGTTCCCATTGTTACCGTTTCTCAAAGAGAAGAGAGAAGACCAATAGGGCACACTTTTAAAAAATGAGATGGGCTGGGAGGGAGGCTAAGGGGCTGTGGAGGGATCAAAGTGGAATCTGAGAGTTTGAAGACCGAATTCTGCTTGTATATCTCCAGTCAGAGATCCGTGTTCATGGGAAGCCCCCAGCTGGGTATGGGTCTTCCTTAGACCGTTTAAGACAAGGAAATATTTGGAATTGCTGAACTTGAAGGTCCTTTCAGTGGTAAAGAACTTGGGCTCTGCCATTAGGCAAACACAGCTTTCAATCCATTTCCCCACTTAACAGCTATAGTAGATTAACTCGTCTAAGCCTTAGCTTTTCCACCTGTGCAATGGGGAAAACCATGGTGTCTCCTTTCTGGGATTGCTGGAAGATTATAGGAAACAAAAAAAGTGCCACTAACAGAGGACTTGGCACACAAACTTCCATAACTCCTGACCCCTCTCTTCACCCAGTAATGCTGCCATAAAGCTCAGGAGAAAGTAAATATGAAGAACAAATGAGGCAAAGTTGGGGGAAGGGAAGAGACAGCTAATCAGCCAGTAAATAACTGAGAATTGACTGCATGTCTGTGAGCGGATGCTTTGGTAGGAACACAGACCACGTGGGAAGCCAGTTCTACAGGTACAAGTTAGCAGGCATTTATATGCTTCCCCTCAAATCCTGATGCTTGGGGTGGAGGAGAAAGCAGAGAAGGAACCTCCAGATATGATATTTTAGACTGCAGGAAAGGAAACAGAAAGCTTTATTTATCTGGGCTCCCCAGCTTGCTAATTAACTTATGGACTGGAAACTATTTTCATGTGTCGGTGCCTGCACATCTTCTCATTATTAGAAAAACATCTGCTCATCATCCCCATGGTTTCTGAATGAGAAAAGGACCAGAGTTATGTTCCCAGATGCACACGTGTGACATCAAACCTGCTTTGGGCACTGGCGGCCCTGTGCAGAGTGTGGGCTTCAGGAGATTAGAACAGGTACTGGATTTTCTAAACAAAACAGGAAAAAGGCATTCATGTCTGCGGCAGTAGAAGGGATTGTGAGCAGAGATGCCTGCACGTACAGCTAGAGGTCTGGGGCTGAACCGGTCAGGGAAAAGTACTTATCCAGGCTTTCCCTTGGCCCCTTTCCATGTAAACCCCAGGTTTCAGCTACTGGACCACAATTTATGAAGGACTCACTATATGCTCTGTATGGTCTCTACAGCAGCTCCTCCCCAGGGACAGAGGACTCAGGTCTCAGAGCAAGAGGCTCTAGCGCTAGAAACGCACCTGTCTCACCTCGGGCACAGCCAGAGACAGCCTGCGTGTAACCTGCTGACAGTGTCCCAGGGACAGAGGAACCGGGAGCCTGAGGCACTGCAGCCTTCTGGGAGATCATGCCTGGCATGTACTGTGGGAAGACTCTCCCTTTCCCCCACCCAAGCTAGGTGAACAGCCCTCCTGCTCTACCCAGGTCCGAAGGCTTCCCTGGGATGAGGGGCTTCAATGTTAAAACTAGGCCACTCCTGGCAACGTAGGATGAGGCGGTCACCTTAGAACGTCTCCTCCACCATGTCTTCTCCCCGGCCAGACAATGGCTTTATCCGCCCATCACCGAGAGACAAATGTAGAGCAGCTTAAACATCTTTGCCTCATGTCCCTATAAAATGGAAAGAATACCAGACTCTCCATCCCAGGGATTTCAGCAGGGCTTTGTTGGACATGTGCCCCCCAAGCCCAAATAAAGTGCACATGGGGATGAGGCCCAGGCCACCTAAATGAAGGGACTGGCAGCATGAAGCTAGGGGAGGAGGGTGCAAAGGATCAGGGCAGAGGCAGGGAAGAAGGGTGAAGGCCAAAGAAACAACCTCAAAGTCCATACTTACAACTACTGGAAACCATCTATTTAACTCTTAAACCTGTAACCTGAAAGGTCCTCCCATGTGCCCCTTGCTCAGGCCCAAATCAGGCATGATCTTTGCTCTTTGCTTTCCTTGCTCTCCTACTTCCACTGGGCCCAGTGCCCCTTTCTGTAGTGTGGAGTCTCCCTCATCTTGCTCCTAAAGGGCCTCCCCACAGCCTCTGGCCAGCTGTCGTTCGGGCCGACCACTTCTCCACAGTGGCGGGTTGTTCTCCAGTCTGTCCCACTCCGGTCGCCTCTACTGCAAAGCTAACAACTTCTCTTTCTATCATGTGGAGCTGATCTTTAAAACCCTGCTACGTTCCCCAAGCTTCTGGAACTACACTAGTCTCCTCTTTACCATAGGGGATTCATTCCAAGATCCCTAGTGAATGCCTATACCACAAGTTGTACTGAATCCTACATATACTGTGTATTTTCTTATAAAAATATATCTATGTTAAAGCTTAATTTATAAAATTGACACAATGAAAGATTAACAACACTAACTATAATAAGATAAAACAGCTAGAGTTTTACTAGAGTAGAAGTTACACAAATATGGTCTTTTGCTGTTTCTTGCTGATGTCTTACTGTACTGTACTCACCCGTCTCTTTGGCATATCTGAATCGCCAGCATCACTACTCTTCTGTTTTGGGCTCATTATTAAGTAAAATCAGGGTTGCTTGAACACAAAGACTGTAGGATTGAGGCAGTGGATCTGATCACTGAGACAGCTACTAGGTAACAAGCAGGTGGTGTACACAGCATGGAAATGTGGGACAAAGGGATGATTCATGTTGGGACAAAGCGGGACAGTGCGAGACTTCACTCTACTCAGGGAGGTGTGCAGTTTAAATTGTATGAATTGTTTATTTCTGGAATTTTCTATTTAAAAATTTCTGAGCACAGGTGATTGCAGGAAACTGAAACTGGGAACATAAAGTCATGGATGGGGGGAGCGGCTACTATACATTCAGACTTCTTAGTTTATCACCCAACCTCCACGGTGACTCCAGACCATGCTTAGCCCCTCAGTTTTAGCCATCACGAACCATGCAAGGTTTCCTGGACACTCCATGCTGCTTCAGGCCCCTCTGCTTTCAAAATTCACTTCAAAAAATTGCTTCCTCTGGGAGAGACAGAAGGGAAAGAATTAAGATGTGCTATATACATGTATCAACTCTCCACGATGAATGTAATCACTGTGTATTATAAACATGTACTAATAAAAGTAAAAACTAAAAAACTAAACTTGATAGTTGATCCAAAAAAAATTGCTTCCTCTGAGAAGCCATCCCTTAACCCACCCTACACCTCTGTTCTATAGATCGTTCTGGATTTTGTTGCTTCTGTTTTCCTGCCCCGTACCCTCTATCACACACTTACCACAGTGGAAGTTAAGAGCTGTGTTATGTACCTTCCCCCCTGCTAAGAAATAAACCCATTGAAGACAGATTTCATTTTATCTGACTTTCTATCCCTACTGGCAGCTAGGTGCTCAGAGCACATTACCAATATCTGTCAGATGAATAAATGAAAATCAGCAGCCCGGTGCACACAAAACACCACCAAGCCCCAGAGCAGGTCAGAGTTTTGGAGTGAGACCTTCTCTACTGCTGAGAGACCTGAAAACACTCCAAGCAAATATAAATCCTCCCCCACTCCTCCAGCCCTGCCACAAACCACGATGGGATAGCAAACCAGCATGAAGCAGAGAACCCTGGCTACAGCTATTTCCTATAACCCTGAGCCACCTGCCTGACTTGCTGGGCCTTGCTTTCCTCATGGAGATAATAATGGAGGTAATAATGATCTACATCATGATGCCACTGTAAGGAGTAAATGAAAATATGTATGTAAAACTGTCAGCACTTAGTGGACACTCAGCACTCGTTCTTACCCAGCCCTCTTTCTTTGCAGTGTTGCCAAAAAAGAATCAGAGTGTAATAAATCTGCATCCCCAACACACACCAAACTTCTGCCCGGTGAGACATGAGCTAATGAAATGAGGAAGGAGGCAAAGACTCACGTCCTGGACTGTGACCAGGCCACTGTGCAGAGCACCTTGGCCGGATGTGAAGGTCTCTAGACTCCTTGACTTGGAATGCAGGGATCTCAGAGGCTGCCCTGTACCCAAGAGGCAGCTGCAGGGCTTCATGCCAATACCCCCCCTCCCCTGCCCCGTGGCTCAGTGCCAGAGGGCTAGACTAGAACAGGTAACAGGGTCTTCCCTGTTTGCAAGATCAGCATTTTCTGCAAAGAGATACAGAAGAAATCTGAACAGAACAAGAAGAAATGTTAGCAGTGATTATCTGCGGGTGTGAGATTCCAGATGATTTTTTTTTTTTTTTAAGTCTTTCTTATATTCTTTCCCAGGACTGGGGATTTAGCTTGGTGGTAAAGCACTTGCCTAACATGGACAAGGCTGTGGGTTCAATCCCTAGCACAACAATAACAACAAAAAGCTTATGTTCTTTCCTATTTTCTAATCCTGTACAGTGAACTGTTTCTATTGTCTGACAACAATTACAATGCTTCTGACGTTGCACTGGGGAGGATACAAGGAAGGACCATTTCTGTTCTCAAGATGAAGAAGAGATAGAAGCACAGGCTGGCTAAGGAGGCCCAGTTAGACCTTTACTACACCCAAATAAAGAGAGGCTGCCCTGTCTTCAAAGAGTTCGTGGTACAGCGGGAGGGACAGTTGCAAACAATAAACACCTAAGGTGATATGCTGAGAAGAGAGTGCAACAAGCCTTGAGCACAGAATTGAAGGGGCACCAAGAAACGATCCAGTCACCAAGACAATGCAGGCCTTCACAAAATCAAAGCTAAAGCAAAACTGCATGTTGAACAAAATCTCAACATTTAAATACAGATAGGTCCGTGAACAGGACTGGGACTATGTGGAGGTGAGTGAGGCTGAGCTGTTTGAGTGAAGGCTCTTTATTTAAAACATTGTTATTAGATTCGACATAGATGAACCTAATGCAAAAAGTATGCCACTATAAAAAATAAGAATATGCCACTATGCCAGATGTAGTGGCACATGCCTGTAATTGCAGCTACTCAGGAGGCCAAGGCAGGTGGATTGCAAACTGAAGGCCAGTCCAGATAAGGTGGTAAGACTGCGTCTCAGAAAAGGGCTGGGTAGATAGCTCAGTGGTAGAGAACTTCTGTGTTCGATCAAAAAGAAACAAAAACAAAAACAAACAAAAAACAAATTTAGGCAAGGTGGCACATGCCTGTAATCCCAGCACTTTGGAGACGAGGAAGGAGGGTTGAAAGTTTGAGCCCAATCTGGGCAACTTAGTGACTTAGCAAGAACCTGTCTCAAAATAAAAAAAAAGGGATGAGGACATACAAGGGAGATCAAAATATATGGTGAATGTTTATATTTTTAAAAATATATTACAGTAAAAGACATATTACAATCAGTCTACCTCAGAATACTCCCTCTCTCTTCAAACAAAATTATTCCATCATTCTTGCCACTTTCTGAAGCAGTTCTGGAAGTCCACTTTTGTGAGTGTCTCCACAAGATGTGATTGAACGTGGCTGCCAAGTGCCATACAATAGAAAAACATTGTGATGTGTCTGCGCCCACCTTATTCAGTGGATCTGGCACCATGTGACTTCTGCCTCTTCCCCAAAGCCAAAATGACCATGAAAGGTAAACATTCTGAAGTGATTGGGGACATTGAGGCAGGCACAAAAAATGCAACTAAAACACGAAAGAGGACTTCCAGAACTGCTTCAAAAAGTGGCAAGAATAATGACATAACTGTGTTGAAAGTGAGGAAGAATATTTTGGGGAGGATTAATGGCAACGTGTCTTTTACAGTAATAAAGTTTTCAAAAAGGTTAAACATTCACTGTAGCTTTCAATTGTCCCTTGTAGTTCAATGAGAAGGCCCTGGGTTCATCCCCCAGTACCACGCACCCTATGTATATGCCACCGAAAAATCATTATCTTGATGACTGAGCTTTCAGGTGCCCCTTCAATTCTGTAGCTAGGTCTCCTCACCCCAGCTCAGCCCTGAGGGCATACCCAGAAATGGAGGGAGGACCAATTTAGCCTAATGGCTGGAAAAGGCTGCTCTGAGGATCCAGCAGCATTCAAGGTGACTTTGAAGAATAAACAGCATTTAACATATGTAAAAATAAATAAAGGCCATCCAGGCCAAGGGCACAGCCTGTGCAGGGTGGGAAGGACACAGTGCGCTTAGGAAAGAGCCACCAATAGCACGTAACTAGACTGCCCAGCATCAGCTATTCTCTGGGGCCTCATTCCTGACAGGTAACACTGCAGGTGGACCCAGGTGACCCCTGAGCCACTCAGCATTTTTGAGGCACCTACCCCATGCCAGGCAGTGTGGATGCAAAAACAGGAGATAATGCAGGAGAGACAACCCTGCCCACAAGAGCTCAGGGCCAGCCCAGACACTCCATTGGCTGAAGACTGCCCCGTGGTTGTTTCTAGCTCTTAACATTTTTGAGCATTGCTTTGTTTTTGACATTTTCAATGCTATCACTATGGCAAAAGTATTTCATTTAACAGTTCCTCACATTATATCATTTTCTTTAAAAACAGTAGTCAATCCCATGTAATAATGTAAGGATGATCTGTTTCAAAAAGGCTTTGACAGAGGAAACCATTTTCTCCTTTGCTCAGCCTGGGGAAGAGACTGGGCTTTGCTCTCACTTCTCGTTTTCCAGGTGAGAAATCTGAAACTCAGCATTTAAGAGATTTCCTCAAAGTTTTTGGACCATAAGGCCAGAACTGGGATGAGAGTCCAAGTCGTCTAACTCCTGGGCTCTTTACTGTCCCTTCATTGATTTGTGGATGGGGAGTGAGCAAGGGAACTGGAGAGCAGTTTCTCTCCAGTGTCTTCCAAACTGACTAAGAAAGCAGCTCCTGGCTTGAAGCTGACCCCTGAAGCTGATGAATTCTCACAGACAGGGGTCCATTCTGAGCTCGCTACTGGGGGAGGTAAAGACTGTGCAGCCCCCAAGCTTCTTCAGTGAGGGAGAGAGAAAGGAAAGCATCCCTCCCCCAACCCCTGCGCTCTTCCCCCACCCCCAGGATCTGAGCAGGCAGAGGGCAAGGAAACCCTGCATCCAGTCATGGACTGCACAGCAGGCCCCTGTCCTGTGCATCCTGTCCAGAGGGATTTCACTTTCCACGCCAAGGGCCTTGCCTGATCAAAAGTTGTCTCTTCCCACAATCAAGTTATGAATCAAGCCACCAAACGAAAGCCACCCCGTGGTCATAAGGACAGCCACACTCACAGCTAGAAAGGGGAGCTGTTCCACAGAGTAGCCTGGGGGAGCCGCTGATTCTCCAGGGCCTGGGCCTGGGAATGCACAGGGTGTCCCCAGAGAGCCTGGGCACTGGCTGGTGACCAGTTGGATGCAGTCACAGGATCATGAGCAGAACCACAGCTCCTCTCAGCTGCTGGCGGTGGGTCCTGTCTGGGCCTGGATGTATGAAGTGCCTGCTGGAAACATCATCGTGCTGAGCCCCCACATGGGAGGCTGGCCACTGGCCTGAGGAACGGCACAGCGCCTCTGTGTCCTGGCTCATGTGAGCTGGCCCTGGAGCCTAACAGTCCTGGGGGCAGAAAACCACAGAGGATCAGCACAGAGGAAGCAGGGGGCCATCCAGCATGCAAGTGAAGGAAACTGAGTCAGCTCAGAGCCCAGTCCCCGTGGTGGTGCCACCTCTGACCACTCCCTACAAACTCCCAGATTGTTCTGTACTTGTTTACTGCTTTGTACTGTGATTGTCATCATCATGGTCATCATCAGCATCCTTACCACCATGAGTGGTATTTACTGAGCATCATCATCACTGTCATTACTGGTGGTATTTACTGAGACTAGAGGACTGGACAGTGGCCCCTAAAAAGATGTCCACAACCTAATTCCAGGAACCTGTGAATTTCGCCTCATTTGGAAGAAGGGTCTTTACTGATGTGATGCAGTTCATAACCTAGAAAAGAGGTGCTTATCTTGGATGGTCCAGATGTTCCCCAAACAAAATGACATGTATCCTTATAAGAGAGGCAGAGAGGGAGACTAGACTGAGACACACAGAGGATAAGACACAGAGAAAAGGAGGTGGCAGAGGAGACTGGAGTGATGCAGCCACAGCCAAGGAACATGTATGACCACTAGAGCAGGGAGAGGCAAAGAAAGCTCCTCTCTAGGGCTGTATCAGAGGGGGTGCATCCCTGCTGACCCTTTGATTTTGGTGTTTGGGGCCTTTGGAACTGGGACAAAATGTCTGTGAATTTAAGTCACCTGATTTATGGTCATTTGTTGCAGCAGCTCCAGGAAGCCAACACGCTGAGCACCGCCCTGTACGTCAGCAGCAGCAGCAGCAGCAGCACAGGTAGCATTTATTGAGTACATCCTGAGCCTATCTAGCAAATTCCAAGTACTGGGCAGTGTGCAAGGTTATCCAACAACTCCATCAGGTATTTATGAGATGAGCAAACTGCAGCTCAGTGAGGAATTGGCCAGGGTGGTTTGGGACAGAGCTGGAACACAACCCTACATGGACTGCTCTCTCCAACTAGAAGGTCGTTACCACTTGGACAGTGTCCTATTTCTCTGCAGCCACCTCAGGAATTTGTGCATAGGAGTTGAACTTATTTTTGATCCCAAATTATATTTTTACCAGACTTATCTCTGATGCTTGGCTCTAAGTCATGGAATGACTAATTGCAGGGATGGGAGACAACATCTGAAATAACCTGAGTAATGTTTTTGATGGAGTTGCCAGCGCCTAAATAGCTCTGAATTTTTCTTCCTTAGGAAGGACTCTGAAGCTGAGACCCCACTCAGAGATGCATTAGCATTGACCACTGGAGCAGAAAAATAGCACATTATGTTTTCCACCTTCTTCAACAGAGATTATGGTAAACTGGATTCACAAAGAGAGCATCATAACCTTCCAGAAGTCTCACTGGACCAGAGAGTAGTGTACCAGAGAAGATTCCAGAAACTTCTGTGGTAACAGAGGAGAATTTCAGAGGTCATGATTAGATCTACCCTGGCAACTAAGGGTAAAATTGCCCATGACACTGCTCAGCAAAATGCAGTCAGAAGAGGAGAATTAGACACCCCATATATATACATATATGAAGGGCTGGCTGGACCCATGGTTTTGTTTGAACATCAATATACCTTGTGGTTAGATGTGGGCTCATCTGGAAATCTAGACAAATTCATCCTGAATCCCACACATGCTGGGCCATTTAGTTCCCAGTCCAGAAACATCCTTTGGATGCCTTCCATGCTGCTGCTTGGGTAACCTAAAATGCTAATTACCCCAGGGAGGCCTTTAAACTCAACACAAAGCATTGAAAGAGTAGTGGTGACCTGGCTGACTACCTCCTGCTTAAAGCAAAGCAAATATTAAGTCAACATTGCCCTATATTCATTCGATCTTCATTGAGGAGAAAAGAAAGGGAAGAACCCTAGGAGGTAATCAACACCTTTTGAAGTGTTTTTTCGCAGCTTCCTGGAGTGAGAAGACAGCCTGCTGAGCCATCCCAGGGGTAGGCAGGGCTCAGGTGTTGTTAGGTGTGTGGCCTGCACTGCTGTAGCCAGTGCCAACCCAGGATTAGTAGGGAGGGAAGCCGGGAAGAGGCTCAGGACCTCAATCTGTGGGTTTGGCCACAGGTGGGGGAAGAGGCAGAGCATGGATTGTTATCAAGTGCTGTTATGCTCTAGTGGATACTCTCAAGGTCTGGGACCTTGGGGTCAACCAGTTCAACAGGAACCAATCTAATGAGAAGGCAGTCAGCCCTGTTTCTCTTTTTCTTGCCTCCCCAGGGGAACTGTTTTGCACCACCAGGGCCACATAGGCTGTCCGCAACTCCCAAATCCAAAAAGCCTTGGCAGCTGAGTTTGTTTTGTAAGGCACGTGGCAGCAAGGCTGTGCCTGATCGCAGCCTCCTGAGGCCATTTACAGTCTTTTTTACCCTGTGCTTGTAATAGTTCCACATTGTGCTGCTGTGTTCCATACCATCGTGAGGTAACGTGGGACCTTTCTAAAGATCCCCAAAAGCGGAGTTCTAAAACATGTCTGGATCCGAGGATTTCCAGTAAGGAACTGTGGACATGTAGTCCCAAGGTTGAATGTTGCTGTGGAATGAAGTGTGTCCCTCCCATTCATACATTGAAGTTTCAGCTCTCCCGTGTGACTACAGTAAGACGGAGCCTTTATGGAGGTGACTGAGGTTACACGAGGTCATGAAGGTGGGGCTCTGATCTCACAGAACCAGTGCCCTCACAAGAGGAAGAGATTCCCACAGATCCCAGTCTCTCTCTCTCTCTCTGCCATGTAAGAAGACAGTGAGAAGGTAGCAAGCTGGGCAGGGAGGCGAGGGGAGAGAGACAGACAGACAGACAAGAGAAAGTGAGAGAGAGCTAGAACTCAACAAGGTTGGCACCCTGACCTCAGACTTGCAGCCTCCAGAAGTATGAGAAAGTACATTTCTATTGTTTAAGCCACTGCAGTATTTTGTTATAGCAGCTTGAGGCTAACACAGATTCTAGTACTAAGAAGTGTGGCATTGCTATAACAAGCACCTAAAAGTATAGAAGCAGCTTTGGAACTGGGTGATGAGCAGAGGCTGCAACTTTTTTTTTTAGTTTTTTGAGACAGTGTCTCACCACGTAGTTCAGGCAGGCCTTGAACTCACTATGTAGCCCAGGTTGGCCTCAAACGCGTGGCAATCCTCTTACCTCAGCCTCCCGAGTGCTGGGATTACAGGTGTGTGCCACCATACCCAGCTGGAAGAGTTTTAAGATCCATGCTGGAAAAACCCTAGACTGTCATAAACAGAATGTTGGCATAAATATGGATATTAAAAATCATTGTAGTGATGTCTCAGAAGGAGGAATATTGATTGGAAACTACAGAAAAGGCAGCCCTCTTTATAAAGAGGCACATAACTTGGCCGAACTTGTTTGCTATGGCAACCTGAGCAGACTGGTACATGTTCTTGGGCCGTCACCTACTGGAAGCCTTTACTGATTAACCTGGTTGCTGTGGACATTCCTGTACTCTCAGTCCTTTCTCAAAACTTGGTGACTTAGTTTGACTTGTGGACAGACTTCTCTTGCATTTATGTGAGTATATCATTTTGCCTATTTCATGTCTCACATCAAATGAATGAAATGCCCTCTGGTATCCAATAGCTTTAGAGCCCTTTAGCCTCATTCACCGTACTGACTCCACAATCCTGTGTACATCCGGCAGGTGTGCAGATCCGGGTGTTTAGGCCCTTGTCCCACTTATTCCAGAGCCCTGCAACTGAAGGCATAAGACTGGAAAAGTCTAGAACGGTAGGAGGAGTCAATAAAGTCGTAGATTATAAAGTAATATATGAAAGTCTTAGCTTTAACATATACAAAAATACCAGTTTAAAAAATAATAGAAAACACTATTCCTATTTTCAAGAGAAATGAAAAAAAATTTAAAGCTTTTATATACTAGTATTCAATAAAAAATATGTTTAAATATAATATTGATATTCAATAAGAAACACGTCTGACCTATTAGAAAATAAAACTACTGATAATATATTGTTAATTTTTGGCATAGTAACAAGTGCTATGGTTACATAACCTTCACCTTTTACAAATATATAATGAAACATTTATAGATGAAATGATATGACACCTGAGATTTGTTTGAAAATTTTGTGAGAAGGAAAGGGGATGAGGATGCATGAGAGAGGCATGGCCACAAGTACACGGAGTTGATGGTGTAGAGGCTTTGAAAGATATAGAAGATTTATTTCTGTGTTCTCGCTACTTACGTATATGTTCTCAATGTTCCACATTAAAAATTCTATCCAGGAACTAGAAGAAAATTTTAAGAGAAAGATCTAGCTTGCTTTTTAACTAAAGCTGTTCAGTGATTTTTTTCCCCTCTGAATTAATCTATAAATTCAATGTGAACTCAATTAAAATGCCAACAAGGAGTACTTTAGGAAAATTCCTCTAGAAAAGGAAACATGTAATGGCCAGGAAATTTATGAAAGAAAAGGAGGTTGTGGGGCTTTGGGCAGAGACAGCCTGAGCTTACAAGCATGAAAACATTACAAAACTACAAAAATAAAAAGAATTTAGAGGACAAATAAAACTTTGATGCAAAATAAAATTCCAGAAATAAGCTCAAGTGCTTACTTAGTGTCAAGTACTATTCAAGACATTGATAATTGGCACCAAACAAAACACACAAAAATTCCAGCACTTAAATAAGTAAAAAACAAAACCCATAAAGTGTTATTTGTAGGAAAACAAAATAAGACAATGATATAAAGAGTGATGGAAGTGACATTAGAGTTGAGACCTTAAGAACAGGCCACCATAGGGCCGGTGAGATGGCTCAGCGGCTTAAGCGCCTGCCCGGCAAGCGTGAGGGCCCGAGTTCGACTCCCGGATCCCACATACGAAAAAGGGGCCGGTGATATCGCTCAGTGGCACGGGCGCCTCCTGGCGCGCGAGGTCCTGAGGTCGACCCCCCCGGTACCCAAAAAAAAAAAAAAAAAAAAAAAAAAAGAACAGGCCACCATAAAGATGATCCAGAGCAAGGATATTCCAGGCAAAGGGCAAAAGCAGGAGCTGAGATCCCCCAGATTGACAGGACCTTCATGTACAACAGAAAGGTTGTAGATGACAGAAAAGAGGCCAGGAAGATGGGCAGGGGCTAGATTATAGAAGTCCGGCAGGGACTGAGTAGGACTCTGGATTTTATGCTAATTGAAATGGAAAACCATTAGAGGGTTTTAATCTGCAAAGTGACATATCTGTTTAGCATTTTAAAAAAATGACTAGCTGCTATGTAGAGAGAGGGCTCTGGCTCTATGAAGAGCAGAAATGTAATTCCAGTTTCCTCTGCCCTATGGTTTGAATGCATCTCTCAAAATTTCATGTGTTGAAAACTTAATCCCCAAATTTCTGTATTGATAGTTGGAGGAGCATTTGAGAGTTAACATTAGATGAGGTCTCAAGGCTGGGCCCTCTGTGATGGGATTAGTAGCTTTATAAGAAGATGAAGAAAGACCTGAATTTGCTCACTTTTGTTTTCTCAATATTGATGCCTTTGGCCATGTTCTGACACAGCAAGAAGGCTTCACCAGAGGTACTGTATTCTAGTAGTAAAACAAACTGAAGCACCTTGTAATGGTCCACCCAAGAGGTGATACTGGTGTAAACAAGGAGGAGGTGATGGAAATGTAGCAAGTCTGATGTGGAATGGGCCTTTGACATAGTTCCCATTTGCTGATGAGTTCGAGGTACAATAAAATAAAAAGAAAGGTATCGAGGATGACTCCTGGTGCTTTGGTCTGAGTAACTGGATAGAGACAGCACCATTAACTGAGAAAGAAGGTGAGCAAGGGCAGGTTTGGCAGAGGGGACAATAAATCAAAGCCTCCAGTGTTATATCCACCTATTGCCGGAGACATCTATCAGAGGACAGCTGGCAGCAGGCAGGTGCCTGCCACATGGTGGCTGTTACAGTAGACAGGAGGCTGCTGTGCGAGATGGAGTTCCTCGTGGAAATGTATATTTGAGAGTCATCAGCATAAAGAGGGTACAATGAGAGTACATGTCAGATCTCTAGGGAAAACAGAGATTGTTTGATAACTGTTGTTGGGGCAATTGATTTTGCATTTGGAAGAAAAAAAGGCCTGAATTCCAAATTCAACCTCAGAGCAAAACAACTTCCAAAATGAATTAAAAAAAATAATAATAATGCGCACGGCAAATGGCTCTTCTGTACTCTTAATGTGGGTGTAAATTTGTGCAACCTTTCTTAGGGACAGTATGGCATCATTTGGTTATCAAATTTAAAATGCATATTTGCTTTGTCCCAGTAGCTCTACTAGTAGTATTAATTTATCCAGCAGATGCATATGCAAGAATTTTCCAGGACAAAGGTAGAAGGATGTCCACTGTAGATTCACTGCAGCAAAAAATTAGAAACAAGCAAAGTGTGCCACAGCAGGGGACTGGCTACATTAATGATCACATGTCCATAAGATGTGCTACTTTGCAAATGATAGGAAAAGTAGTGGAAAGCCATGTGTGTTGATATTGAATTATGTCCAAGGTGTATTAGGTGGATAACTGCAAACAGAAAATTTTTTATTATCCTTCTACACAAATATATATGTATAAAGTTTTTCAATGTCTATTTTATATCATTTGGCATTGTTTGAATTATATAACTATGTTTCCATTTTCCATTAAAAAGTTGTACTAGTAAGAATGATCTGAACAGTAAAATTATAGGTCACCCTTTTATTTTCTTTTTACTTGTTTGTATATTTTTTAAAAAGCACCCTAGCAAGTATTATTATTATTATTATTATTATTATTATTATTAGGAGAAGAAGAAGAGCAGAAACTTCAAAAAATACAGTTCAATATCCTACCCTTAAATGTGTGGATAAATCACTTCAAATCTCCATAACAATTTCATGACCTTCTTCAATTCTTTTTTTTTTTTTTTAATGTTCTGATCTAACTGAAATTTTGTACCTTCAGGCTCTGTTGGAAGTAGCCTGTACCCAGAGCCAAGCTGTAAAAGTTGCAGGGGAGCGACGACAGGGCTGCCAAAGAAGGTGTTTAATGAGCAAAACTTAAGGGTTGAATGCAAATTACTAGCAACACCAGATGGCAGGGGTCAGGCTGGAGATGCCTCAAAGAGATAAAGTCAGAGCCTTGGTCAGGTCCAGAGAAAGATAAATGACTCCCATCTGATTGAGGGGTTGGGGAGTGTGTCACCAGGGTCACGCAGCTGGCTCACACTGCCGCAGGATAGGGAGAAGGGGTCTTTACACTTGGACTCGAGGATGGAAAGTCTGGGGGAAAGAGTGGCTGAGGACACAAAAGGAATAAGGTACAGTATCTTGTGGTGAAAATAGACCATTTTTTCCTTTGTAGGAAATTTTACCTGCAGAGCTTTTAAGGTTTAGCTATCCCCAAATCCCAAAATATCTGAACCAGCATGTGTTTACAACCACGCATGCACACACACACATGTATGCATACACATATGGCCTAAAGATTGGGAACACACTAGTTCTATTTACCTTGAAGGAGAAAAACACAAACAAAATTCAATTAAATGGTTATTAAGAATTTTAAATGGGGAAGGAAAGTATCCAATTAGGCCTTAGTTTTACATTTCTTTAGCCTTTAAAAGCATACCTTATTTAAATACAAAGTTAATAGTATCAGTTAGTGCTAGCCTTATTTTTTGTAATAAAGCCTTATTTTTAGTTAGAAACAAAAGTGTACTATTCCACCTCTCCCAATTAACCACCTTTATAGGAAGTCAGGCTTCCAGAAATAGAGCCGTCACATTGTCACCCATATTCTCCCTGGTGCAATTTGCCCCAACTGTGGACATGGTACCTTGGAACAAATAAAAGGATCAGCATTGGTCTTGCACGTTCAAACTTAAAAGGGATCACAGCCACAAGTGATTCCATGCAAATACGGACACTTTCCGGGCCAAGTCTAACCTAAGCCACTGGCTAAGCCCTGTAGCTCTCCCTCCTTCCTGGTCCTACAGGAAATGCAGTCCAGCTGCTTCACACCCTGGTCCCTCTTTGTCTCACCTCCTCTTGAGTAACCACTCTCAGTTCCTTAAAAATGGACTCTTGGGTCTAATTTTTCAATCACAAAGTTACCTCTGCAGGTCTTAGGGAGAAGAAAAAATGTGTTGTTCCAAAAAAAATTATACCCTTGTTTTTTGGTCCTATTCTGTGCATTTTTTGCTTCTGGTAAAGGAATCTAAACTATGTTAATACAATATATTTAGAGTAAAGACCTCTTCAGCATTCTTTCTTTGGAGAAACTAGCTCTGGCAAGCTAAGGTTCTTCAACGGAGTTTCTATAATCACCAAAAGTATCATACACCCTGGGAGCAATAACAATTGTTAAAATTGGCCCATAGATATCGTGAAACAATGCCTCTCCTAACTTTTTAAAGTATTTTATTATAAATAAGTAACTTTTGAAGAGTGTCATAGTTTTGAAAAATCTACATAGCATTTTGTGACTCAGTATGACAGGAAAGACAAGTGTTAATAGGTGGGAAGAAAGACTGAGGCATAAACAGATATGTATAAATGCATCGTATACTACACATACACAGTGTATATACATGAGGAGCCTATGTACATTCTATGGAAGGAATGTGGAAGCACAGAGTTTTAGTTTTAGGGGACATCAAACTAATAAACAGAAGTCCCTGGATTCAAACTCATACAGGACAGTTAGTCCTACAGAAAATCTATGATACCAATAACAAATCAATACCATCTGTTGCTCACAACCAAAGATGATGGCTGTCAGTCAAATTTTAGTTGTTATTAGAGAGGAAAAATGTATTCCTTGTAAAAGATCCCCCAATCAATGCTATTCACTCTTTCTTGCTTTTTTAATGCCTTGTGCTAAAATACTCTGATATTAAGCAGCGATATTACTAAATGTACTATGGTATCTTGGACTGGATCCTGGAACAGATAAAGGACACTCATGGAATCTGAATAAAGTGTGAAGTTTTGTTAGTAGAAATGTGCCATGATGGTTCCTTAGTTTTGACAAATGGGCTGTGGCGATGCAGGATGTTAACAGGAGAAACAAGGACTGGGGTTATGGCTCAGTGATAAAGACTTGCCTAGCATGTGAGAGGGGCTAGGGTTAATCTCCAGCACCCACAAAAATGGAGACGGAAGGATGAACTCTTACTTTCTTCATAACTTTTCACTAAATCTAAAATAATTCCAGAATGAAAAGTTCATTACAAATTAAACAGATGTTTTATCGATAAACCAACATTCTTAAAACTTTAATGCTTATCATATGTTAAAGGAAGGAACTAGAGGTTAATTTTCCACCCAAGTGGCAGCTTCATACTCAAAAGCACTTAGAGATATCCAGCCAGGGTCTCCATTCATGGAAAAAGCAAATCGATTTACATATATGGCAGTAATTATTTTACAGGTGTTGACCTTGTGGACGAGAAGGCTAGAGGAGTCCTGGGAAGGAATTCCGAGTTGGCTGATCCCCATAATGGGTGTCAGGAGTCAATCACTGTCTGAGAAGACAAGCAGGAGTACAGAGACGCAGGAGCTAGGCCAGTCACTCTGGGGTTGTCTCTCCCAGCTGAAGGAAACAAGCTGCCTGCCGAACTGGGCAAAGGCTCCCTGCCCCATAACGAGAGTTATTCACAAACCCAGCAGGGGCTGGAGCCTGGTCAGGGATTTCAAGGCCAAGCCAGTGTCATTTCCAGAGAACAGCAGAGTCATTAGGCCCGCATGTCCAGACACGATGTCTACCAGGCCAGGCTGCAGAGGCATGGCCCTGTTCTGGCTGCCTACATGTGTCCACCACCAGGGTCTGGCCACAGATCCAGGACCCACACGCAGGTTGATTCCAGTCCCTCTTGGCAGCACAGGAAGACTTATTTTTCTGAGGCTGGCATGATGAGGAGTATTTTTTTTTTAATTGGATTTTCAGGTGCAAAGTTCCTCCTTATCTCTCAGGAGGCTGAATCCCACAGCCAGCCCATTCTTATCCCCCAGTAGCCGCTGGTCTCTGAGATTTTTATTTCAATCCAGAACGAATGTGACTTTGTCTCTGATCTAACAGATGGGCAGAAATCTTTCTTTTGCAATGTCTACAAAGCGAAGGCTTGTCATTTCCCCCAAACCTGCTCTGCTCCTTCTGACCAGAGCCTTTGCTGCAAAGGGAAACTAGTATTACCATCAAACTTGTCCCCTAGGATCCAGGAAGATCCTGATGATGGGCAGTGCTACTGTTTGTCCTCCAAAGGTTTATGGGTTGGAAGCTTGGTCCTCAGCAGGGCAACGTTTAGTGGTGGGACTTTTAAGAGGTTGGGGCCCCTTGGAGGTTATTAGGTCACTGAGAGCGGGATGAAGGTAGTCTTCTTGTTCACAAGGTCAACACCTATAAAATAATCACCATCATACATCACTGGAAGGGACTGAGGCATTCCCACAGGACCCTGAGTTAGTTCTTGTGAGAGTAAATTATTGTCCTCAGGCCACTCCTTCTGGACGTTTGGGGCCTTCAGTGTGTCAGTCCAGGAAATCTGTTAATCCCATTGTCCTATCTTTTCAAGTAGGTTAAGAGTTATAAGTACTTTAAATACAAAGGTGGGCACCCTTTTTTGTTTTACTCTATGTAGCATGGATTTACAACAAGTGATTAGTAAGCTCTTGTTAAGTCAATAAATGATCGTATGAACAAGTGAATAAATGAGTGAAAATGTCTTAAGGCTAACTCCTAACTAGTACATTTGTTCAAAGGGTAAATTTATGAGCACAAAATAGGGCATTTTCCCTTCCTGTCATGAGCTGAGGACACATAGGGTACTTTGTCACCTAAGTGTTTATGAGTAAGAAATTCAGAGTTCTTCAAGGCATAAGGAAATTGTGAAGGATTAATAGCATCGAAGACTTGGTCACATATTTCTGGAGAGTAGGGCCTTAGTGGAAGGGGCGCCTATATTAGAACAACTGCTTTTTTTTGCTTCCTTTTTGGAATATTTTAAAATTATTATTCCATGTAAAGTCCTTGGCACAATGCCTGGCTCAAAATCATGACTCCCGTTACTATGATTCCCTTGATGTGGCTCGAGCCCATAAAGGCAGGGTAGTCCAGGCCACCCTGTTAAAGGCCTTCCTTGAGTTCTCCTTCCTGGGGCACTTCCGGCACAGCCTCTGCTCCTCAGTGTGTAAGAGGGACTTATAAGAGGCTCTGAGTTGCCTGGGGAAATGTGGGTGGGGAGGGAAGTAGCTTCCATCTCCCATCAGCCCAGATACAATTCCACAATGGGACATGGGACCAACATGACCAGACATCAGTGTGCTTTCTTTCAGAGGATTGGCTAGCAGGAGACCAGATTTAGGGGTTTCTGGGTCCCCTGCCCAAATACTCTTTTAATCTCTGTTCTGCTTTCTCTCTTTCTACTTTTTCACCTTAGACCCCACCCTGCCATAGCATGCTATTCTGTCATAGATGGTGACATCGCACAGAACAGTGACTCAGTGCCTTCTTGGGCGTTAGGCTCCCAGAGGTCCACATTTTAATCCTGCACACCCCTTTGCTCCATGTCAGAGGATGTACCACCTCTGCTGCTTTCACTTGTAACAGTGAAGCGGCAACAGCACCAGCTTCACAGGATGTCACATTGATTAAGTGAAATCATGGAAATGAGCTCACAGTACCATACCCTCAATAAATAGCAACCATCAATGCTTTTATGATTATGACTCCCAAATGTTCCATCTGTCTCCAGACTCATTCTCTCTTCACTTCCACATTCTGTGACAGTCCCCACCACCACCAAGGCGCCAGACTCGCAAGACCCACGAAGAGCAGCACAGAGTTCTGCACTGTCCTCTCCCTTCCAAACCACCCCCTACAGTGACCATGGAGTCCAGGGTGTTACCACTTGTCACTTCCACTTTCTCACTGCCCAATTCAGTGGTTCCTAGACATCTGGACTTCACAGGACAATACAAATTTTATAAATTATTGTTGGAACAAAACTATTTAGAATTTTTGTCAATAAAGATACTAAATAAATAAATATCATTGGGAAATGCCATACTTTAATGGCAAGACAGTTTATACTCTTGCAAAGCAGGAAGGCCATAAGTACAACTCAGAGCTGTTCTTTAAAATAAATATGATTGGGGCCGGTGAGATGGCTCAGTGGCTTAAGCGCCTGCCCGGCAAGCGCGAGGGCCTGAGTTCGACTCCCGGAGCCCACATATGAAAAAGGGGCCGGTGATATCGCTCAGCGGCACGGGCGCCTGTTGGCGCGCGAGGTCCTGAGGTCGACCCCCCCGGTACCCACAAAAAAAAAAAAATAAATAAAAATAAATAAATATGATTGGCTTTCAGAAAAATTCATTCTATTGACCTTAGTTAATTCATTCCTATCTGTCCTTTCACAGGCAGCATGTAGAAGCCTGCTGGTCTAGGTCCTCTTACTGATTGTTTTAGTCCATTCAGTCTGCTAGAACAAAGTACTTCCATAAACGGTGTGGCTTATAAACAGAAGTTCAGTTCTCACAGTTCTGGAGGATGGAAGTCCAAGATCAAGGGCCCAGCAGATCTGGTTCCTGGTGACCGCCTGCTTCCTGGGTATGTCTTCACATGGTGAAGAAAAGGAAAGACAAGAAACAAGCCTTCTTTTTTCTTTTTTTTTTTTTGTGGGTTCCAGGAGTCGAACTCAGGACCTTGCGCTTGCTAGGCAGGCGCTTATGCTGCTGAGCCATCTCACTGGCCCAAGAGAAACAAGTCTTCTGGTGCCTCTTCTTATATGGGCATTAATGCAAGGACTCCATCATTATGTCCTAATCACGTTCCAAAGGCCATTTCCAAATACCGTCACTTTGGGGATCAGGCCTTCAACATATGAATTTTCGAGGATACATCCAGTCCTTAAGACTGACTAACCTTCCTCTCTATCATGAATCTTCATAGAACCCACCTTATGCATACATCCTTTCTACTGGAAAACCAAGGATTGCATGCTGCCATTCTGCACAGGGTTTATCGAACATAGCATCCCAAGTCCATCCAGTGGGAGTTCCCGACATAAGAGTTTGCACTTTATGATTCTTTTCTCTGTCTCCAGTTTTCTTTTGTTGGGGGACAGTCTGGAGATAGAACCCAGGGCCTTGCTCACACTAGGCAAGCGATCTATGACTGAGCTACATATTCAACCCATTTTTTTTTTTTTTTTTTTGTGGGTACCAGGGGTCGACCTCAGGACCTCACGTGCCAGCAGGCACCCGTGCTGCTGAGCGATATCACCGGCCCTTTTTTCGTATGTGGGTACCGGGAGTCGAACTCAGGCCCTCGTGCTTGCCAGGCAGGCGCTTATGCCGCTGAGCCATCTCACCGGCCCTCAGGCCTTTTTATTTTGAGACACAGTCTCTCTAAGCTGACCAGGCTGGCCTGAAACTTGTGATCCTCATGCCTCTGCCTCCTGAGTACCTGAATTACATGCATATGCTACTGTGCCTGGGTGCACTTTGCATTTCAGAACTTGGAATAATTCTCTTATACAAATGTGTAGTGGGGAAGAACCCCAATTCCTCACCCAACACACACACTCTGCACCATATGGAGCACGGTCCTGTCCTCAGAGCCCTACAACCCTAGTGGCCACAGGTAAGAGCCTGCTTGGGAATGGAGCCTGCATTCCCACTGGACATGCCCCAGTGGGGCACCCCACCACCCCACCTTTAGAGATCAGCTGCCCCTTCTCCTTTCCCCACACTGGAATGCCTTCTTCAGGGGACTTTCCCAGGACAGTAGCCACTTTCCTTTCTCCACACTACAGTATCTCAAACCTTTTCACTAAAGCACTGCAGGAAAGGTCTCCTAAGAATTTTTACTCTTCCTAACAATAGGAAGCAGACAATGGCTAGAAATAACAATGGGCAAAATGACAGCATTTCTAGAAGTCTGCAAAGAGTTTCATTACTAGAACAATTCCTGGGGTTCAGTGGTATGTAAAGGGAGCCCGCCCTCCAGCCCCATCTGCCTCAGGCCTTCTCTGTACTGTTCCATAACTGCAGCTTCTTCTTTGGCTCTGAGAACTCCCTACCCCCACCGAGCCTTCCCAGACTCTTTAACCGCCTAGAATTCAGGCTGGCATACCTGAGCTTCCGGCCTGCCATGGGGAAGGCTCTCTCCCTCCTCCTGTTTATCTTTCCCTTTTAAAACTTAAATTTTAAAAAGACAAGACTCAAAAGTGCAAAGTGGGCTCTCTAGGGACTAGTGAGAACTTTGTGTGCATCAAAGGAAAACAGATTCGCTGTCACTCCCAGAGGAAGTCACTCCTCCCTGGATGAGCAGGGCAGGAGGCTCCCAGCTGGACAAAGAGAAGCAGCAGCCACAAATTTAATCCACCCAAGGCAATGAGAGGGAGCCAGAGGGGCTGACCGACTTACATTACTGCAGGGACACTTTCGAGTCTTGGGTCCAGCCAAAGCTGTGCACTCACTGGAGGTGTTCTGTTTTTCTTCAAAGTGTGGCCCACCAGGCAGCAGCAGCATTACCAGGAGCCCCACAGAAACACACTCAGGTCCCTCCCCAGGCTTACTGGATTTGTATCTGCATTTTTAACAAGGTTTCCAGCTGATTGACATGAGCCTTAAAGTCTCAGAAGCAGTATTCTAAAACACTAAGATCAGGGATTCTCTTTTTTTTTTTTTTTTTTTGCGGGTACCGGGGGTCGACCTCAGGACCTCGTGCGCCAGCAGACGCCCGTGCCACTAAGCAATATCACCAGCCCTTTTTTTGTATGTGGGTACCGGGAGTCGAACTCAGGACCTTGCGCTTGCCAGGCAGGTGCTTATGCTGCTGAGCCATCTCACCAGCCCACAGATTCTCAAGTAGGGGTGATTTTTGCTTCCCAGGGAGCATTTGCCGAAGTCTGGAGACATTTTTGGTGTTACCCCAATGAGGTGCTACTGGCACCTAGTAGGTAGAGCCCAGGGCTGCTGCAAGCCAGACAGCTTCGCAATTGTCCAGCCCCATATATCAACAGTGCCCGGGCTGGAAGACTCTGATTTAGGTGAACACAGCCAGGAAAGTGAGTGGTCCTGGAACCTTGCTCCTTCAGTGAGACTATGAACCAGTGGGATCAGCAAAGGAGGGAGCTGTTAAATGCAAAGCCTCTTGCCTGACCCACAACAAATGAATCATAACCTCTGGGGGTGGGCCCCAGAAATCCATGTTTTATAAGCTCTCCATGTGATCTACATGCATGCTTTTGGCCTCCAGATTTTCCACTGAGAGGTATTGGCATAGGCCATGAGTACCCACCCTCAGATGGCCACCGAGAAGTTCAGGCTCAGCCAGGTCAGCCTTTTACCCAAGATTTCACACCAAAAGTGCTGCAATCTGAAGAACAGTCAACCCTCGTGGATGTGCAGCGCCATGGGGCTGGCACCAGGCTCTTTGCTACGCAACTTCAAGGACAATGGCTTAGAGGTGCTGGCTGCTGTGAGCACAGTGGGCCCTGCTGCAGCTGCCAATGCTGACCCAAGATCATGCTGGCATAACAACACAACATGCACAGGGAAAGAGGAATTCAAAGCTCTCCAACAAGGGAGGCCAGGCAGCACTCAGCACAGCATTGCATGTAGTGTCCTGGAGAAGATAAGGAAGATGTTAGTGATAAGTATCTATTTTTAGTATGCTCTTAGCTCTTCAATGTCACCTTCTCTGAAAGCCTTCCTTATTGTCCCCTCACAGAATCACCATCTCTCTTGCTGTTCTCTATTTCTTACGCTCTTCTTCCCCTTGTCCCACTGTACTGTGAATTCTGTTCACCTCCTGCCCCAGTGACTGAATTATTTGAGGGCAGGAAATGGCTTGCAGCAGAGGTGGCCACCTGCCTTGGACATCACATAAGAACAGCTCCAAAATTTGCTCTGAGGCTCTTCTGTCTCTCTACCTGGGGAGGTGCCAGGGAGTGAGTTCCCCCAAAACAACATGCAACAAATGAAGCAATAAGGGTGGGAGTCTGTGGAGACATCACTGTTGGTGTCCACACTTGGCAGGACAATTCTGAGGCGTGTTCCACACAGTGGTCTCTTAGTGATCCACAGAGGGAGGGAGCCCGTGCTGGCCCAGCAGTCACCTCATTACCACACCCTGCATCAGAGTCTCCTCTTCCTCTCTTACCTCCCTATTCCTCACCACAAGTTCTGCACTAGGTCCTTATCCAGGGTCTGCTCTGGGAAGAATCAAAGTAAGACAAGTATTTTGCTCATTGCTGACTCCCCAGTGTTTAGCCACTTCCCTGGCACAATAGAAGCTCAAAACACAAATAAATAAAATGTTGAATAAATGTCCTGATATGCTTCAACACTCCAAAAAGACTAGCAAAAACCCCACAGATGGCCTGGGTTATGGAAGCCAGAAAACACATCCACATTTCTTCTTGAGTTTTGGTCAAAACACTAAAAACAATCATCTCCTACCTGAAACACAGTTTAATCTCTAAACTTCATGTAGGGAAGAGGAGAGTTTAGTAGTTAGGAGCTCAGCTCTGGAATCCAGTGGAAAAAGGCTCAGATTCAGGGGTCTGTTACCTTCCGAGTTCCTTGAGCTTTAGTTTTGTTACCTGTGAAATGGGACTAATAACTGTACCCACTTGCAGGGTCATGGGGAAGATTTAATGAGATAAAAGGTTTATTAAAGAATGTGGCAACAGTGCTGGCCCAAAATAAACTGTCAATAAATGTTCTCAATGTTATTATTACTATTATTATTTTACTGCACATTTTAGGCAGTTTTTGTGTTTATTCAGGTGATAGACTGAAGTAGAGTGCCAGTTTCATAACACTCAACAAATGGTTACGGTATGAATGAATGAAGTAATAACTCAAGGGTAAAACATAAAAGCTCACAAAAGCTCTTCTTTTGCAAAAGTTCTTACAGTTTTTTTTTCTTGCTTATTAATCTCACCTCTGTTACAAAAAATCTGTGTGAACTTAGGAAAGTCATGCAATCTGTCTGAAGTCCTACCTGTAAACTTTAGATTACTATTAGATCATTTCCAATGCTCCTTCCAGGCTCGCACTTGGAGACAGAAGTGAAGGAGGGTGAGAGTCAGTCCACACTGGGTGTCGGCCACAGCAGGGAGCAACACGTGGGCAGCTGCTCGACAGCGCACTACGGACATACGGGGCTGGATCATTCTATGTTGGGGGCAGGGGCTGTCCCGTGCATTGTTGCAATGAAGTGTGATCTAGAAATGTGGTGAATGTTTAAATTAAAAATTGTATTACAGCAAAAGACATACTGTCATTAATCTCCCTCAGAATACACCCCTCACTTTGAACACACTCATCTTTCTAGCTGCTTTTAGAAGCAGTTCTGATAGTCCTTTGCAGTGTCTTTGGTTGTGCTGTCGTGGCTGCCTTGATGTCCTGAATCTATTCAAAATGTTTACCTTTCATGGTCATTTTGACTTTGCGGGCAGAGCCAGAAGTCACATGAGGCCAGATCTGGTGAATAAGGTGGATGAAGAAACACTGTAGTGTTTTTACGAGCCTGCCTTTCTGTTGGATGGGCACCCAGCAGCTTTTGCTGTATTTTCTATCACACTTTGTGAAGACACTCACAAATGAAGACCTCCAGAACTGCTTCAGAGAGCAGCAAGAATGATGGGATAATTGTGCCGGAAGCAAGGGGGAACATTCTGAGGGGGGTTAATGGCAATGTGTCTTTTTCTGTAACAAATATTTAAAAATGTAAACATTCATCATAGTTTTTAATCACCTCTTACATGTAGCAGCATACCTGACCTCTTCTCACTAGATGTCCCAGTGACAAAATTTCTCCAGACTCTGCCAAATGCCTTCTGGGGCAAAATGGCCCCAGTGGAAAACCCTCAAGACAAAGGTGCTTTTCCCTTACAGACTCAGATAGGTACAGGCCCTATGGTCCAGCTCCAGCCCCACATGGGGGTGGGGTCAATGCTGTACCTCTGCCTTGGTTGGGCTGCTTCAATTTTTATTGCAACAGCAGCAACAACAACAGAAAATAATAGGGAACTCCTACCTATTTCTTTTCCTCTAGCTATTTCTACCTTCCCACCTTGTCCTTCATTCTCTACTGCATTTCGTTAAAAAGCAGGCTCTTTGGAAACAACGAAGCACTCACTGCAGAATTGGAATTATTTTGTTTTCCCTAGTCTATCATTAGCCATATTTGCCTGCAGATAAGATTGATGTTTTTAAAGCTCATCTACTCACAAGCCCAGAACATAATCCCCTCCTGGGTTATCACCATCCGCTGATGACACTGCAAACAGCAGGAGACCCAAACTCCAAAACCCAAATGATCCTGACATGCAAATATGTCATAAAACCCCAAGGAAGGCAGAAGATTTCAAAGGATTTATTAGCAACAGAGCTGCTGTTACCTAGAAAGACCTGAGGAGATTTCTAGTCAATGGTCGAGGCTGCCCTGAGGCCAAAGTTCTGTGCAGAAAGTCAAAACGCCCTCCCGGGCCAGAGCACTTGGCTGGCAGTGGGCAGCATCATGGTTTAGAGGAACCAAAAGTAGTGGCTGAAGTTCTGCCAACTTCCAAATGGCTTTCTCTAAATGGGGACCACAAGTTATTTGTGTTCATCAATTCCTTCCTTTACAACAAAAAGCAAATTCCTGTAAAGACTGGACACTGGGCCTCCAGAGCTGCATGTGTTAGACTAGAGCAAGGCACACGAGTTGACCCATGGGAGAACACCGCTCTTTCCACTCCCCTTCCGCCTTCTGGAGCAGGCGTCAGCACTGCTTCTCAGGAAGCGTCCCACAGCCTCCTGCCTTTTGGTGATCGAAGCTCAGGGAGCCATGATGTCCTTCAGGGGTGAGCCAGGATGTGGCAGGTCTGCTGCGGTGCCAACGGGGGCTCCTGTAGTGATGGGGAGTACTCCGTAGTGTAGGAGGGAGGACTCCTGCAGTAGGAGGGAGGACTCCTGCAGTGATAGGGAGGCCCGCTGCAGTGACAGAGAGGATGGGGGAGGACTGCTGCAGTACCTTGAAGACGCAGCGTATCTTTCCCCCTGGCCCTGCTCGTCTCCCCACTCAAGGTCCTTGCACTTGCTTTCCTTTCTCAGTAACTCCCCTTCCCTCAAGTCAGTGTCTGACTGACACCTCATTATCCAGGCCTCTGCTCAAATGTCACTTTCCAGAGCAGCCGTCCCTGACCATACTCTAGCAAAGTCCCCTCCATACTCTGTAGCCCTTAACCTGCCTTTTTTTTTTTTTTTTTTTTTCTTTAAGAAGCACTTACTCCCGCTGAAGTTCCATTGCGTTTGCTTTGGTTGGCTTATTTCTTGTCATCCTCCCCCTGCTAAAAGGTGAGGGCCGTGCGGGCCAGGAACTTTGAGTATCTTGGTCACCTAGCCATCCCTAGTGCCTAGAAGGATGCCAGGCACACAGCAGGTGCTCTATCAATATCTGATGAGTGAACGGTGAGGTGAGAGATCACAAAAAACACAGTAGACAACCTGGGTGGCAGAGAGGCTGAGTCCCTGAATGGCTGCTAGACGGGCTCTACCTGACCTTAAAGATTTACCCCACATCTTGGACACTCTGCCTTCAGTCTGCACCTATGTTTATCCTCACAGAGAAACTATTCTCTTGTGGCATATTAGCCCAGGCTGTGGCTTAAGAAACCCCAGCCTTCAGACTGGCATGAGGTAGCAGAGAGACAGACAGCATTCTGTAGAGAGCCAGTGGGGTTACCACGGTCCCCTTCCTCATTCATCCTGCCAAGTTTTTTCTAAGTACTCAGTTCACCCGTCTATTTTTAGGTAACTCCAGTGGTAACCTAAACAGTAAAAACAGCCGTCACCTCATAAATGCAGGATCAGCAGACCCCTTGCATGTATGAACTTGTCAAAATAATTGCAAAAGGCACTTTTCCTGGAGACCATTAAAAATAATTAGTATGAAAATATTTTTTTGAATAGAGAGATAAGTTTGGCTGCAAGAGAAACATGCTCATTTCTTATAGCCAAAAATTAAAACCCCATGTTCCTTTATAAGATCCTGGGACTACTGGAATGGGAAGATGCATTCCATGATGGCGTCAACCCTGGAGGACTCCACACTCCGCCCTCCAGCTTCAGCTTGGAGACTGAGGCTGGCTGGATAACCAGATCTTCCTCTTCCTTGGATAAGGAGGACACTGTTCCCAAGGACAGCCTTTGCCCCGAATTGGGTGTTCCATTCCTTCTTCAGCATGTGGAAGACTTTCTCATCTATTCTCTACAAATGGACTCTCAGAAACAACTCATTAAACCCACTGCTGGAAGTGTAGGCTTCTGAACCAGGCAGCCTGAAGGCCCAGGCTGCTTCTTCTCCTGCAAAGTGCTGGAGCACTCCTCTCCCAGCTGCTGGAAGGTTGTAAAGGCCTCTTTCTTACTCCCCCATGTTCATATGACTTCCTTGCCTGTCTCTGCTCTCTAAATGCTGATGTTTATGCCATACAAGTCTTCTATTTGATTAGCAGAAGTGCCTTCCTCTTGCCTCTCAAACCCAAATAAATAAAAATCTCCTTGCTTTGACCAAAAGGAAGAGCAGAACATGTACCTAAAAACTGGATTTGTGGGTCCAGCAAAGGCTCTTGGGAGAAATGCTTCTATCTTCACCCTGATGGAACATTGAATAAGCCAGAGGAAGGGCAAGGTGAAGTGGGAGATAAGGTCAGACACAGGAAAGAGGACTGCAGTGGTGTAAAGACACACAGAAGGGAGCCAGGCTGGAGAGCTGAAATCAAGCTCAGGAAGAGAAGGGAAAGAAGAAACAAATGATGACTCCTTCCACCATATCCAGGTCAGGTGTCTCTCTTATGAGCCTGTGGAGCACCTCTCCTGGTAAAGTTCAACATCTGGACCAGCAGTCAAACACTAGAATTCCATGTATTCCCAAAGTTCCAGATATTCCCCTTCTAGATAGTGCATAGCCATCGTGGCTACATTTCCCAGTCCCCTGGCATCTGACCAGGGCCACATGATCAGTTTTCACTGTTGAAATGTGACAGGGTGCTGTGAACCCCTTCCAAGCCAAGGCATTTCATAAATATGTGTACCTTCTCCCCAGAACCTCTTTCCCCTCCCACCAGCTGGACACAGAGTACCTGCAGCCCTAAGAGATCATGGCAATACAGGATGGAAAAAGCCTCTTCCCCAAATCATAATGCAGCGGAGAAACACCCTCTAATGGAAAGCTCCTGCACTGGGCTGCTAGCTGGAGGACAAATAATTTTTTGTTATGCTAAGTGAACAAAAATCTCCACTAAACCTCAAAGGTTCAATGGTCACTGTGACTATCATTATCTTTATACAGCCTACGTAATATTTATTTATTTAACTGTAAATAACCTCCCCTAGCTGAGGTTATTCTCACAGTTCATCAATACTACGTCACTACATCATCAATACCTAGCAAAAGGTGAATATTAAATGAACATTTGTTGAATGAGAATAGTGCATTTTGTTAGGAGAGCTCGAATTCCAAGGATAGAAAGCTGCTTGCCAGAATGCCCTCGCACACTCGCACATGCACTAATCCATGCACACGCACCCCTGCATTTCCACACCACAGCCACCTCCAGTTCACGGTCAGACCTGCTCCTGTCGTCCTGTGACTTGTACGACAGCAGAGACCATCCTAGGAGCAAACGTTTCGAGGCTCTGTTGGCCGGCACGGGTATCCCACAGAACCAAATACCACAAAAGAAAATTGGAATAGGAAAGAAAAAGTCATCAAGAAAAATAGTCCAGATTTCTCATGATCTCACCCGTGAGTCAGATTTGCATTTGGGATAACAACTATCCGAGCAGACCAGAACAGTCTGTCTGCGAGACGCCGGCCTGCCAATTTCAACAGCACAGAGAGGCACGCTTCTTAAATTGGCTTAAAAGGACAAATCTAGTGCACTTTTTCTTTTCCTTAAAAAAAAAAATCCAAGGTGAAACAGCCTCTTGTTTAAAAATAGCTCTCTTGGAAATTAAACCGTATATATATATATTAAACACTGAATACTAACTACCTGTATCTTGGCATCTGAGCAGTGGGGAAAAGTCCTACGGGAACTCTTTCCTGTGTGACCCTTACAAAGACACCGCATCTCTCTGCACCAGACTTGTTCGCTTAGAAACTTTGAGATTAGAATAGATGATCTCCAGAGTCTCAGGAAGAAATCACTGTCAGTGGAAGGAAAACTGAATTTTTTATGCCTTGCAAGTCATTTAATATTCATGGAACTTATTCCTAACAGAAACAGGATATTTTTTTATGAGTAGCTTGATTTAGAGGAACTTATTCATCGAGGACAGAAACTGAGGTCCAAGCTACTATGCATGTGAGGGAATCTGCAGCTGTGAGAGGCAGGAAAGGGTGCTTGTTCTCAAGCAACAGGAAGGGCCATGGTCCGAATCCCAAATCCTTATGTTGGAATCCAATTCCCAAGGTGGTGGCATTAGGAGGTGGGACCTTTTGGGAGGTGACTGGGTCCTAAAGTGGAGCCTTTGTGATTGGATTAGTGTTCTTATCACAGAGACACCAGAGAGCTGCCTTGACCCTTCTGCCCTGTGAGGACACAGCAAAAAGGCACTAGCCACAAACCAGAGAGTGGGCCCTCCCCAGAGGAGAGGGGAATCTCTCCCAGAGGGGAGAGAATCTTCTCCCAGAGGGGAATCTGCTGGCATCCCGATCTTGGACTTCCTGCCTCCAGAACTGTGAGAAATGAACTTCCGTTTTTCATGAGCCTTCCAGGTTATGGTATTTTTGCTGTAGCAGCCCCCAAATCCCATAAGACAGGCAATATGTGGATTATGGAGCTCCAACTGTGTGTTCAGATATTTTCTTCTCCAACTGTGAGCTGGGTATTCCTAAAAAGACTTCAGGAATTATTAACTGTAATAGCTTCCTCCTACCTCCCCTCGGGTCTCAAGACTAGATAGGGTGTAGGTTAGAATGCAGTACTGGCTGCCATGTTAGACCTCGCCGATCTTTGCTCCTGATCCTCCTCCTCCCCGCTCCTCGCTCTGCACCTTCCACTGTTATAAGAAGTATATTTTTGCCCCTGGACTTCTCCGTAAAAAAAGGGTGGATGAAGGAGATTTATATTTCTGTCTGTCTTTAGGCTTGGGAATGATTGCTAAGATTTTAATTACTCCAGTCTTGCCTATGCCTCAAGCCCACAGGCTGACCAAGCTCTCCGAGTGTTGCAACAATGAAGCTAGGATCAGGTGAAAGATGGAGAAGGTAATTGTATACCTTTGAGTACCTAAGAGGACAGACTCTCCTTGGTTCTGAGAATGACTGCTAATGAGTGCTATAAAAATAACTACTCTCAGGGCATCTACAAGTGGAGTCTGCAGCTTGGATTTCAGACTGTGACTCGCCTGTCCCCTTGGCCATCTTTCTACCTGGTGACTATCCTAGGCTGATTGCCTCCCCATGGTGATGTTTATCTGCTGGGTTAACCAGAATGCTGGTTTCTACCAGGACAGTGTGTTGGAAGCAAAAAAATTAAAATATGGTAAATATTTGCATATATTCAAGTCCTCCCAATACCTGTCCTCTCCCTTTCTTTCCAGTTGGTAAAGGAAAAGCCAGGCTGGACCCCTCAGCCTTCTTTATGAAGCAGACTGCTATTTGAGCAGCAGCATGAGCCTCTGAAATGAGGACCTGAATTTAATTAAAAGCTGTTCTGAGTAAAGAGAAGAATTAACCCTTTCTCATTCATTTTTTTCCAAACCCCCTGGAAACTGGAGGTAGTGGCCTGTAAAGAATATTGCACTTGGTGTTTGTAGAAATGGAGAGAAACCGTAATATGCTAATAAAGGGGCATACTTAAGGAGAATTCAGGTTCTGAATTTAAGCTCTGAATCAAAGAATTGCTCCTTTCTATTATCTTCAAAGGTTTAATTGTACCAATGTGGTATACAGCCGACTGCATGCTAGTGAATTGAAGTTTGTTTCTAATGCTAAATGGAAGGCAGTGGCTTACTTAAAAAAAAAAAAAAAAAGTAGGCTTTAGGGAATCCCAAGACCCCAGTGGAAATCTGACTACCCAGCTGGAGCACCTTAGAAAAATTCCCTGACCCTCTGAGTTTCTGGTTCCTCATCCATAGTACCTGAAATCTACTAGGAAGCCCAAGTGAAATGATGTAGACAAAATATATTGAGGGACTTATTAGCTGTTGAATAAAATCTCAAGTTGGTAAAGGAATTAAAAGTCACCCAATCTTATGATATCAGTGCTCTCGCAGTAAAAGGACCCTCGCAATCTCTCAACTCAGGCTGTGTCACTTTGAGACAGGTGTAGTGGACAGAACATTTTTCCGAACATGTGCTGCTAGCCTTGCACTTCACCTCCATGCTCTAGCCCTTGCTCTGGTTCTTGGACCAGAAATAAGTCTTGGTGATCCTGTACAAGAAAGCCATTGAAATACTTTATTTATTTCATCATGCAATGCATTGTAGTTGCAAACCTCCCATGCATAAATATAAGGAACTGTAAAGAGGCAAGGATGAGTCTAGATTTCTCATTTCAGGGCATGGTTGGTTGAGTAGGGGTGCTGTTGGCCAACCTAGGGGACGGAGGAGGAGCAGCAGGTTTGTACGGAGGTGATAAGCTCAGAAGGAGATGGTAGGTAGGTACTGGACATTTGAGTACAGAGCTCAAAAGAGGTTGGAGCTGAAGGTTTGGCAGTGATCAGCATATAGGTGCTGGCTGTGCTTGATGTACCTCGAATTGCTCAGGGTGTGGAGATGAGAACATCAGCAGTTAAGAGGCAAAGTATAAAACTCAATAAAAAAAGTAGAAGGGTTATAAACGTTATTACAAAAATTAATTGAAGGACTGCATGGAGAGGAACTCAGGAAACCCAAGAGAGACGATTATGACTAAGTGTTAGTCTAAGAGGTGGGAAGAAAAGCAGGAGAGAAGTGGTAGAAGCCGGGAGAACACCGTCTCATGAAGGAACTGGTCCTGCTGTCACCTTGAGAAGCTCTCACTGGAGGACAGGGAGGAGAATCGGTCTGGACAGTGCACTGAGGAATCGTGAGGATTAATGAAGCAAAAACGGCCCATATAGACCTTTTTTTTTTTCAAGAAAGATGGTTGTTAAGGATGTAAGAGGTTTTAATTAAAGAATGAGGAGGTTTGAACATTGAGAGGAAAGGCTGTAGAGACAGAGGGGTTAAAGTGAGGGGAATGAGTATCCTAATCAAGTACAATCACGGAAGAAGCAAGAAGGGACCATGTTCTGAGGGTCAGGGGAAATCTGTGATAGAAGGAGGGAATGTTCTCAGAGGCAAGAAGGAAAGGGTGCAGGCTGGATGCACTTGATGAAGGAGAAGGGCTGAGTTTCTACTGCTCCTGTCTCTGTGAAGACAACAGTAAAGACAGGGAGGGAGAAGGCAGCGTGCAGCATTTGAAGGGAGGGAAGAGTTGGTGTAGGTATTGGAGAAGGTGACTGGGGTTCTGTAGGGAGACTGTCCACCTTCTTCCAGCCTGAGGTGTTCACATAGAAATGTTTAGCAGCCAGGACACAGGGGTGGCTGAACTTATTTGGTATAGAGACTTTGTAGGGTGGGGGCAGCTGAAGGAAAGCAGGTAGGGAGGTATGGTATTGGCAAAGGAGCAGATAAAGTGATGGTCCGGAGGGGTATAGGCTGGGAAGGGAGGAACTTGGCAGGCAGCCACCATCTTCCCTGCAAATGTCTCCCACCACCCTCCTGTCAGGCCCTTGCCTCTGGATACGCCACTTTAACACCATGTCCTGCCCAGAGCAGCACACAACAGCCTAGATGTGTGGGACTTGTTAGAGCTCAGTGCTCTGTTTGTGGGGCCCTCACACCTGGGAGATATATACTTACGGGGCACATCACAATGTTAACGTACGTTGATCACCAAGTCCAGAGCTGCCTAAATCTTTTCCACAAAGGCTGCTGTTAAACAGCAGGCTCCTGACCGTCCCATAACAAAAGCAGTTGCCTTTTTCAGACTGAAGTGCAAGATCTTCGCTTGAGCCCCTTGGCTGACTTTTGCGAGACTTGGCCTATCCTGTAAGTCTATTTAGACTCTGATTCTGGTGTGAAATAAGGTCACCATGCTCCCCAGATCTGGGTCATGAGCAAATGGGATAAACATGTCACCCACATCTTTATCCAGTCTTTATTCAGGTGTTGGTAAAAATGTCGAACAGGAGAGGATAAAGCCACAGAGCAGAATAAAGCTACTGGCACAACTGTGCCTGCCCTTCATTCCCAGGGACCTTCTCTCTGGGCACAATCTACCATCCCCTTTGTACAGGCCTGGAGCTGCATATGCAGCTCTTGCTGTCTGGTTCCCAGTTCTCCCCCATCTTACCTACAAAGACACCGTAAGGACCATCCAAACACCTTGCTGAAAAGTCCAGATACACTATATCACCAGCTTTCTCATGATACACTGGTCTAGTAACCTTACCCAGTTGTAAAAAAACAATGTGTTTTTCTTTGCTGGATCTCATACACCTACGGCCAGATGGGAATCAGTTTATTACATTTTACAGCTTTCTAACATTTCCTGTCTCACCATGACATCACTTTTCCCTAAGCCTAGGGCTTCAAAAGGCCACAAAGGTGTTAAGAACTTAGTTTCTAAACCTTTCTCAACTCCAGTGTCTCAGGTTACCTGATCCCCTAGGCTGCTGAGATGAAGAATGTTAACTTGATAATGAGACTCTAATAGAAAAGTCACTCCCTCAACAGAGAGAGAGGCCTTATACAGTGGCCCTGTTGCTGTGTTTTAGTTTCCTGTCAGCAGCCCAAAAGGCAGTTTAAATTCTATTTCTTTGAATCCTATTTCAAAAATAAGGCAAAACATGATTGTACCTGAGCTTCTTTTTTTTTTTTTTTTTTTTGTGGGTACCGGGGGGTCGACCTCAGGACCTCGCGCGCCAACAGGCACCCGTGCCACTGAGCGATATCACCGGCCCCTTTTCCGTATGTGGGATCCGGGAGTCGAACTCGGGCCCTCGCGCTTGCAAGGCAGGCGCTGAGCTTCTTAAAATATATAATTTTCAAACAGTATGAAAATCTTGAGGTTGAAGGGAGGGTAGGGGAAGGGGAAAAAAAAAAGAAAATCTTGAGGTTTTAAATCTTATAAGCCATGTATTCAGTTGCTTTAAAAAATCATAAAATGAGAATGATACAGGTCAATGATAAACCACTGTGAGAAATGCCAGGGTTTATGAAGGGTATAATCCCTAATTCTGACTAACAAGTGACATCCTTCCCTTAGGCAATGCTCCTGAGACAATGTGGCTGATGCATTAAACAAGAGCGGTTCAACCAATCCATCAACAGCCTTTCATTTCTTGTTTCTGGGGACACAGACGTGAAAAGAATGCCCCAGTGTCCTCAGAGAGAGTGCAGTCTGCAGCGAGAAGGTGAAAGACTAGCACCTTCAGCCAAGGGTTCACCAGCCAAATCAACAAGGGCTGGATGAGCCAGGTGAATGAGCCAGGTGCTCAGAGGCAAGCTGCAGGGCAGGCTTCTCAGAGGGAATGAGATTCCACCTGGGCCCCAGAGGACGAACAGAATTTAGACAGTGAGCAGATGGACACCGCGGAGGGATAAATAGGCAGTATAGAGTGCATTTAGGCAAATGTAAGTTCATAATCAGCCAGATTCACATCCCCTCTCACTTTTCAAATACAAAAACCAAAGTCTAATGCTCAACTGGGAAATTAACAAAGAACACACTTGTCTCTGTAATGTGAGGTCTTTGCCTCCCCATCAAAGTTCAGCCAAGGTCACACGGAGATGAATGACCACTACACTCACTCTAACAAGAGGCCCCAATTAAAACCCGAAAATGCTAACCAACACAGCACAAATTTCATTAAAACCATTCACTACAATTTAAGTTTTAAAATGAATGGATTTTCTAAGAATGCAACAGCTATGCCAGAGGTAAAATTCCAAGAAGGAGAAAAAATGACGCAGGGTTCAGATCATGAGGCAGTGGTTTGTAATCCTGGCTTCCCATTAGAATCACCTAGGGAGCCTTCAAAAACTACCAATGCTTGGGCAGTCCTCATGCCAATTAAATCACCATCCCTGGGGCATCGTATTTAAATTAAAAACACCAATGATTCTAATTCATTCTCTCAACAAATATTTTCTGAGTGCCTACTATAAGCCAAGCATTGTTCTAAATGTTGATGATACATGGTGACCCACATAGAATCCTCCTCCCTTCAAAACGCTTTCATCAGTTTTACATTATAATCAGAAGCAGGCAGAAAAGCAAATGAAGTCAGTAATATATATGGAGTATATAAAACTGACAATGTGCTAAGGAGAAAATGAAGCTGAGAAGGGGCCTACGACATCTCATGCTGGAATAGGGTGGCACAGACTTTACCAAACAGGACATTGGAATCAAGATTGGAAGGAAGTGAAGGAGAGCTCAGCTACACAAGGAAGAACACCCCAGAGGGAACAGCAGGTGGGATGGCCCTGAGGCAGAAGCCTGCCAGTGTAGCTGGAGCTGAGAGTGAGAGTAACAGAGGTGACCTCAGAGATAGAAGGGCAGGGGAAGGAGAGAGCCCAGCAAGGGCCTGGCAGGCTACGTAATGAGTTTGGCTTTTAACTCTGAGTGAGATGGGAAGCTACTGGGATGGTCTCAGCAGAAAAGTGACAAGAAATTATTTGTATTTTATGAGAATCAGCTGGCTGCTCTTTGAGAATAAACTATGAGGGAAAAGGGGAACGGTAGCATTTGGGCGACTCCTAACATAGTCCAGTTGAGAGATAAGGATAGCTTGGATGAGGGAGAAGTGATGAGCAATGGGTAGATTCTAGACAAATTTTAAGGGACCAGCCAGAGATGAAACATCTGGAAGGTACCAGGTGGAATCAAGAAGTTGGCTCTAGATGTTGAAGTCTGAGATGACCATTAGACCCTCAGGGGAGATGTCAAGTAGGTAATCAGCTGTGCAACAGTGCAAGAATGGAGGTATCTGGGGAGTTCTTGGGTTATGGATGGCAGTGAGAGCCATGAGTATGACTGACATCACAGACAGCAATCACAGAAAGGTAAGAAGTCCAAGCGCTGAGTCCTGGGCCCTCCAGCATTGGTAACAGGTCAGAGGGAAGAGGAGGCAACTAAGAACAGTAGAAGGCATGCTGGCTGGAACAGCTGGAAAGCGTGGCGAGCCAAGGCAAGGAGAATCTCAAGGATAACGCAGGGATGAGCTGTGAGTGTCATATGCTTTCAAGGATCAAGTAAAAGGCTCAGAAATGGTCCCTGGATTTAGCAAATGCAGCCATCATAGGGACCTTCATAAGAGCAATTTGTGAGGTATAGTGAGGTGGACAACCACTTCTCTATGGGTCATTTTCTTCTGGACTCAGCTTAAAACGTGCATTGGATATTTGTCTTCCTTACTGGAATTGTAGTATTTAACACACAGCAAGTCTCAATATTTGATTTACCGCATGAATAAACAGAGCTGTACAGTGTGATGTTCTATAGATAGTTCATGAAATCATCTAAAATGATTAGGGTGTAAAATGAAAGTCTTTCCGTTCGGAAAAATAATTGTTGGCGGAAGGATAATTCTTCAGATGATTTTATCAGAAGGTTCACTTTCCCATAGATCCTAAGTCCTAACTAATGGGCTGGGGATGTAGCTCAGAGGCAGGGTGTTTGCCTAGCATGTGTGAGGCCCTAGGTTCAATCCCCAGCACTGAAGAAAAAAGAAATGGTCTAAATCCCAACTAGCACAGCTTCAGATTTCCTATGTCCCTCATTAGACTGTATGTTCTGAAGGGCTGAACCATTTCAGACTGGGGATTTCTATGGATTAGCTGTACGTATGACCTTAAATACAGTCTGAGTTCTTCTCTCCCATCTAGACATGCTGGCCTGACACTAATTGCATTCATTAAAAAAAAGAATGAAACAAAAAAACCCTCTATGCTGGTGTGGTGGTGCATAGCTGTAATCTTAGCACTCAGGAGGCTGAGGCGGGAGGATCGCCATGAGTTTGAGGCCAGCCTGTGCTACATAAGTGAGTTTAAGGACAGCCTGAACTACATAGTGAGACCCTGTCTCCAAAAAAAAAAAAAAAAAAGAAAAAAAAGAAAAAAAACACAAAAAACAAAAACCTTTATGATGGGTCTACTATGATCTCATACTTCACTGGGTGTTTGAGTCATAGCCTCACACAGGATGTAATCTATGCTTGAACTCTCCCGTCTATTGTTTTTGACCCTCAGCTGATAATCAGCTTAAGATGCGACTCTGGCTTTAGACCACAGCTCACATCCCTAACCAAACCCACGGTGATGGAGCACGGTGTTACATGGCCTGGATTCACTCCGCCCTAGAAATGTAGCAGCAAATACACCAAAGGGGGCTTAGCCACTTCCAAGTCCCCAAAAAAGTGAGGCTCAAGAGATTAACTATATTTTTAAAGCAATGTTTCCTCCATTTTTCCTTCCCTGCTCCAGAGGATCGTTAAATAATTTGATATATTTGATAATTCAAGGCAATCTAAACTTTATTTATCTTTATTTCTCATCCATAGAAAAAGAAGTACATATATCTTTTCTCTATGTGGTGTGTGCTAAATAAATATGAGTTGAGTGAAAAAGAAAGGAAAGTTAGTTTGAGGGCATTGAGGGCAAAGCATAAGATCTAGGAGAGAACTAAATGTCATGTTGAGAGGAAAAATACCTCCTTTGAATATTTGCTGAGCTTTCACAGCTTTCAATGGCTTTATGGGCAGCTACCCACCTCCTACCTGCAGGACCACCATTGTCAGCAAAGCTTACATGCTGGGTCAAGATAAAGATGGGGATTAGTGGTTGAGAAAGAGTTATTAAAAAATAGTAAAGTCCAATTATCCTGGTGTGCAGGTTCCAGCTAGGATTTTAACCAATGGAATTCCAGAAGGCCATCTTGATGGAACCTGAGAACCGTGGTGGGTGGTGTATTCTGCACGAGAACAGTGTATGAGATTCATCCCAGGCTCCACTATGACTACCCACCTGCCCGTCAGCAGGAACGATGAGCAGCTCCTTTTTGGTTTATGCTAAAAATAAAGGGTACTACCAATGAGTGACACTTTACATGCTCAACCCTCAGGCAAAGTTCTAGTTACCATAGCAAACCCCACTCATGACAGCAGAGGTGGAGCACACGATGTTATCAAACGCCCTGCCCAAGTTCTGCCTTCCCACAGGAGAGCAGCTATGTTTGTCAGATACACTAATCAGCCATGATGGCCAATTCAGTGAATAAAACCCCAACCAACACGTGGGCATTCTCACAATGACTGTTTGTTGAGAAGAGTGCTGTATTTGTTGTCTGACGTTTACTTACCAGGATGCTTATGTAATTTATTCTCAAGATGGACCTTATGTGTAAAAAGGGGTGTAAACAGGTGTACGTTTAGTCCCAGCTACTCAGGGGGTGGAGACAGGAGCCCAGGAGTTTAAGACTAGCCTGGGCAACATAGTAAAACCTAGTCTCAAAAAGAAAACAAACAACACACACACACACACACACACACTAACAACAAGGAAGAAAATGCCTGCTTTCTCATTCTTCCAGTCTACAACCTTTAAGCACCACACCTGGCAAGAAGTCACCCTTGGCTAATTTACAGAACTGACCCAAAACTGGTGACAAAAATGAGAGAAATGGACCAGTCTTTTAGCCAGACCCAGTGAAGATAGTCTTTTGCCCACCAACCCAAAAGTGAAGTTCATGTTCTTGCCTCAGGTCTCTATCAACTGGGAGAGATGTGGAGGAAGAGAAGTTCCAACTGCAGAAAATGATTCCTTTGTAAAGAAAACCAGGCCTCCTCTGAATGCAAATTAATGCTACCTTTGCTTATAAGGACTGAACCTGTCATCTCTGCCTTTCATTCTCAACGTGGATCAGAAGTCGTTTTGAGTCTTAAAACTGCAAAGTGGGGAAAAGGAGAAATTAACTTCTTAGCTTCTCAAGCTTGAGTATCAGGCCAAACTTTCAGAGGAATAGTACAGTGGGAGTCGGAATGTTTCTTCCCTATGTGTTAACAATCTGTGTTGCAGGTTTCTGAGCAGGAAAATGAATTAAGAGAGCCCAGAGCTCTGCAGGGATCCTGGGTGGTTCCCGCTTCTCAGAGTTTCTGTATGGAGTAGTGGTTGAGAACATGGGCTTAGGAGACAAAGAGGTCTAGGTTCAAATTTTTGTTCCAGCTCTGAAACTATGTATAATCTCAGGCAGGTCACAAACTTTCTGAGCCTGTTTCCTCACTTGAGGAATCTGGGTAACTGGGAACAGTGCCTCATAACGGATACGAGTGCTTGACCTGTTCAACAGCTATTTATTTAGTGTCTACTATACACCAGGTACTGCTGTGGGCACTTGAAATACATGAACAAAACAAGGTCTTTACTTATGAAGCTTACATTCCAAAGGTGAGACAGAAAGTAAAAAATAAAGGGCTCTATTTCAAACAAAATAGGTATGAGACATGTGAGAGAACTCTGGAGCTGCCATTTTAGATAACAGGTTTGTGGAGAAGATACCTGTGAAAAGCCGAGGGAAGAAGCTTCCCAAGAAGGGCCCTGAGGTGAGACGGATGTTGGTGTGTTCCAAAACAGGGAAGGCAATGCATCAGGGCACACAGGAAGAGCAATGGGCGGTAAGAGTAGAAGGCATGTGAGAGGTTGGCCAGGCCATGGGGACCTGGATCATATTCAAATAGCAATGAGAAATCAGCAGTTTTAAGCTGAGGAATGACACGAGTTGAACTCTGCTTTTAAAAGACTCTTCTGGATCAGAGGGGAGAGAGAGGAATGAAAAGGTTGGACACCAGGGATTTTTGAGGTAGTGAAACTTCACTGTATGATGCTGCAATGGTGGGTTTGTGTCATTACTCGTGGAACATACAACAGCAAGAGTGGGCACTAATGTAAACTATGGACTTTGAACGATAACGAGGTGTTGATGTAGGTTCATCTCATTTGTAACAGATGCACCACTTGGATGAAAAGGTTGAAATGGGAAATCTCTGTACTTTCAATTTTGTTGTAAACCTAACACTGCTCTAGGAAATTTAGTTTTAAGAGAGGAAAAAAAAAAAAAGACCCTCTGGCTTCTCTAAGGAGAAAAGACTAAGGGTCAAGAATGTACTCAGGGGACCCAGTTAGAAGACAATTGCAGCAAGGGTCCAAGAGATAGCAGCGACTTTAACCAGAATAGCCACTATGAAGGTGTGGGGCAGAGTGTGGGAGAAAAATCAAGAGTGGTTTCTAGGTTTAAGGGGGGTGAATCTTTGGGTAGATGGTGGTGCCATTTATGGAGAATAAAGGAGAAGATGGAAAGAATTAGCTTGAAGGAGAAATAGCGCTTTGATCATGCTTGGCTTGAGGTGCTATAACACAACCACATGGTGATGTTAAGTAGGCAGTGGGACAGGTGAGTCTGGAACTCAGGGAAGAGGCCAAGGCTAGAGCACAAATTTGGAAGGCAGTAGAACAGAGATGGCCGATTAGCCCTTGAGATACTCGAGATCTCTCTCCCAGGAAGAACAGCCAGAGAGGAGGACCCAAGACCACATCCTGAGGCAACACCTTACAACAATGAATATTAGTTGTTATTATTTGCAACACATTAGGAAGAAGAATGTTAGCCAATTTTTGTCATGAGGATCTTTTTATTCATCTACTCTCTCATCCTGTTGCCCATTAAACAATCAACAAACACATTTACTGAAAGGTAGAGGAGAATAGTTATCAAGAATGCAAGCTGTAACCTGGGCATGGTGGTGCACGCTTTTAATCCCAGCACTTGGAGGCTGAGGCAGGAGGATTGTGCAAATTTGAGGCCAGCCTGGACCACATAGTGAGTTCAAGGCCATCCTGAACTACATAGCAATACCCTGTCTCAAAAAACCAAAAAGAATGTAGGCTGTAGAGCCAGGCTACTATATTTGAATCCCAATCCCACCAACTCCTAGCTGTAAAACTTCAGATTTTGCTTAACCACATTGCACTGCTGTTTCTCCATCTGCAAAAGGGGGTGTACTGGATTCAGCAATGGCTCCCAAAAAGATATGGCCATATCGCAGGATCTGTGTATGTGACCTTATTTAGCAAAAACGTCTTGGCAGACTTAATTACATTAAGAATATCTTTAGGTGTGATCATCTTGGATTATCTGGGTATCCCAAATTCAATGATAAAAGTCCTTAGAAAAGATACACAACACAGAGATGTGCAGACAGGAGAGAAGACATAAAAGAAAGCAGTACGAAGTCACAGCCAGAGAATGGAGTGAAGCAGCCACGAGGAGTGTTGACAGCTACCACAAGCTGAAAGAGGCGAGGAATTCTCCCCTCCATCCTTCAAAGGGAGGATGGCCCTGCCAACAGCTCCATTTCAGACTTCTGAGCTCCAGATCTGTGAGAAAATAAATTTCTTTTCTCTATTTTATGAAAAAATAAAACAAAATTTTATAACCAAATAGTAAGAGAATAACAATGGTTATTACACTGTGTATCATGATCTTCAAAGTAGTTACTCAGTACAAGACATTAACCAAAAAGATTTTTACAAAAAAGAAACAGATAATAAAGCAAACTTTCTTTTCAATGATCTAAGATAAACTAGTAATATAAATGAAACCAATTAGCATATATATTTAAATATTTTAAAATTTCACCTTCCTATTTATCTCCCTTCTATTTTGCTCTTTATATATATAACTATAATATATATATATATATATATAATATAGTTTCTCATATAAGAGAAACCATGTGGTATTTGAGCTGTGTGTCTGACTTACTTAACATTATGTTCTCAAGTCTCATCCATTTATCTACAAATGCTTCCAGTTTATTTTCTTTATGGCAGCGTAGTACTCTATTGTATATGTATACTCTACTACAATGTTGGTGGGAATGTAGTAAAACCACTTTGGAAATCAGTGTGGAGATTCCTCAAAAAACTAAAAATAGTAATTCCATTTGACCCAGCTATCCCCCTTCTAGGTATCTTCCCAAAAGAGTTAAAATCTTCATATTACAGGGATACATAGATGATGGAAACAGCATATACTGTATGTCCATCAACAGGTAAAAGGAGAAAATAAATTTCCTTGTTTTAACATGTTCACAGTGGGGCTGTCATTCATGTGTCTCACTGCCAGGTGGCTTGAACCACTGGTGATACATGCATGACTGTCCCATTGAGTGGCTTTTTATTAATTTTATTAGCAAAAAGACCTATAAAGTGATTAGATCCATTTGTGCCACCGGTGGTACAAGCTGCCCAATGGGACAGTCGTGCGTGTACCTCTGGTGGCTCAAGCTAGTGAGAATGTGTTAAGCCAAGTTTGTGTTAATTTGTTATGGCAGCCCTAGGAGTAATAAATACATGCACCTCATGGGTTATGAAAATTAAATGAATTAATATGTACAAAGCATCTAGAACAGTGCCTGCCAAATAGTGAACACCGAAACCATCTCAGTCTTTACCGGTGCACTGGATATTGTGCTGGATCCCAAACAGCATAGGGAAAAGGCAGCAAATCTTCCAGGATGCTCAGGATAAATATGATAATTAGGAAAATGGGCAGGTGAGGGACCAGAATTTGGGAAGAGCAATCAGGGGCCATGTGCACCTCCCAGGTGCCCAGAATTGCTAACTGCTGCTCACAGCAGTCACCGATAGTGAAATCAATCGGTCTTACATCTGTTCAGGTTTTCAGAGATGAGAAGCAGCTCCAGAAAAGGGTTAGCAGAATCCTTTCCAGTACCTTTCCCTCCTCACACCATCTCATTTCTGCTATCTCATGAGAGCCCATGCTGATGAGGACATTTGGAGCACATTTTCTGGGTTCAGCTGCCTCTTCCTTTAGCCTAATGATACTGGGAATAACAGTGACCAGGGCGGGGTAGGAGTGAGTGGGCAGTGGCAAAGTGTGGAGGAAAGCCACGCCAATTTTGTATGCTGAGTGACTTCGTAATAATATTTGCATGGCTGCTTAGCCTTGGAAGTTAATTTTCTTCACCAGGAGACCTATTACAGCACAATCTAGTTTTGCCCAAAATCTATAAAATCACCTGTGCCAAAATGGGAGGGGAGTCCAGTTGAAGCACAGCTGAAATCAGACATTTTATAAGTGTCCATTGGCCAACACACAAAAATGTAGAGTTTATTGACATCTTATTTCGTTAAACTTGGCTCCATGAGTTCTCATCTTCTGTGGTGCTGAAACATAAATGTTGGAATACTTGGAGAGAGCTTGGGATTGTCTTTGGTCACCTGCATGCAAACATAAGTAGTGTCAGGAACTACTTAATGTTCATGGTATGGAAAAGTCAGGCTGCTAAAGACATTTTTGGTGGCCAAATCACCAGAACTCTTCAGGGTTGAGGGCCATTACCTGGTGTTCAAACTCGTATACCCCAACTCAAGCTATTACAGCTAACCTGAAACACACTTTTTTCTCTATTCTCCAGAACAGCCTTATAGAATAGTGGAATTACAGTAACACCCCAGGATATTTAAGCATGATGAGCCAGGATGGCCTTTGGAGAAAGGGACAAGATTTGGTGTTTATTCTGTGCTCTCCCTAAGAATCTCCAGATCTCCTGGGAAAGCTGCTATAGACAGATAGGCCCCCAGGAGCTCAAAACTCCCAGCACCTGTCCCCTCCCACCTATTCCTTGCCTTTGTCCCCCTACTGAATACACCATGATACAAAATTGCCCTCTTTTCTACCCTCTTCCCAGCTTAGGCAGATCCCAGCTAGGGAACTGACTTTGGATTTCCACAAGACAAAGTATGCCCCCTGCTTATGGCAGGAATCCTATTCTGCATTGTGTGAATACCATCTTTATTTTTAGCAAAGCAGGAGGATCACTCCTCTGAGGCCAGGACAACAGGGTGTGTGTGTTTTATCTTGGATGATTTGGTTGAGGTAGCAGAGTGAAGTCTAGTGCTTGCTAAGCCAAGTATGGGAGGTGTCAGAGTGTTGATAAAAATGAGGCCAAGAGTGGCTCGGCTCACATCCATTTCCACTCCCACCAAGCACCTCAAAGGACCTAGTCTGGGCACCATTCTGTTAAATGTACCACAGAAGCCCCTCTTCAGGAAGCTGCTAAATCAGCATAGATCCTATCTGGAAAGAGCTACATTTACTGCAACCTGAAGGCAAGTGATTGAATTATATTCTTTCAAGGATTCACAGATACCTAGGAATCTGTGGTTTTTATTTTTAACCCCTTGTAGACATCTTGACATTTCAGACTGCTTCAGACAACAAAACTCTCCCCGTGCCCTGCAACTATCTCAAGCTTACAACAATTATATGTGCAAAATGAGTCCACTTTTGCTGCAAAGCCAGTGCCCCAACCCTGCTTCTCCATGACCTCTTCATGTGTTCTGGAGTGCTTGGTGAGCCACAGAAACAGTCAATAACCTAAAAATAAATAACTCAAGGATAACTTCATTGGCCAGATGTTCATTGCTATCTGGCTTCATTAGACTGTACCATAAAGAGAGTTAAGAATCTTAAGATTCCGATTTTCTGCAAGTTAACACCCCGGCACTTCACTCAGAATATGTTCCTGGAAGTAAAGCAGGCATACAGCAGCCAGGTCCTCTCAGGAGGGGGACTCAGCACGGGGCAGAGAAGATGTCACTGGCATCTGAAAGAGGCCCCAGTCTGGGCCAGCCTCTTCCCACAACTGGAGTGACTTCACAGACAAATGCTCTTCTCCAAACACTCAGTGTCTTAACAAGTCCTCCCTGGGCTCAGCCACCTTAATCATACCACAAAGGCCTCTTCAACCATCGAGTTTCCAAGCTGTAAGTGCTCTCTCAGTGCTTTCTGGAACACATTTGTCAGTGGGATGTAGAACCCTAATGCACAATCAGAATGAATCAAACAACCTACCTGGCTCCAAATCCTCCTTCTGCCCAGAATCCATGGCAAATGCATTCTTTCCCAATTCTGCCTCCCTCCCCACCCATTTCTAGAATATGGATAATATGAGATTAAAAGTTTAAAAGTTGTAAATGCCACAAAAGGATCTATCACTATATGCAACCTATGGATAAGTCCAAAGGACAACATAATCTAGACATAAAACTATCCAGGTGGAAAATCAAAAATAATTTGAGGGCCGGTGAGATAGCTCAGTGGCATAAGCGCCTGCCTGGCAAGCACAAGGTCCTGAGTTTGACTCCCGGTACCCACATACAAAAAAAGGGCCGGTGATATTGCTCAGCGGCACGGGCGCCTACTGGCGCATGAGGTCCTGAGGTCAACCCCCGGTACCCACAAAAAAAAAAAAAAATTGAGAAAAATTTTCTATATTTCCATTTCCTTAAAAAACATCCTACACATTTCTCCCAAATTTCATTTAATTTGGAACTATATTGAGTTTAGTAAATAAAGTTAATTGCTCCTTTTCCTCCCTTCTTCACTAATAAGTGAGAATATTTGTTTAATCTTTCTACCTGTAATGAAAGACACATTAATAAAACCCAGGGGATATGCAGATGTTTAATTCTTCCTCATCTATCTGCATCTTGCACAACTGGCACTGAAAGACAACAGTTCCTCAGATCAAGCAAGCGCAGGTTGTGATTCTAGTTCTAGTTGGTGAAGAGGGAAGGTTCTCTGCTTTCCTTGGCCCAAAGCTTCCTCAAATGCAGGAATTGAGAAGTATGACTGCAGTGTCCCTTTCCAAACCACAGGGGCAGAGGAAATCACCCAGGCTTTTCTTGCTCTGAGCCCCACAACTGGTCTTTGCATAAGAGGAAAGTGAAATACAGTCATAACCACCCCAACAAGACAATAGATGAAAAGGCAGGCATCCTGAGAGATTCCTGAAGGTGGGAATAGGGAAGCCAGATGGCTTAGAATGTCCAAAGCTTGTCAACCAAAGCCGAAGGAAAACCTGAGTTGAGTCTGCTGAAAAGTCCTGCCTTCTATTACCTGGGCTCTCACTGACTTTGGTGAGAGGTTTATTCATTTCTCAACATGCTATTCCAAAGTACCCACTGCGCGCCAGATGCTGTCACTGTGGGACTCACACACACCTCAGTGCCTCTCTATACCCTTCCTAGGAACAACTCTGAAGTAGTCATTGTACCAGTTTTACACAGAAGCAAATGGAGCCTCTGAAATTCCAGTTATCAGCCAGCAAGAGGCTCTCCGCACTGCTTGGATCCCAGCCATTCGGAACCCTTCCTTTCCCTCTTGGTGCCCGCAGAAGATGCCCAGCACTGGATTTGCCTCCTCGGGCAGCAGCAGTCCTGCAGTCCTTCTCCCATACCCCCAGCCTCACTGAGTGCCCTCCTAGGTCTCAGCAGTTGCCCTCTCCTTTTTGGGCAGACCCCGCTATCCCCTTAGCTATTTCCCTGGCGCTGGACTGTGGGCTCACTCTTTCCAGTCCACCTACAACCTCTGGTTCCCTCCTGCCTTCCAGGGAAGGTAGATGTCAGACTTTTTCTTTCCCTGCACTTACTCTTGATGGTCTCTGGTCTTCATCCCCCCCAATTCCTCTTATCTGGCTTCTCCATTCTTTTCACTTCTCTTTTGCTTACCAAACATGCCTGGGAGGGGGGACTGGTGGAATCTCCTGAATAAACCTCCCTTCAATGTTCCCGCTTGCTCCAGATACTCCGGATTATCTGTAACTGGCACACTTCCGGAGCCAGCTCGCTATCTTGCTCATCACTTTCTCCTTTATCTCTTGTAATTTGGCTCTACAGCCATCCTTCATGAACTCTTCTCAGTCCGTCAACAGTCTTTTCCTTCCATTCCCCTGGGTGTTGGCTCTTTTCGACTTTCCTGCCTGCCTCCCTGTCTGCCTGCCTCCCTCAGGGGCTTGTCTGGTTGGCTCTTCCCGTCTCTGAAATATAACCCGTCCTACTTGGTACTGTGGGACACTTTTATTATTTATTTATTTATTTATTTGAGACAGGGTCTCACTATGTAGTCCAGGCTGGCCTTGAACTCACAGCGATCCTCCTCCCTCAGCCTCCAGAGTGCTGGGGTTACAGGTGTGCGCCACCATGCATGGCTGTGGGGACACTTTTGAAGATAGGAAAAAAAGAGGTTAAAACTGTTGCGTCTCCAAGTTTGTACTCTTAAAGAGATGCATCCTCTCTTTGAGTTTGGTACGCATCTTTTGCGGGCTCATCTTCCTTGGGATTTCTCCCCTTGTAGTTGCGCTGGGATGGACCTGGGGCCACCCTTGGATGGGGATGTTCCCTACCATTGTGGTCTTAGTCACTTAGGCCCATGCAATCAAGGCCAAGGAAGTACCCCCAGGTCTGTGTAATCTTGTCCAGCCCATGAGGCCTGGAGCTTCCAAGTCAGGGTTCAGATAATACCCTCAAGTACAATGAGCCTGGGGTTCCCCCCTGCCTCTCTTCCTTTTTTTCTATTTTTATTATTATTTTTTTTTATGTGGGTACCAGGAGTCGACCTCAGGACCTTGCGCTTGCCAGCAAGCGCTTGTGCCACTGAGCGATATCACCGGCCCTTTTTCTCCTTTATGTGGGTTCCGGGAGTTGAACTCAGGACCTCGTGCTTGCCAGGCAGGCACTTATGCTGCTGAACTATCTCACTGGCCCCTCTCTTCCTTTCTAACCTGGGGAAGTTGACGGGCAACTGTTCCAGGGTTATCTAGACATGAATATGATAGGGTGCTAGAATGACAGGCCCAAGGCAGCTTGATGAGCATGATTACAGGCGACTGCAGGAGCAGAGAGGGGGTTTAAAGGAGAATGGCCCAAGACCTCCTAGAGAGCAGCAGAGAGTCATAGAAGATGAAGTGGACCTTGAGCTGGATCTTAAAGAATAACCAGTTCATCAGGATGATGAGGAAAGAAAGTAGATTCTAGGAGCCAGTCCCTACCACTGCCAACCAAGAAAAATAGCTTCGTAAAGGCAAAAATTATGGCAGATCATGAGGTCCATGCCTCCTGTCTATATGAATCTGTGTGTGTGTGTGTGTGTGTGTTGGGTGACAGAGATCTGAAGAGTGCATAGAATTTGGAATTTACCCCACAGGAAACCACTGACAGGTTTTATAAGGAGATATAATGAGGAGTGAGAAAGAGGAGCCTCCAAGGATCTCTCCAGGTTCCTGGCTTGTCAAATGCTAAATCCCTAAACTCCCTATTTTAGTCCATTGTGTGCTGGTGCACATAACCTGCAGGTGACCTTTGTTTCTGCTGTCCAACTCTGACTAAAGTCTGCACGTTGAGTCCATTTCCGTCAAGTCTTTCCCTTCTTCCTAGCAGCTGCCTCCCCTCAGCTCGGACCCTCATTGTCTCCCATACCATCTTACTGCAAGAATCTTCTCACTGGGCTCCTCACTCCCAAGTCTTTGTGCAAGAGCAAAGTACATACCTCACCATGCCAGTCACTTGCATTGCCCTACTGCCTGGAAAAACTAGGTTCCTCCAGTCTCTAGCTCAGCCTTTCGCCCCATCGAACTCCAAAGGACTTAGTCCTAACTCAGGACCAATCTTTCAGCACATAGCTCATCTAAAAAAATTAAAATAACAATAATAATAATAATAATAATAATAATAATAACAATAATGGGCTGGGGATGCAGGTTAGCACTCTCTGAGTTTAATCCCCAGTACTGGAAAAAAAAAAAAGGTGACTTCTTTTTCCTCCATACTCCCCAAATGTTTCATTTGGACCACACTTTAGTTACTTTATTCATCAAATTATCCCTTCATTCCTTCATCCAGTAAACAGGAGCACCTACTACATGCCTAAGTGCACTGGTTTACATCATAGCTTTCCATAGATTGCTCTTGCTTATCCTGCAAGATTGAAACCCTGGCAGCAGGGAGGGGGCCTCTTCCACCTATGCGTATCCCTGGGAAGCTCTAAGCCCAGCAAACCACAGGTACTCCAAAAATAAAATGATTGAAATGAATAGAGAAATTATCATAAGTTTCCTTAAATAGTAAACTGTCATAAGTGCATGCAAAATCAATTTCAGCAATAGATTTAAAATATGATTCAATATTTTTCCAGGAGCATATTAACTATGTCAAGGGAGTGCATTTACATCCTTTACATGGTTCTGGTTCTTCCTCTTCCAGTACCTGCCACCCTTCAGTTTGTACCCCACAACCTACCAACTCCCCAACACTATGTGGCTTTTATAGGAGCAGCAGTTCTTGGCCCAACCTAATGGAAGAAAGAGTTGATGAAGCCGGGGGTGTGTTCTAAGACATTCTATTCTACCTCCACAGGCAGCCCTCCCACACCCTACCTACCAAGCTGCACCTACCTACTTCACTCCCACCTGCGAGTCACACCAGAAAAGCTGGCCCAGTAGAAAGAGCAGGACCCTAATGCCCAAGCCCACAGCAGGCTGAATGTCGGAGACCTCCCTGGAGGAGACCTGAGGGTCTAGGGGAGCCAGGGCAGATCACTTTCTACAGACACTGTGACTGTCTCCGTAGCTTCACCATGAATTGTCAAGGGAAACACACTGTGCAACAGATTCTACCGGTGTGGGAGGCAAGAGGCTGGACCCAGCCCTGCCTACCCTGTCACCAAACGGTCTGGATTCTGGAATGCACTCGTGCCTGCCATTCCGGTCTCTGCCACAAGCCCATGCCAGACCCCGTGCTCTTCACACCCCAGTGTCCCTTATCAAGGTCTCTCCTGCTTGGACAGGCTGCCGAGGACAGCGTCCTAGCAAACTCCCGCCAGGGGTCCTCGATCCTTCCCCTACTCAATCCAGCCTTGCGCTTTAATGGATTATCCAAGGATCAAGGAAGACTGGCAGCCCAAAGATTTAAAATGTAAATGCAAATCTGAAGTTAGGGGAGGGACCAGGTTTTAGGCAGAACTCGACTTCAGAGGGAAAGATTTCCCTACTGGAACCTTCCCATCTCCCTGGCAGATACCAATACCCGACCCAAAGATGCCCTTGCGCTTCACGCGCCCCTCCACTCCTTCACCCCGCGCCCCTCTTCTCCAGGCGGGGAGACAGCTGGGGATGAAGAAGCGCGGGAGGACGTTCCTGAGACAGTACCCGAGGTCGGGGTACCGGAATAAACCCACTCTCGGCGGAGGACGCGGCCAGACAACCACCCTGAGACAAGCGCTCCTGACCCTGTCATTAACGTCCCCAGCAGTGCGTCTCCGGTTGTCCCACTGTCACGATCCCGCTCTGTCCCACCAGCTCGTCTCCCCACTTCTTACCCCCTACCGGATGCAAGAGGAGTTTGTACCACCCAACGCGGGACCCTGTTCGGGCGCCCCACTCATCGCCTTGCAGAGGCTGGGATTGCCGCGCCCGATTTGTCGCTGAACTTTCCCCGGCGCATCCACACGGCCTCGGGGGTGCCCAGCTCCCCGCGCCCCGCGCCCACCCGAACCCCACGTCAGGGCTGCCTCGGGACTGTGGCTTCACCTGCTCGCCGCTCGGCGGAGGCTCCCGCTGCTCCCCGCGCTTGCAGACCCAGGCGCCGCCCGGCGGTCCCCGCGCAGCTGCTGTCTCGGCGCCTGCCAGGAGCTGCGGCGCCGCGGTCCGCCAGCACCCGCCGGAGGCGCGATCCGGGCCCTCTCGGCTCGGCCCGCGGCTCTGGGGGCGTCCGCGGCAGCCTCCCTACCGCGTCCCCTCGCCGGGGCTTGCACGCACCGGCATTGGGAGTCAGCTCCTCGCAGGCAGCGCCGGGGATCCTCCGAGCCTCCGGGATGGGCGGGGATTCCCTCCCTCTGCTTGATTCGAGGGGCGGGAACTCCCTTCCCGGAGTGACAGGCACGGGGGGCGGGGATTCCCCCGCCGGCAGGACAAGGTGGGCGGGGATTCCCCCCAGCGAGCCGCGGGGCGGGCAGGAGGTCTCTCCGGGTGAACCAGCTGTCCTGTTGCGCCGGCTTCATAAACCTGGGGATCCTGGGAGGAAACGATCCAGGGAGAAAGTGGCTCAGAAATTCCAAGCAGGCGGGCCTTGGGGCGCCACCTAGGTGGAAGTGTGCGAGCTAGAGGACTTGAAGTTGCTTTTGCATAGCATTTTACATAGATAGCATCCAGAAAAATGCCCATTGCCTTATCAAAGAATGGGGTGGAGAGCCCAAAGGAGATAAGGCAAGAACGCACCCCCATCCCCACCCCAAGCTACCCTTGGCCTTTGGTCCTTAGACACTAAAATTAATTTAGCACTAGCGCGAGAATTTCAGAGAGGTACCTCTTGGCCCCTGGAGCTGCTTAATCCCCCAGTTAAGGCCCGAGAGGGAATCCCCGGGCCGAGGTGGTGCTTACGGAGCTCTCGAACTCTGGCTGGGGACTCCTGCTGAGAGGACCGTGACAGCGAATACCAGTCGCCCTTGGCCTTGTTTCAGGTCACTCGAGGAACAGAAGCCCCAGGATTTTCGGATCCTTCCCGTGGATTTTCAGGAAGGCCTTCAAATATTTTTGGTTCTTTTTTTGTCATCCTTGTCATTCTGCCTACCACAGAGAGAGGATGATAAGAACGTAATAGGGAGACTGCATAGCTCTGCAAATTAAGCTCTCTTAAGAGGAAAGAGCTGGTCTTTTTCAAGTGCTAGCAGATAAGAGTAAAAACATACGAAAAATTACAAAACCTGGGATAATGAATAGTTGAATAATGCTTTTGACATTTTCTGCAGAGCAGTAATTGGAAATCTTTGCTTTGAGGGGGATGGAGATAGGGATGGGGTGGGGCACAGTTAGGCTGCAGCTTTGCCCAGCCAGGCAATAAGCTCTGGTCTCTTGGAAGAACAGATAGACATAAATCACCCGCACAGACTCCTCAGAGCTGTCCACAGCGTCAGAGATGGGAGTGGTCCCGAGGCATTTTGAGGTGGTATTTTGGGCAGGGGTTGAGGGGTGGGTTAGATTCGGCTGTTCTTCAGCTTTTACAGTTACCAGCCCAGTGAGATCGATGCCTGCACAAATCCAACCATCATGTATTAGGAGCTGTGCATTCTCGGGCAGCTGAGCTTCTCTTCCTATCTGCAGATAGGGGAAACAGCTAGCATGCAGAATTGCTGCAAGGATCAGCAGTACACAGCTATTCAGCTCAGCACTTAGGAGGTGCTCAGTGAAATGGTAACTCCCCTAGAAAGGTTTTATTGGGATATCCCAAAAATGCTTCCACGTTGTAGAGGACCGGTGCTTTTCTGCTTGTTTTTCAACCCAGGCTCATCTTCCACCCCTCTCTGTCAATCACTGGAGTCATGAAGGGGCAACTCACGTCTTCTCAGCCTCTGTATCCTGTACATGGCACATGTCTACTTCCTCCAGCACCCACTGAAAGTTCGCTGAGTAAATGACCGTGCAAGTGGAATTATCACTGAAACCACATTCACTATTATGACTTACAACTCCACTGCAACCCTTCCATTCTGGCCATGTACTGCTAACCTGTTTCCTCTGCCAGAATGACGTCCTCACTCTCCTGTGTTTGCTGAAGTCCCAGAGTTAAATGTTACGTCTTCTGGGAAGGCTTGTCTGAACACCAGGCCAATATCCGGTGTGCTCATCCTCATTAACTGCAGCAAAAGTAGCTCTTTCTGCCAATTACTGACGCAACCCTTGTCAGGTAAACCAAGTTATAGCAATCAGTGTGCCATCTCACATATTTCTAGCTTATGAGATCCTGGAGGGAAAAGAACCTAGATCTTGCTGTTTGTTTCCAGAATCTAGTGTGCTATAGTGTTCAACCTGACAGCCATTCAGTAAATATTTGCTAAATTAAAACAAATTGTTAAGTATATATGTGTGTGTGTGTTATGCGTAATGTATTATCCATAAGTATAATAAGCAGATATACTATTTTATCATCTTTCTCCTTCAGACTTTGCCCTGCTGACCTGCTTAAAATACTTCTAGTTTCAATCACTTTTCCTCTGATATTTTTCAGATATTTTTTGGGAAGTTCTTGGCTGCTAATAATAGCTCAACTCACAAGGGGTCAATCAAATGCATGGAAATTTTGTTTTGCTCCGGCAGTCTTGTCAAATTGGAAAGTAGACAACTGAAGGCATTTATTTTCCAGCGAAGGTCAAAATGTAAATCCTTTCTGTCCTCTTGTTAAATATTTAGTCACAGATTAGTGCTTCTATCCATTTTGCCATTTTAATTTGTTGTTCACAATATACATGATGTGGAGGAGGTGGTTGTATACAGAAAAGCCAAGTCTTAAGAGCAAGGAAAGACTAAAATGATGAACAAAGAACAAAATCTATTACCCTTGGCTACAGTATATCGGTGACAGGTAAAAGAATGCAGTGTCCTTTAGATAAGTACGAGGAGGTTGCCAGGGACTGCAGTGGCATTTGGTTTACCTCTGAGCTTTCTCCCTCTATGAAGAGTCTTCCCACCAGGTAGTTGGAACAGAAGCTGGATGCTTCATCCTCTCTAAAAAGCCTGCTTTCCACCTTCCCTCCTCAGCTGCTCTTCCAAGCGCTTTTCCAGGGAGAAGGAGCCTTAGTCAACAACTGGCTGTGTTCCCTTTCTCCTCCCAGCCTCTGTGAGTTCATTTTATCTCCAAAACAGATTCTAGCTTCCTGTTTACCTAGCTAATTACTCTCCTTTCTTTCTTCTGTAAATTTCTGGCTAGCTAAATCTTCTATTCATGACCTCATATTGGAATGAGCCATCTCCTGGCCAAAAAAAAAAAAAAAAAAAAAAAAACTTAAAGGAGCAAATAAACAAAGAACAACAAAAACTAATAATGACAGGAAAATATTAATTCTGTGCATCCCAGTCAGGACTGTTTCAGGACTCCCTGAAGATTTGACAGATCAGATACCTTAACCCCTAATCCCCTGAAATCATGATTCTAGGTTTTTGTTGGGGGAAGGTCTTTGATGCTTCGTTCTTAACCTGAACCCCAGTGGCTGCAGTTGAGTAGCCCATAGACCATACTGGGAGAAATTCTGAAGTAGAATGACATAAAATAAGCATGGCTGGGCATGGCGGTGCATGCCTGTAATCCCAGCACTTGGGAAGCTGAGGCAGGAGGATCATGCAAGTGTTAGGCCAGCCTGGACTACATAGTGAGTTCAAGGCCGGCCTGAACTAAGTAGCAAAACCCTGTCTCAGAAACAAAAACAAAAACAAAAACAAAAAACAAAACAAAACAAAAAGAGCCCAAGTTCACTTTCATTTTCCAGTATTTGATCATTGCGGTGATAGATTTTATTTTAAATCTGGATGAAAAATTTGTAATATTTATTTGGTATTAGACTTAATCTTTTATTAGCCAATACACAACATGGATCTACATTTGATGCAAGCTCTTTTAAAATATATGTTTAGGAAAGCTGGGTATGATGTATTATAGGCAGCTAAGTTAGATAGAAAATAATAGGCAGTCAGACAGGGCTGGGCCCTCGAGGGAGTCAGTGCAGATGAGAACACATCACAACTGTGGCTGCAGGTGCATCTGAAGAAGGCGAGACCTCCAGATGAAAGTCACGATGGCCTCACTTACATAGTTCCCTAAAGGATAAATGGAAGCTTGAGATTATACTGTAATTGGTATCACCCTTTTGGGATTTCCCGTAGAAATAGACCATTATCTCAGTAAGGGTGGGCCATCCTTTCCCACCCACTAAGACCAAGACTAAGGCTAAGGCTAAGACTAAGATCACTAAAACTAAAGACAAGACTAAGACCAAGGTTAATGATGTCATCCATATGCCCTTGCTACTTTCCCCTTATTGTGAATATTGATTCACTATTGGATTAATATTAGCTAAGCAGCTGTACTTGTATTCTTATTGGTTGACCTACTTGCACCCACCTCCTGACTTTGCCCTGTGGAACATTCTCTGGAGAAATGACCTCAGTGGCAACCCATTCAGGACCCCTCCTGTCTCTCACGAGCTAGTCCCAGTTCCCATTCCTATTCCCCAGCTCCCAACTGTGTATGCCTCATTTCTTTGGGCACCTGTGCTCCCCTCTTTAATCATTCCTATCTCTCTCTCTCAATAAATCTTTCCTACTCTTAACCTCCATTGTTCCTTGGAATACATTCTTTGACTTTGGGGAATACAAATTTGATACATCAGGTTGAGAGTTATATCTTTCCTATATCAGAGGCATATGCCTATAATCCCAGCACTCAAGAGGCTGAGGCAGGATGATCACTGTGAGTTTGAGGCCAACCTGGACTATATAAGCCAGCCTATCTCAAAAAACCAAAAAATAAAAATAGAAAATAAAAAATACATGTTTAAGGGAAAAATTTAAGTACTCTTCATCCTATGTATATTGAAAATGAAGTAGGATGTGGTGGCCAAGTAGGATTATGTCCATAATCCCAGCATTCTGGAAGGCTGAGGCAGAAAGATCTTGAGTTCAAGCTTAACCTGGGCAATTTAGCAATTCAGGGAGAATTTGTCTCAAAAGGGCTGCGGATGTAGCTCAGTGCAAAGGCCCTGTGTTCAATCTCTAGTACTCTTCTCCCCGAAGAGGAGATTCACTGTGTTCATGAGCATGGTATGGGAATTTCTGCAAATGTTCTTTGTCATTTTTGGTGTTGTCCAATATCACTGCATAGGCAGAATTTGTGATGTTTGTTTCTCCTGGGGTCCCTCTTAGAGAATACACTATTGGTGTGTTCAGGAAACTGAGCTAATGTACTATTTCACCTCTTTGACTCTCCATCTTCTATTTATACCAAGGAAGCATTGATTGCCACAGTAACTTTTTCATACATTTCTTAGCAGAAAACAATGAAGTATACACTGGCAAATACAACTCAAATATTACTTATCACTGTCACAATTTATATAGGTGGTTCAGTCATTCTGTAAAAAAGCTGTAAGGATGTAGTGAGGGTCTGAGGTGTAGCTCAGTAGTGGGGTCCTTGCCTAATATGTACAAAGCCCTGGGTCTGTCTCCCGTACTGACAAAAAAAAAAAAAATGTAATGTGAATCCAAGTAGATTCTTATAGACTTCAGTGACATTTTGTTTACTTCTGAGCTTACTTGATCCACAGGCTTATGTCAACAGCAAAACAAGGCTACAAAAAATCAGAAAAGAGGGAAACAGAGAGGTTGTTTTGATTAGCATAACCAGTGCTTTGCATGTCTATAAAAAACTATTGCAGTTACATGGGTACATAGGTTTCGTTTCATAGTTGGCCTTTGTCTTTGTTCTTATTTACGCTAGAGACAGGATTTGGAAGTGAGTCTTCTTGGGGCTTAGAGCTCCTATCACATTGGAACAGCTGTGCTCCCCAGAAGCCACGAAGCTTGGGTCCTTCCCTGTTCCCTGTTCCCATGTTGGTGCAATTTAGTCAAATCACCGAGTACCAACATAGATAAACTATTGGCTACATCACTCATTTTGTGCACAACACATCTTCATTCCTACCTCGTATCTCCTCTGCTGATCATTCTTGTTCTGGGCTGCACCACGTACTTATGAAAAGGCATCATTTTAAGTCAATCAGATGCTATTTTTACTCCTTCATCATTACTTCTACTCTCAGATAGCTGTGCTGAATAATCTCCAAGGAGTAATTATAAACATAAATATATTGCTCATCTCGCTATTTTGTTTTCTTTGTTTTTTTTTTTTTTTTAATTTTGCTTCTTCTCTCCTTAACATTTTGCCAGTCTTAGCACTGTCTTTAATGGTACAGCTAACGTGAACATAGAAACTAAAGTCAGCTAAATGATACCCACCTCAAAAAAGAAGCAGAGAGCAGGCACTGGGTTCTGTGACCAATCATGACAACATAGTACAGTGTGCTGGTACCCTCAGTCAAGTTTTTCTAAAATGGGTATAATATTTCTTGCCCCTAAAGGTCACATTAGGATCTAGTGAGATTACAGATATTAAAGTTCTTTAAAAAATTAAAATTCTCTTTACATGAGAAAATGTGAGAGCAGTAACTTTTGTCATAAAATGTATATAAATAAACTCAGATTTCATCTCAATGTACAGCAAAAATCATCACAAGTACCCGATAGGCCATTGGTAAATCATATTCACAACTTTTTTGCATGATTATGAATTAGTGGGCCAAACACTGCAAATAGATCTTGCATCTTTGCTGTATTCAAGAGTACCAGCCAGCCAGGCACAGTGCCCTATACCTGTAACACAGGTACTTACCAGAACTCAGCAGGCTGAGGCAGAAGGATTGCAAGTTTGAGGCCAGCCTGGAATACATGGTGAGACCCTGTTACAAACAACAAACAAACAAACAAACACCAGTCAGTCAAGTCCACAGAAAGTTGAACCTTGGAGGAAAAGCTAAGGCAGAGTTGAAAAAGCAAGATTTAGTAAAAACAAGGTCATTGTTAACTTGAAGATATGTAAAAACATCTCATTTCATTAGTTTTAGCAAATGCTGACAGCCACATCTTTCCAACTGCTCATCAGAGTGGATTCCCAGTTGGCTGCTTCTTGAATTGAATCCAGAGTATCATGCTCTTGGTTGCCCCTTATTTAATTTGCTGAATCCATCTTATTTCTGGTTAATAGAATGCCACAAAAATATTTAGATGCCAATTTTTTCTCTTTGTTAAAATTTTCATGAATCCCAAGAGAAACAAATCATCTTTCCCCCTTATCATGTACTTCAAAGCAAATAAATGCTTTAAAATAAATAATTTGCTAGTGTAACTTGAATAATCTGACCACCTGGAAATAAAAAAGGAAGAAAGCAAAACACAAAAGACCAAGATCCCTGAATTCTAAAGCCCAAAGGAGAAGGAGACAGTGTGGTTCTGTGAGTTGCCTAGGAAGCTCTCTTGATGGAATACAGCATATACTTTGGAAAGGTAGTGAAGATAACCAAGTGACCTCTCCTTTACCTATCATCTTGGCAATAATTCTATATATCACATAATATATAATGCCAGGTTTTCATAACCAAAACACCATATCTCAGGACCATGGACTCTATGTATCTTTTTCTAATTCTTTTTCCCTGCTTGGGAAGTTTTCTGCCATCATTTCTGAAAACAGGTTTTTTATGTCGTTTGTGCTGTCTCCTGCTTTTTTCACTGATCAATCTTATGTTATTTTTCTTTGCATTATCTAGCAGCTGTTGGGTTGATTTTTCTTGGTCCCTTGCTATTTTTAAGAAACCTATTTTTTCATGATCGCTAACTGCAATCCTGTCTTCTACATCTGATATTCTGCCATCACATTGGCTCATTCTGCTGTATATACTTGCAATGGAATTTTTAATCTTCTGGGTATCTGCTTGAATATGTTTCATGGATTCTATTTCTTTCCTATGTTGGGTGTTCATGCTTTCCATCATTTTCCTAAGCACCTTGATTTTTTAAATCTGTATCTGCTCTAGAGTCACTAACCATGTCTTTCATTATGGTCACCATCTCTGTAGTTATCTGAGAAATTATTTCTGATTTGATTTTTTCCTAGAGCCTCATTCATCTGCTTTACTACTTCCATTTAAGAGAGTCCAGGTTTTGAATTGGCTTTTGAATTGTTCCACTTCATTTCCCCTTGGGTTTACCTTTGGTGAGCTGGAAGTCTAGGGTGCATCTTGTTTAAGTGTCTTCTCATTTTGTATTTTTAGTTTAATTCCTAGGTTGATGCTTGTAAATTGCTTATGACAGGTAGCTTTATTGCTAGTATTTGGAACACTTAGGAAATGACTACTTCTCAGAAATGTCTTCCAGTTATAGCTGGCTTTTGGGTTTTGAGTCAGTTGCAAGATCCTACCTCTTTGATTTATTGGGGATGAGAAGTTGCTACCTACTTGGCCTACCCCCTGGTTCTTTGGCACTGACCTATAGTATTGTTTATGACCCTTAGGCAATCTCAGTCTTGGGATACCAAGAAGAACAACGAATTAGAACGATTATGTCACCTTGGCTAAAGTAGTACAATCAGCAATAACACTGGCATCAGCACAGCCTACAAAATGACAAGCTGTGATAACTATTAATTTGAAACCTTTAACCATATGAACTAGATTCATGGTTAAATAACAAAATCTAAAACAATCCAAAAAATTGTATACTGTAAATAAGCCCTCAATATGGTGATTTTACCATCAGGGGAGAAAATTTTAAAGGAGTTGGGGGAAAAAATAGAGAAATAGAAGAAGAGGAAGAGATTAGATTCAAGGCTGGAGGACAAAGGAAGATTATTCAAACTTTGGAAAACTGGTAAAGAAGAAAGAGGGAAAAAGAAAAGGAAGAAATAAAAATAAGAACAGAACAGAATGACAACAAAAGCCTAGAAAAAATGTTCACACTCGTATAAAAACAAGAACAAGCAATCAAGAAAAAAAGGAAAGAAAACAAAGACAAGAAAAGAAAATAAGAAAAAAATGTCCATTTCAGGGAGTGTCTCTACTATCACTGGTAGACAGAGTGGGCAGACAGAGCCCAGATCCGTGTTGATTAACCCCAGCCAGCCAGCCATAGATTCATGGCGGGACAGTAGATAATCCCAGCAAACCTGAACGTTTAGTTCCACTGAAGTTCAGGCTGGTTTCTGGCTGTGGGGCTAGAACCTGATTTGTTCAGCCTGCAACACTCAGTGTGCCTCCTCTGGCTTGAACTCGGCTCCCTGCCGGTTTGACCTTGGCTCATTGACCTGCTGCAGACTTGAACTCTATGGAGCCAGCCCACAGCTACTCTGAGTTCTAAGCTCAGTTGGCCCCTCTCCAAGATGGCTACTGGCCAACTGCCCTCTCCTAGGGGACATCTGAACCCGAATAACTCACCAGCTACTGCAGCCCACCTCACCATCCATCTGCGGGTGCAAGCCACCCTTCCCACGCAGCAAGTCAGGGCTCAGAGAAAAAGCACTGCTTGCCACCTCTTTCTTCTGCGTTGAGGTCTCTTTGCTCTCCATGGGCTTCAATTCTCTTGCTGGGTCCTGGGAACCACTTCAGTCCTTCTTTTCTTCCTCACATTGCTATATTCCAGCATCTGGACACCAAATCTTGGAGAGGCTCTTTCTCTGGTGTTCATCCCTCCACCATTCTCACAGAAGTCCAGGACTATGGACTGGAAAGACGGAGACTGACTTCAAGGATTGAGGTCACTCATGTCTGCTCTCATGAAGGGTGCAGGCATATCTTTGTTTCATGCCCCAGGACAGGAAATATTCTCCAATGAAGATAGACTTATAAATTAATTCCTTACGATTAATTCCAAATGCTCCTCAAAGAATTTTGTTTTTCTTATTAAAGTCCTTTGAAATGTCTGCTATCAGTCAGAATGTCATGGAGCTTATCAATATTGTATTTCTAGCATGAATCTGCAAAAAAATGTTATTTTAGAAAGCAAAAGAATTCATAGAAAATGTAATAACATAGAATGTCCTATAGCATAGTTTTCCAAACTCGCTTTATTGTAGATGCATAAGTATTTTTTTTCTCTGACAGAACACACAGAATGCAGAAGATGTCCTGAAAGGCACGGACACTAATAAGTGGGGGAAAGTGCAGCAGAGTAATAGCCCAGTAGTCTAGGCTTTGCCAATGATCATGGGAGTGACCTTAGGCAAGCTGGGTCCAAATACCAAACTCCATGATGCAATGCTGTGGCTCCTTCCCCGCCTCCTTCACTCCCTCGTAAATGACCACACACATGCTGTGCACACAACTGTCGATGCTTCACAGACAGTTGCCAGAGGCTGCACTGGCACCGCTATGCCCACACTTCCTGTTTTCTACACATTAACTGAGATCTAGGCCTGAGGGCTCACAGAATTTGCAAGACAGTGGAGACTTAAATGAAAGTGCCTCCTCCACTTTTTTGTTGGCCCGTGTCCACTGTGAGTATTTGGTGATTTGTCATTTGCCTTGTGCTCCCCCATAATACCCTGTCTTGACCCTGGTGCTGTTTTGTGTTCCACACTGCCTCTCAAACCATGGACTCAGGTAACACTCTCACCCCATAACTAACAACCATTGCCACTTCCTTAGCTGCTTCTCTCACATACTTCCCACCACCAGACTCCCATTCTCCACTGAAGAAGCAGCTTCCCCCACTGCTCTCCCTTGTGGTTTCTCTTTATTTGATCACAACACACTGAATATTATGACTCAAGGTCAGAAGTGGTGTGAGAGATGCCAACCCTTTTTGGTCTATGGACTGTTATTTTCACTACTTATCTAAACTCTGCTGGGGTTGCATCTACAAGGAAAACTACAATCCAAGGTGAACCTCTCCTTCCTTGGGCTTATTCTTGTCAGTTGATGCAAAGATGGGGAAAAAAACCAAAAATAGGAACCTAGGCTAATGGCAAATTCTTGGTTGTCCACCTTGGCTGGCTTATTATAACAGTGTCTAGTAATTGGTTCTCTATTCAACCTACTCTTCCTTATATGCAATAAGTAATTCAAACCTTTTCTACTATGCTCAAATATTTTACTCCTCTTTTCTTAACCTCTTGCCGGTCTTGTCCCTCGCCCTTCAAAAAAAAAAAGAAATACATCCTATCAGTTTTCTCTCACATACAAGTAGACTGCACCACCCTGGCCCAATCTACCTTATCTTTTGTCTACACCAAAGGCTGGCAAACACATTTTAGTGGAACACAGGCCTGCCCGCTCATTTATGGAGTGCCTATGGCTGCTTGCACTATAAGAGTAGAATTAGGTAGTTGTGACACAGACCTTGTTGCCCACAGAGCTGAAAATATTTAGTATAATCTGGTCCTTTGCAGGAAAATTTTGCGCTATTCTACACTATTTATCTACACTATTGCAAGAACTTCCTGCATGGCCTGTACCAAGCTTAATGCTCTGTTCTCAGACTCATTCATTCTCCATAGTACAGCTGGTCATCTACCCAAAATGTTTTCTCACCATGCTCAGAAACTTTCAAAGTATGAACCATCACACTTGGGATAAAATGCATATCTCAGCTGGGTACAGTGGTGCACATCTGTAATCTCAGCACTCTGGGAGGCTGAGGCAGGAGGGTTACAACTTCATCCTCATCCTGGGCAACTTAGTGGCTTAGTGAAACTCTGTTTTAAAATTAAACAAGTTTAAAAAGGACTGGGATTTAGCTCAGTGTGAAGGTCCTGGGTTTAATCCCAACCCACTACCTCAGTAAATCAATAAATCAATTAAATGCAAATCCCTATCCCAGCCTTCTTGGCCCAGTATAATTGGCCCTGCCTTTGTGCACTCTACCCCTTGCCCATGGCCCAGCAGTGCTATCTGCCTTTCTTTTCCTCCAGTGCACCATGCTCTTGCATTCCACAGAACTTGGGACTTTTCATTTCCTTTGTGTAGAGGCTCTTTTTCCTCCCTCAACTTGCCCTTCATCCAGTTCACTGGGACTCTGCTTAAACCTAATTTTTCCAGGAAGTCTTCTCTTTTTCCATGATTAGGTTAGGTGCCCTGTTCCATGACACTATGGACTTTTTATTTTAAAGCTCTTATCTCAACTGCTCTTAATTGCTTTTGAAATTATCCATTTAATATTTGCTTTTTTAGATTGAGTGCATGCTTCATAATAGAAAATTGTTTATCTGGTTTAGAGAAGTAATTTTCAGTACCTGACACAGAGCCTGGCACATGATAGCTACTGAGAACATATTTGTGAGATGAATAGGTAATTAGCAATAACACCATGGGGCTGTAGTGAGGGTAGTAGAAGGAAGCACACACACACCATTTAGTTTATTGCCTGGTCCTGGCCAAAGTTACAGAATATTTATATTTTATTATTATTATAATCTAGACTTCTTGATTTGGCAAAAAAAAAAAAAAAGAGGGTATCTCATGAGTGTTTCATTCTTGTCGTATGTAGGATAAATTGTTCTCCAGTTTTCTTCTGCTTGCCTGTCTATAACAAGCATATCTAGTTTTCACAATGTGAGAACTCTAAAAATCCAATCTATCCAATCCTGGAAGACTAAAATCTTGTTAACACGTGGTTCCTCTGCTGGATTGTCCCTAATTGCCCTCCACATTTACTTCCAGCATTCTCTACTGTGCACTAGGCTTCAGGAAACTGACCTGTTGTCTCTTTGCCTTCTGCCTGGGTCTGACCAGTAGGTACCAGTGGCCGGAGATTGGAGGCAGAAGGAGAGCAAGGAGGAGGCATTAAGAGTCTGACTCTGGGACTAGTGGTGACGTTGCTCCTCTTCCTGGGGACATTGCTCCTATGGGGGGCTTTTCTAATCACCCATTCTCATGGGCCCTCTCTCTGTAGGCACTTCTTCCTCTTGCTTATTCTGGCCTGGCATACCTCACTATCTCTCTGGCTCCCCTTAACCTGTCCACGCCTTTGTCAATTAAATTCTCCTCAATGATTCCTGCTCGAGTGTGCTGTTGTTCTCTGATAGGACCCTGACTCATACAATTCCATTGCCTAAATACATACAATGAAAATATTTCAAGTGGTTCTCACATGCTTCTGTAGATCACTCTACTTCCAAGCAAATCTGCAAGCCTGGTTGATATCACCTGATCTTAGGTGCTATTATACCCAGGTATTCTGTCAGGTAGGCAAGTAGCATGTGGAAGCAATCAAAGGGATGTATCCACCCTTCCAGAGCTTGGCAGTGACAGAGTCAAAGCTGCACCTTGGCTCTGAACCCCACCCACTGACCTGAGAGCTTCATTTCAGTTATTCCCTCTGCATTCACCAGAAGCTGGACAGCTGGGATCCTGGATAAATAATTCTTGGTGATAAAGCCCATTGCAGTGAGTCTAATCCAGGTGAACAGAGTTCAGAAAGCTTGCGAATGTGCAGCTGGCTCTGTGCCCCAATTTAGAGCAGGTTCGGGAAGCATTCCTGGATGGCTCCTGGATGCCATTGCTTTTTCTGGCTGCATTCCTGGGGAAGGTGGGAAAACACACATAGGTCTCCTAGCTGCAAACCCAAGCAAAGTGCACACTGTCGTATCTTTAGCAAATGATAACATGCAAAACAGACGGCCAAAGGACTAGAGTGAGACATAGCCATCCAGCTGAACTAATTCACTCTTTAGAGCCAAGGGACAGGCAGAGTGAAACATCCTCTGTCCTCCTGAAGAATCGATTGTCCTTCTTGAAAATGACTGCCCAAGGTTTCAAGCAAATCACAGATAACCCATCATTCTATGTTTCAGTTTTCTCCTGAAAAATAAAAAGGTTCTGCTCCTTGGTTTAAAAAAAAAAAAGTGAGAAAAAATCTTCATAAACTTCAGTTTAAGAACCAAAAAATGCAGAACTAATGTTGATTTATTTCCTTTTTGGGGGCAGGAGGCAGCTCTCATAGAGAGGCAGATGAGCTGTAATTAAGAGCATAGACTCTGAAACAAGATCATCTACCTGGGTTTGAATCCCAGTTCTGCCGCTACCTAACAGTGTGATCTTGGGAAAATAATTTACTCTCTCTGTCTTTGTTTCTTCATCTGTGAAATGAGATAACAATAGTATCTTCCTCACAGGATGACATGGAAATTAAATGAGTTATTATGAGAAAAGCACTTTAAACAATGTGAGAAAAGACTATAGCAATGTTTGAGTAAATTGTTATTTCAATAATTATTCATCTGTGTTTTGACAGACACATCTGGAATGTTGATAATTCTATGGTTGTTCATCATGTTTTGCCTGCAGTCAGAATAACTTCTGAGATGAAGTAACAAACCATAAGAAGCTTGGGTAGCACTGCCAATTGTCAGATCTTGGGAATCTGGCTTACATTTTAGCTGTCATCGGGAAGAGCATACACCTGGGATGCTATTCATTGGAATAGATACATGAACTCAGCATGGTAACTAATCAGCTCTGCCCAAAGAACGGGGGAAGCACCAGGTGGTCTCACCTACAGGGCTGATTTAGAATAAAGAGCTGCCACTCACACAGACACCTGTCACTGCTAGCTGAAGACTTCCTGTGATTCTCCATCCATCATACACAAAGGTCCTTTCACTTAGGCATCTGTTCCACGAGGTAAATGCACCTATGTGCTCCTCACGAGCTGGGTTACCATGAGCTCTTCCCAGTCCCCCTTTGTCTTCTTCAATTTCCCATTGGAAATCAGTGATGCACCCAGTTTTCCGAGCTTTGGTTTTTCTCTGCTGGCTCTCAACTGAAACACAAGCCCTCCAGGTCAGAGGAAGTGCTCTGTCTCCAATAGTCCCTCCTCCTCTTAAGGAAGTCCTTATATTCTTTATGAAAACACTTCAGTTCCCCAGAGAATACTCAAGCAGTCATAAGAGAGGGTATCCTTTCATACCTCAGCAATGATGGCCAATTTTCATTAAGTTCTTATATGTTAGGCACTATGCTGAATACTTTATGTAACATTTTCATTTAATTCTCACCGTAATCCTCTGAGACAGGCACGGGAGTTCATTATCTGAGTTCTTAGATCAGCATTGTCCTATAGAAATGTAATAGGAATCACAAATATGATTCACTGCTGAAAGGTGGGTACGGGTTCAGTGTGTCTCCCAAGAGTTTGTGTATTGCTGGGCACTTTGTCCCCATGGTGGGAGTATTACGAGATGGTGGAACTTTTGAGGGGTGGGGTTGGTGCAGCGTAATTAGATCACCGTGGGTGATGTGCTCTCGTGAGTGATTAATGCTAGTTTTGTAGAGTTGATTCCCACAGGAGTGAATTTTTTCATGGTACTCGGGATTGAACCCAGGGCCTTGCACTGAGCCACTGCCTCAGCTTCCTTAAGTGCTGGGATTATAGACATGCACCACTGCTCCTAGCTTAAGTGTGAATTGTTAGAAAGAGCACGATTGGACCGTTCACTTTCTCAGTTTTTGGCTTGTCATGTGATTGCTTTTGCCTGTGCTCTACCTATAACACCATCACCAGATGCTGACTTGTTGGGACCACCTGATTATGGACTCCAAGCCTCCAAAACGATGAGGTAAATAAATTTCTTTTCTTACGATTACCCAGTCTCAGGTTTTGTATTACAGCAATAGAAAGATTGACGATTATAGCTACATATATAATTCTGAGTTTTCTAGTTTCTACATTCTTAACAGTAAGAAAAAACAGGGAAAGCTAATCTCCATTATATATTTTGTTTAGCCCAACAAACCTTAAAAATTGGCATTTTAGCCAGGTGTGGTGGTGCTCGCCTGTAATCCCAGCACCTGGGAGGCTAAGGCAGGAAGACTGGCATCCATTTGAGGCCAAGGCTTGTTCAAGGCCAGCCTGAACTACAGAGTGAGAACTTGTCTCAAAAAAAAAAAAAAATTGGCATTTTAGCCAGGTGTGGAGGTGCATGCTTATAATCCCAGCACTTGGTAGGAGACAGGAAGATTGCTATGAGTTTGAAGACAGCCTGATATACAAAGTAAGACCCTGTCTCAATAAGAAAAAAAAGGTGTTTCGATATGTAATTAATAAAAAAGTTATTCATGAGCTATTTTACATTATTTTTGTATACCAAGTTTTCTAAAGCCAAATTCTAGTTAGTAAGTTTAGAAGGAATGAGGGAAATAGAAAGTCACCATTTGTCAAACACCAGAGTAATAATTTTTTATTAGTACATATTTACAGTACATAATGCTCACATTCATTGTGGGGAGCTGGTATATGTAAATAACACATCTTGACTGTTTTTATTTCCCCTTTCCCTCTGCCCCCTCACACCATATCTATTTCCCCTTCCCATTTGTGAAAGATCTATATCCCTGTTTCCTATTGTCTCTCTATTCTTTTTTTGCTCTTAAATTATTATAGTTTGGTTTTTTCATAGAAGAAAAGCCATGCAATATTTAAGCTTGTCTTATTTACTTCTCTTAACATTGTGGTCTCCAGGTCCGTCCATTTCCTAAAAATGACTCAAAATTATCATTCTTTATAACAGAGTAGTACTCCAGTATGTGTAAATACAATTTCTCTATCCATTCATCTATTGATGGACATATAGGCTATTTCCAAAATTTAGCTATTATAAGTTGTGCTACTATAAACATAGGTATGCATATGCCACTGTGATATGATGTCTTTAACTCTTTTGGGAAGATACCTAAAAGGGGGTTGAATGGAATTTCTAATTTTAATTTTTTGAGGACTCTCCATACTGATTTCCATAAAGGTTGTACTAGTTTATATTCCCACCAGCAATGTAGAAGAGTTCCTTTATCCCCCACAGCCTTGTAAGCATTTGTTATTATTTGATTTCTTCATGATAGCGATTTCTTCTGGAATAAGATAGAATCTCAGTGCTATAATTTGCATTTCTCTAATGGCCAGAGATGTTGAATGTTTTTATGTATTTACTGGCCATTTATACTTCTTCTGAGAAGTGTCTATTTATTTCAGTTGCCCATTTTCTGATTGGGTCTTTTATTTGGGGTGGGGTCTTTTTCTTTATATATTCTAGATATTAGTCCCCTGTCTGAGGAGTAGCTGGTGAACTTTTTTCATTCTGTAGGTTGTCTCTTTACTCTATTGGTTGTTTCCTTTGCTATGCAGAAGATTTTTAATTTGATATAATCCCATTTGTTGATTCTGGATGTTATTTCTTGTGCAATTAGGGTTCTGTTTAGAAAGAGCTTACTAAGACTATGTCTTCAAGAATTTTACCTCTATTATCTTCAAGCAGATTAAGTATTTCTGTTTTAATATTTAGGTATTTGATCCATTTTTAAATTTTATTTTGGTACATGGTGATAAATATGGGTATTGACTCAATCTTCTGCATGTGTGTAAACACCATGTGTTAATGAGGCTCTTTCCTCCAGCATATGCTTTTGGCCCCTTTGTCAAAGGTCAGGTGACTTATTGTGCCTGGCATGTTTCTGCATCTTCTATTCTGTTCCATTGATCCTTGTCTGTTTTTGTGCCAGTACCATGCTGTTTTTATAACTGTAGCTTTGTAATATAATTTGAAATCCAGGATTATGATGCCTCCTGCTTTTCTCTTGTTGCCCAAGATTGCTTTTGCTATTCTGTGTCTCTTCTGGTTCCTTATGAATTTTAGAAGTGTTTTTTCCTAGTTCACCACAGTAATAATTAATGCATTTAAAATCCACCTATTAGACAATGAAAGTTTAAATCCATTTTCACACTCTATACTCTCAAAGTATCTCAAGATACTTCCTAATTAATCCTAATTGTTTCTCTAATTACAAAGAGAAATAGTCCTGTATATTGGAGACACCAGCAGACACCATCTCAACAGTGATCAGAGTTTGCATCTTCATTGTGGAACCTATCAACATCATGTACCACCAGATGGGCGCACAGAGAGGTATACGCTATCACTTCTATGGTCTCTCCAAAACTCTGTAACTTCAACCTAGTCATGAAAACACACCAGAAACCCCCAAATTGGGGCCACTGTACAAAATACCTGGCCAGTATGCGTCTAAAATGTTGTGGTCATGAAAGACAAGGAAGAACTGGGGAGCTATCACAGATTGGAGGAACAAAGGAGAAACATCTAAATGTAATGTGGGACCCTGAAACAGAAAAATGAAGTTAGAGGGAAAGTAGGTACAGTTTAAAGAAGGTCTGTAATTTAGTTGAAAATTACGTGCTCGGACTGGGAGTGTAGCTCAGTGGTAGACCACAAGCTTAGCATGTGTGAGGCCCTGGGTTCAATCCTCAGCCCTACAAAATAAAAATAAAGCTGGGTATGGTAGTGAACTCCTGTAATCCCAGCTACTTGGGAGGCTTAGGCAGAAGGATTATAAGTTTCAGGCCAGCCTGAACAATTTAGAAAGATCTTGTTTGAAAATAAGAAACAAAAAGGCCTGGGGGAGTAGGTCAGTGATAAACTGTCTGCCTAGCATCCACAAGACCCTGGATGCAATCCTCAACACCCAAATTAATTAAAAATAAAATTTTTAAAAATTATGTGCCTGTATTGATTTCCTAGTTTTCATCATTGCTCTTTGGTATAAAAGTTGTTAGCATTTGAGGATCTGGATGAAGAGTATCCAGAAACTCTGTACTGGTTTTGCAATTTTTCTGTTAGTCTAAAGCCATTTCAAAATACAAAGTTAGAAAAATAGTGTAATGCGAAAATACAAATTGATTACAAAGTACCTTTGTAATTATTTCAAAAGATGCGGGAGTCAATGAAGTTGATGAAATTGTTGAAATATTGCTGGAAACATATGGAAAACCATCCCACACTAGGTAAAACAGTTAATATTCGGAGAAGAAAAATCAAAAGTATGGTAATAGGATGTTGACTTCAAATACGATTTAAATGTCCGGGAATTATGAGGGCTCTTTGGAAAAATAAATGATGTTCTCTAATATGTTTCCCAAAATATTTCTGCTATAAAACCATACACACTGGGCCAGAGGATGTAGCTCAGCGGCACGGCGCCTGCCTGGCAAGAGCGAGGCCCTGAGTTCGATTCCCAGTACAAAAAAAAATACACAAAGTGAAGGCTATTGTATTGTGCTAGCATACAATTTTAGTTTAAAGATTATGGCAAAAATCCATATTTTATTTTTGTTAATTCTAAGAATGAGAACATAGTTGTAATTAGAACTTACCTTTTATTGGATGAAATAAATATCTTATTTTCATGGTTGGTAGCTTCATTTTTCACTAAAAATAACCTTACTTGAAATTTTAAGCCATTTTAAGTGACTTGACTATAGCTGATCTAATCCAACCTCAATTCTGGTACAGCCAGGACCCAACCCAAGTAATTTGACCCCAGTCCAGCTTCTTAGCCACTGCAATGTGCCAGTGTCCCTAAAAGGGGGCTCCTTTTATTCTATTACCTGATCAAACTTCTTCCAGTCACCCCGAAACAAGTGTCATGCTCGTCGTGATGACAAGGTACACTGTGATGACTTATTTTCTAGCATAATTTGTGAGTTGGGTGAGGGTGGGTGACTCTATAAATAAAAGACAAAGGAAAGAATGGAAATGAATGTGTGTATGAACTTCATCAGTCATGTTGAATCTGTGATATCTTTCCTTTGGCTTGCCAAGATGCATCACACCTGAAGATAACATCGATTCTTAAACTTACTAAACATCCACTTTTAAACTAACTCTTAGCTCAGAAGCCAAACCTGAAGCCAACAAAATAATTAAAAAATGCTTAAAGTATTCAAAATGAAGACCTGTGGTATTTTATTTTATTTTATTTTTTATTTATTTTTTTAAACAGAGTCTCACCATGTAGTGCACGCTGGCCTTGAACTCACGGCAATCTTCCTGCCTCAGTCTCCTGAGTACTGGGATTACAGGTGTGCACCACCATGCTCAGCCCTGTGGTATTTTAAAATGAGACTTGAGGAAGCTAGGAAGACTGAAAAAAGAAAATACACATCATCAGAAAGGAGCTTCTTACATTTGAACCTATCAGTAGTAAAAGATATGGACAGAGACTAAAGCAGTCAACATTGGAAGGATGCAGGTGCAGAACAATGGAAGAAACCTGGAGAATCTACGTGAGAGAACATTCTCAAATAGGTGGCTAATATCCAGCATTGTCTTAGAGAGTCATGCACCCCCCCACACACATTCACACACATATACAATTGAAACTCAGATAATATCAGCGGGGTGATATTGCATACTACATATCAAAATGCAATACGATAAGTTATCATTCCAGTGCCAGCCCTTATAATTATCACACCTGAATTTGGGAGGTTGCTTTGGAGAGAGTGGGGAATGAAACAGGGCATGGCTCTATTTTCTCTATGCTCACATGCTGGCACATGAAATCTGGATTGTACAAGCGTTCTTTCAGACTCCTCTCTATCCTAAGATGACCCTCGATCAATTGGAAAGCAGCCAATCTTCTAGTAACCTAGTACCCTGACAGCTTGAGAGATGGTGTACTGCGCTGAACTGATGTCAGGAACCTGGGCAGCAAGGAGTGGCTCCCTGTATCAGCATATGATACGGTATAAAACTTCTCTGTGGCCCAATCTGTTATTCTTCCTGAAAGTTGCAAGACAAGTTGGGTTCTGTCCTGTTGAACCCAGGTGGACTAAAATCCTGGATGGGCCACTATCTTCCTAATCACGGCACTACTGCCACGATTATCAAGGTAGACAAAGGATGCTCAGGGACAGGGTGAGAGTGACCTTTCCCTGGTTTGATCCCCCACAATTCTTGTAGCTCCTTGCTAATTCTTCACAGTTCTAGATATTTCCTTTTTCTTAGTGTCCTAGCTTTGATTCTTCAAATCCCGCAGTGTAGTGACTACGATGATGTGCAGTTTACTGTGATGTGTTTCAGGAAAGTCCATCTGTCAGCCCTCTTTAACGTCTTAGCTAGTATGAGTTGCCCGGTCTAAGGGCACACAACTTTTCTGAGTCAGAATGAAGACCCAGGGCCCTTGCCCCAATTCAGGGCACCTCTGAAGAGTTGTTGCACCTTCCCAGTGAGATTAGCCGATCCTCTGGGAGACTGCATCACACACCAGCCCCTCCCTCTGCTCAGGTCTGCTTCCTCCCCTTCCCTCCAGGTGTCAAGCCCAGAAGCTTTCACCAGTGAGCTTACTGCAGACAAACCTCTATCTCAGGGTCTGCTTCTTGAAGGACTCAGCTCAGGACACGCTTCCTTCTCCATTTTGCCATCCGGCATTGCCTGTGTGAAGGGACTCTTTCCTGACCACTGCTCTCTTTACAATGACTTCCCAGCCTTGCTGACTCTGGGATCATGTTTAGTTTGATCTCCAATTCCAAGGGAAAAGTTTCTTCTCCCCCTATACATGATTAGCCACCTCATTCTGTCACAGGGAAAAAAGATTTATTCTGCTATCTCCACACCTAGACTTCCCACCTCCACCTGCAGCATCCCAGGGACCTCACAGAGTTGGGTGGAGATGGGGGGGCGATAATCTGAAAGTGAGCCCCTGTCTTTATAGTAGCTTAACCTTATCCAGAACTCCTAGCTAACTAGAAGGTAGGATAACCTGACTTTTATTACTCTTGGGCCAAAGTCGTGGCAACTCCTATGGCATGGCTTTGGCCAAATGCTTTGCTACTCACCTGGCAGTTATGTTAGGTCAGCACAGCAAGTCAAAAGCCTCCAGTCCTCTGTTCTTGTCTGCATGTGAAGAAAGAATCGTTACCAGTACTGTACCTGGAGAGGAATCAGAGTAGAACTGAGGGGCAGCTGTGAAGCCAACATGAGTATCAACTATGAACGGAACAGAAGAGAGCAAACAGTAGCCAGAGAGAGAGGCGTGAATCCAGAGTCAGCTCAGGGTGTGAAACACTAGGACGAGGAGAGACAGCATGGGTGGGAGGAGACCCGAGCTCAAAAAGCAGAAGTCCTGGACTGCCACTGAGCAGAGAGGGTGGAGGGGAGGACAGCATTGAGCAGAAAAGTGGGGAAGACAGTTAATGGCCCAGGGGAGAGCAGATGGACATGGGAATGTGACAACATGCATCAGTGAGGATAGGTGGTTCAGTCACCTAAGCCACAGACCATGTGCAGAAAACAGGGTCCCTCTGACCTTTTTGCAGAGCCATTCGAACAACAAAGAGCCCCACAGACAAACTCAGAACAAAGTGCTTGTGATGAGCAGCCTCAGCCTGAGGGCATCTTCTCATGGTCCCTGATTGACGGAGGTGTTGATAGTCCCAAGCACAAGGTACTCGGCCTGACATTTTTTCTCAGTGCTGGAAGCAGGGACATCTCACATGCCTTGCTGGGACCAGGGGGTCCCCGAATCTTTCCTGGGAGATTGGCAGAGACAAGTGCAGCTCCTTTGCTAGCCCATGCCTATGAAGAGTATGCCATGCAGGGGAATCTTCCTGCGACTGCCCCCACAGTGCCAGGTGTCAAGTGAACTCAGTCACACATACTCTTCAGTATTTCTTTGGTCTCTCAAGAAAAACTTTTAGTAGAAAGGTAGCAAAGAAGAGTTGCTGGAGCTAACCATGTGGTAAGCTGCCTAAGCCGGGGGCACAGGCTGAGGACAAGTCACCAAGCAGGGTGCACTGGGGGTGTTGTTGTTGTGGTTGTTGTTGTTCTTGTCGTTGTTGCTAGGTACCTTATGATGTTTCAAATGACACTGATTTTCACAGAATCTTCCCACAGTGGATCACACATGCACCAAGGGCCTTGGCCAAGGCTTATGCTTTTTCTATTAATTAAAAACCAAAGCTCCCTGAAGAAAATCTACTGACCTAGAAATTAAGATAAGCACAGTGGGAAATGAAAGGGGGGAAAAAAAAGCAAAATTTCTCCATCTTCCTCTGCTTGTCCATTTTCTAACAGTCCTTCAAAAATGCTTTCCATACCCATAGAATCCACAGCGTTCCAATGAAGGCTTAAAATGAAAAGAAAGAGGAAAAGAGTAACCTATGCCAGAGTGCGCCAATCAATCACTGCCTGCCTCTAGTAATTGCTAAGAATTGTTGCAGTTTGAAGACACAAATGGTAGTGCCTCATAACTGAAATGATTTATAGAGGAGTCACCTATGCTACATACACCTGTGTGGTAGGTGGTACCATTTTACAGCTAGAGAAAGACTCTAAGCTTGCTTTGCAACTTGGAAATTAACCTGTGTTTCAGTTTTTCTCCCAGAGCAATTTTCTGCTTATCTGAGTGAAGCTGGGTGAATGTATGTTTTTTTCTAGCACTGGGGATTATGCCCAGGGCCTTCATATGGAGCTACATCCTCTGCCCTTTTTTGTTTCTTTACTTTGAAACAGGGGCTTGCTAAATTGCCTAGGCTGGGCTAGAACTTGTGAGTCCTGGGATTACAGGTGTGGGCCACCACACCTGGCTGGGTGCAGGCATATTTTACGGTGGCTTGGCAGCTAGCAGTCCAGAAACTAGGAAGCAATGTAGAGCAGCAAGTTAAAAGGAGAAGCCTGATGTGGAATCCCCTTTCTGCTGGGAGCTCTGCCCCTGAGTAAGACAGCAGACTCGGGCGCTGGACACTCCTTGGCTCTGGTGTGGGCGCTCCTGATGGACAGAGGGTGAGAGCCAACTCCAGGCCCAGCTATAAACACACGTGCAGGCAGCTTGCTGTAAATCATTACAGTAACTTTCTGGCAGGCCTCACTCTCTCATCTCACATTTACAGGAAGACCCTTGGGACTCACTAAACAAAGCCAAAATTTTAAATGAATGAAAACATATTCAATGGATGGCCTTCATTTCCCACATAGCTGTCAGTACTTATGCAATGATCTGACCAGTCAAAATTATTCTCATGAGGTTAATAAAGAAAATAACTCTTCTTCCTACCCTAATGTCCAAGGAAGGAGCCCTTGAGCTGGCAAAATGTAGGTCTGGTGATGGTGCTAATGGCTGAAGACTGCAATCATGGTAGACCAGGAGCTGGGCCAGCTCTGTCTTTGATGCACTGGCAGCATTTTAGCACCTTCATTCAAACATCTACAGGGTCCCTTGCATGTTCCAGGCATTGAACTAGGAACTTGGGTGGATGCCAAGAGAGCTATAAATTCTCACTCTTCAAAAGGGTCGGTAACAGCCCTAGAAGCACAAATAGGAATCTCCCATTCCCAAGAGCAGCATGATCAGCTGCTCAGGTAGCCGCACACCACGTACAGAGCTAGCCACGTTATCTAATGGGCACTGAGGTTGGACTTCTCTTATCCATGAAGTCTTTGCTCACTGCTGTAGAACAATGTAGAACATCAGAACTGAGGCACCTGGTCTGTCCTCCGCAGTAGATATGTGACCATAAGTAAAATCCCTTGGCCTCTGTGAATCGTACAGCTTCTTTATCTATAAGTTCAGGTCCTGTACCGAAATAGTACGTAGGAAAGTGTATGGAAAACTCTTAAGTGCATGCAACTATACAGTTTTATACAGATCTAAATTTGTCCCTTGCACAGAGCCTACCGTTTAATACAGGTCTGTTTCTTGGGTAAGCACTTTTCATAGTTTTTATCACAAAGATAAATACTGCAGGCAGACAGGTTAGGGAGCCTCATTACTAGGGTTTTAAATATCTCTTCTTGTTCTACTTTTAATGGGGTCCATGCTTGCTTCCCCAGAAAACAAGATGAATACAGATTCTTGTAGTTCACTTTCACCTGATTTAGCAGGTGCATTTTAGCAGGTGATTTAGAGCTGAACTTACAGTGTAATTAGGACAGCTTCTTACATTTTTCTCACCAGCCACAAATATGTCGGACCCAGCACGAACACAGGAAATTACATTTTCAGCTCTTCTGTGTTTTATTTTGTTTTAGTGCTTATATTGAGGTGCACTTTAACATTGTTATAATGTGTGACCAATTTTTTCCACATCTAGTGAGTGGGGGCTGCAAAGGAAGATGTCTGTTTATTTATTTGGTTTTTTTGAGACAGGGTCTCACTATTGTAGTCCAGGCTGACCTCGAACTCATGGTGATCTTCCTCTCTCAGCTTTCTGAGTGCTAGGATTCCGGCATGAACCACCATGCCCAGCTAAAATGCTTTCATTTTCTAACATGATCTGATCATGGTCTAATCACACAAGCCCTAGACAAGTACATCTTTAATAGTACAAATGATTTTTATAATCAGGCCATAACTTATATCCAAATGAAACTTTTCCTTCCAGAAATATCTGAAGAAAAAACTTCAAGATTGCTTTAAAAATATTCTGAAGAAGACACGTCCAAGAAGACTATTTTGGTTTGTCAACTTGAAAGTACAAATTTGAATTTGTCTGTTAAAAATGAGTTGCTTTATTTTATCCTTCTGCCTCATGTACATCCCTTCCTCCCCTTAACGCGGCTGGGTTAACATTCAAAATATTCAACAGCTGGTACAGGTAGCACACACACTAAGCTGACCTCACCCACATTGAATGCAGTGCTGCACATGCTGGCTGAATGTTGGGCAGTAAAATAGAAAAAAGGATGCTGTGCCATGAGCAGTTTGGGATATTAAAATCTTGGTACTACACCTGAAGAACAAGGTCTACCTTTGAGAACTCTTAATCTTAGACAACATTCGAAAGCCAAATGAACTGTGGCAGGAAAAAGATAACTCAGAGAACAAATAGTTCCCAGTGAGAGTTCTTGCTTTCCATAGGAGAGGAAGCAACCAGAGGCCTTAAAATATTTTCAGATACTAAAGGTTTATTTAAGGTTATTTCCTCACCCACAATGATATTTTGCAAACACAGCAGATGGCACTGGTTTGTCTATTATTGATACAAGGATGACTGTTCGCCCATAGCCAGGTCCACCTAACATAAATAATGATACTAAGGAATATAGCCAAAATGCAGGATTTTGCATCTGTTTCTCTAATTCCATTTGTGTGAACTCATTTAAAGTGTCCGCTGCATCCTGTGCTGTTCCATATCAGTGCTCCTCACAATGAACCAGTTGGCCCTCACTAGCTGTTTTAAAGACAAGGCTAATGAAATGTTTCAGACACTGAGCTGAGGCTCTCCTTTGCTATGTGCTACTCTACTGCCCAGCATCAACCTCTTTTGTCTGGCCAAAATAAGAGATTCACTTATTTTGTTTGAGCCTATTATTTTAGACTCTGCTATCCCAGGAATTTCTGGGTTGTGAGAATTCATTTTTATTCACTATTAGTTCTTTTTTAACCTCATTTCAGACTCTTCCTTCGGCTGGTTGTAGTGTAGGGGTAGGAGGCTTAAGGGACATTTCAACCAAGGGAACATCATGACCAAGATCAAAACCATAATATTGCTGCCTTGGATTTAGAAACACACTCAAACCCTCTGTATTCAGTTTCTCTTTTTCGCTCCTGTTAAAGCCAACATCAAGTAAAGATAACTTGTTTTCCATGATCTCCACCTATCTGTATTTATGTCAGTCCCTCAATTTTGTACCTTTTCCTATCACAATTATTTATTCACAGGTAGGATTCCCTTTCAAGAACATGAATTCCTGAAGGACAGAATTTATGTTTCATTGATCTTTTGCCCCATCCTTTAACACAAGGCCTGGTGTGTCATATAAATTTTAGATATAGGTGTGTGTGTGTGTGTGTGTGTGTGTGTGTGTGTGCATCTAAGATAGAGACTCAAGTCACTATGGTTCTTCCTTGTGCAAGGCATTCACTGATGATGGTGAGCCAACAGACCTGACTGACATTTCCTTATATAAAGAGGTGGTTCATACTGTGAAGATATAAAAGGACTCTATCAGCAAAATTAAGCCCCAGAATTAAGCCCCTTAGTAATGACTCCTTAACACTATCGCAGACATGTAAGCACTATAAAGATAAGGACTCGAGTATTGATTATATTCTAGAAGCAGCCTGAGCCCTTATTATTATCCTTAAGAGCCACAGGGAGACTATAAAATATCCATCAGATATACACTACAGACAAAAAAATATGTTAACTTGTTAGGCTATTTTAAAATTTAATTCATATGTCCCCGAGGAATTCATTAACTGTTCACAACGAGAGAGGAGACTTGTGGTCGCCAGACCTTCCCACTTCTGCAGTGTCCCCTTTGCTCTCATCCTGTGCCCTGCAACTGTTCGTCGCTCGCATAGACCTACCTTAATCGGGATCTCCACGGAGACGTGCTGTGCCAAACATTTCTTAACATTATCCAACAACACATTATCCTAAAGTATTTTATTATTTCTTTGAACTTACATCTCTGTTTTTAAATTTTTTTTTTTTTTGGTCTTTTTGAGACAGGGTTTCATTATGCAGTTCAGGCTGGCCTTGAACTCATGTTGTAACCCAGGCTGGCCTCAAACTTGCAGCGATCCTCCTGCCTCAGCCTCCCGAGTGCTGGGATCACAGGTGTGCACCACCACACTTGGCTGTGTTTTTAAATTTTAGGATGCTCTGCTTCCCTGGAATCCAGAGTTTTGTACAAATTTAAAAGTTTACACTTGACGTTCTTCTTTTTTTGTATTTTTTTTTTTGGTACTGGGAATTGAACACAGGACTTCGTGCTTGCCAGGCAGGCGCTGTGCCTCTGAGCTATATCCCTGGCCCAAAAGTTTACAGTTAACTCCAAGGCCCAGAGGTTTTAATAATGGGGTTCTTGCTGTTATTTCTGTGTATGTCATAACTCTTGCAAGCTACCCAAACCAATTTTTAAAACTTACCTGATTCCATGAATAACTTAAAATACAATGAGCAGAGTGCTTAGCACTTAGGTACCCGATAAGTGTTTGTCCAACGATTGCACAATTACTTCAAAAAATCTTTATGTCTACTAATTAATTTGCATTCAGGTAAGCATCAGTCTTTTTAAGGGCATAAACCCAAGTGGCCAGTATTGAAATGTTCTGTGCTATGCCAATAATTACCACGCCCTTGAAATATCAGGGTCCAACAAAAATGGCTTGAAAGATCAACAAAGTTCTCTTGATATTCACATATAATCTCTATACCTGGGCTGTCCAATAGAATTTCTTGCAATGTTGGAAATGTTTTATATCTGTGCTATTCTGTACAGGGGCCATTAATCACATGTGGCAACTTAGCACTTGAAATGTGTTTTCTGCAACTAGGGAACTGAATTTTTGTTTATATATTTGTATTTTACTGCTGGGATAATTGAACCAAGGGCCTCGCACATGCTAGGGAAACACTCTTCCACTGAGCTACACCCCTAGATCTGAATTTTAAATTTTATTTAAATTTAAGAAGCCACTAGAGGCTACCACACTGACAAGCACAGTTCTGCAAAAGGATCAGAAAAACAAAATTTGAAAGGTGGGAAAATATGCTTAAAGGCATTTTGATAAACCTTCATGTTATTTGCTCTTCTATAGGGACAGTTTCTTCATTCATCTTCTGACTCTCTTTACTGTGATCATTTTTTAATTCTGTAGTTTCAAGGATGGTAAATGCTGTTTCATCAACCGGTTCTTTGCTCTTGTGATTCTCAAACCTGGCTGTGTATCAGCTCCACCCTCAGAGATTCGATTCAGCAAGTCTGGAGGGGCCTGGGCATCTGCGTCTTTTAACTGCACAGATGATTCTGATCTGCGTCCAGGCTTGGGAACAACTACTTTACACAGAGACCCAAACCAGCAGCCCTTGGGCCAAATACACCCTCAAAACATATGTTCATCCCACACAGTGTTTTAAAACGTTTTGAGTTAGTTGCCAACTTCCACAAATTGTAATTTTTTTATCCAAAAAGTAAAGACTGCCCTCTTCAGATAAAGCATAATTTCTTTGATTCAGTGCTACTTGTTTCCCTCACCTGGGCCCAGACTTCCAACAGGCATTCGAAGTTGAGACCACTTTCTTACCCCATACTTAGGCAGTACTTGCCAAATCAGGAAATAATTTGTATCAGTGTACCATTCTTAGGATAGAGTGCCAACTATACTATCAATAAGGCTGCATAAAATCATTTGGCAAGCTGAAGAATATGGCTCTATGATCATCAAAACCCCTAAATAAATATGATATAAATCTCAGTAGAAAGATGAGTCATGGCTGGAAGAAGTCAAGATGGCAAAATAGGTGCAGGCAACAGTTACAGCCTTTCTTGGACCTGGAATCAAGGGAGTTGAAAAATAGCTATTCAGCAAGGAGAAAATAGAAAAGCTCTGAGAATCAAGAAAGAGGTGACAAGCAAGCTAAAAAAAAAAAAATCATGATGTTCCAGTTAATCATAATTGTCAACTCGATTGGATTAATATATTCCTAGAGAGGTGATTGGATCACATGACTGCTCTACTCACGATTAATTCAAGATGCACGTACCTGAATGTACTGTTAGGAAGTGAGGCCCTGTTGGAGGTGGGTCAAGTGGGAGTGTGGCTTTGAAAGGTGTATCTTTTGCTGGTGATCTTCTTATGCTCCGCTTCCTGGCCTCCATGAAGTGAACAGCTTTGTTCCACCATGAACTTCCTCCATGATGTTCCTGCCCTGGAGCCAGGTGACAATGAACTGAAACCTCTGAAAACAAGCCAAGTAAAGCATTTCTTCCTCCCTCTACTTATTTATTTATTTTTACACATTTTAATGGCATATTGTGTGATATTTTGGTACATTTATACACTGTGTATCAACTCAGGATAATTTAGTCATTCCATAATTTCAATTATTTATCATTTCTTTTCTATAAGAACATTCAACAGTACAATGCAGTATTGTTAAGCATAATCACCCTCTGGATAACAGAACACCATCATTTAGTCTTTCACAATGGAAAACTATTTGGTCATAAGAAAGAATAAAATCCTGTCATTGGTAGCATGTGAATGGACCTGGAGATCGTAATTTTTTTTTTTAATGTGGGTACCGGGAGTTGACCTCAGGACCTCACGCTTGCCAGCAGGCGCTTGTGCCGCTGAGAGATATCACCGACCCTTTTTTTTTTCCTTTATGTGGGTTCTGGAAGTCGAACTCAGGACGTCGTGCTTGCCAGGCAGGCGCTTATGCCGCTAAGCTATCTCACCGGCCCTGGAGATCATAATATTAAGAGAGCTAAGTCAGGCACAGAAAGACAAATACTACATGATCCCAATCATATGTGGAACCTAAAAGAGCTGAGCTCACAGAACTAGAGAGCAAAGAGTGATTATTGGAATTTCTAATCTTCTTAATCAGAGAACCCACTTAACACCTTCAGAAAATAGCTTTGGAAGTACTAATATGGAATACTATTAAATAAAAGAAAGTAATGCATATAAATTCATAAAAATTTGAAATGTTACCTTAGAGAAAACCAAATATTGACTGTTGATTATGTTCTGAAACAGTCATGCTCCTCTTGCCTTTATTCCTTGGTACTCTCTCCTGTACCCCCACCAATGCATCTCTTCCTTTAAATTGTGTACCTCAGGCATTTTGTCCCAGCAACAAGACAGCTGAGTAATATACACAGAGAAACAGAAAGACAACGTAGCAATCCATATCACCAACCTTGGCTCCTGGGGGAGAGAGGAACCTGCCTCTACAATCACAAGGCAATTTTGGAGAGGGCCAGCAACCCTAGTGATAAAACAACAAATTGGCGGCTCTAGCCCCAAGAAAATCCACAGTTATTGCAAGCTATAAATCCAGTATGGATATTTAATCTGAAAGTGACTCCTCCTGAACGGCTAGCTTTGGAGAAGAAATCTATTGCAGTACTTGCCATAGTTTGGAATGGTATAACCAGAAGCTACTTAGGGAAGATTATTTTTTGGGATTGAACTACTCCAAGGATAAGAAATCACAGAACAATCACACTTAAGAGTTCCTGGGGACACCATGCTGCAGTGACTGGGTGAAATTCAACCACAAGAAACAGTCATACAGAGGGGGAGGGGTAGTCACAGACTCCCAAGAAGTTCAAGCAGTGTGGAGCTCATGTTATGAAGGACGTCTGTAAGGTCCATCACACATGGCTTTATTTATTTATTGCAGTACAAGAGATCCAACTCAAAGGTGCTCTATCATTGAGCTACATCTCCAGCTCATTTTTATTTTGAGACAGGGTCTTGCTAAGTTTTCCAGGTGGGACTCAAACTTGTGATCTTCCTGCTTCAGGCTCCCATGTGTAGCTTTCTGAGTGGACTGGATTTGAGATTGCTGGGATTAAGCCCACTGTATTGCTTGGTTCCCCTTGCTGATCCCTTCAAGGACAAAACTCAGTGGTCTATTTTCTTCCTTTACCCACCAGCATGTTTGAGGATATATTTTTGCTTGAATGTTTGCCATGGCCCTGGGTGCACTGACAGAGGGGACAATGGAGCAACTGTGACACCACACAAACCCACATGCCACAAAGATAGATGGCACTGAGGTTCAGGTTAATGGCATAGAAAATTTATCAAATGAAATAATTACAGAAAACTTCCCAAATCTTGGGAAAAGTATTGACATCCAGGTACAGGAGACATTTAGAACCTTAAAATGACAAGGTTAAAAAAGTACCTCCCCATGTCACAATACATTAAATGTCATGAGTACAGAATAAGGAAAGAATATTAAAAGCTACAAGAGAAAAACATTAAGTCACTCAGAGAGGCAAATTCATGAAAACAACTGGAGATTTCTTGCAAAACTTGAAAGGTCAGGAAGGTATGGAATGATCTATTTCTAAGCCTGAAAGAAAATAACTGAAACCCACTTCTCTATATACAACAAAGCTATCCTTCAAAATCGAAGGAGAAACAAAGACTTCTGAAGATAAGCGTAAACTAAAGAAATCCACAACCACTAAGCTAGCAGTGCAGAAGATACTTAAAGGGATCCTACACACAGAAGAGAAAGAGTAAATAAGCTATTATAATTAGAAAATAATCAAATATTAGAACATCAACAAAATGACAGGAGTTAGTACACACTTTCTATAATAACTCTAGATAAAAAATGTCCTAATTCTCAAATTAAAAGACACAAATTGATAAATTAGTTTTTTTAAAAAATACCCAGCTCTTTGCTGTTTAAAAGAAATACACCTCACTGGGAAAAACATACACAGACTAAGTGAAAGGATAGAAAACAATATCCCATGCAAATGGAATCCGAAGACAAGCAGGAGTAACTATACACATATTGAAAAAAGTAGACTTCAAGACAAAACTAGTCAGAAGAGACATAGAAGGCCACTACATATCAGTAAAGGGAATAATTCACCTAGAAGCTCTAACAATTGTAAATGTATATATGGTGAAAATAGATGTGCCCAATTTCATAAAACAAACATTTCTCAACATAAAGGGGCACAAATGTCCCAATACAATAATACCGACTGACTTCAATACTCCATTCTTACCAATAGATAGGCCATCAAGACAAAAAAAATCAACAAAGAAGCATTAGTGTTATATTATACCATAAATCAAATAAACTTAACAGACATCCACAGAACATTCTATCCAACAACTACAGAATATACATTTTTTTTACAACTCATGGGATGTTCTCCAAAATAGATCATATTTTAGGCCAGATAGAAAGTTTTAATAAACATAAAAATTGAAAGTTTCTTACATCATATTAGATAATAATGTAATAAAACTAGAAATCAACAGTAAGAGAAACTTCAGAAACTACACAGACATGTGAAGATTGAACAAGACACTTTTTTTTTTTGTGGGTACCGGGGGTCGAACTCAGGACCTCACACTTGCCAGGCAGGTGCTTATGCCACTGAGCTATCTCACTGGTCCCTGAACAATACACTTTTGCTTTGTTTTGTTTTGTTTGAGGAAGGGTCTTGCTATATAGTACAGGCTGGCCTTGAACTCACTGTGTAGCCAGGCTGGCTTCAAACTCACAGCAATCCTTCCATCTTAGCCTCCGAAGTGCTAGTAATACAGGTGTATGCCACCACACCCACTTGAACAATACACTTTTGACCCATAAGTCATGAAGAAATCAAGGGGGAAATTTAAAAATTTCTAGAATCAAATGAAAATGGAAACAGCATACCAGAACTTCTGGGATACAACAAAGGCAGTCCTAACAGGGAAGTTTATAGCAATGAGTGCCTATTTTAAAACATCAGAGAAGTCTCAAATAAATAACCTAATGATGTATCTCGAGGTTTAGAAAAACAAGAAAATCAAACCTAGTAGAAGGAAATAAATAATAATTATTTGAGCTGAAATTAGTGAAACAGAGACTAAAAGAATAATACAATGGATTAAAGAAACAAACAGTTTGTTCTTTGAAAAGATAAACAAGTTTGATAAACTCTTGGCCAAACTAATAAAAACAAAGAACTAAATCAGTATAATTAGAAATGAAAAAGAGGATGTTACAATAAATACCACTGAAATACAGAGGATCATTAGGGACTTTAGTTTTTGTTTTCAGACAGGTCTTGCTATGTAATTCAGGCTTGTATTGAACTCTATGTAGCCCAGGCTGGCCTCAAACATTAAAAAATCTATAGCTTTTATCTACACCAATAATAAACTAGCTAAGCAAGAAATCAGGAAAATAATTCCACTCTTTTTTTTTTTCCTTTATGTGGGTGCTGGGAACTGAACTCAGGACCTCATGCTTGCCAGGCAGGCCCTTATGCTGCTGAGCTATATCACCGGCTCTATAATTCCATTCTTAATAGCTTAAAACAATACTAACAATAAATGCAAAAACAAAAATCCACTTAGGAATCAACCTAACCAAGGAGGTGAAAGATTTCTATAATGAAAATTACAGAACTCTGAAGAAAGAAAACATTAAAGATCGAAAAATTTCCAATGCACTCTGTCAAAATTCCAAATACAGAATGTCAGGTATGGTTGTATAGACCTGTAATCCCAGCACTTGGGAGGCTGAGGCAGGAGGATCACCATGAGTTTGAGGCCAGCCTGGATTACATAGTGAGCTGAAGGCCAGCCTAAACCTTAGTGAGACCTTTTCTCAAAAATCTGAAAAAATTCTTCCAGGAAGATAGCAGAGCAGTGAACAGCAGAGAAACAGCCTCTCTGAGATTTGATATCCAGACACTGGAACTTAGCAATGTGAGGAAGAGAACAAGGAGGGAATTGGGTCCCTGGAACCCAGCAAGGATCTGAAGCCTGCGGAGAAAGTGAAGAGAGAGACTTCAACACAAAAGAAGGAGGTGGCAAGCAGTGCTTTCTGTCTGAACCCTGACCCACTGCGTGAGAGGGGCAGCTAGAACCTGCAGACACACAGTGAATACTGGTAACCCCAGAGGCCTCTACAGAGAAATGCACAGAGAAACGGAGCAGTGAACACAGTGGACTGCAGTGGCTGCTGAGTTATTTGAGTTCAGATGTCCCCCAGGAGAGGGCAATTGGCCAGTAGGCATCTTTAAGAGGGACCAACTGACCTCAGAACTCAGATCAGCTGAAGGTGCTCCATCTAGCAGTTGCCAGTGTCAGGGTGAGGTGGAACCAAGTTCAAGTCGGCAGGAGGTCAAGGAGCCAAGTTCACACCGGCAGGAGGAACACGGAGTGTTGCAGGCGGAACAAATCAGGTTCCAGCCTCACAGCCAGAACCTCCCTGAACTTCAGTAGAATTAAAGGTGCAGGCTTGCTGGGATTATCTACTATCCTACTGTAAATCTATGGCTGGTTGGCTGGGATTAATCAACAAGGATCCGGGCTTTATTGGCTCCTTCTGTCTACCACTGACAGTAGGGACAATCCCTGAATTGCACATTTTTTAAATGTTAAACAAAATTTTATTACTTGTTTAGGCATACATGGAATGGAAACATTACATACCCTGTAATTCAGATGTAACTGACATGTACTCTTTTAACAAATCCAAATTACAGAAGTTTCTATATTTCATACCCTAAATAATTATTGAAGTCATTCTTAGTATAAAAATAAAATATGGTGATTTCTGTATCATTTGTAGCTTGCCAGATTATGATTTTTTACCTAAATACTTTTTTATTTTTTATTTTGTTATTTTATGAAGAAAAGGTAAAACAGAATTTCATAACAAAATAATAGGAGAATAATAATAGTTAATACATTGCATATTATCATCTTCAAAATAGTTACTCAGAGTACAAGTTATGGACATAAAAACTTCTCTAATTGATATTAACACAACTTCCTTTTCAATGAACCAAGAGACGCTAATAGAATAGTTATCCTGCATTTCTCTCCCTTTTCCCTTCCTTCCTTTCCCCTTTCCCCCCTCATATTTCCTTTTGCCTTTTAAGCAATTACTTCCCATTTCACAGAATCTATTGTACAATCTAGAATTTATTTACTCTTTCATTTTCTCACATGAGGGAGACAATACAGTGTTTACACATGTGAGTCTGATTTATTTCACTTATGAGTATGGTCTCAAGTTGCACCCATTTACCTAAAAGTCTCAAGTTTATCCTTCTTTATGGGTGAGTAGTACTCCATTGTATAAAAAGACCACATCTTTTTTATCCATTCCTTGGTTGATGGGCATTTGGGTTTTTTCCAAGATTTAGCTCTTATAAATTGTGCTGCTATAAACATGGGTGCACATATATCACTGTGGTATGATGGTTCTAATTCTTCTGGGAAAATACCCAGAAGGGGAATAGCTGGGTTGAATGGGACCTCTAATCCTAGCTTTTTTTTTTTTTTTTTTTTTTGTGGGTACCGGGGGGTCGACCTCAGGACCTCGCGTGCCCAACAGGCACCCGTGCCGCTGAGCGATATCACCGGCCCCTTTTTCGTATGTGGGATCCGGGAGTCGAACTCGGGCCCTTGCGCTTGCAAGGCAGGCACTTATGCCGCTGAGCCATCTCACCAGCCCTAATCCTAGCTTTTTGAGGAATCTCTACACTAATTCCCACAGTGGTCTACATTCCCACCAACAGTGGAGAAGGGTTCCTTTTTACCCACAACTCCTCCAGCATTTGTTATTGATTGATTTCTTGATGACAGCCATTCTTTTCTGGAGTGAGATGGAATCTCAGCATTGTTTTAATTTGCATCTCTCAAATGACCAATGATACTGAACATTTTTTTATATATTTATTTGCCATTTGTATTTCTTCATCTGAGAAGTGTGTATTCATCTCAGATGCCCATTTTTGGATTGGGTCTTTGAATTTGGGGGGTCTGATTTGTTCAATTCTTTATATGTTCTAGATAGAAGTCCTTTGTCTGAGGAACAATTGGCTAAAGTTTTTCCTACTCTGTGAGTTGTCTTTTCACTCTGTGGGTGTTTTCTTTTGATGTGCAAAAGCTTTTTAATAGGATAAGATCCCAGTTGTTGAGTCTTTGAAGTCTTTTCCATGCAGTTTGGGTTTTGTTCATTAACTCTCTGCCTACACATATGCCTTCAAGGTTTCTACCTATTTTCTCTCCCAATAGATTTAGTGTTACTGTTTTAATATTTAGATCTTTGATCCATTTTGACTTTAGTTTAGTTCATGGTGATAGACATATGTCTAGTTTTAGTCTTCGGCATGTAGAGAGCCAGTTTTACAAGCACCATGTATTGAAGAGGCTATCTTTCTTCCAGTGAACATGTTTGATCCCTTTGTCAAAGATAAGGCCGCTGTGTGTGTTTGTAGTTGTGTCTGCATCTTCTAATCTGTTCCCCTGATCCTCAGGTCTGTTTTATTTTTGCCAATACCATGCCAATTTTACCACAGTAGCTTGTATCACTTGACACTTCAAGTCAGGGATTGTGATGCCTCCTGCCTTGCTTTTGTTGCCCAGTATTGCCTTTGCTATTCTGGGTCTCTTCTGTTTCTAAATAATTTTAGGAATGTTTTCTCTAGTTCTGTGAGGTATGCTAATGGTATTTTGATCAGATTGCATTAAATCTGTATAACAATTTTGGGACCATGGCCATTTTCACTATGTTGATTCTTCCTACCCATGAGCAAGGGATATCTTTCCATTTTCTGATATCCTATTCAATCTCCTTTTTCAGAGTACTGTAATTTTTAATATACATATGTTTTACTTCCTTTGTTAGATTGATTCCTAAGTATTTAATTTTTTTTGGATGCTATTGTGAAGGGTGTGGTTTCCCTAGTTTCTCTCTCAGTGAGTTTGTTTTTGTGTACAGGAATCTTACTGATTTTTGAGTGTTGACTTGGTATCCAGCCACACAACTGAATTTGGTTATTAAATCTAGAAGTCTTTTGGTGGACTTTTTGGGGTATTCTATGTAGAGTATCATGTCATCTGCAAAGAGTGATAATTTAACTTCTTCCTTTCCTGTCCCTATTCCTTTTATTTCTCTCTCTTGTCTAATTGCTCTGGCTAGTGTTTCCAGAACTATATTGAATAGGAGTGGTGATATTGGACATCCCTGTCTTGTTCCTGATTTTAGAGTGAAAGCTTCCAGTTTTTGTCCATTTAGTATGATGTTGGCTGTTGGTTTGTTGTAGATGGCTTTTATCAGATTGAGATAAAGACCATCTATTCTGATTTTCTGTGGGGATTTTTATTATGAATGAATGTTGGACTTTATCAAAAGCTTTTTCTGCATCTATTGAGATGGTCATGTGATTTTTGTCTTTGGCTCTGTTGATATGGTATATTACATTTATTGATTTGAGGATGTTGAACCATCCCTGCATTCCTGGGATGAATCCCACTTGGTCATGGTGTATAATCTTCTTGATGATTTGCTGCATTCTGTCTGGTAATATCTTACTAAGGATTTTTGCATCTATGTTCATTAGGGAGATTGGCCTGTAGTTCTCTTTTTTGGTTGGGTCTTTCTCTAGTTTTGGTATCAGGGTAATACTTGCCTCCAGGAATGAGTTAGGGAGTATTTCTTCCCTTTCAATTTCATTAAAGAATTTGAGGAGTACTGGCATTAAATCTTCTCTAAATTTCTTGTAGAATTCAGCTGTGAATCCATCAGGACCTGGGTTTTTCTTTCTTGGTAGATTTTTAATTACATTTTCAATATCATTAACTTATATTGGGTTATTCAGAATTTTTACGTCTTCTTGATTCAGCTTGGGTAATTCATACATATCTAGGAATCTGTCTATTTCTTCTGTGTTTTCCAACCTATGTGATTAAAAATTTTGAAGTAGATATTGATGATCTTCTCAATTTCTGCAGGATCTGTAGTGATTTCACCATTTTCATTCCTCATTGCATGGATTTGAGTTTTTTCTTTCCTTTTTTGATAAAGTTGGTTAAGGGTTTATCAATTTTGTTTATTCTTTCAAAGAACCAACTCTTCAATTTGTTAATTCTTTGTATTGTTTTCTTAGTCTCTAGTGTGTTAATTTCTGCACTGATCTTCATAATTTCCTCCCTTATATGGGCTTTGGGCTTCACTTGCTCTTCTTTTTCTAGAAGCTTGAGATGCAACATTAGGTTGTTTATTTGTGCTCATTCTGTTTTCCTGATGTGAGAATTCACCGCTATAATTTTTCACCATTATAATTTTTTAGGACTGTTTTCACTGTGTCCCACAGGTTCCAGTATGTTCTATCTGCATTTTCATTTGATTGCAGATATTATTTAATTTTGTCTGTAATTTCATCTATGACCCATTGGTTGTTCAATAGGGTGTTATTTAATTTCAATGTGTTTATGGAGTTTTTGCTGTTTCTTTTGCCATTAGTTTCCAATTTCATTGCACTATGGTCTTATAATATGCATGGTATAATTTCAATTCCTTTGCATTTACTTAATCATGTTCTATGGGCTAGTACATGGCCTATTTTAGAGATTGTCCCATGTGCATCTGAGAAGAATGTGTATTCTGATGATGGGTGGAACACTCTGTAAACATCTACGAAGTCCATTTGTTTACAGGTTTGGTTCAGTTCTGTTATTTCTTTGCTGATTTTTTGTTTGGTTGCTCTATGCCTTTGTGACAATTGTATATTAAGGTCCCCCACTAAAACTGTGTTATTGCTTATTTGATTGTTCATGTCTATTAATATTTGTCTTATATAGTTGAGTGCTCCTGTATTTGGTGCATACATATTTATGATTGTTATCTCTTCCTCTTGAAGTTTTCCCCTAACAAGTATGTAGACCTTCTTTGATTCTTTTGATCTTTCTTAGTTTGAAGTTCACATTGTGTGTAAATAGAATAGCTACCCCCGCTTTTTTCTGGGTTACTTTTGCATGGAAGATTGTTTTCCATCCTTTGAATTTCAGTCTATGAATTTCTTTTTGAGTTAAATATGTTTCTTGTATACAGCATATTGTTGGATCTTGTTTCTTGATCTATTCTGCCAGTCTTTTTCTTTTGATTGGTGAATTGAGGCCATTTACATTGATGGTTATAACTGAAATGTACTTGTTTATCTTCATCATGTTATTTTCCTGCTGTTGGTTCACTGCTTTTCCTCTCTGTGTAATTGTTTTCCCTGCCTGGTGGTTTCTTTCTGTTATTGTTCTTGGAATTGTGATCATTTTTATCTCTGTCTAGAATATCTTTCAGTACTCTTTGTAGGGTTGGTTTGGTGGTCATGAATTTCTTCAGTTGTTCTTTGTCATGGAAGTATCTTATTTCTCCATTAATTTTGAAAGATAATTTTGCAGGGTACATCAATGTGGGTTGGAAGTTATTTTCTTTCAGGACTTGAAATTCTTCACTCCAAACTCTTCTTGACTTGAGAGTTTGTGTTGAGAAGTCTGCTGTGATTCTGATGGGGTTTCATTTATAGGTGATCTGTTTCTTTTCTCGAACAGCTTTCAATATTCTGTTCTTGTCCTGAATTTCAGGGATCTTGATTATTATATGCCTGGGTGTAGATTTATCTTGCTTACGGCTAATTGGAGTTCTATATGTCTCACTTATCTGTATGTCTGACTTTTTTCCCCATGCTTGGGAAATTTTCTGCTATTTCTTCTGCAAATCATCTTTTTATGTCATTTGTGTTGACTCCTGCTTTTTCACTGACACCTATTAGTCTTATATTACTTTTCTTGGCGTCATCTTGCAGCTGTTGAATTGTTATTTCCTGATCCCTTGTTATACTTAAGAGATCTTTCCTTTCATGATTGCTAGCCGCTATACTGCCTTCAAGGTCTGAAAGTCTATCTTCAGTTTCGTTTAAACAGTTTTGCCATTTTTCAATGGAATTTTAAATTTCCTGGATATCTGTTTGAATCCAATTCATGCATTTTATTTCTTTCCTATATTGATCATTCATGGTTTCCATCATTTTCCTATGGTCCTCTATTTTTTATCTATCTACTCTAGATTTGCTGAGCAAATTCCTTTATTAATGTTGTCATTTCTTTTTTTACCTGAGAGATTGTTTCTGATCTGATGTCCTCTACATTCTCATGGATTTTTTTCTTTACTTTGATTGCTATCATTTCAGAAATTTCATGTGTGTGCCTTCCATTTTCCTGTATCTCGTTGTCTCTTGGACTTGTTCTGGGAGAGCTGGACATCTGAGGTTGCATTTTCCTTCTGCATCTTGTCATTTTCTATTTTGAAAAATTTTTATTTTGTTTTCTGTGTTGATCCTTGTAAGTTTTTGTAGTAGGTAGCTTTATCACTAGTATCAAGGCCTCTCTAGGAAAAGTCAGTTCTTTAGGGATGTCTTCTGTGTGTAGGAGGTTCTCGGTTTGTGTCTGTCTCAAGATTCTACCTTCCTGATTAATTACAAGTGAGATGTTGGTATCTGTTTGGCTTACTCCACAGTCCTTTGGTGCTGGGGTTTGGTGAGGTTGTTACTCCAGAGCTTCCTAGTATTGTTACAGAAATGAGAACAATGGATTACAACATATATGACATCCTAGCTAAAGTAGAATAATTAGCAATAACAATAGCATCAAGCACAGCTTAGAAACTGACAAACTGTGGTAACTATTAATTTTGTACCTTAAACCATAGGAGCAAAATCTACAGTTATATAACAGAATTGATCATAAATTGGGTGATTGTATGCAAAGTGTTTCCCCTTGGTAGAATGATTTTAACCTATGATGGGGAAATTTAAGAAGTATAGTGGATAAAACAGAGATAACTGAAAAGAAATAAAGTAGAAGCAAGGCTGGAGGGCAAAGGATGATCACTCAAGCTTTGGAAAACAAGAGAAGAGGGCAGAAGAGAAAGAATGAAGGACTAAGCAAGGGATTATCTTGCTGACCAGAAAAGTTGACCAGAAAAATTAGAAAGACTATTTCCTCATATGGAAATATAATTAAGTCTAGAGAGGTAAATTGAGGAAAGGTGAAAGGAAGATGAATAGATTAGAGAAAAATATAGGTAAAAGACAAAAAAAGAAAAAAAGGAAAAGGAAACAAACCAGCAAAGAAAAAATAAAAATAAAATAAAATAAAATAAAATAAAATAAAATAAAATAAAATAATAAAACAGAATTCCTCTCATGTTCACTGAGAGCCCAAAACTACTGGATAACACTGCCAAACCTACAGTAGAGTTTGTGCTGGATTTGAGGCTGATCTTGGCCTCCAGGTGTGGGGGCCTGGGGCCAGAGTCTTCAGCCAGTACTTTCTGTATGTCCCTTAGTGGCCTCCCACTCCTTACCCTGTTTCTCTCAGCATCTCTCTCCCATTGCTGTGCTGATTTCAGACAGAGATGTGGGGCTGTTCCCTGTCCTGAGCACCATTCGCTCCTCCTGGTCCTTGCTCAACTTTCTGTGTTCCTCTTCCATTGGCAAGTCTCTGTCCTCTTAGGTCATTTGTTGCAGGGTGAGGTGGGATGCTGTGATATGGTCTGGTCCTCTGCTCTTGCTGTTGCTGTTAATGGCTGCTCAGTCCCAATTCACCTGCTGACTCATATTGGTACTGTTGCTTTGGAGTAATCCACACCACTATTCCCACCTGTTTATCACGTGTGCCCTAGCTGGGAGTCCTACTGTGTCTAGCATTCCTGCTGGTCTCTTACAGGGCCTGCCTGATGGAGGGAGGGAGAAGCCAATCTCTGGAACTCTTCCCATGCTTCACCTGGTCCCAGTGGTTAAGGGAAGGAGGGACCAATCTTGGGGCATCTTCACATGCTTCATCTGGGTCCTGGCATCATAGGAAGGGAGGGGACAGTCTTGGAGCATCCTTCTGCATGAAGTGCACATTTTTCTTTTTCTTTTTTCTTTTCTTGTTTTGTTTTTTCTTGATTGTTTCCTTTTTTATGTGAGTGTGAACATTGTTTCTAATTTTTTTGTTGTTGCTCTGTTCTTGCTTTTATTTCTTCCTTCTCTCTTTCCCTACTGTATTCTTCACCAGTTTCACAAAGTTCACATAATTTTCCTTTGTCCCCCAGCCTTTCTTCTAACCACTTCCTCCTCTTCTATTTCTCTACTTTCCCCTCAACCCCTTTTAAACTTCTCCCCTGAGGGTGAAATCACCATACTGAGGGCTTATTCATGGTACAATTTTCTGGATAGTTTTAGATTTTGTTATATAACCACAAATCTAGTTCATATGGTTAAAGGTAACAAATTAATAGTTATCACAGTTTGTCATTTTGTAGGCTCTGTTTGATGCTATTGTTATTGCTGATTGTACTACTTTAGCCGAGGTGACATAATTGTTCTAATCAGTTATTCTTTCTGGTATCCCAAGACTGAGATTTCCTAAAGGTCATAAACTAACTATAGGCCAGTGCCAAAGAACCAAAGAGTAGGGCAAATAGGCAGCAACTTCTCATCCCCAATAAATCAAAGAGGTAGGATCTTGCAACTTACTCAAAACCCGAAAGCCAGCTACACCTGAAAGACATTTCTGAGAAGTAGTCATTTCCTAAGGGTTCTAAATACTAGCAATAAAGCTATCTGCCATAAGCAATTTATAAGCATCAACCTAGATTTAAACTAAAAATAAATACAAAATGAGAAGACACTTAAACAAGATGCAACCCCAGACTTCCAGCTCACCAAAAGCAAACACAGGGGGCGATGAGGTGGAATAATTTAAAAGCCACCACCTAAACTCTCTTAAGTGGTAACAGCAAAAGTAATAAAGCAGATGAATGAGGCTCTAGAAAAAATCAAATCAGAAATAATTTCTCAGATAACTACAGAGATGGTGACCATAATGAAAAACATGGGTAGTGACTCTAGAGCAGATACAGATAAAAAAAAATCAAGGAGCTTAGGAAAATGACGGAAAGCATGAATGCCCCAAATAGGAAAGAAGTGGAATCCATGAGGTAGATTCAAGCAGATACCCAGGAGTTGGGAAATACCATTGCAAGTATATGCAGCAGAATGAGCCAATATGAGGACAGAATATCAGAGTTAGAAGACAGGATTGTGTTTATTCATCTTTTTTTAAATCTTATTTATTTATTTATTTTTTAAAGACAACAAGTAAACATGCTTATGGTGGTTATTGATCTTGAAGAAACAGATTTCTTAAAAATAGCAAGGGACCATGAAAAATTAACCCAAGAGCTGCTAGATGTTGCAAAGAAGAATAACATAAGATTGATCAGAGTAAGTGAAAAAGCAGGGGATAGTGCAAATGACATTTAAAACAAAACAAAACAAAACAAAACAAAACAAAACAAAACAAAAAAAATGGCTGACAGAACAAACGGCAGAAATCTTCCCAAGCATGGAAAAAGTATTTGACATACAGTTAAGGGAGGCATATAGAACTATTAGCCATGATCAAAAAAAATCTACACCAATACATAAAATAGTCAAGATTCCAGAAATTTAATGCATGAGGAAGGAAGTTAAATTATCATTATTTGCACATGTAATAATACTCTACATAGAAGGCCCCAAAAGACTTGTAGATTTAATAACCAAATTCAGTAGTGTAGTTGGATACAAAATCAATACTCAAAAATCAATAGCATTCCTGTACACAACAAACTCACTGAGAGAGAAATTAGGCAAAAAACACCTTTCACAATAGCATCCAAATAATGAAATACATAGGAATCAATCTAATGAAGGAAGTAAAAGACCTTTACATTGAAAACTATAGTACTCTGAAAAGGGAGATTGAAGAGGATATCAGAAAATGGAAAGATATCCTTTTTCCTTGAGTAGGAAAAATCGATATAGTGAAAATGGCCATACTTCCAAAATTGTTATACAGATTTAATGCAATCCCAATCAAAATAAAGTAGCATATCTCACAGAATTCAAGAAAACAATCCTAAAATTTATTTAGAACCAGAAGAGACCTAGAATAGCAAAAGCAATTTTGGGCATCACAGGCAAGACAGGGGGCATCACAACCTCTGACTTGAAATTATACTACAAATCTTCTATGATAACAACAGCATGGCACTGACAAAAGAACAGATCTGAGGATCAGTGGAACAGATTAGAAGATTCAGAAACAATTCCAAACACACTGGGTCACCTTATCTTTGTTTTTGTTTGTTTGTTTGTTTGTTTTTTGAAACAGTGTCTCGCTCTGTAGCCCAGGTTGGCCTTTAACTCACTATGTAGCCTAGGTTGGCCTTGAACTCACTATGTAGCCTAGGTTGGCCTTGAACTCAGCTCCTGCCTCAGTCTCATGAGTGCTGGGATTATAGGCATGCAGCACCACACCCGGTCAGCCAGCTTATCTTTGACAAAGGAACCAAACACCTTCACTGGAAGAAAGATAGCCTCTTTAATAAATGGTGCGGAAAAGCTGGTTTAGTTGAAAACTACACCCATATCTTTCACCATATACTAAACTAAAGTCAAAATGAATCACAGATCTAAATAGTAAAACAGAAATAGTAAATCTGCTGGAAGAGAGAATAGGTAGAACTCTTGAAGACATTGATACAGGTAAAGACAGAACCCCAATCACATAGGAAATATCACAAAGAATCAACAACTGGGACCTTATCTTATTAAAAAGCTTTTGCAAGGAAAAGAAACCACCAACAGAGTGAAGAGACAACCCAAAGTGTGGGAAAATTTTTTTGCTATCTGTTCCTCAGACAAAGACAAATATCTAGAATATATGAAGAACTCAAAAACATCAGACCTCCCAAATGTGAAGACCCAATCCAAAAATGGGCATCTATAATGCATAGACACTTCTGAGATGAAGAAATACAAACAGCAAATAGATATATGAGAAAATCTTTAACATTACTAGTCATTCAAGAAATGCAAATTAAAACAACACTGAGATTCCATCTCACCCCAGAAAGAATGGCTGTCATCAAGAATACAAGGAAAAAAACTCACAATACATACCGGTAAGGATGTGGGAGAAAACATTTTACACTGGTAGTGAAAATGTAAATTAATACAGCTACTATGAAATCAATATGCAAATCCCTCAAAAACTAAAACTACAACTACCATATGACCCAGCTAGATCATTGCTTGGAATTTATCCAAAGGAATCAAGCTCAGCATACTATAGGGATATCTACATGCCCATGTTTACTGCAGCACAATTTACAATAGCTAAGATTTTAAACTAGATGCCTAATCACAGATAAATGTACATATACATTTATCACTTAGTGTTACTTAGCCATAAAGAAGAATGAAATTATGTCATTTGCAGGAAAATGGATGAAATTAGAGATCATCATGTTAAATGAAATAAGCAAGACTCAGAAAGACAAGTATATGTTTTCCTTAATATGAGGAACCTGAAAAAATAGCACAAAGTAGAAGAGAAAATTATTTTTATACAAGAAGATGGGAATAAAGATAAGAAGGGTGTTATGTCTTGTATTTAGATGTCCCCCCAAAACTGGTCATAGGTGGGGCTTTTCAGAAGTGGCTGTATCTAGGGTGTGTGCTGCTGGGATCAAGGATGTGATGCTGGGATTGATTCACGGTGCAATGCTAGGATTAAGATGGCCCCACCCTGGGTGTGAGTGCTACCTGACCTATGGATGGGTAGCCTGGATAAGATATAATGGACAGAAAGAGGGTTGCTGCTTGTCACTTGCTGCTTTCTGCTTTGCTTCTTCACTACTTTGCTGCCTTCTGCCAGCCACGAACTGTGTCTCCTCTGTGATGCCTCTCCGCCATGCCACCCTTCCTTGGAGCCAGCCAACAATGAACTGAAACCTCTATAAACTATGAGCTAGATAAACCTTTCCTCCTTTAACTTTGGATGTTGTGATTTTTGTCTCAGAAACAAGAAAAATTAACTAAGACAAAGGGCCTTATGAGAGTAATAGGAGGATATATATGATCAAAATATGTTATATACATGTGTGAAAATACACATTGAAACACAGTCTTTTATAAAATTAATAGGCATTAATAAAAAATACAGTATTTTAAAAATAGCATGAGTCATAATCCAGCCCCTTGAGACCAATCTTATTTAGGGATAAATCATTATATCAGAAAAAATATTGTCTCTCTTTTTACTTTTTGACACACCTAACTCTCAACCTAAAGCACCGTAAGGCCAACCAACAAGAATTCCAGGGAAGGTACCTTTGTTACACATTTCTTTTACATTTAGAAAAAATCTTTTATTAACTCTCTCTTCCCTCACCCATGATTTCCTTTAAATATTTTTATATTCAGATATGGTTCTTAACATTAAAAACAGTTGTTTACCTTTTCTCCTTTGAGACTGCCTCTGTAATGAGAGCTAATGAGTGAAGAACATATAAGCTAAAATGATGAAATAAACAATAGAAAGCCCATCACTGAAAACCAGAGAGAGGAGTGGTAATTTAGAGGCAGAGAAAGACATAGCTTTTGAGTATTTATTGGAATAGTAGGTCTTCTCAGAAAAATACATGCATATCAAATATTTGCAATCAATTTTAGGAGTTTCACAGCCCTACGAATCCCATATATTGATTACTGATGAAAAAAGCCATAGCCTAAAATAAGATGCAATACCTAATAATTATTAATACTGGATATGGAACACCAAAATGTCAGTGACAGCTTTGTAAATTGGGACACGCTTTATGGATAAAATACTGTAATAAGGCTTTTATATCAACAAAAGGAGAGAGGACCCTGACAAACCATTAGCATTTAAGGAAAAGACAAGGAATAAATTGTCTCACCTGCAGGATCATGTTAAACTAAGAGTCATCTAGAACTTATAATAACTGAAGGCACTGTGGATTTCTCAGCATGCACTAAATAAATCTGTGGTATCTGAATTTTTAAACAAATTCTTAGAGACATCTATGGCAGGGCTGAGACATTTCCTGGAATTGCACTCATTGCAAGCAGTTGCTTGATGCCCTAGCCTGGTCAGTTCTAATAGTTCAGAGCGGACTAGCTTGCACCTGTGTTTCATTGTATTTTGTTTCGTCTTTCCCAAGAGGGAGCTATTCCATCATTGAGGATAAATTTGGAGTTACCTTAAGGCATAAAACATGCAGTATGAAATTATCTTATTTTATAATTGCAAATGCATTTTCATTCTCATCTATTTCTACATGTGCAAAGTGTCAAAAATAAAATGAAGATTTTTTTTCACAACATGGCTTTTGGCTTTCTACTTCAGCCACTTTTAATCACTGACAATATTTAGACTTTTTTTTTTTTTTAATGTGGGTACCAGGAGTGGAACTGAGGACCTCACGCTTGCCAGCAGGCGCTTGTGCCCCTGAGTGATATCACCGGCCCTTTTCTTTCCTTTATGTGGGTACTGGGAGTCGAACTCAGGACCTCACGCTTGCCAGGCAGGCGCTTATGCCGCTGAGCTATCTCACCAGCCCTAAAACCATTTTCTTAAAAATACTAAGGTATTATTTCTCATGTTGTAGCCCAGGCTGACCTCGAACTCGTGATGATCCTCCTGCCTCAGCCTCCCAAGTGCTGGGATTACAGCGTGCGCCATCATGCCCGGCCCTTAGCCCTTTTTAAAAGAGATGTTTTTAAAATTTTGACATACGGTCTTGCTAAATTGCTAAATTGCCCATGCTGAGCTCAAAGTTGTGATCCTTCTACCTCAGCCTACCAAGACTGCTAGGATTACAGGTGTGTACCACCATGACTAGATAGAGTAGATGCTTCATAAAATCTTCATGTACTGATTGGTCTCCTTTTGCACCCTGGGACATTCTCTCCGCCCTGCTGGCATAAATGGGAAGCTGACTGCTGCGGACTACATCTCCCAGACTCCCTTGAAAACTGGCTTCCAGTAGCCAGTGGGAAGATAGGAAGGCTCCAAGGAGGTTAGAAGGTGAGAGAAAAGCATTATATTGGTTATTTCCTTCCCTCTTATTCTCTGTTTTGTTGTGTAACTGAGAGTAGCTGCATCCCTCCACAGCAATAGATTCAGCTGGATGGCCCTCTCTCCATAGGTTGTTTTCCCTGAGCTCCAGTAATTCTATTTCCTCCTCCTTGTCTATTCTGCCCTTGATATACAGTAATGGCTGCCCTCTATTGTCAGCCTCTGAATACCTCAAATCCTTTGTTTGTTCCCTATCCGTACCTCTGGAGGAAGTTCTTTACTAATTCCTTCTTGAAGTTAGCTGAAGTAAAGTTGACTTCCTGATGGGACCATGGCTGACAAGTTCATAAGTAAGGCTTGTGAAACAGAAAGAAAGAAAGAAAGAAAGAAAGAAAGAAAGAAAGAAAGAAAGAAAGAAAGAAAGAAAGAAAGAAAGAAAGAAAGAAAGAAAGAAGAAAATGCTTAGAAAAAAAGAAACAATGTGGTTTTTTTTTTTAAAAAGATTAGTTTTATTGGTACATTTTAGATATACATAACGATCACATTCCTTAGAGGAAGGTTGTACCTGTACATGATGTTTCTTGATTCTTCTTTTTTCCCTGATCCCCTCTCCTCCCTTCAACCCCTCTTTCCCTCCTTATTTCCATTTTTTCCTTCTATTCCTTTTTCTTTTCCCTTCCTTCCCCACTCCCCCATCCCTTGTTCCCCTTCCCATTTTCATATTTTCTTCCTATTTCCCCATATCCGTTATACATTTTGGTCCTTATTTACCCTTTCAGTTTCTCCCACTAGAGAAACAATGTGATATTTAAACATATGTGTCTGATTTATTTCATTTAAGAGTATGGACTCTTTTTTATCCCTTGCTTCCTTTCTCCCCTCCCCCTCCTTAGTTCCCCTTTCTTTTGAACAATTTCTTCCTATTTTACAATACCTTTTCTAAACTTTGCTCCTTATTTACACATTTGGTATCTCGTACCAGAGAAATGATGAGATATTTACACATGTGAGTCTGATTTATTTCATTTAGGAGTATGTTCTCAAGATGCATCCATTTACCTAGAAATGTCTCAAGTTTATCCTTCTTTATGGCTAAGTAGTAATACTCCATTGTATAAAAAAGCCGTATCTTCTTTATCCATTCCTCTGTTGATGGGCATTTTGGTTGTTTCCAAGAGTTAGCTATTACAAACTGTGCTGCTATAAACATGGGTGTGCATATATCGCTGTGGTATGATGTTTTTAATTCTTCCAGGAAGATACACAGAAGGGTAATGGCTGGATCAAATGGGATCTCTAATCCGAGTTTTCTGAGGAATCCCCACACTGATTTCCACAGTGGTTGCTCCAGTCGACACTCCCACCAACAGTGGAGAAGGGTTCCTTTTTCCTACAGCCCCACCAGCATTTGTTATTGGCTGACTTCTTGATGACAGCCATTCTTTCTGGGGTGAGATGGAATCTCAGCGTTGTCTTAATTTGCATCTCTCGAATGACCAGTGAGGTTGAACATTTTTTCATATATTTATTTGCTGTTTGTACTTCTTCATCTGACAAGTGTCTGTTTATCTCAGATGCCCATTTTTGGATTGAATTTGGGGGTCTGATTTTTTTTCATTCTTTATAGATTTTAGATAGAAGTCCTTTGTCTGAGGGAGAACTGGCTAATATTTTTTCCCACTCTATGGGTTGTCCTTTCACTCTATTGGTAATTTCTTTTGCTATGCACAAGCTTTTTAATAGGATGAGATCCCGGTTATTGAGTCTAGTATTTCCTGTGCAATTGGGGTTTTGTTCATGAAATCTTTGCCTACACCTATGTCTTCAAGATTTCTACCTACTTTGTCTTCCAGTAGATTTAGTGTTTCTGTTTTAATATTTAGATCTTTGATCCATTTTGATTTTAGTTTAGTGCATGGTGATAGACCTGGGTGTAGTTTTAGTCTGTGGCATGTAGAGAGCCAGTTTTTCCAGCACCATTTATTAAAGAGGCTATCTTTCTTCCAGTGATTGTGCTTGGCCCATTGTCAAAGATGAGGTGGCTGAGTGTGTTTGTAGTTGTGTCTACGTCTAATCTGTTCCATTGATCCTCAGGTCTGGTTTTTTGCCAGTTCCATGCTTTTTTTTTTTTTAATCACATTAGCTTTGTAGTATAATTTCAAGTTGGAGATTGTGATATCCCCTCCTTTGCCTTTGTTGCCCAGAATTGAAACAATTTTTTTTTTTTTCGTGGGTACCAGGGGTCGACCTCAGGACCTCACGCGCCAGCAGGCACCTGTGCCACTGAGTGATTATCACTGGCCCTTTTTCTGTATGTGGATTCTGGGAGTCGAACTCGGGCCCTCGCGCTTGCCAGGCAGGCGCTTATGCCGCTGAGCCATCTCACTGGCCCAACAATATGTTTTTAAAAGATAAGATTTAACCAGACAACAACTCAACTAAAACCTATCAAAAAGAAAATGCCTTTTTGTTTGCAATAGATCTTCCTAATGAATAAGATGTCGCTAAATAAAAAGGTTACCAATGTATACTTCAACTTTATTTATACCAAAAAAAAAAAGGACCAGTCTTAATGAACATCACCATTATTTGCTATCTCTTGCTTATTCATTTCAAATCAAAAATAGAACTTACATTGTGGGAACACATTGGATGTGCTCATAACACTGAAGTTATTCATCACATTTACAGGAGAGGAAACTGAGGCTCTAAGAGATCAAATAATTTGCCCAAGTTATATAATAGCAGGTGGTAAAGCTGGAATTAATAATTTAGCACTTATGTTGATTTCATATAGAATATTGCTCTCTTACCTTATTGTTAAATATTTATATTTGGTTTGACTGAAATCTTTTTTATTTTTCTTGTGGTACTGGGGGTTGAATCCAGGGGTACTCTACCACCCACCTACATCTCTAACACCCCCAAATTTGCACTCCTTCTGGTCCAGTCTCCTGAGTAGCTGGGATTAGGGGCTTATGCTATCATGCCTGGCTTTGACTGCTGTCTTGCAATGCCTTTGAAACATGCAAAAAGAGATTATTATGCCTATTTTACATTAAAAATAGTTGATCTACTTGTTTATTTTTTCTCTCTTGAGACTCCTCTGCAATGATAGCTAATAAATAAAAATATATAAAACCAAGTGATGATATAAAAGGGAGAAAGGCTATCAGCTGATGAAGGCTGCATGGAACAGCACCATCATAGTTGATGTAGAGGCAGAAGGAAGCATAGCTTACAGGGTTTCTAGAGGAAAATTTGGGCAAAAAAAAAAAAAAGTTGTTTGACAATAGAACCCTAGAAAACTTTAGGACCAAAGATCAGAAATATGTTTTTGAACAGAAATGAGAAATAGGGCAGCTATACTTTGGAGCTTAAATATCCCTTAAAGGCACATATGTTAAAGGCTTGGTCCTAGCTTGGCGCTATTGGGAGGCAGTGGGACCTTTAAGAGGTGGGGTCTAGTGGGAGGTCACTGGGGTCATGCCCTTGAAGGGGATTGTGGGATCCCTGCCCCTTCCTCTCTCTCCTTCAGTTCCTTGACATGAAGTTAGCTGATTTCTCTGGCCTGTGCTCCAACCATGATGTGCCGCCACAGGCCCAGACCAATGTGGCTGAAACACCTAAAACTGACCCCAAATAAACTTTTTCTTCTTATAAGTTAATTATCTCAGGTATTTATTCTGGTGACAGAAAGTTGAGCAACATCGAGACGAAAACAAAACTGAAAAAAAAAACCAGGTCTGGTGGTTCTTGATTATCTGTTCATATTTTTAAATAAGGCCTTGATGGTTGGGAAGTCTGGTAGTGTCATCAGAATTTGTCACTTTCAGTCTTCTTCGCCTTAGGATGGTCAAAAAGGAAGATGGTTATTATTCTTCCGTCTCCACCTGACACGCACACTCTCTGTCTCTTGGATGACTAGCAACAAGGTATTTACCAGGCGGGCAAGAAATTAGGCTGCTCTTCTGGATAAACTGCATGGTCATGGAGAAAAGACCTCCAGCTGGATTGATATTTAGGATCTGGATTAAAACCAAGTGTGCTACTGTTCTAGAAATACCAATATGAAAAAAAAAAAAAAAAAAAAAGAGGCCTCCTCATTTTGGTCTTCGTGGGATCTCTGAGATAACGGCCATTGCCCCCACCTGGTCACTCTACGACATAGTCAACAATCTTGTTCGCCAACACAGAGCTCCTAGTCAGCTTTTCTGTGTCCTTTTCTTAAATATAAATGGATGTACAAGACCTCTAGAAATGTGAGCACTTTCAACATTGTAGACAATATCTTTTTTTGTTGTTGTTGTTATTTTTTTGGTACTGGGAATCAAACTCAGGACCTTGCGCTTGCCAGGCAGGCACTTGTGCCACTGAGCTATATCCTCAACTGTAGACACTATCTGAAGTAAAAATTTCACTAAGTAGGATTAGCAACAGATTAGATACTGTAGAAGTAAAGATCAATAAATTTAAAGAAAATTTAAATGATAAAGACATACAAAAAAGAAAGAGCCTCAAGTTCCTGAGTGACAACTGGAAACACACAAGAGGAGAGAAAGTGGTATAGAAAATATTTAAGAAGGGGCAGGGTGGGGTGATGTACGCCTGTAATCCCAACAAGAGGGAGGCCGAGGCAGGAGAATTGCCGTGAGTTCAAGGACAGCCTGGTCTACATAATGAGTTCAAGGCCAGGCTGAACTATATAGTGAGACCCTGTCTAAAAAAAAAAAAAAATTGAGGGGGAAAAGTAGCAACTTGCAAGCCCAAGAATTTTAGTGAACTCCAGGCAGAATAAGCACAAAGAAACCCACAGGAGTACATCATTATCAAATTAGCTATCTGAAAACCAAAAACAAACAAAAAAATCTTAAAAGCAATCAGAGAAAGAAGACATGTTATATATAGTGTGCAATAATTACATGACACTAACTTCTCAGTCAGAAATGGTAAAAGCCAGTTGGTCACGGTGAACACCTATAATCCCAGCTACGTGAAAGTCTGAGGCTGGAGGACCACAAGTTCAAGGCCAGCCTGGGCAATTTAGTGAGAGCCTCTCTCAAAATAAAAATATGGCTTGGGATGTAGCACCCTTGACTTCTATTGGTAGAGCAACCTTGAGTTCTATTTGTAGCACAGCAGAAAAAAAAAAAAAAGATGAAAGCCAAAAGACAAAGGATCAACATCTTTCAAGGACAAAAGAAAAAAATTTAGTAAAATATTCTTCAAAAATGAGTGCAAAATACCCATGTTTACAGCAGTACAACCATCTTCAAAGCAGTCTACATATGACTGAGTATGATCAACAAATGATTAGATGAAGAAGATGTGAGATAGCTATATAATATTATATGAATAATATATACATATATACTAACTACTCTGCCATAAGGATCATTTTGAGTCATTTGTGGGTGTGGAAGTGGATGCACCTTGAGACTGTACATTAAGTGAAATAAATCAGACACAAGCTAAAATATCACATGGCTTCTCTTATATGTGAAACCCAAAGTGTAAGTATAATTTTTTCTTGTTTTATTGAGAAAGGGTCTTGCTCTATAGTCCAGGCTGGCCTCAAACTCATGGGGATCTTCCTGTCTCAGCCTCCTGAGTGCTGGGATTACAGGTATGCACCACCATGCCCAGCCCAAAGTATAAATAATTTAAAGAGCAAAATAAAAGATAGATAATAACGAAGCGGGGGTAAATGTTTTGCCAATGGGAAGGTGGTCTAGAGATGGGGGAGGGGAGGGGGGAGGAAAGGGGAAGGGGAAGTAAAATCATGATGCGTTATGTACATGTAACAACTTCCCACGATGAATGTAATCATGTACAGCAAGTATACTAATAAAAAGTGCAAAATAAAAATATTTTTCTGTTAAATAAAAGCTTAAAGGACTTTTCATTAGCAGACCTGAATGTTAAGAGAGATTGAAGAACGTGTTCTCGAGGTTGGAGGAAAATGCTACTAGATAGAAACTCGGATCCACACAAAGGACAAAGAATGGTTGTACGTAATGGCAATTTTAAAAGTGGGTAAATATGAAACATTGCTCTCCTGTTTTTAAATTTCTTTACAGGATTTTTGACTGTATAAAGCAGAAGTAATAACTTTTTTTGTAGAGTTTAAAATGTGAGTGGAAGTCGAAATATGACAACAATAGCACAAAGGACAAAAGGAAGGAAATTAAAGTGTAATTGCATTTTATGTGGAGGAAATATTATTTGAAAGCAGACTGTGATAAATTAGAGATACATCCTGTAAACCCTAGAGCAAGCACTAAAAACAGCAAAACAAAGAAATATAACTAATAAACAATGGAAAAGATAAAATTCTATACTAGAGAGTACTCAATCAAAAAGAAGGTCTGGGGGTCTGGGGGTGTAGCTCAGGGTAGAGAAGTTGCCTAACGTTTGAGACCCTAGGTTCACTTCCCAGCAAACACACACACACACACACGTGCACACAGAGATATGGCATGTTTTAGAGAATTAATGGAGATAAGAGTACAGCAGAACACAAGGAATCGCTTCTAATGTTCTACCTCACTGTGGAATAATTATGGTTGATAATGTTTTATTGAAACTTTCAAAGTAGCTAGTAGGAAAGATTTCTTTAATGTTCCCAACGAGAGAATTGATATGTGTCTGAGGTCATAGATACGTCAATTACCCTGATCTGATCACGACATATTGTACACATGTATTGAAATGTGACAATAAACCTCATAAATGTGTACAATTACTATGTGCCAATTAAAAATAAAAGCGTATTTCTAAAAAAAAGAAAGTACAGGGCGGGGATGTAGCTCAGTGGTAGAGTACTCGCATAGCATGCACAAGGCTCTGTTCAATCTTTGGCACTGAAATAAAAAAGCACATAAGAGGAGAAGAGGAACAAAAAGTATGGGACAAAAAAGGAAAGAAATAGGTAATATACTTGCAGCCAACCATATTAGTTGACGGAGTCCAACCTCCACCATCCTAGGCTGACCAGAGACCACTTGAAGCCTCTTCCTTCCTGCTATGCTTTCACCCTGCTAATGATGTACAATCACGGGTTAATAAGGCCCAGTGAGCATGGCTGGACCCCATAACTCCCATCATTCTTCGGCCCCGCTCTTGACAGGCAACCACAACTCCCTGTACTTTCTCAAGCATCGTCTCTGGCAGAGAGCCACAACCTCTTCTCACTGAACTCTCCCCCGCGAAAGTGCCACTGTCACCTTTTCCTTTCACAGCTCCCTTTATGCTCAGGACCCTATAAAATACCTCACAGCCTGTACGAGAGGGGCCAGTCTGGTCTAAGTGCCAGAGTGGTCCCTCTCAGGTTTGCTCTGAAATAAATTTGTCCTGTTGAGCTTGTACCTTTGTTTTTTCTTCCTTTTCTGCCTAATATTAATAATATGTTAAATGCAAATGCATTAAACAGAGGTAACTGAGACTGCCATAGGCATGGTGGTGCGTGAGTACAATCCCAGAACTTGAGAGGTTAAGGCTGGAAGAACCCTAGTTCAAAGCCAAAGTAGGCCACATAGTAAGACCCTGACTCAAAAAAAAAAAAAAAAAAAAAAAAAGCAGAGATTGCCAAAATGGATGAAAAAATAAGACTCAATTGTATTATTTTCTACAAAGTATTATCTACATTGGTCAATATTGTTTTAACCATTGCTGTTGTAATATGACAAAAAAATGCAGCATACAGCAGGGTTTTCCACACATTTTTTTTTTGTTCTTTTTTTGGGGGGATTGAGGTATTGGGGACTGAACCAAGGGCCTTCAAACTGAGCTACGACCCCAACCATTTTTGAAAAATTTTATTCTGAGACAGTCTCTCACTAAGCTGCTAAATTGTCTAGCCTGGGCTCTAACTTGTGATCTCCCTGCCTCAACCTCTCTGGTTGCTGGGATCACAGGCATGCACCACCATGCCCAGCTAAATAGTTTTTACTTGACATATAATTGTCCATATTTATAGGTAGAGGTGATGCTTTATTACATATACATTGTGTATTGATTAAATCAGGGTTGATCAAATCCATTACTTCCAACATTGCTCATTTCTTCATGGTGAGAATATTCAAAATCTTCTGGCTATTCTGAAAAAATACAAATACTTTACTGTTAACTATAGTCAACCAATTATTCAACAGAACCCCAGAGCTTACTCCTCCTGTCTAATGATAACTTTGTACCCATTAACCAACTTTCCTTCCCTGTCCTTTGCCTGCCCCAGCCCCTGTTAACTGCTGTTCTACTCTACTTCGATGAGACCAAATTTTTTAGATTCTACATATGAGTGAGATCATTCACTGTTTGTCCTTCTGTGCTGGGCTGATTTCATCTATAATATTTCTTGAAGCACGTGAATGTAATATGTATTCTAAAATTGAATGAAAACAATATCAAATGTTGCTGACTTAGCTCAGGAAGAAAAAGAAATGAGGTATAATAATTTGAAATGAACACCATCCTTTTCTGATGATATTATCTGTATTAAAAAAAATCCGAGAATATCTATGGACAGGTTATTAGAACTTATAAGAGACTTCAGCAAATTTTCAAGATATGAGATCAATATGTAAAAATCAATACCAACTCCAAATAACAGTTATAACTGATTACAAATTTAACAGGAAAGATCAGTAAAAATCATGAGATGTTGAGGATTATACCTAATGAAAAATGGAAAAAATATCAAAGGGCAATTATGGGTCAGAAAAGAACATCTGAATAAAGGATAATGTAACACCTATTTATAACTAGGTAACAAGTTACAGTGACTAAGTGCTGCTTAGTTAGTGACTAAGCAGCAGTGATTTATTCTTTCTCACAAAGTGCTGCAGGTTGGCTGGTCGGCTCTCCTCCTGAACGTCCCCGGGCTTGCTCGTGCAGCTGCATTCAGCTTTCCGGTTGGCTGGTCTTTCATCTCAGGGTTCCTCTTAGCACAACAGTGTCAAGTTAGTTTTCTATGACAGTGAAAGTGGAAACCAAGAGGTGTCTTAGGGTCCTATACTCTGAAATTCACACAGTGTCATTTCAAGCAAGTCACAAGGTCAGTGCAGATTCTTAATGGGAATTTTGCTAAGAATTTGTAACCATATTTAATCCATTTAACCTGTTCATCTTCTGAGTATAACTATTTGCATTCTTCTCGTGCAGTAAGAATTAACTTTGTCCAAAAAGAGGTCTGGTATTGGCATTTGAGAAGTTGTCTCTTAGGTTTTTCTTTACAGAGAGTTCTGGGTTAGCCCAAGAGTAACACTGGGATTTAGGGTATGGAGCTGCCCGCACCAGAAAGATCAATCATATGAAGTAGACGGAGGGATTTGGGTCACTCCCTGAGACACTGGAGACTGAGGTCAACTACGGGGAATCAGTCGTACCTATGTAATGCAGCACTAATCCAATCTTTGAACATCGAGGCTTGGGTGAGCCTCCCAGGTTGTCAATATCCTATGCACGTCATCATACATAGATGCCAGGACAGTAACACATTCTGGCTCCCTGGGGTGAAGGTAATGAAAGCTCTGTGTTTGCTACTTTCTCCGATCTGTCCTGGCCTCTTGGCTGATGTTAACCTGCACCATTTCCCTGTAATAAACCATAGCCATGGGTATAAGAGCTTTTAGTGAGTTCTTGGAGCTCTTCCAGTGAATTATCAAATCTAAGGTCATTTGGGGAATGACTTTGAACTTGTAGCAGGTGTCAGAAAGGATGGTGGTTCCAGGGACTGTTCCCTCTAACTTCTCAATTGGTTAAACTCTTATACTTATATGCAAAATATATTGAAGAATCTCAAAATTGTCGTCCAATTATAGCTTTAGGATCAAAGTAAAATACAACTCCTCGCCCCCAACCATACTCAACAAAAAATGATAAGAAAGGAATGGGATAGCATAACGGACAATTTTATTTCAAAAGACAAAGCAAAAACAAAACACAATAGGAAGCACGTAATAGTTATTGTTCTGAAAGGTCCTGAAGTCTAGCTAGCCACATATTACTGCTACTCCAGCCACTGGGGGCAGGAAATCCCTTGACTGGGGCCAACGTCTGGTCCCTCAGAGTGGTTTCCAAATCCATGGCTGTGACTCCACTCTCTGGACTCTTGCTCCCACCCTCTAAAAATACTTTTTAAATAGAAGTGATATAGCCTGGTTTCCAGCCACAGAAAGTCGGGACCCCAGAAGCCTCTTTTCTTTTTGAACTACATCTGTTCTGTTTAATCCACATTGGCAGTATTTTCACGAGCAAAACATCCTCAAAAATCTTGAGGATCTCATGAATCTGAGGATCTACTCTATGCCCAAAAAGGCACATGCATGTTCTTTCAAGACAAGGCTGTTGCTACTTTGGGGCGTGTGAAAAGAAGTGATAGAACAAGACGTTTAAGATTCTTAGAAGCACTTCTGTCTAGCTCAGAGGGTCTACTAGGCCCCTGAGGTCCTCAAAAGGGGCCTTAACGTTTCAACCTGGATTTTACCTGGGGTCATTTATTTGTACTTGGATAATCTTTTGCCATTTTGAGAAACTGGAAGTATGAAACAGTTTAAATTTCCAACCCAGTAGATCATGGGGCCTTTGTATTTCTCCAAAATTCTGCTTGCAAACTGTTACTCTTTAGCTGGGCCAAGAGGCACATGCCTGTAATCTCACCACTCTGGGAAGCTGGAGCAGGAGCATCACAAGTTCAAGTTCAGCCTGGGCAACCTAGTGACTTAGTGAGAACTTGTGTCAAAATAAAGAATAAAAAGGGGCTGGGGATATAGCTCAGTGTGAGGAACCTGGGTTCACTCCCCAGTACCCAAAACAAACAAAAGAAAAACAAACAAAAATTGATCTTGTTTCTTTAGTTCAGCTCTATCTATATTTTATCATACGCAGCACAACATTCTCCCCAGAAATCTCCTTAGCCTGCGTGTTAGCTCGCATGGGATACACAGACTGGGTGCTTAAACAGCAGAAGTGCATGCTGTCACAGTTCTACATGTCTACAAGTCCGAAGTCAAGGTACCATCAGGGTTGGTGTCTGGTAAAGACTCTTCCTACCTGTAACTGGCTATATTTTCACTGCGTCCTTACATAGTTTCTTCTGCACGTGTGCATACAAAGAAAGAGAAAGACCTTTGGTGTCTCTTTCTCTTCTTATAAGGACATCTGTCCTATCAGATAGAGACCCCACCCTTATGACTTCATTTAACTTTACTCACCTCTCTAGTAGCTTATCTCCCAATACCATCACATTGGGGGTTAGGGTTTCAATGTATGAATTTTGAGGGGGACACAATTCGATCGGATTAACATATTCATTACCGTTTCAACAAAGTATTATTGCATAAACCACCCCAAAACCTCCTGTCTTAATGCAACAACAACAATTTACTATTTCTCATGATTCTATGCTTGGCCAAGAGGGTTCTGCTGTCTGTGGCGTTGGTTGTGATGCTAGGATAGCTAGAAGTTCAAAATGCCCTAACACGACTGGGAAGGGTGCTGTCATTGGCCCTTCTTTCCACATAGACCTCTTCGCCCTGCCGTTCTGATTTCCTCAAAGCATAATCGCTGGATTAGCAGAAGAAGCATCCCAAAACAAACAAGCACACAACAACAAATCCACAGTGGACGTGTGCCTATCAAGGCTTTGCTTGCATCATGTGTGTCAGAGTCCATGTAGTAAGGAGCTAGAGGAAAGTATAGGCAACGGGAGGCAGGGTTAGTTGGGAGCTGACTGGGCTCGGGATGTGATACCCCAAAGCATGACACCTTGACATGAGAGAAAACAGCAGCATTAAGGAGGCCTCTCTGACCTCCCCTCACCATTCTCCCCTGAAGCAGGCCATAAAGCCTGGCTTTCCTCTCCCTGCAGTGGAGCTCAAGACTCTTATGTGCCCTAACCCCAGAGGAAAGGAATGAAGACAGAGATGCCGAGAATCTGAACTTGCTAGGTTGCCACTAGTTTATTACCATTAGGTTATACCTTAGAGACCTCCAATCATACTTTTGCATAACTGTCATAAAAATACACAGATTTTCATTGTCAAATTGAATTTTCATTTCTGAAGGCTCCAGTGACAAGGAAAACTTATATTAAAAACTGGGTGTCATGGTACACAGCTGTAATTACACAACTTGGAAGGCTGAGGCAGAGGCATTGAGAGTTTAAGACCAGCCTACACCCCCAAACATATTAAATAAACTTGTCTATGTCTTACTCCATTTTGTGCTACTACAACAGAATACCAGTGACTGGATAATTTATAGTGAACAGAAAATTATTTTTCAGAGTTCTGGAGACCTGGAAGTCCCACATCAAGGTGCTAGATCTGGCAGGGGCCCTAATGGTGCACCATATGATATGTTCTATATGCTGCAGAAAGCAGGGCACAGCCAAAGGGCAAAGAGAGGGCACAAGAGGGGGAAAAGGGAACTGAATGCCCCTTTTAAAATGAATTTACTCCCACATGTTGTGGTAACACACACCTGTCATCCTAGGTGGCTGAGGCAGGAGGGTCACAAGTTGAGTCCAGCCTGAGTAACTTAGATTTTTTTTTAAAAATAAAGCAAAAGGCTGGGAATGTAGCTCAGTGCAAAGTCCCTGGGTTTAATTTCCAGTATAGAAAAAAAAAAAAAAAAGAGTCTACTTCCATAATAATGGCCTTAATTGATTCATGAGGTGAGAGCTGTAGTCCTAATCACCTCTTAAAATTCTCACCTCCTTTTTTTTTGGTTCTGGAAATTGAATCCAAGGCCTTGTGTATGCTTCACCTGTGCCCCACCACTGAGCTACACCTCCCTCTGGTCTCACCTCTTCATACTGTTACAGTGCAATTTTTAAATTCCAACTTTGAAGGGGACAAACATTCAAACCATGACAGTCTGCCTTTCTTCTGTTAATTGGTCTTTTGTTATAGGTCATGAGCCTAGTGCTCAGTGAGAAACATTTCCTCTCCTACAGGGTTATTTAAGTAAGAGTTACAATGATTAGCTACATTCTTTATCTTCCAAGACACTAGGCAACGGGTCTTGATGATTTTTTCACTCATACAAAATGTGGTTTGCCATTTTCTCAGACCTCAGTAGTAATTCCCGTACTGTCTTTCCAGCCGCCACCCATGGTCTCCTTGCTGCTGTTGCAGTCTCTCCACTACCCAGTCCCAAGCCAGTGCTCCATGTGCTAGCAGTCCCACTCTTGGGTGCGAATTTATCTTTCAGTTAGTCTCTGCCCTGGAAAGAACTCCGGAAACTTAATAGCTTGAACAACAATTCATCATTTCATGTGACTCTGTGATTAGCCGAGTAGCTCTCGGCTGCTTCTACTTGAGCTCATTGGTGCAGATGCACTCAGTGTTCAGGTCAACCGGCTGGTGCTGAGCTCAGCTGGGACTGTGCGGATGGCTGCGTTTCTTTTTCCACGTGGTCTCTTATCCTGGGCTTCATCATGGTATGGTGGTCTCAAAGTAGTGCTCCAATACAGTGAAGACAGAAAATATGTCACTTCGTGTGTCCCAAGCTCTGGAACTTGCAGAATTCATTCCTGTCACCTTCTATTCCATAAAACGAATAGCAAAGCAAGCCCAGATCCAAGAGGTGAGGGAATAGACTTTATCCTGAACTGCAAAAATTTGTGACCACAGTGAACTTACTATATGGAGTTTTTTCATAGATAGAAGACTCAATAGCATGAAAATGTCAATTCCTTCAAATAAGTCTATGAAGCCAAAGTTACATCAATCAAAATTCCAACAGGGTATTTCAGGAAATTTAAAATGATGTTCCTAAAATCTCATAGAAGGGCAAAGGGCTCAGATTTGTGTGTGTGTGTGTGTGTGTGTGTGGTTGTGTGATACTGAGGATTGTACCTAGGACTTCACACTGAGCTATGTCCCCAGCCTTTTAAAATTTTTTGTTGTTGTTGTGAGACAGTGTCTTGCTAAATCACTAAGTTGCCCAGACTGGGCTGGAATTTGGAATTTTCCTGCCTCAGCCTCCCAGAGTGCTGGGATTATAGGTGTGCACCACCATGCCTGGGCTAACATATTTTTTTTTTGAGGAAGGACAATATGAAGGCATTGGTACTCATGGATATCAAGATCATAAAGTTACTATTTTTGTATAAAAAGTGATTAATAGCTGGGTGTGGTGGTATATATCTGCAATCCCAGCACTCTGAGAGGCTGAGTCACAAGTTTAAGCCCAGTCTGGTCAATTTATGAATTTAACAAGACCTTGTCTCAAAATAAAAATAAGAAAAGGTAGATAGCATGTGTTGGCACACACCTGTAATCCCAGCACTTGGGAGGCTGAGGCTGGAGGATTACTGCAAGTTTGAGGCTAGCTTGGGCTACAAAGTTAATTCAAGGGCAGCCTGAACTGCATAGTGAAACCCTGTCTCAAAAAAAAAAAAAAAGAAAAGAAAAGAAAGGTTTGGGGCTATAGCTCAGTGCAAAAGCCCTGGGTTTAATCCCCAGCACAGGGTGGGGGTGGGGTGGGGTGCAACTAATATATAATATAGCCAAAGGATAAATAACAGAGGTTTTTCTTTTTAAAATAAACTTTTTAAAAAGATCAATTTTAGGGCCGGTGAGATGGCTCAGTGGCATAAGCGCCTGCCTTGCAAGCGCGAGGGCCCGAGTTCGACTCCCGGATCCCACATACGGAAAAGGGGCCGGTGATATCGCTCAGTGGCACGGGCGCCTGTTGGCGCGCGAGGTCCTGAGGTCGACCCCCCGGTACCCACAAAAAAAAAAAAAAAAAAAAAAAAAAAAAAAAAAAAGATCAATTTTAGATTTATAGAAAAGTTACAAAGACAGTACTCACCTGTTACTCACCTAGTTTCTCCCTTTATATTGTACATTTGTGATTAATGAACTAATACTGACACATTATTTCAAAATGAGTCTGATACATTACTCAGATTTCCTTAGCTTTTATCTAATGTTGTTGTTTTCTGTTCTAGGAACCCACTCAGGATACCTCATTACATTTACTCCTTGTATCTCCTTAGACACCTCCCAAAAACAAGTTTTCTGGTTATGCTTGAGGTTTTGAGCAGTATAGGTTGGGTATTTTGTAGATTGTTCCTCTGCTGGAATTTGTCTGATGTTTTTCTCATGATTACACTGGAGTTATGGGTTTTGAGGAAGGAGACCCCAGAGGTAAAGAATCCCTTTCACATGGCACCAAGGATTCATAAGATCAAAATGACATCGTGTTGATGTTCACCTTGAATACAGTGTATGTTCAGTTTCTCCACAGTCACATTATCCCTCCCACCCCACCCTTTTCCACTTAGCACTCTTTGAAGGAAGTTATGCATATAGCACACATTTAAAGAGTACAGAATTATGCTGTACCTCAAATGTGGTTTATTTACATAACTATTTGCAATTGAAAGGTTTATTTTTATTAAAGTATTAATTTGAGATTTTGACTAAAGAAGGGTGGTAGAATAAATATTCCTTTAAAGATGCTGTGAAAATGAGAGTAAAGGGATTTTTTTTTTCTGAGGTGGAGTCTTTCTTTGTCACTCAGGCTGGCCCCAAATTTCTGTGCTCAAGTGAGGCTCTTGCCTCAGCTTCCCCTGTAGATTGGATTACATGTATACACCACTGTGCTCAGCTAAAGTATTTTTATAAAAGCATAAACACTTTATGAGAATTGGAAAGAAAATAATAGCAGTAAAAAATTTAGACACTGCAAATAGATGAAAAAAGTGGTAAATGGATCAGTGGATCCAAGAAAACTAATCCTAAATTGGCAGTGTATCCTCAATAGCAGCTCTGTATCTTCTGCTTTGCTCTGTGTTACTACCCGTAGAAGAGAATAAAACAGAGCTGGACTTGAGGGCACCAGGCACAGTTGAAGAATGCAGGGGTTGCCTACTGAAAACAGGGAGAATAATCAAAGATCATGTACTAAAATTTATGACATCTTAGCCTTATAATTCTTCTGCGCTTCTAAAGCACCAGAAACTAGAATATTAGAGGAGTCTTCTCCAGAAAATTAGATCAATCCAAGAGAAAAGGATAAAAATATTCCCATGAAGGCCTGTTATGGTTTATATCTAGATGTTTGTCCAAAGCCTTGTGTGCTCATAGGTGGGGTTTTGGGGAGGTGATCATGGGGGTGTGATACTCATGACTGGATTAGTCCACTGATGAGCTTATAGCTAAATGTGATATTGGGAGGGAAGCCTGGAGGGAGAGGTGGGTAACTGTGGGCATGGCCTTCCTCTCCTTGTGAGTTGCTCCCATAAGCCCCTTCAACTGGGAAAATCCTGAGACAAAAGGCCAGCTCACTTGAACTCAACTGCCATTAGGGGTTAAAAACTCTCCTACTATTTTGGGGGAGGCTCTGATGACAGATTTGGCTCCATCATGGTCCCCCGAGCAAACAGTATAGACTGTCAAACTGCTAAAATACACCTCTCCTGCCTGTAAAGCTAGTTCAAGATCTCTGAGCTGCCAATGCTGCTGCGATTGCCCTCTGTATACATTGCCTCAGTCTTCTGCCACCCACAGCCTGCTGGTACACCTGCCTGGACCTAAAGAATACCTTCTTCTGCCTTTGGTTGGCTTCTGTCAGCCAGCCCATCTTCGCAAAGACCCCAGTTCTGGACTCAAAGGTTAACTGACCTGGACTCAACCTCCCAGAGGTTCAAAAACTTGTTTCCTCTTCACTACACTTCTGATTGATGACACCCAAGCTGCCTGCTGGAAAGGCATAAAAGCTCTGCTACAATATCTGGCAGAAACTGGTTCTAAAAAATCCACAAAATTCTTAGAGCTGTTAGTTTCTATAAAATCTGGATCATTGAGTTCACAAAAACAATGATGCTTATTCAGACTGTCAGCCCCTGTGTGTGTCCAGTGGCCTACCTGTGCAAATACTTAGATCTGGTCACTAAGGGCTGCCTCCCCCACTTTGCCTCTGGACTGTAACAGCCACTGTCCTTCTGATCAAGAAAGCTGACAAGCTTACCTTAGACCACAACCTAAATGTCCAGGTGCCACATGCTCTACTGGGATGAACTGTTCTAAAAAGGGACCCCTGACAGATGCTGAGTACACCCTGTTTACGGGTGAAAGTAGCTCTGTTAGGAATGAAGTCTGACAGGCTAGATATGCTGTGGTCACCTTGGACAAAACTATTTTGGCCATAACTGTCCTGCAGGAATGATCTGCACAGTAAACTGCTTTCCACTGCTGTTTGGAAACCTGCTACCGATGATGCAAAATAATCCAGTCCAGAGGCCTAAGCCCCCTCCAGGGATCTGATTGACCGAAACATCAACTCCAGCTAGAAAAACCTCCAGCCAGACCTGCCCCCACTGTATGTTCTGCAAGCTCAAGCCGAAGCGCTGGCACCCATACCCCTGCAGCCAGCTCAGACTTCAGTGTCTGTTTCACTGGCCCTGACCTCATGCATTATAGTGGACTCTCCCCATTTAAAGGTATATAGATAGATTACACAGAAATAAAACAACTCTACAGAAACAGCTTGTAAGCAGTTAAAAGACCAGCTATATCTATAGATATTCCTGCACACACATATAACCCAGGTACACATTAACTAGCTCTACAAGTTTCAAAAATCCAGCCTCAGATCCCCTGGAAAATTTACCTGGACAGCTTCTCTAAGACTCACTTTGAAGAGACAATGCACTCAAAGCCCTGCTCTGGTCACTCTGGATGCTGACCAGTCCACACAAGGCTGAAGCCTGAGGACATTGTTCACAGGATTGCTCCATATCTATTCTCCTTGACTTTTGTGTCTTTTCAGGCTACTTACCCTAGTCCTTGCTTCCCTGACCCCCTGCTACCTATGGTTTTTGTTAGTTGACCTGAATTCTGTTTGCCTTAGACTATATGGATGGTTGCCCCAAGAGAATAGAACAATCAATCAAACACTTGACCAAGATTTGATGAATGTCCAAGACACATTGGACACTCTCCTAGATCAGATTAACTCCCTCACTACCTTGCCAGAGTAACGGTATAGAACAGGCAGGCCTAAATTATGTCTCTTCCTAAAAAGCAATTTAGGGAATAACTCTAATAAGACAATATTGGGGGCCTTGGCTAAGACCATTGACAACCCTAATGTTACTGCTTCTAGTTGGGCCTTGTCTCAAAAGATCACATGTAATATGCCCAGCAAAGATTTGCTGGAGAAACTAAAAGAAGGGGGAAATGTAGCAGAAAATGCCCCCCCAAGCCAGTATACTTCAGTTTGTTAGTTGCCCAGGTAATAGTTCCTTTTCCAGTTCTGGTTGCTCCTGTCTCTTAGAAATGGCTGGTTACTGTGATGCACATTGTATAAACCAATCCCCAATTGACAAGCCATTCTGCCTCTGTACTTCCTGCTTGCTTACCTCATATAAGCCCTAGACCACCAGAGATTGGGCCCTGATATTCTGGGAATGATCCTGATCAGTGCCCGTCGAAATAAATAAATCTGCCTCCAAATCCTTGGTGTTGTTTCAGTGTTTCTGCTTGCCATTGTGAGAGAAGAGTGACAGAGAAAAGAGCTAAAGAGCTTGAACTCCTTCTCAAAAATCTCTTTTGGGTATCTTCCCCAATTAATAAAAACAACAAGCAAAAATACCAACAAAGAACAAAAATCAGCAACAATAAAAGGCTCACTGTTGTGAAATTTCAAACACTAGAGACAAACAGAAGACTTACAGATGAGTCTAGTGGAGGTAGGAAGGAGGGGGAAATAGGTAATAAGCAGAAGTTTGTGAACAAGTATATACCAAAGGCAGGGTGTGGTGGCACATTCCAGTAATCCCAGCACTCGAAGGCTGAGACAGAAGGATCTGAAATTCAAGGCTAGCCTGGACTACATAGTGAGCCCCTGTCTCAAAACAAACAAACAAACAGACAACCTAAAATCAAAGCTAAGCAAAAAAACAAAACACATGAAACTTCTCAAATGGAAGGTAAAAAGATAATGGAGCTATAATTAAGTGTCCAAGGGAAGATAAATTCTACAACAAGAATTCTATATTCAGCCAAACTCTCTTCATCAAGTAGAGAGTTGAAAAGAGACATTTTAGCCAGGATGCTGAGGCAGGAGGATCCTGTGAGTTCAAGGCCAGCCTGAAGTACATAGTGAGACCTGTTGAGAGAGACAGAGCGAGAGAGAGAGAGAGAGAGAGAGAGAGGCAGAGGAGACAAAGACAGAGACAGACAGACAGACAGAAAGATTTTTAGACATAAAAATCTTCAAAAAACTCTACCTCCTGAACACATTTCTTTCCTTCTTCCTTCCTTCTTTCCTTCCTTCCTTCCTTCCTTCCTTCCTTCCTTCCTTCCTTCTCTCTCTCTCTCTCTCTCTTTCTTTTGTGTGTATGTGTGTGTGGTACTGGGGACAAAACCCAGGGCTTTTGCACTGAGGATTTCCCTAGACCTTTTTCTACTTTTTATTTTGAGACAGCTCCACTGAATTGCTAATTTGCACAGTGTTACAACTTGTATCTAGATGTCCACCAAAAACTTCATATAATCATAGGTGAGGGTTTTCTGAGGTGCTGGATCTAGGGTGTGTGCTGCTGGGATCAAGGATGTGATGCTGGGATTGATTCAGGATGTGATGCTGGGATTAATCCTGGGTGTGAGTACTACTCCCCCGAAGAGCGGGTAGACTGGATAGGATGTAAGGGACAGAAAAGAGGGTCACTGCTGGTTGGTTGTAGGCTCACTGCTTGCTGTCTTCTGCCTTCTGCCTGCCATGGGCTGTTGCCCCTCTGTCATGCCACCCTGCCTTGGAGCCAGACAACTATGAATGAAACCTCTACAAACTGTGAGCCAAATAAACCTTTCCATCTTTATCTTTAGGTGTCGAGTATTTTGTCTCAGCAACAAGAAAAATAACTAAGATTCCCAGCCTGGGCTTGAATTTGATCCTCCTTTCTCAGACTCCCAGAGTGCTGGGATTATAGTCATGTACCAACACACTTGATTCCAAACACATTTATTAGGAAGCTAATTGAGGATGTACACAACTGTACCATGCATATGTGCACAGTTGAGCACATGTGCGTGCACGCACACACACACACCTCAATTTAGAAGGACATTAGGATTTTGGAACCCATGTGACTGAGGAAACAGAGGATACAGTAGAGGCAAAGAGCATTCCTGGGGTGATGTTTTGCATAAAGTTTAGTGCTAGGGATCAGACCCAGGGCCTCATCACAGAGAAGCATTTTACAAAGCCGTCGAGGGTATGGAAGTATTTAGTCAGATGTTCAAAGAAAATTAAGAAAATGTCTTCAAGTAAGGTAATTTACTAACTCCAGAAAAAAATTATTAAAGATGTAAGGTCATACTAGTTCACTCAAAAGTAAGCTACATTCCCACATGTACGTAATCAAAATTATGAAAGCACTGAACATAAATTTAGTGGACATGTGAGATATTATTTTATTGGGAGAGTGATGAGAGGGAATGAAAGGGTATAATATATCTTATTACACATTTTTGCAAATCAGCTGGGCTTGGTGGTGCGGGCTTATAATCTCAGCCCTCTGGGGGAATGAAGCAAGAGGATCACAAGTTCAAGCCCAGCCTGGGTGACTTAGCAATTTAGTGAGACCCTACCTCAAAATAAAAAAATAAAAAGGGATGGGGATATATTTCAGTGAAAAGCCACTGGATTCAATCCCCAGTACCAAAATAAATAAATAAATAAATAAAAATAAAAGAAAGAAAAAAAGAGGGGGAGAGAGAGAGAAAGAGAGAGAGAAATAAGAAAACAAAATCAGTAAAAAAACAAATTGTAAGAAAAGAAATTTGTTACTTGGTGAATTTTAGGGGTAGGAGGGTAAAAAAAAGGACTGTTTTATTTTTTACTTTTTATTATTATTTATTTTTTTATGTGGGTACTGGGAGTCGACCTCAGGACCTCACGCTTGCCAGCAAGTGCTTTTGCCGCTGAGCGATATCACCAGCCCTTTTTTTTTTTCCTTTATGTGGGTTCCGGGAGTCGAACTCAGGACCTTGTGCTTGCCAGGCAGGTGCTTATGCCCCTGAGCTATCTCACCAGCCCCCAGGACTATTTTATAAAAATTAAAATTTGCCAATGTTTGAACTTTCATAGTATTCAAATACAGCATTCTGAAACAAAAAAAAAAGTTGATTTTTTATTTTTACTTTTTGCTGTGCTAGGGATCAGATCCAGGGCCTCACCACTGAGCTATGCCCCAGTCCAAAAATGATAATTATAGTCATTTTCTTGAATGCAAAAAGTATAATTGAAAATAGGAAACTTCAAATGATAGTATTACTACTCAATTTAATATATGTGTGTGTATATATATATAATTTTATCTAATGATGAATTAATACCCAAAAGAAGATATGATTTGGAAAAGTCATTTGACACCTTGTGATATGCTTTGTAAAACTGGAGTTTTGAAATTGCGATAATTAATTCATGAAGAGTTGAGGATTTGATTCCTGCTTTCTGAGGTTTATTAATATTTAAAGCCTGAATCTGTGTTTGAAGCATAACGAACTTTATGAAATTAAAAAGTAGCAAATCACACTCTTTTGAAGAAAAACATTACAAGTTGCAAATTCCTTCCTTACCTTTTTAAAAGAGGTAAAACAGGATTGATTTTAAGTCTCATTACATTTATTACCCCGAGAGTTTGCAATTGGGAATTATGCTGAAATGAACGTAATCCTGTCACTTCTATTTTTTCTGGGTTAAACATATATGCACACACTCATATTTAAATATTTGAAAATAAGCACAGTTATCTTACTCATCTGCAGTCGAGCCCAATGATGGACAGCCTTCATCTTCCCATCCCCATCTTCTTTCTGTAGGGATGAAAAGAACTTCCTTCCTCTCTGCTCTTTGAAGGTCTGATAACTGCGTTGGCAGAAATAAAATGATAATTGACAGTTTAATAGGAGCAACAGTATATAAATTTATTTATTTTGCTTGCGCATAGCAGCCACACCAAAATATGAGACTCAAAGAAATGCCAGGTGGTTGAAGCTTAAGTAACATTCTGAGCTTCAGAAAGAAGTAGGGACTTAGGGTTTCTGGGGAAAGGTGGTGACAGGAAAGAATAGGAGTCAGGCTGAGTGTGTGAGAGCAGGTTTGCAACCCCAGCACTCAGGAGGCTGAAGCAGGAGGATAACTCCAAGTTCAAGACCGGCCTGAGCTACATAGAGAGTTTGAGGCCAGCCTGAACTACATAGTGAGACCCTCTTTCAAAAAAACCAAAAATAAATAAATGAAGAATGAATGAATGAATGAATGAATGAATGAATAGGGGTCTGAGGCTGCAAAGAGGTGTGCAGGCTGTGGGATGTTGGAAGGGGAAAATGCACAGTGAACAAAGGCTGTCTTGATATGCAAATATAATTTCTCAGCAGTCTGCAGAGGAATAGTGGGTGTACTTAGTGTAAATAGGTGGAGATGTTTAGTCTCCTTTCCTGTGATGAAATTACAGAAAGGGGCTCAAGACAATTGCATTTCTTCTGGAGGAACTTTCCTTAGTCAGATAAGGGAACTTCAGAGAAAGCCTGCTTCTGTATCTGCTGCTTTCTAAGCTCTTTCAATTTGAAGTAATCAGCATACTGCATGACATACTTCTAGGTATACTTTTCTGAGCCTCAATCCTTCCTTCTTTCTTTCTTTCCTTTGGAAGCATTTATTGTGCTCCAAGGATTGGCTGGGTACTGGGAATACAAAAGGGATAATACAACCTTCTCTACAAGGAACTTACGGTCTTGTGCTTCTTTACATCAGTAACTATAAAACAACATGATAAAGTCGAAAACAAAGGAATCAGAATTTACAAGGTATCTGGGGACAGAGTATAGTGTGGTGGGGCTCAAGACACATCACCCCAAAATACTGAGTGTACAGAGACCAGAATTCCATCCTTTCCCCCAAATATGCCTCCTTGGCATATTATTTTGAGCTGTTATTGTGAGAAACTGCATGCATGAGTAACTCTAAATAGCTACCCTTTTAGAGAAGTTTACATGTGTAAAAGAAATCTTTTGTATAAGGTTAGCTCCCTCCCTGCACCAGGAAGAAATAGAGGACCAGGAGCAAGGTGCACCTCAGTGGTAGTGTGCTTGCCTACCACGCGAGTGCCTTGGGTTCAAGCTCATTATAAATCACTAGAGGTTCAACCGCTAGAGAAGACAGGCTTCAACTGGGGCATCCCCACTTGCTTCTTTCTTTGTTCTGAAGGCTGGTGTGTTGGAGGTCAGTCTGGGCTGCATAGTAAGTTTAGGGAAGCCATATTGAGACTGCCTCAAAAAAAAAACAACAGGATTTGTTAATCTCTCTTTTGTTTCAGATAATTTGGATTAAGAACTATGAAGGGTAGAAAGAAAATTACTTTTCCTTCTCTGGAGCTGGTAAGTACTTTCCTAAAATGGCCTTTTCTCCCTTTGACATGGAGGTCTTGACAGGCAACAGGAAACATGTCCTTCCCCATGACATTGGGCAAAGCCAGAAAACAAAGCATCCAAGGGCACCAGCAGGTACAGTGAAAGGCACAGAACACCGAGAGGCCCTGTGTCCCGAGGTGTTTGACTTCTGGCCCATTGTTGCCCTGACCACATGATCCCCCAAAGCACCCATGCATGATGGCAGGTGAATAGGAAGCCTGGGGAGGTTGGGATAAAATTGGACACATCTGGGTGGAAGGCAGTGCATGCTCTGCACTACAAGAAATGGCTGTTTCTCTTCAGCACAAAGAAGAATGCACTGTAAGCACATTGGGATAAATGAGTGCTGTATGACTAGTGCTAAATTTGAAAATCTTGGGAAAAAGGGATTTTCTTCAAGTTCCAGATTATTCAGGTTAATGTGAGAAAGACTTGACAAACAATTTATATATGCAAATTGGACACAAGATGTTCTTTCATTCAATTATTTATTGGGTGTCTGCTGTGGGATGCTGTTGGTGTTCGAGGCACTAGGAACAAAAAATGTTCTACCCTTGTGACACATATTCTAGTGGCTTCTATGAATTCATAGTTCATCTTTTGTATAAAATAGTCACCGTTGGAAATCATTTTAAAAATTCATCAAAGGCTAATTTAAATGACTGACCAACAATATTGAAGAGAACTGCAAGGAAAATGTGACAGGATGACTTGAAAAATTTTATTAGAAGAAACTTAAATCACTGCCCTTCATAATACATTAATGTCACAAAAGCGACAGAACTCCTTTGATAAATCTGACAGTCTATTGCCATCTTGTGTCCAAACTACTCAGTTATGTGACTTAACAAGGAACAAAGAATCTGTATTAGTTGCTTATTGCAATAGAGGCAAAGGGAATCCCTCCCTCCTCTGAAGGTTTGAGTCTTTAAATTTGCTTAAACTGTCAAGAGACAGATTAACTGGAGAAAACACATACAAATTTGTTTATGTGCACAGGGGCGGCACAGGAAGGTGAGTACCCAGTAAAAAAGGAATTCAGAGACTTACACAGCTGTCTTTGTAGAGGGGAGGGAAATAGTGGAGCTGTAGGCAATCTAGAGGAGGTAAATAAATGACTTTTAGCAGAGACAAATGGACCCGTGGAAGACACAATGGCCCCAGACAAAGTTTGCTGGGCTCTAGATATGGTGTTCGATTTTCAGTCTCTTCCTCTGGTGAGTTTAATCTTCCTCAGTTAATGAAATCTCAGTAGGAGGATTGAAAGCAATTGTGTTCCATTTTGGCGGATCCTGTCTTTAGGTAGATAAGAGAACTTCAGAGGAAAGCTTCTCCCTGCGCCGTGGGGCGGGGAAAGAAGGGAAGATCCCAGGGACTTGGGTTCTGGGGCAGCTTCACCTGCTTTCCAATTTCCTTTAGTTCAAAGTGCTCAGCAGGCTGAAGCTCTAGACTTTGTGGTGTCCTTTTCTGAGCCTCAACACTGCTTTAATAAATCACCACAATCTTCATGGCTTAAAACACAACGCAAACTTATTATTTCATAATCCTGTGGTTGTAAGTTTGAAATGGGTCTCAGTGTGCTAAAATCAAGGTGTTGGAAGGCTGTGTTCCTTCTAAAGGCCCCAGAGGAGCAAGTTTCTTTGCCTGTTGTGCCTGTGAAGGTGGCCTGCGTCCTTCAGAGGCAGCCATGGCCAGGTGTCTTCCTCATGATGCATCACTCTCACACTGCACCCCCGTTCACTTATCAGGGACCTTCTGATGACATTGGGCCCGCCTCAAAGTCCGTCCATTGGTTGCAACCTTGATTCTCCCTTACCACGTGACATTTCCACTCACACAGAGCCTAGGAAGAGGGCATATTTGTAGGGAGGGACATTAATATTCTCTCTACTACAGAGTCTGTTAATTTTTTGTACATAGGGACAAATATGCTACCTTTTATGTTTCAGTCAAATGGTAGAGACATTAAGTGAAGCTTTATCTCTCCTTATTTGTGACTTGGATCTGATGAACAGAAAAGGAACACCTCTTCCACCAATGTCTAAAACATTAATCAAGTGTCTAGAAACCACCATAGTAAACTGGGCATGGTGATGCATGCCTGTAATCCCAGAACTCTGGGAAGCTGAAGCAGGAAGATCACAAATTCAAGCCCAGTGACTTAGCAAGACCCTGTCTCAAAATAAAAAAATAAAAAGAGGGTGGGGATGCAACTCAGTGTAAAGGCTCATCTCTAGTACAGGAGTAAAAAAAGAAAAAAGAAAGAAAAGAAAAAGAAAAAGAAAATCTCCACAGTGAATTTTTATTCATGCTCTATTGATCTTAGCTAGAAAACCACTAAATATAAAAATAATGCTAAATTAATCTTAACATTCTCTCAAGTTGACAAAGGCACATGTAAGCCACAATTAGAGGGTCTTTTTGTATTTGTTTGCTGGGCAAATGGTTTCATTCATACTCTAGTCAGAATTAAGCTCACAAAAAATTCAAAAATGGAACTCCTGAGAGGGTTAAAGGCGAGAAGAGGAAGAGAAAGGGTCAGTGTCAGCTCTTCACCCACATCTCTGTCACGGTGGCAGGTGAACGCCCTTTCTGTTGGTCACTGGCTGCCAGGGCAAGAGAGACAGCACTGCACCCCCTGGATGGGCTGCTGGGAAAGCGGCCTTCAGAGTGAGCATGAGGAACAGGGCCTTTCCTCTTTCTCTGAACCTAGGCAGCTTATGCTAATGAAATAGTTGAGAAAAATCAAAGTTTAAAATGCTGGGATTTTCCATAGTGCTTTCCTTGACTTGTATGGAATGTCATATATATTGGGTATATCAGTTAGGGGTCACCAGAGGAACAGATTTAATATAAAATACGTATATGATATATATAGGATTTACAGGGTAGACTTGCAATGGCTGCTTGCAGAGTCAGGGGTGGAAGAAAGCAAAAGGGCCATTTGTGAGCTGGAGAACCAGAGGCTCCAGTCCAAAGTCAAAGGTCTGGAGCTCACTACAGAGTCGGGTGTGAGTCTGCATCAGGAAGCCAAAGGGTCTGCCCTGGAAGGCTGAAGAGTCTGGGCTGGAAGCCTGCAGATGGACATCCAAAGGCGATAGCCAAGACTGGAGTGCCTCTGAATAAATGGAAGTGAGACTTCCTTCTTCTTTCCCTTTTTATTCTGTCCAGGCTGCAAGCCTGTTGGTTGGTGCCACCCACACTCAGGGCAGGTCTTCCGTCTTCAGTAAGTCAGTCATCAGGACACACCCAGAACTGTGCTAATCAGCTAGGTGTTTCTTATTCAAATTGACATCACAGTCACTAGCACAGTGTGCTATGGTAAAAATACACCAGTGTGCTCTGGGTCCATGGTCCCTGACCTTTGTGGCACCAGGGCCTGGTTTCCTGGGAGACAGTTTTCCCAGGGATGAGGGGTGGTTGTGGAGTGGGAAGAATGGTTGCAGGATGATTCAAAGGAGCACACACCCTAGATAGATCCCTCCCAGGGGCAGTTCACAGTAGGGTTAGGGTTAGGTTTAGGGTCCTGCAAGAATCCAATGCTGCTGCAGTAATGCAAATGGAGAGTGTCTGTAAATACGAAAGAAGCTCTTTTCATTGGCCTGCTGCTTACCTCCTTCTGTGTGGCCTGGTTCCTAACTGGCCATGGACAGATACCAGTCCATGATTCCAGGGGGGTTTGGGATCCCTGGTCTAGGTAGGATGAAGGAAGACCAGAATAATGGTGATTCTTTTATAAACACTTTTTGCCAACTATTAGTTCAAACTAGTACTAAGCCAAGCCCTCCCAGGTCCCAAAATGTTCTTGTCCAGCTTGAGGAAGGCTTCGTGAAAATATCAAAGTGTCTCCAACAGAAGCTCCTTAAAAAATTATTTTAATAAACATCAGCCAGTAAATTACAGCTTAAATCATACATTATTGTGTTGTAGTTCTCATTGCAGAAGTTTCATGCATCTTTTGTTAAATCTGTATTTTGTGAAGTTGAATGCCTCAGAAATGGTGATGGTTTTCCTGGCCATGGTTGCACATGTCTGTAATCACGGCACCCTGGGATGCTGAGGGAGGAGGATGACGAGTTCCAGCCCAGACTGGGCAACTGAATGACTTAACAAGACCCTGTCTTAAAATAAAAAAGAAAAAATTAAAAAATGCCTGGGGATGTAGCTCAGTGTGAATCCTCAGTATTGCCAAAAACAGTATTGGTTTTATTTCTGATATGTATGATTTTTATTTGTTTTTCTTACCTTTTTACACATAATAATTCTGAATAGAAGTGCTGAAAGTGAGTGTCTTTGCCACAGTTGGGAAAATTCAGTGTTTCATTGTTAAATATTATTGTCTAATTTTTTCTGTGGTATCTTTTATCAAGAAATTCCTTTCTTGGGCCGGTGAGACGGCTCAGCGGCTTAAGCGCCTGCCTTGCAAGCGCGAAGGCCCGAGTTCGACTCCCGGATCCCACATACGAAAAAGGGGCCGGTGATATCGCTCAGCGGCACGGGTGCCTGTTGGCGCGCGAGGTCCTGAGGTCGTCCCCCCGGTACCCACAAAAAAAAAAAAGAAATTCCTTTCTCATCATAATTTACTAAAAGGTTTTGCTTTTTAAAACATGATAGGTATTGAATTTTGTCAAAGGCTTTGTTGTATTTATTGAGATGATATGTTTTTTCCCTTTCATTTCTGTTAAAGAAGCAAATAGCATCAATTGATTTTCAAATGTTATAAGCTTGCTTCCCTGGAATAAAACCTAGTTAGTATGGATTATCCTTTCTTTTTATGTACTGCTTCTGTCAACTTGCTAACATTTTGTCAGGGATTTTTGCATCATGAGAACTGTTGCTCTCCAATTTTCTTTGCCTGTAATGTATGTCAAGTTTTTGGCAGGGTTATACTGCTTCATAAAATGAGTCGGGAATAGTTTCTATTTTCTAAAAGAGTCTGTATAAATTAATATTATTTCTTCACTAAATGTTTGGTAGAACTTCCAAGGGTAACCATCTGGGCCTGAGGTTTTTAGTGAGGGAAATCTTCTGCTTGTCAATTTAACTTTTAAAAATAATGTACAGTTATTTTGATTTTTAATTTCTTTTGTGTCAGTTTGGTGGGTTGTGTTTTCCAAGGAACTCTTCCTTTTCATCTAACTTGTCGACTTTATTGGCATAGGAGTTAACACGTGTAGGATCTGTGGTGATGCCCCTTTTTTTTTTTTTTTTCTCTTTTTATGTTGGTAATGTGCGCTTTCCCTTCAATTTTATTCCTGATGAGCCTGCAGCATTCCCAAATATATCTAGTGGCAGTGTTCCTTTTTCCTAGGAAGAGCAAAAAGGGTGACCTTTCAGTATGGAAATGCTAGCACCCTTTCCTTTTCTATTCCCCATTGTCCACACAGCCCTACACACTTGACAGATAATGCAGAACCTACCTAAGAGATCCCTCATTTTCTCAATGACAGGTTTTCCAAAATGTTTTACGGACAGCTACATTATGTAGACTTTGGGAGATATAGATACGTATCTACATATTATTAATTACTATGATTATACATATATTTAAATCAAACTCTATATTGTTTTTATTCATAATATACATTTATCAACACATGTGGGGGTCAGGGGGCCCAAGGGAGATTTTTGTGGGTGACGTCCCTAGGTTAAAGAACGCACACGTGGCAGACATCAGCGACACAGCAGTGGCAGGAAGCAGAGCGGAGCAGCTTGCGTCTTTGTTGTTTAAGTCTTATATATGCTGCTATCACATATTTACATTCTTGTATACTGACAACTGTGTAGCACATGCATGGTTATTTCATGCTAAGTCATGGTTAAATAAGTGTATCCCGCTGTGCACTTACGCTAGACAGTGAGTTCATGTCCTTACATGTCCTCAGATGCCCCAAGCTTTGAAGCACTCCAGAGTGGTTCCCCACAACACACACACACATTAAATTTTAATAAGCTTTACCATTTTATTTACAATGTTGTGCAACCATCACCTTTAGTTCCAAGGATTTTTCTTTATCCCAAACTCAGTACCCATTAAGCAATAACTCCCCATTACTCCTTTCCCCTAGGCCCTGGTAACTTGTATTCTACTTTTTGTAGAATAATTTGACTATTCCAGGTACTTCTTATAAGTAGAACCAAACAATATGTTTGGCTTATTCTACTTAACATGGGCTGTTCCCTACATGGTCCTGGGGATTTAACCCAAGGAGTGCTGAACTACACCTATAGCCCTTTTTATTTTGAGATAGGGTCTTGAGATAGGAGGCTAGGGCGTGGCAATGTGGCTGGAGCAATTGGGCATGACCTGCCAATACAAGAGACTTGTTAACCACGGGCGCAGAGCAGCAGCTCCCGAGCCTGATATGAGATCAAGCTGAACCCTGCAGATGGTACCAGTCAACTGACACAAGAACATGCTGAAAATGGCACCTGATATCAATCTTTTGACACAAGAACAAGTGAAGCTTAGCATCTGATACCAATCGTCTAGCATGAGATCAAGTGAGACTGGCTGGTTCAGGTATCAAAGAAGATATAAAAGGATGGCAGCAGTTGACTTTGCCACAATTGCCCCTCGTTCTTACGGTGGTTCATTCCACTTGCTGGATGTATCTTCTTCTTCCTTCAAAGCACCCTTTTCTCCTTGAGCACATCATTTCTTATTTTTGTCTTAGAATAAATGTCAATCTTTCACATTCACCAACTGCTCTGTCCAATTCATTGAATGGACAATAAGAACCTGGAGAGCACTGCGGTCCATTCACCACCCGGTAACCATCTCAGTGACTTGCTCAAGCTCATCTTGGACTTGTGATCTTCCTGTCTCAGTTTCCAGAGTAGCTGGGATTACAGGCATGTGCCACTGTGCCTGGATTAGCATAATGTGTTTCAGGTTCATCCATGTTGTACCATATTTCAGAATTTCATTCCTCTTTTGTGGCTAAGAAATATCCCATTGTTTACCCATTTGTCCGTTGATAAGACACTTGGGTTGTTTCCTCTTTAAAAAGCTTTTAATCTATTTATTTATAATTGCAGTGCTGAGGATCCAACACAAGGCCTCATGCATGGTAGGCAAGCACTCAACTAATGAGTTACATCTCCAGCATGGTTTTTCTTTTTGACTAATGTGAATAGTGCTGCTGTGGACATTAGGGTGCAGGTACTGTTTGAGTCCCTGCATTCAATGCTTTTGTCTATATGCACAGGATGTCTTAGTCACATTCCTCATCACTGGGACAAAATACCTGACACCCGCAATTTAAAGGAGAGGCTTATTTTGGCTAATTTCCGAAGTTTCAGTTCCTGTTCAGCAGGCTTAAACACAGAAATGGCATGGCAGAAGGGCTTGGGTGGAGAAAAGCTGCTCGTATCATGCAGGTCAGAAAGCAGAATGAGAAGGGAGGAGCCATGGGGAGATCATGGTCCCCATGACCTGCCTCCAGCCAAGCCCTGCGCCTAACAGCAAGACAGCTATGGCAAGCATCTGCATGACTGAATCATCATCCAAAAGCCCTGCCTCTGCGTGCATGAGGTTCTTAGGGGACATCTAAAGTAACACACAGAATTAGAATTGCTGGATCAAATGGTAATTCTGTTTTTAACTTTTTGAGGAATTGCCAATAATTTTGTACAGTGGCTGTACCATCTGGATACTTATCCTTTTATCAGATGCACAAACACCTTCTCTCATTCTGTGGGCTGTGTTTTCACTCTTTTAATAGTGTCTCTGATGATTAATTTATGGTTAACTTGATTGGGATCATGGAGTGCCCAGATATTTGGTTAAACATTATTTCTAGGTGTAAGTGTGGGGGTGCTTCTACAGATTACCATTTGCATGGCTAGGCTGAATAAAACAGACTGCTCTTCCCAATATAGGTGGGCACAAACCAACCCACTGAGGGCCTAAGTAGAACAAAAAGGTAAGATAGGGAGAATTTGTTCTCTGTACCTTACTCCTTCAGCTGGGACATTGTGTTGTCCTGCCCTTGGACTGGTACTCACACCATCAGTCCTTCTAGTTCTCAGGCCTTCCCACTTGGACTGGAACTACACTGCCAGCTGTCCTGAATGTGTAGTTTCGGATGGCAGATCATGGAACTTCTAAGTCTCCACAGTGTGTGCCAATTCCTTATAATCTCTCCCCTGTAGATTCTATCTATAGCCACCCCCTTATTGGTTTTTTGGAGAACCCTAATGCAGGTGTCTTTTGATGCACAAAAGTCTTTAATTTTGATGAAGTCCCATTTTTCCATTTTTGTTTTGTTTGTGCTTTTAATTTTTATTTTTTTTGTGGGTACCGGGGGTTGAACTCAGGACCTCGAGTGCCAGCAGGCACCCGTGCCGCTGAACGATATCACTGGGCCTTTTTTTCGTATGTGAGTACTGGGAGTCGAACTCAGGACCTCGCACTTGCCAGGCAGGTGCTTATGCTGCTGAGCTATCTCACCGGCCCTTTTTTCTTTTTTTTTTTGTGGGTACCGGGGGGTCGACCTCAGGACCTCGTGCGCCAACAGGCACCCATGCCACTGAGCGATATCACCGGCCCCTTTTTTCGTATGTGGGTTCCGGGAGTCAAACTCGGGCCCTCGCGCTTGCAAGGCAGGTGCTTACGCCGCTGAGCCATCTCACTGGCCCTTTTTTTTTTTCTTTTTTGAGAGAGAGTCTCATTATATAGTTTAGGCTGGACTTAAACTCATTATGTAGCCCAGGCTGGTCTCTAACTTGCAGCAGTCCTGCCTCAGCCTTCTGATTGCTGGGATTACAGGCAGGTGTGCACCCCCACACCTAGTGATTTCATAATATTTTAGTACTTAATAGGGTTAATCTCTGTGTTAATTATTTTACAATCCCCCCCAGCTCTTTTTTTTTTTTTTTTTTTTGTGGGTACCGGGGGGTCGACCTCAGGACCTCGTGCGCCAACAGGCACCCGTGCCACTGAGCGATATCACCGGCCCCTTTTTCGTATGTGGGATCCGGGAGTCGAACTCGGGCCCTTGCACTTGCAAGGCAGGCGCTTATGCCGCTGAGCCATCTCACCGGCCCCCCCAGCTCTTTTTGCATGATCGTTTTCCCATCTGAATTTTAAAATCAGCCTCACTAGTTAAAATGAACTCTCTTTGGTATATCTGAGATTACACGTAGAGTTTGAGATAGGAAGCATAGGCATCTTTATAATACAGAATATTTTTTATGTGCACATACCTTTTCATAATCACGTCATTTTCCTTCTTCAGAAACTTTGTAAAGTTTTATTTGTATAAGTGGCAAAATTTGTATTTAGTTTATTCATAGGTATTTTTGAAATTTTGGTACTATAAAATCTTTTTTTCTGTATTTCATGACTTATTGTTTTTTACATGGGGATCTTCCTAGGATGCTATGACAGCATGACGTCAAACAAAAATAAAATGACCAGTCTGACATTCAAGAAAAAGATTTAAAAGCAAAATAAATCTTAATAAAATATAAAAATACCTATGCCAGGTAGCAGTAAAAGTTTTCTCAGAGAAGGTATGTTGTTTTGGGTTAATTCAGAATTGTCAGAGTTTCCTCCTTTTTCATTAGAATTCCAAAGAACTGCTGCATCTGTACACTTTTCAAACTATTGTATACAATTTTAACACCATTTTGAAACTAGTATAGAATTTTTATAATCTAACCAGCAAATATTGTCACGTTGGGGTTTGCGGAAGCCCAACAGGCATCATCACCGCCCTCCATTAAGTTTCTTAGGCAAAGGCACAGGCACTCGGGCAAGTGATACGTACGTCATCCTCACTGAGCAAACTGCCCCGAAAACACGGCTTCGGTACTGCATGCCCTCAAGAGCGCCCTCGTGTGGCATTCTCGAGGTAGGCTCTGCCATCTACTGGCAGCCAGGGACAACCGGAAGCCTCTTCCCTGAGGTCGGCTCTCACACACCGGTGGCAAGGAAAGGCAGAGCAGACCCGAGCTTCTGTAAGAAGGCAAGCTGCAATTCTCCCGTTCCCTCCTCATCCAGTAAGGGGTAACAGGGCAAGGCCAGGACTGTAACAGAAAGAAGGTCCTTCCACACCGAAGGAAAGCCCAGAAGTGACAAGCAGGGTTGGTCCTTTAATACCAAGCAAAGCCAACAAAGCAGCATATGTTTAGGGATCAAAAGTTAATATACAATTTTTGGACAGGTGTATCAAATATTAGATTTTGAATTTTAGGCAGAAATTCAAAACTATAGCTCATGCTAAAACTATAGCTCATGCTATAGCTCATGCTAAAAATACTGCACTGTAGAACATCTTACCAGATCTAATCCATAAGAGAACAGACCACAAAACACCCGACCCTCTCTGCACATGAACACATTAAAAACTGTGAGTAAATGACTGCCCACAACAAGAAGTTTTAAATTCTGAGTAGTTTTGTTTAAAGCCCCCTGTTCTGTTCCCTCCCTTTCTTTTTGTACGGGGGATTGAACTCAGGGCCTCTGCACTGAGCTACATCAGAAGCCCTTTTTAATTTTTGAGAGAAGTTCTTGCTAAGTTGCTAAGCTGCCCAGGCTGGGCTCAAACTTGCTATCCTCCTGCCTCAGCCTCCCGGAGTGCTGTAATTGTAGGCATAGGCTATTACACTTGGCTTGCTTCTTTTCTTATGGGCAAGGACCTACCTTCTTTGAATAAAGATATTTAATCTTGAAGTTCTATTATTCATGTAACTGTTTTGAGAACTCATAAGAGGTTAAAAAATGTCAGTATTCAGAGGGGAAGCAGGTGATGAGCAGTTGAATCTGGTACAGCTATCACAGGCTATTTTAAGTAGGGCAGTGGCTAAGTTTACTGAATGACTCCTGTCTGAAGGGTGTGTTACTCATCACAATATCCTGATGAATTAAGTTCTCTATTTATTTTTATTTATAGACAGGGTCTCACTATGTAGTTAAGGCTGGCCTTGAACTCACTTGTAGTCCAGGCTGGCCTCCAATTCCCGGTGAGCCACCTACCTCAGGCTCCCAAGTACTGGGATTACAGGCGTGCGCCACCACGCGCTGCTAAATTCTCTTATAAAAGGGGAAGCTGAGGCCTAAGAAGTTACACAGCTGGGGGGCTGGTGAGATGGCTCAGCGGCGTAAGCGCCTGCCTGGCAAGCACGAGGGCCCGAGTTCGACTCCCGGAACCCAAGTACAAAAAAAGGGCCGGGGATATCGCTCAGCGGCACGGGCACCTGCTGGTGCAAGAGGTCCTGAGGTCGACCCCTGGTACCCACACACACACAAAAAAAAAAAAGTTACACAGCTGGGACAGAGACGGGGCCAATGGAGCCAGGCAGTGGACCTCTGGGACGCACGCTTTTAAAACCACTCCACTGCACTTGAGTCCTGAAACTACTTGGCTCCATCTGGGAATGACCTGCCTCAAACAGGGTGCTGCGGCTTCTAAGCAGTGCTGCTGGCTGCTGGACAGTTCTGCAATCTCACTGCTCTCGAGCATTTTGAACTTAGATGAAGTATGGATGCTGTAGCTCGGGGTTGGCCGACGACTTAAGGAAGTGGAATCGTGCAGCCGCAGCCTTGTCTTAGCCTCTGTAGTGGGGCTCCTGCTTCTGGATTACAGGGTCCAAAGTCACCGATGTACAGAACGTCAGCTACTAATCTGCCTCGGTAAGACACGGCCTTCCGGGCAGCGAGCAGAGCAGTCACTGTGCAGAGACCTTCTATGTACCAAGGTTTGTGGAACCTGCTCGGTCCACGTAACTTCTGCTGAACTCAAGGGTGAGAGGAATGGGAGAGTCTGGTGCTGACGTTAGGAATCCTAGAAACACAGCTTGAACAAAAGCACAGAGCGGCCCGGGGGGTGATGAGTTGAGAAACAAGCACTACGGCTTCAGAAGCACTGTCCTGCAGATGGCCAAGGCCTCAGCAAGGTACTACAATGCGTATTTACACAGGCGATCCTCCCACTTACATGTGGAATCTTAAAACAAAACAGGAAATACAGTGAATTCAGGAAAAATGGTGGTTACCAGAAACAAGGGAGAGGAGGAAGTATGAAGATTTAGGTTGAAGGATACAAAGTTGTAGATATGTGGGAGGAGCTCAAATGTCCAACAAGAGTGGAGCTGACAGTACTGTATTGTATTTGGGACTTTCGCTGGGAGTGCATTTTAGGTGCTCTTGCGCACACAGACACACTCGGACATCATGTGAGAAGATGGACATGTTCATTTAATTGACCACAGTAATCATTTCACCATATATATATTTACATATGTGTAATGTTACTCATTTTAAATAAAAAAGAGAAAAAGTTGTACAGTGCTCTTTGAGAAGAGAGGCATATACTTCCAGCATCCTGAAAGATGTCTAAAAACAGCTGTTCAAGTTTAATAAAAGTGCTCTCTCTCTCTTTTGAGACAGGGTCTCGCTATGTAGTTTAGGCTGGCCTTGAACTCATGATAATCCTCCTGCCTCAGCCTCCTGGTTGTTGGGATTACACTGCTTACCTGACTTTTCAGCTAAAGTGCTTTCCCTTAGGATACTTGGTGAATTAGAAAATCTATGTACATACCTGAAACACAGCACTGACTATAAACTACTGGCAGTATGATGACTCTGACTAGTGATCCAAGGCCACTGCTGCTAAAACAAAATAAAGATCAGGAGCAACCCCATGGAAAGAAGGACAGACATCGATTAAGAGCTCCCTGAGAACCTAGGACACATAAAGACAGATGTTTATAGAAAATGTTTCTAAAGAGATAAAATTGAGTCAAAAGAGAATTATCAAGGCTGGAATTAACCCCTCCCCCACCACGGGAAGTGCATACTTATTAAGAGTCAGACCTCAGGCCTGCGCTTACGTTAACTCGGTGTTTTCAAATCCCACACTTCAGGGATATCTGTACGTGCACTTATTCCCTCACTGGTACTCACAACACAAACGAAGGCTGTCTTGATTAAACAGCTTCCTATTTTGGAATAAGCAGATATAATTTGGTAATTTGATTTTATGTAATAAGTAGGGGACTGAACAATATTCTTCAAGGAAACAATCACAAACATGAGACCTAAAAAATCTGAGTCTTTGATAAAGGAAACTGATGCTATTTATTCAACCTGAGTTACCATGATAAATCACATTAGACTTCAAAATCAATGACCTCAAGACGCTGAGATTGCAATCAACTAGATTTCAAATCTTTTAAAAAAACTCAAAACACACCTTTTAATTTCTTTTAGCACACAAAATAATTTACTCATAAAAATAATGCCTAGTTATAGAACTCAACAGAAATTTTCAAAATTTAAAAATAAATAGCACAAGTTTGCAATTCAGATTTTACAAGAACATAACCTTTCTGGCATGTAGTGTTTCATAATAATGGAAAGGTCAATCTGTTTTGCTCTTCACGACACAAATAAGCATTCATACTATTAGTCTTTGGCAATCAACTTGCTGACAAGAAAAATTCACTGCAAAATAGAATTATTTCAAAAATGGGGTCTGGTGCCATCTAGTGAGTGACAATGGCCGTGGGTACTTGAGTACAGCATCAGCCACGAAGCGCGAGTCAGGATAGCGCACTATGCTCTCGGCTGCATGCACACCTGCAGGTACACATGCAGAAGGCCTGAAAGCCGCATGCAGAATGAAAAGCTATGCTAAGACCATGGGTGTTCTTGCTCCTTTACATGCCACGTTAACTTTTACTTTCAAGGAAAAGAAGTTAATAGGTAGTTAAAATGGTTACTGAACAAAATGGCACACTGGGGCGGGGGCTTTGGCAAATAGAGAAAACAAGAAGTTCCATGACTAACACTGTTAAACCGTCAGGCGGGAACTCACAGGGTTAAACACGTGTTGGCAACGAGTGGGGAACAACCTGCTCAGGCCCTTCAAGTTGTTTTTTTTCAGATAAAGCTCCTTGCAGAAAACTGCAAGGAACCAGCCCAAATCACCCAGTCACCCTTCTGCCTGACTGAGAGTAAACTTTGCTCAATATGCCGCATGCTAAATCCTCCACCCCAGAGGCATTCTCCTCCCCATTTTCTTTCTTTCTTGTCTCTTTGATACAGGGTTTCACTATGCAGTTCAGGCTGGCCTTGAACTCACTTTGTAGCTCAAGTTGGCCTCAAACTCACAGTGATCCTCCTGCCTCAGCCTCTCGAATGCTGGGATTATAAGCATGCGCCACCACACCTGGTGATGTCCCCCATTTTCAAACATGCAAGATATGAAGCATGATATTTAACCACACATGTGCAAGAACACGCCAGCCTCAGGGCTGGAGATGTATCTCAGTGGTAGAGGTGCTTATCGGGCATGCATGAGGCCCTGGTATAGGCAACAGGGGGCTGGGGAGGAATAAGCCCCCAGCTCTACATATGGCGACAAGTCTCTCCAGTATGATAGGAATGGGTCTCTTCAATAGAATCCCCTGGCTTCTTTTGTTTGGGGAGGGACACTGCACTGGAAAATACCCCCATGCTTTCCTTACTCGCTGTAAGTAATAAGCTTTTCTTCATTTTTAATCTCCTGATTGTACTTATAGGCTTTGCAATCCCCAAAGGGCAAACCAACTGTGTTCAGTTACATTATGTAGAGGCTGATGGAAAAGTTATGTCTGGGGTATTTATGGTAGGTCAGTATGAAAAGTTTTTCTGTGTGTGAAGGGTGCTCCTGGGTATCAAACCTACTGACCTACATCCCCAGTGCCTTTTTTATTTTGAGAAAGGGTCTTGCTGTGATCTTCCTGCCTCAGTCTCCTGAGTAGATGGGATTATAGGCATGTGTCACTTTATCTAATTCAGAATTAAAGAAAAAGCTGGTTAATCTTAAAAAATCATCAACTGATGGGCCGGTGAGATGGCTCAGCGGCTTAAGCGCCTGCCCGGCAAGTGCGAGGGCCCGAGTTCAACTCCCGGAACCCACATACGAAAAAGGGCCGGTGATATCGCTCAGCGGCACGGGCGCCTGCTGGCACGCGAGGTCCTGAGGTCGACCCCCTGGTACCCACAAAAAAAAAAAAAAAAAAAAATCATCAACTGAGCCTGCCACTAAAGTAACATTTTTAGGGACTATAATAACTGATAACCACAATGGCCACCTGGAGGCACAAAACCCCTGAAGGACTTTTGTGGTTCGCAACAATTACAAACCAACAAAAAGCCAAAACACAACAAAAAAATGAAGTAAATTTTTGTGTGGCCACTGTTATGGCTTGTATCTAAATGTCCCCCAGAGCCTCGTGTGCTCATAGGTGGGGGTTTTGGGAGGTGGCTGGGTCACGGTTGTGTGATGCTGGATTAGGGTGTGTGATACCAGGATTAAGGGTGTGTGATAACTACATTTATTTAGCATAGATCTGGGTGGGGATAATGGAAGCCTCACCCTGGGTGTAGGTGGCTTAACCAAAAGGCTTGTAGCCTGGATGGGGTAAAAGAAAAGGGAGAATCAATGCTGCCGCTGCCGCTGCCACCTCCTGCTTGCTCTGCCATGGACTGTTTCTCCTCCGGCATGCCCCTCTGCCATGCTACCCTGCCTTGAAGCCAGCTGACTATAAAACCTCTGCAAACTGTAAGCTGAAACAAACCTTTCTTCCTTTAATGTGTGGGTGTTGTTCTGTCTCAGCAATGAGAAAAGTAACTAACAGTCACATTTACTTAACTGGGTCTCTTTAATACTGTAAAAGTATTGCTGGAAGCTGGGCATGGTGGCTTAACCTGTGATCCCAGCACTCCGGGAGGCTGAGGCAGGCAGAAGGATTGTCTCAAGTTCAAGGCCAGCCTGGGGGGCACAGTGAGTTCAAGTTCAGGCTGATCTACATAGTGAGACCCTGTCTCAAAAAAGGTAGATTTCTTATAACATTTTTACAGACTGATAGGTTTTTTTTGGGGCGGGGGTAGTAACTTTTGAGAATGTTTCCTTCCTATAATGCCAGGTGCCTGGAGTACTAAGAGTATGCCTAAGACACATTTGTTGTTGCCCCTTCCTTTTTAACACTGCTTACAACCCATAATTTGTTTCTCATGGATCTCCCCCAAGAGGGCTGGGCTTTGTGCATTCTATTTATCACCACACATCCAGCACATGTAATAATGTCTGGCACATGTATACATGTGAGTTGGATGAATGAATAAACGTATGAATGAATCTTACACAGTCCAACTAATCTATAGGAAAATGGGGGAAAAACCCTCACAAAAATAAAGACAACGATAGAAAGTTAAGTAACAATTCTGGCAAGTGGAGTTACTAGACTTGATGTAAAAGAAAAAATTGCCATCATTCAACAACTGATGGTATTTGGAGATTCAAAATACCTTAAAGATTCCAACTGAAAGCATGAAAGTATCCTCTGGAAGACTCATTCACAAATCAGTTAATGTAAACCTGGTTACTACAGCAAGATGTAATAGAAGCCTCGTGTTTTGTCTCCTTCAAGCTGGGGCAGACTCTGCTGAATACACCAGGTGAGTGTCCAGAGTCCCATAGAGGGAGCGCAGGACTTTAAGGACCTTCTCTTGAATGGTGTCAACTTGTTCAGAAGGACAGTAATCATCCAGACTTGACCTGGAAGCCGGAGAAAGCACAAGAGGAAGAATACACATTAAACAGGATAAAATCACACTGCAGAGGAAAGGCTGCATGGGTCGATGGCAACGTAAACCAAAACACAGGTGAGTTGAATTCTAGAACAACAATTGAAAGCTACTAAATGTTCATCCCACGTCAGGTGTTTTACATGACTTAGTTCTTTAAGTTTCTCACCAACTCCATAAAATAGGTACAATGCCTTTAAAGAAATCTGAAGCAGAGAGAGATTCACTTGTGCAAGGGTACCTAGCTAGCGAGGTGACAGGTCTGACATGCAGTGGTTTGTGCTTAACTGCTACAGTACTAGTCTTTCCCCAAGAGGGAGAGGTCACCGGAGAACACAGGCGCCTGTGATCTTAGTGGCCAGGCATCGTTCTTCTTCTGTCAGCTGTACACAAGAGTGGGGGCTTTCCAAATGATAGAAGTGTCCTATTCTTCTTTTTTTTTTTTTTTTATGTGGGTACCGGGAGTCGACCTCAGGACCTCGCGCTTGCCGGGCAAGCGCTTGTGCCGCTGAGTGATGTCACCGACCCTTTTTTTCCTTTATGTGGGTTCCAGGAGTTGAACTCAGGACCTCGCGCTTGACAGGCAGGCGCTTACGCTGCTGAGCCATCTCACCGGCCCTGTCCTACTTCTAAAACAATTTGTTAACTACACAAATATAAAGGAACTGTGGCTTGGTCAAAAATAAAATGCGGAATGTGCTGTGTTGGGATTGTTTCCTAAGCTGCGAGGAGGAGAAAGGAGCCGAGTAGGGCAGGGCAGAATCTGCACCTTGGGAATCTTTCTAGATCTCACCAGGACAACTTGATTTGCACTGGGCCCTTAAAATACTACCACTGACGGCCAGATTAAGACGTGAACTGATGAGGTCAGTGTCACCTGCTTCTGGGCTGGGGCGAGGAAAGCTACTGCAGGATGGGCTGAGAAGAGTGGCACAGAAAGCTTTTTGAAGAAACTGGAATTAGACAGTAGCCTCGTCCTTAAAGAAATAATCTATAAGACCTCTGGCAAACTCATGGCATTCTCTAATGACCATGCTACTTTTGTGGCTTGAGGTGAAAATTTAAGACACAATAAGTAAATGATAGAGAACATGTTAAATTATCAAATCCTGACATATACTTATGGTCATATGTTATATCATGAAAGTGTTGTATATAAAAATGTAAAAGATTAATTTATAAGTCTTATCAAATGTGAGATTTCAATACTGTCAAAATGATTTCTGACTTCTTTTAAACACTTATAAAATGGTTCCTAATGGGTGTGATGGAACATGCCTGAAATCCCAACACCTGGGAAGCTGAGGCAGGAGGATCTCCATGAGTTTGAGGCCAGCCTGGGCTACATAGTAAGTTCAAATCCAGCCTGAACTACATAGTGAGACACTGCCTCAAAAGACAAAACAAAACAAAATAAAAACAAACAGAATGGTTCTGGAGGGGAGCTACTCCCAAGAGGATGCTTTAGAAATTTGTAAGTACATTTTTTTCCCAGTTTTATTTTTTATTAGTACATGATTACAGTACATAATGACTACATTCCTTGTGGGGAGTTGGTGCATAACACTCTCAATTCTTTTTTCTTCCCCTTGTCCTCCCTTCTCTTCTTCTCTTAGACCCCTTTTCATTTGCAAAAGATCTATTTCCTATTATCTATATTTTGCTATTTATATTTTGGCTTTCTTATATAAGAGAAACCAAGAGATATTTAAGCTTTTGTGTCTGATTCATTTCACTTAACATTATGTTCTCAAGGTGCATCCATTTTCCTATAAATGACTCGTTTATCCTTCTTTATAACAGAGTAGTACTCCACTGCATATAAATACCATATCTTCCTTATCTGTTTGTCTGCTGATGGACATATAGCCTGCTTCAAAGATTTAGCTGTTATCAATTGTGCTGCTATAAACCTGGGTATGCAAGTATCACTGTTAATATGATGTCTTTAAACTCTTTAGTTTATTGTGGTAGTAGGGACTGAAATCAGGGCCTCACACATACTAGGCAAATACTATATCCCTGAGGTACACCCCAGCTGGGTAGGTACATTTCTGATTGTCGTAATTTTTAGATGAATGCTGTTGACAGTCAAGTGACCAGGACAAGAGGGCTGGGCTGCTAGGAGGCTTGCAATATGCAGGAGAATTGAATATGAATCACTGTCCTGCATCCTCCATACTTTTCAAAGTTCATGAAATAATATTCACAAATGTGAGAAATTGGTGTTTAATTTATCAAGCTTAGAGCTTAATGCTTTTACATATTAACGAAGTATTTTTAAAATGGATTAAAAATAAAATGGATTAAATATGAACTATATTTTCCAGGAATGTAGTCAGTCTGTGAATTGAGAAAAGATTGGATTTTTAAGACCAGATCTTTACTAAAAATTTGTTCAGGAATTGGAAAAATTATGTCATTACGGCAGTGTGGTGTGTAGTATTTGGCCGATATAACACATACGTGTCTGTCTGCATCTGTGACTGCTATGTTTAGTGACACTTAAAGACTGATGTGGCACTTAATGCAGGGAGAATCTGTTCCCTGCCTTTCCGAGCTCATAGCAGCTGCCAGCATCCCCCAGCTTGTGGCCCAATTTCCCATCTTCCAGTCCAGCGGTGCAGCATCTTTCATGCGTGTGTGCATGCGCTCTCTCTCCAATTCTGACCTTCCTGCCTCCCTCTTTTTAGGACTGTTGTGATAATACTGGGCCCACCCAGATAATCTCATCTCAAAATCCTTCAGTTAATCATACAAGTCCCTTTCGCCATACAAGACAACATATTTACAGTTCTAGAGATCAGAACGTGGACATCTTTGGTGGATTGTTAGCCAACCATGCTTACCTTGCAATTGTCACAAGAGCAGGTTTCGGTAATTTTTTTAGTAAATAATATACAGACTGAATGAGATACTCAATTTCTTGTTCTGTGCTGATGTGGTGAGGAAGTTCTGAATAATCACAGGTTAGACCAGCTTGGTGAATCTGAAGACAAGACAATTAAAAATTACATTATAAGACTTTGTTGATTTTTTTTTTTTTTTTTTGTGGGTACCGGGGGGTCGACCTCAGGACCTCGCGCGCCAGCAGGCGCCCGTGCCGCTGAGCGGTATCACCCGCCCCTTTTTCGTATGTGGGATCTGGGAGTCGAACTCGGGCCCTCGCGCTTGCCGGGCAGGCGCTTAAGCCGCTGAGCCATCTCACCGGCCCCTGTTGATTTTGAAAGATTCTTTAATCAGTAATGGCTCTGCTGACAAATCTTTTAATTTTTTAATGGGATGGGACTGTTTTCGTCCTTAACAGTTTCTAAGTTGTAGAAGTTATCTGCTCTCTGAAATTTTGGTAGAACTGGCCTACATACTCATCTGGACCTGCTTTTCTAGCACTAATACTTCATGATCTCTTTATTATGGTTTCACTTAGTTTCTCTGTCTTTTGAGTCATTTTGATAATTCAAATTTTCTGGCAAATTATATATTTCACCTAGAATTTAAAAGTTGATATAGAACGGTAATATTATCACTTTTTTCTTTTATCATGTTATTTTGCTTTTTAAATACATATACCTAATACTACCTTCAGAGCTTTGAGAAGAGTCTTCTAGCGTATTTAATGTGTTTTCTTGTATATGGTAATGGTTGATACATTGTGTCAACTTGAAAAGTTTAGAAGTTTAACTAAGAAACTCAGCATGGGGCCAGGGGCCTCACTATGGAAACATCCTAGTCCTGTGCCCCAGAGGGCATGGAGAGGGTGTGAGTGCTACACTCGCCCTGGGGGGCAGAAAGCCTGCCTACAAAATAAGGGAGGAAAAGAGGCTTGCTCCCCCCACCTCTTTGCTCTTGCTGCTTATGCTGCCTTCTGCCATGCCACCCTGCCTTGAAGCCAGCTGATTACGGACTGAAACCTCCACAAATTGTGAGCTAAATAAACCTTTCCTCCCTTAATTTTGAGTGTCAGGTATTTTATCTCAGCAATGAGAGAAAAGTAACCGACACATATATCCTTTATGTATAATCATACATTGCTAGCATCTACACGTTTTAAATGTAAATAATGGTGTTCTGGTCTTAGCATTGGAGTAAATATTCCTGAAAACTAGAAACAAGGCTCACAGGCTGCTATCCTGCAATATAGGCTTTAACACTTTGAAAACTAAAGCTCAAATATTTCATAATTTTGCCTAGAGTACATAAGAGCAAAGCATGGAAAACACACTGATCTATTTTACTGGTGGCTTTATTTATTTATTTATTTTGGTACTGGGAACTGAACTCAGGACCTTGCGCTTGCCAGTCAGGCACTGTGCCGCCGAGCTATATCCCCGGGCCCCATTGGTGGCTTTAGATATCCACCAATGATTTAATTGGTAATGATCAGTGAATGTGGTAAAATGATGGATTCTTCATGTTCTTTCCCTAAAATAATCAGACCACCCAAGTGTTCTTACCATGCAGCTATAAGCACATCACATAATCTATGACTGAACCCTTGTCATACCTTTTTCCAATAACACTACATAGACCCCCCCAAAAATAAAAATTTCTAGATGTAATGATTAAATCACACTTGCCTGGAGATATATTTGATAATATCATATGAACTCAAAGCATTTTCAAACCCTGAGTGTCTTCTTACTCTTATTCTTAACATTATTAAACAAAAATGGGTCTGGGATTAGCTCAGGGTTAACCAAGAAATTCTTTTGCCTACATTTTTATTCTTACAAATTAAGCATTAATAGCTTAAACATCAGCTCAAATAAAGTGGTTTGCTGGATCCTGCAGCCAAAGAAAATATTAAAACATCTCTTATTGGAGTAAAAGAGGCACCAGATTAAGAGGCAGAGGAGTTGAAGGTCTCAGCTCCTGGCATAAAATCTGAGGAAAGTCACTTGAACTTTTAAGCTCCAGTTTTCTCATCTAAAGTACTGGGTAAAATGGAAAAAAAAAGCTTCAAAGACTATACAATGATCTAAAAATAAAAGAAATCATGATTAAAAATGTCTTTGGCCACAGGATTCAGATCACTGTTGACAAAAAGAGCTGACACACTCAAAATGTAGTAGCCACAGCGCTCCTATCTTTCTCCTTTGGTTTTTACAATCAGAAGTTTTCAAAGAAAGAGGAAAAGAACAGACAAAGGGAGTGCAGACTGGAATCAATAAGAAATGAACAACTTCAGAAATTCTGGACTTGCTCTTTGGTGAAGAGAGATCTGTCAACAAAATTAAAGAGTAACAGTATTTTTGCATCATACCTAAAATTGAGAAAAGAATGTTTTTCCTAGAAAACTTATCCAGTATTTGGGTTTCTAAAAACCATGCTATTTTTTCACTTATTTCTTTTCTTAGTAATTAATTTAGACTTCAGGAACACAAATAAAAATGAACCATTTGAACAAAAAGCAAACTGTTCTACTAAAAAAAATTGCCTTTAAAAGGGTCAGTTTTACACTTTAATATAAATATTTACCATTTCATAGTCTGGCACATCCATCCGTTTTTTCAAACTCCGTACAAGGGGAACTAGTGATTCCATTCTGGAAAAAAGCCAACCCACTCAATTAGACACCACAACCACATCAACTAAAATTACAGTAGCAGATGATATATTGCACTTAACGCCTACCCTGGCCAACATGCTTTGTATGATATGTAGGAATGAAAGATAAAGCTGCTTGAATATCATCTTAAAATACAAAGAAATAAATGCTCCCTATTGTGTTCCCACGTTTCCGTGTGCTATTCTTGTTCCCCGGCATTCCAACCAGTTTCCCTGAGCCTTTGAGTCAGCAACAGGGCTCCCTGCATGCGCTGAAGTGCTACCTGGGCATGCTTGGCAGTCACAGTGGGTTTCGGGGGAGGGACACCTTTACGGTCTAGATTCAAGATTCTAAAGTATCTACAATTATTTCTGATACTGTTTAAGTTTTAAACTTGGCTTGGGACTTTGTGAAATCACAAAACAGTGGGTACTCTTCAGTATTTCTAGGACTCTTGTAATTTATTTCTCTACCTTCCTCTCCCATTATAATTTCAAGAAAGAGAACAATTTTTAGAATTAACTCCCTATACTGAAAAGAAAAGGCATTAACTAATGTTAGAGTGTCTCATCAGTATTTACCAATGTGATTAAACTATTATGAATAATTTTTCCATACCACTGCTTTCCTTAATGACAATAATAAAAGCTTTGTGATATTTACATTTCAGAAATGTCTCTGAATTATTTTAAAGTAAAACTTACAGTGAGTATGTTGAATAGATAATAAACATACATAGCAACATACATAATAAACATACATAGCATAGGAAGGTGTCTCTTGCTCATATACTTCATAGCCAGGATTCCTCTCTCCAGAGGCAACCACTATCCCAGTTTCTTATTCTTCTAGAGAGCTGATAAATTATTACTGATTTTTTTCCCAGTACGGGGATTGAACCCAGGCCCTTAACACTGAACTACAACTCCTCTGCCCTCAATTTTTAAACTTTGAGACAGGGTCTTGCTAAGTTCCCCAGGGTAGGTGCAAACTTGCTATATACCTGCCCCACCTTCCCAGAGTGGCGGGATTAAAGGCATGTGCCACCATGACCAGCTCACTGGTGAATTAGTTTTAATAAGCATCACATGACAAATCTAACGGGTTGTTCATATTCTGACCTAAACACATGCTAAGTCTAACTTCCTATTGTACGTTGTAATACAAATGATTTCTTATAAGAAACTGTTCACTGTAGTGTGTGGGTGGCTAATTTTAAAGTAAGTCTGGTTTTCCTATGTGCATAAGGATAAAAATTTTGTCTAATGGTTTGTAGTTTTCTGGACTAGTTTATAGGACATTTTACTTATTTGTCTGTTTGTTTTTGCAGTGCTGGGGATTGAACCTAGGGCCTTACACATAGTAGGCAAGTGCTCTACCACTAAGCTACATCTCCAGCCCTGTAAGATACTTTAGAGAAAAGTAACTATATTCTTTCATGCCAGGTGCCACAGGACTTTTCATGCTTTCAAAGTAATGTTGACAATGTGAGAATCATGTTGACATAAGCAATCAGATGAAGAATCTGGCCTTCAAATCTTCTTCCCTCATGTCATGAACAGATTAAAGATAAACTTCACTACTTGTAGCTGGGCTATTCTTTTTTTTTTTTAACTTGACACATAACTTTACATATTTATAGGGTACAATGTTCTACTTCTACTCATGTAAATATTATGCAACAATTAGATCAGGGTAATTGTTATATATATCCATTACCTGAAACATTTATCACTTCTTCATTGAGCTATTCTTAAGGGAGGCCAGTTTTCCTGTTGCAATATATTGTTAAGTAATTTACTTCTCTATTGATGGGTTAATTTTTTTTCTTTCTTATTCTACTTAGGACAGGGACTACCCAGGTACTCATCTTTAATTCTCTATGTGACCTAGCATAATATGCTTACAGTCAGCTCTTGCACAAGAACTGAAAAGCATGTCCACTTACGATGTGTGACTTTCAGAAATTTACTTAAACTCTGTGCCTTAGTTTCCTCATCTATAAAATGAACAGAGTAACAATGTATCCATAGGCTGTTATAAGGAAAACAATGACACAATGCAAGGGAAATCCTCAGCTACAGAACACACTAAATCACCCACTAAATACTACTACTGGTGAATCTATGATGAAATAGAGTAGTATTTTTTTTTGGGTAATTGGGATTGAACCCAGGGTCTTCACACTGTGCTATAGCCCTAGCCCCTTTTATTTTGAGACAGGGTCTTGCTAGGTTGCTAAGCTGCCCAGGATGGCTCTTAACTTGTAGTCCTCCTGCCTCAGCTTCCCAGCATGTGTGTCACCAAGCCTGGCTAAATATTCATTTTTAAAAAGCAACTTATCTACAAATTCAGGAATATATTTAGGTCTGAAAATTGGTAGATTTGGAGATAAAGAAAATGTTTTGGGGCCTTACCCCGGGTTTGAAGCCCATCTCTGTACAGTTTCTTCATCATCAGCATCACACAAATCAGCAAAAGCTGCTTCTAAGTCTTCTAATTGATGAATTCGAGTATCAACAATATCTACCAAATCTTCCTTTAAATACATTGAAAAGCTGAGAATATACAGTTATTCTTTCAAAAAACAAGTGAAATCCTATTATAATGAAAATCTTTAACACATTATTTTCACATAATGATGGGCTTGACCAATAAACATAAATACACACGTGCACACACACATGCACACACACACAAACACAAAATTTTTGGACAGTCCTTTAAGATCACACTAGTAAGTTACAAGACACTACCAGACAAGTAATAAATGCATAAAATCCAAAAGAAACAAATGGTGGATACCTCAGTTAGGTTGCTAGCAGGCTTTTTAAATTGGTAGAGCTCTTGTAAGATTTTATATTCCTCCTAGAAAACAAAACATTTAAGGTTAATATTTTTTCAGTGATATGCTTTAAGACAGACTTGCCTGTGACAGAAAGACAGCATGTTACGTAATTATTCAATGGTTTGTTTGGGAGAATCAGGCAAAATGTATATTACAGATTTCTACCGTAAGCAGAATTTCTTCAGGGCAACTCTTACCCAGTTGGCCAAGACAATAAAGTATAAACAGTCACTATGGAAGATTAGGTAGCTACTGGGTCATGATATGAAAATAACATCCCATTGTGTAGATGGATCTATTCTAGGATCTTAATAAACTTTAGCTGTTTATAGGAGGTGTACATGTCTTTGATGATGATAAAAAAAGCTTTCAGGGTACAGCCATTTTTCCAGCAATGGAAGAAAAATGGAGCACAAAGACACTATTGGAAGCAAATTGACAACTACAAAACCTCTGTTAGGAGGTTCCACATGAAGGAAGAAGATGCCTGCTATGCCCAGACTCGGTGGGATAATGCCTCCCCTTGTTTGGCACAACCAGATAGTTTCATTATGTAGGTGAATATAGTTGGCCCAAATAACCCTACTTAAGGCTGCTGCCAGGAAGAAGTCATATCTAATAATCGAAACTTACTAAACACAATGTTTAGCACCACTCTCAGTGCTTCACTGATCCTAACAATCCTAAGAGTTGGGTCTGATTGTTTTTCAGTGTTAGGGATCGAACCCACGGCCTTGTGTATGCTAGGCAAATACCCTACCACTGAGCTATCTCTTCAGCCAACTGGGTATGATTATTATTCCCAGTTACTACTTGAAAAATTGCAGGTCAAAAGGTTAAATAACTTCCCCAAGATCACAGTTTATAATAATAGACGTAACAAACAGAATTCTCTACTATTTTTATGATATTAAAAACATACCTACTAAATTCTAAAGTATAATGAAGATTGAGTATCTTTTATCCAAAATGCTTGGGACCAACAGTATTTCAGATTTTTGGATTTCTTTTTTTCTTTGTGGTTTTGGGTATTAAACCCAGAGCCTCTGTACTATGCTATGTGCTCAGCCTTTTTTTAAAATTTTGAGACAGCGTCTCATTAAGTAGCTTGAACTGCTCAGCCTGGATTCAAATTTGTGATCGTCCTACCTCAGCTTCCCAGAGCACTGGGATTACAGTGTGCTACCATGCCCAGCTAGATTTTGGAGATTTTTGGATTTTGGAATATTCTGGATATACTTAACTAGTGCCTTTCATCATAAGTCTCAAAAGATGTTGAATTTTGGAGCATTTTAGATTTTGGAATTAGGAAGGCTCAAACTGGATATAATTTTAAAAGATGAAAAAGAAAGAACAATATGTGATGGAGTATAGCCTCCAAAACCTAAAATAATTACTATCTGGCTATCTGTAGAAAGTTTCCTACGCTCTAGAGAAATGCCATACAGTTCTCAAGATCTATGTTTTATAAACACTGTCTACCTGAGTGAACATTTCTTTGAAGGGATTCTTGACCGAAAAAAAATCTAAGTCAATATCTAAAACAAATGCATCGCCTTTCTTTAAAATTTCCAGAATCTCCTGAGTGCAGACTGTAGTTTGGCACTGTTGACTTTCAGAAGAACAAAAACATGAACACGATGGCTCTCGGCAAGCTTGTCCCATGCTCTGTGTCCCTGTGTCCTTCTTCAGTTCTCCTGAATAAGAGTCACAGTGAGCGGTGGCAGTGTTTTCTGAACCTTCCGGTGCTAGCTTGGGCTTCTTTGCAGAAGATGCTGCAGCATTTTCTTCTTGACTGGCACAAAGTTCATGAGGCTTCACCATAATTACATCCAACTCTAATGGTTTTTGGTTCTCTAGCTGGTCTTCAGGTACAAAGAGACCATCACTTAGGAAGTACGGATCTGTACTTGTGACCCTGGATCACAGGAAAAAAATTAAATTAAAGAAGAATGGACAAATTAGCTGACATTCCGCTATGGTATTACAGATACAAGAAGAGATATATTTGACAAAAACTGAGAGCTGTCATTAGCATTTGTTCTTCCTGTTCTCCTGTAGAATACCATGCTCCATATCCTCAGATGGGCACTCAACTGCCCAAAGTGAAGAGTACAATTCGTAGTCTACCTGTGGCCATTTCAGTAAATGCTGGCCAGTGGCTCTGAATGGAAGCAAAGTGTCTGGAGCCTTGCTTTCCCGCTCTCTGCTCCCTGGCAGCGAACACAGAAGGGGCGAGTTACGCTGGACTATGAGGACTCCCGAGATAGTGGAACGCGAGCACAGAAGGAAGTGGAGTTCCCCAAACTGTGGAGTTGCCATTAGGCCTGGACTGCGTGTGGTGAACTCTAACGTCAGAAAGAAACAAACCCCTTTGTTTAAGCCAGTGCTACTCTGGTTTCTCTCACACCAGCTGAATCTTTATCCAAAATCACCTAAGAGAAAAGTTGTAACTGGAAATAATTTCTCTTAACAGAAGCTCCCTGTGACATTCAAAGCTTTGTTAAACTCTGTACAACCATATTTTCAACATGGAAAGCAACTTAAAACTATCCATGCACTTGGAGCAGTTGCACACTGTTGCAGACCTGTCTCTATCTTTTTTTTTTACTTTCTTTCGCCCTCTCCCCCATCGCCACTTCTCCCTCTCTCCCTCTTTCTGTGTCACTGTGATGCCCAGGCTGTATCCCCAACTCCTTGCCTCAGGTGATCCTTCTACCTTAGCCTCCCCGGTATCCAGGACTATAGGCACGCCACCATGCCCAGTGGAGCTTCTGATTCCATACATATCGGCATGTTCTCGGCGTTTCAACTATATTGTACCTTGGTAAATACTCACAACAGTATAGTCTAGTATACTTCTTCCAGAGATATACCCTTATCAAGGAAAAACGACAGTACTTACTTCCTACCGCCCACACCTAGCATATACAGTTGTACGAAAAATAGATTTATGCCATAATAAAACTAATGTTCAAGCTTATTAAAAACTGTACCATCCTAAGAAAGACAAAGGCTTTATCCTCAACTTAAATTTATGTTCTTTGTAGTAACGTAAGTTTTACTTTGATCCTGTTTATACAATACACATATAATTTCAGACTGCATATATGCCATATTCATTCCATACATTTTTACTTGCAGGAGTAACTAAAATCATGAGATAGTCAAAATATTCCAAATATTGTCACAGAGTTTCAAATGCTCTGTCAAATCATGCAAAATTATTTGATTTTACATTTTAAATTAGGCCCACTCACAAAATCTGCTCTTTTACACAGACCAGTATTATGAACAATATTTATTATATTGACTAATTTTTCTTTCAAAATATATAATAAATACATTCAACTTTCATATCACAACAAAGTTATTTGTGCAAATGATAAGAGCATACTACCAAATTTATGTTAATGCAGAAATAAAAAGTATCATTTTCAATAAGACTGTATTTCACTTTCAATGTATTACCATTTCATTCCACTTTTCTTCAAGATCTAGAAAGTTGTGATTACAATGCTTAAAATATTCAGCCCATTGCAAGAGAATTTAGAAAGTATATACCGGTATTTTAAAAACTGGTATAGTATCACGATATATAAAAAACACTGGTTAAATAGCTTATACAACAAAAACAGGAACATGTAACTCAAGTCAGAGGTCCTGTAATTTAATTGAGACTAAGTAATTACCTAAAACTAATCATATTAATAAAATTAAAACCTACAATCTATTTAGCCATTGGATTTATTTAAAAAAAAAAAAAAAAACTAAAGTGACATAATTTTCCTTTCTCATTCCTAACTGTTAAACTAAACACACTATATTTTGGAGGGGTTAAGGCTTAATCTGACCCTATTTGTATATAGAAAATATTAGGAAGTTGTTATAGGAACCAAAGTAAGAAAGAAGCATTCAGATCCTTTCACACTTATAAATATGAGGAAATTACCTAATGGTTGTGGTAGAAGTATCTTTGCCTACTAAAAAATGGTGTTTTCCCTCTCTGATTTGCTGCGCCCATGTGGGATGAAGCCATATTATGTGAGAAAAGTGGCCAGCATAAACTGCAGGCATAATCCAATTTTCAATACTTAATTCTCTGAAAAAGAAAGAGAAGAACCATTAAAATGATAATGTATTTTCTCAAATGTCATTTCATCCACAGAATTTTAAGACAGCCCGTCTCAGAGTGTGGTGCCTGGGGAGGTTCCTAAGACTTTTTCAGGATGACCACTAGGTTAAAACCATTTTCTTAAAAATACTCAGGTATTATTTCTCTTTCTCATTGTATTGACATTTGTCAAAGTCCTGATGGTTTAATAGCAGTAGTGAGTTGATGTCCTAAGATTAATCAATACAACAGCACAAAATCTATATGTAGTCACTGTTATTTTTCGTTATGAAGGATTAGTAAAACAAACAAACAAACAAAAAAAACCCACAGCAGCAGCTAGCTTCATTGAAGACTGCCCTTGATTTTATTAATGCTTGACTGTGAACATGTTCTTTTAAATATTGTGTGTGGCAAAAGACAAATACACAGAAAGCACTTCTGCTGCATACCTTGGAGTACAATGGTTGCCCCAAAGAAAAGCATTTGTGTTTCAATTGTAAACCAAACATCATTTTTCTTGAAAGAAGGAATAATCAAAGCCTGGTGTGGTGGTGCCTGTAATCCCGGCACTTAAGTATTTTTTTGTTTTGGAAGATATATTTAGTTTTCACAAACAATTTTATGTCAGCACATAACGCATATCTGTTTCATTTTTTTTTTTCAATCTGTAAAATATAAAGCTCCCAAATATAAAAGCAAGTAAGGACAGCAGTAGAGCCACCACATTTCTTTAGGAAATAGTGTTGCCGGGCATGGTAGCACACACCTATAATCCCAGCACCTGGGAGGCTGAGGCAGAAGGAATGCTGCAAGTTCAAGACCAGCCTGGGCTACACAGTGAGGTCAAGGCCAGCCTGAACTACATAGCAAGACCCTGTCTCAAAAAGCCAAAAAAAAAAGGACTTATTGTTGTGATTTGGAGTTTTGGAAAAAGTCAACTGAAAGAAATGCAGTCAGGTAAAATTAATCAGCTTACAACTGTATTCATGAAGGGACTGTGACAGAATTTTAGAGAACTACATTACAGAAAAAGAGGCCACTGTGTCATTATGAGATATATTAGATATGATCCTATCCGAAGGATGGAGTAGTAATTCCCAAATTTCACTTCCTTCTGTATGATTCTATATAACTAAAAGTCAACAGGATTTGTGACCTGAAAATAAACTGAGAGGGAGAAAGGGCTCAATACTTGAAAAAAGGATACACAAATTAAGACGATGTTACAGTTTGTGTCTGGATGTCCCTGCAAAGCCTCATGCAGTCATGGGGCTGGGCGTTTTGGAGGCGGCTGAATCTACAGTTTGTGACTGATTCATGGTGCAATGCTGGGATTATGGCTAGGGCAGGTAGCCTGCATACACTATAAAGGAGGGAAAGAGTCAGTCTCTCTCTTTCTCCCTCCCTGCCCCTCCCTCTCCTGCTGTCTCTGTCTCTGTGTCTCTCTTCTCTCATTGCTTTTGCTGTCTTCTGCCACCATGAACTGTTGCCCCTCTGCCATGTGCCACCCTGCCTCGGAGCCAGCTGATTATGGACTGAAACCTCCACAAACTGTGAGCTAAATAAACCTTTCCCCTTTTAACTTTCGGTGTCCAGTATTTTGTCTCAGTAATGACAGAAAAGTAACTAACACAACATAGAAGATTATTAACAAAAATCACATTACCCAAACAGTGTTTCCTTATCAAACACGGTGTCTGCTGGCATATTTACAGGAATAAGGAGGTCTGGATGGGAGTCGAAGTGTAAAAAACTTATATTACTGGCAGGAAGATGCTTTGATCCTATGGCTTGATATATGAAAGGCAGAACCTGTGAAAGACACACACGTGCAGATTCAGAATCAGCACTGAAATCCTGAGCGCACTCAAGTACAGACAGAAAAACAATGCTGAACATAACTACACACAATTTGAAGCACACCAAGTTGTTAAAAGTGGGAAAAATATAAAATTGGTTTATTGGAGGTGGCTCAAATGAACCTTATTTTTTCCTCAGAACTTCCAATTTGATCTCTAGGTGCCTTCCTGCTCCCATCTCAAATCGAACAGTTAATGCAGGAAAGCAGATCGGGACTAGGGCTCAAGAACGAACTGCTAGTTAATGCCCATTCAAGCACTAACTGTATGTTTTTGGTACCCTAGGTCTTGGGGTCTTTCCAGTACCTTTAGGGTGATAGCATTGCACTAGGCAGTTTGTAAGTTTTTCTCACTTTACATCCTCTAGAGTTCTAGGATTAATACTGAATTTGAAAGTACCACCTAACCAACACTTTGGTCCTCTGTCATGCCCATAGACACTATGTTTAGGTCCCGGGAAACCCAACTCTTTCTTTTCTCTTAACTTTCTCTACCAGTACATCTCTCTTCCTCTTTTTAAAAATATATTTTGTGTGGTGCTGGGGATCGAGGCCTCAAGCGCTCAAGGCAAGGGGTTTACCCCTGAGGTACACTCCTAGTCTCTTTTGTTTTTTATATCCAGAAAACTTCCACGGTTTATGAATGTTACTTTTAAACAAATTCCTCAGATCTACGGGTCTCCTCCGTTGGCTTCCAGAAATCTAGACTAAGGCATCGATTTTACTACTATAGAGCAGCACAGTCACGAAATGGAAAAGTCTTTTAGTGTTAATAATTTCTAGCCCCTCCCCCCCTTTTCTCTTTTTCTTTTTTTTGAGACAGGTCTCACTATATATTCCAGGCTGGTCTCGAACTCGGGACAATCCTGTCTCAGCCTTCGGCGCGCTCGGATTACAGGCGTGCACCACCATGGGCACCGCGCTAAATGTCACAGGTACACAGAATACACACGATAGTACAACTACTGTCCCGGTGCGGTGTACGCGAGCTCGGTTCTCAGCATCAGCCTCCCACTGAAGCAGCAGGGCTGAGGTGGTGAGGCCGGGGACTGCGGGAAGCAGCGTCAATCGCAGGCCAAGAACGCCAGACTGGGCTCCGGGCGATTCCGCCCCAGGCCGGGCGGCCACCCGCTCACCTCCTGATGATCCTCCACCACCCACACTGGGAGCTCAGGGTAGCGCCGCAGGCAGGGGCGCGGTCCCGCGGAGTCACTCATGCCTGGAACCCGGGGCGCCCCGCGAGCACACCGGAACTCGCCAGCTGCGGCCCCACCGCCCTCTCGCGGCGGAAACACCCGCTCACCCGGTTGCGCTTCCGGATTGGAGGACTAGAAGCCGGGGGCGGGCACCAGAGCGTCTGAAGTGGACGATTGGTCTGTACGTCCATCGCTCTTGTTGATGCACCAATCACCTCGTAGAAGGCGCTGCGGCGAGCCGGAGAGTTTTCCCTCCCTGGGCCGCCGCTTTCTCCTGTCGGCTTCTTAATTCCCTCGGCTTCCTGTTCCGGAGGCGCGCGCGGAGCTCGCCCTGGGCTGCTGCAGTGTTATCCTCACTTTGTTTTGACTGCTACCTGGAGGCCCTTTGTAGGTAAACCGGGTACCCTGAGGGAGTTGGAAGGAGGAGTGTTTCCGAGGGTCTGGCTTTAAAGGAGTTGGAGTCCGCTGCTGGGCGAAGGGCGCCCTAGAGTTGGGGTCCGACAGCCCCGCTCCAGATCTGCAGCTGGAGGCGAAAGAGTGACCCCGGGCCGGGAGCCCGCAGGTGAACAGAAGCGGGAAAGGATGCCTTCCATTCATTCGTGCAGCGTACGCGACGGTCGGGGCCGGGCCGCCCAGGAGACTCCGACGGGGGCGAGGCGAGAGCCAGCGCTGGCCTCGTGGGGCGCTCGGTCTGGCGGGAGATGCGAGCCGGGAAACAATCGCGGGTCGGCCTGGTGACGGGGACCGGGCTGCAAATTCTCCCGGGAGAGGGGGCTCTCAGTAAAACCATGGTCGCACTTTACAACTCTGTGTGCATTGACACACGTTCCTGGACGCGTTAACTGTTCGGAACAGCTCCCTCGCTTTACCTGCTTCCAAACAGCTAGCCGGGAGCAAGCGGTCGCAAAAACAGTTTCTTTTCCACTTGCAGCGAATTTCTTGAGTTTTGAATTAAGATTTGCATCCGCAACACAGCCTGACTATGCCTTTAGTAAACTACCTTTACGGTCAGGTTTTTTTTTTTTTTTTTTTTTTTTTTTTTGTGGGTACCAGGGGGACGACCTCAGGACCTCGCGCGCCAACAGGCACCCGTGCCACTGAGCGATATCACTGGCCCCTTTTTCGTATGTGGGTTCCGGGAGTCGAACTCGGGCCCTCGCGCTTGCAAGGCAGGCGCTTACGCCGCTGAGCCATCTCACCGGCCCCGGTCAGGTTTTTTGACTGTAGAAACATCCAGGAGGGTCTGATAGTGAGTGTTCCTTTGTTACAAGCTGCATAGGAGAGTTAATGATCCTGTTAGCCACCTCTAACTCCATCGTGCACCTTTGTGATCCCCTAGACCCTGTGCTGTGCCCCCTTTGTTGTACTTAATTGCGTTGTATTTTCCTTTTTCTTTTCTGGTGTTGGAGATTTTGTTTTTTTCCCCTGGAGTTGAACTCAGGGCCTTCACACTGATTTACATCCCAGGTTTTAAAATTTATCTCTGTTTTGAGACAGGGCCTAAGTTGCCCAGGTTGGGCTCAAACTTGTGATCTTCCAGCTTCGGCCTCCCAGAATATTGGGATTACAGGCATGCATCACCACACCTGGCTGGTGTACTTTATTTTTATTTATTTATTTTTTTTTGTGGGTACCGGGGGTCGATCTCAGGACCTCGCGCGCCAGCAGGCGCCCGTGCCGCTGAGCGATATCACCGGCCCTTTTTTCCTATGTGGGTTCCGGGAGTCGAACTCCAGCCCTCGCGCTTGCCAGGCAGGCGCTTAGGCGGCTGAGCCATCTCACCGGCCCTGTATTTTATTTTTAAAAAACATTTGAATTTGGAATTTGGGTTCTGAGTTCCTTGAGTCCTGGAGGCTGTGTGTCTTACTCATCTTTGAGTGCACAGGGCCTGGCCAGTGCCTCTGATGTATAGTCTCATTAAATGCTGCATGGATCAGTGAAAAGATGTGCTTTGCAGGGTTGTCCCCGCTCCATGGTTTTGATAATGCAGATCTCTTGACATACGTGGAAGAGAAATGTACACTTGTGCCAAAGAAACGTATACCATTGGTGAGACAGTAAAATTTATTGACCATCTGCTGTACAGGAAGCTCTGCAAGGCACTGTGCAGGATACAGAAACGATGGTGAATCAACCTGTGTCTTTGAGGAGCTGATCTAGTAGAGGAGTCCAACATGAACACACGTGACTACAGTATGAGGCACTCTCTGGTAAGTGCTGTAAGAGGAAAAGTACTGACTAAGCGATGGTAGTCTAGAGGGCATGGATCGCTTCCCAGAGGGAGTCAGGCAAGGCTTCACAGAGGAGGCGGATGGATAGAAATTCACTGGACAAATTCATAGGGTAGGAGGTTGGAGAGAATGGGCGCAAAGAGCAGGTTGAGTGGTGGTACTTGGCGTGTCAATCATCTGGGAGAGTCTGGGATAGCAGAGGCTTTGTGGGGAGGATAATGGGTAAGCCTGGAGGGAGACACTGGGTTGACATTCTATAGGGTCTTCAGTGTCAGACAGAGTTTGAACTTCATTCTGTTGGCTCTGAGTAGCCTGTGATGGTGGGCTCAGCTGTCTGGGCCCCAGATTTATCCTGAAGGCATGGGACTGAATAACTGTTAATCATAGTATTTGGTACTCTCATACATTAAGCACAGTGATTGATACAGCTCAGTAATCTGCAGTTATTTTTGAGAGCCACTTGAAAGTCTAATCTTTTATTTTTGTGGGTACCAGGGGTCGACCTCAGGACGTCGCGCGCCAGCGGGCGTCCGTGCCATTGAGCGATATCACCGGCCCTTTTCTCATATGTGGGTACTGGGAGTCGAACTCAGGACCTCGCGCTTGCCAGGCAGGCGCTTATGCCGCTGAGCTATCTCACTGGCCCCTGAAAGTCTAATCTTAAGTCTATTGATACACATAGAAAAACTTACGAAAAATGTTTCTGAATTAGAGGTTTTGGGCTTAATATTTATTTGATTTTTTAAAAAGTATTTTGGAGGGCCGGTGAGATGGCTCAGCGGCGTAAGTGCCTGCCTTGCAAGCGCGAGGGCCCGAGTTCGACTCCCAGAACCCACATACGAAAAAGGGGCCGGTGATATCGCTCAGCGGCACGGGTGCCTGTTGGCGTGCGAGGTCCTGAGGTCAACCCCCCGGTACCCACAAAAAAAAAAAAAAGTATTTTGGAGAATCTAGGTATTTAGAATGTTTTTGTTTTTTTCAGACAGGGTCTCAAAATAGAGTTCGTTTTGTGTAGTTCAGGCTGGACTTGAACTCACTATATAGCTCAAGCTGGTCTTGAACTTGCAGTGATCCTCCTGTTTCAGCCTCCCAAGTGCTGGGATTACAGGCATGTGCCACCATACCTGGCTAGAAAGTCGTTTATGTTCATATATTCTATGAGATGAACTGAAAGTGAAAATAAGAAATCATATGTGTTGCATTAACAAGATTATAGTTATATTTGAATTTGAATGCTGGTCTCACTGTGGTGTTTGTGTTTGGTCCATGCCTGCCTTATTTTGCAGAGAAGGGAAACTTACATGTGTAGGAGAAGTGCAATGATTTCTTCCCCAGTCTTGTAGCATATTAGAGATAGCTTATGCCTATGTTTTTAGTCTTTTTAGCTACTGATAATTTTGAGTCAGAGACATACAATAAAAACATCTTAAAATTTAGTTGGAAACTTCAATGTAGTTTAATGTCTTAATTTTGTTAGTAAGCTAAGTGCTTTGGAGAATGCAAAGTCAGCGTTAAGATAATTTCAGAAATACTTAATATCATTGGCAGTTTGAAAAACCTTTTTATGTCTATTTCATTCTTTCCGTCCTTTAGAACTTATATTCTCTGTGCCAGATGTGAGGTACCCAGATGGTACATCATGATGCAAGGCAGTACGTGGTGAGTGCTGGGAATGGTGGTGATTTGGGAGAACAGAGAGGAAGCAAGACATGTACTGGGGCATAGAGTGTGGGAAGGATTTAGGTGCCTGGGAAGAGGGAATTGTGTTCATTCTTCCAACAGTGGACACAACACAACAGAGGTTCATTTACAGGGCTGGAACCCAGACCACAGCAGTTAATAGAACATTACTGGATCCCTCCCTTGATGAACCTTGCAGCTCTGATGTGCAGGGAGACATTGAAGGTAGAATTGTGAAGTTACTTGGTAGATTGTGATTTTTGTAAGATCTGCCAGAGAAACACATATTGCTGTGTTGAAGGATCACAACGAAGTGTTGTGAGAGAAGGGAATGAGGGCCTGGGGCAGTGACGGGGGCCGTCAGCAGGCCAGCAGGGATATATTTTTAGTAGCCAGGCAAGACATGGGGAGAAGTAGATGAATTGGGAAGATTTAGAAACAAAAATAATCAGCACTTGGGAGGCTGAGGCAGGAGGATTGCTGTGAGTTCAAGGCCAACCTGGGCTACAAAGTGAGTTCAAGGCCAGTCTAAACTGCATTGTGAGACCCTATCTCAAGAAACCAGAATAAATAAATAAAAAGGTAAGAATTTTATTTTTAAAAATATTTTTTATTAAGTTATATAGTTCTATAAATGATAAGAATTTTAAAATAACTTTTTTGCTAAATGGAGCCAGGGAGGAAAAGTGGTCAAATGATTCTCTGCTACGTGTCTTAAGGAACATTAAATGCTAAGAAAGGGGCAAGTGTTGGCGTCTTGGAGGAGAGGATCATTAGGATGTTTAGTTGAATTTGTGGAGTCAGTGAGATGTTGAAGGAGAGAGGACCAGTTGCTAGCTGCCAGTGTGGGTCTAGAGCGCAGCAGTTTGTGGATGAACATGGATCCTTGGGAGGTGCGGATTCCCAGGGATGAGTGGTGCCCGGAGTGGTGCAAGCGGGCAGGGTCCCTTGGAGAGAGTGAGCAGAGGGTTGCAGTTCCAAGCAGAGGAGAAGCTGGCACAGAAGACGGCCTGGAGGAGAAGCCAGATATTAGGGAGCACACAGCAGGGGTGTTGTGTCAGGGAGCCAAGGAGAATCACCATGAGGATTAGGACAGCTGGACTGAAGGCTGCACAAGCGTCAAGTAAAATGAATGAAAATGGCCATTGGTTTTCAAGGCACCGGGCCTTGTGAATCCACGCGAATGAACTGATGTGTAGCATCCGCGCTGGATATTCCTGTATTTCACAGTACAGACCCTCAGTATTCTGCCCAGTATAGTACTTGTGTGACCACTGCATCTTGTTTGCACATTGTTAGGTAGACCTATGATGGTTGCGTTGGTACAGAACATGTGTAGATTTTTTTCTTGTTATTATTCCCTATTAATATAGTACAACAATTACTTGTATAGCATTTACATTTTTTAAGGTATTATAAGAAATCTAGAGCTTCTTTCCTTTTTTTGGTGCTGAGAATTCAGTGCAGGGCCTTACATAAGCTAAGCACACGCTCTGTCACTGAGATACACTCCCAGCTTATGACTTAAAGTATATGGGAGAATATACAGAGGCTTTCTGCAAATAGCGTGCCATTTTATGTGTCTTGTATTGAGCATCCTTGCATTTTGGTGTCTGTGGGGATGAGGGTCACGGCACCAATCTCCTCGAGTACTGAGGAATAACTGTACACTTTTGTCTTAGCTTGGGCTGGCATAACTCAGTGTCATAGATTGGCTGGCTTAATCAACTAACATTCTATTTCTCACATTCCTTGGCGGCTGAAAGTCAGATCAGGGTTCCAGCATGCCTGGGTTCTTTTCCATGGGGAGGACTCTCTTCTTGCTTAGAGGTGGCTGCCTTCTTCCTATATCCTCACCTGCCAGAGAGCTCTCCCATCTCTTTCTCTTTTCATAAAGGCACTATTCCCATCTTGAAAACACTTTATGACTTACTGTCACCCTAACTACTTCCCAGAGGCCCCGCTTCTGTAGAGCATCAAATTGGGCTTCAGCATATGGATTTTGAGGGGGGCACAGGTGGTCAGTAGCAAACATTTCAGGTTGTTGGGTCCCCAAGAAGAGGAGAAAGAAAATGCAAAGTGGAAGGAGAACGGAGGCCAAGCAAAGTATTTTACATTGGAATAGACCTGAGCTTTTGAAATGCTGATCTGAAGGGTCCAGTAGGTGGGGAGGTGGAATGTGGCAGAGAGAGGGTGTTGATCCCAAATGTATGTTTGCGGAAAGGATCCAGAGAGCACGTGGGAAGGAGCCTTTGTTGGGAGAAGGAAGTGGGGGAGGACAGAGTTGGATGCAGATAGGTTTGTAAGGTTTGGTAGACAAGTTGAGTTAGTTCCCTTCTGATGCATTAGTGTTTCCATTTGGTAGGAAACGAGGTCGTTGGTGACTGTGAAGTGGGTTTGGGATGTCAGGAAGGGTGCCCTCGGGGTCACAGTGGTTATGGTGGAAGGCGAGTAAACTGGCTGCTGCAGAATGCTGGGATCTTGTGGCAGAACCTGCGACTAAATTTATACGGGCACCAGTCTGCCCAGTTGGGTATTTTTTGATAGTATACTTTTCTGGCTGACCTACAGGAAATGAATTGGTGGGTCATTCTAAGGCTGGGCACTGCCTGGTTTTTGTGACTACAGCAGAGTGGGGCAGAGCAGTGTATATTACATAAAAAGCAAGTCACTGGGGTGCTGGGCTGTAGAGTCAAATGAGTGGGGAGGCAGGTTGAGACAGGAAGATGCTGGTGCAGTGTAGAAAACAAGTATGTGGATGGGGCAGGACAGGGAGGTGATGATCAGAGAAGAATTTGAACAAGGACCTGACAGCAAATGTTAGAGCGGTGGATGCTGAAGTTGTCACTTTGGAGGTGGAGCAGCTTTAAGGTCTGACGAGGTCCCGGGACTGACCATGGCACTGGGTTGGGTGAGACAGGGGAAGAGTTTATTGATCAAAAAGTGTTAGAGAGAACTCAGTGTTAGATGGGTGGAATATTCCAGTGGCCTAAGGGGTCTGTTAGGTGGGCAGGCATTTAGAAAACCCTGTTTACATGCTGAGGTTTGTTTTGTTTTGTTGTCTTAAACTTTCCCCTTTTTCTTCCCACTGGCAAAGTCACAGAATGTCCTTCCACCCAGGACGAGGGTGTCCCCGAGGGCGAGGAGGACATGGAGCCAGACCCTCAGCACCAGCCTTCAGACCCCAAAATCTGCGGCTGCTTCACCCTCAGCAGCCTCCTGTGCAATATCAATATGAACCTCCAAGCGCGCCTTCCACCAGCTTCTCCAACTCTCCAGCACCCAATTTTCTGCCTCCACGACCAGACTTTGTACCCTTCCCTCCGCCCATGCCTCCATCAGCACAAGGCCCTCTGCCCCCCTGCCCCATCAGGCCCCCTTTCCCCAACCACCAAATGAGGCACTCCTTCCCAGTACCCCCTTGCTTCCCACCCATGCCCCCTCCAATGCCTTGTCCTAATAACCCCCCGGTCCCTGGAGCACCTCCCGGACAAGGTACTTTCTCCTTCATGATGCCCCCTCCTTCCATGCCCCACCCCCCGCCCCCTCCAGTCATGCCGCAGCAGGTTAATTATCAGTACCCGCCGGGGTACTCACACCACAATTTCCCACCTCCCAATTTCAATAGTTTCCAGAACAATCCCAGTTCTTTCTCACCCAGTGCTAATAACAGCAGTAGCCCTCATTTTAGGCATCTCCCTCCGTACCCACTGCCAAAGGCTCCCAGTGAGCGCAGATCGCCAGAAAGGCTCAAGCACTATGACGATCACAGGCACCGAGATCATAGAGATCATAGTCACGGACGAGGCGAGAGGCATCGGTCCCTGGATCGGCGCGAGCGAGGCCGCAGCCCGGACAGGAGGAGGCCAGACAGCCGCTACCGCTCGGATTACGACCGGGGGAGGACACCTTCCCGCCACCGCAGCTACGAGCGCGGCAGGTGAAAGCGCATGGCAGTTCTGTGTCGAACAGCAGAGGCCCGACCCAGTGCATTTCCACTCACCTGCAGACCAAGTGAAAAGCTTGTGTATTTCTCGCTATGAAAGGAAAGAAATAACATTTTGGTCCCAGTTTTCAGAAGGGCAGAACTGACATGTGAATAAGGTGATGTCAAGGAAAAACACTTGAGAAGCTTTCCAAAATTACCAGTGTAGATACAATTACATAAACCTTTTACTCTGCATAGTACAGCTGACATTTTAGTGATGATGATCCCGTGACATGAAAGGTCTTAGGTTATTTCTGTGTTATCAGAGATTTCATTCGGTTCAGTGCAGTCGTCATATCAGAGTATAGCGTTAGAGTTATTTTGGAATTGGTGACTCGCTTATGTTGTCAGTCAAGAATCAAATTAGTAATTCAGAAGCAGAGCTTGCTCTCTGATTTTTAGGGGATATGGAAGTTTATTGTACATTGTTGCCTGTTTGCTTAGTTTCTTTGTAAAGTGAAGTTATTAGTTACATGTTATCAAAGTGATAGTTTTCAAAATAGCTTTTAGTCTGATTTTGTTGCATGGAAATGTACTCATACTGAGGAAAGTTGTATTTGAAAAACATAGCTCTATTCTAGAGTTATATTTGTTTTTTTCAAAAACCAAATTTCTGAAAGCACAAGAGAAAGTTTCGAGTGGGCATTCTTAAAACTGGGACTCTAGTGGGCTTCTAGAAATACCTGGAAGTCACTTGCAGTTTTACAGTTGTATGTGTGTTTCTTTTGGAAGCCTGTGACAGATTTTCAAAGAGGTGAGTGTGAGTTTGTGTCCTCAAAAAGCTAAGAACCTTCGGCTTATATGAAAAATAAAAAAGACACGTAATCATTATAGCTTATTTATGCTATTAGTGAACTGTATGTCCCTGAAGATTTGAGGCCCCAGTGGTCAACCTCGTAGCAGTGCTCCTTCCCCCAGTGCTGTCTCTGCCTTCACTGTCTTTGGGGAGATTGTGGGAAACGTGCTTGTGCTCCCCAGACCAGGCACTGCCCTTGGTGAGGTGGTGGGGAGCTGCTCTTGGCTCTTGTTGGGGATCCACAGCTGATCATGGGCATCCGTTCATGTCTTGGTTTTATTTATTTATTTTTTTTGTGGGTACCGGGGGGTCGACCTCAGGACCTCGCGCGCCAGCAGGCGCCCGTGCCGCCGAGCGATATCACCGGCCCCTTTTTTGTATGTGGGTTCCGGGAGTCGAACTCGGGCCCTCGCGCTTGCAAGGCAGACGCTTACGCCGCTGAGCCATCTCACCGGCCCTCATGTCTTGGTTTTCGCACTTATGTCAGGCTCGGTTGATTGACTCCTGCCTGGGTTTTTGGCCGGTACAGTAAATGGTAGTGGTCGTGCTCTGCCCTAAAGAGAGCGACTGGTCCTCTGTAGGTTCGAAAAGGAAATACCTGGGCCCAGTGGAGCGTGGAAGGGAACCTTTTTCTTGTGATTTGACTCATTTCTTCTGCACCACCATGTCTGCCAAAAATTTCGTTCTTAAATGCAAAATCCTATTGGCTAGATATAAAAAAACAAATGAAATTTCAGGAGTTTTCTCTAATTAGAGTTTGTATTTGGAAATATAGGCAGTTATCCTTTTTTAGCAGCTGTGTCATTACAATCACATTAAATCATTGACATGTGGCACCATTCACTAACTTTTATAGTTGAAATTTATTACCTGAATGTAAACTAGAATTTTAGAAATATATCAGATGAAGAATGTAGAATCCCAAACTCTGGTTGTTTTATTTTGGACAGCTAGTATGTAACAGAGGGTTGTGTATATGTCAAGAGCATATTATTCAAAGGAATCTTTTTTTAATTTTTAAAAATTTTTATTAGTGCATGTTCGCAGTACATAATGATTACATTCATTATCGGGCTTTTTGAGAATAGGAATCTTTAAGTGAAAAAATAGTTTTTGTCTTAATTTCTAAGCAGTTACTGATTCCTAACAGCTTTGCAAGTTTTATTTCAGTGTATTGACATTTTTTCTATTTGGATATAATTGTTCTTTGTTTTTTGGGTTTTTTTTTTTGAGACAGGATCTTACTGTGTAGCCCAGGCTGGTTTTGAACTCATGTAGCCCAAGCTGGCCTCAAACTCGTGGTCCTCCTGCCTCAGCCTCCTGTGTGCTAAGATGTAGGTGTGTGCCACTATGGCTGGTTAGTTGGGGGAAAATTTTGAGTTTAGGCATTTTATAGTCTTCTTGCTTATCTCTATTTCTAAAACTTTTTGAGTGCCTGTGTAATGCATAAATAGCTTCAGATTTTTGAGTATTTCAGATTTTCAGATTAGGGATACCCAGAAGGTAAAGCTTGTGTGAATGTTCCAAAGTCCAAAAAACTTTGAAATTTGAAACACTTCTGGTCCCAGCATTTGTGTAAGTAATACTCAACCCGTCTAGCATTTCTCCTCAATTCTAACATTGGTTACTTCCCTTGATTTGTAGTTCTGATTCACATACACTTGAGTTCACCTTTTTGTTTCAGATCTTCATTATATTATTAAATAGACTCAGAAGCTATTTTTATTATTATTTTTTTGTTTTTGTTTTTCTGAGACAGGGTATTGCTTTGTAATTCAGGCTGGCCTTAAACTCACTATGTAGCACAGACTGGCCTTGAACTCACAGTGATCCTCCTTTCTCAGCCTTCCAAATGCTGGGATTACAGGCATATTATTATCATTGTTATTATTATTATTTTTTTTTATGTGGGTACCGAGAGTCAAACTTAGGACCTTGCGCTTGCCAGCAGGCACTTGTGCCACTGAGCGATATCACCAGCTCTTGTTTTTTTTCCTTTATGTGGGTACCGGGAGTCAAACTCAGGACCTCGCGTTTGCCAGGCAGGTGCTTATGCCACTGAGCTATCTCACCGGCCCTATTTTTTGGTTTTTTTGAGGCAAGGTCTCACTATGTAGTGCAGGTTGGCCTTGAACTCGCTTATGTAGCCCAGGCTGGCCTTAAACTCATGGCGATCCTCCTGCCTCAGCCTCCCAAGTGCTGGGATTGCAGGTATGAGCTACTACCATCGGCTGAAGCTATTATTATTATATTCCAGTTTTACCCTGGAAGGTTTTAAAATTCCCTCACTTCACTCTACACTGGGTAAACCCAGAATCTCTAGTCAGGGTTTTTTCCAGGTAAAAATAGCATTCACGTGACTTAATCTGGTTGCATCGCAGTTTGGTAACAGCTAAAACTTCAACTCATGCCTGTAATGCGTAAGTGTGTCTTCCATTTTAGAACTTTGTCCTAATTTTTAATACTATAAAGGCCTGAATTTGCATTTACTTGATGGATAAATAGGGTTTTCTAGAAATCAATAAGCAGGAGAGACCTTTAAAGTATTTGCTGTAGGTTAAGTAATCAGAGATTGGCTGGTTGGAAGGTCTTGAGAGAAGGTTGTGATAGAATTCCCTTTTTTGTTTAGCATCAAGTATGACTTCTTTCTCTAAGGAAAACAGCAGAAACTGTCCAAGCAAGTTAACTTCTGTAAGGAGAAAAGCTCTTTTATCCTCTAATAAATTAAGAAGGAATAAAAATGTTCCCTAGTGAATAGTGCCTGAAGACTTCTTAGATATGTAAGATATGGTCTGTTTATTTAGGAGATAAATTCAGTGAAGAGATGGTGTTTTTGAGCCTTTCTGTTGAAAACAGTTCTGTGTATTAATTCCTTTAAGAGAGCGGGAACGGGAGAGACACAGGCACCGGGACAACCGAAGATCACCATCTCTGGAGAGGTCCTACAAAAAGGAGTATAAGAGATCTGGAAGGTAAGCAGGGAGTTGACATTGAAAGAAGTCACAGGATTATCCATCTCCTTGAATTTAGGTTATGTGCTTGTGCAGAGCGGCAGCAGCGTCTTGGTAATCGCTCAGAGCCTGGCCAGGATGGCCTGTGTAAAGCTAAAGTAGCCCAGCACTTCAAAGTTTACTTTCTACTTGTATGAATTATGCACAAGGAAAAGCTTGATCATAAGCCACCTGATTTGATAATAATGATAGAAAACTATGCATTCATAATTCAAGGTATTTTTTTAAAAAACTTTGAGAATTCATAATTATGCTCTTAAATTTATTCAATTTATTTTGGGAAGAAAACAAAACTGCAGTTATATTTTCTTTAGAAATATTACATCAAGGGCCGGTGAGATAGCTCAGCGTCATAAGTGCTTGCCTGGCAAGCGCAAGGTCCTGAGTTCGACTCCCGGTACCCACATATGGAAAAAGGGCCGGTGATATCGCTCAGCGGCACGGGCACCTGCTGGCGCGCGAGGTCCTGAGGTCGACCCCCGGTACCCACAAAAAAAAAAAAAAGAAAGAAAGAAATATTACATCAAGATTGCTATAATCCAAAACTTACTGCTTAAAACCAATTCTCTGTCCAGAATTATAAAAAGTACATGGTCATAAGTAATGGTAATTAAGAGCAGCGTTCTGGAGACTGAGAGATTTAGGGTCATTTATTACCTCTCCCAACTTTGTTATTGGGCAGAGTTATCCAACATTTTTAAGCCTCAATGTCTTTATCTGTAAAATAAGAATAGTTATATTTATTGTATTGAGTGGTGAAGGCTCATTGAGATAATACACATTAAACACTTAGAACAAGGCCTAAAGTCAGTGACGAATAAATGGTAACTAAATATTATATGAGTACTTGTCTTTAAAAATTGGTAGAATAGGGCCGGTGAGATGGCTCAGCGGCTTAAGCGCCTGCCCGGCAAGCACAAGGGCCTGAGTTCGACTCCCGGAACCCACATACAAAAAAGGGGCCGGTGATATCGCTCAGTGGCACGGGCGCCTGCTGGCGCGCGAGGTCCTGAGGTCGACCCCCTGGTACCCACAAAAAAAAAAAAAAAAAAAAAAATTGGTAGAATATAAGAAAAGCAGAAAAGGGCATTTAAATGTGAAATACATTAATGGGATTGAAACAGCAATACAACTGCATTTGTAAATAAATGCAGGTGTTGGTTCTCTGAAAGATCACGGGGAAGAGAATAGAGCATGTGTGAAGCTTGCAGTGTGGAGAATGCTCTGAGAGGGGCAGGCCTGTAGGTTGGGAAATCAGTTTTAAAGTCTTCTGTAGTAATCCACACTGGAAATGACTGCGGCCTGGACCAGGCCAGGGACAGTGGTGATGGGAAGTGGCCGTCATGGAGATATTGACGGTATTTATAAAACAGGTGGGTGGGACTCAATCACTGATCGATGTCGGGGTAAGAAGAGTCGAGTGATCGCCTGGAATCTGGTGTTCCTGATTGTGGGTGGGGGACACTAACAGAGAGGTAAGAGGATGAGTTCAGTGTGGGCCATGTGGATTTTGAGGATCTGCCAGACAAGCAGACGGAGCTGTGCAGTAGTTAACTGGGTATTCAGACATAAAATTTAGAATAGAGATCCCAGCCATAAGTACTAAATGCTGTGGATTAGATGAAATTAGCCAGAAGTGAGAAGAGGCCCAGAGGACAGGAGAGAGGAGGAAAGCCAGGATATTGTGTTGGTGGACATCACTGAGGATCTGTTTAAGGTTGATGATTTTTAATGTAAAAGTGCTGGGAATCTCCTCAGTCTAGCGGTCTTTTCTCCAATGCCTGATAGCTTGGGCAGAGGGCAGCCTTGAGTTCTCTATGTTCTAACAAGTGGAGTAGATGAGGAAATAAAAATTAGAGATGTATATATGGTAAAGGTGGGAAAGGTAGGAATTAGTAATAGGGTGTATTGTTAAGAAGAAACAATTAGAGTTTGGATTTTGAAGTTTGAAGTATCTGAGATACCTAAAAAAAGATAATTGCTCCTGTTTTAGAATGCCCTTCTCAAAATGTTAAAAAAAAATTGAGTATTAGTCGATAGTCACAGTAGACAACCTGGTGATCATCTTTCATTCAGGATACATATGTAAAGGAGATGGGGTGAGGAAGTCTTTTGCCCTGTGTTTCTGATACCTATAGTAATAATAGTTAAATATTTGGGGAGGTTTTACATATCAAAATGTCTGTGTTGACCCTATTAGCATTTAATTTCCCCTTCCAAGTTCTATGATATTGGGTAAGTGAGTAATTTCTAAGACCATTTCCTCCTTTATAGGGATGTTGTTATCTGCCTTCTGGGGTTCACTGAGGGATTACATGTGGGAATTTTAATAAAATGCTTAGCAGAGTGTCAGGCTTACAGCAAGCACCAGAAATCCCCCCAAAGCCACTAGGAACTGATTTGCCATCCACCCGTTGATATTTGAATAGCCTTCATAAATACCAAGAATAGGGCCGGTGAGATGGCTCAGCGGCTTAAGCACCTGCCCGGCAAGCGCGAGGGCCCGAGTTCAACTCCCGGAACCCACATATGAAAAAGGGGCTGGTGATATCGCTCAGCGGCACAGGCGCCTGCTGGCGCGCGAGGTCCTGAGGTCGACCCCCCGGTACCCCCCCCAAAAAAAATAAATAAATACCAAGAATACAGTACCTAGTTAGAAAACATAATACAAAAACAAACTAGATTCACTGCCAAACTTTAATTGAAATTAAATACCTTGTAATAAACTTGAGAAATACATAGTACAGTGGTAGAAAACTAGAAAATGTGGCCAAGAACAAAGAAGGTGGTGTAAATTGAGGGCATATCATCATCCTGTAGTGAAAGATCATGTCTTGGTTTTTGTTTGTTTGTTTTGTTTTTTTGAGACACTGTTTCACAGTAGTTTAGGCTGGATTCGAACTCGTATGAAGCCCAAGCTTCAGCTGCCAACTCATGGCAATCCTCCTGCCTCAGCCTCCCAGGTACTGGGATTGCAGGTGTGTGCTACCATACCCAGTTAATACCATATATTAAAAACACCAATTTTCTTCAAAATAATCTCTAATTTTAGTGGAACTTCAGTTGCTGAAGTCTGAATTTAGAACTTTACAATTACTCTTTAATTTTTTCTTGGAATAGAGGTTAAGATGAAGAACAACAACAATTATGGAGGAATACTTTAGTAGTAATAAATGTCTAGGAAGTATATAGTAATTTAAAAAATTCGATAAGGATATGAATAGATCAATGAAACAAATATTGAACAATAGATATAGAATGCTTATAATAGTACATAAATTTATATCTAATACTTAATAATAAAGTTTTTTTTTCAGATCAGGAAAGCTGGCAGTTGGCAAGCCAAGTAGAGGAAAAAACATTAAATTTCTGCCTTACTTCTTAGAGAGCTTGAGTAACAAAATTTAATGTAAAAAGAAATAAAATATAAAATATAGCTTTGGGGTGGGAAAATATTTGCAAATAAAACATTGAGGCAGAAGCATGAAGGAAAAGATCTCTAGATTTGACTTTATAAAAGTTATATATAGCCATAAATAAATAATATTAAAAAGGAAAATGAAGCTGAATGTAATGGCATATGCCTATAATATCAGCACTTCGGGAGGCCGAGGCAGGAGGGTTGCAAGTTCATGCCCAGCCTGGTCAATTTAGTGATTTAAGGGAGATCCTGTCTCAAAATAAAAACTAAAAAGTGTTGGGGATATAGCTCAGTACAAAGGCCCTGGGTTCAGTCCCATGTACTGCCCAAACAACTAAACAAACAAACATCCCCCAAAAGCTTGAAAATGTGACAATACAAATGACAGAAGATAGGCATTATCTTGATAAAACGTCTTCCAATACATTTAAAAAAAAAAGATTACAATTCTAATTTTAAAAAAATTGGCATAGCTTTTGACTGAGATGTTCACAAAAATGACATGAAATGTATTCACATCATAGTCGCAAAAAATTGCAAATGAAATTACTTTTTTCATGAGAATGGCAAAGATTAAAATGAGCCATATTGATGGGATGTAGAAATGGAAACTTGCATATGGTTTCAGTGATAGTCTAAGTGGAGAGAGGCCACAAAAAAACCATATACACACTGGAAAATAATCACAAAGAACAGTGTGTTCATGGTAGCATTGTTTACAGTGAGGGGAGAATGTTAAATGAATGTCATTAGGTTTTTTAAAATTATGGTATATACTTACAAAAGAATAATGTGTACCATTAAAAATGGTACCAGTTAAAAATGGTTCAAATACAGATGTATTGAAATAGAGAAGTATTCCTGATAAAACTGTTGAATAAGTAGGGCAGACTGTAGAGTTAAACAATATGTGTATGTATATATATATATGTTCATAAAATATTTATGAAATACAGTTGTTCTTTGGTGTTCTGTATGATTTTTGTTTATGTTTATGGTTTGTTTTTCTACAGTGAACCTGTTTTACTTTGACAATTTTTTTTGGTAACAAAACAAATGACTCATGTTATAATACATGTTTTCAAAAATACATACATAAATAATTGATATGTATGATCTTCCTAATCCTCCCCCCCCCCCCACGCAAAGATCCCAAAACCTGGGGACGGGAGATTCCAGACAGGCACTCCAGACATCTGCAGACCTAAAGTAGAAGTTGCTGGAGCCATAAACTGACCCGGACACTGGGGTGGTGTTTGCCGCAGGAGACTGTGAGAAACTCATAGAGGCTGCAGTTTTGCAAGGGACTTCCCTCCAGAGCTTTCTCTAATATTGGAAGTTATTGACAAAGTGGATGAAAGTAGTTAATTTATGACTTTGTTCCAGATGTAAACATTCTTGGACAGTAGTAACTTTGCTAGTGAGGCTGTGGTAGCTACCAGGCAGTCTAATGAACCAGTTATTCTCCCTAGCTGGCTTCTCAAGATCGGTATGTTCTACCTAAATTTCTTGGGCTTAAATTAAAATCTGTCCTATAGTTTTTCTCTTCAAGTGCATCCATAGGGTGATTTTTATTTATTTATTTTTTTTTTCAGTTTTCAAGCCCCAGGAATTCAAGGAGACAACAGATTGTTTTTGTTCTTTTTACTTAATTAATATAGGTATTCCTAGGGATGAGAATTAGCCAGTGATTTGGTTCACTAAGTAGTAAAACCCACATCTGGAGTCCCCAAGAATTAGTTAGGGATGTCAGAACTTGCTCTTGATCATAGTCCTCAGGCTAAATTTGTGACCAAGAGGAGACCATGTTTTATGAAGTCTATTTTTCTTTTCTTCCTGGCAAAGCAAGATATGGAATACTTTCAAAACAAGTATTCTCATTGCTGAACTTGTCCACACGTGGAGATTTCCGAATATTCCCCAAGTATCTTTCTCTTCTAGGAGTTATGGTTTACCAGTTGTTCCTGAACCTGCTGGATGTACACCAGAATTACCTGGGGAGATTATTAAAAATACAGATTCTTGGGCCCCACCCCCGGAGATTGTGAATCAGTAAGTAGATCTGGGGTAGGGCCTGGGAATTTGTATTTTTAAACAAGTAAACCTCAGGTGATTTTGATGCTACCAGACTGGTGTTTGGAAATTGCTGTTTTACTAGAAAGAAATATGGTGGATTGGCATGGCATTTGTAAACAGTTTATACAGTGGAAGAGCATTTTTAATAACTAACCTTCTTTGTTCCCTTTTGAAGTCGCTCCCCAAGCAGGGAGAAGAAGAGAGCTCGTTGGGAGGAAGAAAAAGACAGATGGAGCGATAGCCAGGGCTCAGGCAAAGAGAAGAACTACACTTCAGTGAAGGAAAAAGAGCCAGAGGAAACACTGCCTGACAAAAATGAGGAGGAAGATGAAGAACTTCTTAAGCCCGTGTGGATTCGATGTACCCATTCAGAAAACTACTACTCCAGCGACCCTATGGACCAGGTGGTAGGTCTGAGCGGGAGAGAAGCTGTAGCCCGGGGTTTCGCCACCTTGGCACGAGTGGCACTTTGGGCCAGATAATTCTTTGTTGGGGCTGCCCTGTGTATTGGAAGAGGTCAAGCAGTATCTCTGGGCTCTGCCCATTAGATACCAATGGCACCCTCCCCTGTGGTGACAACCAAAAACGTCTTCCAATATTGTCACGTGTCCCCTGGAGGGAATCCCCCCGTTGAAGATCACTGTGCTAAAGCCACAGACCAAGAGTGCAGTAGGTTACGTAAGTGTCTGTTCTGCATTTGTTATGGCACGGATGGCCTTGACAGTTTCATAAGCTCTTACCTGTAACTATTTCATGCAGTTTCTTATACACTTAATGTGTATATGTGTTTTTCTCTCAGAATGGAAAATGAGGAAAAACTTGAGTTCGTCTTAAGTGTGTTCTTGCTCAGTTTGTTACCAGCACGTGAAGTTTCGTGTCATGTTGGCTGATCTGGGGAAGGAGAGCCACCGTCATCTTTTCTGGGGTACAGAGGACTTTGAGCACCTGCTGTTGGAGATGGGGCTCATGGGGCTCTGCTGCTGACACTGCTGTTGCCACGGTGCACCCCACAGCCTCCTCCACACTCTTGCTTCTCTTCTCTTTCTCTTTCTTCCATCTTCATTTTATGTTTTGTCATTTTCTCTTTTCTCTGTCTCTTCCCCATAGGTATTAACCTGTTAATACGGGCATATTTGCCACAGGGTAAAAAAAATAATGTTTACTGAAGAAGTGACTGAGTGAAGGAATGACTACCTACAGAATTAGGGCAATAAGAAGTTGGAGAGGTTGGATTTAGTGCATGAGGGCTATCATGTTCGGAATTTTGTGAAAATACATAAGCTCTTTAACTAACACTGGAGTTACATCTCAGTAGCCCATTATAAGTTGAAAACATTGTAATTCCTAATGCATTTAATACACCTAACCTACCTCACATCATAATTGAGCCTACTGTACTTTAATGTACTTAGACACTTACATTATACAGTCCTCGGGCAAAATACTCCAACACAAGCCTATTTTACAATAAAGTATTGAATATCTCATGTAATTTATTGAACACTTGCATCCAAAAAGCACTGCAACACAGCAGAGAAGCAGCTTGATTCCCCGCAAGATGGCACGGCTGGCCGGAGCTGCAGCTCGCTGCCACTGCTGCAGGAGAGTATCATGCGGCATATTGCTGACTTAGGAAAGCATCAAAATCCAAAATTTGAAGTACTGTTTCTATTGAGCGTATATTACTTTCTTACCATCATAAAGTGTAAAAATCCTAAGTACAGAAAAGTCAGTAGTTCCATTCAGACCCTCATCTGTGGGGAACTTCAAAGGAGATTTCCTTGTCTTTGGAGAAAAGGGTTTGAGAAATCTCTGATAGTGCTGTGATATTTTATGTGATAAATTAGAGCAGGCTTTGAGCGATGTAATGAACTACGGGCTTCTGTAGTACAGTGCGGAGAAAGCCCGTATGCTGAGCACTTTCATGGTGCTGGAACTTTACTCCATGCTTCTTACATTATCGTAGTTAATCCTCAGAACTTCCTTGGCAAGGTGCTGTCAGTTAGGCATTCTGCTATAACTAACAATACCTGACTAGGTGACCTAAAGGGGCCAGTTATTTTTGGAATAAGGTGTGTAGCGGGAGGCTGTGGCCAGTGTCCCCAATGGTTCAGTGTTGCTGGGACTCTTGCTGTTTTCTCTGTGCTTCCTGCCTTCCCTCCGTTTTTTTTGTTTTTGTTTTTGTTTTTGTTTTTGTACTAAGGATTGAATACAAGGGTTTCTCCATAAGCCATAGCCCTGGCCCATTTTATTTTTTACTTTAAGACAGCGTCTTGCTAAGTTGCCCAGGCTGAGCTTGAACTTGTGATCCTCCTGCCTCAGCTTCCCAGCGTGCTGGGATTGCAGGTGTGCACCACCATGCCCAGCTCTGCCATGTTCTCCAGCATCCTCCACAGTTGCAGGATGATGCAGTGCCCTCATCCTTGCACGCCTGTGTCTGCACACAGCGTGCAGAAGGCATCTTAGCATCTTGCCTAAGCTCCCCTTCCATCCCTTTGCCCAAGATGTGTCACATACCAACCACAGAGACTTATTTTCTTCTGCCAAAACGAAGTTCTCAAACCTCATGGCTTAAAACAAGAAACTCATTTACCATTTCACAGCTCTGGAGGTCAGACGTCCAGTTTGGGTCTCGCTGGCTAAATCAAGGCGTCGGATGGGATGTGTTCCTTTCTGGCGTTCTGGAGGAACTGCTTTCTTGTTCACTTGAGTTGTCGGCAGAGTTGTTGGCTGCATGGCTGAAGTCCACATTTCCTGTCTTGCTGTTCGCTGAGTGCTTTCTAGCTCCTAGAATCCATGTGCGTTCCTTGACTTGTGGACCCCTTTCTGCATCCTTAAGGCCAGCAATGACTGCTTGAGTCCCTCTCACACTTCGCATATCTCCTGCTTCTTCTGTTACATCTTTGACCCCTGTTGGCAAATGTTCTCCACTTTTAAGGGATCAACTCAGAAAATCCAGAATGACTTCCTTACCTCAAATTCTGTAACCTTAATCCTATCTCAAATCCTTTGTGCCATATAAAGTAATGTTTACTTTCTGGGAATTAGGATGTGGACGTCTTTGGGAGGAGGGTGGTAGCTCAGTCCAGGAGTTCTCTGCCTGGGATCTGAAAGAAATAATGGTTTTGTTAGCTAGGAAGAAGGACAGAATGACTGCCATAAGTGTTACTGTTCTTAAAACAAGGAAGTTGAAGACCTTGAAGTTCTGAGAGTTTAAACAGGCATAGCTGTTTTTTTCTTGCATCGTTAAGGGCATATTAAAATTCCAGTGTAGAATGGAGGCTGATAAGCCCCGCAGCCTGACGTCTGTCTTTGAGTTTTGTCATCTGTGGCTCTGAGAAGGAGGTAAGATGTCAGCTGTCGTGGCATTACTTGTCTCAGCACCGAAGACAGGCCCAAGGAAAGACAATTCTCTCTTCTTCTGGGTAGCAGATTTTATGACTTGCCTTAATTTTACTTTTACACTTGAAAGGTCTGGTTTTTACATTTAGAGGTTACTAAGTCAGAGTGTCTGGGCACTTAAAAGTGATTTTACCCCTAGAAAGAGAGTGGGTGGTGGGCAGATGTGGAGAATTTCTTTCTTTTTTTTTTTTTTTTTTAATAATTAATTTATTATTTTTTTTAAAGACAACAAGTAAATATTCTTATGTATTAACAAACTCAAGAATTAGAGTTTGGAGAAAAACACTCAGTATAGGATTAAGCCATGTAAAAGCTAGGTAAAAATAGAAGACTAAGGAATGGAATAGTCACAGTGAAATTGCATTTTCATACTAAGGAGACAATACGATATTTACAAATGTGCATCCAGTTTATTTCACTTGTGAGTATTTTCTCGAGTTGCATCCATTTACCTATAAAAGTTTCCAGTTTATCTTTCTTTATGGCTGAGTAGACTCCATTGTATAAAAGTACTACATCTTTTTTATCCATTCCTTGGTTAATGGGCATTTGGGTTGTTTCCACGATCTAGCTATTACAAATTGTGTTGCTATAAACATGGGTGCACATATATCACTGTGTTACGATCTTTTTAATTCTTCTGGGAAGATACCCAGAAGGGGAAAAGCTGGATCAAATGGGACCTCCAGTCCTAGTTTTTTGAGGAATCTCCACACTGATTTCCACAGTGGCTGTACCAGTTGACACTCCCACCAACAGTGGAGAAGGGTTCCTTTTTCCCCACAGCCCCTCCAACATTTGTTATTAGTTGACTTCTTGATAACAGCCTTTCTTTCTGGGATGAGATGGAATCTCAGTGTTGTTTTAATTTGCATCTCTCAAATGACTAGTGATGTTGAACATTTTTTTTGTATATTTATTTGCCATTTGTATTTCTTCATCTGAGAACTGTGTATTCATCTCAGATGCCCATTTTTGGATTGGGTCTTTAAATTTGGGAGGTCTGATTTTTTTGAGTTCTTTGTATGTTCTTGATAGTAATCCTTTGTCTGAGGAATAGCTGGCAGACATTTTTTCCCACGTTGTGGGTGGTCTCTTCACTCTGTTGGTGGTTTCTCTTGCTGTGCAAAAGCTTTTTAATAAGATGAGATCCCAGTTGTTGATTCTTTGTGATGCTTCCTGTGCCATTGGGGTTTTATTCATAAACTCTTTGCCTACACCAATGTCTTCAAGAGTTTTACCTATTCTATTTTCCAGGAGATTTAATGTTTCTGTTTTAATATTTAGATCTTTGATCCATTTTGAATTTAGTTTAGTGCACGGTGAAAGATATGGGTCTAATTTTAATCTTTGGCATGTGTAGAGCCAGTTTTTCCAGCACCATTTATTAAAGAGGCTATCTTTCTTCCCGTGAATGTGTTTGGCACCTTTGTCAAAGATAAGGTGGCTTAGTATGTCTGGAGTTGTTTCTGCATCTTCTAATCTGTTCCATTGATCTTCGGGTCTGTTTTTTTGCCAGTACCACACTGTTTTTATCACAGTAGCTTTATAGTATAATTTCAAATCAGGGATTGTGATGCCCCCTGCCTTGTGTTTGTTGCCCAGAATTGCCTTTGCTATTCTAGGTCTCTTCTGGTTCCAGATGAATTTTAGAATTGTTTTCTGTAATTCTGTGAGATACGTTGTTGGAATTTTGATCGGAATTGCATTAAATCTGTATAACAATTTTGGAAGTACAGCCATTTTCAGTATGTTGGTTCTTCCGACCCAAGAGCAAGGGATATCTTTACATTTTCTGATATCCTCTTCAATTTCCTTTTTCAGAGTACTGTAGTTTTCAGTGTAGAGGTCTTTTACCTCCTTTGTGAGATTGATTCCTAGGTATTTCATTTTTTTGGATGTTATTGTGAAAGGTATTGTTTCCCTAATTTCTCTTTCAGTGAGTTTGTTATTCATGTATAGGAAGGCTATTGATTTTTGAGTGTTGACTTTGTATCCAGCTACACTACTGAATTTGCTTATTAAATCTAGCAATTTTTTAGTGGAGTTTTTTGGGGTCTTCTATGTAAAGTATCATGTCATCTGCAAATAATGATAATTTAACTTCTTCCTTTCCAATCATTATTCCTTTTATTTCTTTCTCTTGTCTAATTGCTCTGGCTAAAGTTTCCAGGACTGTGTTGAATAAGAGTGGGGACAGTGGACATCCTTGTCTTGTTCCTGATTTTAGAGAAAAGGCTTTCAGTTTTTGTCCATTTAGTATGATATTGGCTGTTGGTTTGTCATAGATAGCTTTTATCAGATTGAGATAAAGACCATCTATTCCAATTTTCTGTAGGGTTTTTATCATGAATGGGTGCTGGACTTTGTCAAAAGCTTTTTCTGCGTCTATTGAGATGATCATATGATTTTTGTCCTTGGTTCTGTTAATATGGTGTATTACATTTATTGATTTACGTATATTGAACCATCCCTGCATCCCTGGGATGAATCCAACTTGGTCATGGTGTATAATCTTCTTGATTTGCTGCATTCTGTTTGCCAATATCTTATTGAAGATTTTTGCATCTATGTTCATTAGGGAGATTGGTCTGTAGTTCTCTTAGTTGGGTCCTTCTCTGGTTTTGGTATGAGAATTTCTTTTAGGAATGTGTTACAGAGTCCTCTTGGTGTGTGTGTGTATGTGTGTTTCTTTTGCTTTCAGGGTCAGGATTTTTTTATTTTTTATTTTTTTTTGTGGGTACTGGGGGTCAAACTCAGGACCTCGCACGCCAGCAGGTGCCCGTGCCGCTGAGCGATATCACTGGCCCTTTTTTTGTATATGGGCCCCAGGAGTTGAACTCAGGACCTCGCGCTTGCCAGGCAGGCGCTTATGCTGCTGAGCCATCTTACCGGCCCCGAGGATTTTGTTTTTAATGTCTTATCAAAAGGGCATAGATGGATAGTTTTAATGTTTCTAAATGTGGCAAAGTACATTTTCCTGAAGACTTTTTTAGCTGTACAAGTGTGTTTTTGATTTAGAGAAGCATTGAGCATTTTTTTAAAATGTTGATTAAATTAGGGGTTGAAAAATGGCAACTTGCTATTAAAAATTCTTCAATTATTTAGGAGGTCTTCTGTATCTTTGATACGGTCGTTATTCATGTATTTCTTAACACTGATCCTTGGTTTTGAAAAGGGAGACTCTACTGTAGTTGGAACAAGTAGACTCCGTGACTTATATGACAAATTCGAGGAAGAGCTGGGGAGTCGGCAAGAAAAGGCAAAGGCTGCCCGGCCTCCGTGGGAGCCTCCAAAGACGAAACTAGATGAAGATTTAGGTGAGTGGAAGTCATGAGACCCAGATTCTCTGCTCTTTTATTATTGCTTAATCCTGGCTTTTGGGGATGTATGATTCCAAATTAAAATGTCTTCTTTTTCATTTTATTTTCTTTAGAGTTGCAAAAAACAGCAGTGGTACATCCTTTGTTTTGACCTTATTTTTCCTTAGTTACAGTCAGTAAAAAGGTCAGTAAAAACCCTACCTTTCAAGTGTAAAAATAAAATTAAAACAAGCTGTAAAATATGCTACCTGGAGATCTCGTTTGCAAGGCTTGCTAGCAAGTGTATCCCTTATAGTGTTGTCCTGTTCAGAAGTAGAAGGGGCCAGAGCCCAATGTCCCTCTGACAGCAGGAGACTGCCGGCAGCCCCGCCATAGCCTTTTCTCTTGCCTGTGTTCCTGGTTTGATGAGACAGCAACTGCAGCCCTGATTGAAGAATTTCCTGCTCTCATACTGTTGCTATTGCTTTTTCCTATGGTGATCTGTCTTTTCAAGCGTATATTCTGATGGTCCAAGAAGGTGGTGAGATCTTTCAAGCTAGAAATAAATGCTTTTTACCACTTGGGTTCTTCAGCAACTGTAACAGGATGCCATGTACACAGGAGACATGCCATATGCTGTTACCTATTCTCTGGCTTTCATCTTCTGCCTTCATTGCATCTCATGTGCTGAAAGGCCGTACCCATAGTGATAGAAGCTCAGACTTGGAGGCAGATGGCCTGGGTAGGAATCCCTGCTCCTCCACTTTCTTGATAAGTGACTTTGGGCAAGTGATCTAATCTCTCTGTGCCTTGGTTTTGCCACCTGTAAAGTGAGGATGACAGTAGCATCTACCTCATGCACTACACAGAAATACAGCTCTGTAAGTTTTGGATTTTATTACTATAGCTGCTACTACATTAATTTCTTGTAGTGTTACTCTAACTTCTAGGCTCTTTAAAACTTATGGTAAAATACACATAACATAAAATGTATGATCTTATCCCTTTATGTATCCACTTCAGTAGTAACTACTTACCCTCCCGGTGGCCGCCAGTTTCCAGGACTCCTCATCTTACTGCATGGAAACTTTGTACCGGTTGAGCAGGAACTCCCTAGTAAGCCCCTCTACCCCACACCCAAAATTAAGAAAGGAAAGGTTTATTTAGCTCTCAGTTTGTGGAGGTTTCGGTCCTTAATCAGCTGATTCCAAGGCAGGGTGGCATGGCACAGGGGCAACTATTCAAGGTGGCAGAAGACAGCAAAGCAACAAGAGCAAAAACTGGGGGGGGGCCTGGGGCTCTTTTCCTCCCTTATATTGTAAGCAGCCTACCCCCCCAGGACGGGTGTAGCTCTCACACCATCTCCCTGCCCTCCTCTTGCATAGGATGAGGATGTTTACAAAGTGAGGACTTGGGGCCCTGCTGAGTCACTTAGTTAAAATCCTGACTTCTCAAGTTGATACACTATATCACCGCTACAGCTTCTCACTTCAGAGTCTGACAGCCACCACTGCTTTCTGTCTCTGTGAACTTGACTGCTTTAGGAATCTTATCTGAGTAGAATTTCACTAGTATTTGTAGAGTTGTGGCTGCCTTATTTCATTTAGCGTAATTATATGTTGATTTTTGGCCAGTTATTTTCAAGGACTAAAATTTTTATTGCTACTATTGAAAAGAAAAAAGGTAACATTTTCAGTGTTGCTTTCATATCCTTCAGCTTGGCCTTGGCAGTGCTTCCCTCCATCACCTCCCAGTATTTTTTTTTTTTTTTTTTTTTTTGTGGGTACCGGGGGGGTCGACCTCAGGACCTCGTGTGCCAACAGGCACCCGTGCCGCTGAGCGATATCACCGGCCCCTTTTCCGTATGTGGGATCCGGGAGTCGAACTCGGGCCCTCGCGCTCGCAAGGCAGGCGCTTATGCCGCTGAGCCATCTCACCGGCCCACCTCCCAGTATTTTTTGGGAGAGCGCTTGATCCAGCCAGAGTTCACCTCTGGTCTTAGCTCCAACTTCCCTGCAGTGCTTCTTCACTCCTTTTCTCTTCCCTCCTCACCAGCCTCCTTCCCTGTCACCTCAGTACCCAGTCACTTGTACCCCTTCAGGAAATTATCACTGATTGTTCTGGATGATGGTGGACTCACTCTTTTCTGAATCGCTAGTATGGTTTTTTGTTTTTTTTTTTTCTTTTGTGGGTACCGGGGGTTGAACTCAGGACCTCACGCGCCAGCAGGCGCCCGTGCCACTGAGTGATATCACCGGCCCTTTTTTCCTATGTGGGTACTGGGAGTCGAACTCAGGACCTCGCGCTTGCCAGGCAGGCGCTTATGCCACTGAGCTATCTCACCGGCCTGCTAGTATGGTTTTTCTTTTTCTTTTTTTTGTGGTTCTGGTATTGAACCCAGGGCCTTAGTGCCTGTGCATGGCCAGGCAAGTACTTTGCCATAGCAACAGCTCTTTTTTTTTTTTTTTTTTTTTGTTATTATCAAACAGGGTCTTGCTAAGTTGCGGAGCCTGGCCTTGAACTTGTGGTCCTTGGCCTTAAGTGTGAAATTGTAAAATACTATTGTATTATTTTACCTGACATTGTTCATTAGTCCTTATTTTCTCTGTAAAAATTTTTGTTCCTCTAACTAGATTATGATAGCATTACTGGCTGTAAAACTGTATCACTTAACAGGATTTTGGTGTAGAGTAAGCCCTCAAAATTTGCTGGAAGATTAAATGATTGTCCTTACATTTAGAAGTTCAAGTCATTTGAAAGTCCCCACAGGGAACTGTTCTGTTAATCTTTTCGTCTTCTATAATGTCTTTTTCCCCATTCTCTGTCAGAGAGCTCCAGTGAATCTGAATGTGAGTCCGACGAGGACAGCACCTGTTCCAGCAGCTCAGATTCAGAGGTGTTTGACGTCATTGCAGAAATTAAACGCAAAAAGGCGCACCCCGACCGGCTTCACGATGAACTTTGGTACAATGATCCAGGCCAGGTACTTGTGTTTTTATGCTCTTGCTATGAAAGTTGCAAACCCACACATCACGTTTATGGCTTTGGGTGCAGAAGATGCATGTTGGCTGGTACTGAAATGGAATTTTCCTCTCAGGCTCATATTTCATTTTTTCAGAGCTTATTGCTTTTCAGCTTCAGAGTTCAGCTTCAAAGTCAAAGCACCAGAGCAGTTGTACTTTGAATCATAGTTGGCCATGTTTGTGAATTCTATGTTGGGGAGCAGGATAATGGTTCTGCCTCATTAAACTTGCAGTAGAGGAAAGGAGACAAGTGGTAGGGGAAGAGAGAGAGAATTGGTAGGATCTTTTAAAACCAGTTCACTTGGAAAGAGTCTTGCTATAAAAAACTAAACATTATAGTCCTATAAAATTTCATTGTTTTTAGTTGGTAACAGTCTCAAGTCCTTATAAGTTCTCTTCCTCGTTAAACATGTTTGAGCTAATTATATAATAACCGGACCATTTTATTTTTAAAATGATGTTTTATTTTTAAAAACACCCTCTTGGGGCCGGTGAGATGGCTCAGCGGTGTAAGCGCCTGCCTGGCAAGCGCGAGGGCCCGAGTTCGACTCCCAGAACCCACATACGAGAAAAGGGCCGGTGATATTGCTCAGCGGCACAGGCACCTGCTGGCGCGCGAGGTCCTGAGGTCGACCCCCGGTACCCACAAAAAAATAAATAAATAAATAAAATAAATAAAAACACCGTCTTCCTGTCTGTTGTTAAATCATAGCTATCAAAAGTTCTCGGTAGGATTAGTGTGGTTAGAGTGGCTGACAAAAGTGCACATTGTAGTGCTTTGGAACTGAGCAGAAATGTTTGCAGAATTGCTATTGCATTTTAAAACATACATAGATTCAATGTCTGACTTTCTTTTTGAGCAGGTTCTTTGAGTTGTAATTCACATAATACAGTGTACACACAATTTTACAATCCAGGATTCTTTTTATTATATTCACGGGGCTGTACAACCATTATCACAATACGTTAGAATGTTTTTGTCTTCCCTAAAAGAAACCCTTCCCCATAAACGATGTTTTTAATGGGCTGCTGCTTTGTCAGGAAGCGTCCACCTTGATTCTTGTGGATTCCTGTCTCTCCGAGATCTTCCTGTTTCTCTCAGGGCTTCTGTATGGGCTTACTGTTCTGTCTGTTGTATTTGGGTTTGTGTCCTTTGTACAGTTGAGGCTTGTGAAGGGCTGACCGTTGTAGGAGCCCAGACCCTGGTAAAAGGCAAGAATGTAGGGTGTCTGTCTGCTCCCCTGGAAATCAGTGAGCACTAAGCAATTTCCACAGTTTTCATCACAAGTTATGACGAGCATTGAGTGTGTTGTGTTTTTCGGTGGAATCTTATTATATCTCTTATTTGCCAGCTGTTACTTTAGATAACATCTTAACAATGATTTTTAGAGCACAATGTTATGTCCCTGCTATACCACCTGGAGCTTCAGATTTCCCAAAAGGGTAAAGAAAGTTAAAGCTTTTCACTTTAATATTTCTTCTCAGCCTTACTGAGATATTTTCGTTTATATTTCAATTTGGCACAGTGGTTTTACAAAATACGATGTAAATAGTTGTCGTGCTGTATTATATAGGGAAGGACATAAAAAAATCTGTTCATGTTTAATACATTTATACTGGGTAAACTCATAAAACTGGCATTTAAGGCCCTTTGGATTTTGATTTCTGTTCTCCTTTTTTGGTCCTTCACTCACATAAATGATCCATCCCATCTATTGTGGTCTAATGTTGCTGGAACATAATGTGCGTTTTCTGTCTTCATTTTTCTTTTCACCATGCTGGTGTCTTGTGTAATAGGTGTCTTCTTTTCCTGTCCTGTCCAGCCCTTCACTTTTCATCTCTTTGAAGCCTTCCCATGGCAGTCCCAGTGGTGCATCCAATTAAATGGATTTTCCTTTTCTTTTAAATTAATAGTAGTAAGCGTATCATTTGTTCTCCTATCTAGAACAAATTTTCTTGAGTATATGGACCCTGTGCTATTTATCTCCCTCTGATTAGCAGTCATCTTCTATGTAAAAGCATTCAAGATCCATCACTTTTTGAGTCATGGGGATAGAATTTGAGCCAGTAAAATGAATTTGGGTGAAGGAAGACTCGTTCTAACCTAACGTGGAAATTTTTGTGGTTCTGGTAGGCATTTTTTTCTCTCAGCTTCAGAGTTACCTCAAGTTTTTTCTTTTTAAAACATTTAATCTGCAGGTCACCTTCAAAGCATTCTGTGTGTTCCTCCAGGATATAAAGTATGTTTTTTTGTGAAAGAGTCATTTTTCTTGAAATAAGAAAAAGGAAAAAATGTCCTGAAAAAAGGTAGGAGAGGATGGGGTCAGACTGTGTTGACATTGATATTTCCTGCTTGGCTGCACAAATAACTTGGGAATCCCGCATTGTCACATAGTTTCCCTTTATCAGACAATGTAGACAGTTTGCAGCTTTATTGGTTTTGGAACATCTGTTTAATCTTTTAACTGTGACAGTCTCTTCAGCGCCTCAGTACTCATGACATCAAAACCCACACTTTCCGAGGCCTCATCGTGCGTGGTGTGGATTTGTCCCCAATAAAAACGAATTATATTCTGTTTCCGACAGATGAATGATGGACCACTCTGCAAATGCAGCGCGAAAGCAAGACGCACAGGAATTCGGCACAGCATTTATCCTGGAGAGGAGGTAACTGGTTTGGGTTATGATGTTTGTAAGCACTGAAAACCAGAAGCAGACAGAAGCTGTTGCTGTTCTTTTCTCACTTAATGAAATAATGCCATCCAAACAGCCTTTTCATATTCACTAATAGTCTCTGTTACTGATGATTACAGAACAAAAGTATTTGGGCTTGGGGGTAGAGTGGGAAAGTTATTAAGCAAACTTTAAAAAGGTTTGAAAGGCTCACTATTTAAATTAGGCAGTATGTATTTGATGTGTGTTTTATTATTTTAAGTGTTGTAAAACTGTATACATTGTAGTATATTTTTCACGTTTTTATCATAAAATGGTTATCAATTACCTTCGAGAAATGCTCTTATTGAAGTGCTCCGAGGCTCACGTTCTCTTTCCTCGGGGTGTGTACCCCCTTTGCTATCTGCTGCTGCTTCTCCTTCACCACGGTGCTTGTCCGGAGCACTGTCTTTGTTAGTCTGTTTTCACCAACCTGTGAGTAACCCACAGACCGTGCGTGCTTCAGCCCCACTCTTGTCAGGGACACTGAAGACTTTCACACCATAGTCATCCGTAACTTCCCCTTTCCATGAGTTCCCTTTGTTTTTCCTTCTGTTATCTTTCAGTTTTGTAAGCAATTTGTATTAATCCCAGAATTATCACTTTATGATTCAAGGTATTATATTTAAACATAGTGTATGTTAAGTCTTTAACTTGTGTTAAAAACTTGTTTGAAGCCCTAATAATAGTCAAAATAAAAATCAGGAGATAATACCTGATAATTTGAAATGCTAACCACTTTGATATCACTTGCCTTTGAAAGTCAGCAAATATAGCTTGGAACTATGGGGCACGGTGGCGTCCACCGCATGTGCTGCAGTTCGGGTGTTCTGCGGTACCGACTGGGGATTAGCACCTGTGATAAGAAGAGAGTGAGAGCAGGACAAAGGAGAAAAGTCAGCTGCGCTGTGCCCCGGATCTTACTGTGTTGGGCTTGAATGGTCTTTGTTTCCCCAGCTTCTTCTGTCCCCAGGGCAGCTTCTTCTGTCCCCAGGGCAGCTTCTTCAGGAAGAGCGCAACCTTGGGAGAGGGGCTGTGCCGCTGAGCGTGACCCCGAAGGAGCCAGCCCTGTGTGAACGGGAGCTGCAGGCTGCATCCTGACTGCTTTCCCCATAGCTGACCAGCAGGCCCTTCCGTGACAGGAGAGGGATGGGTGGTGATGCCTGGCGATCACCTGTGGGCAGGAAAAACAAACCTGTGCTCAGAGTGCGCGTTATTCCTGTTCAGATGGAAAGGGCCTGTGTGGTCAACTTGCTACCAACAGGCAAAGAGTGGTGCCAGTGTGGGGGTGCAGCATGGGTCATTGTACCTGGCCAGTTGGATGCTGGGCGGTGGAGGTGGCTTAGTTAGTGTAGCCTTGGTGAGTGGGGTCTTTGCTGCTGGGCACAGGTGAAGCCTCCATCTCTGCGACAGCGGCCGCTTCATTCATGCGCTCATCCTGTCAGCTCGGGGCTGGCTGAGGACAGAGGCTGGCCAGCACCAACTGCCCCAGCCGTTCCGTCTACGCGGTGCTCCAGTGCTTCTTTGCTGGTGGCTGTTGTCTGATGGCCAGCTATGCGTGATGTGGAAATCATCACTGTCCCTCCTGTTTATCCACCCACAGGTCTCTTCCACAGAATCTTCTCGTCTCTCATCTTCTAGTTTTTTTCCTTCTGGGCCTCTGACCAACTGGCACGGCCACAGGCTTCTGTGTATGAGCCCATCTGTATCCTAACTGCAGGCAACTTCTCTTTCCACACCAAGTGCGTGACCGGGTACACTGCCCGGAACTCTGTCCATGGGGGATAAACGTCCCGTCCCGTCCCGTCCCGTCCCGTCCCGTCCCCTCCCCTCCCCTCCCCTCCCCTCCCCTCCCCTCCCCAGTATTGGGGATTAAACCTAGGGCCTTCGCTGAGCTATCTCTAGCCTTTTTTATTTTGAGACAGTGTCTTGCTAAATTGCCTAGGCGGGTCTCAAACTTGTGCTTCTCCTGCCTCAGCCTCTCAAGTGCTGGGATTACAGATGTGCAGCACTGTGGCCAGCTTCTCTGTATTACAAAGCTGTCCCTGGTAAGGCTGTGGGGAGTTTCATTTGTGGTTTGCATCTGCCTACCACTTAACTGGTTTACAAGCCAAGCCTGGGCATTTTTCTTAGCCTTCATCCCTCTATTCTTAGTCATCTGCAACAATAATAGAGCCTCGGGTCTGGGCCACCTGTCCAGGCAGTTGCCACCTCTATCTTATGATGATGGATTTTTGCCTGTGCCACTCAGCTTACTTGCCTAGTGGGGTTGATAGGATCTGGCTTCTGGTGGGCAGGTTTGGCCACCTGTCTTGTCCCTGGGCCTGGCCTTTCCTGGCCCAGCAGTACACCATGATTTTTTTTCCAAAGGCACATAAATCTTCGCTGCAGATGGCGTGGGCTTGCCATTGTGACTCCCAGTATGGTCTGCCACAAACTGCTGTTAGCATCTTTCCACCGACACCATATGGTCTGCTGAATGGTTTGGTCACAGCAGCAGGACCACTTGTCCTCCAGCTTATAGCCACCAAAGCCTTTTTCACTTGATGCTGGGGACTTCTGTGCCACCCTGTAAATAGGCCTGAGTAGACTTCCTAGATGTGGGTTCTGGACCTCCTGGACCTGAGGAGACCCACCAGATGTGCTTCCTGGCTTCCTTTGTGATTCTGGGAAGTGGAAGGAAGAATCATTTTCTTTTTTTTTTCCTCTGGAGAGTATGTCTGGCATTTCCTAGACCACTGAACTTCTGAAAGTTGTATGGCTGTGTTAGGCCTCTATATCTTTGTAGGGTTTCTCTCTCATTCTCTGTAGTGTGTGTATTTCAGCCAGGCCTCTGCCCTGAGAACATGTCGTGTCATGGAGTCATGGAGCAGTGTGATGTTCTCAGGATGTCCTGTCAGGAGCTCTTTGGATGTTATGACAGGGGTGGGAGAGTTCCTACTGTCCTGGGGCAAAACTGTATGTAAATGTTGTCTATAAAATCTTTCTATCCCCATTGCTGATTGGGATAGAAAGAATACATTTTGTCAAATCAGTTTCCATGTACTTTGTATTTGGGATCCTATTAATCTGCTGTCACTAAGCACAACGTCTAGCATGGCAGCTGTTACCAGTTTCTGTTTCGTTGATCTACCGTGGTCAGCGGTTATCTTCCAGGTTCTTTCAGAGGCCAGACTGGTGAATTACACAGATGTGATCGGTATCATTAGCCCTGTGTCCTTCAGAGCCTTAGAGATGGCACTGTCGTTATCCTTATAGTACAGCAGTGTTTTTGATTTTGGGTTGGGGCTGGTGGTAATTCCGCTGCATTCTTGTTGGTCTTCATGTTATGATAGCTCTTACTTTACAGGTCTAGGACTTAAAGGGGAGTGGCGCCATCCGCCTGCCAAGTTACGTCAATTCCTACGAAACTTTGAAGGACCAGGAGAAGACCACTGGGTAGATGTACTAATTTGTTAGACTCACTATAAGCCAGATCTTGACCAATGTCATTTATTACCTTGGCTTTGTGTTCTCCACTCTGAGCTGCTAAGGTGATGCATCCAGTCTCTGTATTAATAATGATTCAAATACTGTGTCCATCACTTCTTTAGCTGTCTGAAGGTGAAATAACATAACCGGCTGTAATGCTGAATGCTGAAAAGTACAGCACCCTCCCCCCCAGTATTTCCCCTTGAAATGCAAAGCATCTCCCAACCGGGCAAATGTGGAGGTCTTCACTACTGCTTCTAAATACTGTGAGCCAATAAGCAATTGGTGTAAAGTGCAAAATCTTGGAAGAGCAAGACTTGTCTGTTTTTGTGTAACGTGCTATTATCCACACTTCACTATTACTTCCTTTAAAAATCAAAAGTTGTCCCTGGGGAAACAGCCATAGGCCCCTTTGAAGGAGGACAGGGTTGTCATCGCTGTGTTTTCTTGGTATGGTGTTATAGGATCCTTCTTCCTGGACCACCTCTTCAGCCAGTGGATTTCGGTCCAAAATATTTGATCAGTATAATGTTTATTGGAATGACCTGCCCTCAGCCTCTTGATTATCCATTCTTGATTTCTCTTAGTACAAACTAAGTAATACTCATGTTCACTCATTTATTTTGTACCCAAGGACACCATGTTCTGTTAAATGTTTCCATGACTCTGTGGTTCAGACCACCTTGGTTGCCAGTTGGACCTGGTCATAGTGCTAATTACATAACATAGCTTCTAGCAATTTAGCCCCATCACCTGGCCTCTCTTCTTTCAGGATTGACAAGCTTTGCTATCTGGCCACTTGTCCTATGGCCAGCCGTGGCCTGCAGAGGAGGCTACCATTGATCTTAGTAATGAGGGTGCTCCTCTTACTGGCACATTTCTTTTGGTTTCCTCTGGGGATTATCTGATATATTTTCCAGCTGTAGATACCATATCCACTCCAGCATGCCTCCTTCTTTGAATTCCATCCTTCACCATCTGCCCTGGGTAGTTCTGGAGTTTCAGCATCACTCAGGTGGTCCATTGCTTTTTCATATTTTTGGGAACCATCCTAGGAGGGAGTTCCTAGCATCTCCTTGTTTCTTTGACTTTTGGTGTTCCCAAGGCAGTGAATTCCTCCCTAACCAATTTGTATTTTGGCTCCTGGATGAAGCACTCTCAGCACCTGCTCCTCCGCAGACTCTCCTGGCTGCTGGCACATGCTGGTTGTTTCTTAAAGCTCCTTTGGAATATAAACTCTTCTCTTCCTCACACGTCCCCCTTGGGTTATGTTGACAGATCCTGTGGCCTGGAAGCAGGTTGGTTGTATACTTAGTGTGTGTGTATGGGAGGAGTGGTGCTGCTCGTGCAGGGTCTTCCATCGTGTTCCGGCCCAGGTGAGTGGTCGCTCTTACCAAGGAGGGACGTGCCATCTCTGCAGAGTCAGAAGCTTTGCTGGAGTCTGGGGAGTTAAAACCTAAACGTCCCCGCCCAGGTTTCCAGGGTTGGCACACCAGACCTACCTTGTTGGCTGTCAGTTCTTTGCAGTGTGGCTGCTTTCACAGATCAGCCCTGGACTTGGTCCTGGCTTTCTTTGATCTCTCACTGCAGGTGGTGAGAGGTTCTTTGTTTCCGAGAAGCTCACTGGCTTTCACATCTGGCTTGCAGTTGTCTCTTCTCCTTCTCTGCTGTTAGATTTCTGTAGGGCACTGATTCTCCAAGTCTTCCAACTAGCAGTGTTAGCTTAATCCAGAACATGTTAGAAATACAGACTCTCAGTCCACTACAGCAACTCAGTCAGAAACTGGGAGTAAGGAGCAGACAATTTGGAATTTAGCAAGCCTTCCAGGTGGTTTCTGGGCAGAGCAAGAATTGAGGACCAGAGTAGAGCTTCTGTGATACTTAGCAGTTGCCATTCATTCCTAAAGGATATTATTCCCTTATCCTTACAGCTACTCTTTCCTCTATAGCCTTAAAAACCTGGGATGTCTGGGGCCAGGGATATAGCTCTGAGGCACAGTGCCTGCCTGGCAAGCGCGAGGTTTTGAGTTCGATTCCCGGTACCAAAAAAACCTGGGATGTCCACCGGTATACCTTCCCAGTTCACAACCTCTGAGTTTTAACTGGCCTGCCATCTGGTGCCAGGGCTGTCTGTGCTCTGCCTACCACCAATGAGGGCGGTCTTCTTTGCTAGTTGGATGGGAAGTGACTCAGCTCCAAAATGCCATGTTAGTTCCTGCTTTCTTGGATCACTCTCGCTACCACTTGCTGCATATTGGGTCCTCTAGAAGCATATGTAAGGTGCAGGATGTCTGTTAGAAAAAAGGAGCCCTATGGAAGGAAGAAGGTGTAAATAGGATTGGTTAGAAAGATTAGCTGAACTATGAGTAAGGCCCAACAGAGCCACAGTCAACCTGGGGGTGATTTGTGGAATGAGCGTTGCTTGTAGAGTGGGGTTTAAATGACGAGGCCTTCATACTTCGGCAGGCTCAGTACCTAATGTGGGCCACACCTGATGTGAGGGGATGGGGCTCTGCGTGACAGCTGGAGCCGCTCTGTGTCCTCACTCTCCGCAGCTGGGCAGTGAGTCCTTGCTGGAAAGGTGTCTGGCTGGCATATCTGTACGTCTGTCACAACATACCCATTGGTTCCACTTACGCTTTTCTGTTTCCTTTTCTCATCTTTTTTTTTTTTTTTTTTTTTTGTGGGTACCGGGGGGTTGACCTCAGGACCTCGCGCGCCAGCAGGCGCCCGTGCTGCTGAGCGATATCACTGGCCCCTTTTTCGTATGTGGGATCCGGGAGTCAAACTCGGGCCCTTGCGCTTGCAAGGCAGGCTCTTACGCCACTGAGCCATCTCACCGGCCCTCCTTTTCTCATCTTAAGTTGCATGCGTGTTTTATTCCAGCACCCGTCATGCTTCCTTCATTTCTGACTCCCTTCTAATTTTTACTCCACTTATTTATTCCTGTCACTGTTTTTATTTCCTGTTATAAAAACCACTGCCATGATTTCAGAGATTCATTTTCCCATGTTTTAAAAATATATTTGTAAGTTTAGGCAAACATTACTTCTTGTGCTGGTTAGCACATGAAGATGTTCGTAGGAGTTTAGGTCTAGAAATGTCCTTCAGTCATGTCATGTGAACCGTTCACTAGTGTATTACAAGAGACGTATCATGGCTGTAAGATTAATGACGACCATAAGGCTCAGTCGCGTGTCTTGCTGAGTCAGTACTATGTGTCAGCACTGCAATACAGCCTGGCCCAGGGATTTCCAGCCTCGGTTCAGGGATTTCGAGGTGACACGATATCCTCAGCACAGATGTGTCTTTCATAAACCTTAGAGCAGTCATTTAAAAGAATAGCTTAAACTCCCTTGGGAAAGAAACATCTGGTAGCTACCTCAGGTTGAATATAGGTACAAGAAAGGGGTGAGTATCACCCAGGCTCCCTCCTGATCAGTGGGTGACCTGTCCGCCGCTACGTGTCTGCTTCTGCTCCCCTTTTTGTGAAAGTACTGTCAGAGTAAACTGCACAAGCCCTGGACGCTGCCTAAGATTCATATTTGACACAAATCAAACTGAAGGGGAAGTCACTCCCGGGGAAGCCAGTTAACTACGTCCCGAACTTGATAGTTGGAGTGAGGATGAGAGTTACAAGCAAGTGAGCCATGACACCCTGTTAGGGGGAGAATCAGGAGAAAGTGAACGGGGACTGGCTCTGATCAAGAAATTGGGTGAAGCCCTGTGGAGTCCTGCACAGTGTGTCTGGCAGTTTTTATTATGCTTTTTGGCTTGTTGCTGCCTTCTACATGTACTTTGTGCCCCTGTTGCAGAAATTGCCACTAGGAAAACCTGGCAAAATTATGCTGAAGACTGCCCTGGGCCCTTGGTAAGAGGTACAGATTCCTTGGAAAAGACAGTTTGGTTGCCAGGGGAACGTTCCTGGCTTGAAGAGCTGACTCCTGGCTGGTGTGTCTCCCACTCCTACTGTGCAAGAGGAGCTGCTGGCCCTGAAGGGTCCCGACATGCTGCACACTAGGAAGGCTGAGGAAATGCTTAGCTGCGGAGAGCTCATCTATTGTTCCCATCCAGGAAATTAGTACAGTATCTCCCAGCGAATTCCAGGACAAATTCACAAAGCCCCACAGAATCACCAAAGATCCCCACAGATTGATCATTGCCTTTTCTTTCCCGCCACACACTGAGACAGCGTGGCTTCTCCTGGCGTGTGCCACCGTGTGATGCCTACTAGGTGCTGTTGGCAGGAGCCCAGGTTGCCTAGGCTTCCCTTGGAGTTGCGTCACTCCACGTGGCCAGCGAAGCAGCCAGTGAGCTATGGGATGACCGTGCCGAGTGTGCTGGGTTACTGCTGGCCGCACTGCACGCATTGGCGCTCATTGTCTGAAACATGGTCAAGAAAGCAGCTGCCACCTCGATCTGCTCAGATGAGGATGAGGAAGAGCCGCTGTGGAGTCCACAGTTTTGCCCCTTGATATGGATGCACGTTCAGATCCTGCTGAAAGACGTGGTGCAGGGACCCGATATTTTATTTCCTAGCAGTATGTGGTCTGTGACTCACGGACAGAGAAATATAATAGAGAGCATCTGTCGCCAAAGATGGTAAGACGCATTGCCGCAAGAGCCTGTTAAGCTTATCCTGGAGACATGACCAAGTGAGGCACAACCAGCCGGTGGACGTACGCTGTTCCTGTACTCTGCTGCAGTGGTTGATTATGGCCTGGCAAGTGCCACACTCCAGCATGAGTTGAAGAAGGAAGAGAGCTACTGAGACATTTAGGCCTACCCTAGTGGGTTTATGCAGCTGCCATCCCCATGGAACAGGGACACCAGTGAGAGAGCCCTGAGTAGACCACTGTGGCCACATGTGTCGCCACATGGCCTTTTTTAAGGGGAGCCCTACCGCTGGCTCACATCTCTCCAGGCTGTGTATTACACCCTCTGAAGTTCCACCAAGCTCTTCAGGTCCTCACCACCCTGGAAAATACCAAGGCACAAAGCATCCAACAAAGTTCGTATGGTATAGCACCCTCCCCTCTCTGCACTGTTCTCCGGGGCCTTTGCGGCCCATTGCCCATGGGCTGAGGCCAATCAGTTGCTTGCAACATGGGTAGAATGACCTCTACTGGAGGTTATGTTGAAGGTGGCTCCCTTGGGTTCCAGATGGACTTATTTCTGGCAAGCGTCTTGAGTTCCTCCAGGTCCTCCTTGACACTGACTTCTCCTGCCTGTCCACCCACCTGGTCAGAACGCTAGCTCTTCGCCAGTGGCAGAACCCCTGTGAGCTGTTTCCCTGGTTCCCCCATGGGGCCTGGTCTCTCAGCTTATGTATTTGGGGGCCCGAAACCAAAAGACATTCTTGGTCTTACTGGACCCTGGATCGCACATCCCTCGATTCCTGTTTCTCCAGAGCACAGAGGAAGGCTGAGAACTGCAGACTGGGCAGCTCTTTTTATTCATCTTGTTTATAGTAAAGTGAATACTGTTCTTTTCTAGCGGTCTGTGAAGGAACGCACATACAAACCTCTTGTCAGATATGAATCTGGAAACACAGTCTATTTTTAAGTAAAAATGTTTTTCTGCTTTACTTGTAAACTCACTTTTGTTTTTTCCCCTCAGGCCATCAAGCCCTGTCGTCCTATGACCAACAATGCTGGCAGACTTTTCCACTATCGGATCACAGTCTCCCCTCCTACCAACTTTTTAGTAAGTCCTAATAAAATCAAATTGCATCTCATTTAGAATGTAAATGGATTAAAATGTGAATATACTCATTCAGTTCTTAAATATTCTTTCTTTTAAAAATGTTTTTATGTTGCCTTCATCACTATACTACTATATGTTTTTTCATTTATGTCATTGGTGCCACACAATAGCCAAATTTGTAATAGCCAGTGAATTATGGAGCTATTCTTTGAAGCAGTGGAGTGGGAAGAATGAGTAGAACATTTTCACATCTCTTAAAAATCAGTGAATAGCTTTATTTGTCTTATGACTCAAACAGAAAATCTATTACATATTTTATGGCAGGAATGCTACCTAATATTTTGAGCATGCACTGTGTTCCAGGCACCATTTTAAATGTTTGACATGTATTTAACTTAATTCACAATATACTTATTAAGTATATATATTATCCCCACTGTACCTATGGGGAATTATACATATTTTATAGATGAGATTGAATAACTTGCTTTAAGGTTACTCAGGTACCAAGTAGCAGCTGGCTGTTTGAATGCAGGGAGTTTCAATATATATGCACATGTATTATTCTGTTATGCTACATTGTCTCTCCCAGTATGAAATTCATTAATTCTGGTTACACATATCAACAGGAGATTTCACTTTCAAAATTAGATTATTCATAATTATCTATTTTAACAATTTTATTAAGCTACAGTTCGTGTATCATAAAGTATATGATTCACGATTTTTAGTCTATTTACAGGCTTCTGAAACCATCACCACAATCTAACTTTAGAACATTTTCTTCATCCCGAAAGAAATTTCATGCCCATTAGTAGTCAATTCTTTCCCACCCCTGAGCCTTAGACAGGGTTGATACTTTCTATATCTGTGGAGTTGCCTATTTTAGGATGCCATAGGGCTCATAAAATATGTGGTCTTTTGTGTCTGGCTTCTTTCACTTAGCATAATTTTTTCAGGATTTGTCTATGTTGTCATATGTATCATTAGTTCATTCGTTTTCTTTTTTTGTTGTTGGTGCAGGGAATCAAACCCAGGGCCTCATGCATACTAGGCAAGCCCTCTACCACTGAGTGTATCCTCAAACCCTATTTTATTCATTTTTTTCATAGTCAAAATAATACTTTATTGTATGTATATGTGTGATTATATATATGTGTGTGTGTATATTATATAGATAGACCATATTTTATTTATTCATTCATCAGTTGATGGCTGTTGGGCTTGTCTCTACTATTTGCTATTTTGAATAATGCTGCTGTGCACATTTGTGGTACAAGTACTTGTGTGGGTGTATGTTTTGATTTCTTCTGGGTTTATGGCTTAGACTGCTTGATTGCATGATATCTCTATGTTTAATATTTTTTTTTTTTTTGGTGGGTACCGGGGGGTCGATCTCAGGGCCTCGCGCGCCAACAGGCACCCGTGCCGCTGAGCGATATCACCGGCCCCTTTTTCATATGTGGGATCCGGGAGTCGAACTCGGGCCCTCGTGCTTGCAAGGCAGGCGCTTATGCCGCTGAGCCATCTCACCGGCCCTATGTTTAATATTTTAAGAAACTGCCAAAATGTTTTCCAAAGCAGCTGTGTCGTTATTAATCATTATCTCATCAGAAGTTCTTTTTATTACATTTAATTTAGACCAGCTTTATTGAGTTACTCAATTAGAAATTAAAATTAATATTGGCAAAACACATAATGTGTATTTGGACATTTTTAAGTCTTCCCTGTGTTCTTATATATAAAAGTTTTAAAAGAATGATGCTTAATACCAATGTAGGAATTGTTTTTTAGGTTGCCAATCTTGGTAATTGTTCCAGATTTAGAGCATTTAAGATTAAAAGTACTGGGGTAGAGGAGTGGCAGAAGAGTCTCTCATGGTTAGATTGCCATTCATATCATCTGATTACAGATTCAGTCTTCTGGTAATGGAGATCTTTGACATTGTGTGGGAATTGATCCATTGCAGTGTTTGTGGATTGGCTTCTTGGAGAGGGGCAAATGGAGCTGAGGGGCTGAGTTCCTGGTACCTTGAGGCCTTCAGAACCTCCCAGGCAGTTTCTAGTCTTGACCATATCGGTGCCAAGTCTTTCTCACTTTGCACTTGAGTCACCTGTTACTATCTTTTTCCTTTTAGCACTTCTATTAGTTCAGAAATATAGTTCAGTAAGAATAGAACTGGTAATGTTGTGGGATTAAATAAAATTGCTTCTTAGAAAATGAGGTTATATATAGCCCTTTTTCTTTTCTTTGTGGTACTGGGGATTGAATCCAGGGACATTCTACCACTAATCTACATCCCACACCTTCCTTCCTTCCTTCCCTTCCTTCCACTCTTCCCCCCTTCCTCCCTCCTCTCTCTGTCTCTCTGTCTGTCTCTCTGTTTCTGTCTGTTTCTGTCTCTCTCTCTCTTTCACTCACTCACTCACTCACTCACTCACTCACTTACTTAAAGTCTTAACAAGTTTCCCAGGCTGGCCTTGAATTTGTAATCGTCTTGGCTCAACCTCCTGAGTAACTGGGGTTACAGGCATGGGTCACCATGCTTGGCTCCTTTTTTCTTTAGGCATCCATAGTAAGCATCGCTGATTTTCCAAATAATTAATATCTGGAGCCAGAATATTCCACCAAACCAGAGAGTTCCACTTAAAATTAAACTTTTGTATAAAGTTCTCCCTGGTGTTTAGAAAGATGTTGAGTCCATAAGTTACTTTCATTCCTACTTTTGGTCGATACATGTCCTGATGGATTTCTGCACATTGGAATTGTGTTATTTATTTACATTGCCTTTTCTGGTTCTGTTTACTTTTAGACTGACAGGCCAACTGTGATAGAATATGATGATCATGAGTATATCTTTGAAGGATTCTCCATGTTTGCACATGCCCCCCTGACCAATGTAAGTATATGCCAGTTGGCTCCTTTTCACTTTCCTTGCACTGTGTTCCTTCTCTTTTCCTTTCATCAGTTCTTCTGAAAGCCAAAGTAGATTTCCTTCTACCTGGCTGTGAAGTAACATTTACTCTGCGTCCCACGGCTGAGCTGCAGGAAGTCAGCAGTGTGTCAGGCGGGAGTGTGACATCTGTGCTAATGAGTCACAGGTTTGGTCCGCATTAAATGGTGTCAGTAAACGTGTCAAAATAACATTTTGAGAGTGTGAAAGATTGAAAAAGGAGGATAAACTGTGGCATAATGTGTTAAAACTATTTTGGGTTGGTTGTCCTTCAAAAGAAAGTTGGGAAGTTTTAAAGAGAAGCTATTACATAGTCACTGAGTAAAGAGAAAAAGAAAGGGAGCTTGTTCAGAACAGTTGGAGCCTGAATTAACTTCATGCACTTTTGTGCTTTAGAATCCTAGAATATGTCCTCTTTAAGAGACTTAGTCTGACGTAAGGATTCATGATCCTTGTATGGGCATTGAGGCTACTTTGCTGGTGATCAGTTCAAATAGAAGTTCTGCATCTGTGAGTCCAAAGCTCTTTGTCTCAAAGCTGCCAGCCTTGGGAATTGCCCTACTTACTGTGTATTCTGGTTGGGCATCATCGGTACAGGAATTGGCCGGCATCGGTACAGGAAGGGAAGCATAGCAGTGTGCCGGACTGCTAGGCTGAACTCTGTGTAAAACTTGCTTTATTATAGTTATATAATATCTGCATTAGAATGTTCTGTAGTCTTCTCTGGTTTGGTAACATGAAATGATACCTATAAACAGAAAGTTATTTTAGAACAGTTTACTTAAAACATGAATTTCTTTTCCATTGAAAACTAAGACTCAAATTTTGACCTTACCTTGGCCCTTTCTGTCATTCTTTTTTTGAGTTTATTAAGTAGATGTGATTCCATGTAGCGATTTTAATTAAAAACAAATTGTTTTTCTATGAGATTTTCTTTATTCCGCAGTATATTTTGTCCTGGAGAATTTTCTTTCAAAGGATTATGCTATAAATGTAAAAATAAAATCATTTGATAATCCATATTACAGCTACCTTCAGGGAGGTGTTTGAATTTTAGAGGTTCATGTGTGTGTGTGTGTGTGTGTGTGTGTGTTTGTGTGCGCGCACGCATACGCGTGCGTACACACATGCACACACGCACATCTGTCTGAGAAACTGAAGTCCTTTGTTACGTTAGGTCTAACAGTCTTAGAGTTGTAAAGGCCTTGAGAAGTCATCTAGGTGACCTCCTACCCCAGGATGACACCCCACCCCCAGAAGGCTTGCAAAAAATAGAAATAATTTAGTTTGCATGAAAATGCTTAAAATTATCTATCATTTTTGTCTTTTAATTCCCTACAAGTAATACAGACTCATTTTGACTTTTAGGATCACTTTAATCCAAGAAGAAAAGCAATTTGGCTTCATAGAGAACAGGGTTTAAATATTAGTGAATTCTACTTACTAGCAATGTGATTTGACGTCTCAGTCTTTGTAAGCCTTGGTTTTCTCATCTATAAGATAAGAATATTAGTTGTAGCCGTCTTACCAGCTCTTGTGAAAAATAAATGAGATGACACATGAAAATTGTTTAACATGGTGTTGGGCACATAATAAATATTGGCATCTCTTGTTGTGGGAAAAATGTCACACTGAGCTGAGTTTGCATCTGTATTAGTCACTTCTGCATTGCTGAGACAAAATACCTGATATACACAATTTAAAGGAGGAAAGGTTTATTTTTGGCTCACAGTTTCTGAGGTTTTGGTCCATGTTCACCTGGCCCCAAAGTGGAAACCTAGAAGAAGGGTGTGATGAAGGAAAGATTCTCACTTCATGGTGAGAGGATTGGGAAAGAGCCCAAGAAAACATAGACCCTTCAACATGCACCAAGGGACCTGCTTCCTGTGGCTGTGCCCCACCTCTTCATAGCCCACTCAGCTATGAAAGCAGCAACTGATTAATCCACTGTGCCCTCATGAGCCAGTCACCATGTAGCCCCCCTCCAAGCATTGGGAATTAGATTGGGGATCAAGTCCTCCACACATGAGTCTTTGGGGGACACTTTATATTTAAACTCTCAATAGAAACTTGTAATTTTTTTTTTTTTTTTTTTTTTTTTTTTACCTTGGACAAGTGATTACTTGAGCTTCCGTAATAATAGCTATGCTTGGGATTTTAGTTACAGTTAGGCATACTTATTAAAAATAGAATTTTTTTAGAGCACTTTTAGCTTTACAACAAAAGTGAGTAGAATACACTTTTTTAAAAGTTCCCAGCACAAAGACTGAGAGGCCGTTAGTGTTAAATTAATCACAGTTGTTACTGTTATAAAATAAAAGATAAGACTGAAAAAATTCCTGGCTTCAGCATATATTTTATATAAATATTGAAGTTCTTAAGACTTGAGAACTTCATCCTTTAATGAGGAGCCCCATCATTGATACTAGAGATGTTGATAAAATAAATCGAGTTTTAAGTTGAGTGTTCTACGGTTCATGGAAATTAGAGCCATCAAAGGCCTCTTGAATTTGAAATAGCCTCCCAAGGAAAAGAATTTTTAAATCATTTTACTGATCTGATTCATCTTCTTATAAAGAGAGCACATCAACAAGCAGGGCATACAAATGATAGTAATGATAGAATCTCAACCGAAGCTTATTCTGATGCATTCTCTTAAGGTCTTGAATTGAAATAGATTGAAATTGTTATTGGCTAAGTATACCATGTTCTGGGAGAATTTCATCGTTTTATGTAGTAGATTTGCTGATACTTACATGGTAATAACTGATGTTATTAAGGGCTTTGGCAATGTAACTAAATTTATAAAAAATACCGTATTTGCTATATTAGATGCACAAAGGAAACCCCTTGGTCATTTCCCTCCCACCTTAGTTGGCTTTCCATTTCCAGTGACCTCACTGCCCACTGGCTTTGGTCCTTCATTCTCTGGAAGTAGTGGAGTTAGAATACAGGCGTTTGGGCGGTGTTTTTCCCCCAGGATGAGATAGGAGTTAGTATCAGTCAACATACGATATTCTTAACTTTCAAGTACTCAAATATGTTTTCACGAGTGGTAGTAGGCATTTATGTTACTTGATGGCAGTGGTTGGAAGCTGATTTGGTGACCTTTGAAGTAAGTTTCTCGTTTGAGCCTTGTGTAGTAAAATACAAGTTGTCTTTGAGTCTTAGGGAGAGCTTAGAGTTTGAGTTCATACGGAGATGCTGCCTTTTAACTTGCTTAGTCTCAGAAGGGCTCTGGTGGTATGAGTGGAAGTCCAAAAGGGAAATCAAATGTATATAAATAGAAGAGTCCAAAGAAAAAACTTCAGTCAGTGAGTTTAGTGGAAATGAGATGGAAAAAGGGCCATACTTGCATAAATCATCTAGCAGTATGCTTTCACACTTGACAGGAAGAAGCACAGCTTGCACTTCTGCTCTTTCTCTGCCTGCCTTTTGTGTAGTCCCAAGAGCTCTTGTTTTTCTGTCCTATATACTCTCTCGCTGAGTGGTTCAGTCCCATCTGGCTTTTCCTTCCATTTGTATTCCAGTCCCCACAGGCATGCTGCTTGGAGCTATGGTGGATGACTGTGTTCCACACTTGGCATTTCAGATTGCCTGTTGGAATGCCCTCCTCCATGATGTCCCCTCAGGTGCCTCACCTATGTGACACTGAGCTCATCATCCTTCCTGCATGTTGAGTTTGAGGTACTCATGAATTTGTGCTTTTGTATTAACGCCATGTGACCCATCTGGTCACTTAAGCCGGAAACTCAGAAGTTATCTTCTGTTCTTTCTTATCCTTCACTCGCATGTTAGGATGGTCGCTATGTAGATCCATAACATTTCCTAACCATGCGTAAAAAAGTTTCTCTTCTTTCTAGTCTTCCCTTCATTTGGACCGGGCTGTTACGTTAGACTCTGATCTTTGCTTCTCTCTAAGCCATTTCCACACTGTTTCCATAGAGACCCATCTGAAATGTAAACTATGGTAAGCGCTTACTTGAATGTACTCGAAAGTACTTGAATAATTTCTTGTTGCCAATTAGCTGTAAACCCTGACCTTAACATGGTTTTTAGGGGTGGCACAATGGAGTCTATCCTTTCTCTCTGGAAATCACTTGGCTTTTCTCTGTACTGTACTATACTCTGCAAAGCTAAATGACTTCTTCCCTCAGGTCCCTTTTCTCTGTCTTACCAGAAGTTAAATACCTTTGCTGCTTCAACTTTCTTTGTTTTAGATGAACTGGAAAATCCCTTCCCATCTTTGAAGACTTAGTAGTTCTTTTATACTTTGTATTTTTTTGCTTGTTTTAATTGCACTTACAAGTTACTGTGTATCATATTCTATTTGTATTTGTTTATGCACCTTTCTTCCTCTTCTACATCCTTACCTTTTTTTTGTGTGTGTGGGTACCGGGGTTCAACCTCAGGACCTCGTGCGGCAGCAGGCGCCCATGCCGCTGAGTGGTATCACCGGCCCTTTTTTTGTATGTGGGTTCCGGGAGTCGAACTCGGGCCCTTGCGCTTGCCAGGCAGGCGCTTACACCGCTGAGCCATCTCACCGGCCCCATCCTTACCTTTTAAGGCAGGACCTGCCGCTGATTTTAGAATAATTATGGACCTTATGTGGTTGTTAGCAAAGAATAGTTATTTTAAAACTAGGTTAAATCATGCACAAATTTGTACCTCAGATATTTTAAAATGTTTGTAGGGATAAAGTAGAACTTAATAGTGGCTCTAGCGTGTTGCTTTGGTTAGTTTAGGACTCAGTATCACCAGGAGGTTGAAAATCAATGTCTTATTCAAGTTAATTATGAATTTCACTCAACTACTAACTTAGAAAAAAAAAGAACATCTAAGAACTAAACTTCATTCCTGAGAAAAAAATTTCCAGTAGATGGCATTATAATACTATTTTTGTTTTTCTAACCATCCCTTTTGCTGGTAGAATTAAAATTTGTTTCTTTTTGATTGCTGTGGTTTGTAAAAACGATTACAACATCTTATGGATAGATTGTGGAGCCAGAAAAGCCCACTTAACATCTCTCTAGGGCCTCTGGGTCTATTATTTTCCCCAACCAGTCAGCCAAGCCATTGCAGTAACCTCTTTCCCTCCTTTTCTCATTCATTCAGAAATATATTTACAGAAAACTACTGTGTCTAGATGCTAGACAGGTGTCTTTTGATATTGGTAGACTGAGACAGATGTAGATTTATTTCAGGCTGAGCCTTCTTCATTTTCATTCACACCCTGAGTATCAGAACAGGGAATGGGAAGTGTGTACTCTAGTGGCTAAGAATGGGGCCAGAGAATTCCTAATTTGGCACTTGCTGTTGCCTTGTGCAGGGTACCCGATGTGTCTCTGCCGTGGCTTTCTCCACTGTACTTTAGGCATGAGAGTCACACCTGGCTCCTGAGGATGCCGTGATGGTTGCTTGAGTAAATGTTGTAAAGCATCAGAGCAGTGTCTGGCCTAATAAATGTTAGCTATTGCTATTTTTATTATAATTTATTTTCATACTTATTTCCACAGTTGCTTTGCTGAACAACCACTGTGCGCTGTTCAGTGACCCATGAATCTGTAACTGATACGTTATCAGCCTGCCATCATCCCTGACCTGCCTCATGTTTGAGCCAAAGATTCTGAAAGATTAAAAAAAAAAAAAAGTCTGAGGGGGGAAAAGTTTACGAGTGTGGTTTTATTAATTCTTCAGAGACAGTCCGTTTAATTTTAACGAGCTCTTGTCATGTTTATGTTGCTGCTGCTCCTGCTGTTAATGAAGCACCAGTGTTGTGCAGGTTTCCTGTAGAGGGCTGGCCAGCTGGGTTCTGGCCATTAAAATCCAGCAGCTGTGGTCAGGCTTCGTGTGCAGTGTTAGCAGCTTAGATGAAGGTGAAACCTTCTCATCTGGTTCATGTGCCTCTGGGTCAGGTAGCAAATGTGTGCAATATGAGCCTTTTGGGAGGTATTGCAGAGCTGAACTTCTCTTCTTCCTATTGCAGATTCCACTGTGTAAGGTAATTAGATTCAACATAGACTACACGATTCATTTCATTGAAGAGATGATGCCCGAGGTAAGGGAAAAGATTGTTTAACAGCTTGCTGTAATTTCTTTTGTTTATTCCACACTTTTTTTTTTAACATTGAACTTGGCCAGCTCTAGGTTTTTTTTTTTTTTTTTTTGCCATAGGAGACCCCTAAAAATACCACTTTCACTGTTGAAAAGGTCATGGAGATGTAGCTGTAGTATCGAGGTTAAAATTTGGATAATTTTAAAACTCATTAACCTATTTTTGAACCCGTTTCTGCTCGCCTTGCATCTGCTGATAGTAACTTTACATCTGTTTCTAGTTTGTTTTGCGTAGGGGACAGATTCTGGTAACTGGCCGTTATTGGAGAGGAAATTGGAGTAGTGCAACTGAATCTGATAGCTGTTGGAATAATCTTATTCATTATCTACAATGACAAGATCAGTGCTTGGTTCATTTTTCTTCCCATATATTTACATATTTTTTCCTAATTGTTTTTCATTGTGGATGTTCAGCAGCAGATTTATCTAAATATATGCAAGAGATTTAAAATTCCAAAGCAAGATTAATGTGACTCTCGGAATGATTCATTGCCTGATCTTGAATTTAGTGGTGTCAACAAATCACACTAAGAAATAACAACTAGACAGCAAACAAGCTTGTGCACTTAACATTGTATTGAAGTTGGGGTCGATTTCTGGAGCTCCTAGCTTTTCTTGCAGCTTATCTAACAGAGATACTCTGTCACAGGCAGGGAGCACTGAGGGGGAATTGACAGGCATGACATGCATGCTTAGCACCTGTTTCATTCTGGACAAGTCCTGTTCATCCTACCTGTCATTCAAAAAGAATTAAAGGGAAAGGACCACCCCTCCATTCTCCTGTTGAGAAGGGCTTTTTTCGCTTCCTTTTGCTTTTTAAGGTCGTACGCCTTAAATTGCTATTGTAAAAGTTTCTGACTTCTGACAGGATCTCATGCAGAGTGATTTATGAATTCTGAGCAAAACAAGTAGGAGGAAGAATTATGAGACAAGTCTCATTTGTAAATATATCATCTGTTAGCTTGTTTACGGGAGGAATTTTGGTACAAAGTTTTGTAGTTAGCCCTTTATTTGCCTTCATTGAGAATTTGAACTCTTCTGTGCAAAGGACCTCTGCTTTGGTAATGTAGTGACTGGGTGTGTTAATGGGGTGGGGTGGTGGACAAGCCAATAGGTGTAGGTATGTGTAATTTGAATTAACAAAAAGTTCCTAGGACATTCTGATATGTTTTACAATTGGGTTAGGGAAATATGATACAAGTGAGACTTGACATTTTTCATTTTATTTGTATACTGAAATAAGCTGAGTTGACATTTTTACAGAAATCCTAATGCAATTATTGTCTCCTTCATTTTTATCTGAAACCAGTGAGCTATCATAGGACACTGGCTAAACTCTTTAGGAAATTATGTTTTCAGTATAGTTTGAACAGATACTTTCTAAGGTACTTGACTAGAACACATTGAACCTTCAGTTTTTCTATATTTGCAGATCCACAATAATTTGATTTTGGTTTATTTTTCAGAATTTTTGTGTGAAAGGACTTGAACTCTTTTCACTGTTCTTATTCAGAGATATTTTGGAATTATATGACTGGAATCTTAAAGGTAAACAATAGAATTTAAAGAAAAGAGTAGTGTTTATAGAGGAACATTATAGTATATGTGAAAACTTACAAATGGGGGCAAGGGGTAGAGTTGAAATTCTTATTTTGAAATATTCAGGGAAAAGTGTGTTATTCATAAGAATATTTGCTTTTATTTGACATAAATAAGTTTTTATGGATTTTACTTCATACAATTTTTTTGTGTGTGTGGGTGTACCGGGGGTTGACCTCAGGACCTCGCACGCCAGGAGGTGCCATTGCCGCTGAGCGATATCAGCTACCCCTTTTTCGTATGTGGGTTCCGGGAGTCGAACTCGGGCCCTTGTGCTTGCCAGGCAGGCGCTTATGCCGCTGAGCCATCTCACCGGCCCTACTTCATACAATTTGACAATGTCTAACATTAGCCAAGAGTGCTCGCTTTGGCAGCACATATACTAATATTAGCCAAGAAGATGGTACCAGTTATTATGAGTAACTACCTTGATTTATGTACATTAGGAAAATCTCATTAGTTAATATTTTAAATCTAGTGAGCTGTGCTGTAATAAACTTCTTTGGAGATGACAGTTTATTAAAACAGTACTTGCGTTACTCATTAGAACACACACGAAGGCACACACGTTCATACATGCAGGTGATTTAGACAGATTCAAAGACTCGATCCCTGGGTCTTGGGTAGTAGTTTACTCTTTTGGAAGTGTCTGCATTCCGACAAATATTTACTGATTTATTTTTAAAGTTGTGTATTCATGAGTGACTTTTCAAGCCAGGGTTTTAAATGAATGAATTGAATGAGTGGCTTTTCAAACCAAGCATATTGATGAATGGCTTCTCAAACCAATTGTCTCTCTCAATTTTTCAAGTATATTGATTAAAATGTGAAGGAATTAGCATATAAGCATATTATGCTATCATTCAACTATAAAAGCATCTTGGTATTTTTGTCTTCTAAAAATAATTTTGCTGTGTATATTTGCTCCTTGGGGCTCTCTTTCTTCTCCTGGTTTGCGCTTCCCCATTGCAGTACGCATTGGATGGTTGTGGCAGAGCCTGTGATTGATTGAGCTACTGAGGAGAAGAGTGGGGGGAGTAGTATTTTTATGTCCCTACTTCTTTTGGTGTTTTTTGTGGTTACCATAAATCTTAGGAATTAAATAAGTTTCAGCATTTGCTTTCTAAGGCTGTTTGATTTCTTTTTCCTTTCCTTTTCATTTGTTTACTTTAGGTCCTTTGTTTGAAGACAGTCCTCCCTGCTGCCCAAGATTTCATTTCATGCCACGTTTTGTAAGATTTCTTCCAGGTAAATCTTTTGACTTGTCAGTGACCCGGTGAGATAGTATGTCTGAAAATAAGCCTGCCATTCTCCTTTTAATCTTCAGGGACAACTTTCTCACCTTGGACACTGTTAATTATCTACTTCTCAGGCTGCACATGGAAATGTAAAATATTACATGCTGGTTTATACTCTTGCATAATTTATCATATCCCCAAGTTAAATGAACAATGGAAGAATTGATTTATAAGTTTTGAAAATCTGCTTGATAAAATATCATCCAAGTGTTAAAATTAACGTAGAAAAATGCATGTGGCTTAAATACATATAGCTAATTGCAAAACAGGATAAAATCTTACATATAATGTGATTGTAACTATTAAAAATTACTGCAATTGTAGTTATGCTTAGTGGGATTATGGGTGATTTTTTTCTCTATTTTTGACATGTGGTTTTAATTATTTTACAGTGAAAAAGATGTATAGTAGTTTATCCTCCTAAATTAAAATATATAAGTAAATATATGACTTAGTTTTTTTAAGTGATATTTTAACTGTTTTCTAGTCATTTCAGGATGTTAGATGTGGTAATACACTAAGTGCTTTAAAAATGGTTGAATTTTTAATGCAATCTTTTAGATGCCTTTTTTGTTTGCAAAATCCTTTCCATTGATGCTTCTGCCACCCTGTTCCTACTCTTTTCTGTGATTTTCTAGTCAGTTACCTGCTTTTTGAGTGTCATAAAACCTGGTTACAGTTTCCTCTCTCAGCAAAGTTCTGTCACTAGCCCACTGAACTTCTCTTACGATTCTACCCTTGGCTGTACAGCTTTTTGACCTTTTCTACTCTAGTGATTGTCACAACCCAGCCACCCAGTCCCTAGGTAAAACCTCGAATCATGCCAGCATCCCACGTGGACTTCCCCGCCTCCAGCTCCAGCGCCTCGCTTGCTGATGCCCTCCTCTGTACCATCACTCTCTCATGCCCTTATATCCTCGCTGCTACTTGATTCTTCCCTCTTGTGCACTGCAACCTTCCTTTCCTTTCTCAACCAAGTCCTGCGTTCTGACCTTGATCTGCCTGCTTTAGTTATCTTGGTGCCTCGTACCACCATTACTGTCCATGCAAATATCACCATTCTAACTTGCCTTTTCTTCTCTTCTATGTGGGCCACTCAGTGATATTAGAGAAAAAAAAAGTACAGCTACTGCTATAAACCTATGGTCTACAATCTTGGCCGGGGAGTTTTTCATCTTGTAACCTTTTCTCCAGATCAGCAGTTTTGAAAATTCAATCCTGCATTCATGCTTTTCTCCTTGTGCCTCTTGTCCTTCCTCATGCCTCAGAATGCTCCTTGGTGCCTGTCAGACTGCCTTCCTCATGTGCTCTCTGTCAGTCCTCAGCCAGGTTTGCTTCAGTGCCAGACCCCCTTGCACCCTGTCCAAGCCCATTGCAGCTGCTGATGCCAGAGCAGGCCTCCCAGGAACCATCCAGAGGAGGCGCCTCAGTGCTCATCTCTTCCCTAACGTGCTGCCTGGGCTCTTGCCTTGCCTTTTTTCTGGGCTCTCCTTACTTTCAACTCCTGGCTTCTTCAGTTGCTTTGTTTTTTATCTACTCAGTCTAGTTTAGGTTTCTCTCAAGAGTTAGAGGAACCAGGTACTCTTTCCTCACTCCAGAGTCATGATAACTTATTTTTATTCTAGGATAACGTTACGTACATTTTAATATTATTGTTAATATTTATTTTGTTTAGAAAATGCATTCAGAAGCTTTTCTCCTCTTTACATCTGGTTTCATTTTGCTGAGATGCCCTTTTTCTTTCCAATTGAAGGATTCTTTGATTTCATAATGGAGCTTTAGAAATAAACTTATTAGAAAATGGTTAGAGTGGCTTTGTTGAAAAGCCTTTCCTTTCTGTTTCCCTCTGCCTCTAGGCATTTTATTACAAAGCAAATCTCTTAGAGAAAGTGGGCAGTTTTAAAATCATCTTACAGAAAAATCTGCGTTAGATACTTACTTTATGGGATTTAAACACAAAATGTTTCTCATAATTATGTAGGGATAACATTTAGGTAATCATAAAGGTGAAGGTCTATTGATTTATTTTTAAATAGGAATTACTTTTTCATTAAACTTTCCTTTGAAAATATACTTATTTTTTAAAGCCTGAAGGATACAGAAAAGTACTTAATGTATAAGAAAAATATTTTGTTATTCGAATAGTTGGCAGAGTATGGTTGATTAACTTTTAAGATGTGACTTCATTGAAGATCTTTTAGAAAAGAGTAAATTAAGGGCTGGGGATGTAGCTCAGTGGTAGAGCGCTTGCCTAGCATGGGTAAAGCCTTAGGTTCAATCCCTAGTACTGTAAACAGCAACAACAAAACAAATCAAAACAGAAAAGAATGATTTACAAAACATATTTTGATATGTTTTTATTTTTTTCTATGTATAAGATTTTTCACATAGTTGTCATTATACTAGTGTATGATTTGCATCTTCTCTTTTAATAATTCATTGAGCAGATGGATGTTTTTAAAGATTATGATACATAGTGCCAAATTTCTTGTCAAAAGAATCACATCATTTTATGCTGCCATGAAAAATGCATTGTTATTCTTTTTAACATTTTAGATCCACTCATCCTTTTCCCTCTTTCTGTCCTTCCATCATTCTTTACTTTCTTTTTTAAAATTTCGATGGTGAGCTCCATGAGGCTGAAGAGTAAACAATGTCTGTTTCTTGTACTACCGGTGCTAACTTAATTCTTGATACATGTGAGAGACTCTGTAAATACTTGTTTAGTGACTTTATTTAATTGGTCATAATAGCACCTTGTTTAAATATTCATGCTTTGGTTGCTAATGAGTGTGCTTTTCAGGCATTCTTTGGGAGTCTCATTTTTTAAAAGCAGACCTTTCCTCAAACTATAACATAAATATTGAAAAGTGCACCTATGGAAAGTATAGAATTCAGTGAATTTTCACAAAGTAAATATGACTGTGGACTCAGCACCCAGACCAAGACATCAGCACCCAAGAGCTCCTTCCTCCAAGCCCTTTTCCAGTCACCATGCAGATCCCTGGTAGAAACTGTTATTCTGACTTGAAATGCCATGTATTAGTTTTACTTGTTTTTGAACTATAAAAACTAGAATTATATATTCTCTTTTGTTTCTGTCTTTTGTTTAGTGTGTTTTGGAGACGTGTTGTTGCAATTAACTGTACTGTAGTTGGTTCCTTCTCACTACTATATAGTTTTATGTGGTGTAACTAAAGCTTATCTATGATTAAGGAACATTTGAGTATTTTCAGATTTCACCTATAAATATGAAAAGAAGTACAAAGTTGAGTAAAAAATATATCACTAAAAGAAATGTACAGGTCTTTAGTAAACATGTGCTGTCGCTCTAGCAGATATGTATTCACCGAAGACCTGCACATGTCTTTTGGTGTGATTTTATATTAAATTTTGCACTTACTTATGGTGTTTCAAAATGACAGTATTGTTTGTCTTGTCATCAGAAGTATTTGAGAGTTCATATTATTTCACATTCTCTTCAGCACTTGGCATCTCCTTCCCCTCCCTTACAAATGAGAATACTTGTTGAAATAGTATTGCACATTTTAAACTTGAAAAGCTGGCCAGATTCTCTCCAGAAAGGACATACCATTTTGTATTTCTGACTAACAGTTTTTATAAAAAGTACCCTTTTTCTATTACCTGTCAACACTGGGTAGTACTAGTCTTTTGTAGATTTGTTCATCTGGTAAGCAAAAATAATATTGTCAGCTTGTATATTTCTTGAATTTCTTTGAAAATGAGTAGCTTTTCAGATATTTTGAGTGTTTTATAATCTCATTCTCATTTGCTTTTTATTTATATCAATTTATTATATATTTTTTTAATGTTAAAGTTTTGTCAGTTATTACATTTCTCTGACTCCTCAGTTTACCCATTTTAAAGACAGTTGTCTCAGTTGCTTTGTACAGATTTACAGAGTTAAGTTTAATAGTTTAAACCAGAGATTACTGCACTCAGGCCCATTTGCCAAATGCCAAATCACACATCACAAAGCAAGCAGTTCACTGAGATTTTAAGGATTTTTCAAATTTTTGTTTTTTCCCTGTCCCATTCTTCCCTTTGTTTATAGACAACTGTATACCAGTTTAAGGTTTTATTCTGACTATAACTGACTGGGGCAAGGCACAGTTTGAGATAGTAAGAATGCACATAGAGGAAAGCCTATTCACGGGCTGGTACCATTACTGTATGAAGCATTGAAACTCCTGAATCAATTTTGCAAATTGACTGTCTAGCAAATTGATTTTTGGAGTTTGCCCCATCTGGAACCGTAGTTCTCGGGTATGGCTGGCAGGAGGCCAGAGGGGTGAGAAAATCTCCAAATTTCTTGAAGGGAAATGTAGTTTGAAAAACATGCTTTGATACAGCATCTTCATATAACTTTGTATTAGAAAATGCCCACTGTTAAAGCAGATTTTAAAAAATACGATTATATGAAGTCATCTTTGTAGGAATATACAAAAGACATAGCAATAGTTATGCTGTTATCTAAGTGTGGAGAAAGGAGGTTTTTTCTATTTCTTAAAATTGAGTGCTATACAGTTGATAAATACTCATTTAAGCAGCCATATACTTAATAAAAATTCCCTAACAAATTGCCCCCTCTTCCAAATAACCATATAAATAATCAAGCAATATAAACTGAGAGAATTTGGTCTCTAAGAAACAGTTTATAAAGTCTGTCAGTTCATTAATGACTGTCCAGATTCATTCCCTGCAACACAAACTCCAGTTCTTCCCGAATAATGAGTCGTTGTCACGGTTCCAGTCCCAGAGCTGGCAAAATTCCTGCTAACCTTAGCTTACCCGCTCTAATTTCTCACTTATATTATGTCCTATTTATCCCAGCCAACGAGATAAAAATTACTTCCTAGCCCTTGGTGACATAGTTCCATAAATCCCCAACATAAACATGTAGCAAAGCAGACAAACCCAAAGTGCCAATTCATTAACATTAGTAAATTCATGGTAGTCTGAGAGCAAGTGGCTATGTTATTTATCTGCTTCAGAAAGTCACTCCACAAGTATTTATGAGTGCTTTTTTTTTTTTTTTTTTTTTTTCTTTTTTGACGTGCTGGGTGTGAGGGATATAGCCCATGCTCCATGCCTTGGCAGAACTCTCTAATTTTATCTGTCTCCTCTTGTGTTTCCGTAAAGATGGAACCCATACCAAATAGGAGCAGTGTCTCAATTCCCCCTTCCTTGATGAACCTTTCATGTCAGGTTGTCTGTCTTGAGTTTCTACTTTTTTCACAGTAGTGAATAACTTTCTTTTTATGGTTTAGTTGTCATGTAAAGCATTTAGCAGATTTTAGCATGGATTTGGAGTTTCTCCTTCAGCCTTACCAAATTTGTATCTGGTACGTATATTTTGTTGTTTTTTAATTATGTCTAGTTTCTATGCTATAAAACTCACTCCTCCCTCATCAGCATCTTTGGACCCACACTGGAAAGCAGGTAGTTGGCATTTAGTGGCCTTGTTCACTATCTTGCAGTTACTCCTCTCCTAAAATTGGGCAGTGCCTGTATCATTCATTTAGCACAGAGATCCATGGTTTGTAAGTGGAAGTATTTCTCTCTCCCAGCACCTTTGTAAAAAAGCTTTTTTCTTTAAATGCAGTGTCTGTGGTCCATTTTACTTTTATCTAAAGTACCTGGAATCAGCCAACCATAAATGCTTCTGGGGAAACTCTGGTGCTGTTTGTATATTTGGGTCTGTGTGTATTTGCTCCTTTCACCATTCCCTTCCCCCATAAAGTAGGATTTTAAAAAAATTCTTGCAGGAACATAACATTCTACTCCTTAAAATGTCTTAGACTAGTGACATATCCTTTTCAGTTCTCTTTAAATAATCTTACTACCTTGTAGTGATTATGAGCCAATTCCAGCATTCTCCTTTCTTGGTTTCTGATGAATCTAGTTAATGTGGCGATCTTTTCAAGGCTGTCCGGGTTTTCTTCATTCTGCTGTTTTGTATGTATGCACATACAGGGTACCGTCACATATTTTAGCTTTAGAATTTCTCTTGTCTGCCTGCTCACCTCAGTCTCCTGTAAGATTAGAGATGATCATAGACTCAGACCAAGAGGCAGGCATCTTGGGTTTGTAGTGCTTAGCAAAGATGGGGGGATATCATTGATTAAAAAACACATTACATTCAGGTGGACTGAAATGCATTTTGATACTGATTCAGAGAAATGTGCCCCCAACCACGTGTCTTAGTTTGTGCTGTTAGAAAAAGAGCACTATGGACCGAGTGGCTTAAACAATAAACATTTCTTTCTCACAGTTCTGGAGGCTAAAAGTCCAAGACCAGAGTCAGCATGGTTGTATTCTAGAAAGGGCCAGCTTCCACATCTGTAGATGGCCATCCTATCATTGTATCTTCATGTGATGGAGAGCAGAGTGGACACAGCCGTCTCTTGTCTCTTATAAAAGCACAGTTCGCATTCATGAGAGCTCCGTTCACCTGACCTAATCACCTCCCAAACCATCCCATCGGGGGTGAGGGTTTGAACATGAATTACGGAGGGTTGCATAGCATTCAGTCTATAACATCATGGGAATTTGCTAATCAAAGGTGACTTTTGGGTTTAAGACAGATGCTTTGTAATGAGATATAAAAAATATTTCACTGCTATGAACAATAATGTGAATTAGTAGATAGAACATGTCTTTATGATGTTTGATTGTATTTTGTAATTTTTGTCATTTTTGAACAATTACTTTTTTGGAGGCTTAGTTCTTTTTGTTTAAGAGAACTTTATTTTTATTTATTATTTTTATTTATTTATTTATTTATTTTGTGGGTACTGGGGGTCGACCTCAGGACCTCATGCGCCAGCAGGCACCTGTGCCACTGAGCATATCACCGGCCCTTTTTTCATATGTGGGTTCCAGGAGTCAAACTCAGGCCCTCGCGCTTGCCAGGCAGGCGCCTATGCCGCTGAGCCATCTCACCAGCCCAGAACTTTATTTTTAGAGTGTTATCTACAAAGATTCTTCTAGGAACTGTTGTGATTAGCCATTGTTAGCTTACATACTATTAGAGGGCCTACAGATTCTGAGATTTTTTTTTGAGGGGGCGTCATGACTGCAACATGGGACTGCTCATGGCACCTTGCACATAATGGGGAAAAGCATGCTCCCGTTGAAGAATTAAGTCCAGAGCTTAAGCCTTGGAACACTTGGTATTTTTCTGTGTACTACACAGTGATCTTCCATGATGTTAGTACGGGCTCTTTAGCTTTGTTCATCGCGGCAGGTGCAGCACATTAGCACCAAAAATTAGACCATAATGCAACAATGGCTTATTGAAAACATCCATAAATATCTCATAAAAGCTTAGAATTTCCTTAAGGCCATAACATCGCTTCTAAAGAGCTTTCATCTGTTTCTCTAGAAAGAATGATAAAATATTTAAGACATAACATGGTTTCGTATATTATAAACTATGGTTCTTTATGCTAGGTGGCTTTAAATTTATTTAGGCAGACACCTTTTATAGTCATACCTCACAAATGGAGCCTTTTATCATTTATAATGTTGCCATTTTAGTAAATGAGATGGTTTATGAGCACTGTTCATCAAGGAAACAAATGACTAGTATTATTTGGCACCTGATTAAACGATACAAAATTTTAAATGACCTTTTTAGACATGCTCCTTTACCGCCATTGTCTTGCTTTTCCTTGTTCGACTGATGAATTGCTGTTAATGGAGTAGCCTCACTCTCGCCCCTCTCTGCTCCCACCCGAGATGGAGGTAAGGAAGTGTTGTCCATGCACCAGATTCTTCTGTACCTCTTGCGGTGTAGCAAAGCCCTGGTGCCAGAAGAGGAGATTGCCAATATGCTTCAGTGGGAGGAGCTCGAGTGGCAGAAATATGCCGAAGAGTGCAAAGGCATGATCGTTACCAACCCCGGAACGGTATGGTCTGGTTTTGCACAGCCAGGATCGCATCACTTTCTTTTCCACATTTGGATGTTTCGCAAAAACAGTAACGGCACATTTTAAAAGTTTTAAGTACTTAACTATTGTCCTTTGACTATTTTTTCCCTTCAACATTTAGTAAAAAAGATAGTGATAGTGCTGGTGTAACCCCAGCACTCTGGGAGGCTGGGACGGGAGGATCCAAGTTTGAACATGACCTGGGTGACTTAGTAACATCCTGTCTCAAGAAAAAAACAAAAACATAAAAAGGGCTAAGAACCTAGCTCAGTGCAAAGGCCAGTGTTACAGAAAACAAAATAAAATACTACAATTAGGAATATTTAGTAGTTAGTTTACTGGATTGGTAAATTTATTCTGCCTACAGATACACATTTTTAAAGCTTTTGGTACATGTTGCAAATTGCCTTCCAGAAGGGTTGTAAAATTTATACTCTGACCAGAATATTCATTTCTTTATACCGATTATATGGGTTTAAAGGGGAAAAAAAAAAACAGCTTTGCCATTTCGGTAGGAAAAGTTTATTATTTAGTTCAGTTTTTTATTTCTTTAGGTTTCTAGTAAAAATTGATAATTTAAACATTTATTGTCTATTCATATTATCTTTTGATAACTTCCTTTTACTATCCTTTGTCTGATTTTCTTTTGTGCCATTTGTTCTTTTAAAATTTATTATTCGCCACCAGGCGTGGTGCCTGTAATACCAGCACTTGGGAAGCTGAGGCAGGTTGATTGCTGTGAGTCTGAGGCCGGCCTGGGCTATACAGCGAGTTTAAGGCCCGCCTGTACTATGTAATAAGACCCCGTCTCAAAAAAAAAAAAAGAGAAAAAAGTAAAGAAAACACATAAAATTTATCCTTTGCCATAATATTACAAATACTTAATATTTTTTATTTGCCTCTTAATTATTATTATTTTTTTAAAGTAGATTCTAGCCAGGCACAGTGGCGTGTACCTATAATCCCAGATTGGGGGAGTGAGGCAGGAGGATTTGCAAGTTTGAGGGTAGGTTGGGCAACACAGTGAGACCACGTCTTTGAAAAAAAAAAAAAGACTGTGCATACCTAGCAACCATGAAGCCTTTAGTTCAGTCCTCAGTATCAGGAGAAAATAAAACAAAACACCCTAATCCTCTCATAAAACACAGAACTTTCTTTATATTAGGAAATTTTTTCTTTGTGTTATTGTTTCTTAAAATAATTATATATTGGCATCTTACTATGATAAATTTTGTAGAAATTGAGAATTAAAATATATCTATGTAAAGAAACAAAAAGCTATTTAAACAAAGCTGTTCCTTTTTGTTTTTTAAAGCTGTTAATTGTTTAATAGCCTTGATTCATAAAACAAACGGTGGATCTGCTTTTTATAGCATGACAGTAACATCTGTACAAACAAAATGTTGCTATTTGCAAATACTACTCCAGCTAATACTGATGGTTTTAAACAAATCCAGAAAGTGAAATTATTTAATAAAAATATGTTTAAACGTAAGACTTGCTTCAAACTAAAAAAAAAAAAAAATCATAAACAATTTTTACTGTTGTACCATTAAGCTACATAAATAATTATTAAAGTAACTTTAAAAGAAATACATAGTAGGTCTGTGTGAGTAAGACTGCAGCTTTTATTTTTCTTTAAACAGTTACATGTATTTTTATTTGTCACTTTAGACCTGGGTCAGAGGGTGGGACGATGGTGGCAAGAGAAGTGCATTTTCATCTTAGTTGTTCTGTAGTGAACACTTTGGGAGCACCTTTGCTCTGGGACTCCTTCCATAGCATTGTTAAGTTCTCCTGAAATCTAGAATCAGTTAGAGAGCTTTGCAAAAAAACAAAGGAGCCAGGCATGGTGGCACACACCTGTAATCCCAGCACTCTGGAAGGATAACAAGTTTGAGCCCAGCCTGGGGAAGTTAGCCATTTGGTGAGACCCTGTCTCAAAGTAAAAAGTAAAAAAAGAGCTGGGGATGTAGCTCAGTGCAAAGGCCCTGGTTCAATCCCCAGTACCATCAAAAAAAAAAAAGTTTCCCTGATTAACCCAACCCATATGCTCAGGCAGTGAGGCCTAGGAGTTTGCAGTTTAAAGAAATCCCCAAGTGCTTCTGATTACCCATTGTCTGTTTTTGAGCCAGTGGCACCGATGACATTTACCTGTCACCATCATCATTCAACCACTAATTGCTGGGGACCACTGTATGCATCAGTGCTAGTGGAGCTTAGGGATGATACTGGCATATGTATCTGAAAGGAGTCTGGGATGAATGTTAAGCCAGTGGGCCAATCTGGAAAGCCTGTAGTCTCAGCAAAGATCACTGGGCCAGGCTGCCAGAAATGCTTCGTAAACACTGCACTGAGGTCTCAGAGAAACTGAGAAATTGTATTGATTATTGGCACAATTAGTGTACAACCTTGAAATGACCTGAAGCCACTTGCACATGGTGAGGAGACGAGACTAGTCAGGATAAAAGGTTTATGACAGAAAATAATCAGAAATGAATTAGGAAAGGCGAGTTGGGGTGTCAGATTTAGGGACTTGTAGAAGTTTCTTCTTTTTTAGTATTTACGTAAAGATAGTTTAATATCATGGAAACATCCTTTCATTACATCCCCTTGAAAAGTGTCCAAGTTACCAGTATGGCAAGGTAAAACTGACACTCTATTTCATCCTCTGCATTACTTGCTTTGAGAGATTGCCCACTAGCAAGAATACTGGGAAATTTATTAAGTTTTCCAAACTATGGTCACACTAAATACTTTATTGTTGCAGAACTTAAAAGAATTAATCTTCCTCCCTAAGCACTTTGCCTCTGCTGGGAATACTTTGGTCATTAGCGAGACTGTTTTTATTCTCACACAGAGATAGATAGTATGATAGATGTTGCAACATAGGGCCAGAGTCTAGAATTCATTTTCCCCCAACCCTCTGTTAATTTAGAGATGCCATAGATCTCTTGCTACATTGTCCAGGCTGATCTCGAACTCCTCCTGCCTTAGCCTTCAGAGCAGCTATAGGCTCGTACTACTGCTCCTGGCTGCTATACTATAGGTATTTTAGATCACTATTTACTCTATTGATACCATAGCATGGTGTTTAAAATCACAAAAACATGAATAAATCAATAGTATTCTTTGATTGCACAGTTCCTCTTTTAAAAATGTAGCCTGCAACTTTGATGCACAAAATAATGAAAATAATTCGTGGGTGAAATAACATATTATAGTGTTCATGTACACTTAAATAATTTTATATTAGGTGTGAACAACATTTTTTCCACCTAATTTTGAGAGCAGAGGCCAACTTCTCAGAATACTAGTGAAATTTTGATTATTTAATTAAATGACATTTAAATGGTTTTTAAAAACTGAGTTGTTTTTTAAGTGTGTGTGAATTTTCACAAGTCTGTACTTTTTACCACCTAATTGTATTTGATAAATGGCTGACTAGGGCTACAGTTGTACATAGGGCACTAGCTTGTCCCAGTTGCAGGATGCTTTCCTGGTTTTAGCATTGAAATCCCATTGCCGCAGACGAAGCAGACCAAACAGTAACCAAACTCTAGTTGCTGGGCATTGTCATGAGATAGAGTGAAGCTTATCGGCCTCTGTGTGCATCAGTTCTGTCTGCAGCCTTAGCCACGCGTACAGCTGAGCCAAAGACCCCACAGTCCGCTAGTGTGAATCGAATCACTAATTAGGGACTGCCCTGAGAGTTTTTATGGAAGAAGGTTGCTAAACCATATTCTTCATGATTTCACCATCTTTTTATGAATTTAAACTTTCACAATGAAAGATATTTTACAAATAGCCTGGAAGGAACCAGCCATTCACTTCTCCCTTATTAGACATAAAGAAAAAAACATATGAGGCTCTTTGCTAGAATACAAAAATGTTCTTCTTAGACATAATAAAAAAGCTTAGCTATTTGACTTTTTTTTTTCCTTTTTACCACAATACCTTCTAATTTAAAGGTGTAGAATTAAAAGAAATACACAGGGCACACTGAGAAATAATGGGGGGGGATTTAAATAGAGGCATCTCTTTATGAACCCAAGGAGAAATAAGCTATTCATGTGGAATGTGAAATTAAAGCAGAATACGCCTGCACATCTCTTCCTGTGATGTAGAATCCTTCCCCTGTGCCTTGCAGAGGTTAAGGAAAAGTTATATCTGACTAGCTGTCCTTTTAAAAGTTTAATTTTTAAAGGTTTCTGCGTAGACTGCAAAAAAGGATAAAATCATTGTTCACAATGCCAAATGGCATAGACTCATTTGCAGGGATGACATTATGGTTTTTATGTAGTGTAGCTGCTATGATTAAAGGATTTTAAATGACATTTTTCCCTTTGGGGACAAGGCTTTCCTAGAAAAAAAATCCGATTAATTCTTTCCCTACTTAGGTTAAAGTCAGTACTTAAAGACTTCTTATGGGAATAAATGGTGTTGATTTTTTTTTTTTTTTTTTTTTCTCTCTAGAAACCAAGTTCTGTCCGCATTGATCAACTGGATCGTGAGCAGTTCAACCCCGATGTGATTACTTTTCCAATTATTGTCCACTTTGGGATACGCCCTGCACAGTTGAGTTATGCAGGAGACCCACAGTAAGATATTTCTCAGTGTTTGTCTTAGCCGGTTTCACCTTCTACTAACAGCTGAATTAGTAGAGGATTACCTTTAGTGGACATTTCTCCTTTTCAAAAATTAAGACCTGAAATGAGCCATATTTTCATATTCAGGTTACCAAATGAAACAGCTTTTCAAAGTAGCTCCTGAAGAATGATTTTCTCCACCTATTTGACTGCAAGAAATTATTATTCAGTAGATTATTCTTGGCAATCTTGATAGACATGAGTCCTGTATGGTTTTAAAGAGCTTTTCTTTATTCATCATTATAATGATTATTATTATTTTTTATTTTTTCAGTGTCCTCTAGAGAAAAGTAGCACCCTGTTGGCTCCTAGCACTGCTGAATATACAGAGGTCTATTTTTGGGGCATCTTGAAAGAGCTTAAGGTCCCATGCAGAGTCAAGTATTGTATTGGCAGTAGAAGCCACGACTTCTTACTTTTAGAATTGATGTTACTTTGCACATTTGGGTTTTTCCATCTGGCATGTTAGTGTTTTGCTGGGAGAAGATGAGAATGTGTGGGAATGAAGATAGTTATCATTATGTTCTTCAGGAATGTTTGAATTTTCTACCTTGTTAAGCAAACAATTTCCTGACTTAAAAAAAAAAAGCATTCATAATGGGAGAAAAGGGCATGGGAGATTTTCAATTAATAAATACAGTTCTGGCTGGCATATATTAGAAGAGGCTAAAGGGTTTTGTTCTTTTTTTTCTTCCTTTGGATAAAAGTATGAAGCAGTGAACCAGGCAGTGTGTAAGTACTTCTTTCTTTCCTCCGTTCTTTAAAAAACATGATATTAAAAAAGGAGAGGCCCAACTCAGGCCAAGAAAGGAGCAGCTTCAGTGTGACAGAAAATCTTTTTACAAATCCCTTCTTGTCAGAAAAATGTTAGTAGAATGTGATTAGGCTCTCATCAACTCTCAGATGACAGGATTGTGAATTGATAAAGGACTGCATATTCTCTTCATCCCCAGGATGCTTGAACAGTATCCTTTAGACTGATCCAAGTTATCACATATTTGGCTGCAATAAATACGCTTTTTTCTGTTATGGCAAATACAAGTTGATATACACCATTTGTCTTTCCCCCTCTCCAGTAGAAATTGGGTACACATATGTATCTTGAGTGTCAGCACAAATGGGGTTCTCTATTTTAATATTCTTTAGCTGACTGTCCCTACTGAAGAAGAGGTTTTCTTTCAACAAAAGAAATATTTTATATTTAAATAAAATCTTCCACTTGCTAACAATGAAAAAAGGGACGTTTCCATTGGCTGGCATGATTTTGTGTGTCTTCTTTGGAATTGTTTTCAGAAATTCATCCTCATAGTCACACCTCATTTTCAGCCCAAAGAAGCAATAATCTACTTAACCACCAGGTTCCAGATGACTCCTGGCCATCCTTCCCCTCAACCCCAAAACCATGTCCTCTCTTAGAATAAAGGTTTGCTACCCTTGAAGATATTCAAAGGAATGTTATTTATGATTGAGCAGGCCTATCAAAATAACTGGTTTTATTTCACTTTAGTTTTGCCTTCCTTTTGTGTAAGATGTTTGTCTGTCCTTTTCCTTAGGTACCAGAAACTATGGAAGAGTTACGTGAAACTCCGCCACCTCCTAGCAAACAGTCCCAAAGTTAAACAAACTGACAAGCAGAAGCTGGCACAGAGGGAGGTCAGTATTGAACCCTGGCCCCTGGAGATTAATGATGATGCAAGTCAGATTTATTCAGGATTGTTGCATTACACTGTGCTTCTAGAATAAGATGGAAAAATATTTTTAATAATTATAGTTAGTGTCTTCCCCACAGTAGTGTACCGATTATTTTTTAAAAATCTTTTAGTATTCAAAGGAGCATTTGTACCCCACAAAAGGCCATTTTCTTAATGGATTACTACCTTTGGGAATCAAATACTTGATTTTGGTTTTACAGTCCCGGGGATGGATAGAACCCAGGGCCTTGTGCATGTTAGGCAAGTGCTCTCCCGCTGAGCTACACCCCCAGCCCATCAACTATATCTTTTGTAAAACTGAAAAAAGCTTAAAGTTTGTTTTTTTGTATTTAATTAGACTTTATGTTATACAACATTGGGCCTTGCTGAGATTTCTCGGTCTTAAGATTGTGAAAGATCACCTTCCATATAAGACTGTCACTTCAGCAGAGTGAACTTATTTTGTAAGGTTTTATATCCCATATTCCATATTTCTTTATGAATGAGTAATAGTATCCTTATATTCCAAGACTTATGTTTTAGTTTACATTTAAGAATAAATTGGTTCAGTATGAACACAGACTTTGTCTTAGTGAGGTTTTATTCTGCTGTGGTAGTATATGAAAGAGCAAGGCTTAGAAGCTGGGAAAAGTATTTGAATTCTGGCTTTGTCGCTTGCTGTGACTTGAGCCAGTCAGCCTCTTTATAAAGGGGGGAACTAAGGCTCGGAGGCTGATTGAAATGTCCCTCTGTTGGTGCACCCAGGCAAAAACGTGGTTGTGTGGACTTTTAAAATGCTGCATTTAATATCCTGCCCATGGAATTTGGCCTGTAGCAGGGACTTAATCAGTGGTGGAGATTGCAGTGGTTCCTGTTGTTCTCTGAATTCCTCTGAGATTTTTATTCAGTTACATGAATACAAATATAAATTTGCCTTTCATAATTAATTATTTAAAGGACAGTGAAAGGGAAGCAGTAATTCCTGATTGTGTCTCACAAGTTGCCCCCCCCTTTTAAAAATAAAATGTACCCTTATAACAAGGGTATAAGGAGCTTAGCAACTTTTTAGAATTATGTGGGTTGCAGGTTAATTATCTTTCTTAGATGGAAAGGCATAACATAAGGCTTGATATAAATATAATTTTTACACGTTGTTTTTAAATCCCAAACACCACATTTTGTTTCTTTTATCAGTGAAAGGGCATATTTTGTTCAAACATGCCAGATTGGCAGATTTGGTTTAAAATTGTCCTTGTTGGGTTACCAGGAAGAGTTGACTTATACCCAAAACTTCACACATCATGGCCTTCATTCAAAATAAAATATTTTAGTTTTGCCTGAAGAGATTCGAGTGCCTGAATATAAGGATAATATCAAATGAATCCAACTAATTTCCTAATGCTTTATGTTTGCCTTTACAACTGCTGAGTTACTCATCGTGAGTTCTTTTCTAGGAGGCGCTCCAGAAGATACGACAGAAGAACACAATGAGGCGAGAAGTAACAGTGGAGCTCAGTAGCCAGGGATTCTGGAAAACTGGCATTCGTTCCGATGTCTGTCAGGTGATGCCACTTCTGAGAACACAGCTCTGCCCACATAGTTCTTCCTTTAAAAGTCATTGGCACTGAGATTCTTTTTTAATTGAGAGATTTCTATAGAACACACTACTCTGAGGCAAAATGGAACACCAGCTATAGATTATTTTCTGTTGTTTGAATTTTTGTTGTTGTTGTTGTGTGTTTTGGTGGTGTGTATGTGTGTTGTGGGGGGGATGGGTAGAGGGGGAGGAACATATATAGCAATATTAAATTTGGTCTTTTTCGTTTGGATAAAGATGAGTTCACCTTCATATGCATCTTGTACAAAAGAGATAATCTAACAGCCATATAGGCAGACCCATGCATGTACAAAATTTGTGGACCAGTGACCCAAATTTATGTTGCAGAGGACTGAAGGCATTAATGAACAGAATTTGGATACCTTTCATATTGAACCCAAGTAACAATGTTTTTTCCTTGGGTTATCAATACAGAAACATTGCAGCTACCGATAACTCACATTTTTGTCTTTTCTATGGGTGAAATTACCAGATGAGTTATCCCCCAAACCAGCATATTCTTGGGCTCTTCACTTGATTCTTTGGTCATGATCAAAACTGGTTGTACTCCTTGAGAATTATACTTAAGGAAATGGCACAAGAACTGGGGCAGGTGATACATTTTGCTTTGTTCAGCCTTATGGAGAATACTTCCAGGCTTCCATTTATCTGTTTTGATGGTAGCATATGTTGTAATAAGTTCAGGCAACCGATGGTTAGATACTCATTTTATCATAATGAATTTTTTTAAAAAATCAATGTGGGCATTTAATTATTATATTGATTGGTGGAGTTTAATCCAGTAATTAAAAGTATTGCTATACAACTCATTTACTAAATGATGTCCAAAGCTAACTGTTTTTGCATTAAGGTGAACTGCTATTGATGCAATACTGCTAAATAGTTTGAGAATAGTTATCTACAGTGGTGGCCAGCTACCACCATTTCCTCAGCAATTTTGCAAGTTGACCAGTATTTTTCACTCTCAGTACTTAGAGATATATTTTACATGCTTTGATTCTTAGGACCATCTGAAGCCATGTCACCTCAATTTTCAGTTAGTATTTCTCCAAAACAAAACATAATGTCATCATACAATGACCTCATAAAAACCATGAGCAGAAAGGTAGGTAGTCTGCTCAAAATCTGGTAACTCAGTGACAGCAGAGTTGATTGTTTAAGAAGTCATAAGATTTTAGGGGCTGGAGTGTAACTCGGTGGTAGCCACATGTATGAGGCTCTGGAAAGTTATGAAATATGGACAACTATAGAAAATCTTGAGAACTAATTCAGTGGTTTGTTTTTACTTGATTTCTCTCCTACCTCATGTCACCGTCCTTGAGCCAGTTTTGTTCCCCTAAACACAGTGTTTTTTGTTGTTGTTTTTGCTGTTTTTGAGCATTTAACTCTCTTTTCCTTTCTTTTGGTAAAAGAATAGGCTGCTAAGTGTTTTTTTCCAATGCAGTTTTGTGTTCTTCAATTGTGTCACTAATATCTTACTCTGATCACCCAGCTAGATTAGAAGCAGCATGAGGCCTAGGACCTTTCTTTCTGTGTTGTCTTCTTTATTCTGTCTGAAGGTTGGTAGGCAAAGGGACTCAGTCCTCTTGATTAACTGTTAGGAAAACGTGGATCCTGATTGAACTCCTGCAAAGGTGAACACTTCATAATATAATAATGATTCCCCCACTATAGAACTCTCACTTTTCCAGAGAACTGCCATCTGTTTAAAAGCTATGATTCCATTCTCCATTTCACACTGATGGGTGTCTTTTTAAGATTTTTTTCAGTAAGATTACCTTACATTTATAATTAAGATTATAAATGACTTGGTGAGGCTATAAATTGCTGCCTATGTGTCCATATGTACAGACAGAATTTATGTTTAATAAAAAGCTTTTTAAAAACATGTTTGCAGGCCGGTGAGATGGCTCAGTGGCATAAGCGCCTGCCTGGCAAGCGCGAGGGCCCGAGTTCGACTCCCGGAACCCACATACGAAAAAAGGGCCGGTGGTATCGCTCAGAGGCACAGGCGCCTGCTGGCACGCGAGGTGCTGAGTTTGACCTCCGATACCCACAAAAAAAACTCAAAAAAACCCCCCCCAAAAAAATGTTTGCATATAAAAATGAATGAAAATGAACCAGCCAGCTACCTGCAAAGTTGATATAAGTAGAAGGAAATCTAAACATAGAGGCAGACTATTAAAGCAAAAGTAAAACACCTCTGTGCTTGATAATATAGTTCTTTACATATCAAAATCAAATCATCCAGGAGGCATTCTGTAGCTCTCAACCTTAGGTGAGCAGAGGAGGTATCTGTTTATCTTGACATATGAAATATGACTTTACTATCAGTTAATTTTAGAGTTGTGAAAGTTAATTGTTACCTGCACTAAGCCTAAAACATAAACATATAGAGATGCCACTCTGAGAGGATTTGGAGGTGTTACTCAACTCATTCATTTCATCAGAGCAAACTAGTTTAAATGCAGAAAGCTAAATTAAGGTAGAAATGACTTGTGGGAGAACGATAAGGGTAAACTAAATGGACTTTTGTCCACAAGGACAAAATTAATTTTGCTCCACAATAGTTTTAAGGTGGTAATTCTTTTTGTAAATGTAGGAGTAAATAAACAACATGACTATGGGCTCCATGGTGAAAGTTTTAAAATCCATTACTCCTTCAGGGCCAGTCATTTGAATCTTCGGTTCCCCTTCTCTCTTAGCTTTCTCTTGGGCTGTCTTACTGCATATCAAAGGTCAGTCTTCCTTTCTATTAGTACATCTTAACAGAAAACCTTTGATAGGTAAGAGAACTTTAGGTACATTTTAACTATGAGTTTTTTTGCCACAGATAATATATTATCCTGTTCTGGAATGTTTATGTTTTAAAATTCTCAGGTATTTTACATGTGTTGCACAGAGACCAGGTAATACTAAATTCCTGAGGTTAGCCATATATTTGGATTTAATTTTTACCTTGAAATTCCTTAGGTAAACAGTAGGGGTAAAAAAGCAGTTCCCTCTACTTTTTTTTTTTTTTTTTTGTAAAGAAATCAGATAAAGTGTCCTAACATGGGGTATTAATGACTCAAGTCCTATGGATATATTCTACAGGCTGTTTTCTGTCTTATTTCTAAGATGGGGTAGTCTTTTTACCTTGTATAGTCTAGTGCACAGTGAATACCCAGTGAATCATTTTTTATTGCTTACCTCACCTTTGTGTAATGATTTTAGTTGTAAAGATTTTAAGAAATATTCAGTGAAATTGGTAGCTTTTAAAGAGAGTTACAAACAGTGATTTTGTTGTTTACAAGTAATACTGGCTTTTAGCTTGCAACAACTGTGTTTAATTTCTTATCCTAGAATAAATGTTCTCTTTTGGTATGTGTACTTCACATTAGATGGTAGGTAGCATATAAAAATGCAGTTTAAAACATTCAAAATAAAGGCATTTAGTTTTTTTGATAATGAAGAATAAGAATCTGATTGAGAAATAGCAGTTAAAGGAATTTATACACTACTTTGAATAACCCTAAAGCCTACAGGATAGGTTCATACTTAATTTTAAGTGAAAAAAGACTCAGTGATTTCCTAAAATCCTTGGGAGTTTTTCTCTCTATTTAGTAGTTCAGCAATACCTACAGTTTATTAGTAATAATTGCCAGCTAGTAGGTTGCTGGCCAAAACCTTGTGATGCTGTCTGGCTGTTGGGAGAGATGAATGGTTGTGATAAACATAAAGTGGAGTGACCCAAGTACTACCATCATTTTCCCTGGCCAGAGAGGCATGAGGATTGTTGAGAACTTAGGAAATTCCACCTGATGCCCCAGCTGGTGTTCAGAGGAATGAAAGCTGAGAGGTGGGCACTGTAAACTGTGCTTATGTGTATGCAAGCCAAATGCAGACTTGTCATCATGTTCGGAGAGAAATTGCTGAAGGGTTTTCTCTGTGTTGCCTCTTGTTAGAATGAATTCTGGATAATGTGTAAGAAAAAACAGAAATCAAAACCTGTATCTGATGGGCCGGTGAGATGGCTCAGCGGCGTAAGCGCCTGCCTGGCAAGCGCGAGGGCCTGAGTTCAACTCCCGGATCCCACATACGAAAAAGGGGCCGGTGATATCGCTCAGCGGCACGGGTGCCAGCTGGCGCGCGAGGTCCTGAGGTCGACCCCCCGGTACCCACAAAAAAAAAAAAAACAAACCTGTATCTGAGAAGGAACATGTGATAGAATCTGTCCGTCAGGGATTTGTACCTGAAGTTGAATCGGTGTCTTCTGTAGAAGTAGCACCTGGCCTCATGTCATCTTGAGGACGTCGGCCATGGATACCGAAAGACTGCACCATGAGAAACAAAGAACTGTGCATTACAGTAACATAACCAGCAGGAGGCTCGTGCCCCAGTGGGGGCGCTATAAATCCCTGAGGAGAAAAAGGAGGCCTGGTGCCTGCAACGATGCTGCTGGCTGTGGGAAGAGGAAGTGTGTGGTGGTGCTGTGTGCTGGACTTCAGTGGACCCAGAGCTGTGTTGGGGCTAATCGATGAATGTGCTGTCTTCCCGGAGTGACTGTCTGGAAGGGGTGGAAGGCTGCCATGCATTGTCAAACTGACTGGACTTTTGCTCAGTGATTTATCAAGGAATGGCTGAGTAGTGAAAGGAAATATCTCTAGGGATTCAGAGGTTTTGGGCAGCAAATTGAAGGAAGTGTTTTCTAAGTTGGACTCTGGGGGAAAAGGAGGAAATTTTGTCCTGAGCTGAATGGCTTCACAGCTACTGTTAACAAGGAGATTTTGATTGTTAGCTACAGGAGATACTTGCATTTTTACTGGAGACAGTGCTATTGTGAAGGAAGGGGAGAAATTTTTGTTTGAAGGGTAACTGGCCTGATAGAGAATTATTAGTATTATATTTTTATTATGAAAAATTCAGAACATATACAGGATTAGAGAAAAAAGAATAATGAACTCTATATGCATGTTGTTCAACTTTAGCAGTTCTCAGCAGCATCTGTGTAATACCAAGTATCTAGTCACTATTCATTTTCCTGATTGTCTATTCAGTTTGTTTCAGTCTAAGTCCAAATAAGAACACTACGTCGTGGTTTGTTAATGTCTTTTCAGTCTTTTTAATCTATAGGTCCTCATTCCGTTTTTTACATTTTTCTCTTTGCAAATATTTGTTGAGGAAATTGGGTCTTGGGATCCATAGTGTTCTTGCAGACTGGTCTGGGTGTGCTGATGGCAGTTTTATGATATCTTTTAAACATTGTTTCTGCCCCTTGTATTTCCTATAAATTGGTAGATCTAAAACAGTGCTGTCCAAGACAGTACCACTGACTACATGTTGCTATTTAAATCTAATTAAAATTAAATGACATAAAACATTTAATTCCTCATTTTGAGCACTCAGATACACATAGTGCCTATTGTAACAGCACAGATACAGAATATTTCCATGTTCATAGAAAGTTCTATTGAACAGCAGTGATCAGATTTAAGTTTTTTTTTTTTTCTTTCGTAAGCCTTTCATAGACAGTGATGTGTAGTATCTCTTTGTGTTATGTGTGTTATAATGTCATTGATGGATCATTACTTAATGGTCCAACAATTCATTGGGGTCTGCCAGAGATATTTACTAAATCCACCTTCCTCCGGTTATCAGGGTACTTTTCAAAAAGGGTCTGTCCCTCATCTACTGTTTGATTACTCTGAGGTTCACAGAACAATACCAAAAATTATTCATTTGGTCTGTTCCTTAATACACAAACAGTAGTCTGAGAATAACAATATTAATGGTACCACCAGTGGAATGATTATGGAAAATAGTCCTTTGTAAGTATTCCTTTTTGTTGTTGGTTGTCCCCAGGTACATTGCACAAGGATGTGTACTCAGGTTCTTGTGTTTTAAGGTGATGTGTAGAGATCCCACAAACTGAATACATAGATTTATTTCATTTTACTTTTGATTTTAAGTGTTCTTTTTAAAATTAAGGATTATTTTGTAATTATGCAAACTTTAAACATTATTCTATGTCATTTTTTAACAAAGGCAAGTGTATTTTTTTAAAATGTGACTTCTATATCTGTTTCTTCTACCCTGTTCTTGCCCACCCCCCTCTGGTAACCATGCTTTTAAAAAATGACCTAATTTTTAGAATTTTAATACAAGCAAATATATACAGTCATATTGCTTAACAGTGGGATACATTCTGAGAAATGCATTGTGAGGTGATTTTGTTGGGTTGCACGTCATAGAATGTGAACCCAGGTGGAATAGCGTCCGTTGACGTGACCCGTCCTGCAGTCAGCAGACGCAATAATCGCGAGTGGGTGGGGCTGCTGCTGGTGTAACACAGCCTTCTGTTGTACAGGATCCTTTTTATTTCTTAAAAGTAGGAGTATACTCTAAAACAATGTAAAGATTGTACTATAAGATGTACGTAAACCAACGCCAGTAATTTATTACTGTGATCAAATATTATGATGTATTTGGTACACTGCACGTAGTGGTATGTGCAATGCTTTTATATGACTGGCAGTGCAATAGGTTCATTTACAGCAGCATCATGCCAAGCACTTGGGTAATGTGTTGTGTTGTGAGCTCGAGGCCCTGTGATGTCATTAGGCAATGGGAATTTTCAGATGCATTATAATATATAGGGATTATTGTCATATATGCGGTTCCTTGGTGACTGAAATGTCGTTAATGTGATGTGCTACAGTTTAGATCTGTAATGACCCCCAAAATTCTTATGTGCTCCGAGGCGGGGCTTTTGGAAGGTGATGGATCCTGGGGGCGCTATGTCTGTCTTGCTCTTAGGAGGCGGGGCCTGGTTGGAGGTGGGTCACTTGTTGCTGAGTCACGTGCGTCACTGTATTGGTGTGTGCGTGTGCACTTTTGCGTGCGTGTGCAGGTTCTCCCTTTGCTTGGACCACTGGTGGCATTTTAAACACACTTTTCCACGATTTTCTTCACTTAACAATATGTCCCAGGTTGGGGATGTGGGAGGAGCGCTTGTCTAGCATGTGTAGGGTTCTGGGTTCAGTCCCCTCAAAAAAGTCTGTCCAGGTGATTACTTCCCATTAATACTGAATGAGTATACAGAGATTATTGGTATGTATGGCTTCCTCTCTGTCAAACTGTTCAGTGTTATATGGACATTGTGAAGACCATCATATTTGCTTTTTTTTTTCCTTTTTCTTTCCATGTATCTTTGTATTTAGAAAGGCTTATATTTTTCTTCAGTTGTTACCTTTGTGCAGTAACACCTTTATTCAGTAGTGTAATTAAATTTCTCCTATGCCTCTCTTGCTGTGTGTGTTTGTATCTTGTTATCTATTTTTGAAAATAGCCACTGTCTACTTCTTCCTATAATCTTCCCTCTTACCCAGCACCTGATGGGCATGATACCCTTTTACTATAGGTTAATTTTTATGTGTGTACAGCAGCAGCCTCATCCTACTCTTTGTCCTTCCTCCTCCCCTCATTTTTTATCAATTGCACTGCTGTGTGTTAGATTATTCTTATAGTATTGACTCATTATTATCTATGAGTAAAAATATATTTGAAGGTCATATGTCAATGCCTGCCCCTCCTTTTTTTTTTGTTTTATTTTGTTTTCTGTTTTTGTTTTGTTTTGTTTTTTTCTGAAACTTACTCTCCAACACATTCTTTTTTTTTTTTTTTTTTTTTTTTTTCCTGAGGCAGAATCTTGCTATCTAGTTCAGGCCTTGAACTCACTTTGTAGCCCAGGCTTGAACTCACGGTGATCCTCCTGTCTCAGCCTCCTGAGTGCTGGGATTACAGGCAAGCTCCACCACCCCTGGCATCTCTAACACATTCTTCAAGGAGTACTCATGGAAACAGTGGCCCTTGAGTTTCTTAATATTTCCAATATTTTGTGGCCATTAATATTTATAGATCATTCTGGCTAGATACAAAATCCACTGCTGTCAAAAGTGTGATAATAATATGCGTTATATAAATGTTATAGTTCTTTTGTTTAAGTGCCCAAAAGATATTTTTCTCTTTAAACACCAGTAGGTTTACTAAAATATGTCTCAGCCCTTTTCCCTTAATGTTTTCAGATATGATGTGTATGCATGTTGTGTAATTCAAGAAATACATATTTTGTTATATTTTGGTTTTAAGGACTTGTATGCACTTATATCATCTTTGCTTGTCCTTGGTGTCTATAATTTTCTCTTGAATCCATTTCTTTTTCATTTTTTATTTTCTTTAAGTTTTTCTCTTTTCCATCTTTTATTCTCAAAAGCACTATTTATATGGTTAAGCTGCTTTTGTGTTCTTTCTTGTTTATTCTATATTCTTGGAGTTTTGTCTCTTCACACTTCCTTTTAATTTCTCATTTAGTAGTTTTCATTTGTATTTCTTATTATTTTCTTAATTTTTTAAAACTCGTTTTGAAATATTGGGTTACAGCTGTTTTGTTGTAATGTCTTTCTGGTATGCTTTTATTATCAACAAGGATCCCTCTCTTCTCTTTCTCTCTGTTACAGAATTTTTGGATGGGACTTGATCGTTATTCTTGTACTCTTTAAGTTATTTAAGTTAAATAAATTAAGTAAAATAAGCAAAATATTTCCCTGTGCGTTTAGGAGGGAGGTGTAGACCAGAAGAGCTTTTCATGGTTCCAAAGCTCCCACTGTTCCTGCAGAGGTTTGGAATCCAGTCTCAGGCTGAGGCCTACCCTCTCTGCTTCTTTCTCCATCTTTATTTAGACTGTCTTTTGCTTTTGTCCTTTATGGTTACTCTCCTGCTGAGTGCCCATATTCCCACCACTTTGTCCTCATCGAGGAGCTTCAGGTTTTAGTTTAGACAACCCCCTTCCCCTCCCCCCCCCCAGTACTGGGAAATGAACCAGGGCCTTAACACTGAGCAACATCCTTAGGGGTTTGTTTTTTTGAGACAGGGTCTTGGTATGTAGTTCAGGCTGGCCTTGAATTCACTCTGTAGCTCAAGCTGGCCTCAAACTCTTGGTGATCTTCCTGAGTGCTGGGATTACAGGTGGGCGCCATCATGCCTGGCTCAGTTTTGAGCATTTTATGGGGTTCAGGTGTCTTCTGCAATGTGACTGGCCTCTTGGACTGACCCAGAAAATTAGATTTTTCACAGCCCTCTCTAGTTTTGGTTGAATTTCCAGTGAATATATGCTGTTAATTTGGGGGTTCTTTCATTCTCAGAGCCATCAGAAGCCCTGTCACTCTCCTTTTGTTTTGTTTTGTTTTTTTAATCCAGTAGATGGTGAGACCACTATAGCTCTTTGTCCTTACCTATTCTTATTTAGTGGTTTATAGTGATTCTTCATCTTACAGTTTTTACATAGATATTGTTCAGAGGTGTTTGGTTTTGCTAATCTAGTTGCTGTATTTTTATAGGAAAATCTCGAGACGATTTAAAAACTACATACTGCCATTTTCTCAGTCTTCCAAAAGAGTTTTTTACTTTTTTTTCAATGAAAACATTTGCCATGCATTAGTAGAAAAAAAGTAAAGATGTTCAGTGGTCATACTTCAACCTTGCAGGGATTGATAATCTTTACAACTGAGCTAGAGATTGTAACAGCCTTTTAACTAAGCATTGAGACTCGCTTTTTTGGGATGAGGATGCATGTGGCAAACACACCTTTCATGGTGCTCACAGCAAGTGGACCTGTTTGGGAGGAGACTTTGGCTCTATTTGGATCAAATTCAGAGGAAGTAGTGAAGGGACACAGTGCTGTTTCTCATGAGAAAAAGTTAAAGGAAATAACGGGCTAAGAGAAGATGGGAGGACAGCGCCGTGAAATGTACTTTGCCTGTTTCTAGAACTAGAATCAAAAGATTTGGGCTTAAAGTATATAGTAAGTTTTTCATTATCAACAAATTCTAAAAAGGGCATTATTTTCCTAACAAGTCCTGATTCATCTCTTACAGCAGGTACTAAAAAAATAAGCCATTTTCCAGGTTGAGTCCACACTTCAGAGAGGCAGCTGCATCACAGAGTCCTCATGACCCCATCACCTTGAGCTGTTAGCATCAACTCCCGCGAGCTTCCTGCAATTTAAGTGGCTAGAAAACTGTGCTGTACTTTAGCTCTTTGTTCATATTTTTGTGTTTTAAATATAGCTCTTAGAAAAACAAAGTGGACAAAGTGCTGATCATTCATATCATAATGGTGTATCTCTAAGAAGCTTTAATAGCAAAAATGGTGTGTTCTTCATTTTCATCTTCCACAAATCTTGTAAGGTCTTGCACATGGAGGTGCTCAGTGTGTATTTATTGAATTGAACCAGCAAGAAAGACTTTCTGTTGATTGGAGATCCTATTTGATAGAACTAGTCTTTCTTTAATAATACAGGGAACTGATTTCTATGGTTTCAAGCAAATCCATTTTCATTTATTTTTAAACAATGCCAGCTTAAAATACTTCAAAGAATGAAATGATACAAAGCATATGTCAGTCATTCTGTGGGCTGGGCCCGTCCTTCCAGCTCTAATGAATAAAAATGATTCCTTCATTCTGTTGCGTTCTAGGTAAGCATTATTAAAGAAAAGAGAGATATGCCTTTCATGAAATCATCTCCCAATAAGGAATTGACAGCCAAATGAAAAGTGATTGAAGAAAAAATATAATTTCCATGTCCTCAGATGCCTTAACTGTATTAATGGTTTTGTAAAGATTTTCTCTGGAATGTTAGATCATTAAATGTTAAATCTAGACTGGTTTTTGGAGATCATCCAGTTGAGAAGTTCTTGCTTGGATAGCATTGGGGTTTAGGAGATGGTGAACACATTATAATTACATACAATTTTTGCATGCTTATGCATACATGGGCATTTTTCTGGAGTCATTTTCCTTTGATTCTCAAAAATATCTTTTTTTTTTTTTTTTTTTTTTTTTTGTGGGTACCGGGGGGTCGACCTCAGGACCTCGCGCGCCAACAGGCACCCGTGCCGCTGAGTGATATCACTGGCCCCTTTTTCGTATGTGGGATCCGGGAGTCGAACTCGGGCCCTCGCGCTTGCAAGGCAGGCGCTTACGCCACTGAGCCATCTCACCGGCCCTCTCAAAAATATCTTGATCCTAAAAAAGGACATACGAGTCCCAACCCATTCCCCTATAGCAGTGGTGGTGAGCCTATGGCATGCGTGCTGCAGCAGGCTGTTTGGTATCATTGGAAGCTCTAAAAGGTTCGCCATCACTGCTCTGTGGAGACAAGGAGACACAGTGCTGCACGAGCCTTCCTTAGTACTGCCTTGTTCAAATCCGATGGCATCAGGGCTGCTCCTACTTGAACGAAGCCCAGCTGGCCTTGTTCTGAAACCTTGGAATTTATACTTTTAATCCTTTTAACTATTCTTGGGCTTAGCTACATTGATTTTCCATTTTTACTGGTAGGGAAACTGAGGTAGAGAGGTGCGATAGCTTGCTCTAAGTGATACAGTGAAGGAGTGGCAGAGCAGGATTTGAAGCCAGGCGTGGTGGTTCCAGAGGCTGCAGCCTAACAAGCACTGTACACTGCCACTTGTGGGCTGCTTTTCGGGGTGCCACACATCTATAAACTGTTATGACTTTGTAAGATGCAGCTTGTGGTGTGAAAATGATTCTTGTTTATTGTAAAATAAATGATGCTTGTTTTTATTTAGGGAATTAAACTTACTGAAGTATTTTTTTCCTAGCATGCAATGATGCTGCCTGTTTTGACCCATCATATACGCTACCATCAATGCCTAATGCACCTGGACAAGTTGATAGGATACACTTTTCAAGATCGTTGTCTGTTACAGGTAAGAATTACTCTCTTGTGAACTAATCCAATAGGACAGGAGTACTTCATCATGCAGGTTATAAATGGTACATTAGTTCTCTTCTGGGAGGTGACAAGGGTTTTTAAAACATAATTCTTTCTATTGCTCTGTCCTGGTTGCCTCTGCTGCTTTCAAACCTTTTCTGTCACATTTATGTGAAGCTGTCCCAACAGAAATAGTGAAATCAAAAATCTTCCCATGAATCCTAAGCATTTGTGGGGGAGGGGCAGGGGAGGATTTCCTTCCTTATGGTTCTTCTTCCCAGGCATTGAGAATTCTAGTTTTTCTCTGAAATGTGTGGATATTTGGATTTGTTTTTAGAAGAGGGCTTTCACTAGAGTTCTGGAAATTTGATTCTAGAGGAGATAAGATGGAAAGATTAGGGTTTAAAATTCAGCTGGCTAGACAGCTCTGTTTAGTTTCATTCGAGACGACATGAAAATGATGCTTGTGTGCTGAATTTTTAAGATTGAACTTATCTCGTTGAAATTTTAGCTGGCCATGACTCATCCTAGTCATCATTTAAATTTTGGAATGAATCCTGATCATGCCAGGAATTCTTTATCAAACTGTGGAATTCGGCAGCCCAAATATGGAGACAGAAAAGTTCATCACATGCACATGCGGAAAAAAGGTTTGTTTGGATGACTCTTAAGATTGTACGCTCATATTTTGGCCTGTGTTCCCTCGTGTAAATTGTGTCCTCCTCTGAGAATGGTTTTCTGGGTGACCTTTCAATCCTCTCACTCTCTCCTGCTTCCTGACCCCTACATAATAACATTCACCTTGGGCAGAGCAGTATAATAAAGTGGATGAAGTTTTTGAAAAAATATTTTGTCTAGTGTTTTAAATAATTGTTAGACTTTTAAGACGTGCAGATATTAAACCTTTTAATATCAAATTGGGGTGAGAAAATTTTCTTACTACATGTCATATGATGAGCCAGGAATCCTTCCAACAGTATTGACATATATATTTGTGTTTTCTTAAAAAATAGGAATTAACACTCTAATAAATATTATGTCACGCCTTGGCCAAGATGACCCAACTCCTTCAAGGTAAAGTAGATTTTCTGAAAACATTTATTGACAGTTAATTCACACACCATAAAATCTATCCATTTACGTGTGCAGTTTAATGGCTTTTAGAATGTCCACAGAATTGTGCAGTTAGGAGTGCTCTCTAGCTTAGGACTTTCCATCACCCCACATGGAAACCCTGTTATCATTGATAGTCAGTCCTCGTTTCCCGTCAGCCTGCCTAGCTCTAGGCAAACACCAGTTTACTTTGAATTTCTGTGGATTTGCCTCTTTTGAACGTGCCATGTAAATAGTATCATACTATGTGGTCCTTTCTGACTTACTTCTTTTACATAAAATATTGTTTTTAAGATTTGTTTGTATTAGAGTATTTATTAGTGTATACTTCCTTTTTATTGACAAATAATGTTTCATGATATGGGTATACCACATTTTATTTATCCATTCACCAGATGAGGAGTATTTGAATTGTTTCTTCTATTTGGATATTAAGAATAATACTGCTGTGTTGGGCCGGTGAGATGGCTCAATGGCATAAGCGCCTGCCCAGCAAGCGTGAGGTCCTGAGTTTGACTCCCGGAACCCACATAAAAGGAAAAAAGGGGCCAGTGACATCACTCAGCGGCACAAGCGCTTATTGGGAAATGCAAGGTCCTGAGGTCAACTCCCGGTACCCACATTAAAAAAAAAAAAAAAAAAAAAGAATAATACTGCTGTGAATATTTGTATATGTACAGATTTTGTGTGGACATATGCTTTGACTTTCCTTGGGGATATGCTTAGGAATGGAATTGCTGAGTCATATGATATCTCTGTTTTGTTTTTTAAGAAACTGCCAAACTTTTCCAGAATGGTTGCACCATTTTATATTTCCACTAGCAATTCAGTGTTACAATGTCTTTACATCTTTGCCAACACTTGTTATTATCTGCCTTTTTAATTTATTTTGAGAGCTTCCTGTCTCAGCCTCCCAAAGTGCTGAGATTACAGGCTTGTGCCACCATACCCAGCTCACTGTAGTTTTGATTTGTATTTCTCTTGTAATTCGTGGTGTCTAGCAAATTTTTGTGTGGGAGAGAGATCTGTCTATCAGTTCCCAACTCTTTTTTCCATTTTTAATTAGGTTTTTTTTTTATTGAGTTATAATTTTTATGTATTCCAAATACAAGTCCTTTATCAGGTACATGAGTTGGCAAAGAAAAAAAAAATTCTCATTCTGGAAACTATCTTTTCCTTCTCCTAAAGATGTCCTTTGAAGCATAGAAGTTTTAACGAAGTCTAATGTATCTGTTATTTCTTTTGTTGCTTGTGCTTTTGGTATTATTTCTATAAACCATTGCCTAATTTAAAATGGCAAGATTTACATCTATGTTCCTTTTATAGGTTATGTAGTTTTATCTCATTCATTTAGGTCTTTGAACCATTTCAAGTTCATTTGTGTGTGTGGTCTGACATGGAAGGCATCTGACTGTATCCTTTTGCTTATAGATAGCTGGTTGTCTCAGCACCACTTATTGGAAAAGCTCTTCTTTCTCCACTGAATCATCTGGACACCCTTGTCAAAAATGTGCAGTTTATCTCTGTGCTCTCAGTTCTACCTCATTGATGATCTATTTGTCTGCCATGGTAATACCACACTGTCCTGATTACGGTAGCTTTGCAGTAACTTTTGAAATAGAAATATGTGAGTTTTCTGTATTTGTTGTTCCTTTCCCAGATGGTTTTAGCTATTCTGGGCCTATTGTTTTACACAGAAATTGCCTTTTTACATGAATCACCTTCTCAGTTTCTGCAAAGAAATCTCCTTTAATTTTGATAAGAGATTGTGTTGAATCTGTATAGATTAATTTGGGAACAATTACCTTCTTGTAATTAAATCTTCTGACCCAGGAGCATGGGATGACTTTCTGTTTATTTGAATCTTAATACAGTTAGCTCTTGTTTGTTCATCTTGTGTCCTGACGCCTGATCTCATTTATTAGCTCTAATAGTTTTTTGTGAGTTCCTTAGGATTCTCTGTGTACACGATCATGCCATCTGCATGAAAGATACTTTTATTTCTTTCTTTCCAGTCTAGATGTTTTTTTGAGCTGCACTGGCTAATATTGAATAGGAGTACTGATAGAAGAACTTCGACTTTTCCCTAATCTTAAGGGGAAGGCTTCAGTTTTTCACATTTGAGAATGATATTAGCTGTGGGTTTTTCACAGAAACTAACAGATTGTAGAAGTTCTTTTCTGTTTTGCTGAGTGTTTTTATTATGAAAGGGTGCTGAATTTTGTTACATACATTTTTCTGTCTTGTGTTAATCTTGTACTGTATTTTTTTTTTTTTTTTTTTTTTTTGTGGGTACCGGAGGGACGACCTCAGGACCTCACGTGCCAACAGGCACCCGTGCCGCTGAGCGATATCACCGGCCCCTTTTTCGTATGTGGGTTCCGGGAGTCGAACTCGGGCCTTCGCGCTTGCAAGGCAGGCGCTTAAGCCGCTGAGCCGTCTCACCGGCCCTTGTACTGTATTTTTTTTCTTTCATTCCACTTGTGTGGTATAGTACAGTAATTGATTTGGGGGTATTAAACCAATCTTGCTTTCCTGAGATAAATCCCACTTGATCATCATGTATAATCTTTTTTATATGCTGCTGAATTCAGTTTGTTAGTATTGGCTGAGGATTGTGGTATTTATATTCATAAGGGATATTGGTCTGTAATTCTCCTTTCCTGTGATGTTTTTGTCTGGTGCTATTATTATGATAATACTGGCCTCATAGAATGAGTTGGGAAGTTAATAAGTTGACTTTCCTTATTTTATTTCTTGATTTTTTTTATAAAATATCTTTTTCTATTAATATTCTCACTTGTGTGTGGCCTTGAGTCCCTGAACAATCTGGAAAGGAAGTGGGTGAGGTCTGTATCAACTCACTTGAAACCTGCATGGAAGAAAATACATGATGGCTGATGAGACTGAGGTTGCTAGCAGGAGAATTACATTTTGAAAGCAAATAAAGAGATTGCTGGAGGGCAGCTTTCTTAAAGAGAGAGCTGAAAAGCTGAGTAGTTATCACTTTGTATTTCCAGACTTGAATGGATTAAAGGTAATAGAGTAGGGTTAGAAGTGACTGGGAGTTCTGTCAGTTGCTCCAGCTGCTAGCTGGCCTCCTCAGCTAAGAGACTTGCCAGTGATGACTGTACAGCTTCCTTTTCTACCTTTTTCTTCATGTAGGTTGATGATCCCTTATCCAAAATGCTTGGGACTGGAAGTGTTTCTGCCTTTGGACTTTTGGGGTTTCGGAATACTTTCATTGACTTTATTTCTTGAGTATCTCTAATCTGAAAATTTTGGGTATGCTTCAGAATCTGAAATTTTTTGAACTCTGATACAGTGCTTGAAAATTTTTAGATTTTGGAGCATTACAGATTTTGGATTTTTGGATTAGAGATGCCCAACTTGTATGCCACATCCTTTTTAAATTGACCTGCCTCGGGCCAGTGAGAGAGCTCAGCGGTATAAGCACTTGTCTGGCAAGCACGAGGTCCTGAGTTCGACTCCCGGAACCCACATAAAGGAAAAAAGGGGTCGGTGATATCACTTAGTGGCACAAGCGCTTGCTGGCAAGCGTGAGGTCCTGAGGTTGACTCCTGGTATCCACATTGAATGAATGAATGAATGATTGAATGAATGAATGAATGAATTGACCTGCCTCGAGTTGCTCTCCTCATGATAATAAGCCAAATCATCTTTTTTTCTCCAATCAAGAGGTCAAAAGAAAGACAGACCATAGCTTTAAAATTCTGGTTTGAAGTTGAATATGTGCCTCACTGTGATGTTCTATGAGAGTCTAAGATCCGACAAGATCTGACTGTTTAAAGGAGCCGTTAGTCACCTGCAGGAACACTGTGACCGTAGCTTCATTTTACAGCGCTGTATTATTGAGTGTCCAGGTGACCAATTCTGTATTAAGAGCAACCCTGCATACTCCTCTAACAAGATATGCACACCATAGATACCTACTTTTCAATGGTAAAAATGTGGGTTTAAATTATTACCGTCTTACCCAGCCCTTGCACAGTTGTTGGTGTATAAATTATGTCTGTGTGTGTGCATATGCACACTAGCGACTGAACCCTGGGTCTTCTACTGAGCTACATCTGCAGCCCTTTTTATTTATTTATTTATTTTTTTGTTTTTGTTTTGAGATTGGATCTTGCTAAGTGGCCCAGGCCAGGCTCAAACTTGTGATCCCCCTGCCAGAGTGTTTGGAGTGCAGGTGTGCACCACCTCATCTGGCAGTGAATTACATCTTTTGGTGATATTGTCCAAGCTTCATGTTTAAGTTTTTTGCGTATATTAAAAGAAATGATGGGTGTGGGTGTGGGTGTGTGTTTCGGGGGATCAAACTCAGGGCCTCACACACGCCAGCCAGCACTGTACCACTGAACTACATCCCCAGTCAAGAGACGGCTGATGAGCGGGGAGTGTCACTCAGTGTTAAAGCACTTGGGTAGCATTTATAAAGCTCTGGGTTTCATCCCCAAGACCTCAAAAGATCAAAAAGCAAAAACAAAAACCAAAAAAAAACATAGAAAGATGGCTTTCATATTTTGGCAAAAAGAACGATATCTAAGGAATTATGTCATTTTCAAATTTACCATTTTGAAAATGATACCATGGGCAGATAACAAGTAGTCTCTCTTGTTCTTTGATGTTTGGCCTTTGCTGCTTGTGTTGAGAGCCTCTTGCCATAAATAGGCTGTTTTTGCTGATGCAGAGCTGACCCCAGATGTCTGCTCAGAAAAAGCCTCCCAACCTTGACCACCGGAATCTGCTACTATTAGCCACTGGCCAGGACTCACAGCTGTGCATGTGCCTGATGAAGAAGCATGCGTCTCACAAATTTAACTCAACACACATTTATGCAGAGCCTTTTGAGTTGGAGGCATTTTGTAGGTATTTTAGGGAATCCAAGGCAGCAAGGAAAACAAAGTCCCCACTTACTAGGAGGCATGATTGCCTGGGGTGGGGTGAGAGTGCTAGAAACATAAGTAATGGAATACAGAAGGGGCTCGGGTAAGTGCTTCCATGAAGATCAAAAACAACACACAAAACTGCCAAGGGGCTTGGGATAGATCTGGCAGTTGTTTAGAGATTATAGGTCAGTTTTGCACTGTTCAGTTGAATAATTGAGTGGATTTTAAACTGTTTGCCCTCTGTTTCTTAGTTGCTGTTATAAAATGGGATGCAGTCGTCTCTGCTCCTTAGAAGTGTTTATCTTTGAAGCAGACTCTGTAAAATTCTAAGAGTCAGTGGTTAGGTCTTTTCCCCAAGCAAGAGCAAGGAGAGTGTGTAAGCTAGTAGGCCGTATGGGGCTCTCTTTCTGACAGTGATAAAAGTGGGAAGATAGAGAATAGGGGAGGAAGGGAGGAGGGCTGAGAAGAAGGGCTTGCGACTGAATTATTCTTCTAGTCCCTCGAGTCCCCTTCCCCATCCTGCAGTGCCACAAGCGACCCGTTGTGGCAGTTCTCCTTCAGATTGCCTCTGCAGTTAGATACCTTGCTATTTCTGGTGCCTGGATTCTACTTCTTAGCTGTAACCTGCTTGAAAACTTCCATCTACTGAATAAAGGCTGAACCACCCACCCGGCCTTCCCAGCTCCCGTAAGCTGACCCCAGGCCATTTTTCCAGGTGCATCTTTCTTTCCTTTCTGGCTCTCCAGCTAGTAGGGGGGCTGATGCTCCCTCGGTTGTTGGGCACACCCTCTCCCTTTTCCATGTTCGAGTGCCATTGTACTTCTGCCTCCAGTGCCCTTGCAGCCTTCTGACCTCCTGCTCAGCTCCAGCTGGTATTTGCTGAATGATACATGTTCTTGTTTTGTCCCATATTGTAATCATGTGAAGGGGCTAATTTTCTTTATTGGACTAGAAGGATTCTGTAGGTTTATGGTGCTACTCCCCCGCCCTCTCTGCTTTTTTTAAATAGTGCCTTTCACAGAGCAGCACTTAGTAAATGAGTATTAAAGGAAAGAATACCATTCACAGCATTACTTTTATCCCAGGCTATTTATTGGTAGATTGGAAATAGGGGAACTGGGACGTAACAAAGGGTAATGGTCAGCAGAGATCTAAATGGCTGGTTAGTGTCTTGTGTGGTCTGCTTTCAGGTTGGCTAGGATTTATAAAAAGACAAAGTTTTGAAATTTATAAATGATTTTTGGTAGCTTGTCTGCCTGTAAAAACTACAAAATAATTAGGTTTTGTGATGTATCATCTCAAGCAAATATGCCACCCATAATTTTTAAACACATCACTGTTTAACCACATAAATCTCAGCTATATAGTTATATTTAACTCGTGCAAATGTGATGAAATATTACCACCAAGAGGGGCTCTGAAGGATTAGGTATTTGGTAGCATTCAGTGTGTTAGCAATAAGACCTTTGGGAAGGAGGAGCCAGAAGAGAATAGTAATGGAAAAATGAGAAAATAAAGCAGCCTTGTTTTGTTTTGTTTTTGTTTTGGATTGGTGGTTATTTCAAGACATAATGTGTGGGCCGGTGAGATGGCTCAGCAGCATAAGCGCCTGCCTTGCAAGCGCGAGGGCCCGAGTTCGACTCCCGGATCCCACATACGAAAAAGGGGCCGGTGATATCGCTCAGCGGCACGGGTGCCTGTTGGCAAGCGAGGTCCTGAGGTCGACCCCCCGGTACCCACAAAAAATAAAAATAAAAAAATAAAAAAGACATAATGTGTGAACATCTATTGGACCAAGAGACTGGAATGGCTGGACTGTTGTTCATCTGTGGTGGCCCATCTACACGTGGTGTGGTATTTGTATATAGTTTTGCATATCCTCCTTTAAATCATCTCTGGATTGTAATACTGAAGACAATGTAAATGCCACGTAAGCGATTGTTATGTTCTATTTTTTAAGGGATAATGATGAGAAAAATATACCTGTTAATACAGATGCAGCTTACTTAAAAAATGATTTTTGATAGGAAGCTGGTGGAATTCATAGGTAAATATATCATGGATACTGAGGGCTAACTATATATTTCTACTCAGTTATGCATAGTATTTTGCATAAAAATACAATAATAACATGCATTGAGCATATATAAATCCCGCTGAGCAGGTTTACTCATTTAAATGCTGTAAGTTAAAGCCCAGAGATGGTTCACCATGGGGGTCCACCAGTCCAGTGAGTCTGAGATCTGGTGGGACTTTGGCCTTTCCTTCTTGCAAATATGCAAGTAGAGATGATGAGGAGAGGGACTTTCTGAATTGGGTAGAAGGTTCGACTAATTTCCAAGGTCCCTTGTAGCTGTGTGCCCAACCAGTCACTTCTTGGGCCTTGAATTCAAAGGTGAGAAAATCCTGTCTGTACTGTCACGCTATCAGTCACCACTGGATTTGCCCATGCCAAGATGGCTTTCCATGTAGTGAATGGCACCTTATAGTCCTTAACTTCTACAGGGAGATTGTTATGTTTCATCAAGTGCATTGAATTCGTTAGAGAAAATTGGCACTATAAATGTAACAGTTAATCTAGATTTCATGTCTCTGTTGACTCATTTTTCAAAAACAAATGGTGCGTTTACTGCTCAGTAAACATCTCATCTTGGAGCTCGCTAGTATTTGTAAAGGGGATGGTTAAAGAAAGTATAGACAATGGGAGAAGGAACAAAATACTTGCTGTGCTGTGAGAACTAGCAGCTCATTCTGTCCATTTTTCCAGATAAACCAGTGGGATAGGAATTGTTTGGTATAATAATAAACTAAAGTGGAATTTAATCCCCATTTTGATTTTTGGCTTATTGCCAGAGTTTAGTCATAATGTGGAAATAGAAAAACATATGCTAGATATGGGCAAATTATTTAATGAATGGCAGGCTCACTATTAAATAAACCTGTTTAGAACTGTGACCTTGTATTTTAACATACTGAATAGCAGCCCAACTTTGTGGCCATTAAAGTGCTAGACATAGTTCTTGTCTCCATGAGCATTTGTAAAAGAAATTAAGGTAAACCTTGTGCCAGGATGACTTTATTTAAAATAGTATTGACTTAAAGCAGCTCTTATTCTCTGACTACATATCTTATTATTCATTAATAAGGCATAAGACAACCCAAATGTGGTTTGTCTCCCCATTCCCGGCCCCCAGCCTCTTGCCAAGGTTTCTTGCTTTCACATTAACTAGATTTTCCTGTGTAGTACTTTGAACTGTTAGGAAGAAAATAGTCTCTGCCAGTGAAATTGTGTTTTTATTTTAATGACTCATGAAAAAGAATAATTTCTCTATTTTTAAAAGCTCATATTTCTTAGTATTTTATCCTTTCTTAGGACAAAAATGTACTAGGTTTCTTAAGATTAGCAAGAGGAGCTATGGGTTACATGATCCTACCATCAAACAGTGCCTCTATTCCTTGTTGTCTTTTCTAAGAATGATTGCTTTTGGAGTTCAGATGTATCCAACAGAAAGTAAAATCTTACTACGAGTAGCTTCTGAAATATTTTTTTAAAAATACAACGTTTTATACTTCATGGAACTTTTCAGTTACTCTTGGCTGGTGGAGTAGCAACAACAAATAATGAAATGTCCTCTAAAATCTGGTGTATAGTTGGTAAGAATGGGAAAAATTTGGTGTATAATACAGGACATGGCCTACTACCTGTGTGTGTGTGTGTGTGTGTGCACGCGCGCACACTTCTGGGGATTGAACTCAGGGCCTTGAACATGCTTCGCAAGTCTCTACCACTGACTTATATCCCTAGCCCCTATTGCCTTTTTAAAAAAATAAGTAAATAAATTGTTAAGAGTATGAATCCTTCAGCTTAGCCATAACTTGAATGTGTTTTGATTTTTTCACTTTCGTTTTCATTTCTATTGTTGGCTATTAATTGCTTTCTTAAAAAACTTTTTTTATATAAAGGCTATAAACTGAAATGAGGTTTAAATCACTTTGTTGGTTATATCTTTCCAGCTTTTTTATTATTACCTTTTTTTTCCTTTTAAAATTCAAAAATGTAGAGATAGAAGGGTAGAAAAATAAACTTATTTACTCATGAGATAAGTGAAATGGTGTAAAGCTGTACTTCAATTCCCAAGTAGATGATTTGGTAGCCAGGAGCCATTTAATATGCAAGTGTTTTAAATTTTCTACTGTGTACTAACACTAGGGGTAATTTAAATATGGAAACTATACTGGCATACATGAGACAGAACAATAAAAGATAATATCTAATTTTGGCATAAACTCAGTGATAGCCCTCTTAGTCCTGGGAATGGAGGTGCAAATGAGTTTAGACTTGATAGCTGTTGAATTTTCAGTGAAGATGAGGGTTATCCGATTTTCAGGTATCTTAGTTACTTTTTTTTATTGCTGAGACACAATACTGATACTTGCAACTTAAATTAGGATAGTTTTGTTTTGGCTCACGTTTCAGCAGTTTCAGTCCTTGCATGGTTGGCTTACTGCAAGGCAGGATGGCATGCTGGAGAACTGCTAACGGCAGGGCAGACGGGAAGCAGGGAGGGAGAGAAGCCCTTCCAGGCCACAGCCCCAGCAACCCTCGTCTTCTAACCAGACCCACCTAACAGCCAACCAGCTGTACTACCCCCATAATTCAGTCACCTTTCAAAAGCCCCACCTTTGGGTGTAAGAGGCTTTGGGGGACATATAGCCATAAATCATAATATCGGGGAACCCCTGGGGTCAGGAGTGCCAGCTTCTGAACAGGCCTGGGCCTTCTTTGCTTAGGTCCTAGGGCCCCTATGTACCCTTCTTGCCTCCTCAGTGCTGTTATTGTCCCATTTGTGCCCTCCCCTTTGACACCCCTGGCCATTCTTTCTCTTCCAGCAGCTCGCTGAAACAGCCACTCAGGTTCTTTCCATATTCAACTCAGACAACTTATTATTTCCCAGCCACTCTCGGCTGAGTTGGGTTTGTCTCCACCACTGCCCAGATTACTCAAGGGCCTCGGTGACTTCCATTCGACTGAATCAGTGCCCTCTTCCCCTCTGACTTGAATATGTGCAACATCGAGGGCAGCCTGCCACCTCTTTCGTGAAACATGTTCCTTTCTTTGGTCAGAGGATAACACATGGCCTCTCTTTCCTCCCAACTTCCTGGCTGCCCTTCTGTCTTGCTGCTTCCTTCTGCTTGACCTCAAGTGTGACACTCTCGTGCCTCAGTGGGACCCCTTCTTTTCAATAGCTGCATCCTCTCCCCAAATCATGTCATCTAGTTTATCACCTGAAGTCCTTTCAAAATGTTGACCACTCCTAACTTTGCCCTTGCTTGCCATAAAGAGTAGGTTAATATCCCCAGCACTTCATGGGATTCCCATATGGCTCTGCTGTGGGCATTTCAAAATGTCTGAGATGTCCCTCAAGCCTGCTCCACTTCGGGTCTTTCCCTCGTGGTAACTGGCACCACTATTCATCCAGCTGCTAAAGTTTGATCTAGATTTTTACTTCCATTCTTTTGAGCTTCCAGATCCCAGCTATCAGCAGTTCTTTTCAGTCTCTCCAGCATGTACCCCAGATCTAACTATTCCATTCCCTCCTCCTCCACTGTTGTCTCCCAGTACAAGCCACCCCCATGTGCAAATCTCCCTCAGGGCTTCCCTTTCCTGCACTCATTCTCTGTACAACAGCCAGACTGGCCTTTTACAAAGCTGAATTAGATCCTGTCATGTCTGTGCTCAACCAGAGACAGTGAGAGAAGTGTGTTAGCACTGTGAGGAGGCCACTTCTTTGATTTTACTGAAAGACGGAACTTTTCCATGGGCTGTCTGCCTGGTAGTTTTGGCCTTTTACTTGGACATGTGAAGCTAACTGCTTTGAGATGTGACTTTCTTCCTCCTACAATTAAGACATAAATACAGTGTGATCTGTGCTGAGGGACAAGTGCTATATGATGAGGATGAGCATCAGGCTACTTTCTCATAGAGAAAGTAACATTCTCACGGGGTCTTGAGGGATGAGTAGGTTTTCAGTGTGGTTCAGTGTATACAGGGTGCAGGGTATAAAGTTCTAGGACATCAGAGAGCCTGGCCTGCACAGAGATACTAAGCGTTTTAGGAGATGCCTTTTTCAGAGAGTACCAGGCAGTTTGGAGTAAGAGCCCTACACATAGTGGGGAAATGAGATGGTAATGCTAGTGTAGGCCTGTTTTGAGGGACTTTAGTTACTGCTTTCAATTTAGAATTCAGGTGATGGGAAGCTGTCCTCAGCATATGATAGCAAAACTCACTTTTCAGTGGTCAGTTCAGACTCTCAGAATGCAGTCTTCTTTCTCTGGGGCACCTGATAGCAGTGTTAATGCTTTGTCTCTGCAACTTTTCCAGATGTTTTAGCTCCGGTTGCAAGGATAAGGAAGCCTTAGGTTAGAAAGCCTGTCCCAGCGTGGTATGATGGGAGGCTCTGATCCCATTAGGTGGCCCCGATAAGTAGTGGTCATGCTCTTGATTATGAAGAATAAGGCCAGTTAGGTGTTCAATTATGGAAAGAGCTAACCCTCATTTTTTTTTCTTTTTTTTTTTTTTTTAAGAGAGAGAGAAGGGAAGGAAATGTGCTATTTTAAGTAATCATTTGAATTCTTATTTTAGGATTAATCACAATGAACGGTTGGAGTTTCTAGGTGATGCTGTTGTGGAGTTCCTGACCAGGTGAGTAGGTTTTTGTTACAATTACCCGGTACTTCCATTTCAGAGGTAACATACTTATTACGTTACCTTCTTTGTAATTAGCCAAACAAGGCCTTGAAACACCATGTATTTTGTCTCTTCTGTAGAGCTTAAAAGCCGCATATCTGTGGCTTTTGCCCTGACAACTCGCACTGACTGCTGCTGTAATGAGCAGGATTACAAGATGAAAGGCAGGTGTCTGGCCTGTCAAGCATGTGTTAAAGTTGCTTACAGCCACAGGAGATCAGCTGGTCTTGGTCAAATGCTTCAGAGTTTATATTCAATTTGAAAAGAAAGGGGTGATATTTTAAAATGTCATTTCATCTTCCAGGATTTGTCTTTGATCCCTTTCTCTTTCTGATCTCAAGAGAAGTAAAGCTTACAAGTAGTTTTAATGACTAGATTTTCGTGTGCATGTGCGCATGTGTGATTGTATGTGCATTTGGATTCTTACTTTGGAGATAGGGATAGGAAAACGCATTTTGTTTCCCATGCTCACGTAATCTTTCTTTTTTTTTTTTTTTTTGTGGGTACCGGGGGGTCGACCTCAGGACCTCGCGCGCCAACAGGCACCCGTGCCGCTGAGCAATATCACCGGCCCCTTTTTCGTATGTGGGTTCTGGGAGTCGAACTCGGGCCCTCGCGCTTGCAAGGCAGGCGCATACACCACTGAGCCATCTCACCGGCCCACGTAATCTTTCTTTTAAAGGGAGGTAACACATGCTTTTCTTGGAACTATCTTGAGCTATTTTTATTTTCTTTAGGTCATTTTTCAAGGAGGAGAAAGGGCTATTTCCTAATCCTTTAAGATGAAACAGGCTTGCTCAGCTGCCGTGATCGACAGCGGACCTTACAAAATGCCGTGTGTTGTGGGGGAGGTCAGCTGCCTTTGTGGTCTGGCTGGGTTTCCGTGTGGCTTTATGCCCAGCTCCCACACTTTTCTGATCGGCTCCTTTAGGCTCATCCTTCTGGCAGAGCCATCCACGTGTGTCACTCTCACTTCTGCCCCGTCCCTGTCTGTGCTTGTGAAGACTACGCCACTCTGCGTCCCCCGCCCAGTGCTCCCAGGATTCTCTTCCAGGGCCCCTATCACCCAACCTAAGGGAAAACATTTGATTACAGACCCAGATCAGAGTGTCAGATACGTTTGTTCTTAATAAACATAAATAGCATGACAGATTGTTCAGGTTTTTGTTGTCATCAGAACTCAGGGAAATCTTTTAACAGAAATAAATGCAGAAATATGAATGAGTAGTGCTGCTTGGGTTTTAGCACATGCAGATATACTTTGCCTACCATTTAACTTGCAGTTCCCTTGACCGTAGGTCAGTTCTCAATGCACAGATATTGTGTGCCAGCCCTATTCCTGTGACCCAGAGCTTCAGGTTGACTTTTGTGATCCATATTTATTTATGTGGTCTTTTTTTTTTTTTTTTTTTTTTTTTTTCCCCAGTGTCCATTTGTACTATTTGTTTCCTAGTCTGGAAGAAGGAGGATTAGCAACTTATCGGACTGCCATAGTTCAGAATCAGCACCTTGCCATGCTAGCAAAGGTATATCAAACGTTTGAAGCATTTGTGCATCAGTCTGACATTCTCTTCTTTAGTCTACACATAATTCTGCATTTGAGTGAGTAACTCTTTAGAATATATTAAGGGTATAATATTTTATAGACCAGAAAGTATATTTTATTTGGGTTTTAAGGATTCAGACTTATTAGTTCTGTTACCTTTGTGAATTTCACCAGCAGCTAATGAACTCCATGGTGAGGTAACTTGAAAGTAGATGAAAAATTTGACAGATGTACATGAATAGGGTTACACATTTGGGGAAAAGGAACATGGGAACAAAGCAAAAGAAATGAAATATTTTGTAGTTTCCCTTTGTGTAATATTTCTGTATTACATTTGTTATTAATTTATGTAAACAAGCAGAATTACAGCTTTGAACAAAATACTTCAGATAATTTATATCCACAAGGGGTACTTTACAGATCTTTGAGAATCCCCCAAATCACAAATTCCATTAATTAAGATTGAGGGTTTCTGCTGTCCAGCTCACCTCATGAGTGACTAACAGAAACTCTTCTTAATTCAGTTTCCTGCTGGGGATTTTACTTACATGGTCTGATTTGATGTTTCCATCTCCATGTGGTGTCCTATAATAAATCATAACAGGTAAGAGAATGGGCACTTTCGCTGACCCTACAGAGTTCCAGTCTGCATACCTTTTCCTACAAACAGGATGGCCCACAGACAATTTGTTCTCTTTCCCAAACTTCTGCTTTCTTATCTGCAAAGTGGAAATGGCATTAGCCCCTGCCACATGGGAATTAATTGAGATTATGAGTTTTCAAGATTCTGTTTCTAAGGTACTTGGCATGATACTTGTTCGTAGTAATCACGTAAGATGTTAATAAGCATGCAAGAGCTAGTTATTTTTATTGTTGCTACGACTTTTTATGATAAATCCTTACATTTTATAGGCCTTTGAGTTTATGCAATAGGAGGCAGAATTGTGGCTCTTAAATCCCCAAACACTGAGGATCCAGTAGAAAGCTTTTATGAGCTTCCCTTAACTTTTGCCTTAAGTAATTTCTCTTTTTTTCCTACATTTTGATACAAAAGTAGGAATTTGACTGAAAAGAGTAGGTAAAACTCATCCTAATTTTAAGACTGGTTTCTTAATATGCTCTTGCCAAGGCATTAATTATATCCAAAATTGTGGTTAAGTTTAGTCTGTGGTTTTTGTGTTAATAAGAATGCATCGTTTTATTTTGTGTGACACCGTGATCATCATAGTTACGATGGTAGGTTTTGAACCTGTCTTGGTGGCATTTGAGAATGTAATCAGGGATGCCTTAATGAAAAATTGTAGGCAACCAGGCAAGCTAACTTGGTTCTAGTCATCTGCCAGTGAATGAAATTTCACAGTTCCATGTCAAGCCTTAGTGTTTGGTTGATTTAATTGTCAAAATGCTTCCTGATAGTTCACATAAGTGCCATTGGGAGTGTATATTAACAAGTTGATTGTCACTCTCTCCCCTGTTGTTTTTTCAGTTTAGAATATAGTAGAATTGCATAATTATTTTTCAAACACTTACAGGAATGACAGTAGGGAGGCTATTTACAAAGTGTGGGAAGTTGCCATAGCAGAAAAACAGAAGCTATTACATCACACACTGGGTACAGTACAGAGCCGTGAATAATGTGGGATAGCCTATTCTCCCTTCAAGAATTTCTCTGTGGTCTCCCTGCACTAGGCCAAATCTCAACATTCCCATAGCATTTGCGCCAGCAGAAGGCTGTGGTGGTCCTCCCTTCCGTCTACGCCAGTGATCCTTATCTGTTTGAGAATGGGGGGAGCTGGAGAATTTCTGAGCTCTCTGAGAATCTAATGAAAGCTGTGAGTTACTCTCTAGACATGAACATTTTAATGTATATGTAATACAACATTCTCTCCTCATTTTCCCCCTTGGTGCTGGGAATTGAATGAGGACCTTGCACATACTAAGCACACACTACCACTAAGATACACCCTTAGCCCTCACTCTCTTTTTCTGAAAGTTCCACGAATGCCTACATGGAAAAATAAGGGTAATAGATTAGGGATTATGAGAAGCTGGAAAATTCACAGCACTCCAGAATAGTTGTTTATAAGAAGAAATGTGGTTTGAAATCTGCTCTCAAGCAGGGCTCCAGAGATAGCAAACAATTGGATTTTCCCTGTGAAGTTATGAAACAGATGAAAATTTACATATTCTAGTATAAACTCTTACACTTTGGGATCAATTTTTTGAAAAAGGTGTTTGCTTTTGCTGCTGTTACATTTGTGGTAGTTAAAAGTCTCATTTGAGTATATTTTATACTCTGGGTTCCAACGCGAAATACTGATAGCATAGATGTCTTGTTTTTATTGTCTCTGTCTTTTTTTCCAGTATAAATAGGTGTGGATCATTAACATACATACTGAGATACACAAAATCTTTCTCTTACCTGAAGACTGATGAAACTCATATTATTCTAGGTTGTTCACTGACTTGTGCGTTTTCCACATATGTGACATGTTCTAATGCAGCAAATTCTAATTATCAAATTCTGGTGCAGTTTAGAGTTTTGTGCATTAAATTACATGGTAACAGATTTATTGCATATTTATGAGAAGAGTTTTGTAAAAAATTCATCTTTTGTCCAGTTCTAGAAAGACTAATATTTAACTATTTATTGATATAAGAAATAAGTAGCTATAGAAATCAAAGTAAAGGGAAAATATGAGTAAGACTAAAATGTAACCAAAGGTAAAGTTAGTATATACTTACGTGTTTATAAATCTATCATGTAATCCTGGGTCACAAATACAGGTCTAAACTTCTCTGAGACCAAATTTTTAAAAAAAGAAAAAAGAAATACATTCACTACAAATGATATTCCCAAAGCGCTTAGGAGAAGTTTAGTATGTTGCTAAGAAGGTCTCATTGATCTTGAGGAAAAATGAGTGTGGAAGCTTTACAAAGAGGACACAAGTACAAAGATACAAGACCCCCTCAAGTCTTCACCAAATTAAAAATAATTTACAAGTGTAAGGAATTTTGAAGTCTTCCAAGAGTCCCTATTTACTCTACCCCTAAAAATCTGTTTTGTGTAGTACAGACATTATCAATATCTTGTAAGTCTAGAATCAAAGAAGAAAATCTCAGAACTTTGGGTTAGCTTTGTGTCTTCCTAAGCATACTGAATGAACCTAGGTACTCATGCTCTTGTAGAAGTCTTATCCCACCCTGAGCTAGCACTTCGTCTAAACTTGGATTTGGAGAAATCAGATCTGACTTGTTAAGAATCTTAATTAAACTATTGAAGTTTGGAAAGGAGTGGAGTTAGTTGGAAGTGAACCACATATAAAGAATTCCTAATGAATAGTAGGTTAGACTCTTAGTAAACTGACATAAAGCCAGTGGATTTGTAACCATCACCCTCCTTCTCAGGAGATGCTGAGTTATAATAGTTAGGATTTTGGCAAACTCTTACATTTTGTCATTTTGAATATTTTAGAAACTTGAACTGGATCGATTCATGCTGTATGCTCATGGCCCTGACCTTTGTAGAGAATCGGACCTCCGACATGCAATGGCTAACTGTTTTGAAGCATTGATAGGTAAAATGCCTTTACACTTCGCTTTTGCTAGTCAGAACAATTTGGAGAGCACGTACAATTCAGTGTGGAGACTTGGAACAGAATGACTTTTCCCAAAGCCTGCAAGCACAGCACCCTTCACCTTGTGGTTACGTTAACACCTCTAGAGCATGGATCGAGTTTTCCGTTTTTTGCGTTCTTGGTAACTGGTGTCATGTGGATGCTTAATATTTCCTGAATCGAAGTGAATTAATATGGAGATGGACTACTTTCCAGATTTGACTTGAGGCTACATAAAAAACAAACAGAAACTAGGTTGCAAAGAGGCCCCTAGTGTTGTTTTTGATCACATTTAATTTGCAAGACTTTCTGATTTAAATACCTTGAAAACAACATTTTTAAAATCTCAAGGCCTTGAATCTATATACCTGCTGTTTATTCACTTAATACAAGACTGATGTAGACACTTCACATCTCAGGCTCTTTACACTGGCGGCTTACGTGTCTGTAACCAGAATACAGGTAGCTGTTGATACAGAAAAGTTATGAGGAGTTAATTAGCTAGTGATTGCAAGTATGCTTTACAATGAAATGTTGTAGTAGATTTCTTGATTCTTTTTTAGGTAAATGACTAAGTACATTTTATTTTTCAAAGGCCTTTGTATTCCTTATCATTTTTTGCCCTCTTCCTTTGAAAATGAATATAAAAGCTTCCTATTATAGTTTCATGCTGATGTTAGTAGCGAGAGAATGTTTAATAATTATCTACAGTCTTTTACAGCTATGTCTAGTTTTCACAAATAGATCTATTTTCAGAGAGTTTATCACATGAAATTACTGTGCTCTGTACACATAATTTTGACAGTATGGCTCCAGAGCCAAGAAGATATGATTCATTCCCCTGTTCCATTATCAGATCTGTGTCTTTGGCAAGTTATCTAATCTATCTGATCTTTAGTTTCTCTGAGAGATGGATATAGTATCACTTACCTTGCAGAGTTCTTGAAAGGATTTTGGTATCCAGCCCTATAAAGTCCAATACAGAGTGGGGTTCTACTTAATTAAGTTCACCCCCAAATCACCTAATGTGAACCTACTATATAAATCCTTTTTAACATCCACCTACTGAGATGTCCCATGAAAGTGAAGAATGTAGAAATGGAACTGGGGTCTTAGCTCATTGAGTAGAGCACTTGCCTAGCATATGCAAGACCCTGAGTTCCATCCCCAGTGCATGCATGCACACGCACACACACACACACACACACACACACACACACACAGGCACACGATCACACAAAAGGTGATTGTAGAAATGCTTTGCACAGCACCCAGAGTATGCCTAAGTAAGTGGTCCCCAAACTACAACACCTGCTGCTATTACTACTACTATTACTACAACTACTGATAGTTATCGAAAGCCCTGGTAACTAAATGTTTTAACATTATGCATGGAAAAGTAGCCTTTCTAAGGATACATGTAAAAATTTGATTTCAAGAAAATTTGACTATCCTACTCCAGAGCTATTTGAAACCAAATTAAAATGTGACCATAGTGCTTACTGGTTATGTCTGTCAGGCTTTTTCTTAGATGCATATATATGATATTTGGTCTGAAATATGAACTACGGATGCAGAAAGTAAAATGAAACATTTTCTTTAGTATAGTCCAGTATTTGTGGATCATTCCTTTACTAAGATTTATACCTGTACCCTTCATGATAGTTCACATTAGATTTAGAGTTTAGTGAATTGAATTTTGAATTGCAACTCATAACACAAAGTATAGCTAGAAGAGGGAAAATGTTACCTGTAAAACAATTGCTTCTGAACATGGTGATTTTTTTCCAAGTGCTTTTTGGTTTTACTTTTTTTTTGGTGGGTACCAGGGGTTGAACTCAGGACCTCGCGTGCCAGCAGGCGCCCGTGCCGCTGAGCGATATCACCAGCACTTTTTTCGTACGTGGGTTGCGGGAGTCGAACTCAGGACCTCGTGCTTGCCAGGCAGGTGCTTAGGCCGCTGAGCCATCTCACCAGCCGCTTGGCTTTCCTTTTTGCTTTTCATAGAGATAGGTAATTTTCTGTGAATATTAATGCAGCTTTGCTTTTGGCGTTCTCTTCCTTTTATCTAGGAGCTGTTTACTTGGAGGGAACCCTGGAGGAGGCCAAGCAGTTATTTGGACGCTTACTCTTTAATGATCCGGTATTTATCTTGAATCATTTTATTTTCTTCAGCTGTATATCATTACAGAAGACTTTATTTATGTCAACTGGTCTTTGAAGTTTGAGGAGAATGTAGGAGGAACAGAATACCCGAATGTGCTGTCGAGGGTGCGTGTCAGGTACCTCAGAAACAGCATGTTCATTTCTTGCAGACGGGAAGTTCTGTGGGTATTCCCACCAAGAGTGTTTCTTTTACCTGAACCATTTTCCTCACGGTCATTTGTAAATTAAATATGAATATAAATATAGTAGGACTTAGCTTCATTTTGATGTTTCTTTAGGTTAATTATGATTTTATATCTTATAATCACAGGGTACCTACCCCATGTAGGCTTAATTGAAGCTATAACCTTTTGGTTTTTCTGTTTATGGTTTGTTTTTATGTAAATTATGTAGACCAGAGAAATGTGTATTTATTTTGAAAGTCACTTCATAGGGAGTTTCTGATAGGCCCATGAATAAAGAGTATGAAATTACTTTTTTTCCCCAAGCAAATTACAATTTAAGAAAAAAGATTCTAAAATAGTGTCTATTGTTACTAAAAGTGTTAAGCTATTAATATTTCCAGAGATACCTTTTTAATCTTGCATGTAACAGAGCATACTGGATGCTTTTTGTATCAAAACAAGTCAATTTAACATTTAAAAGGAGAGGCAACTCTGTATTCCAAATTGAAATGTCATCATAATTGAATGAAATAGCCCTGGTGGAGTAATAAAGAACGCAGGAAGCCAGTGTTTTAAGCTTTTGTGAAACCTTCAGCTTAAGTGGTTGTCAGATGTTATTACTGCATTACTTTGGGTAGTTTGTTTTCTTTTTTTTAAAAAGAATCAATAGTTTTAAAAAATGTGATCTGGATGATGTTCGTGTCTTGAGGATTTGATTTTTAATTTTTTTTCCTAGAGGTGTGATGGTTTTGTATGTGTGAATTTCCTTCTGATGGGAAGATTATCTACAGATGTTCTATGTCCCCCATTTTGTCCTACACATATAAACAAGTGTGCATCTTGATTTGTATCTGTAGCAGATGGCATGTATTTTAAGACTTCCTCAACTCTTAAAATATTATCATTCTGGGGGCCGGTGAGATGGCTCAGCGGCTTAAGCGCCTGCCTGGCAAGCGCGAGGACCTGAGTTCGACTCCCAGAACCCACATACAAAAAAGGGGCCGGTGATATCGCTCAGCGGCTCGGGTGCCTGCTGGCGCGCGAGGTCCTGAGGTTGACCCCCCGGTACCCACAAAAAAAATATATATATTGTCATTCTGGCCTTTATCTTTCATTGGCAATTTCAGCAAACTCTTTCCTGTTTCCTCCCTCCAGTCTTACCTGGATCTGCACTTACCCCTTAAACTCTCTTCCACCAACTCCACCTGTTCCCTTCCCCTTTCTCCCGTCTAACCCACACCTGGCCCTGTTTTCTACGTTCGGTTTCACACCTTGTGTTCTTAATTGCGTCCATTTGTGTTTAGATCCTTTTCTCTCTTTAAACTGCTTCTCTCCCACTTGTCTACTTAGCAAGCTTATCTTAAATTTGCAGTACCTCGTGCAATGCTGGCATGCAATGCTGGCAACGCTTAATAAATATTTGTTAAAAGAGTGAAATGAATAAATGACTGAACGAAAAAGCAGAGCCTGAATGTTATCTTACAAATGGGACAGCTGAGATTCAGACTGTTTTTGTGTGTCTTTTGTGAAACTGAACAGGCCTCAGTAATGTAGTGCCTTTTACTTCAGCACTTTCAAGTACACAGACTTGGACATTTTAACTCCTTTAACATGACCATATTGATGTGCATCTATTAGCTGTAGTTTGTGAGAGACTTTAATGAACTCTTGTACTTTGTTTATGTATATCTAATGGGATCATGAAAGCGTTGCCTGTACTTTCAGGTACTCATAGCTGAGGCAGGAGGATCACAAGGCCAGCCTGAGCAATTTAATGAAACTCAGTCTCCAAATGAAAATAAAAAATTTTCTAAAATGAAAGCATAATCAGGTAGAGAAAGCTGGGAACAAACCTGTAGGCCAACAGTCAGATTGACTGACCCTGTGTGGCCAGGAGGTGCTCGCCAGGGAGAAGGGAGGCTGGTGCTAAATGATAATGAGGGCTCTTGGTTGGTTGCCTTGTCTGAAGCTGGATTAAGAAAAATCAGAGATTAATTTGGAATATGTGAGGCGAGGGCAGTTTAGCACTGGGTGCCCCCAGTCATTGTTATTTAAAGGGTAAGACACAGCAAAGTAGGTGAGCGGGCAGTGGTTGCCAGGCAGGCAGGAGACACTCAAAGACAGGGTCCCCAGACATTTTACAGCTGCTGCAAGCAAGACCTTGGTTCCTGCTGACTGTGCTGCTGGCTTTGTGACTGTCCTAGCCCTGTTGACAGCAGGCCTGTCTTTTCTCCCTCAGCTAATTTTTACTCTTTCAACCCCAGACAATTTTTGCTAGTTCTGCTTTTTGTGTAATCCTTCAGGATTCAGCTGGGATGTTCAGATCCCCTATTTCATGTTGATTACCCCAGTGGCCCTCTTTGAATGTTGGAGAGGTATTCTGTAATTTTTCCTATCCTCACCTCCCTCTTCATACATCTGCCCCCAGTGTCCCTGACCCAGGCCTTTCTTTGGAGCTCTAAAAATTGGAAAAATGCATCTTTTCAAATTGTTTCTGGGCAGGTTCACAGGGGTATACCACTGACTCCTCATTTCAACATGTTTAGTATTGAACCCATCACTTTTAGCCCCAAAACATGTTTCTGTTTCATCATTTAAACCGGGCCCTTAGGACCTTTTGTGTTCTTAGCTTTTTGCTCCCTGTATCCATTCAGCTTCAAAATCCTATCCTTACCCTAGTGACTTGAATCACTTTACTCTTGGCTGTCCTATGCTTTTCCTCTTTGTCCTCTTCATCTCTCACCTATTTAACTGGCTCCCTTTCCCCACTCCTGTAGTCCAACGTTTCATGCTAAGTGTTACCTTTTTAATGCATAGATTTGGCTAGGACCTTCCTCGCTTACAAGATTAGATATTTGATTACTGCCTGCCAGAATCTGTATTACATTGCATTTAGTAGTTTCCATGACTTGACTGCCACCTGTCGTTTCAGTCTCCTTTCTTTCCACTTCCTCTTTATATGCCATCCACTAGAATTTCCTTTTTGTGTCTGTGTACTTCAAGACATACTATTTGTCATAGTATTTTTGAGTGAAAACCACAAAGGAGCAAGGAGAAAGATGATTCAAAATGGCCATGTGAATCTCAAGTGTTGGCGATTGGGGTTGGTGAGAGAGAGAGCCATTTACTGTGGTCGTTGATGATGATGTATTGTTATTAATGGTATTTTCTGTGAGCCAGTGCTGAGTTTACTGCTTTTAATGCATGGTTGTATGAGGCATCAGAGAACACTTTGAAATAGGGACTATTACTGTCTTTGGTGTATACCTGGGGAGACAGGGGCTTAGAGAGGAAATTGCCAGCATGGATCAGAATTAAACCCAGGCCTCCCAGCTTGAGCCTGCAGCTCTCCCTGACACCAAACTCCCTAGTTTAAGGTGAAAGGTGAAAAGTTATTATCTGGTCATGTTGTGTGCAAGGTAAAAGATGACCATGAGGCATTCAGAGCCGTAGACTTAGGTGAGAAGTCAGTGCTGTAGCAGAAAAAAGCAGTGATGCAGGCTGAGGGAGTAAAGCAATGAGCTTGGGGGAGGAGGCAGTGATGAATGGTGAGGCAAAGGCTGAAGTTCGGTTAATGTCCCGCAGGGCGGGAGGAGGGAGAACAGCATTGAGAGAGCACCGGGATGCTGTTAAGAAGGGAGTGACAGTAGATAGAATTCATAATGCAGGGAATTCAAGAGAAGGGTTATTGATTTGTTAAGTGAAGTCTTTTCAAATGCCTTAAAAGAACAGTTTGACTTTTAAACCCTTTTTAAAAAGTGTTTGCAAAGAACCAGTTTTGTTAAGAGGCAAGTTGTACAGAAATACTGAGTTTTTTTTTTTTCACTTTATCACCCTTTGTGTTGCAGGTGATACTAAATTTTCTTGTACTTCCCACCATGCTCTCCCCCTCAAAATTTTTTTTAGAAAACTGTTTTCCTTTTTTTTTTTTTTTTTTTTTTTAATTGATGGGTATTTATTTCGGAAACCTAATATCAAGGCTGGGAAGTAGATTCAGTCAGAGACTCCTAGGGTCTGAACATGAAGGAAAAACTCTAATCCTGAGAAGCTGTAATTATAACTACTCCTAGATTTAACTCAGTGAATGAAAAATATGCTCAGATTTTCCATAAAATTTATTCATTACCATATTTCAAGTAAACATTTGTATAGCCCACAGTAAAAGTGTGATTTCATAAATGTCAGAATTTATGAACGAGATAAAGGTATTTCCTACCCCATTTTAAAACAGTTCATGTGATACTGAGTTAGTGGCTAAAATAAAAGACATTTCAGATGAGTTTTACATACAAAAGCACAGTCAATGCGCATTTCTAGGGAATGGTGAGCTAAAAGATATGATTAAGGCAGCAGCTTAATCCAGTGTATTAGGTTAAACAAATGCGTAACTTAGTTTTAAAGGTGTCTTTGACTTCTGGGGCTGGGGGTGGCTCTTTTCCATCTCAGCTTAATAGGCTAATTAGAGTCACTACAGGCAGTTTGAGTGGTGAATACACTTTAAAAAAATTAGTTTGCTAGCACTATTGAATTTGCAATAAGTGGAGTCAGCATCTGAAATAGTTCAGTATTTCAAATAATGACATTTTATTTAGTACTCTAGAGTGTTTTAAATGGCTCCCTTGAGCATTAAAGGCATCACTCCATTTTCCAGGACCTGCGCGAAGTCTGGCTCAATTATCCTCTCCACCCACTCCAAGTAAGTATGACCTTCCTGTCTGCAGTGAGCTTTGTAACTGCAGCTATTTGTTTTACTTTCCTTTGCCGTTTTTTTCCCTCCTGCTTTTACCTTTTGATTCCCTTCAGTGACATTATAATACTATGCTGGGGTGTCAGTGGAAACACCTGGGAACAAATAATACATTGGATGCATGTGGCCTGGGAAACACGGTCATCTTCCCTCCAAGGCAGGAAGAGCTCCTGTGCACTAATCAGTGCCCCTCACCCCGTACTTGCTATTCAAAGCATAATATGTGGCACATGCCTGCTCTTGTAGGGAAATTAATGTGGAAGCAAGTTTGGGCATATTTAAGAAGCAGAACAAATAATAAATTAACATTGCTAAATTGTAGCCTGATTTGGATTTTATAAATTGAGGGGTTTGCCTTAGATCAACTTGCATAAAATTTACTGCATATTAACAATGTAATCCATATTATGGGTTTTTAACTCAAGATTTAGGAATTTAAAAGATCTATATGTAGTGACACCCTTTTCCTCAGTTAATTGAACTTACTGCTCTTCACTTTTAAGATTTCTCATTTACTTGGGGATATGTGTGTATGTATACTCATCTATATATATTTTATACATGAACATGTATATTAAATGAGTAAAAAAAAATCACCAGTGGTTAAACTTTCATGAGAGGCTTTCTAGTAATAAACGACATTAACTCAGAATATCTTAAAGACATTAATAATTTGAAGTTGCCCAGAGTTGTTGACAATGTTCATTTTAATATCATTTTCATATCTGCTCTCTGCCAGTTGTTAAAGGCTCATTGTTATGTGGAGTACCACCTGTCTAGTGGTATAATAATCTCCAGTGTAAGTTGAGTTTAGTTTTAATGATTTTCTTTTGCCAAAATAGTTTGGTCCCTAGTAGTCAAGTTACTCCAAAGCAAGTGGGTCTGAGAGTGGTCCCCAAACCGGCAGGTCCCCAGTGTGCAGCACTGGGAACTTGTCAGAAAGACAGATTCTCGGACCTCGCTCCAGACGTACAAAGTCAGTTGCTCCGGGGTTAGGACCCAGCCATCTGCCTTTAACAAGTCCTGCAGGTGTTCTCATGAATGCTAAAGTTGGATCACTGCTGCTTTACCAGATACATATATTCTCTACCAGATGTTCTTCAGCTTGCATGTTCCTTGGAGAATTAGTCTTAATACTTGGGATTTTGAACTATCTGTGTACAGTACTTGGCCTTGAAATTTGATGGAAGATTGGAAAATATTATTTGAGCCTTCTTTAAATATTAGGTTTGTTTGCCATTCTAAGAGATGAGAAAGAAGCTTCCATGTTTTATTGGCATTTCAGAAATTTCTGCCCATGGGAGAAGGAGTTTTATAAAACACTGCCTTAGAATTGATAATTACTCTTGCAACAAAAAACTACATATGGCTTTTATTTATTTCTATTTTCCTGTAGCTACAAGAGCCAAATACTGATCGACAACTTATTGAAACTTCTCCAGTTCTACAGAAACTTACTGAATTTGAAGAGGCAATTGGAGTAATTTTTACTCACGTTCGACTTCTGGCAAGGGCATTCACATTGAGAACTGTGGGATTTAACCATCTGACCCTGTGAGTTACAAGTACTCATGTGGTCCCAATGTGACCATTTAGACCAGTCAGCTGCAGACCTTTCTACGTGCCCTTCAAAGGGCCTGGGATTTTAGATGAACTTCCAGGAAAGTCACTGTAAGACAGATGAGCAGCCAGACACAGTGGTGGACCAGGGCATGTGCTCCAGTCCAATATTTTTTGCCCCATTGTCATGCATCTTGTTCAGTCATGAAGTTTAAGAGAAGTGTGAGGGAAGCAAAAACTTCCATACAGGGGCACACATTAAATATTTTAGGGTTTGTATACTATGTGAAGTGATTTGGCTTTGTCATAACAGCATGCAGGTAGCCATAAATCATAAAAGAACGAGCATGGCTTGTTCCACTCAAAATGTATTCATAGAAACAAGCTGTGGCCTGAATTTGGCCCTCTGATCCTTGCTCTGAGTGAATAACTTGATGAGATGATGAGCTAGTGAAATAAGAAAATAAGCAAAATTTTATTTTGGGTTTTTATACTATTTGTGATTTCTCAAATCAGATATTCTCAACTCTCTTTAAGCTGTAAAGATGAAAGATTCTTGTCATAGATTTTTCTTTTCAGTTCCCTTTAACTAGATTCCAGATTTGAATAATGGAGTTATATTTAATGCAGTGGAAAAAAATTGGAGTCCTCTTTGCTTTGTTACAAGATTGTTATCTGTATTTTACTTTATTTTTCAATTGATACTCTGTAGCTTCTGACCAGGCATTATTTACTAGTCTTTATTTTATCAGTCGTTTAATCCTTAGATAGCATTCACTTTATTCTCCTTTGAAACTCCACCTGTATTAACTCAGGGCTCTTCTCAATTGAGGGGTGTCAGGGTATTTAATTTTGTGTTTTAAAGGTGAATACATTGCCTTCTTAAGTTATGCTTTTTTAAAAAATTTGGAGTCTTTTCCTGAAGTCCACAAATGCTTATTGATTTCTTTATACTGATGTCTCTTTTTTCAGAGGCCACAATCAGAGGATGGAATTTCTAGGTGACTCCATAATGCAGCTGGTAGCTACAGAATATTTATTCATTCATTTCCCAGATCATCATGAAGGACACTTAACCGTGAGTTTGTCTTCAGTCACTCCCTCCCATAAGGTTGCTGTACAATAGAGAATGAAGATTAGAAGCGCCAGCTAGATATTTATGTAACTGATAACTCAGTTCTTGGTGACTTTAGCATGTCATATGGCTTTGTTCAGTTCAGTGTGTAAATTGCATACTAAGCAATATGGGATGAGAGCTCATTTTATATTCCTTCATTTAATGGTTAGTTACTCCATGCAAGACTGAGATAAGCCCCAGGGGGGAAGGCAAAGAAGAGTTGACCCAGTCTGTCCATAATGAGTTTTAAAAATTTTGGAAGAGGTGAAAGTGTAAGCAACTACAAATAAATACAACTTCTCTATATAGTAAGTGTGCATGTGTGTCTATACATGTAAATATACACTATAAAAAGTAGAAGGAAGTATTTATAATGGATGCAAGTGTATTAAGTATTATAAAGAGATATAAGTAAATTGGTGCACTTGCACAGTGGAGGAAAAGATTTCTTGTAGCTGTGAAGTACAGAGACATCATCATGGATAAGGTGATATGTGAGCCTTTAAGGATGGGTAGGATTTGACCACTGGGACTTAGTGGGTGGAAATTTGTGTGCACTGACATTCCACACGCTAGGACTAGAGAGACCAGAGCATGGCCTGAAACAGCAAGTTGGACTGGGAATAATATATCTCAATGTAGAGCACTTGCCTAGCATGGACAAGGCCCTAGGTTCGATGCTCATCTCTGAACAAAGGAAGAAAAAAAGAGAAAAGAGAAAGAAAGCTCAGAAGATTGAGAGGCAGCAGGAACTCAGTTTGATTAGACCATGGTGGAGTTGAAAGGGAGTTAACAAAGACAAGGTTTGATTGATGAACTAACTGAAATGATCACCATTGCTCTCACTTTTGTTTTGTATTATAACACTTGATTGAGCTTTTTTATTTGCTACATACTGTTTTTACTCTGTGAAACAGGATGGTGAACAAAATATATCTAGAAGCCAGCTGCGATGATTTCTCAAGGCACTAGGAGTGACCTTTGGGAAGTCCACTGGGACTTAGGCATTGAGAAGCAAATACTTTGAACAAATTAAAATAGTGGTATACTGTAAGATACATACTTCGTCAGTACAGTCTTTATTATGTTGAAACAAGTCTTTCATACTCTAAATCTTCACAATTTTTATACATGTCTCACTTTGGTTAGGATTGGATCTTGTTTCTGCAACTGTGAACCCTAAAAATAGTTTATATGAGACATAAATATTGGAGTTAGGGAGAATATGGTGGTTTGTCTATGGCTAGATGTAAATTTTTCTATGGATTTTCTAAACGTAGCATTCACTCACTCAGTGAATATTTATTGAACACTTACTATGTACTGCGTACCATGGTAAGTATTGAGGAATCAGCAGTATTCTTATTTAAGTTTAATTTTAAATTAACTCTTTGATTACTATTTAAAGATAATTGCTTTTAGATGGACATGAAAGTGGTTCCTTCTTGAGTTAATAATAAATTCTTAAGAAAACATGAACATTTGTGAAGAATGAACTAGTGTATTGTATCTTACTTAGGAAAACAATAAGTTACGTGTTCAGTATTCTCCATTAGGAAATAGACTTGATAGGTGTCAAGAGTATCTTGTTCATCTGAGCAATAGCTGAACCAATCCAAAAGCTCAACATAGAAATTCATTTTATGTTCATATAGAGGCCTCTGTTGGAAATGTGTGATTCCAGTACACACATTTCCCATACCCAATATTCTGCCAGAATTATTTGTGATCTCTAGGATCTTACAAAGATGGGATGTTACATATCAACAAGTCTACTGTTTCCATCTGCTCATAGCATATTCTATTCCCTACTACCCATGGTATTGAACAGATAATAAAACGAAAACTCAGTAAGGCATGAATCCTGTCCGTGGTCCAGAAAAGCTAAAACTAGGATTGTGCTAGGGACTCCAGTTCTGGGTTCTTTCCAAAATCACTTTAATGCCAGAAGTATAGTCTTGTACAAAATGTGTTTATCAGACTTGCAGTCTTAAAATTAGAGCGTTTTTAACCTGCTTATTTGAATGGTGTTAACAAGTGACAAAATTGTGATCTGACAGTTTTATGAACTATTGTCACAAAAAGCTTTGGTAGAAATTAATAGGACCAGCAGATCTGCTGGCAAGATTAAAATGATCTGTCATAAGTTAAATATGTATTTTAAGAGATATTAACTTCCATCAAATTGACATGGTGTTCCCTCCTTCTTGAAAGAGCACTTTCATTTGGCTTCTATCACTGCACTTAGTTTCCTCTAACCTCTTTAGCTACTCTGTCTTCACCTGTTTTGTGGGTTCATCTCTTCTTTACAGCTAATAAATACTGTATTCCAGTGTGTGTGAAATCACTCCTAGGCCATGCCCCTTTTTTCCTAGCGTCTCCAAGGCAGTCTTTTCCACGAGTATCAGCAGTTTCACCCCATTGGCAGGATTCCAGCTGACCTCTTCAGTCTCACCTCTGTTCTGAGCTCCAGGCCTAGCTGCCTCCTCAGCATCCCCACCTGTCCAGGACTTAATTTCTAATCTTCTCTCACTGGGCTGTTGTCCACTGTTCCTTGAGTAATGGAATAGCAACATCATCTATCCAATGTTGCACACTGGAAACGTAGACATTGTCTTTGATTCCTTCCTCTACCTGCCTTCCCTATATCCTGTTCCATTCACAATTCTGACAGTGTTACTCTTCTAGTATCTCTTGAATATCTCTTCTTACCCCCTTGTCTCCATCATTGACATCCTGTCTATCAGCCTCATTCACCTGGATCATTGCAATGATTTTTGCGTAGCTACCAAAGCACTAAAGGAATGCAATTGACAAAGAGATCCAGTTGGAAGGAGTGACATTTACTAAACCACAAGTAATAGGTGCTTTAAGGTTCTATTCTAACAGAGCACAAAGGCAGTGCAGTGTTCTGGGTGGGCTTCCTGGGCCCTTGACTCCGCCCAGGTCTCAGGCCTATGTGAAGGCATTTTTGCAACTTCCTGCCGTGCTCTTGTATCAACTTGTGATGCTGTCCAACCCATTTTACATGCTGGAGCCAAGAGTCTTTTCACAATAGATCTCCTGTGACTGTATTCACCATTCATTCTCAGTACATTTTGGTTGTTTCTCTTCATCTTCCCCAACTTTTTAACATTGGAGTTGTCCCAGTTCTCAGTTGTCAGACCTCTTCTCTTCTTCAGTGACTTGTGCTCCATAAGTGATCTCATTCCGTCTGTTTCATGGCTTTGAATACATCTGTGTGCTACTTCCTGCTTCATGTCTTAAGCCTTTACTTCTGCCTCACACTCCAGACTCGTATCTTTCAAATATAGATCTGCTTAAATATCTTTATATATAGATACTCAAATCCCTAGTTGGATTTCTAATAGACATCTCAAATCTGATATGTCCAAAACAAAACAGTTTTTACTCCCAAACCTGCTTCTCTGTCAGTATTCTCCCTATCAGTAAGAATTATTCCATTATTCCAGTTGCTCAGGCTAAAACCCTTGAAATCATCCTTGAGTCTTCCCTTTCTCTCAGATTGTACCTCCCAGCCATTAGCATATCTGATTGATTTCACCTTCTAAGTTTATCCTGAATCTGACCACTTCTTACAAGCTCTACTATTACCACCCTGATCTGAGCCACTGTTGTCTAAATTGCAGCCGTACCCTCCCATCTGTTCCCCCTTCCCCCAGTCTATTTTCAGCACAGTATCTAGAGGGATCATTTTCAAAGAGAAGCCAGATAACAACCTTGCTTTTTGCAAAACCTCTAAACCTTCCTGCCCTCCAGGGTAAAAGACAGTGTTATAATCACCTTGTATGACCGGGCTCCCTGCTGCTGTGTTGACTTTGTCTCCTAGACAGTTTACATCGACCTGACCTGCGGAGGAGGACACTAAGCAAGGCCTTGCTCCAGGCCTTTGCCCGCTGTCTGTCCTCAGCCTGGTTATCCACATAGCTGAATCCCTCACTTCCTTTCGGTTTCTGTTCCAGGTCCTTTTCTCCATGAGACCTTCTTTAGCCTACCCTGCTTAAATAGCCTCTTTCCTTTGTCCTTTGCACACCTCCCTCAGCCTAAAACCTCGTCTCTTTTTTTCCTCCTAGGCACAAAGTGTATGTTTTACTGTTTTTCTGTCTTCTCGCATCAGTAAACACTGTGAAGATAAGGGTTTTGTCCTGTTCCGTGCATTCTGATTTTCTGGGTCTTCGGGGGGAAATCCTGGTACGTCAACGCTCAGAAGGAATGGCCTTCATGTCCCAGCTTAACATCCTTCCACTGTCCTTCAGATGGTGACTGAAGAAGGAGCAAGGCATCCATGTCTGGCTTTGCACACCTGCTCAGACTTAAGTTACCCGTTCTCCTCACTCTGCCCCAGCCTGCTTGGTGTTTCTTCAAGCCCCTGTTGCCCTCCAGCCTTGGTGCAGTTATACCTGGAAACCACTTGGTTTCCAACCCAAACTCCTATCTGCCTGGTATCCCCAGTCTTCTTTATTGTCAGTCCAGTATGTGGTGGAAACTTACCCTTACGACTCTGCCCTGCCTTCCTGAGTAATGAGTGAGAGCTTTGCAGGCAGCTAAGCCATATTGAGAAGGAAGGGAAAGTGATCCTGGAGGAAAGCAGCATGTTACTTTATGTGTAAGGGAAGAAACTAAAACTAACTTATGAATGTCTAAGGATAAAACTTATTTAAAACGCATAGAGGACCATGTATTGCAGTTGCATTAGGTAGGAGAACAGCAAATGATTCATTATTGTGATTAAAAGACACACAACTATAGTAATTCCCATTGGAAGGCCTTGTTAGCTTTGAGTCATTCCCTTATACACTTGTTTTACAAGGAATGAATAAGGACAGCTGAGCAAATGTAGTTGTGGTTCTCAAGCTTTGAATAGTGATGGAGAAAACCATTGCTTTATATGCTGAGTATTTAAAAAGTCCTACTTGAGAAGAAATGTTAGGCTTACACAATTGTTCTAGTATAACCAAATCTGCATTGGAATATAGAAGGAAGAAGTTTTGTTTCATACACTAAAGTTTTTGTTTTTTAGCCTACCCATTAGAATCACCACAGATAGTGAGAATGTTTCAAAGAAAGCATTTACTTAAACCAGAATGCCTGCCTTGTGACAATTGCAAAATTTCAGCCATAGGAATATTCTCTGTGTCATTCTTCTCTTAGCCTTTTCTCTGTGCTGCCATGCTGAAAAGAGCTGATAACCCCCGTGCCTACTGTGTGCAAAGCACTGGGCCTAGTGTCTGTAGGGCACTGTGCCCAGTGGTGGCAGCTATTAGCAAGATGAACTCGAAGTTTTGTTTGGTTTTGGAGAAACGATTTGGGATAATGAGAACAAGAACAAATATAAATAAAAAACTCAAAAACCAGTGATCTAATCCTGCCCTGCTGCCTCCAGACAGCATTGAGTATAAATCATCCAGACAAACAGGTATCTTATCTAAAAAGATGTCTTTGAGAAGACAGATTCCGCAGCCTCCTGCTTAAGGATTTCTCCATCACTGATATAATTTGGCTCTTTGTATCCGACCTGCATTCTGCCTGCTAGCATTTGTATACCCTTTCTTTAATTATCATGGGAAATGGAGACCATCTGGCTTCCACTCTTGAAATAGTAGACCTGTGTGGCATATGACTGTCACTTTTAATAGTATATTCTGCTTTCACCCCATGTTCTTGTATTAAAGCTTTCACGATAATCAATCAGTCTACTTACTTTACACTAGGTGGCTCTCTTTGGTAGCTCATGTCTTATGCTTGTGGTTTTCTCTTTAGAATCAAGAGTGAATAGGGACATTAAAGAAAGAATGCCAATATATATGTTCAATTTAAACCAATAAACCTTATCTTTATCAAAATTTAGTTTAAATGATTATGAAAGCCTGCTATGCTGAGATAATAGGAAACATCCCAGGCTCTCAAAACCAGAATTTAAGATTTGGGATATTTACCTTGGTCCCTGATGTTGCATCCGGAATCAGCAGTTCTTTTCTCAGGTTTACAGAAAGCCCTAACCGTAGCTTTCTTCAAATTACACTTTGTCTTTTTTAGGGGGGCATTAATAAAAGGGGTGTTAGGGACAGTTTAGCTCTTGGTAAAATGCAGAGTTTTGAAGACAATGAGAAAAACAGTATCAGAGTATTTTGTATTAGAAACAAATCTAGAGGAATTCCTGGAACTTTGTGGAATCCTTTCCCAGAAGAGCAAACAAATCTTGCCTAATAGTGGTGATGCTATTGTAGATAACAATAGCAGCTAACATTTCAGATGTGTTTTTTGCAAGCCAGGCACTATAATTAGATTGCATATTGATTCAGTCTAATTCTCAGAACAACCCTGTGAAGTGGATACTGCTTTCTCCCTTTTACATACAGGGAGACTGCGGCCCAGGGAGAGTTGGTAACTTACACATACTCACTTAGCTTTGAAGTGCTAGAGCCAGTTTGAGCCCAAGTGCTTTTTTACTGTGTTAAGTAACACAAGGCATTGCTTACAGTCTGGTAACTGTCTTGTGCTCTTTAGGTGCTTAATGTTCATTTACTAGATTTCTACTGAAAAGTAAAAAGCAAATATGTTCTCTTTGAAAAATAATAATTTTATCGTCAACATCTGCAGGCTTTCTGTCTTTATGTCTTGCCACACTCAAATCTGTCTACCATAGTCTTTCTAACATAAATGAATTATCTTGCCACTACCCCTCTTGGGTGTCCTCATCTTCTACAGAAAGGTATCGATTCCTTACATCACTTCCTGGCCTCACCTGCAGCCGCTCTCCACCACTTGGCTCTGATTTCTCCTCTAGTTGTACCTGATAGTCAACTTCCTGTGTCACCGCCCCTGGCTTTTGGTGTAGCAGTTCTTTTTCCTGGAAAACCCCCTCTCATTTTCCCCCACTGGTGACTCAGTCTTTTCCACTTTGGATTCTGCATTCAGGAGATTCCACCTGTGTGACTTTTTTCAAATGGCAAGTGTCCATGATATAGACCCAGAAATCTTGATTCCTTGGTTCTTGAAAGAAGCCTGGACACCATTTTCTCAGATGTGCCTTGTGATTCTAACGTTACAGCCATGTAGATGAGCCCCTGAAGGACTTTTCCTCTGGGGCCGGCCTGTCTGGGTGGCCAGGGTCTAGAGGAGCACCCGTGTGTTCCTGTGGTCTGTGCCCTGGCACTGCAGCCACCACCGCACATCGCTGCGGCCAGTTTGGATGTGGCTTCCTTGGGACTGCGTCTCTTCCTAAGGACCATGGGATGCTGCTGAGCCTCTGGGGTTCTGTAGCTTTCAGCACAGAACCCAGCGTATAATTGGCCTCCACCACGAGCACCCTGAACCACCATAACTTTAGAAGGGTTTCTTCCCTGATGACGGCCTGGATCCTACTCTTTGGCAAATAGCCAATTCATTCTGCAAATGACAAGGATGCAAATTGTCATTTAAAGAACTACCATTTGGATTTTCAACTCATCTTCTAAATTTAAATAGCTTATGAAAGTAAAGACGATTAATAGCTTCCTTGTCCTCCACTGGCTTTTTGGTTCAGGCTCTGAGTTTTTGGCAAGAACTTACAAATCTCACTTTCTGCTAGCTACCCACTGCCTTAAGACCTGTGACAGCTTGTCTTAAATAAAACTGGAAGTGTTTCTGTTTCCATTCTCTTCTCTGCTGTCAGACAGCATTGCTGCACAACAGTAGATGAGGAGCCTTGACGCTGGAAGGTGACAGCTGAGGCCAGGAACCAGCGATGTGTCATCATTTTTGTGTGAGCATGTGTGTCTTGGGCTCCTTGGTTCTGAGGCAGGAGCACTCCATGTCCACACTCTAAGCAGTTTTTCTTCTGAAAGGACCCACTTTTCTCAGCATAACCATATTCCCAAAATAGTCCTCCTCTTCCCCAATGGTTCTACTTTGAGGACCCTCTCCCTCCAATTTGAAATCCAAACCAAAAAAATATACATCCCTTCCAGCCCAAGTATTCCGTAATTACAAGATACTAGGTTGGGGGGGCTCCTTATTGGTTGGGTCTTCTACTAACGTGGTATTCTTGGCCTTTTTAATTTTGAGCTACTCTGGGTATTAATTTTAATGAAACACTATTTTGAAGAAAAGATGGAATTAAAGGAGGAAGGGAGTGAAGACAGGCAAAGAGTAATAGTCTAAAATTCAACAGCAACAATGGCTTATGAAGATCAAGTGTGTTTCTGCTTCATGAATCATTGTCAGACAAATTAAGAACATATTGGTTCTTATTTATCTATTGTCAGGGATTCAATATCAAGCATGGAGAATAAATCTTGATTTTCATAAGCTCTGTTGACACTGTGGAGCTACAGAGCATAAAACTTGCATCTAATAAACAAAGTGCGATGTTCTGTAGCAGAGGGTGTAATACCAGCATGATCACAGCTGCTTCCTCGACCTGGTCCCATCTGCAGGAAGCGGGGGTTTGTTATACCTGTTGTAGTTTAGGTACATTATTCCCCCAGACCATGCAGACTCAGGATAATTATGTTCAGGTTTTATTTGGTGAGTCCCCATGTTGTAACCTCCCACTGCTCTAAGCTTCCCTCTCCTCTCCTCTCCAAGTGAGCATTAAGTGACCGAGCCAACCTTGTTCGGTGGGTGCCTCTGCAGTGGATTGGTTGTATAATTTTCATGCAGTGTCCTGTGTTACTACTTCGGTAGTTCTTAGAGGACTCTTAGCTGTCTAATTTTTTTTATTTGAATTCCTGAAGTTGAAATATGAAAATTCTGTTTTAATTTGATTAAAAATAAAGGATCTCTGTATAAAAAAACTGATTTTCAGATAGGTAGCATAAATCTTTAAAATAAAAAGATGTGAATACATAATTTAAATCTTTTCAGTAATACTAAAATATCACCTCTTTAAATCCTGTAATATCAAAATTAGGATCAGTGCCATGAAACTTGATGCTTATTTTAGACTTCTAAAAAGTGGTCCTTTATTTATTTTTATTTTTTTTGTGTGTGGGGGGGTACCAGGGGTCGAACTCAGGACCTCGCGCTTGCCAGGCAGGCGCTTATGCCGCTGAGCCATCTCACCGGCCCGAGTGGTCCTTTAAAACGAGTATACCCTGACAGAAGCAGGCCGAGTTTGCCTGGTGGCAGCTGGGGAGGATTGATTGCTTAGGGGTACAGGGAATTTGTGTGGGGTGATGGAAATGTGTAAGATTTTCAAAATTCATCTAACTGTACACTCAAAGCAAGTGCATTTTCTTGAATGTAAATTATATCTTGGTGAAATAGATTTTTAAAAAATTTAATCCTTCCTCGTTTAGTAGCATTTAAACTTGATAGAAGCTATGCTCTTTAATCGTATTACAGCACACCTGCCATCCCTGTTCCATAGCTACTAAACGAGTAGACGGGCTTTTCAGTGTCAGGTAAAATCAAGGTAGCAGAGTGGAGTGTGTTATTATGGAAAAGCTAGAAGCACAAGGAGTACGTTACTGTTGTCAGAGGAAAAAGGCTGAGAATTTAGACCTTCACTTACCTGGTGACCCTGTCATGGGATACTCTCAGGCTGCTTGGAGAGATACCCAAAGTGAAGTGGTTTCTAAATGTACCCCAATTCCTTTTGGCCAGTTGTTGCGAAGCTCTTTGGTGAATAACAGAACTCAAGCCAAGGTGGCGGAGGAGCTGGGCATGCAGGAGTACGCCATAACTAACGACAAAACCAAGAGGCCTGTGGCCCTGAGGACCAAGACCTTGGCAGACCTCTTGGAGTGTGAGTCCCACAGAGTAAAGCTTTTCTCTTAAACTGCAGCTTTAAGGTTTAAATCAGACTGACCACTATTCTTCTCATTATTAGGTTCTTGCTAAAGAAACTTCTTTTCTATTTTATTTCTTATGAATGCTTCACACCAGAATTTCCTCGATGGAGAGTAATTTGAAGTTGAGATATTTGAATAATGCCTCCTACATTCAGTCTGTGTACAGTGGTGCCTGCCTCCCACCCCCCTCTGTCCTGACACTCAGTCATCACTCCCTGTATGTGAAGCAGTAATAGATGTGAAGATCGGTCATTGTGAATCATAGCTTTTTTCCCAGCCAGTAGTCTTCATAAAGAGGTACAGAATAAAGAACTGTAATTTATTCACTGAATACAAAAATTATCATCCACTGTTTTGAATGAACACAAAGCTCTACAGACAGATGCCATCTTTTGCAGTTTCTGATATGGTCTGGTGGCACTGTTAATTCCATTACAGCTCACTAAAGGATAATATATGTAATTTTATTGTTTCTGATATTATTTCCATTCACTGGGCCTTAGAACTTTTCATTTTATGCCATAGTATTTTTGACAATTAGAATTATTTATAAATACTAAAGTCCACTGTGCAAACCAGTTCATTTAGAAAGTGCAAAGCCAATCTAAGAAACTTCTTTTTCAACTATAGAAAAGTAATTGAAAGATTAAGATTATATAAAAACTTACTTGAAAGATCAGTGTCACTGGCATTTTTTTAAGCTTGATGAAAAGTATTTTTATTTCTTCTTTTAACAATGTACCATTTGTCTTCTTGATTAAAGGTTTTTTTTTTTGTTGTTTTTTGTTTTTTTGTGGGTACCAGGGGTTGAACTCAGGACCTCACGCTTGCCAGGCAGGCGCTTATGCCGCTGAGCTATCTCAACAGCCCGATTAAAGTTATTTTTAATAAAGTCGTCTTTTGGGTCAGTATTTATTAATACAAACTTGTATAGATTGTTATGTTGTCATTAAGCCCAGAACTAAGTTTTTCTCAGTTTGGGCAGATCGAGTCTTTAAATTGACCATTTGTTTTTCTGTTCGTGAAATTTAATATAGGACCTTTACACATGGGTGACCTCAGGATTGGTGTTGAGAGTGCAGCCCAGGGATGTGCTTATCCCATGATCCTTAAGTTGTATTTTGATTTGTTTAATGTTAGCAAGATCGTGTTCCTAGATACCATTTTTGTGTATCTTTTTAACTATTCACTTAGCCCTTAGCTAAATGCAATTTGGTTTCTGTACTTGTGTGATTTTGCATCTTAATCACTGATCTGTTTTGCTGCTTCTAGTATAGAATCTTGTCTGAAGAAAGATGAAATAGTGATGCTAAATAATAAAGAAGGTCTGGAAGTTGAAAAATCTTGTTACAATGTTGCTTAAAAGTCTCAGTTTCTTGCTCTTTCTGGTAAATGGCAGTGAATTGTGGTTTATTTTTAAATTTTTTTTTTCCCCCAGCATTTATTGCAGCGCTGTACATTGATAAGGATTTGGAATATGTTCATACTTTCATGAATGTCTGTTTCTTTCCACGATTAAAAGTAAGCTCATAGGAAGTTTAAATTAGTGGTATGCTTTGTTTCTGGTGACTCCAGATTTATTTTTAAGTGCTTTTTATGGCCTTGCCACAGGAGTTCATTTTGAATCAGGACTGGAATGACCCCAAATCCCAGCTGCAGCAGTGTTGTTTGACACTTAGGACAGAAGGGAAGGAGCCAGACATTCCCCTGTACAAGTAAGTACTTGTTGCCTGCAGGCCATTGGGTTCAGCATGCTTACAGTTGACCTTTCCTGTGCTTTGAGGAACAACTAATGGGGTAATCGTGACAAGAGCCCAGGATTGAGACCTTCTGACTGTCACTATGACCCTGGGCCCTGCATAGAAGCTCTGGGCCTCTCAGTCTTAACTCTAAGTAAATGGGGTCCCTCTCGATTATCTCTGTGCCTTTTCTAAAATTCTCTGGAAACTACCAACTGCCAGAAAAACATCTAAGATCATGAGATCAAGGTAAGAAAATACAGTTTAAATAGTTCATAAGCACATTTTTACATTTGTCTTCTTATTTCTTGTAACCTCTGCTGGGCTGTGCCTCTAGATTAGAAGGCCGTGTGTGCTTATTTGTAGCAGAATTTGTGTGCCCCTCTGCACTTTCCCTGGCCTTCTATGGCCTGTCTCTGGTGCCTGACAGATAGGCTGTCTCCTTCCGTGGTCACTGTAAGAAGTAGGACAGTTGTTCATTGCTGCTGAGTTACTCAAGTATTTAGAGCCTTTTTTTAAATCAAAAGCTGCCTTATATTTTTGAGTGTCTTTTTCTTTGAGAGGTAGCCAGAAGTCACTCAAAAGGAGCATAGGTGAGTAGTGGGTCACCACACCGTGTAACCGTTTTGATGAAAACAGGTTTGACTTTGCAGTTAAGTAATCATCTCGTGACAGTCTTTATGTTGACTCAGAAGGTGGTTTAAAAAGGAATCACAAAGCGAGAGGGTCATTAAAATAGATACGTTGTATCCCACAGTATCGTCATTGTGTGATTTTGAGGATGTCTAAAAATCTGATTTCAGTACTGTTTAGCCCCGGGCCCGTGCAAACACATGGTTGCAAGCGCACACATTTGTGCATGTGTGTTCCATATGGAGTGAAGGACCCCTTTGAACTCTTCAAGCTTCAAAATACTCAAGGAAAAACACAGAGTGGCAGTTGGGAATTTTAAATCTTTTTTCGTGTTTTTACTTAATAGTCCCAATACTTTATAGGCTTTTTTGCTAAAAGCAAAACTGAGGCCAAGAGAAGGTTGAGTCGCCCACAGCAAGTCGCTCTGTATTGTGCCAAGAACCTGTCACTGTAAGACAACATTTCCTTTCTTCATTGGGAGAAAAAACCCAAATGTTTAGAAATGGCCCTTTAATATGTGCCTAATGAACATAATGAATATCTCAACTATAGTATATGAAAGACTCAAGAGTATTTCCTCATCAACGTGATAAGTAAGGTTCAGTAAATAAAATAGGATGATGAAGTTCTCCTGGTGCAGGCGTGACGACTATAATAAGTACTACCGTAAAGAGGTCACTGTGTGTGCTCATCCTTTGGAATATATAAACACAAAGGAAATTGCTGTGTTCCCTTCTCATAAATCCCTTACATGAAAGTACACAATGAATTTGTTCTTTGTTATCAAGATGATGGGGTTGTTTTACATAGTTTTTTCATGATTACTGTGTTCATTCCATTATCTTTGTTGTCTACTTCTAATTTCCCTTTTCTATGAAGTTATCAGTTTTACTGCTTTTGAAATCTGTACCATGTTGTTAAAATCCAGAGTACCTGGAGCTTTGTTTTTTGGTGATTGTGTTGTGTACTTGGCATTATAGTATACCTCTGAAACAATCACAGATGCATTAGAAATTAAATATGTTCTCTGACCTCTTAGATGAGATGCTACAAATCAGAGAGAATCTGTCAGGGGTGTGAAACCATTCAGGTGTGACATGAGGTATTTTACCCAAATATTTATTCTTTTTAGCTGTGATTAGCACTGAAAAATAGAGAACAGAGTAAAGCTGTTGACTTTTTACAATTAAAGTTGACTTAATGACATTTCATGTGCACTTAGAAGTTGTTTAAAGTACCATATACTTCACTGTAAGCCTTCAGGTACCATTCATATTACTTGGGGGAAAATACAAAAATGCAGTGTATAGTTTTTAAAATTTCCTACTTCAAAAGCTGTCTGTATTTTTTAGGCTAGCAAATCAAAAACACCCTCTTCCTTTACTGCCATTTTTACATGCCTTATTATTTTTACCTTCCTCTGTCTCAGCAGTAAGTACATTTTTTTTGTCAGAGTTCTATAATAGCAAAAATAATTAAATAACACTTTCCCATAATTAATGTTCTTTCCTTTCCCTTTAGGACTCTGCAGACGGTGGGGCCATCCCATGCTAGAACCTACACTGTGGCTGTGTATTTCAAGGGAGAAAGAATAGGTTGTGGGAAAGGACCAAGGTATGAGGGGAAAACATTTTTAGTTTCATTGAATGAATATCGTATGTGCATGGAAGTTCTTACTTGGTATTTCCAAACTTTGCAGTCTGTCTTTTGCTAACTTAGAGTGTAGAATGAGGGTAATCGCAAAGAGAATCCCAAGGATTACTGTCCCCTCCAGGCTGACCCCTTGGACAGGTGAGCACCACTGTGCTACTTTGGCTACTTGGAGAAAACCACATTGGCTGGGGTACAGACAAGGCGTGTCCAGGTTTAGCCTCAGTGGAGTGCTCACTCCGTGACGTGTTGGTGCAGGGTAGTTATGTCAGGTGTATCACATCGTGCAAGACATCCTTAGACCTTTTATTTCCTATCACTACTTGAGCTTTGTGGAAATGCTAGCATCTTTAGTTTAAAACATTATGTATATTATCACCTTTGTTTGAACCCTCTAGTCTATATCTTGCCAGTCTCTGTATATAATTTTATTCTTTTTCTATTTAGACTTTACACTGAAGGTATTCAAACTTAAGTAAAAAATACTTCAGAGCTAATATAAATAGAACATATTTTATTGCAGCCTTAAAAATGTGGAATGAATATCTTAATAGGCTTTGTATAAATAAAAGACATTTTTTTTCATGCTCTTGTGTATGGTCCTACGTGTACAGTTCAGTATATGACTGTAGAAGTAATCAGGTGAGATTTTATACACCAAACATAAAAATCAGGCTTAACAATTTGTGGCCATAACTTGTGTTCAAAAAAAAAAAACCTTCAAATTAAAGTGTACCTCACCTTTATTTTATTCAATAGTATTCAGCAAGCAGAAATGGGAGCAGCGATGGATGCACTTGAAAAATGTAAGACTATCTCTTTTTCTGTAATTATATGTTCACAATGTAATGAGTGTTTTATAGAAAGAAAATGAAGAAGTAGAAAAATGGTAAGTACTGATATAATGTGATCTTGTTTTCTTCGTAATTATTCTCCATACACAGAATATAGTAGAGTGTGAGATACGTATAAAATTGGCTTATAATTAAAGTAAAAAATAGTATCCCGAGTGTGTTTTTATTGCCCTTCTTCTTTTATGCATAGAGTCCTACCCTCAACCCAGGCAATCATTTTAAAAGTATAGAGAAATGGATGGATGGAAACATAGTCTACTTTTCACAGACAACAGTGTTTCCATCCATATATTTCTGTGTACTTCTAAAATCTTTCATAGGCATAGAAGTATATTGGACATGTGAATATTTTTGTTTGTTTGGTTTTGGCCATTGTTTTATTAAAATTAGGTAAGTATATACTTCTACACTTATTTACACACTAATGTCTTGTATAATAAATATGTTGTTCTTGCTAAATAGTATATAATGGGCAGTCTTGCAGGTCATAGGGAATGGCTCCAATTCATTCTTTCTTAATGGTTTTAATTTGTAGTAATTCTATTATGGATGTGGTGTACTTTATTCAACATTTTATTATTGGTGGATACGTTGTTCCTTGTGTGTGTGTGTGTGTGTATTTATCTTTGTCAGCAGTAAATGTCTATATTGGTGCTTTTAGTTCTGTGGGATAGATTCTCAAGAGTAGAATGCCTGGGTTGGAGAAACTTCAATTACATAATTGACCATGTTGAGAGCTGCATAGTCTTTTGTAAATTGAAGGCTTAAGTGCAAGGCATTTTTCTTCTGAGGTCTTCTGTGCTGCACAGCAGAACCTGTGGGCGCAACATGACATTGCACTTCCATTATACTTCAAGTGCCCGGCTAAAGGAGGTAGGAGAGAGCAAAGTGCAGGAAGCTGAAAGTGAAGAGGCCCAGGATTCTCAGCCATGGAGGAGATTCCAGGAAAGGCAGGAGGGCTGAGAGCCAAGTGGAAATCAGCAGACAAGGTGGGGCAGGGAGGTTAGTTAGCAGGGACAGAGGCTGGTGCCACCAGCATCTAACATCCTACATAGAGTCTCCACTGAGAGTTTTGTATTGACTTTGCTGGGAACTTTTCCATCCATTGTGTATATAAATTCACAATCACGTATTAAAATAAAAGCAAGAGTCCATTTTCCAGTTAGAAATTTATTAAAGGTTATTTTCAGGTTTGTTTGGTCATTTGTCTTCAACAATGAAAAGTACTGGAGAGATCACCTATTCTGAGACAGACCTCCACAAATGTACTGGTAGGAGCGGATGTGTAAACTTCTGGGAAGCAGTTTGGCAGCGTGTCAGGTCCTTAAAGAAGTTCAGGCTAGGGATGTAGCTAAGTGGCACAGTGCCTGCCTGGCAAGTGCGAGGTCCTGAGTTCAATTCCCGGTACCAAAAAAAAAAAAAAGTTCATGCTCTTTGACCCAAATTTCATTTCTAGGGATCAAACCTAAGAAAATAATTAGAGGTACGGTCTTGAATTCCCACAACCATGATACTCATGACGATTTGAATTATAATAGCAAAACAAATAAATAAAACTATATGTTTGACATTAAGGCAGTGTTTAATAAATCATGGTGTGTCTCGGGTTGGCAGACATTTTCTGTAAAGGACCAGGTGTATTTCGGTCTTCGTAGGCTGTATACTTCCTGTCACAATAACTCCACTCTGGCAGTGTAGCCATGGAGAGTTTGTGTACAGATTAACAGGGGTGTCTCTGTTCCAGTAAAATTTTATTTACAAAACAGGGTAAGGGTTATATTTGGCCTGTCAGCAGTAGGTTTTTAACCCATGCTCTATAAAAATGTTGTGATATTTTGTAGCCATTAACACGTTCACGACAGGGTAGTAATTCGTATATCTCACTACCAGGCAGCCCTGAACCATCGGTGACACATGCATGACTGTCCCAGTGGATGGCATGAGACCGTTCGGGTGGTACAAGCCTGACAGGACAGTCACGCATGTATCACTGGTGGTTCAAACTGGTGGACATGTGTTAAAATAATGTTTTTAAAAACTAATGAGGGGGCCGGTGAGATGGCTCAGTGGCATAAGTGCCTGTCTGGCAAGCGCAAGGTCCTGAGTTCAACTCCTGGTACCCACATACAAAGGCAAAAAGGGCTGATGATATCACTCAGTGGCACAAGCGCTTAATGGAAAGCACAAGGTCCTGAGTTCGACCCCTGGTACCCACACACACACCCACACAAAAAAACTAATGATATGGGAAAGTGCTTATATGGCATTTAAATTTAAGAAAAACTGTAAGGGTAGAAAGTGGAATAATTTTAGACATTCGTATGTCTATGTGATAAATATGTAGTATATATATTTATGTTGTATATCTGTGAAGCATAACCTTTTAAGGAAAAAGACTATATATTCTAAAAGTTTGTCAGTAGTTAGTGCTGAATAGTGGGAGTTTTTAAAAATGCAAATTCAGTTTTATAGTAGAAGAAATAGCATTCATTTTGTAGAAACTTGCTTTACTACAACTTCTTGGTGTTTGTTTTTTATAAAAGTGTAATAGTTGAAACCTGTATTCATATAATATATAAGGAATCAATTTAATATTATTTAGGGGTAGGATTTTATTTTGTTTTAAAATCATTCCCAGACATAACAAGATCTTTACTGATTCACTCCTGTCTTTCAAGTGATTTTTCTACCACCCTGTCCCTGTCCCTCCTCCAGCATGGGGCGAGGGTGAGATACTATTTTTAAAAGAAAGAAAAAAGAATTTAGGAATATGTAGACAAATCCACTTCATTACACTTCATCCTTAAAACAAAGGAACACCGAACTTGCTTCCGTAGACGTGCTGTGTCCTCCCTCCCCTCTCATGCTTTCTGCGTGAGACCTGGAGGAGGAATAGCGCCTCGTCCCAGGACAGTTCCTTTGCCGTCCAGGCAGAGCAGCTTCATGTTGCCTCTGTGACACCGGAGAGTACGCACATCTTTTATGATGTTCACTGTTTAAGTTTGTGTTTGTTGACTAAGTGTATAAAATGGCTGTTTCATATTCTACACTTGATTTCTTACTTCATTGCTACACTAATCTTCTACCACAAATACCAACAGAATTGTAAAATTTCTAAACCTTAGTCTAGATTTTCATTGTTAGCACTGTTGAACAGCACCAAATAGTTAACTAAATAGAGCTTCAACTATGCCAGTGAGTGATGTTTCTTCCTTTAATCAAATCAAAGTTCTCTAACTGAGTTACTTTTGCAGATAATAGTTTTAAGTCTGTAATGGAAACTTTGGAAAGAGAATGAATGACCAGACACACCGACTTAGAATGTCCTTTTGTCCTTTTGATATATTTTTGCTCTTTTAGAAATTTTAATTCTTGTTAAATAAAGAAGTAATATCGGGGCCGGTGAGACGGCTCAGCGGCTTAAGCGCCTGCCTTGCAAGCGCGAAGGCCCGAGTTCGACTCCCAGATCCCACATACGAAAAAGGGGCCGGTGATATCGCTCAGCGGCACGGGTGCCTGTTGGCGCGCGAGGTCCTGAGGTCGTCCCCCCGGTACCCACAAAAAAAAAAAAAAAAAAAAAAAAGAAGTAATATCATTTTTTGGTTTGAGCTCTTCCAAAATATAAAACACCATTGTACTGTGTCTTTTAATCTCTGCCTGAAAATCTCTTGTTGCTAGGAGTACCTGGCTGGGAACATTCCAAAACCACAGCATCTGTGTTTTAACATTTGTTTATGGTTTGGTGCCTTTTATACTCAAGTTCACATCAGATATTGAAATCCAGAGTCAGGGATCCTGATCCATACCTCTAGTGTGATTCTGAATAACAAAAGAATAACAGAAGAAAGCTAACCATTTTTTCCCTCTTGCCTTACAAAGCACAACCAAATACATCATGTGAATATGTTTATCATTGTTCTTTGCACTAGTAGCTATCCTTTATTAAGTGTATAATATATTTCCTTGTGTCAGATAACTTTCCCCAGATGGCCCATCAGAAGCGGTTCATTGAACGGAAATACAGACAAGAGTTAAAAGAAATGAGGTGGGAAAGAGAGCATCAAGAGAGAGAGCCAGATGAGACTGAAGACATGAAGAAGTAAAGGAGGGCACAGAAGTGGCGGTATATTTACTTGCTTCATAACTGTGACTGTTGGCTGTGGACGTCTAGCCTAGTTTTTCCTCAGACAATGAGTGGTGTACATGGAAATAAAACATAATCTCAAATCACTCCTGTCGTTTTACTGATCTAATATTGTGTTTTTAGCTGGATGGTCTTTATTACGATTTGATTCCTCTTCTTTTAATGGAAAACTTCACTTTAGTGGATGTGCATTGTTCCTTTTTAATTTGCTCTTTAAACAATAAAATTCAAGAAAGCATGTTCTGTGTGGACTAGATCCTGTTTTTTTATGTCTGTCTCAGATTGTGACCTCAGACTTTCAGCTGACAAGTGACAAGTTCTCTTTTTACCAGATATTTTGACTGCACTGTAGTAATAGCTATACTTTTTGAAATCTCTGAGTAATTAAAAGTTTCTGCTTTCATCTAGATGTTTGTTAAATTCTCACTGCAAATATGAAACTTAATCCACTCTAAGCAGTGAGTTCTTGGTGGAGGGAATCATTTAACATTTAACTGGCTAGTGGGAGGGGAGAAGACAGTTATTTGAGTCACATACATGTTTTGAATCTTTGGAATTGGGGAGAAATGATGATTCTAAGCCAGTCAACCCCATTATACCAACTTCTTTCACCCAGAGTCAGTGGTCTCTTCAAGAAGTTTATAGAAAAGCTTCAGGGAAGCCCCAGAACTTCCTGCAATCGTATTCAATTTTGTGTGTGTGTTGGGGGGAGGAGGTTAGGAGCAGGAAGAGGAGGGCTTATGGCTTTCATGCTTTTCTATAAGTAGTCCCTTCAGTAAGGGGCTAACATTACATTAGAAGACATGACATTTAAAAAATATATATATTATTTGCATGGACTATCATCGGTTTCTTATTAATAAGGCAGAAGTTCTTTGTAATACAAATATATTTTTATTCATTATTTCAGCAGATATTATGTAGTGAGCACCTACTGTGTATCAGACGAGACCAGGCACATTCAGGGTAGTATAGCTGTAGACTCTACTGTGTATCAGGCACCATTCCAGGCACTGGGACTACACCAGTGAGCAAAACAGAAAAAGCCCTGCCCTCAGGGAGCTGTGTGCTAGTTCAGGAACACCCTCAGTACACAAGGAAGCCAGAGTCTAGAGATGAAGGAGAAGGTGGGGTGGGTCCAGTGGGGTCGTTAGGAAGATCTCCCTTAAACAGTATCCTGGGAGTTGAGGAAAGGAGTGAGCCATTCAGGTATCATTTCTCCTATTCCAGTGTGTCTCAGTGATAAAACTATTAAATGTTACAAATCTGTTATTGAAAATTTGGAAAATTATTACTTTTCATAGCAGAAGAAACACATGTTACTTTGAAATTACTGTGGAAAGAGAAAGCATAAGTAGGAAAATAATCCTTCATGATTCCATCACCTGGAGAATTTTTTAGATGCTGTTGGGCCTGTGTATATATACATGTGCACACACGTGTTTAAGCAGCACTATACCTACATACAGTTTCCATAGCCTTTTTAAACTGTTGTATCTATCAGTGTTTAATCCACATTTACATAATCTTGTTGATGGATGCATACTGATCGTATTTTATATGTCAAGTGTGGGCAGACTATCATTCATTAGCCAAACTAACGAAAAGTATGTAGGTTTAAGCAATTCGTTGTTGACATGTTATCTTCCCCCATGCACGCATGCGCGTGCACACACATTAGAAGACCTCGCTAGGGTTTCTTAACCTGTTAATCATAAAAACAAAAATGTCTGATGGTGCTTGTAAGAAAAGGTTATTCTCGTGTCCTTTCTCCCCACCAGTGAAACCAAAGACAACTGCAGGGCAGTCCTGGGCTGGAAAAAAGAGCACATTTCTGAGCCAGGATGTTTTTGGCATGTCCACCACCTTATTGGGGATCTTTTTAAGCATGATATTTAAGTGAAATGAGTAGCAGATAGCAGGACTAAAAGGGGAAAAATGCTAAATTCATTGGTGGCCTTCACAGTGTTGTGAGCAAATCAAGGGAAAATGTTTTGTTTTTTTAAACAAGCTCTTTCACTAATCTCGAATGTGCATCAGAATAGTACCAAAGCAAACATGCTGCTCAGAAATTTTTATTGGATTTGATTTTCCTCTCTGTAGTACTCAGGCCCTTTTCAACTTGTCTCTCCAAACTTACGGCTCTTGAAACCTGGAGAAGTGAAGCCCGGGCAGTGCTCGTGTAGCTTCTGTAATGGAGCCTGCCAGACAGGTGGTGAGGGTAGATCAGCTTTGAGGACTCCACGGAGCAGTGATGAGACCAACAGCCCGGTTCTGTAACTGCCACACACAGGAACTCAGCAGCCACTGTGACCACGCTCCAGCCTCACCTCCCACCTCAGCCCAGGTTTTTTTTTTTTTTTTTTCTTAATTAGTGCAAGAGAATTAATAGAGAATAGTGAGGCGAGGCTGGCAAGGCTTGTAACAGAGGGTACAAAGCCTTCTTGTGGAAGGGACAGGAATAGCCAGATTTAGGTTACAGTTAAGTAACCTGCTTTATAGCCAATTCTGGGAAGGAATTTTCCTCTGGAGTCGTGCAGGCCTCAGCGGAGATGTTATCTCATATCTTAGCCCCATGGTATCACAGCTCCTCTGAGCTCACCATGGCGGTTGATAACAAACAATGTTAGTCCATCCCCAGCCACCTGCTTTCACTAAGATCCATGCACAGCCCCAGCCAGACTAATTAGACTGAAAGCCAGTTTAGGGAAGTCACCTCTGCACAGCCTGCACTGCTCCTAAGTAAATATAATCACATTTGGGTCTGGGGGAGGACGGCGTGGAGGTCCTCCACAAGAGAGAGTTTCTTTTTACGAGTCACTTGGCAGCTGGTTGGAGAGAGAATTCAGTGTGCATAGAAATGAAAGGCCCCTAGCAAGACTGTAGGAGGGGAACGAGAGAGGAAGCCAGGCAGGAAGGGCTTCTTGGAGGACTCATATTATTATTTTACTGGCCCTTGATGCCAGATATCTGGACTTAATGTAAGCGAGAAACACGTGTCTGTGTGTTAAAACCTCTGAAGTTTGAGGGTTGTCCATTATAGCAGCTAATGTTACCTTAACTAGTACTGCTGTTTTTGAGGAAGAAACTTAGTATCCCATATTAGATACTTGTCAATCCAACCAGACGAACTCGTTCCCTCTGCTGTCCCTGACTGCCGTACTGAGCAGCACGGATGTGTTCCTTATGCTGATGTATCTACTTATGGTTCAGAAATGTCCCTACTCTTAGATTAAAGGAAATTTAAAATATGACAACCATGAAACAAATTCTTACTTATGAACTGGGTTTTAAGAACGTGCTGCACTCTTGTTCATTAGTGTTTGTAGCATCCACTGTAGTATCCCAGGCATGGAAACTAAAGGCAGAGCATGCGTCCTTCCATAGCCCACTGTTGAGTAAACACAAACACCCATGTATACTGGGTGCCACGCAGAGGGCTGGCGAGCACACAGCCGCCACTTTTGGAACAGTCTGGTCTTGGGGGTAACTGTCATGTGCAGATTTACCTCACCACACTCTCCAGGACAAAAAGCCTTTTTTCAGGTCAAACGTTTTAGTTTTTATTCACAATACCATTATGAAACTTCACAGAATTGTCAGAAAGTCCTTAAATTACTTGTAGCAATCACCCCAAATGTAAATGTATAGTTGATTTTTTAAAGTAATGATGCGAACAGGATCCCACACATGACATTTGCTTTTTCTGGCTCTCAAGTCACTTTTTATCTAGAACACCCCCCTTGCCCCTTTTTTCATGACTAGTTGAAACTGGGTCAATTCCACAGAATTTTGCACGTTCCAGATGTGATCTGTTACTTTCTTGTGGCATCAGTTACGTTTTTCCTCTTTCCTCTAGGTGAGATCCAAAGCCTGGATTTTAGGTTTTGGTGCAAAATTTGTGGCAGATGTGTATTTCAGGAATTCCCCTTGCTCCCAAAATAGTAATTATTTCAACAATTCTAGTTCTCAAATTCTTTTGGGTAATCTATAGTTATGGTCAATTTTGTGTCATCTTGGCCAAGATAGTGTTTTTTAAGCAGCTAAGTTTGTGATAACTTGTTACACAGCAGTAGAAAACAAATGCACTGACATTCTTGCTAAACAGCTGATCTCTTCATATTCAATACCTTTCAACTATCTCATTGGTTCCACATACCTGTTTAATAAAGTCCTAGTTTCCTAGCGAGTGGGCATCAGCCCTTTGCTGGCCTCACCAGTACACACTGCTCTCCAACTTTCCAGAACTAGTTGTAGGTAATTAAATACATTCTGATTTCTCTCCCTCTAGGACTGTGAGCTACCCAAATGTAGACCATCTCCTTCATAATTACTTCCTTCTTATTCTTTTTGTTCTCAGCTCATGTATTAACTAGCAGACCTTTCTCTGGATCTTCAGTATAAGTGAAATACATACTCTGGGGCTCTTTCCCAAGTCATATTATCACACTTTATTATTACTATATTTTGGTGGGGGGTTCTTTTTGAGACAGGGTTTTGCTATGCAGTTCAGGCTGGCCTTGAACTCACTTTGTAGCCCAGGCTGGCCTTGAACTCACAGCCATCCTCCTGCCTCAGCCTCCAAAGTTCTGGGATTACAAACATGCGTCACCACGCCTGGCCATTGTCACTAATTTTTACTTACCCACCTTCCCCCACTAGTTCACAAGCTCCTGGTGGGGAGGACCATCACTAATCCACTTTGGAAATATGGGGCCTAGCACCATACCTGCCTCTTCAAGGGCTCTCCATTACTGTTTGCTGAATAAACATCCTCCTTGCCGTGTTTCATGCTTCTGCAAGCTGCACAGACCTTCCACTGGAACTCCAGCTTCCTCCAAGCAATGCTTTTGCAGAGACTCAGGCTGACCACTGGCGCATGTTCCCCCTCTCCAGATGTTCTGGTCACAGACTCAGGTGGGAGATAAATACTAAAGCAGGACAGCAGGAGCCCTGTGGAATCCAGCAGGAGGCAGAGAGTTTGTCTTCTCTTTTCCACCTCTCCAAGGCAGGGAGCTTACTTTAAAAGGGACAAGGCAGATAAGTGCCAGCAGCATGATGCAAGAGGATAAGGTAGAGCTACAGAAACCCAAGGAAAGCTTTGTCATGAGCAGCAGCACTAACCGATGGCTTGGGCCAGGCTTTAGTCACCAGTGTCCATCTATATCTCCAGCAGCAACTCCCTCGCCAGTATTTTTTGCTTTGGACAAATAGTCTTTATATATCTTGTATACTCTTAAGTAACGCATCTTGTCTTCATTTCCAACTCCATTGTCCCTCTACTGCTCCTATGCAGAAATTTGGGGCTGCTCAGAGCACATACTCAGACTAGCCCAGCTAGATTCTTAGCTGTCTGGCACTGTCAGTGGCACCAATGGTGTCCCTGTAAGGAGACCCTCCTCGGATCTCGGCTTTTAACTCAGCAGTGAATGAACCCAGCTGTCCCATCATCCCAGTAGTTGCTTCTGAAAGTTATCTTTCATTTCAGCTTAAGGAGAAAGTTTTAAATGAAGTTTAAAAAAAAAAAAAAAACCTGCAGCTAGCTAATCATTTGTATGCTGAATATTAGCCCATCGTGATTTGAAACAACCTGATAAAACAACTTATAATGAAAATACAGGGAGACTCTTAACTGTAGCGATTCTAATGCTCACCTCTATTATTATAATAATAGGGGTCTCAAATGGAGCTGTTGAGAACAGTGGCTGCCCCTGACTAGAATTCAACCAGAAAGATCAAGAGAGAGCCCTAATTGCCTTTCTTCTCAGATCAAACAATTGACTTAATTCTCCAGGCCTACACACCGAAATGTGTTTGAGGAGATTCAAATAGGTTACTATGGAGGATTAAGGTTTTCTCTGCAGATTATACTTTTATGCCCTGTAGTTCATTGCTTGAAGTGTTAAGTAGTTTTGTCAAAATAAGCAGGGCTGGAAGTTTTTAGAAACTTACATACTCTTGCTGAGCAACACAAGGGACGTCTGTTTTTTCCCTTTTTTTTTTCCCTAATTTAATGGTGGCTTGAGGGTGGGGAGAAATTAGCCATGTTAAAGGTTAGTTGAGAATTTCAAGAGCATGTCAGATAAGAGGAATACAAGTGTGGGGGGTCTATTGTGTTTTTGTCTCTTAAAAATTGTTTCACCAAAGATGAACTGAGGAAGCCACGTAAAGAGGATTTGAATGCTTAACTGCCTGAAGACAAAGTCCAAAGGGATTGTGAAATCCGACCCTTGGGGCTTCTCTGTAGTGCTGCCACTAATCAGTGTTATTTCACCAGCTAAGACTTCATATCTGCCTGAAGGGGTTGGTAGCAAAATAAACTTTCATTTTCTTATAGTGGAATATTCCTGGGAAAGGTTTCTCCTCAGAAGTCATGGGTGACATTCTGTCCTTGGTTCCACAAGTGACTATTGCTCTGCCCACTTCGTCCTGTCGGTTGTTCTCACAGGTCCTGTGGGAATGCGTCCTTCTTAATCAAAAGCTTGCTCCAGGAATTTACCCAGCTCATTAACTGCATGGAGCACTGGTGATCTCCCCTACTTTTTCAGCTCTCCTGGGTCCATCACTGAGTAAAACCACGTTAAGCTTAATTGATGTTGCCATGTTACACAACAAACAGCAAAAGTAAACTGCATACTAGATAAAGCCCCAGCAATGACTGGACAGCCTGGATGTGCAAACATCTTCTGGGACCACAGCACTTCTACTTTTGCTCTGGCCTGGCACAGTCTCAGTTACATTCGGGTCACCTTTCCAGTTTTTCCAGAATTCAACTCCATGCTCTTGAGTCCTGGCAGGTACCTGGGAAATTGTTCTGGCTTTGATCTCTCATCTCCTCTAGCATGGCCTGTCTCCATTTTTCTCAGCCTTTTTCTTCATCTTCCCACAGGTAAGAAATCCATCAGGAGGCAGCGGTACTTGGCAGTATTCCCAAACCACCAAACAGGGCACTCAGGCACCAGCTCACTCCTGAGTGTTCACAGGGTCCCCTTAAAACCTCCTCCCCAAGGAGGCCAATTCCAAGGTATAGTTAAGCAGCAAGTCTGGGGATGAGATTAGTCCAGACAAAGCTGAATGGTATGGGGAGGGAGAACCCTGGAGGGAAGGTGTAAGAGCTGGAGGCTGCAAATGGGACCTGCTGGTTCTCAAAGGCCGAGAGCACCAGGGTAGGGAGCCAGGGAGGCAGACTGCTGACCAAAGAGGGGATGTGGAGAGGTGGGGACAGCAAAGTCTAACTGAAGGTTAGGGGTCACAAAATGTTCCCTGTTCAGCATTGCAAGCCTTGTCTGTCTTACCCAAGAGTGCATCAATAAGATACCAGTTGCTCAGTCATGGAAGTGAACATGGAACAAGGGCAAGGTTGAATCCAATGCCAGAATTATCATGGGAGAGAATGGATCACACGGGTCCAGCCAAATCTGTGTCACACAGCCAAGGGACCTGGGCAACTGTTTTCAATGAATGCTGGCTTTTTACATGTCCCTTCTCTCTGTCACATTTCCCTTTGTGGTCATCCCCATCTTGATTGAGACTTAAATGGACCCCTCTGCTCTTTTCAGTCCCCAAGCCTCACTTAGCCTTCTTTTTTAGATAATCATCTCTCTGAGGCTCAGTAACGATAAAGTCCCTTAGGCAGCATGGCAACGTTCAACTTGATGAGGACTTAGAATGCCTTGGACTCAGTGCAGAATGAATGCTTTAAGACTGGCATCAGCAATCTATGTAAAAGCCCAGCTAGTAAATATTTTAGCTTTTGTGGGTCAACAAGCACAATCCAGAATTTTATTTATTTATTTATTTATTTATTTATTTATTTATTTTTAGACAGGGTCTCTCTAGGTAGTCCAGGCTGTTCTCGAACTCATGGCAATCCTCCTGCCTCAGCCTCCCAAGTGCTGAGATTGTAGGCATGTACCACCATACCTGGCTAACAATCCAGAATATTATGTATGTACTTATATAACAAGAGAAAAGACACAGTTCCACAATTTTTATTGATAAAATTCAAAACTTTTAGATATTAGCATTTGAATTCTATATAATTTTCACATGCCAAAAAATGTTGTTCTTCTTTTGATTGTTTTTTCAACTACTTAAAAAGATAAAAACCATTCTTAGCATGGAATGCATGAAAATAGATGGCAGGCTGGACTTGGCCCATGGGACACAGTTTGCTGACCTCTCTGCTTTCAGAAGATTGAAAAATACCACCAAGAAGCAAGCTGATTTCAAAGTGCCATGTCCCTCTCGAGTCTCCGCAGACTTGACAGTGATGATCTGGGTAAAAATGCCTGGGATCAAAGCCTCAGCTCCTAAATCAAGGCCTGTGATTCATGACAACGTGATGGAGTTACAGAATTCTCTGCTTTTCTTTCCGATAATTAGGCTGCAGGCCCAAATGCCTTCATAATTAATGCTGGCACATTCCTGAAGCATGTGCCCTTTATCGGAAGCCTGCACCAGGGACCACAGTGGAGAGCTCACGTTTTTATGGCAAACACATGGTTTTAAAAGCACTTTAACACAAGATAACTCATTTAATCCTCACGACAACCCAAGAGGTAGGTAAGGTAATAATTATCTTCATTTTATGATTGAAAAATAAAAAACCTTAAAAAAAATGAGGCTGGAAGAAGTTGTGGAGCTGCTGGGGACATAGCTCAGAGGCACAGCACCTGCCTGGCAAGCATGAGGCCCTGAGTATGACTCCCAGTACCAAAAAAAAAAAAGAAGTTGTGGAGTTGCTTGAGGTCAGGCATCCAGAGACAGAGAGCAGTCGGGCTGCAGCATTTTCTAAAATGGGGAAAGAGCAACAAAAAGAAGAGATCCAGTGCCTTGATTAATAAAGTAGACAGCCAACCAAGAAAATAAAACAAATCTGTTAACATAAAAAGAACTGATACACAAATCAAGATGAAAAACACAAGCTCCTGTTTGAATATTTCCAAAAATACTTAGCTTTGCTTATTGTAACCTAAAATTATATCTTAAGGTAAAAAGGTCTAAAACCTGAATAAATCTCAAAGATAAAACTAATAGACTCCAGGGTAATAATTAGACTTCTGAAAAATAGCCCCAGGCTGTTACTAAGGACCAGTAGTAGTATGTTCTCTTAGAACAATGTGTCAAGATCTTAAAACAACTAGCAAAGAGAATGTTAAGAAAATCACAGACCATAGGTTCAACATAAAGGAAAGCATGAATTGTGACACAAAGCCTGAGACTGTGACCCTGTTGCACAGATCCGAAGGGGATCACAGAGGCCTGAGACTTTAATGAACCACGGCAGGTTAGTGGTGAAGGCGATCCTGCTGCCCGCTTAGGGTGGCCTTCCTTCTGGGGAGAGGTCAGGGAAGTGGGAACTGCCTGCTGCTACTGTCTGCTTCAATCGAGACCACACAGTGACATCACACAAGCCCAAAGCTCTTTGAACAGTACCCCCAGCAAGTGTCACTTGGTGACAGAACCGATGCCCTTGCAGGGTACTGGTTAAGAGCAAGAGCTTTGGAGTTGCGCTAATTTGGATTCAAATCCCCAATCCATCCCTTATTAGTATGTAAGTGTGGGAGGCTGTTTTTGTATAGCTGATACTTTATCAAGCTTAGCTCAGTTGCTGCTTCACTAAGTGAGATAACGCATATATGAGGTGTGATCGAAAAATACAGTGAATGTTTAATTTTTTACTGTAAAAGACACATTAATCCCCCTCACTTTGCACACATGTATCCCACTGTTCTTGCCACTTTCCGAAGCAGTTCTGAAAGTACTTTTTTGTGAGTATCTTCAGTTGTGCTGTTGCGGCTGCCTTAGTATTCTAAATTGATTCAAAATGTTTACTTTTCACTGTCATTTTGACTTTAAGGGAGAGCCAGAAGTCACGCAGGCCAGACCCAGTTAGCAAGGTGGATTAGGACACACCATATATTTTTACAAACCCACCTTTCTGTTGGATGGCACTTGGCAGGAGCATTCACCATATTTTTTTTTTTTTTTTTTTTTTGTGGGTACCGGGGGGTCGACCTCAGGACCTCGCGCGCCAGCAGGCGCCCGTGCCGCTGAGCGATATCACCGGCCCCTTTTTCGTATGTGGGATCCGGGAGTCGAACTCGGGCCCTCGCGCTTGCAAGGCAGGCGCTTAAGCCGCTGAGCCATCTCACCGGCCCAATTCACCATATTTTTGATCACACCTCATAAAGACACAAAAAAGGACTTCCAGAACTGCCACAGAAAGGAGTAAAACAATGGAGCGTGTTTGAAGTGAGAGAGATTAATGTCAATGTGTCTTTCACTGTAATAATTTTTAAAAATGTAAAGGTTCACTGCATATTTTGATCACCTCGTATAAAACGCCTGCCACATAGCAGGTGTGCGACACACGTGTGCTGTCATCAGTGTTATTAGGCCCAGTAGCAAAACCAAGTGGCTGATGGCACTGTGAAGGGGCAGGTCAGTGGCAGAAGCAAACACTTGGGTTGGAATTCAAAAGACCTGGCTTGCGTGTCAAATTTTGACCGAGCACCTGGTTAAGTGACCTGAGGAAGGCTTCTCCCCGAGGCTGAGTTGCCTCGTGTCAGCAGTGGCGCGCATAGAGCCTGTCTCATCGGGAGGATGAAGTAAGACAGGATAGCTTTATAGATCACAGTATTATGTAGTGCTGCAGAGATGCTCACGGCAACATCTCTGAACGTACATATTTATATATACCACACCTCATTCCATAAAAGATTCGCAACATTCTCCAAACCTCAGGCAAAATTCAAAGCCCACGTAATAAAATCTACACAAAATAATGAGCCATAAATATGATGTAAAAATGGGGATCCAGGAATAAGTGAAAATAGGAACAAAAGAGGCAGGAGAAATAATCATTCAAAATTATAGGTCAAAAAATTTTGTCTAACTTTACTGTTTACATAGAATATCACATTTATCTCTAAGTTTCCTGACAGACAAAGTATAAAAGGGAGATGAGGTTTTTCATTCTTTTTTTTTTTTTTTAATGTGGGTACCAGGAGTCGACCTCAGGACCTCGCACTTGCCAGCAAGCGCTTGTGCCGCTGAGCGATATCACCGGCCCTTTTTTTCCTTTATGTGGGTATCAGGAGTCGAACTCAGGACCTCACGCTTGCCAGGCAGGCACTTATGCCGCTGAGCTATCTCACCGGCCCGGTTTTTCATTCTTACTGAAAAAAATACATACATATCTACCTTGCTATCTTCCTCTCCTCCCTTTACACTTCCCTCCTTTCTTCTTCTTCACTCTCCTTTCTAGAGGCAGTAATTTGCAGTCCTTACTACCATCTCATGAAGGTAAGTAAATACTCCTTATAGATGAAGTCAAGGCTCAGAGAAGGTACACAGCTTGCCTAAGATCATCCTGTGGTATGCAGCAAGGCCAGGGTTCAGAGCCAAGTTGGAAGGCACTAAAGCCCTGGCTCCTTCTACCACACTGTAAGTAAAATTGTTCATCAGGAGCCTCCTTGATCTCCAGCAGCCTGGGAAGCCGTACACAGTAGTGTTAGCCGGGGACAGTCTTAGTGATCCCAGTGCATGATTCAGCTGGCAATTGCTTTTTAAGGCAGAAGGAGCAGAATTACATTCTGCCATTACCCCAGCATTGGGCAAGCAGAATCAGCCTTAATGGAAGGCATGGGCTGGGGACACACAGGGAAGACGGAGGCAGGTTGCTGTCCCTGAGCTCATAATGAAGGCAGCAGAGGGCACATGGTTGGGAGACAGCAGTTGCTGACAGCTGCATGGGAAGTACACTTGAGCAAGGGCACAGCAGAATCTCCTGGAAAGTGTTTTTTAACAAGACAGAGAAAAATAGGAAACTTGGATTTGGGTGGAGCAGAAACAAAGTGGAACACACTCATCAGCAGAGTGGAACAAAAAAGAGGAAGAAAACAAACTGATTCCCAGAGTCCCCATCAGGCTCGGATTCTGGTCTAGTAACTGAGACCGCAACTCTGTTGTCAAGAATTACAAGTCATCAGAACTACGTGAGTTCCGAGTTTACTATACCGTATAAAGAACATCTTCCCCCGGTCTTTGTAATGGATCCATAAAGTCCTGAGTTAAGGAGCTCCTCCAGGCACCATCACAGTGCTGTCTGGACTGGAGGAACCAACCCGTTACTGCAGCCTAGAGTAAGTGACACCATGATTTTAACATGGCTTATGTCTCCCTAGGTGGCTATAGATTACGTTAGCATGGATTCCGAAGTGTGTTTCACAGTAGGGTTATAACACTGAGTGACCAAGAGGGCAATATCTTCAAGCAATGCACCTACAGTAAATGCAGTGTCTAGGGCTTTTCTTCTAGTGTCTCTTGATCAAAGTTAAGGGCTTAGCACCTGTAGTATGGCTCGAGGAAGGTAATTCTGCAGAGGCAAATATCACTTGGTTTAGTTCTGTGCCTGTGTCAAGTTTGATCAAAAGATAGGCTTTATGTAGCATTGGGTCATTTCATATATCATATAGATGTATATTAAATATACATGTGTGTGCCATATATATATATATATATATATATAATATTTTAAATAACTATCCATGAACATCACTTTTCTTAACCTGAGCTTTTGATAAGAATTGACCAGTGACCAGTTGGCAATTCGATGTTATGTTTACAGACACTGTCTTATGTTAAAGAGAAATCATGTGTCAGGTGATGATGAAACTATGTCTTTGGAAATAGAAAACAGACTAATGGCAATTTAATTCTGTTTTACAAAATGGAAGTAGGCAACATACGCTATGTACTTGGATTGACGACCACTGCACTGCTGTGTGCAGGCTTGGTGCAGAAGAAAGTTAGAATTGTTCTGAGGAAATAGTTTTGGGGCTTTTCTGGTACTTGAAAAAATGATTAATTAAGCCCTGCAAAGTTTGCACTATAGACATGAGAAGAAGCTTTGGGCCTGTAAACTGTTAGAACAGTTGTTACTAGTTCCCCTCAATTACCACATAAAACCTGGATAATGTTCCCTTCGATAACACAGTTTTGATCAAAGCAGTTTGATACTGCCAGGATACATTAATTGAAAGATGTACTTACTTTAGTTTCTAAATAAATTTACCTGTTTTATGAGATAATTGGATATGAACTAATTACATTTTGGACAACATCTGCCAAAAACGATTTTAGTGGGATCATGTAATTAATAAACTAGAGGGCCTCTGAATCAAAAGGGTGTACTCATTATGGAATGCAATTTGGAGGAATTTGGGTCATAAATTGCTGGCTCTGAGGTTACTCATCTCTAGTCATCATATTTTTGAGTGGGAGTCACAACATGTAGGAAAGGACCCTAAATGAAATTCTCGCCACTATTTTGAATGTAAAGCATTTGAAGACAAGGCCAGAGAAGAAAGACATGCTATAAAAGGTGACCAAGACAAAAAGAAGTGTGAGGGATATTTCCTAGGCCTAGCATTTCTCAAATGAATTGGAATTCCACATTAGTAAATCCAGAAGAATATGGACAAGTCATTTACCACTCTACTAGCCAAAGTCTAGTTTGAGAGTAAAACTCTAATGGCTACCTGTTATATTCCTGTCATCATTGTTCATGTTTTGTTGTTGTTTTTGCTTTTGGCTCTGCCAAGATACTGCTAGCATAACTAGAAATCTGAGGGGCTTTTCTAGGAAAGGCCTCAAGTAGATGGTGGCTTTTAGGAGACCCCATCTCCTATCAGTAAACAAAAGGTTATCTTTTCCCTTGGGCTGCTGTGGGTTACTAAGGACTGCAGTCTCCCACTTATCCACCTCCATTTGCAGCTCTCCAAAATACAGCTCTCACACAGAAGGGGGTGGTAAAGAGCCCCATGAGTTAAGAAACCACACGTTTAATCCTTTACCTGCTCTCTCAGATTTAATGTCTCCTCTTGACCAGGCTTTTCAACAAGTATGAGAGTGGTTTTTCCTGCTCTTCAATGGAAAGTGCGTACTAAAACAGAAACAGAAAGAGTATCTCAGGATAGCTTGGAGACATTGTAGAGCCCTGGAAATGCTGAATTCAGACTCATAATAAAAAAAAGTTCTAGACCTGAAACCTTGTTGTCAGATTAGTATCAAATATTGTATATCTCTGATAACAATTCTGAATCAAGAACTGGCTAACTGACTGCTGTTTTTCAGGGCATCCATAATACGTGTTAAATTTCATTGTAAATTGTAAACTCAAAATCAAATAGTATTTTAGCAAGAAGCAGATTTTACCATTTGGAGAAAAGTAGGTTTGCACCAAACACAGACTAAAAATAAGAAGGTAATAGAAAAAAGAAAAAAGTTTGATTTAATAGTAACTAACTTGCACAGGGTATAACATAAAGTAAACACCTGGCTTCTTACAAAATTCGGATCACAGGAGATCAGTGTGACCGGCATGAGAGTTTCCATTAACAAGGAACAGCTTAAGCAGCATGGGAAGAAACCCAGGACATACAGCAGTCTTGGAAAATGTGCTTATGCAAGAAAGTGCCTTGGGGGCAGGCGAAAGTTGGGCATAGATGTGGGCAGCAACTTGGGGGTGTACTGGGTGGAAATGGTCTGTGTAAGTCAGCAAGCCCTCTTTGTGCGTTTGTATACATGGGAGGGGGACTGAGTTGGTGTAGAGAAAGCAGAGCAGGCAGTTACTGTTGCTCTGCCCACTCCTCACCTTCATCCCATGTCAAGGCCTGGGGGACAGAGGAGTTCATTTCTGAAGCTGTGTGAATTAAGTTGGAATGACACCATGACAACCAGCGCTGGGAGGAAAGCATTGTTTCTGTTCAGTGACCAAAGAATAGGAATGAGGGGATGTCCACAATGTTTAGTGTTTTCTATTTTCCTGTCTATGGAAAGGTATGTTCAGCTTCTAAAGATTTACATTAAAATAGATCTGCACTAATAATAAAAACACCTTTGGCCTTTGGTGGTTATGTATCTGACAAACCAAGCTCCAGTACAGGCTTTGCTCTCACTAGCTATGTAACTCCACGCAAATGCTTAATGTTTTGCCATTAAAAAAAAAAAAAAGGTGTAAAAATGGATGGATCATTTCATAACTATGATACTGGCAGAGGCATGGTTGGGTATACCTGGGTCCCATCTGAGGGTCATCACGGGGGGTTCTGTCACCTGCCAACCTCCCTGATCCTTAAACCTTATGCTTGGTGGGTGTCGGTTTCTCCCCAAGGCTCATCTGACTTGTGAGGAGAAGGTGGTAGAGTCAGTCCTCAAATTAGGTCACAGCAGAGGTTCCACCTGCCTAGCGGGGATTCATAGAGGCTGCCGAAGCAGGTCTTCTCCTGTGGGAGAGAACTGCTTTGACAGGCAACATTTCTTGGCTGGTTATTATCTCATAAGTCTCATCCTGTGAGAGTCTCAGTTTCCCTAAGCAGAAGGCCAGGAAGTACAACAACTGCATGCAGGGAAACTGGCCCACAGCTTCGCAGAAACAGGGTCTATTGATTCTGCCATGGCTGGGTTCTCAGAGTAGAGCTGTGTGGAGGGCAGGCTGGGCTGAGTGTTCCCTGGGATAGGCAAGGCTGAAGTGAATAGGCTCCCACTTTGTTTTATTCCCCCTCAATGGGGTTAACAGAACCTCTGCTTTTCCTTCTACCCCCATCTCTTTTGAGTTCATCTGTCTTGTGCTTGCCATTGTCTTAGTTTGTCTTGTGTTGGCTGTAACAAAATGTAAGATGCTGGATAATATATAAGGAAAAGAGTTTATTTGGCTCATGACTCTGGTGGCTGGAGGATCCAAACAGCATGGCTCCAGTGTGCCAACAAGGGCATCCTGGCTGCATCACAGTATGGCAGAGAGGCGGAAAGGGCTTTGCCACTTGCAGAAGGGGCATGTGTGTGAGCAAGGAAGCCAGAGATTGGGGAGGGACCAGGTTAGCTCTTTTTGTTAATAACTTGCTTTCACAAGAACTAATCCATTCCTACCAGACCTGACACACCCCTTGAGAGAGCATTAATCCATTCATGGGAGTGGCACCACCATCACTTAATTACCTTCCTCGAGGCTCCACCTCTTAAACATTCCACCACCTCAACACAGCCACCTGGGGATAGAGCCTCTACCACGTGAGCCTTTGGGTGACAAACCATATCCAAACCTTAGCACCCATAATCTTGAGTGCAGAAGGAGGAGGAGGTTGGAGGCAGCTAGGCATTTCAGACCCAGTCATGCAGTTTTCACCTCTGAACCAGTGGAAGTGTGTATGAGAATCAGGGCTGCCTGGAGCCTCTCCTAGTCCTGCATGGCAGAGCCCTTATTCCTGACAAGTACCCGTGACTCTCTTTGGGTCCTGTATCCGGGATTGGGGCATTCCTGATCTTCACCCCAAGGCCTTGGCCTCAGAGCATTCCTGCTGGCAGTATTTAGAAGCGCCATGGGTGCTGGCCAAGGTGCTGATCATGGATGTGCCGGATTCCAGAAGTCTTCCAATAAATACTCCTGCAAGGCAATGGAACTGGATACCTTGTCCTGGTTGGAGGGCCCAGAAATTTCCTGCTTCATGGGAGAGGCAATTATCGTTATGTTTCGGGGGTCATCAGTGATACTCCCTCCACTGGGGTTGGGGAGGGAGGGAGAGGAATAGGTGCTCCAAGGGCAGCACATTCAACAAGAACATGGAGCTTTATTGGGGAGAGAGGTACAGATGGGGTGGAAGTGAGGAGTCTGGTGCTAAACTGTCTAGGCCAGAGGTGAGGGCAATCCACGAAGCTGACTGGGGGCAAGGAATAGTTGAGAAAGACCATAGGAGGTGCCGAGGTGGCCAGAAAGGCTGGAGAACAGGGGCAAGGCAGAGGTGGCATACAGGAGGGAGGAGGGAGGGTTTACTGCTAGACAATGACAGAAAGGCTACAGTGACTGAGAGCAATAGGGCTGGAGGTGGCTTGGTCAGGAAAAGTCTTCTAAATGGAGCAATATTATGAGGGCAGAGGATTCCCAGAAGGGGCTATTAGGGAAGGTCATCCCTTTGTAAGTGCATTGTGGCTATTAAACTGCCACTTTTTAATGCAAAATACTTATATACAATTTAGCTGATGGGACACGATACTCACTCAATAGAGGGTTAAATAAAACCGTAGACAACACAGAGTAAAGTGACCAGCAGCTGGCATTCAGTGTGAAGGGGAGTTCTGAGCAGGGGAGTTTCACAAATGGGATGGGATGACTGGAAGAGACAACATGGGAAAACTGCAGTATGATCTGACTCTCGAGGTATGAGGCAGCTCTGGAGAGGCAGATGTGGTAGGAAGTGAGCACCCAGGCAGGAAGAATCCAACTTGACAAAGTTGAATTAAGTTGTTCTTAGGAAAAATAAAGCAGGCTGGCCAGGAACTCTTTGAAGGGGACAAACAGAAGATACTTGGAGTATAGCAAGGAGGCCACAGCAATGTACTTCCTGAAGAGCTGGCAGCAAGAAGGCTCTAATACAAAATGGGTCAATCATAGATGCTCAAGATCACCTTAATTACTGAGATGTAACCCTGGCCAAGGGGAAGCACATTGTTACAAGATAGAATACATGAAATTAACACATATAAAAAATTTAAAAAGTAAGATTAGTCAGTTCTAGAAGCCTAGTGAATTTGGCTGTTGCCATGAATCCCCATCTGGGAAGAGGGAGTTTTACCCAAATGATTTCTAGTAATCTGGTATCTGGCAAAGACATGTCATGGGGGGAGGCCACCATCAGAAAGCTCAAGTCGATATTCAATTAGATGAATTATATTAAATGAGTTAATAAATGGTGCTATTCAGTATTTAATCAAATTTTTCTCCTCTTTCTGTACTTACCAAGTGTTCTTTTGGATTTGCCTATAGAGAGAAAATTACTGATCACAGATGTTCCAAGTATTGTAGTTTCTACCAGAATTTCTTACTGTAAAATTGTAAACTGTCATGAGTCTGGCTAATGAGAAGAATCTGCTGTTAGTCTCTCAGTTTGAGTACCAGGTGATGGATTACGGTCAATTTGCAGGCACAAGAGTCATCACTGTGCCTTGACATAGGCTGAGCAAGTGCCAGGTGGAGCATGACTGTGGAGGGATTTAAAAGCAGGAGTGATGAGTCTTGAGTTTACGCTGTAGTGTGAGTGTGGTGTGAGTCAGTGAGTTCCTACCGAGCACTTGCTATGGGAAAGGCGGTGTGAGGGAAGAAATGCTGGAGAAACAGTCTTCTGTGCAAGGCACAATGTACTGGGGGAGCAGTTCCCCACAAAACCATTTGTGATGAACATTGAAATAAAGACAGAAAACAGATTTCAAGGAGGAAGTGATGTTCTAATTATGTCTAGAATAAGGGGGATAGTAGTTTTTATTGAGTTGAGGGTGTCTCACTATGTTGTCCAGACTAGTCATGAACTTGCAGGTTCAAGTGATTCTCCTGTCTCAGCCTTCTTAGTTGCTGGGACTACCGGCTTGTGCCCTCATGCCCAGGTAAAGGAAGATAATTTTACACTAGTGGCAGTTTCCATTTAAAAATATTAAAGCTACATGAGGGATGTCAAGATACCTCTTAGGGCTCAAGAGGGGGGATGAGACTGAGAAGAGGAAAGGTTGGGCATAGCAGAAGCAACCTTGACTAGTGAGGCATCTTTTATGTAATAGCACACAGTTGGTGGTTTACAATAGAAGAGTGATGCAAATAGACTTTGTTTCTCTTTAGAAAAAGGCTCTGGAAGGTTCATGAAGAATGGATTGGAAAGTAAATGTTTATGAGGAGAAAGATACGTGATATGTCCCAAGTGAAAGATAAAGAAAAATCTGCTGCTATAGCGAAATGCCACAGACTTGGTATATTATAAACAATAAAAGTTTATCTGGCCATGATTTTGGAAGCTGGACAACCCAAAAATATGGCCCCAGCATCTGACAAGGGCCTCTGTGCTGTGTCATAACATGGGGGAAGGGTAAGCAACATGTGCAAGCAAAGACAAAAATCAGGCAGACTCATTTTTTGTTTTTTAGTCAGAAACCCATTGCAATAATGAGGGTTCTACCTTTATGATTTAGTCACTGCTTAAAGGTCGTACCTTTCAAAACTATTATAATGGCAATTAAATTTCAGTGTTAGTTTTGAAGGGGATATTCAAACTATACCAATCAGCCAAAATACTAATCAGTTGAGTCTCTAGTCTCCTAGAAACACCTGTCCCTTTTTATTCATGCAAAATGGAGTAATTGTCTAGAAACAGCCTGTCAGAAGTGTGGTTGGGGTGCAAGTGCAGCAGCCCTGTGTCCAAGCATGGCATCTGGCAGATCCAAAAGGCTCATGCTCATGACTACCCTGGGGACATGTGCCTTTATTGGATTTTCCGAGAAGGTCCTGGTCAAAATAGTGTTAAAATGTCGTCTTCCTACACACTGTGGAGGTAAATGAACAACACGGGCAAATAATTTATGTGCATATCTAGGAAAATGGTAATGCCACTTCCTGACCTCTGATGTGTAAGATGAGGCACAGTGCAAGAAAATGTGCTTTGTTTCTGCCATGTTATCTTGAGGTACTGAGGAGAGAACCCATTAAATATCTACGAAGCCACCAGAAAGCTCAGGTGACCCAGCTGGAGTTGCAGCTCTGTCAATGAGTGTTTTCATAGAGAAATTGAGGTGACGATGGGAACAACAGAAATGAATATGTTTGCCTCAGAAGCGTGCAGATTGAGCAGAGAAGAGGGTCAAATGTCTTTGTTTTAGATAAGGGTACTGGGGTGTAACAGACCAGGTGTATTGTTGAGAGAAGCCAGGGCAAGAATGAGAGGCGTGGTCCAAAAGGGGAGCAGATAATCACTACAGCACTTGGATCCTAAAAGCAGTGAGGACCAAGTCTAAGAAATACTGGGGTTGTCAAAAATGTCAAGTGCTTGCAGAATATCAAGTAGAAAGAGGTTCGAGAAAGACAGTCATATTTGGAGAAGAAAATATAAAACAGACTTTTCCAGGTCTATACACAGACCTCCTCTTACCCTTATATTACTTTTGGATTATAGTATTTTCCTGCACTTTCGTGAAGGACTCTTCACCACAATTTATCCCTTTCCAACTCCAAGGCAGGCTGAAGTGGGCGGGGCCAGAAGGAGGTTGGAAGAATCATTGTCTACTATTGCACATTCACATATCCGAGACATTTTTTACATTTTCGTGTCTTTTTTTTTTTTTTTTTTTTTTTGGTATTGGGAATTGAACTCAGGACCTTGCACTTGCCAGGCAGGTGCTGTACCGCTGAGCTGTATCTTCAGCCCCCATTTCTGTGTCTTGAGTTGTCACCCAAACCTCACAAAACTAAAACTAAACAATACCCAATACATATGCTTATGTTGAATCGTTTAGAACTAATGAATATCTGCCTTTTGAATGCATACTATAGCATTTAAAAAAATAGATGATTGATACCATCTTGTGTATTTTTTTCTACATAATGTGGGGACTGGAAAGTTGCACTGTTGTCAGAGGGCTCAGAAACGCTTCTCTGTGCCAGTTATTGATCTGTGTTGTTCGATGACCAAGGCTTTAATTCCTATAAAGCTTAAGTATATGGGAGATCGATATAAGAATCATCCATTTGAACAGCGTGTCTCGTGCTTTTCAGAACGGCAGTTTTGATGCTCTCTACCAGTTTACTCAGTCCCCTTCTTGTAGAGATCTATGTGACTAATTTGCTTGATTTTTAGTGATGGAATCTTTTATTTTTCATGTGAAATTTATATTTTTAGCTTATTAGAAAATTCAAACTTTATAACAGAATGTTTCCCTTTTCTTCTTGTTACCAGCCTGAGATTACTCAATACCTCGGCGCAATGATGAGTTAATGTTGGCCCCAGTGAGATGATTCTCAGAGAAATGTTCAGTTAATACGTATTTGCTGAGTGACTGAGTGAATGGATTAGTTCCTTTTGACCAACTCTGTTCTATTTCTGATGTAAATGTCATATTTTTCATGATGTTTCAGCTTGCAAATTACTTCAGGTTATCTCAGAAGTAGACTGAGAATCTTGAATTTAATCTATAATAACAAAGAGGCAATCCATATGCACAAAAATAAAATAAAGAACAAGAAAATGAGAGTTTTTTGATTGTTCATGGCTTGTAATCTAAGGTAATCTGTAAAAGCCCAACCAATGGAATTTTTACCTGTAAGGTTGGACCAAGAAGGAAAATCACCATTTTACCATTTGGAGATAATCACCATTTGGTTCAAGGAAAAAAGATCGTGGGAGGAATGTGGTCTTTGAAGTTGGACAGATTTTATAGAACTTACTAGTATTGTGATGTTGGAAAGCTAAGTAGCTTCTTTGTCTGTAAAATTGAAGCAGTCATGCCAAATATTTCCTAAGTGGTGTATTAATTAAGTGTGATAAAGCATATGGAGCCTAGGACGTAACGATCAACACAGCTATGCATTCAGAAAACTTCAGTTTCCTTCCTCCCTTCCCTGTGAACATCAGCAAAACAGAAATTCAATTGTGGGAGAGAAAGGGCAGTCAAGGAACACTCAATTTTTCTTGCTCTTTTGTATCAAACACATTTATGATTTATACTTTAATGAGCTTACCAGAGAAAACAAAAACAATGGACACAAAAACTAGGCACCAAATCTCCCAGTTCTATTATGTACTTGTGACTGTAAAAGGTCGGTGGACATTTTCAGTTTGCCATTTGAAATCTAGCGTTCTTGAGTCCTATGAGAAGCCCGCAAACCAATCACTCAGGTTCAGGTATTGACATTCTCATGAAGAACTGATATTTTCTATAGGATTATTACTCATCATGACTGAAGTTCGATAGATAAATTAAAAATACAGCCACTCCTCAGCCCTGGAAGTGACTCACTTCTCAAGTGATGCTCTCACTTTATTTCAAGATGGGCTTAAAGATGCCCTGAATGAGAACTGCTCACTGTCAAAGGGGCCTCTGGCCCGTTCCCAGAAGAATTTGTGGGTTGTCTAATAGAACTGCACAGACATATGGCTGAGTGCTTTCTGGAGCTTGTCCTGCAAATTCCTGTAATTTGCACCAGGTCACTTGTTATCCATTTTAGCTGACTGAACAGTTTGAATCACGGGTGCAAAAAGGCAACCGAAACAATAGTTAGCAAAGACCTTCCAGGAATGTGCTATTGCCATTGTGACCATGTGCAAGCAGGGTTGTGAACTCCGATGAGCTGTTCCTTTTGCAGAAAACACACACACACACACACACACACACACACGCGCGCGCGCGCACACGGAGGCAGAATTTTTCAGAGTAATTATTAGATGTTATGAAAACCGACTTAAATGTGAATCTGCAGTGTAAAAAGATATCTAAACCTAAGGTGGAAAATACTCCAACTAACTGAAAGCAAATACCTTGCAAACTCAATCGGTCTGCAGCCTTGTTTTGAATATTTTTGGTGTTCTTTTTACATGAATTATAGTTTAAACAGTTCAGTTTTCCTCTCTATCTGTTACACTGCAAATGTGGTGTTCAGGTACTTATTTTCCAGTTTAGCATTTCACTAATAGTCTGTTATTTTCCGCCTAGGTTGCTTTGTGACAATCTCACGCAGAATTTCCTCCTATGTGGTCTTTTCTTTTTAGACATGTCTTATTATCCATTAAAGAGTAATGAGGTAAATACGTGCCATCAAGTGACTATAGGGGAATAAGTGCCCAGCACAACCTTGCAAATGAGTAGTTGCTCTCTCACCTGGAGAGCTTTAAAATATGTCCACACTGGAAATAGTTTAGGGAGCTGGTTAGGAAAAGAATATTAGTATTGCATATATGCAATTCTCATAGGAGTTTTATTAAAACGCCACTTACCATGAATACATGTAGGTGTTTATAGAAGCGAGAAAGTGAACATGACATGGGTTTCTATTCTGCAGGTTTAATGCTAGATATGAAACACAGCAGTGTCTAAAAGTTCTGGGTTTCTGCAGGACAGAGCCTGCCATTAAGGTCAGAGTCTTGTGGCCAGGTGGTGGACCACAGAGGAGGCAAGCCTAGAATATCTGGCGGCTGCTACCACCAGCGGCAGGCTACTTCCTGGGCTTGCATTGCAAGAAGGAGGCACTATATGTCCCTTCTTAGAGGCCTGGCTCCTCAGGGTAGGAGGAATGAATTGGAGGCTCACCGTGTGTACTGTGCAGTATGAGGACCGAAGCGGGTGTCTGCTGGGCCTTCCAAATCCTCAGATGTTGCTGGGTACCTCCCAGAGCAGGAGGCAAAGCCACTCACCCACAGCTCCAGACATGGCCCCCTTTTCCTGCTCAAGCGTCCTATGGCATTGTGCCCTGTGGTGTGTGGCAATCTCTGAGCACTGCGCACCAGGATCTGTGCTCTTCCTAGTTACATTTGCAAAGTGGAGATTGGAAGCTGGAACAATGCGCAGATTATAGTTCTGGAAACTTAAAAATAATTATTCAGAAAATTTCTTATATCTTCCTTCTCCATCTAAGTATCATAAGAATTCAAATTTAGAGATTAGTTTTCCCTAAAATCAATCCTGCTGTTCATGTTACCATAGTAACACTGCTAATGAAAGAAACAGTTTCCAGGAGACTCATTTGTTAAACTCCGTTCCAGTCACAAAAGCTGGATTTATAAAGTCCGTAGACTACTTTAACTCTGCTCCTCTGTGACAGACTCGTGTATTATTTTACAGGTGGCATGGAACTATGTAACTGGGTTAAAAAATAATGAAATGCTATAACAGACACATTAGCTTTCTGAAATAAGAAGTTCATGGTCATCCTTGTGACATAGCTGGTGTTTTCTTTCTGGAGTTCACACAAGGTTTACTGGTGAAACATTTTCCAAATCCTGCCCAAAGTCATGCTATAAAGACAGATGCCATCAAACTAACCCAACTCAGAATAAAATTAAACATTCAAACTTCTGAAAGCCGAGCGTGGTGGCCCATTCCTGTAATCCCACACTTGGGAGCCTGAGGCAGGAAGATCACGGTGAGTTCGAGGTCAGCCTGGGCTACACAGTGAGTTAGTTCAAGGCAAGCCTGAACTACACAGTGAGACCCTGTCTCAAAACAAAACAAACAAACAAACAAACAAAACCAACAAAAACCCCCAAAACCAAAATAAAACAAAACCTCCCAAACTTCTGGAGCATTGGTAGATTGAATCTCAGTCTCAGATTTTGACTATGACTCCTCACTGTTTGATATTACTAGTTAATGTGTGAGGTATTCTCTTAAAAATGATATGCTGGTATGTAATATGAAATACTCTGAAAAGTACATGCTTTGGTTTGAAAATGGCAGGTTGAGCACACACTTGCTTTTTGATGTCCCCAAAACACACTGGGGACAAAAAAAAATATTATGGTTTAAGTGTATCCTCCCAAAGTTCATGTTGAAAAAAATTAGTACTCAAATTCATAGTAATGGTATTTGAATTCATGGGACATCAGTAATGGAATCTGTGAATGGGTCGTTGAAAGAAATAAGGAGTGATGAAGTCATGAGGGGAGGGTCCCCATGATGGCATTAGTGGCTTTATAACAAGAGCTAGCATGCTTGCTCTGTCTTACTATGTGACGCCCTCTGCCATGTTCAGATGTAGCAAGAAGGGCCTAACAGACATTAAGCAGATGTTGGTACCACAATCTAGGACTTCTCAGTTTCCAGAAATGTGAGCAAGCAAGTGTCTATCTTTCAATAAATGACCCAGTCCCAGGTATTTTGGTATAGCAACAGAAAATGGACAACAAAAGGATAGAAGTTGTTAACCTGTAGTGAGAAGGCCAGGAGAAGGGTAAGGAGAAGTAGGTCACCTGTGGATAAGAAAGGTCAACGAATTTCTGGAAAACAGAGAAAGGAAATGTGTTGAAGGAAGGGAGTCCAGAACATGCTTTAGGAGGCAGTAGTGCAAATAGGAGCCGAGAATCTTGAAGACACTCAAGGTTTCACATAAAGTGATGAGATAAGATAGGAGTAAGGGGCACTGATTGGAGATATCTGAATGAACAACTACATAGGTGGCTCCCACAGCTCTGCATGCAGAATGGCAAGAGGCCTAGGTCTTATCCATAAGTCAAATCAACTAGCTAGGTACCTAATCAATTAGCAAAAATGGAGAACTGCTTTCTGAAACAAATATAAACTGAGAAAAATTTAAGGTCCTAGTTGTGTGTTGGTGCTTATGTTAGACCTGCAGCCTAACAGAGCTGGCCCTTCATTCATTCTAAAGTCTTCTAAAGGAAATGCTCTAAAGCAAAACTATTTTTGACCTGCCTCATTCATAAGGACAGATGTCCCAGGCAGAATTCCCTGGAGGGAAAGCCTTCGACAGTACAGAACTACTTACAGGATGGCAGAGGAAAGCCACATCTAGTGTTTGCTGTTAAACACGAATGAACACCAGCAGTCACAGGGCAAAATAGAAAGAGCCATCTACATCATAGGGCAAAAGCAGCCACTTGGAAAAGAAGGACCAGGGTTACCTCTATCAGCAAAATACATTCAACTGCAAGTAACAAAAAAGTCCAGGTAAAATTGACTTGAGCAAGAAGAACATTTATTTTTTTCATAAAAAGAAAAGTCTAGAGATAGGAAGGTTCTTAAATGGAGCAGCTCAGCAATATCAGCAAGGACTTGGGGTTTTCATCTTTCTGTTCCACTATCCTCAGAGTGATATATTTTCTCAGGTTACATGAAAAAGAGTGCTGTGTGTGTGTGTTACCATTATAAATGTCTCTAAGGAGATTTCCTTTAGGTCATATTGGATCTCATGAATTGGATCTCATGCCTGCGTGCTTACTAGAAAGGAGAATGGGTCTATTGTGACTGGCCTAGACCAGGATCAGTCAACCTTGCCATGATTGGCATATTGGACCAGATAAACTTTACCAGGGGAGGAGGGGTTCACTATGATTACATAATATTTAGCAGCATCCTGGCTTCTACTCACTAAATGCCAGTAGTATCTTACCTTGTTATGACAGCCCAAAATGTCTCCAAGAAATTATCAAATGTCCTTTGGGAGGTAAAATTGCACCTATTTGAGGATCATCATCAGATAGTAACTCTCAGATCCCTGAGTTTGCATCAGTAGGAAATACATTGCAATGACGTGCATCATTCTGGAGGGACAACTCTTGACCAGACTCAAGTGGGCCACGGAGACAGTGGTCAAGAACACGTCTCTTGGAGAATGGAACCACAGGCAGGAGTAGGAGCTGGTAAGCTTCACACAAACAGCAGAGTCAAAGGTCTTCTTTTCTGTGGTAGGATTTGATATGTAAGTGAACAGTGGCCTTGTGAACTATTCATTGTACAGTTTCCCGAATGGGTAGGTATTTGTCTTGTTTTGGTTTTACTACTTTTGTTTTTGCTTTTCAGTTATTGTGTTTCTTCTCCTTGATTGTATGGCAGGTGTGTTTTTTTCTTAGCTATAGATCATCTCTTCTGACCCCAAGGAGAATCATCCACACTTCCCAGAGAGGATAGAACACCTCTTGGAGATTGTGGACTTCAAGCTTAATGCAGCAACTGAATGAAACACTGTTTCTCTCCCTTGCTGATGGATGCATTGTGTTCCATGAGTATACATGGATATTGAGGAACCAAAGAAGGACTTTGGTCAGTGCTGCTCATTGGGTTACTGGATTCCAATTTCCAACCTCCTTCACTGTTACCTGCCTTTGCTATAAAGTTGTGCATGTAAATAATTATCCAGCTAGTGGCAGCCATCTGACAGTTCAGGACAGTAAGACACAAATAGTTTATGGAGGGACCTACTCTAGGAAAACATTTGCTTTATTGATAAAAGCAATAGATGTAGCTTGTCTCAGCCCTTCCTTCCCTTCTCCATTTCCTCTTGCCAGGATCATAGGTGTAATCCCTGAACTACAATTATCTTGCGGCCATGGGTTATAAAGCCAACATGCTAAGGCTGACATTGCGGGAAGTTACAATCTAGATTTTTCATAGCATTATTGTCCATTGTATCAGTTCACAGTTGCCCGTCACTGGACTAACTGATTTTTGAGTAAATTAAATCCGTATTTGTTTAGGGCATTATAATTCAGGTAGTCTGTCACTTGTAACTGGACAGTAACCTAAGTGATTAATAACCTAAGATTTATAAGTAACTGATTTATAAGTAACTGTCACTTGTAACTGGACAGTAACCTAAGTGATTAATAACCTAAGATTTATAAGTAACTGATTAATAACCTAAGATTAGTAAAGTGAAGGAAGGAAGGAGGACTGAAAGAGAGGTGTGCTAAGTAGCCTCACCTAACATACAATAGAATAGAGGTGTTGACTTCCATCACTGGAATCTTGCCTTTGGTGATATTTGATAATTCCCCACCTATCCCCAACTTTTTTGTTTTTAATCCTGAGATCTTTCTATTAAGTGTAGTATCTTAGGGCAAGGCATTCTGAGCTTATTATTTAGAGGAGGGCTGACATAGCCACATACATCAATCACTTTTGAAATTCTTTTGAAATTCTAAGTATGCTTATCATTGTCTTGAAACCATAGAATTTGATTTGGAAGAGACAGAAATATGTCATTGAATTCCAAAGTCAAGGCATAAAGTAGGAAAGTAGGAAGTAAGGAAAGAGATTAAAGGTTTAGAGTTAGAAAGAAAGCAATCACTTGGGAGGTTGCCTGTGCTCTGCCCCTATCCCAACCCTAATCCCAGTGTGGAAAAGGATGAGTCTGAAAAAGTAAGGGTGGAAGGGAGCAGTTCACTCTTCTCTGTCAGGCAGCAAGCTAGACAGAAAGACTCATGGAAATATCCTCACCTCCTAACAGAATTGTTCCTTAGATGGGAATTGAGATGACCCTCCTTAAGATTCCCATGTCCCCTCTAGTCACAGAAGAGAGTAGGCAAACTGTTCATGTCCCTAAACAGGCCCAAAGAAGGGCTGATAGAACTGAGGGGCTCTTTTATCAGAACATGAATGGTACAAACCAGAGTTCATGGTGCTTCCTTGAATACCTCTGTGCTTGTCAACAGAAATGCTCATACCAAACATCCAGGGATGCTGAGTATGACATAGCTCAATGATAGACCAGCAGCCTACCTACTTGTAATGCTTCAGACCTACATTAATCCCCTGAAATGATCTGCTTTCCCAGGAAGAGTGAGTGGGAGGGAGGAATTAAATCTGACTTCAAAGAGTTAAAATATAAAATGACTGAGTTTGCTTGGAATCGACAGTGATTAAGATTTCTGCCAGCTAGTGAAATGTGGTCCTTTAGTTACAGAAAATAAAGAAAGTTAATCCTTCTTACACCCAAGAATGTTGCTTGACAAAATTGAACCTGCTACACTAAGACACTGAGGCGTAAGTATATTATTTAAAGTAATTAAAGATAAATAAGCAATGAAATAAAAATGATAATACATTAAATATAAGGAAGAAGAGAAGAAGTGGGAGAAAAGAGAAAGGTTGAATAAGTTAATTAAATCCTCATCTTTCATTTCTAGGAGACAATAGGCTAAGCATAAATTTGATACATTCGGAAATCCCATATGCATATTATTTAGTATTTTGAAGGTAACAAGTATAAGAATTAAAGAAATAGAAACAGTTAAGACGTTTCTCAGGAAAGGCACTATAATAAGAGACTATTTCTTTCCATCATAAATTGTTCTTTACTGTTTGATTTTTTTCTTACAACATATCTATGTTATTTTTGATAAATTAAACTAGGAAAAGATCACAAACCTCTATGTGTTTTCTGTGCATGCTAATTGAATATGGATACTAGAGATAAAATGACCTGAGTGTATTCTGTGAATATGAAACACGGTACACTAGAAAGTGGCTTTGCAGGCCTCTGTAAGAATTCTCAAAGTCTATGGGCAAAGGTGAAAACCACCAGGACAACAGGAAGTAGACATGAGGGGCAAGACATAAGCTTAGATAGGGAATCTTTTCAAAAAGTTCTTGTGAGAGAAATTTTGCCATGGCAGTTGGGACTTGAGGTGATAAATATGGAGTTTGGGTTGCTTTTTGTTCAGTGTAATAGGAGTGGTTGTTAAGGCTCACATGTACATGCATAGACACACCCACACCCACAGCCACACCTTGAGTTTAGCTTGAGCTTCAGCCTGCCAATCATCTTTTTCTCACTTAGCTCTTGGATCTTGGGAGCATGGCTAAAGCTTTGGAAGTAACAGTCTGAGACAAACATATATCTCTTCGGAGGGAGAAAGTAGGGAGTTGTGGCTGAAATCTGAAATCATTTGGTGTACAACTGTATGAATGATTTCCAGAACAAAAGACTTTGACTTCCTAGGAATGTAGGAAAGAGCCCAGCAAATCTTGTCGTATTGTTGAGCATATGACCCCTTGTGCAATCACACTGAAATTACTTTTTTCTTTTCTTTTTTGTGTGATCTGAGTTTGTGGCAAAAACTCTGTCCAACAGCTTTTATTACCTTCTTGTGCTGATGGAAACAAAAGAGTGGAACTGCATTCTGGGAAGTGCTCTAAATGGCATGCCCCAATTAGTGCTTCAAGCAATATATACAAAGGAGCATTTTCAACATACTGCCAAGTTCATTCTCTTTCAGTCTGAAGAGGTAAGTGTTATGTATATATTATGGATCCTAAACCAGTTCTAGTTGGCTTAGGGCTGGTAGAAACAATTATTGGGATTAGTTAAACATTTCAGCCTGACAAATTTCCTGGAAGTATTTGCAGAACTCTCTAAAAAAAAAAAAAAGCTACAGAATGAGTTGGAGATTTATTTTCTAAAATTGATTTCAACCCATGGTACCAAAGGTATAATCCTGCTGTTCCTCAACTATACCATGGTTCCACCAAAGAAAAATTCTCTTCATGTGGCTACAGAGAGGTGAATAAGAGCTTCTGACCTCTAACGGTGCAATTTTGCTTTCCCAATAATAGCATCCCAGAAGCTTTTGGGGTAGATTGCTTTCACTAGAATGCAATACCTGAAAAATTGGCCTTTGCTTTCTGGCCATTCATTTGGCCACCTAGGAGAGGGCTTATTCAGAGGTGACAATACAGAAAGAGGTTTAATAAAAATCAGACTCCATACACATATTTTATACCTACAAAGGATGCTGTCGTTGAAACTCCAACCTAGGATTTTTGGAGTCTTGTTGAGTAGGAGTTGGAAAACTTGTCATTTAAAAACTGCCAGCAGTTGTCTAGATCAATGGAGATGTCAGGTCTCTTTTTTGAAGTCGAAGTTTCTTTTGTTCTGGGTGAGCCACCTGAATGGGCTTCATAGTCACCTAAAAGCAAGTACACCTAGCACTCTTCTATAAACTTGACTTCTTTTCTGAAAACCCTGCCATTAAGTGAAAAACTGTGACATGAAAAATATTTCTATTAATTGTAATAAATTGTGTCTTCACCCAATGTGCTCAAATAATTTTCTTAGAGAGAAATGTATCAATTGGTTAATAAATACAAGATTAAATAGTTAACAATTGTGTAGCACAGATAGAATTTGCACACGAAATGTAATATGATGAAGGTTTGTCGTACTCTTTATTTCTGTACCATTTCTTCAGCAAAATTTCAACCATTTGGGGATTCCTGGTTATCTTGCACTCAGAGTAAATTTCAAAGTAAATTGAAGCACAAATATCTTTTTTTTTTTTTTTTTTGTGGGTACCAGGGGTCGACCTCAGGACCTCGCGCGCTAGGAGGCGCCCGTGCTGCTGAGCGATATCACCGGCCCTTTTTTCATATGTGGGTTCCGGGAGTCGAACTCAGGACCTCGCGCTTGCCAGGCAGGTGCTTATGCTGCTGAGCTATCTCACTGGCCCAGAAGAACAAATATCTTTAAAGCCAAATAAAAGCTAAGCATGAGACTGCTTTGGAAGGTATGGAAATAGTGCAAAGGTATGACAGGCTGAAGATTAGTGAAAGATGCCATGTTTCATTTCTCTTGCTGCATATTTGTACACCAAACAAAACATTTAAACATCAGTGAGTTTTAGAATTTTTTCCCATATGATAATGTCTTAACTAGAAACTGTTGGACTGATTGGTATTTTTGCTTGTACATAAAATTTCAGAATATGGCTTTCTTTTTTTTTCTTTTGTGGGTACTGGGGGTCGACCTCAGGACCTTGCGCGCCAGCAGGGGCCCATGCCACTGAGCGATATCACCGGCCCTTTTTTTGTATGTGGGTTCCGGGAGTCGAACTCGGGCCCTCGCGCTTGCCAGGCAGGCGCTTACGCCGCGGAGCCATCTCACCGATCCAGAATATGACTTTCTTATAGCTCACATTTTATTATGTTTGGGGATACAAAAATCATTATAGTGGGGAAAAATGGTTTTGGTAGAAAGAATAGTCTCCCTAAGATGTTCACATAATCCTTAAAACCTGTGACTATGCATGGTGAAGAGACTTGGCAGATGTGACTACATTAAGGATCTTGAATGGGAGGATTATTCTGGATTTTCCAGGTGGGCTCATTCTAATCACAAGGTCTTTATACATTGGAGTAGGAAGTTTCAGAGAAAGCCATGTGACCTTGTGAACAGAGGTAAGAGTGGTGCCCGGAAGGAACTACAGACAAGGATGCGGACAGGCAGCCCCCAAACACTGGAAAAGGCAAGGAAGAGCAAGGATTTGCCCCCAGAAAACTCTAGAAAGAATGTAATCTTGCCATCCTGGTTTAGATTTCTCATCTTGAAATTAGCATAATAATAAATCTGTGTTATTTTGAGTTTGTGGTCATTCGTTACAGCAGCAATTGGGAACTAATTCAAAGAGTCAGAGTTTGAAAAATAGTGTAATTTTCAAAAGCCGTTATGGCAAACTTGTTAATCTGACAGTGCTTCAGAGATGCCAGTCTGTGTCTGCCAGTCTAGAGGAACCGGACCGAAGTCACTACCACCTGACTGTAGATGTTGTAGGTTGAGGAGTTAAATGCCTATTTCAGGAGCACATATTTTTAAATTCAGCTTGGAAATGTGTCTCTAGAAACTTTGCTGCTGCTGTTTATGGACAATAGCATGAGTTGGGAACTGGCTGGAGGGTTTGGTGGGAAGAAATGTATATTCGATTTGTATGAATGGAGATGGCATTGTGCCTAAAGTTTCGATTGGGGTGATGTGGTAGTCAGCTTCCCACTGCTGGACAAAATAGCTGACACTTGCAACTAAAAAGAGGAGAGATTTACTTGAGTCATGGTTTCAGAGGATCTAGTCCCTGGCTGGCTAGCTCTAAGACAGGAACATCATCATGGAGGGGGGTAGTGAAGTAAAGCTGCTTAGTTCACGGCAGCCAAGAAACAGAACAGATTGGAAAGAGGGCTGCAGAGGAAAGGTTAGGAACCAGAGATATTACTCCAGGTTGCCTCCCCATGTTCCACCCACAACCCCTAGAAGCTTGCTTTACTAATGTGGTAGCCGTCACTTAATCCAGTCAAATTTATAGTCATGTTACTGGTCACAGGCAATGAATAGAATTTTTATTTTTTGTTATTTTGATATTATTATGGACTGAATTATGTCCCCCTCCAAATTTGTGTGTTGAGGCCCTAACCCCCAATGTATTTGGAGCACGGGGCCTCTGGGAGATACTTAGGTGGAGATGAAGCAGAGTGTAGGTCCTTCACCAGACAGAACCTGACTGTGCTGCTCCATGATCTTGGACTTACAGCCTCTAAATAAATTTATGTTATTTAAGCCCCACCCAGTCCATGGTACAGTTGGTCCACTGTATCTGTGAGCTCCTTATTTGTAGATTCAACCAACTATGAATAGAAAATTTTTGGGAATGATAGTTTATCTGTACTGAACTTTTTTGTATTGCCATTATTCTATAAATGATACAGTATATCAACTACGTAGCGCTTACATTGTATTAGATATTATATGTAATCTAGAGATGACTTAACTTATGTAAGAGGATCTGCATATGTAGGTTGTATACAAATACTATATGACCTGTTACTTAAGGTACTTAGTTATCCTTGGGTTTGAGTACCACAGGGGGTCTTGAAACTGATCCCCTGTGGATATTAAGGGCCACTTGTATTTTATTATAGCAGCCCGAACTATATATTGGGAAGAACACATTGGGAAGAAATGAAGAGAAAGGTGTAAGGTTTGATTTCCATATCACCCTGGTGATAGGCAGCAAAGGGACTCAGGCCTGTGAAGGCTAAACAAAAGACCCAGGGTTTAGGGGAATTGTTATTTCCTGAAGAGAACAGATGGCCACTTGTTGCAGGGACTAGGTTTTGCTTATTTCTGTAGGTGTAACAGGTGGTATCCTAAGGTGGTTCCTATGATTCCTGGTCCAAAATGTATGCACACTAGTAACCAGCTTCCCTGTCAGTGGGGTGCAATAGGGATTCAGTCCATGTTTGGCTGGCTCCAAGGCAGACATCATAGCAAAGGTGTTTGGCAGAGGAGAGCTGCTCATCTCATGGTGTTTAGAAAGAAGAGCAGAGGAACAGTGTCTGCTGTTCCAGGGGTGAGGGACGAAATATAGTACTCAAGTTTACAACTCTATGACCCTCTCCCTCATCCAGAAGTGTGTTTTACTAATAATCCCCTTGATGGCTCTAAGCCAATCAAGTTGTACAATTAAGTTTAATCATCACTCACTTCCAGTTATCCAATTCTATATTAATCTAGGTGTTGCTGTGTGGGAATTTTTGCAGATGTGATTAAGCTCCCAAATCAGTTGACATTACATAGGAATATTAACCAGATGAGCCTAAGCCCTTCGAAGCTGACTCTAGAGGTCAGAGACAGACGAAGTCAGCAGTTCAAGAACAAGAAGGATTTGTTATACTCTTGCTGGCTTGAAGACAGCAGTCATCTGTGAAGGAATATAGGTGGTCTTGAGTTGCTGAGAGCATTCCTGGCTGACAGCTAGCAAAGAAACAACCACACAATACTGAACACTGTCGACAGCCTGGATGATTTGGAGGTAGAATGAACACATTAGAACCTCCAAACTAGAGCTCAGCCCAGAAAATCTTGGGTCTCAGCCTTGTCAGATCCTGAGCAGAGAGCACGGCCATGTCATGCCAAACCTCTGTATGGAACTGGGAGCTACTACAGTACATGGATATTGTTTGAAGCTGCAAAGTTTTGGTGATTAGTTAGTCAGAAACTGAAAACTAATACAGTGGTCTGTACTATTCTGGTTTCTCCAAATCTGGGTGCACAGACCCTGGCTTTTCTAGGATTGAAACTCAATTAAATCAGCTTTTATTTGAAGCCACACATTTGTGAGAGGATCTTGCTCTGCCACTCTATGAGATAAACCATGCCTATGATTAACTTTAGAACCCTTGGAAATGATAGTGGGGATCTCTGAAGTTTATTAAAGACTGGCTTTCCTGAAGTCAAGTATATAGATTCAGAACCCTTATAATTTTGTTACTAAAAATGTGACTCCATTTGTATTTCAGTGGGAAAGCCATTTCAATTAAACATGAAAATGGCCTAGATAATAAAATTTCAGGAGTTGGCTACAATTGTAGATTATATCTGTAATTATCTTTTATTTAAAAAAATTTCTAACCAGAAATAAGCCTGCTTATTGCTTTCCTAAACAACCAGAAATATAAAAAGTGTTTTTGAAAGTTGTTTTCCACAATCAATTTGCTTGATAAAGTGTGCCTTTATTAAGTGTCAGTGTATCCAATTCAATTCGCCAAACATTTAGCGAATATTTATTCTATCTTCTATTTAAAAAATTGTCTAAGTAAATCCATGGAAACATTTTATCCCACTGCACAAATCAATCCCATTAAAAGAGGTTTATTAGAAGTCTGCTATTCAAGGCTCAATGAAATCCATTTCAGCAGATTTAAACTTGACCCAAGAAGATACCATATGTCTAGTATGAGGGTAAAAATTTTGTTACTGGAATCAGAACACCAGACTCAGATTGGTTTAAATAAAATTAGCAATTTATTGACTCAACTGAAAAGTACAAATTTAGGCCAAACTCCAAGTACTGCTTAGCTCAGAGGCTCAAAATATCACAATTTCTCCATAATGGTTTAAGTTGGTTCCTTCCTCTTTGTTCCAGATTTATCTCTCATCTGTTCCCTCACACTAACCAGACTTGGAAGGATAAGAAAAGATTTCATTAAATAGTTGTGGTTTAGATCTAAAATGTCCCCCAAAATCTCATTTGTTTTGAAGGTGATTGGATCATGGGGATTCCTCCATTGATGAGTTCAGTAGCTAAATGTGCTGTTAAGAAATGTGGCTTGTTGGAGGTGAGTAACTGGGGGTGTGAAGGGTGTATTCTTGTCCCTGGCTCATCCTCTTTCTCTCTGCTTCCTGGCTACCCGGGGTTGAGCAGCTTTCCTTTGTCTTGCCCTTCTGCCATGACATTTCTGCCTTGGGGCCAACCAACCATTGACTGAACCCAGTGAAAACCATGAACCAAAATAAATCTCTCCTCCTTTAAGTTATTAGCTATTTTGTCCGAATGATGGCAAGGTGACTAATACAACAGTTATGCTTTGTCTCTTAATTCCTATTTAGCCTTCAAAATCTGATTCAGCGAAGAAAAAGAAAGATACCTTCGGAAGTAGGGACATATGGCTAAAAGGATAAAGGCAGAAAAAGTGTAGAGCTGTATTAGTGTGATACCAATTGATCTAGCATAGCTACAGTACAAAATGTAGGAAGACAGAGCCAAAAAGAGAATTTGGATCCTTATTGTGAAGGGCTTTTCTTCAATTCCAGCAGGAGGAGTCATTTTTAATTTAGAAGCCAGTGGGGCCTCAGTGGCAGTTTCGAAAAGGGAAAAGACATAAATATGCCCTTTGGAAATATTAATGTACCAGCAGTAAATTGGATGAATTTCAGCAGAGAGAGACAAAATTCAGAGAGACAGTTTAGGATGCTATTGTAGTGTTCTGATGAAAGCAATGAAGTCGGGTGGAAGTTTAAAAAATGGAGGGAGGTGATAGGCAGAGAAATTTAAGATAGTGAAACCATCATGACTTGCTAGTAAATTAGTTGTAATGAGTTAAAGGAGGAGGATGAATAGTGACATAGAACTCTGATGTTGGGCATTAGCAAGAAAGTGGCATTGTTTGTGAAAATAGGGTGCTCAAAAGCAAGGTGTTTTGGAATAAAACAAGCTCCACAAGTAAGAGTGCTAAGGACTTCCTGTGTCATGGCAGCTGGTTCTATAATTGCTTACCAAACAGAGGCACCCCCTGCTATAATTCACCTCTTTTATGAGCAAACATAGTTAGTTGTGACCTATTCTACTGGGTCAATTCACAAGCTTTTAACATTGCAGATCTATAACCCAGGGGCAGGAGAATTACTCTTGAAAGTTCTGATTGTGGGGGTTAGAAAGACATTCACTTTTCCCTCTGCCATTCAGAATTGAAATTCTGGGGTCAGGGAGATGGAGATCAAAATACCTTTAGCGCTGATAAAACTGTAGAAGAATGGAGCTTTGTATGATAATCAAATGGATTTCTTTAGGTTGCCCATGAAGATTAAAACAACTCATGATTTACAGCCAGTGTTTGGGAGGCAAGTTCTTTCCTGCAGGGACAAAGCTTCTAAATGAAAAATACTCCATCCTATGAGAATGACATTCTCTTTGTGCAGCAGATGCCAGAGAGAAAAGAGGGATGTGCCAGGCCATTTATTTCATCCCTCATCCCACAGGGAGGAAAGACAAGAAGGGCACTGACTTTTGCCTCCAAGATTGTTCTTCCAGGTGATATGGAAGATAAAGTTCCTCACTGCCAGTGGGGACTCTTCCTAACTCTTGTGCAGAGCTTATTTTTCCTTTTTTCATCATCAGAGCCTGGTGCCCCTGATCGGTGATGACCACTGGCCTCTGACTCCCCCTAGCTGTACTAGATAGAGAGATAGAGTAACCCAGATTAGGCAGAATTCCTGGTATTTACATAAGGAGCTGAAAGGGTTTTAATTTATGGGGCTTTTGGTAAAATTAGAGTTTTAGAAGTTTCATTCTGGTGGCAATGAGAAGATTGGTATGGGTAGAAAAGCCCATGTCTCAGTTCTTTTTGTGTTGCTATTACAAAGTGCCAAACTCTGGGTACTTTATAAAGAATTTTACTTAGCTCACAGTTCTTAAGGTCTAAGAGCCTGGCACCAGCATCAGCTTCTAGTGAGAGCTTCATGGAGGATGGTATCACATGGTGGAAATGTGTGTGAGAGAATGAGGTCACAGGGAGAGAAAGGAAGCAAGAGAGCAGGGAGGGATCAGCCTTGCTATTTCATAACAGCTGGACTTCCATGGGACCTAATTCACTCCTGCAAGACCTAATACACTCCTCAAGAGCAGCATTAACTTGTCACAGGGTGGTCAAGACCCCACCACCTTCTTCAAGTCTCCACCTATTACCATCACCTTTCAACACTGGTATATTGAGAACCAAGCTCCCAGTATATGAAACTTTGGGGGACAAACCATAGCAAGCAAGGAGTGAGGAAGATTGAGCTGGGATCCAGCGGCAGAGGTGATGAGGGGTTGACTAAAGCATCATTGGTAGGGCTGCACTGGGACAGGCAGATAAGTGAGCCAGGTAAGAGGAGGAATCCATGAGGCAGTAAGAAAGAGAAAACCAGAAAAAGCCTGACCTGGGGTTGGATGATGATGTCAGTCTTCCAAGAAAAGAATGATAAAGGATGGGCATGTTGAACAGGGCAAGTGAGATTTTACTTTGTGGTATTTTAGCTGCATATGGCTTTTTCTAAGAGATGATACCAAAGTTGACCTTGTCTCTCTGTGAAGCACATGGTAGAATAAAACTTGGAATCCACTCAGGGTAGGAGCAGGAAAACTTATTCCCATTTTCACATTCCCATAGAGTAGAGGGATTTCTACCCTTTCCCAGAAAAGAAAAGGAGAGTAGGGGCACTCCCGACCTCCCTTTACCCCATCACTCACTCCTCCCCAGGGAGTTCTCTTTTGTTCTCAGTGGTTCTGGGCTTCTTTCTTTCGGATTTCTCTGCTCGTGTCTGGAGTCTTTCCTCAGCTTCTACCTAAGCCACATTTCCAGAGCAGGCCTGCTGGACTGAGGAGATAATTTCAAGGCAAACACTACTGACTGCTGGTCAAGAGCTACATTTTCAAGTGCATTTTATCAACAAGATGGCTCATACCCATTGCCCCATTTCTCTGGTTCCTCTCTCTTATTTATCAGTTGTTTCTGAACTCTAGTATGGAGTATATTGTTTGTTCAGGCTACCATAAAAAAGTGTCACAGATTGGGTGGCTTAAACAATAGAAATTTATTTCTTCACAGTTCTGAAGGCTGAAAATCCAATATCAATGTACGGGTAGGATTGCTTTCCTTTGAGAGCTGTCTCCTTGGCTTGCAGATGATCATCTTCTCCCTGCGTCTCCACATCATTTCCCATCTCTGTGTGTGTCTTCATCCTAATTTCCTCTTCTTATAAGGATACGCTTAATGACCTCATTTTAATTTAACGATATCTTTGATGCCCTTATCTCCAAATACAGTCACATCTGGTGGTACTTCAACATATGAATTGGGGGTACAGGGTCTCACAGATCCACGTATAAAAGACAATGGTAATTATTGGCCCCCTAAAACTCCATCAACAGCCCTTAAATTGCCTTTTTTCCCTTGAATATATTCTCATACACAATTTTGAGGCAGATCCCCATTGCTCTGTTTATTTCAGTGCCAAGAACTAGGAAAATTTTAATCATGTCACTGTTTAGTTTCTTTAAATCAAAAGGGAAGAGGTGCTCACTAGCTAGAAACCCTGGTGTGGCGGGGTGGTAGGTTATGCATCACGAAGATCAGGTCAGAGTTGGAGAACGGGCCTGGCGAGAACCTGACCCCTGACAACTGTGACATCTGTAATCTTCCCTCAGGAAGAGTGTGGAGCAGTGAGGTCATCTTTCCCATCGTACCACACACTTTATGATTTGCCCAAATATTCCAGGCTTTGTGTGTAAATTTCAGTTCACAAGTAACAATAAAGCCATGATCCAGGCCCATGTTTCTTCAGTAGTTTTGTTCTCCATCTGTTATTACTCCTACCAAATTCGATCTTGAGTGGTGTCCTAAGGGAAACTTTGCACACAAAATGGTGACTGATTTTATGGAATTCTGTTAACATCAAGCATTACTGAAGAATGTCACTCAGCGCTTTATTGCAGGAACATAAAAACTTTAGGCAGCTTCACACAATGAAAGGAAAGAATGACAGATCTGTGGTGATGAAACACTTTTCTTGATCAGTGTGATTATATTAGAATGCTCTACTTGGATATATTGATTTGTCTTTGAGAGTGCTTTGTGCCACATAAATCTCATAGAAATATCTTAAGGAGCTGCCCCAGAAGGCCATTGCTTCCTTCTTAGCAAACAGAAGCAAAGCTGGGGAGTCATTTGTCAAAGTTTCAAATAGAATGGTCATTTATGAACTGACACTGGATGGTTTCTTATTCTGACATTCATGGGATCTTAAAACAAAGATGCAGTTTATGATTAACCTCCACATATACAGGCAAAGTGCTATATTTGTCTCTTTTGACTTACTTCAGCAACTTGAATTTTAAAAATATCACCTTCAAGGAGAATCATATTTATATCTCAAAATTTTGGCTTATATGCACCATTGTTTGCAGCAATTTCTTTTTCCCTATGTTTAATAGCAAAGTGATCATTTGTTTTGGAGATGCATTCAAGCTTTGGAGGTTAGGCCATCCATGGAAAAGAACGTTTCTAAGTGTGTGTGTGTGTGTGTGTGTGTGTGTGTGTTTCTCCCTTACTGCTTCTTTTTTTTTCTTTTTTGGTGGGTACCAGGGGTCGACCTCAGGACCTTGCATGCCAGCAGGCACCTGTGCTGCTGAGCGATATCACTGGCCCCTTTTTCGTATGTGGGTTCCGGGAGTCGAACTTGGGCCCTTGTGCTTGCCAGGCAGGTGTGTACGCCGCTGAGCCATCTCACCAGCCCATCCCTTCCCTTACTGCTTTAGGATGGGGAAAAATGATTTTTTATGGCTTATGTCTATATGTCCCTTCAGAGCCTCATGAGCTCAGAGGGGCTTTTGAAAGGTGATTGGATGATGGAGGCTGTACAGCTGATTCACTGTTGAGAGGTAGGACCTGCCCAGAAGAGGCTGGTCACTGGGGGCCCGACTGAAAGGCTTTGTCTCCTCCCCCGGCTTCCTCCTTCCTTCTCTGCTTCTCTGCTTCACCAAGACATGAGCAACTTCTCCTCCACTATGTCCCTCTGCCATGCCATCCTGCTTTGGAGCCAGATGACCATAGACTGTAAACACGAGGCCAAACAAACCTCTCCTTAATTTGTTGGTGTCCATTATTCTGTCTCAGCAATGAACCAAATGACTGAGACATGGTTTTAAAACAGTTGTAAATGAATTGAAAAATACCGATTAGAAGATTCTCATTCTGTATGCTGGGACACATAACTTTAATTTTCAAAAGGTTTAATGAATATGGTATTGGCATATATTAAGATTCTCTCTGTCTTTTGAATTGGGTGATCTTAAGAAAATGATTGACTAAAAATTTTACTTATTTCCTCGTGTAAAATGACATTGTGATGTCGGTGTTATTAGGCAGGCAGAATCGGTGGATGGGAGTGATGCACATTATTTGGAGCATAGATTTGGAGCCAGTTGGGGTTGGTAAATCTCTCATCTGAGCCTGCGATGTAAGCCCCTAAGCCTCTGTTTCCTTAAGTGTGAAGTAGGAGTAATGATTGACCCTATCTCATGTGGTTGTTTTGAAAATGAAATGAAATAATTTATAAACAAACTGCCTGCACATTTATAAATGTGAGACCATCACCACCACCATCATGATTGTCATCACCACCATCACCATGAAAATAACAAATAACCATTAACTTCATTGTTTTACTTCCATAATATAATGAGTAAGACATGTATTCAAAGGAAAAGTAAAATCATAAAATTCAACCTCTGTTCTGGACAAGATGGTTCAAAACCAGGTTTATACTATTGGAAGAATGTATCTTTCTATATTGATATGTATATACTATCTATATTTGTATATATTGATATGTATATACTTTCTATATTTAAAGTATAAAACATATTTATAGTTGGTTAAAATTTCACATTTTAAACAATAATGTGAAATGTATTTACCAAGATTTTATATTATAATCACACTTGCATTTCTCATGCAAAACCTTTTTCTAAATAAAGAAAATATTTAGCCACGAGTACAAAATTGGAATAAGATTTAATAATCTCCCTTAGGAACTGATTTTAAGGTTTAAACTGTCCTTTTATGAACACTGCATTAAGAACTCTTAAATCCTTCTTATAATGTCTTCATATTTAAGCTTCAGTGGAGAAAGAGGTGCTCACCAGTCTCTCAGTTATTTAAAAATATTCCTGGATTTAAAAGTATTAAGACTTTTGCTTGAAGATGGCAGTGTAAAGATAACCATACTAAGCTCTACTCTCTAATATCAGCTGAAGGCAACACAAATTCTAACAAAAGAGTCCATCTTTAATGAAACCAGGAGACAGACACAACAAACTGTGAACAACTATTTCTAAATATAGGGATGTTTGGTCCCAATTCCAGAGGATGCCAAAGTGGATTCACACTGGAAGGCCATGCACATGGGACAGAGTTCTCCAGTAGTCAGTGGCAGAGCTCCAAAGGGCTTTTCCCATTATCTCTTCCTGGGAAGCATGAATTCTGCATCCCACACCAAGGCACTGCAGACCAGATGGGACTGGAAAGAGGAAACTTGTTGACTTTACAGGAAACATGCTGGAAGCATATCATGGGAATAATAATGCCGTTAATAACAATACTGACAGTAACAATGGCCAAGGTTTATTGAATGCATACTGTGTGCTAGGCACTGATTTAAATGGTTTTCATGTACCAATTTAGGTAATTCTTGGAGTAATTCTGCAGTGAAGATACTGTTATTATCTCAATTTTGCTAGTTGGTTACATGGCCTGGATTCCAATGCTGAGCTTGTCCTCTTTACTCCTAAACGCTTTATGTTTCTACAGTGTGTTTGGAGTTAGCTTTGATGAGTGAATTAATGTTGGTAGAGGAGAAGAAAATAATTTCCAAGTCACCACGCAGAGAACTTGAGTCTATGAGGCTTCACTGTGAACCACCAAAACCTTCTGCTTAATCCCAGAAGGCACTCAGGACTGTGAATAGGCAGATCTTTGAACCAAAGGCAGGGCAGAGCTGATGAGAAAGTCAGAAGAGACAATATTGCTCCTGTGCCCTTGGTTTTTCTCTCCCTTCCTTTGCTGTTAGTTAGATTTCCATGGCTGTAACAAATACATGAAATAAATCAACTTATAAAGAGAGAAGCTTTCTTCTGGCTTACAGCTTTAGCAGTTTCAGTCTATAATCAATAAACCCTATTTCTCTGGCCTGTGGTGAGGCAGCACATCATGGGGGAAACACATGGTGGAGCAAAACCACTTACCTTATGTCAGGGAAGTGAACGGAAGAGAGAAGAAGAGATTGGGGTCCCACAAGCCCCTTTGGAGGCACACCCCAATGACCTAAGGCTTCTTGTGAGACCCCCATCTCTTGAAGTTTCAGCCAATCTTAACACACCAAGCTGGGGACCGAGCCTTTAACATATTTTAACATAGTTTAACAAACTACAGTATTTTCCTTATGTATTTCTTGAGCAAATAGCTGAACTAGATGGAGGTGCTCACATTTAAATTGAGTCATAATTAGAAACTAGCATAAACTAATGTAATAGACTAATGTAGAGGTATAGACTAATGTAAAGGTATCTAAGAGATAGAAAGAAAAAACAGAAAGAAGAGTGAGTGGAGGACAAAAACAACAAAAAAAGGGCAAGTGGATTGCTGCATCAGGCAGGTGGTCTTTGAGGGGACAGGGTCTTCAATGACCTCCTGTCTCCCCCCAGGTGTCTCTGGGTCCCTCACTCCACTCTGGGGAAGAATAAGGAAGTGGGGTGAGACTGGCTCAGAACTGAAGTCTCCCAGCAGAGCATGAGGAAGTCAAGTCTGGTGCAGAATAAGGAAGTCAGGAGTGAAAGTGATGTGAAGCAAAAGTTTATTTATTGTGTGAATGCAGGAGAATTAGTTACCTTGCAAGGACATGCTACAAGATAGGGGGAATTTGACTGAATTTCCCAAGGGTCAAGGGATCACTGTACTCATACTTTTTAGGGGTAAGCTGGTTCGAAAAATAACTGTTTCACTGATTGGTGTAGTGTAGGACTTAGCCTTTGTTTCTGGGTTGAGGAAAAAAGGTCAGGGGGCTAAGGGACACATAGTACATGTAACAATGTCACAAGAGCTGGCGTCCTCAAGTACATAGAGTATGATAAGCTTGTGGTAACTACACAACCGTCGGCCACCCAGGTCATGTCCTACATCATCCTGATATACACACCCCTCCAACTGTCCCTACAGGATCCTATCACAAGAGGAATCCATCATGAAGTAAATATAATTTCAAATACTTTCTCATACAGAACAGAATTAATAGGTATCTTCCAAAAGAGCTCAAAGGCAAAAAAAAAAAAAAAAAGAACATTTCCATAATAAAATTTGATTCTGTGAATTGAAGGTGCACACCATGTCTTCATGTGTTAGGATAATTGATAAGGATAAAGTGGCTGGGTGTCAAGAAAAAGGAACTTGATGTGGACCTAGCAGTTGGGACAGTACCTATCATGTAGTAGACGTTCCATCAATACCTGTTGAATAAGTGAGTAAAACCAAGCCAGAAAATACTGTGCCTAAATTAAGGAAAAACCAAATTGGCATTACATTTCATAGCAACAGTGCTAGAAAATGGTGCAGCAATCATTACAAAGTCTCAGAGAAGTAAAGTATGCTCTGAGATTTCCATACTCAGTTAAATATTATTCAAGTATATAGAAAACAGATTATTTTGACACACAAAAGGACCTAGGAAATATGGTACCCATTAGCTTTTTTTGGCAGGGAAAAATCTACTCAATTATGAAATCTACCTTACCAAGAGATAAGTGATAAATAAAAATAAGGAGCTCAGGAATAGGAAATAAGAATATTGATGTGAGTACTGAAATAATTTAGATACAGCACCAAGACTAAACAACTGGGAATTAAGGCACTGGAAGAGAATGCGGAGGTTAAAAATTGTAATAAAAATCCTAGAAATATGATCTCAGTACAATAGGAGGTTGGAAGGAAGTGGAGATAGAAGGAAATGTATATCTCCTAATTTCCTCTTATTTCATTATGGAGCTTGGGAAATTATAATATTACTAATCCAAATGAGGAAGGTTTAAATATGTTGTTTTAATGCATGAAGATAACACCAGGATAATTTATAATAACAATACAACCAAGCACATCAGTATATGGAGAGGTATATAAATTTGAGAGAATAGGTACATACGATAATTTCCCCTTCCTTATGAAAGCTTACAGACAGTGTTTAAGGTTGATGAAAAATTTGAAAAGTAGTTTAAGTGTATTATTCAGAAATACAAAATTTAAAACTAAAAATTTATTATAAACATAAAATAACACAAAAAACATAACAGAGAAACCCAGATCACACAGGAAACTATAACAAAACAATGAAAGTGTTAAAAGAATAAAACATAGGGTAAAATGGAAGACTGAGACCAAAAATATCACCAGATTAATAAATGTAAATGGAGTAAACAACCTGTGGAAAGATAGGAAAAAATCTTCTAATAACTTATATTGTTTAAAAATATAGTTCCATAAGATGAAGTTTTAGAGATTCATAACAAAAAAAAATGAGTTAGCAAAATTAAAATTAAAGGTGGATGATGGATGAACCATTACTGTCTCATACACACGTACACACACACATGCACATGCACTCACACACACACACACACAAAAGAAGGGATTGCAATGTTAATATTATCCAAGAGTGAAATGAGGAAAAAACCATTAATGAGAAAAAGAAAGATGTTTCGTAATAATAAAGCTTACCTCTCTCTCCCTCTCTCCCTCTCTCTCTCTCTCCCTCTCTCTCTCTCTCTCTCTCTCTCTCTCTCTCTCTCTGCCTCTGTCTGGTAGAGTCCTAGGCTGGCCCTCTTCTGGTGATGCTAGGTAATTAGATGAAACATGCATTCATTCAGTAAGTTATTCATTTACTGAACAAACACATATTTACTAAGCACCAATTACCAGGAGCTATGCTAGGTGATAGCAATAAAATGTTACCAAAACCAGAAAAAGTGTGTGCCCCCCTGGAACTTTCAATCTCCTGGGCCCAGACATCAAATCAGCACAAAGTAAATGTATGATTTCAGTGAGATAAATGATAACTGAAGGAAAGTTATGTGGTATAGTGTGTGAGTGAAAGAAAGGGATCTGGCTGACACCATCTGAAACATAGAGCATGGATAAGAAGCAAATCAGGCTGGAGGCAGGGAGAATATTCCCACTCACAAAGACACCGCGTGCAGAGGCTTTTCAGGACAATGTGTATTTAGGAGGAAAGAGGCCAGTGCAGCGAGAGTGGGCAGAGTATAGCGCAGAGGCCAGGCTCTGCAGGCCTTGAAATCCATGTTAAGAAACTTCCTTCATCCTAAAGTCAGTGGGAAAACATTGAATAGGTTTCAGTAGTAGTGGTAAAGCACTTGGGTTTATGATTTGTAAAGATTTTGGACTGGAAATGAGAGTGGACATAGGAAGTGCAGTTGGGAAAATACTCCCAGCAAAAACAGTGATACCTGGATCAGGTTTTAGTGGAAAACATAGATAAAGAAGATAAATGTATCTGGACTTTGGCGATGAGAGCAAAAGAAAACTAGCTTTCAAGTGTTCACAAAGAGAAAGGATGGTGGGTGGTACCCCTGAGGCAGGAGACCCAGCAGGGGACCGGGATTGCAGCTGGGGAGATGAAATGTCTGGATGTGGTGTGTTTGAGAGCTTATGAGAAGTAGAAGCAGAGATGCTGAATAAGCAGCTAGAGCAGAACCTGGAGCTTGGACAAATGAACCAGTTGAGACCTGAGAAGACAGTGTTGGATGAATACCTGATGAGGTTGTGATCATTTCCAAGAATGATGAAAGTAGAGAATGTAGTGATGATACATGTTCCGTGCTTAGCATGGTGCCTGAAACAGAACATTCTCAGTGATTGCTACTTATTCTATTATTTACTTGAGCCCTGCTTCTGTTCTATTTGTCTGTGTGTTGAGTACCTGCTGTTTTGCAGGGGTTTAATACCTCTATCTGATCTTTGGATAGAGGAAGTGGCTGTGCTTATCCTGTTTCTTCTACCCATCATGTCGTTCAGCTTAGCTGTCACCTGATGGGGACTTCAGTCCTATAGCTGCAAGGAACTAGGTTTTGTCAACAACCCAAATGAACTTGGAAGGAGATTCTTCTGAGATCCAGGGAAGAGCTCAGCCAGCTGACACCTTGATTTCATACTTGTGAGACCCTAAGCAGAGAACCTAGATAATCTTACCAGACTTCTGACCTATAGAGGTGTGAGCTAATAAGCTGATGCTAATACATAAACAGTGCTCACTGACTTATGCATGCTCCAAAGAAAAACATGGTGATAAATTTTAGGTGGAAAGGGACCATGGAACACAGAAATAGTTTTGCAAACAATTAGCTAAACCAAAAAAGCTGGTGGTCATACTCATCTTACCCTCAGTTAGCCAAGTTCTATCACATATTCATCTCAAATATCTCCCCTATTTTGTGTTCTTATTCAGTGGTTTTATTTAGAAAACTTCATTATGTCCTGAATAAGTTACTAAAATCACCTTCTAACTTGAAGCTTTACTTAATTCTTTACATTGCTCTTGTTTTGAACTTTCTGGATCCTTAATTTTATTATATCACTCTTCTACTTCAACCCCTTCAAGGACACGCTATAGCCTTTGGAAGAAACTCCCTGACATAGTACTTCTAGCTTGAAGTTTTCCCACCCTTACTGTTGGCTTTCGTCATCCTAACTTAATCTTTAATACAGGGAAGCATACTCATTCATACTCTGTGCTTGAGAGACAACTCTGTCAGTTCTGTCTGGAGAATTGCTAGTCATCCTTAAAATTTGATCATCGTCACTTCCAGAAACTGCTGTATGGAGTTAGATACTGACACTCTTCCCACAAAATCCTCTTTATTCTTAGATATTTGGATGCCCTAGGAACTTTTCCCCCTTCATCACTGAAAGACCCTGACAATTACTTTTCCAACCAGCTACAGCCCCTGGATGTAGACCATGGTCCTGCAGATTGTATCAGATGGGGTCTAGCCCAGGCCCAAAAGTGTAACTCAGTCTTTATCTTTGTTTGGGGATATGGCCAGCTTTGGAGCGGAGATGGGACGATTTGCATAGGACACTCAGAATTCTGGGAAAGATGGTCCAATGACCTCTTCTCATTGAAATTTGAGTTTGTGGAGACCTGGGGTTTATAGTCTTGACCTGATAGAAGTGAAATGGCAAAGAAGGGCAATGCCTTTCACGTAATGCTGGTCAGAGTCAAAGAGGAATGTGAAAGGCTAATGCAAAGGGATGGTGGTTCTGGTGCGTTAGGTGCAGCTGAAATGGCCTTGACCTGGGTTATTTGGGACCTTTTCTTGCCCTGGGGAGTAGCAAGTAAGAACAGAAAAGGTTGGTAGGTCAGATCTACTAAGGCATGGGCCCCTTGATGGGAAGGGGCCACCTCTTCTTGGAGAGCACCCTCCCAAGCACTATGAAACAAAAGACTTAGTCTAAAATATGAAAATGTGAGAGATCCCAGCTGTTGCTACTCTTGTCTAGCATTTTTACTCCAAGAAGTGGATCTTTAGCCCAAAGCAATTATTTTTAATTCTTTTAAATATTTGCTGCCCAATATCAGCCATGTGCAGCCCGTGAGCTGACAGGCACTGGAATGTTTTCCGCCTGCGCGGCAAGTGGCAACCTAGTAGCTGTGCTTGTGGTCAGGGGAGGGCAGGAAAGAGATCTGATGTGAAGGCCTAGGCCAGGTTGCTTCTCACTGAGGGAACCTGGGAGAGTGGGCAGCCCTCACCCCAGAGCTGTTATTGCTTTGGTAGCTAGTAATGTGGAGGCTTTGTCCCTGTTGAGGTGCTTTGGGACACACATAGCCAGATTCTACTCTGTGGTTCATGCAGCTCCTCCACATTGACAGTGGGTGGATAGGATGGACTTCTTTCAGTTACTAATGAGGTGCTCTGGGATCTGACCACTACCTACTCTTTGCACCCCGAATAGTAACTCATCATCATTTTCTTACTAGAATTTAGTTGGGATATAATTAACAGATAGCAAAACCAAACCAAAGCGACCTAACTAAAGCATTTGTCTAACAAGCCCTGGTCAAGAGAACCAAATCATGCTGAGATGCAGTTCTTTAGCAGGTGTGCAGAATAACACTATCGTATTCATTGGCTTACCTGTTTGTGTTTCCAACCAGCTTATGAACATCTTCAAGGCTTACCCCTTTTTTTTCTATTTCTAGTGAGTATCCCATGCATAATAGGCAATCCAACAAATGTCAAACAAATTTTTAAAATGCAGGTTTTTATGTCCTGCATTTTTCCATGTATTTTATTATCATACTTGGTTTTACATTTTCAAAGGATGATGAGCTCTAACACTGCTTAATTACAAGTTATTTCTCTACTCGAGGGCAATATTTATTATGGGTTGTTGGTAACATAATTTTGTCTAATCAAATGAACATTATAAAGGTTATACTAAAAATACTGCTCTGGTAGCACATTTAAGGTCTATTGTTCATTTCCAAATTAGAAAATTATCTAAAAAACACAAAGGTTTCCCCCATAGAAAATACAGAAACATGAAGTTAATAATCAAAAGACTACATGTCAAAAGATTATGCATATTTAGGTATATAAACATAATTTTAACATCAATGAAATACTTAAATATTTAATTTTTACTATAATTTCCCTCTAAATGTAGGAAAGAATTAGTAATTTATATGATAAAGGAAGGACACTAGCAATTTGGACTATTGTCTAATTTTAAAATTTTACTGCAAATGGGAGAGTATGATTTTGTATAGCTTTTTGCTTTCCTCACTCCATGCAAATTATGTGAATTTAAAGACTGAAATATTGGAAGCACGATTCAACGTATCTAATTTTGCAAGAGCAAGGGTAACCTATTAATTTCTCCTTAGAGGTTTATTAACTCCAGCCACATAACTGACAAGTAAAAAAGTATCCATTTTGGGTAAAATAGAGAAATCAAGTAATGTTTTCTTCTAACTGGTGAGAGCGTATGCAGCCATTTTTAATGAACATTGCTGAAACATTCCCAGCATGAAAATATTTAACAACTCTTCTAGGATAAGCAAGAATTCTACTTCCATCTCTGACAGAGTTTTGCAAAGAATCATTCATGGTGCAGGTCCACAACAAATGCTTTTAGAAACAACCGAATAAATGCATCAGGAAGCAAAGAAGTTAGAGCTAGAATGTGCTGAAAGCAAACACCGCATTTAATGTCTTGAGTGTTTGGGAGGTGGAGAGTAAACTTTAAACAAAATAGTTCATACATGTAAAAAGTTACTCATTTCATTTACTCTCATTTGGAAAATCATTGTTTTTTAAATCCAAACCAGTGTTTAAAATTTTTTTTTCCCCAGCTGGAACTTTCTGGTGCTGAATTTCAGCTATTACTCTTTATCAGCCCTCACCCTGACAACAAACAGAGCCAAATTCAGAAAACAATGCTTTCTTTTTACAAAGCACTAAGTGTTCAGAAAGTAACTTTACCCTTAAATCTTAGCAAGAGAAACTTCTGGAAAGAATTTTAAAAATATTTTCAAAGCTGCTAGATGGGGCTTTTTCCCCCCAATCAGTTTTGATTGTGCGGCAACTTTTCATGGTCCACATTAATACCTGAGCGTTCTGCTTGCTCAGCACTGTCACCCTCTCCATTATCATGTATTCAGAGGAGATGAGCATTGTCTTTTGGTGTGTGTATAACACTAGTCCCTCAGTATTCAACCTTTTTTTCCTTTTGGCTGAGAAACCCAGCTGCAATATTCAACACTGAAAAAAAAACAAAAAAAAACAAAAAAAAACGAATGTCTTTTCCTGAGTCACTACCCTACATTGCACGTAGGGATTTCAAGGTCAACACATGTGATAGCTCGACACTGAGAATCTGTAATATGTGGATTAATTGCAAACACAAAAAAAGATGCTTTATGCACTTGCTGTTTGAAAGCAAATGTGAAAACATATAAAATTTAAGGTACAAAAACTTAGGAAAATATTACAGTTGTTACACTTGATTACTTTTAGACACAGCTTGACATTACTGAAGAATAGATATTAAAGAGTAACTATTCTTCAAAAGATATAAAAATTCACTCATTCAAATATTAAGTAAAAATTCACTGGAAGCCTACTGTGTACGTAAGACAGCAGGTAGGCTGATGGATAAAAAAGATGTGTAACACATTGTATTGACCATGTGTGCACCATTTTTGAGAGGCATTTATCAATAAGCCCGAAATGGAGCACTGATCATTATAAATGGTGATGAAACTTCCTTATGTGCAGCATCCCTTTAACCTGGGTGGGTCATGGGGTGTCACCAGGGGTAGTATATCTGGTCTCTGGCCCCTTCTTCTTTCTCTGGCACTGTCCTGCTCTGCCTCCTGGACACCATCAATTAAACATCTTTGCTGTACCATGCTCTTCTGCTATAATGTTCCTGTCTTGGACACAGGCAACCATGGACTGAATCCCATGAAAACGGGAGCCAAATTAAATCTCTCTGCCTTTGTGTCAGGTACTGTGTCCCAGTGACAGGAAAGAGAAGTAATACAATATTGCTTACTTACAACAGAGAATTTTAAAAAAGATTCTTGGATGAAGGAAGTATGTGTAGACCAAATTTTATTGAGAATAGGTAATCCAAACACTAATGCTTCTAAAAATTTCCAAGTAAAATGAGATAAGCCTGGCTTATAGAGATCATCTGTTTTCTAAGATAATCATACAGATTAAAAACAAAAGGCATCAATGCAATGTAACACTGGGATCTCACAATTAGAAGGGGAGATTTTGTATGTGTAGGGAGCTGCTCATTTTCCAAGAACCCATTGAATTGTCTTTGATACTAAGAGAGCAAGAATAATCAAATATGTTGCTTAAGAAAAACTTTAAAAGGCTTTTTCTATGAAAAATCATGATCTCCCAAACTGTGAACTAGATTCTCAAGAGACTGAATTTTTTTAACACTGCTGAATATGTTACTGAATTGTTCTATAAAAATACCATATTACTATCTCCCTACGTGTTCTATGTAGCTTTCAAGTTTGATGGAACAATGAATGGCTTTATAGCACATTACATCTTTTAGGGTTTTGGATAAAAGATGATTCAAACTTTAATCATACTAAGATAGAGACTGGGGCCACTACAAATTCACAAACGTGAACACTGACTTGGGCTTTGCTACTACAAATGCTCATTGATTAATGATGTGGTTATGTTCCATCATAAATTGAAACTATCCTAAATTGAAAATGCACTTAAATCAAGCATGATGGTACATGTCTATAATCCCAGCTACTGAGGAGACTGAAGCAGGAGGATGGCAAATTTGAGGACAGTCTGGTCAAATTACCAAGATACTGTCTCAAAATAAAAGTTTTAGAAAAAGAATTGGGGTTCTAGCTCAGTGGTAGAGTGCCCCTGAGTTTTGATCCCCAGTACCTCAAAAATGCATTTAGGTGATACATTTAAACTTCCAAACATCACAGTTCAGCAGCACAGCATGCTGTAGAGTGTCACTTGTTTCTGACTGGAGCTGTTGCTGCTCAGCAATGAGGGAGAGGGTCTTCCTGCACACCGCTAGCCTGGAAAAGATCCAAATTCAAAGTCCCAAGTATGGTTTCTACTGAATGCATATCACTTTCACACCAACACAAAGTTAAATAATCCTGTTGAACCATTTTAAATTGGGAACCATCTGCACCAGAAAGCTGCTTTCTCATTCACTTCTTTCTCCTGTTCTCAATAAGAATAATTATATTCTGGGCCAGTGAGATGGCTCAGTGGCTTAAGCGCCTGCCCGGCAAGCGTGAGAGTTCGAGTTCGACTCCCGGAACCCACATACGAAAAAGGGACCAGTGATATCGCTCAGCGGCACGGGCGCCTGCTGGCGCATGAGGCCCTGAGGTCATCCCCCCGGTACCCACAAAAAAAAAAAAAAAAAAAAGAATAATTATATTCACTCTACACTTTCTGATTCTGAATCAGTCATCCTGGGGGAAGCATACCTCACATCCTACCCATCATTCTTATTCTCTCTCTCTCACACTCACACACTACTCCATCTTTGGAGATTGGTGGAAAACTCACTAACTTCATATCCTTAGAGTAGAAACCTGACCATCATCTCTCATTGAAACTGCTATTGCAAAGTAGTTCCATTACCGTTTTTTCTCTATGCCCACTGGAAACTTTCAATCCTTTTCTTAGTTGGCCCCTGGGCTAACTCTCTATCCTTACTGTAACTTTTCCCCGCATGTTGGAGACACCAACTTTCCTTGCTTTCCTCAAAGTTCTTGAGAAAATCCTTCTCCATCTCATAACAAGTCCTTTTGTTTATTCCTTACATACGATAGTGGCATTCTGAAAAGCTATGTCTGTCTTGGCCCCCTTCTTTTCATGCTCACACATTTCCCTGCACAATCTCATTCTTTCCTCAAATCTATCATTGGTGTGTTGCTGGCCCTCCAAGCTACAACTACATCCCAAATTGCTTATCTTAAACTTCACTCAGATCATTACATTCAGCTATTGCATGATTTCTACTCTTGAATGTCACAGAAATGTCTCAAACTCAACATGCTTGAATTGAACACATTGCCTTTCCTTCACATCTTTTCCTTTTCCCGTGCCCTCTCTGTAATAGCACCACAAGCCACATAAATGCTCCCTCTAGAAACATGTAGGGAATGTCTACAACCCAGCCAATCAGCAGCATTATTCTAAATCTCTCACAAATCCATGCATGTAAAGATTGGAGCTCTATCTCCACTCTGCCAGTGCCAGGTCATCTCACCTCTGTCTGAACTCTCACACTAGCTTCCAATATGTCTCTCTGTTTGTAGTTGCATCTCTTTTCCAAGGCTTTCTCCACACAAACCTAGAGCTGTCTCTGGAAAGAAAACCCTACTGTGTCACTCTCCTTCTTTGAATACTACAACAACTTCCACTTTAAGGTCTAAACCCTTTAAAATGTCTTATGCTGCACCTTGTGACTGTCTCCACTTCCCTGTGTTTGTCATTCCAGCATCCTTCTCTTACTTTCAAACATACCATACTTACTAAGTTCTCTGAAGGCACTGTGGGTCATCTTATAGGCTATTTATTCCGTTTAGATGTTCTTTCCCTTCTTCCCTACTTGACTCGACCATTTTTTCTACTCTGAACCCTTGATGTGTGTGTATAGTCCCCTATACTTCGATCATAACGATTCCTTATAGTTGCTTACTTGAGTACTTGTCTTTTTCCTGCTAGGCTGTAAATCCCATGTGTCTATCATGTTCCAAGTTGTAGTGCTAAGTGTCCTTCACAATAAAACTTTATTTATATTCCTCAATTGAATGAATATGGAAAGAAGATGGAAATTCTGGATAACCTGTTGGATGGAATGTCTGCATTTATTTACTTTCTCCAGAAACTAAAACCTCACAAAATAAGAGTGGTCAAGGAGCTTGATATAGATATAAGAGGTCAATAAAAATATGTAAGGTGAAAAAAGGATAAGTGAGTAGCAATTTAATTAGCAAAATGAAGAAAATAATATGAAGCCTAGTGTATAGTACAGAGCGGGGACTACGGTATGGAGCAAGCTGATTCATAGCGCAAAACTCAGGCACCGTCAGGAACGAGTGGTGCCAAGAACCTCTGATTACCAACTTGTGGGGTGTTGTAGTCAGGGTTTACAAGGGAAATAATTTAATATGGGACACATAATTTATAGGATTATTTTTATAATATTTCCCCAAAGAGTGAAATGCAAAAGAGTGCGGGAGATCTGTCCACACACTAGAGACACAAAGAATCCAGCTGAGGGCCTGGATCCCACGGCAATGTCCTGCGTGAGTCCAGCTGAAGACCTAGAGCCCATGGCAATGTCCTGCACGAATCCAACTGGAGGCCTAGAGCCCATGACAATGTCTCATGCAAGTCTGTGGCAAGGATCTGCACTGGGAAGGCCCAAAGGTCAGTGGTGGAAGCCAGAAAGTCTGCACCAGCGGGATGAAGGATCTGTGCCAGCAGGCAGAGGGATCTGCACTGGAGCCAGGAAGTGATGATCAAAGTAAGGACCAGAATTTCCCCGAAAAGAACTGCAGGCATCCTCAGTGACAGCAAAGTTCCGAGCTCCTCCCTCCGATGATGAGAACAGCCAAGTTCATATCAGGAAAACCATCGCGACACTCTTCTCAAGGAGAATCAACAGCACAACCTCTTCCTCTCCAGTTCTCTTTTCATGCTGTTATCAACAATCCTCAGGTGGGCCTTCCACACCCAGCACCACACTGATTCAGTTCAGCCGAGTGTTACAAGTTGACTACCAGTTAGTTGTCAATCCATCACATGGGGTGTGGCTGAAAATGCATTAATTATAAATCTGTACCAGGAGCAGCTAGATCTCCAGATCTTCTTCCTGACCTTGCACAGTCAAGTGATTTTTTAATCATTCCTTCCCCTTCCCAGCAGACGGCAGGGAATGTACTCTCTAGAAAAACTGAATCAGAGCTGTCCTGACTTAGGAACGACAGCTACAGTTGAGGCAGGGGAAAGCAGATTAAATGAAAATCTGTATAGTGTCCTCCTTTATCCATGGTTTCACTTACTGTGGTTTCAGTTACTTGTGGGTGTTTGTTGTACTCAAAACTATGTAAGGAATTCTCGAATTAAACAATTCATAAAATTTAAGTTACATGCCACTGTGAGTAGTGTGATGCTAACTGGCATTGTCCGGCTTCATCCCACCTGAGCCTGAAACCTCCCTCTGTTCTGTATTTCCATAGTATTCATGCTAGACATCCACCAGTCACTTAGAAGCTATCTCAGATAACAGGTCACCTGTGTGGATGTTGAAGGGCTTGTGTTTGAGTACTCATGGTTTTCCTTAATAATGGCTACCCAGCACAAATTTATTGCAGTCATATTGTTACAACTGTTATTTTTGTTGTTAGTTAATAGCTATTGTTGTTAATCTCTTGCTGTGCTTATTTTATACGTTAAATTTTGTCATAGACATATACGTAGGAAAAACATTATACGTACAAAGTTTGGTACTATCCACAGTTTTCGGGCATACCCCTAGGGGAACTTGGACCATATACTCCATGGAAGGGGGCAGGGCATGCTATGTATGCTGAACCTTGGGATCTCTCCAGCTCTGTTTTCTGTAAAGTTCTCTGAATCAGCAGTCAGGATCGTACCCCAAGGAAGGAGATGGAGGGAATCTTCATGGAAAATGACTGACCCAAAACAAAAGATTTATAAGTGCAGACACTTGGGGGTGCTCCAATCAATTCATGTTTCCCCAGTCACTTATGGTAAGGCCCATTAGCTAATGCCCAGAGCTTCTAGTTAGCTTTATGACACCTCACTATTAACTATGAAGAGACAGCTAAGGACCACCAGGCATTTAAGGAGGCTTTCTAATGTGGAAGACAAAGACAAAAGCAAACAGAGAAAAGGAACTCACAAAAATTAGAGATAAGCAGCTGGGAGCAGAAGAAATGTTAAAAAATATTTATGACATCAAAGAGATGGAGAATTTCTGGTGTGATAATGCAAGCCACAGAAAACGATAAATTACCTTACATGGTTTAGAGGAATTTAAGAATTATGTCTGGAAGTTTGTGGCTAAATTATAGCAGTTATATAGGAGATTAAGTAATACTTTTAAAGAAGAGGAAATTATTAATTTCAGCAAAAAATAAAGTTGAACACGATAAGAAGTGAGATTATAGTATAAGATCAGACTCAATTGTGAAGAATACTTACATAGAAATAGTAATGTAAACTCTGAATATAGAACTACGAAATATGCTACACCTATATTGGAAGGATGTGGGGAGAAGTGAGCGTGTGTGTGCGTATATGTGTGCGTGTTGGGGGTGTTGTAGTACATGTAAATCCTTACTTTCTGTGGTGGGAGTCAAAATTATAAACACAAGAAATAGTAGCATTAAGTTGAATCATCTGAAATATTAATATTATTGTTAATATTAATATTAATAATATTAATATTATTGTTAATATTAATATTAATATTAATAATATTAATATTATTGTTAATATTAATGACTTTTTACCTACAAAAATGGCAACTCCTTATGATTCATGCCATTTAGAAATAAAGTAAATACTACAAAAACTGGAGAGGGTGAAGGACAATATTACTGTGTCAGGGAATGGAGGTGGAGTGGACAGTTTTTGCTGTAGCTTTGAAGAACTATTTATCATTTATACATATTTATAATTTATATATCATATATATATTTCAATACTAATTTAAGAAAAATTAAAATAAAAGAATGACTAAGTGGCTTACTTCTAAATCACCTAGGTGGAAAGACCCAACTTTACTAGGAGGAACAGTTAATCGTGGTAATCGATCGGACTGTGCTCACCTTTTCTCCTTTAAGGATTTTTACCTTTTAAAAATGACTATTAAGAGAGCTTACTCTGAAAAGACAAAGACAGTCTATTCTAATAGCTCATTTAGAACTTTAATTGAAAATTTGATTGTGTCTTCTTCCAATTACGCTAATTGAAGTGAAGCTCGGATTGGGTCCTGGGAGAGGAGGAGTTCCCCAGCTGAGGCTGAGAGTAAGAGCTGACTTGAAAAACAGAAGAATAGGGCCGGTGAGATGGCTCAGCGGCTTAAGCGCCTGCCCGGCAAGTGCGAGGGCCCGAGTTCGACTCCCGGAACCCACATACGAAAAAAGGGCCGGTGATATCGCTCAGCGGCGCGGGCGCCTGCTGGCGCGCGAAGTCCTGAGGTCGACCCCCCGGTACCCACCAAAAAAAAAATAAAAATGCAAAAGAGAGGAATAGAAGCAAGTGCTTAGGAAGGCTGGTGAATCAACTCTAGACGATTTCGGTTATTTACTTATTGACTGACACATGCAGGGAAAGCAGCCAACAAAGTTCTGAAACAGGTTGGGGAGTGGGGAGCTTCACCTGGGGTATTAAAAAAAGTGTATGAGGGCCGGTGAGATGGCTCAGCGGCTTAAGCGCCTGCCCAGCAAGCGCGAGGGCCCGAGTTCGACTCCCGGAACCCACATACAAAAAAGGGGGCCGGTGATATCGCTCAGTGGCACGGGCACCTGCTGGCACGCGAGGTCCTGAGGTCGACCCCCCGGTACCCACCAAAAAAAAAAAAAAAAAGTGTATGAACTATGTCTGGTATTCTAATTGGAAACTTGCAACATTTTTGAGAGAGGTGCAGGTACTGAAAAGTTGCATGGTATGTGCACAGGTATTAGAATTTATCTCCCACCTCATTCCTTTCAGAACTTTCCATGTCAATCAAATGGAAATAACCACAGTTCCCTGATCATGCCTTTGCTTCTATCTCAAAGTCAGGTGTGAATAACAGTCCTCATGAAACTTGCTTGAAGTGTAGATTTCCAAATCATCCCACCTTCACTTTTTTTTTTTTTTTTTTTTGAGACGGGGTCGCGCCATGTAGTTCAGGCTGGCCTTGAACTCGAACTTGAACTCATGGCAATCCTCCTGCTTTGCAGGGTATGGTAGTGCATGAGTGTAATCCCAGCACAATGGGAAGCTGAGGAAGGAGGACTGTAAACTGGAGTCCAGCAGGGAGAATTTAGTGATTCAGCAAGACCTTGTCTCAAAATAAAAAAGTAAAATAAAATAAAAGAACTGGGGATGAAACTCGGTGCGAAGGCTTTGGATTCAATACTGTGGGGAAAAAAAGCTTCATAATATAAAAGGAAATTGCTAAAATAGAATTAATAAATGTCTAATGGAGTATATAACAATGTTAATTAGCAAAGTGCAACTTAGTCACATTTTTAAGGTACAATGCATTTTAATATGTTCTGTAAAATACAAGTTGGACTTCTGAAGTTAGCGATGGCTAAACCTTGTGATGCAATAAGATATCCTTGATTTTTTTCTGGAGTTGGGCCAAGGAATTCAGATTTTAGAGAAGGAGCCCAATAATTTTGCTGTTATCTTTTCGCTTTTTTAGGCCCAGCTCAGGGCATGTTGCTGAGATCAATCTGCCCCTCTACTTTCTTCAGTTGATAGCCATCATTTGAATCTTTTTATTTTGCCAACTTCTTTTTTTTTTATGGGTACCGGGGGTCGAACTCAGGACCTCGCGCACCAGCAGGCGCCTGTGCCGCTGAGTGATATCACCGGCCCGTTTTTCGTATGTGGGTTCCGGGAGTCGAACTCAGGACCTTGTGCTTGCCGCTGAGCTATTTCACCGGCCCCTCAACTTCTTTTAAGGTAGATAAGTCTTTGGATTTAAAGGAAACCGAACCATCTAGCTTGAACATATCTATTGTTTTTAGTAAAAATTATTTATTAAATATGTATTAAGTTGTGATTCAATTTTTTTAACTTTGAAGAATTTGTAATATAAATGTAGAGAAGAGTCAGAAAACACTGTGTCATGTTCTTGTAATAAAAAATATATATTTACACATAAAGTAGGTAGTAAAGTTACAGAGGCGATGTTTAGAAATCAATGATTAGGTCAATCCTTAGCATATTATTTAATATGTTTTAGTATTATAAATGAATACTTTTTGTATGCGTGAAGCAGTAAAACACAGGAAAACACTGCTATAAATTATTATCATTGCTGGGAATATAGCTCAGTGGCACAGTGCCTGTCTGGCAGGCGTGAGGTCCTGAGTTTGATTCCCAGTACCAAAAAAAAAAAAAAAAAAAAAAATTACTGTTGTTGCAAACAGTGACACTAAGATAACTTTCAGGTCTTTCTGAATCTTTGCCAGGGCCATAAGTTAGTGGAGAATCAGGTGTCTTTCTTAAGCTTTTGATCCTGACCTTATGAGAATGAAAAATAATGACAATAACATAAAAATTCTGATCAATAAACTTCCGTCACCTCACTTTGTGGTGGATGGGAGGACAGACAGGGAGGGTTAAAGGGAGAGAATTACCATATTTTTCTGGAATTCATCTATGACTACTAACACCCTCAGCAGATTAGCTTTAAGCTTTGACTATATCTTGTCTTCCTCCTCACCCTAACTCTTGACGTTATCTTAGCTCTTCAGAATTTAGTTTTAATATCAGTGAAGATTATGGAAAGAAACCCCAAATGGCTAAAGCTGAGTTTGGGCTGCTCATAAGAATCAAGGTTCAAAACAAACAAAACAAAAGTCTGTTTTCAGAAAAATAAAAAAACTATTTTTCCTAGTTTGTAATAAAATATTTGTAGCTATTATTCTGCTACACATACCCCTACACAGCTGAGCAGCTGAGTTTTCTGGGGATAGAGCAGACACCAAATTATTGGGATGGGGTGGTGAACTTGGTGGGTTCTGATGATCAGAGCAAACATCCCTTCTTCCTTCCACATCTGTGGTGGTCAATTTCGATCACTGTGACAAAATACCTGAGATAATCAGCTTAATAAGGGAAAAGACTTATTTTGGCTCACAGTTTTAGAGCTTTCATTTCGTGGTCACTTGGCCCTCTTGCTTTGAGCCCGTGGAGACACAGTACCTCATGGGGGGACCACATGGTGGTGGTGCTCTTGTTATAGCAATGGAGAAGAAGAGGGAGAGAGAAACGATGATATCCTCATCAAGGGGATGCCCCCAAGCAGCTAACTTCTTCCCACTAGATGTGGCCCTGCAAGAAATTCTACCATCTCTTGATGGTGCCATGAGCTGGGAACCAAGACTTCAATATAGCGGTCTTTGAAGGACAGTCAAAATCCAAATTATAACAACATCATCTCCTGTATCACAGAATGTGAATTGCTTAAGGAAAGACAGGAAGTCCTGGTTCCTTGCCTCTGTTTCCTATTATAGGACATGGTTACCTATGGAGGTCCACTACGGTCTGCTTTTCAAGTATCAATATTGTTAAGATTATTCTTACACAAGTAATTAGAGATTTTGCAGTCTTGGATGTAATTTGATATTTCTTGGGGATGGTTTTCTTAGTAACACTATTCCAGTTTTATAGTAAGAATGAGTTGGATAATTGGGGTTAATAGAATTTTTCTTTTCAGGCTTTTTCCCCCTACAAAGCCTTTGGACTGATCTCAAGGAGAAGTATGTCTTTGGGTCTAGAGCCATCCTCAGAGTCTACCATCATCTGAATTTGTATAAGAGAAAAAATATCCTTTTTCTCCCAATAAATATTTGCTCAAGTGGGTGGGATTGGCTATGAATGCAAAAGAGAAAATGGGGGTTCTATGGTAGGACTGTAGAACATGCATTAAAAGAAGTGTGTGTAATTAGAATTCTTGTGATGGGGACCTACATGCAAATGACCCTACCTTCTTTGTTCACAAAATGGAAATGAGATAGCCTACTGTACAGAGATTTTGTGAAAGTTATATTAAGCAATATGTATGATAGTTATTTCTAAAGTGCTATATAAAATCAGGTATTATTATCAGATATCTAAGCAAAGTTAAAAGCTTTAATAAAACCTATTCTTTACCTACCATCCAGATTTTTTTATACCAATGTGCAAATAAGACATGTTCGCCTTTAGAAGTTAAGTTTTGAGACGAAATGGCTCTTGAAACAATAAAGATGAACTAATATGTCAAGGAAGGTATTTAAAAAAAGGAATAAGTATATTATAGAGAGAAGTAGGAGACAATCTACTTCCTTTAAAGAGCCATATCTATTCATAGCATATTAGGAAAAGTATTGGATTTGGGAATATGAAATCTAGAAAAATACTCTGAAAAATCAGGGTGTCATTCAGTACAAAACGTTTAGTCAGGTAAACTGATTAATAATGGGATATTAGCCCAGTGTGGGTGGAGCTTGCTTGTAATCCCAGCACTCTGGGAGACTGAGGCAGGAAGGTCACAAATTTGATCACAACCTGAGCAATTTAGTGACTTAACAAGACCCTGTTTTAAAATAAATAATAAATAATAAATAAAAAAGTGCTGGGGATGTAGCTCAGTGTGAAGGCCCTAGGTCCAATCTCCAGTACCTAAAAGGAAAAAAATGACAATCAATCATGGCAGCCCTTGATGGAAGGGGAAGGGTCTGTTGAAAGCAGATTATGTGCGTTTTGTTTATCTGTGTATCCCTGTCACATTGGCCTGTGCCTCCAGAGTAGATTCTTATGTGACTTTTGCTGAATGAATGTAAAATTCCAGAAATATTACTGAGGGGAGACACCTCAACCATACTAAACTTAATTTCTGAATTAGGCAAACAAAGAGATATATGCTTACTGATTTAGATTTATAAAAGACTGAGCTAATTATAACAGCAGGCTAAGCTCTTTTAGCTTCATTAATGATTGCAAACTTTGGCAATCCCTAGGTAAGAAGGCTTTTCCTTAATGTCAGTTGTGAGTAGTCAACAAACCTTAGAATGAAAGAAAACAGATTTTTGGTTTGAGAACTCCATCTCTTAGGTTTGGGATGGCACATAGATTAAAATTATTTTATTGGTGATGGCTGGTGGGGGTATTCTAAGGTTATGCCTAGGTGATTCATGAAAGAGTCTGGCAAATGATTAGCAATGTCTGTCATAGATGGTGAAGCCAGGATTGGTGGATAAGCATCATTAAAAGGATCTTCAACTTGAAAACAAGATTGAATTTTTAAAGACTTCCCAATTTCCCCTCTGATAACCCTCACAATTATTATGAGATGTGGTTTATTATGATGACTGAAATGTGGGGGGTGAAATTTGGAAAAGATATTGCAAGATTAACACAGGCTCTTAGTACTCAGAAGATATAGCTGTGCTCTTCTCCACTTCATCCTCTTCCCAATTAGTTTGGGGCCATGTGACAGAGTTCTTGCCACGGTTACCTTGGAGGCAGTGTGTTTCTCATGGCATCTCTACAGGAGGGAGAAAGGACCACAGCCATCCTGAACTTCATGAGTGTAAGAGAGCAACTTGATGGGTATTTGGGGGTTTTGTCTGTTGTCACTGCCAGGGTTAATTACTTTAATGCATACTAATAATTATAATTGGAAGTGGCCTGTTACGGAATTTGGAAAGAGCTTACCCTAAACGTTTGCCGGGATTCTGCTTTCTGAACTAGGTCCTTGAAAAGTCACCTTGCACTTTCTGCCTATGTCGCCATTAGTTCAGGAAAGTTTCCTAGAATCCTACAGACTCTGCTGGCTCTACCCATGCCTTAGTGTGCCACAGTTCTCGGGGTGCTGCAGAGTTGGGGTGCCATGGAATAGAGTTGAGGATTTAGTTCTACTTTGCATACTAGTGTACAATATACACATCCTTTAAAAAGTGTATCTGTAATAGCATCGTTCCCTAATGTGGGTTTCTGTTTCTATATTAACTCTAAAGCAAATGACAACAAAACCCCCAAACAAATCAGCTTATGTAGCATGCCTGGCTTCTGACACCATGTGACTTTCACAAGCTTAGTCTTCTCAAGGGACCTCAGCTGACACCAGTTGCATTGCTTAAACTGGTCTTCCCTCTATTTCCTTGTTTTTTAAACATTTCTTTTTTTCTTTAGCACAATTCTAGAAATTCCTGAACCTCTCCCATATTCTCATCCGGGCAGGAACAATTTCTTTCTTTCTTTCTTTCTTTCTTTCTTTCTTTCTTTCTTTCTTTCTTTCTTTCTTTCTTTCTTTCTTTTATTTTTTAGTTTTTTAAGACGGGGTCTCGCTGTGTAGTCTCGGCTGGTCTTGAACTATGTAGCCCAGGCTGCCTCGAACTCATGGAGATCCTCCTGCCTCAGCCTCCCTAGTCCTAGGATTACAGGCATGTGCCACCACACCCAGCGACAATTTCTTTTTCTGATGAACACCTTCCTTGGATATCTCTCTGAAGATATCTCCACAGCACCTTCTAATATGTACCATAGTTAAGTGCTCGTGTCTTCCTCCTAGACCATGGTCTTCCAGAGAAAGCAGAAAATATATCCATGTGGCTTACTGTGAATATTCTACAGCACACAGGTACAGCTAATACATACAGAACAAATGGCTGAATAAATGAAAATCTCCTTTGCAAAGCTACGAGCTCTCCCATTTAAAAATTACAAAATGGCCTCTAGAAATAGGAGGCAGCTTAAAAAACAACAAGCATGTAAAGTATTATAGTTCTGAATGTGTTAAAGCATTTTATTTACTCAAAGTATCATACCATTGGAAGGATTTATTCTCAGTTTCTTCTGATCTGGCTTTTGCTTTTCTTTCTTAAAATTAGAAATCCACAGACAATTGTTTTTATGGGAGTGAAATAAAGGAGGGAGATTTGGGAGAAGCAAAAATATAGAACTGTCTCCTTTTTTTTCAATCTAAAGCAATTACTACGAGGATAAACAGCTTCCTTCTTAATACAGCAATACCATAAATAACAATGAGTTCTTCATGTCCCAGCAGTATGAAGTGTGTAGGAAAGTATCAATGTTATATATCGCTGGTCGGGAGAAACGATTATTTACAAGTTAATTATTGTATAACAAGTCAGTTTTAGTTGCTGCGAGGTTAAAATAGCAGATTCAGAAAGATAAAGTATGTCAGCAGGTACATTAAAAATCTACATTACAAACAATTGTCTGAGAGAATTGAAAAAACAAGTTAGAAAAAAACCCAGTTTATTAAGTAATATCATATAAATAACTTGTTACAAAAATTGGCTTGCAAAAGGCATATTTACTCTTTGTGAGAAATCATTTTTTAAATTGCATTCTTTTCAAATTTATAAGTCTGAGAAAACAAAATAAAATAAACTAAGCTATTTCAAGGAATGCATATTTGCCACTTGACTACAACAAAAGGCCTGGCCACACTGAGCTACAAGGTAATTGTTTCAATTCCATTTTTCTAATACAGAAAACTTTCCCAGGTAAACTGTGAAGTCGTGAAAATCTCCATAACTAGAAATGTGGATGGAAGCTGAGCAGGGATTGCTTCCCTCAGGTATTCTTGCTGCTGAAGATGTGAATGATACCACGAAAAACAACATAACAGAGCGCTCCAACTAGTAAATCTTTAGGGGTGGCAACAGTTTCAATTTATACTTGGAAGTATTTTTAATTAAATACAATCAATACAAAAAAGCTTTTATTTTCTTCGGTTAAGGTCACAAATCACAGTAGGAGAATGCCAAATTGCCTTAGCTTGGTATTACTAAAGATGCACATAGCATTTATTATAAGGCCTATGTTGATGTAGTTTACTCTCAAAGCCATGAAAATAATCAACAAAACAGTACAGTGGGTTTGAAGTGTTCTTGTGTTTCTTCCGAGCAGATCCATTTTACATTTGCTACACGGCATTCCCCCGAATACCTAGTAATTCTATACATTTGATTCTTTAATAAACACTAAACTAATAGATCATAGAAAACTAAAAGCTGGTAGAAGGTGCCTCCAGATATATTTACATAAATAGCATAGTCTCACAAGAAAGACCAAGATCTCATTACAGTGGAGAGCTTTTTCTGCAATGCTGGGTCCATGCCTCATTTGTCAAATTAACCCCATTTGAGGAGAAATTTGAGTTTGTGGTCCATGGGTTTAAAAAAAAATGGAATTAAGCAACTTGTAAAAGCTCTTTTGAAATTAATCTAATAACCCAGTGGCTCTTCAGCTAAGTGCCTCCGTCCTGTCTGAAATATAGTGGGTAATAGCCTTTGTTTCCATCTGACCTCCTTTCTGCACTTTCATCTGCTGGCTCTGTCGGGCTAACGTTCCCCCCAAATTAAAGAATGAAAATGCATCATAAATAAGGTATTACAAAATAAGGAGTAGATTACAGATTGTCTCAGCAATGCTTAAATTAAATCGATGATGCAGAGACCATAAACTTTTAGCTTTAAAAATGAGCTATTTCTTTATTAACAAGTGTGTGAGTCAATGTATTTGCTTTCTAAGAGGGTATTGCTCTCTGCATTAAATGTGGTTGAGGTCTGGTATTTTTAGTACAGAATTATCCCTTTAGAAAATTATTCCATAAAGATGCCAAAGGGAGATTAAAAATGCTGCAACCATAATAGTCACTGAACTTTTAAGGAGACCATACTGTAATTCTGTATTCTCTGGAAAAGAAAGCTATTTGTCAAAGCTTAGGAAAGAGTTCATCTTCCTCAAGATCCACATGCCAAGTGTTAATCTTTCTAGTCTCACAACCTGATGAAGAAGGTTAGGCTGCAGTGCTAATTTAAACACAGCAGACTGCTTGGATTTTGAGTCCCTTGTCACAATGTCACATTTCAAAAAAGATTTCATCTAGATAAAACATAAAAATTAAAATCACACTAAAATGATCCTTTTCAGAGGATGTCTTTCAAAAATAGTGGGGATCATGACTTTTTAGACTGTTCTCCCAAAGTAATTACACCACTTCAAAACTACAGACTAGGATAAAAGAGCTTATTTGGTGGTTCTGTTCCTAGGGAAAATGAATTTAGTTGATAAGGGTAAGTACTTGATTTAAAATTTCAGTTTGTGCCTAGGAACCAACTTTGTTCTTTCCTTTCAGCTGCATATTTTTTATGGTGCTAAAAAGTACAGAATCTCAGAATGTCCAGTTGGTAGGTTACATATCTTTATCCCAAAGGAAATATCCATTTTGGGGCAAAGCATTTGATGTAAGATACTGTGCAACAATTCAAGATATCTAAAATTTATGTACTTGGAAGTAAGGCAATAGAAACATTACAAAGTTATTTTGGACCCACAAACTTTGGATGCTTCTAAGATATGGATTCAATTTTTAAGAACTTTTCGCACAACTTTTTAGGAGCTGAAAATGAAAACTAAGCCACATATTTTTATACTGTGTTAAATTGAATCACCAGCTTTGTTCCATCTAAAAATGGAGTAATTTCGTAGCTGAACCTTCCTTTATGCACCCAGACTATAAAACCAGGGAAGTTCCAAAAGAAATATGCCTAGACTTATTCTCTTATGATTTTATGAAACTATATTTCTTTCCTATTTGATTTATTTACTTACTTGGAGACACATATTTTCAGCAGAAAGTGGGTACAAAATGAAGGGGCTTTAAACTTAAACTTAGGTGCAATGAGTTAATTTTTAAAGTCATAGCTTAGTATAGGGTATATCTTAGTGGTTTAATGAAATACTTCTGCTTGAATAGATAGCAAAAAAAAAAAAAAAGCCAGAAAGCCTTTAATGTCCTTGAAATGATCCTGTACACAAAAGCAACTTCTTATCTAATAAATTTTTCATTTCCGTGATTAAAAACAGATATTAGAATTTTACTTCTTCCCACTGTCCTTCAACCTTCTCAACGTCAATATCTAAAATCAAGGCACAGACAATGTGAAAATTGAAGTTAAAGCTAACTTTCTGAAGGACCTAGGACTTCAGAAAATCTGCACATAGGATAGTGTTAAAGCCGATTTTTGGTGGAAGGGAAGTGAGGATGAGGAGGAGAATGATGGAACTGTCGTTTTTAATGTTTGTATGACGTCATGGAGTCTTTTTATAAGACATAACAAAAAGTCCCACCAACTTGATCCAGGAACATAGTACTAAATATTCAGTTCCAGGCTCGGAGTATCTAATTTTCTATAGTTTTAATTTATAATAGCTTTGGTGGTAAGAAGTTAACCAATTATTCAATAGTTATAGCAACCTGTTCTTGACACAATATGCCACGTTAAGGGTGAAATAAGATATCTCAAATGTTTCACTGTAGAACTACTTACTTTCACTTAGAAGGAAAAAGTCAAATTTACCTTGAAACATTGGAAATTGCTAGTGTCAACTCTCAGAAATTCCAATTAACACTAAAAGTTCAGAAGTATGACTTTTGATAATACTTGCCTTATGATGGGACTATTTTTCCTGGCTCAACTTGTTACATGACACAAAACGTAAAGATAGAGCACTCTTCAAATTTACCATAAATTTTGCGATTAAAGTGCTGTTCTATTGCTATAGATACCTAGTTCTTATTAATTTTACTAAGCTATCTTTTTAAACGTTTACCTGTGACTATAATACCTACTGACTCATTGCTGTGAAGCCCTCTTGTAACATTCTGTTTGCATTCCTCTATGTGCGTGTTTGTGTGGATGTGTGTGTGTGTGTCTGAAGAACTAGTAAAAGAAAACCCTAAAAGTTGGAAATAGCCCAAGCATGAAGCATAAAATACTTGTTAGTATACAGGACAGTCCATTACAATACAGGAAATCATTCAGGGAACACAAGGAACAATACAGTTGTAAAAATTTTCACTCTAACTCAAATTCCACATTTCTCTTGTTTTAAAGGAGCTACCTTTATGTCCTGTGTGATATGCCCATTTAAAACTTAACTAAACAATAGCGTGTTTCCAAACAGAAAATATGTGCTGAGATGACATTATCCCCAAATGGAAATGATACTAAAATTATCTCTAGAAGATAAACATTGATTGAAAATAAATCCCTAAGATTAATAAGTGAAGTCAACATATTCTTAAGCATATATTATATATGTACATAGAGCCTATTTTTAAAGTTTTCAAATGAGAATATTTTCATTACAGTACTTCGGAAATTTCTGGTGACTGCACAATGTAAGATTCTAATGATAAAAGTCATTAGAACAGCCATACGTAGTAAATGATTTGAACCTGCCAGAAGGATTAGTTCAGTTCAGCTGGGTCCCCTGGATAATAACTGACTACAATGCTAATTGCATAATTAGAGAAATAATGGATTGGATGGATTTTACATTACTTTTCTGTCATAGTTTGAGACCATTACTTATCATTAGTTCAGAGACAAGGATAGTAGGCTTGCTATCCTTTTGCCATGGAAGCAAAGTTATAAACAAGGAAAAATAGTAATACTTCTGAAGGTCAACTATCATTTTAATTACAATCTTAAACACTGTGTTGACGGAAATCCAAGTTGTATCTTTGTATCCATCTTCCAATCATGGAATATGTATGTTTATGCTGTGATTTCAGTGTTCATCTTTATCTGTTATGTTGTATATGTATATAGATGTTCCAGATGTGAGGGGCAGGGAATTAGGTTCAAATGTGGCTGGCTCTACACTCTTCCTTGAACTCCAAGAGTAGAATTTGAGCTTTATTTAATCTATCTTAACTAAGTGAAGTTAATTGTGTAAGAAGTTTCTGATGAATAAGAATTATTGTACTTCACTCTGCTACTTTCAGGTACAGTAGAATAATACTGACAACTACACACAAGGAATTAACATATGCCCAGAAAAAAAATCTATCAAGGACTTTTAAACAATTAGATTATTGGTCATTAGCCTACTAATAGTTGAAAGAATTTCAAGAGATCTGTGATACATTTGGTGGCCAAAACTTTAAAATATGCTAAGTATTTCCTTTGTTTACATTATTAGACATTTTCTCTTTCCCTTTATATGGTGCAAAGGCAATCTTTTGCATGCCCTATATGTAACACATTTTGTGTTATTGGCAAGGAATGATGTCTTCCATTTTTTGTTATTATCTTTGCATGTTACAATGTAATATGCTTCTATTCCTTAAAAGAAAAAGGACCTCCTGAAAGCATTTGTGGATTTGATATTTTGAGTAGCTGCTGCCAGAATAAGTTCTTAGAGCACAAACAAGACTGGCTGAATGTCATTTTAAATTCTTTGTGACAGAAATACATACCCTTACAACCTTTATGTAGTTTATTATCTCCTTGTGAGCTGATATAACAGGAATGACTCTCCAGTTGTTCCTTATTTTTTTTAAACTAAAATTATATCTTTGTCATTAAAGCACAACCCTTTATCTCATCAGCATGTGAAATGTACAGTTAGGGCAGTCAGCTGACCTGAGGCAATGGAGTGTCATAAAACGCCAGGTCAGTGGTAACCAGCATGTTCCAAACCCGCCCTCAGAGAAAAAGTGAAAATACAGCTCCCTGTCTGCTCCTCCAGTGCTTGCCTACTGGGCTGACTTGGTTAACTGGATGCACTAAAAAATAAAAAGTTGCCTCTTGGAAGCTCATAAAAGTGTACTAGAAAAAAGTCTCTAACATTGGATCCACATGGACTGCAGCCATTGGCTTTTGGAATGGGTACAACAGAGAACCCTTCACGGAATAGTGGATAAATAGAAAGAAATAGCCACTTCACATATTTCAGTGTCATACTGGGAAATGAAAAAGGCAACCGATTAGGAGTCTTTGTCGCTGTCCACCCCTCCATACATATCTGCCAGCTTTTTGAATCGAGGGCCCCAGTCACTAAGGTAATCATAGTCTTGATCTCCATCCGTGGTCACAGACTCCAGAGAGCTCAGGGAATCGGCCACTGAACCGGTGCCTTCGTAGGCGTAGGTGGCCAAGGAGTCGTATGGTGGGGCAGTGGGGTCTGTGTCATTTTCCTTTAACCTTTGGTTAATGAAATCTCTGACATCGGTGTTGTCACGAGCTGTTGGAGTCCGTTGGGGTAGAAGAAGAGCTTCAGGCACAATGTCCCTGCGTAATTTGTTGTCCTCCATGGCTTCAGGATTCCTCAGGGTGCCGATATCAAAGGCCTGGGTGTCTTCCTCTCCACCACCTTCATCGTTGTAACTGACAATGTTATCTCTGATGTCTTCTTTGGAAATGATCAAGGGCTCTTTCTTTCGCTGCCGCCTCAGAGCTGCGAACAGCACCACTGTCACTGGAAGCAGACAACAGAATAGAAAGAGAAGGGACAGTTAATTCACTGCCCAATTAATGCTGGGAAGAAACACCATACTCCAATGTGAAGTTCTGAAAGTGCTTGAGGAAATGCAGAGTTAACTTTTTACTTCTGTAAGGATGCATTTGCCTCCATCCATTTTCAAACCAGGATCCAAACAATGGAGTAAATATTTGAAAGGTTATAATTTAAATATATATACTTAAGGCTAAAACATCATCATATTTTGTCAGTAGTTTTTTTGGCTTTGAAATGGCACACTAGTTTCACGGGAAGTAAAACTAAAATAATAAAAAACTCAGCCACAGGGAAAATACTGCAATAAGAGTGCAAATTATGCCAAACACTTAAAATACTCTGAAACTGGTTATCAGGACAAGGCTGGCACCTTGGGGATGTGTGGAAGGGTTTGCATAACTCCACATCTAAAATAACTTTTGCACTATGCATTATTTTTTCTTTTTCTTGAAAAGGTGTAAAATTAATTTAAAACCCAAAGTAGAGATGTGAATGTTTGCATACAAAATTTTTCTCTATATAAAGAAATATCATTACAGATAATACCTGGAGAGGCTGAGATGCAGAAAGCCTTTTTGGACCTCAAGATCAGCCAATTTAAATGGGGGCAGATAATAGTACCCCTTCCATAGTATTCTGCCTGAACTAAATAAAATAAACGCGTCTAAATGAGAATTCTTTATTCTTCAAAGGTTCTCATTCTCTAGGTTGATACCCAGAATGTTTGCTTTTTTTATTTTTTCCTTCTAACACAAATTAGAGGCAAAGCAAGAATTGTGTTTAAATGGCTCCTGATTGTTCTTCACAGCTGGCTGGGTAGAACAAAGTTGGCTACCTGTAGAGAGACACATCTATCTACAAATGGACCTATGGGTGGGAAATAAGCATATAGCAACAGATTACAGGGAAAACAGCCCTCGTAGGCAAAAAATGCATTATTAAGCTAGGTTTCTCCAGAGGAGTTTATTTTACAGGAAGCACCAGTAATGTCTCTTTACTATCTCTCCCATAACACAGCCCAGTTCTATAAGTCATGAAAATTGAAATTTTGCGGCAGGATTTACAGAACAATGGCTTTTTAGTGGGTAAGTACATCTATCTGTATAATAATGGATGCCCGGATAGCCGTGTGCCTATATATTATAATTTCTGACATTAATAATATTAATAACTGTTTACATATTGAAAGATCTCTCTGTACCCATGACTGTGCTACATGCCTTCCAAACTGAATCTCAATTAATTATCATAATAGCCCTATGAAGAAAGTATCATCATTATAACCCCATTTTACATAAAAGAAAGTTAATGCATAGAAATGTCACATGTAAAAGCCATTCAAATCCAGGTCTGTTAGACTAAGACACTCCCATTCTTAACTGCCATACTTGAAAAGTATTTGGGTTACTGTCTATTGCCAAAAGAAATGTAATTTTGCCATTTTCCAGTGCATGGTTGTGACTGTTCACACTCTCCGCTGCTGCCAGAGAGCATCCTGATGCTTCATTTGTCACAAAATCCAGGATATCCATCCATCCTTTCAATAAATATTTATATAGTGCCTATGTGCCAGGTGTGGTTCTAGAGCCTATCAATGAAAAAACTGCATAAAGAGCCCTACTCTTAAGAGTTGGCAGGGGTGCATGGAATGGTGGATGGAGACAGAAAAATCAACAATGTGTAAAATAAAGAGGGAAATATTAGAAAGTGGTAAGTGCAATGTAAACAAGGAAAAGTGAAGAAGGAATAGGAGGACGGGGAACTTCTCTACATGTTCCAGGGGCTGTCCATGTTTTCTGAGGGGAGGATGCATCACTTAAGCAAAGATATGAGGGTTATCGAAGGAGTTATCTAAAGAGGAACGAGCTACAGGAGAGACCCCCAAAGTGTGTGCACTTGCATTGTTGGAGCAACAGCCAAAACACTCAGTGCCTGGACTAGAAGGAACTAAGGAGAGGACAAGAGTAGAGAAGGGCTATACCCCTAGAGGCCTTGGAGGCTTCTGTACCTCTGTCACCTTTACCTTGGTGGGTGGGAGAGGTGTGGAGGTGGAGACCTGCAGAGCTCTGGGCTGAGAGATGACCATGATCTATCTTTTATGCTGGTTTCTGTGTGACCATGACATAGATTTGCAAAACAGAGTTGTAAATAAGGACAGCCTTTGGGATTAGGAAATAGAGCCAAGCCAATTGTCCCTCAAAGAATTGAACTCTAATGTGCATGAGTTCTTTCAGTCATTTAAGGCAAGACAGCAGGTATCCACCACTTTTCAATTCTTCTCCAGTTTAAGGCACCCAGATCTCTTATTTTTAGTCCTATGCGTATATGGAAGGACAACTATCTAGAAGACAGAAGGCATATTCGAAAATTCAAAGGCATTTACTCACAGCTTAATTCTCCTACAGATAAAACTACCTACATATTTTTTGCTGTAATCATATCTGAACAGAATTTATAGTTGTCTAGAAGTGAGTTGTTTCTGAAAATTACCTTTTATAGATTGATTTCTAAGCATGTGGAAAGAATTCTAACACAGTGATACACCTCAAGGTGCCCTTGTCAGGGACTCAGCTTCCCTTTTCCTCACCCTCTTGGGGCCAGAGGATAGTAATAAAGCCTTTTTAGGGGAGGGGGTCATTGGGCAAATTTATGCTCAAATCTCATTGTAAAAGTAGAATACTGGCAGATCTAGGTTAACTTAAATGGTGTAACCTTTCTTAGCTTGTTTTAATCTGTAGAAGAGGAAGAATAATAGAATGCGCAGTGCTGTCACCAGGAAAGTTTTGTGACCTCTAAAGTGCCACAGAGACATGAGATGCAGTCGTTATTTGGATGTTTCTACTGTTTTATTTCTGTAAAAAACAAGTTCCATATGATCCATTTATATATTTAGTTATTTTTTGGTGCTGGTGCTGGGGATTGAACTAGGGCCTCATGCAAGCTAGGCAAGTGGCCCACTGCTGAGTTACATCTCAGGCTCTGGTCTGCTTTCTTAAATGCAGGTTTCTTCATACATCAATGAGCTTTCCTTCTCCGACAAGCTTTTGGGTTTGCTTTCACTTTCTCCAACTGTCCCATCAAAGTCTGTCCTGTCTTTCAGCCTGGAAATTGCTCTGCTGTCGATAAAGTGGCAAGGAACGCAGAGTGCAGCATTGAGGGGGTGAGATCCTAGGCTTGGAGCATAGTTCTACCACCCGTTACCCATGCGACTTCCCATCTTGCAGTCTCAGCCTTCATATTTAAGACACAGATAAATATATGCCAGGTGCCTCTGAGGAGTAGGTGAGATAAAGTTCCTTCACCACATCTAGCCTATTGTGTGACCCTCATTAAGGTTATGTACCATTTTCTTCATTTCTATCAGGTATGAGATTCCCAAGAGACTAAACAAGATGTGAAACGCACTGAAGCAAATTGGGAATAATGAAGAGATAATTAATTTTCTGGAGAAAGGGAATGAAAGGGGATGATAGAATGACTGACTTAGAATGAAGAAACCGCAGAAGAGAAAATGGATCGATGATAAGGGAAAGTAGGAGTCCCCTGTAGGAGAAGAGAGCTAGCTTTCTTCCTTAGAGCATAAAAAGAACCCATGCACTACTACTGGAGCACAGCAGTGCGAGCCCAGGACTTCTGAAAATACTCCTTTTTATCAGAAAGAATATTCATGCCCTTCCCTTCCAAACAATTTTATAGGCTTACAGCATTAGGAACCCTGAGCTGTCTTTGCTCACTCTCAGTTTTTATTTATCCCCATCTTAAAATACTTGCCCAAATTTTAGTTGATAAAGGGAATCACAGCTCTAAGTTGAATTTCAAGGTTTCTGTTATAATTAGCAACTTGGATTTGGAATGGGAAGCTCTTGGGCAGGGATCCTTCATCTTTCTTTTCTTGGAGAATTTTACTCTTCTTGGAGTGATTCTGTCTTTATTTTTTAGAAATTTTTTTCCCTGTTGTAATCTAGGTTAACTCTGACTTCTTATTTTTGTTTTTTCATTGTGTAAGCAAACTTTACAGGTCTTGCATTTGTTTTTGGAAGGGCCGCACTAGCTAATATTTGACTTCTTAGTTCACAAACAGTCAATTGCCCATTGAGCAATTTGAGCCCAACATTTTGGTTTAATTGGTTGGTTAGAGTTAAAAATTTCATTTGAATCATTGTTAGACATCAGTTTTCACTTTTATTGCATTTCTTCTGGATTCCAGGTTTGTTTCCTTAATCACAGAACTTATTTATCATTGAGAATCTGAAAATAATAGACATCACAGATGTAGTAACCTATGAAAGTAGTGGATAGATCAAAATGTTTGTTGGGTTAAAGAAGATTCCATGCTCTTATTTTTCATGTAGGAGAGAGAAAAGTCATCATACTCTTCTTTCCACTTGCCCATTGATCTCAAACTTTACCTTTGTAGAAAGAGCCTTCATCATACACTCCATGCTGGACAACTTTCACTCTTTAAAATTTAACATTATTTGCCAACTTATATATTAAACAACAAATGAAAAGGTCATACTTATATTGCCCTCAAATCCCCCTGAGATTTATTTCTAGTCTGATAGACAAAATACTCTTCCAGTTGAACAAAAGCAAAGACATGGGCAAATTTCACATCTGTTCATTCTCCAAAGCCATTTTCAAGCAAATGTTTGAACAACACAGATTCTCAGCGTACAACTCTACTCACCTAGATCAGGTTGTATGCCTTAATGGGGGAGGCAGAAAAATCTAGAGTGTCACAGTGACAGTGTGTGCCCCTCACCAAGGGGAGATAGGATGCAGGGAGAAGCAGTTTACCTAGTAGGATCATGATGCACAGAAGGATGGCCACCAGAGCCCCTGTGCTCAATCCCGCGGGGTGGATGAGGGCCTCCGCGTGGCAGGACTGCATGTTCCCATGGTGGTCACATGCACAGACCCGGACAGTCACTGTCCCAGTGCTGCTTTGAACTGGGTAGTCGTTGTCTGAAATGATCACAGGCAGGAGATAGGTGCTCATCTCATGTCTATTATAGCCATTTTTCCGAGTTAAGATTCCCGCTGTGTTGTCTGGAACCGAAAGCAAAGAGGTGAATGTATGTGGATATCACGTTGTATATTGAACCAATTGATGGGAATTGATAGACATAGATACACACACAGATATACATGCAGATCCCAGTAGAGACCCAGATAGACTGACAGAGAAGGTAACTTGAGCTCATTTACCTTTGTTGTCACGAATGGTAAAGTTTGAGCCACTGGTTGCTTCAGGGGCCAACGAGAAGGAGAACTGGTGTCCACTGTAAGGGTCATCCTTGTCAATGGCTCGTAGGGTCTGGATCAACTGAAATAAAAGCCATAACATTTTGATAACAGAAGTGTTTCTTATAGTTTTTTCAGTAAAATGTTTGGTTTTATGATGTTATGGCTTATGTTTAGATGTCCCCCCAAAGCTCATGTAGTCATAGGTGGGGCTTTTTTAAAGGTGGCTAGATCTAGAATGTGTGATGCTGGAATTGATTCATGATGAAATGCTAGGATCGAGGGCACTAGGATTAAGGGTGTGAGTGCTGCCTGCCCTAAGTAATGTGGATAAGATATAAGGGACAGAAAGAGCTGTGCATCCCTTGCTGGTTTTGCTATCTTCTGCCCATCATGAGCTCTTTCTCCTCTGTGATGCCTGTGTGCCATGCCACCCTGCCTTGGAGCCAGCCGATTATGGACTGAAACCTCTACAAACTTTGAGCTAAATAAACCTTTCATCCTTTAACTTGTGGGTATTGGGTATTTTGTCTCAGCAATAAGAAAAGTAATTAAGACATGTAATTGTTAATTTTAATTAAAAATCATAACCTTTCAAAAATTTACAAGAGAATCCATTCTACTCAAAGAACTGATGGGTAGAAAGCCATAAACAACAGATAATTCTTGATTGTGGGGAGTCTTTTGGGGTGTAGATGTTTAGCAGCAACACTGGTCTCTACCCACCAGGTGCTAGTAACACCCTCCTAAGTTGTGATAATCAAAAATGTTTCCAGACAGCACCAAATATCCCCAGGGACCCAAATTGCCCTGGCTGAGAAACTGTCAGAGTAATACAAAGCTATAAAAGCTCACAACAACCTTTGACAACATTGTAATTTAACAAAATGGAAGCACTCTTGGACAACCTTTTATAAATGTAGCCTTCACATGTACACAACATGCAGAAAACTAAAAAAGGAAATTAGCATATAAAACACAGTAACTTCAGCTTCCTACTTTTCCATGTACTTTAATAGTGCACTTCTATTTTGACAAACTGTAACATAATTTTTATATCATTGGCAGCAAAATCCTATTTCAGGTGGTGACAAATTGGATAAAACAGTAAAACATTCATGAATTTGTATTACTTATACAGATGGGCAATGTAAATAAGTAAAACTATGAAATATAGGCAATTATAAAATATGTTCCAGTTATTATTTTTGAGTACATATGGTAATTAAACTATCTGTTCATCAATAAAGATTTTCCCAATAATGCTGAGACTAACTTATTTTAATGAAAACTTAAGACTAATTTAGAATCAGGATCAGTCTTGGAGACTCACAAACTTCCAGTTCTTAAAAACTGTTTGTTCTCTTATGAAAGTTAAATAATCATCATGGCTCTTATTTATGGTATTAATCTCCTTCACATTCACTTCAAAGATAATTCAAAACTAGCCCTCAGCTCTGTGTATCATCTGAATTATTATAAGATCTAAATTAATCTTTCAATTTGAATGTACTTTCTTACAGAACTCACCTGATCTGCCTTTGCTTTTTCACAGACAAAGGTTTCATAGAACTCAGCAAATTCTGGGGCGTTGTCATTGACATCCAGAACTTTAATATATAGAGGTACTCGGCTACTTTGCTTTGGATTATCTGCCGCATTCCAAAAAGAAAGAAATAGCCATTTATATGTTGATCACCAATCCTGTTTAGACAACATGCACTCATTCATTCTCATTCATGCACAGATTCTCCAAGGACATTGAATACCAATGTGGGCACAAGAATGAAGAATTGGGCAATCTGGTATTTCTAGAGTTGGAAATACCTGCTAGAAATACTTATATGTGTTGATGCAATACACCTGCATACTGAACACTATGGTGACATCAAATAAGGAATGCTATTTTAGAAGTAGATTTGTAAGGAGGCCAAGGACACAGGCAGATGGGGAAAAATATGGACAAAAGGAAGAAGACAAATGAATAGACAGACCACCAGGAAACCAAAGGATTGTTCAGGGTCTTAGTTTTTTAGTTTGAAGATGACATCATGCTAAGAACTTTGCTATAGGAGTTTGTTTAATTTTAGAAACTTATGATGTAGATACGTATGCTGTCCCATTTTATAGATGAGAAAACAGAGGCACAGAAATTAAGTAATTCATCTATTTTCACAGACATAGTAAGGAGTTGAACCTAGGTTCAAACTTGGGTCTGTCTGACTCCAAAGCCCAGGGTTTTCATCTAGAATAATGATAAGCAGAGTCAGTGTTTGAAGACCTGGGATAAATGAAATATTTTGGTTGATGCTGTGGTAGCCTCCTGGGTAGCTGGAAGGCAGATTCCTAGTGTAAGGATCAGGAATTGGAATCTCCTCCCTTGCTCTCTTCATCCACTTCACTCACATGTCTGTTTATTCACTTTACAAATACTTAGTGACCATCTGATGTCTAATATGTGCTAGGTATTATCTGGGATGCTGGGACTTACAGAGAACATAACAAAGATCATGTCTCCTAGGGATTTAGTCTAAGAGTGAGATAGACAAACTATGTACACGTAAGTATATAATGCACTAGGTAGTACAAGCTATGGAGACTTTAAACAGGAAAAAGGGAAGGAGAAAGGTGGATGTACTGTTCTGAATGTACGACAGGGACAGGTTCTCTAATGAGACACCATTTGCCCACTAACATGCCTGAAGAGGAAGATTAAGCCATGGGACTATTTCTGGCTTTCCAGGGAGAGGAAACACAAGAGCAAAGGCCTTGGAGTGGCAGTGAGTTGTTTTGTACAAACTCTTGGTTTCTGACACATCAAAGGTAGTTAAGAAGTTTCAACAATAAGATTCTTTCAATGTATATGCTCATTTGTTTCATTTATATTAATAGTTTATCTTAGTTCATTGGAAAGAAAGTTTGTGTTATCTGTCACTTTTTTGTAAGAATCTTTTTGGTTTATGTCTTGTACTGAGTACTTTGAAGGTAATGATATACAGTATAATAGCTATTGTTATTCTCTTATTTGGTTATGAAAATTTGTTTTATCTTTTCATAAAAAACAAGGTTCTTAAGATCCCTTGCATCTAATATTTTTCTTATACCATCTCTCTTATGTTAGAGCAGCTGATTATGAATTTTAAAATATCTTAATCACTAATATTCAAATGTGTCACAGAAAATTCAATCCTAAAAGAATTTTATGCATGAACTCTCTGCCTGCTACTATGTCTTCAAGATTTCTACCTACTTTCTCTTCCAGTATATTTAATGTTTCTGTTTTAATATTTAGATCTTTGATCCATTTTAACTTCAGTTTACTGCATGGTGATAGACATGGGTCTAGTTTTAGTCTTTGGCAGGTAGAGAGTCCGTTTTTCCAGCACCATTTATTAAAGAGGCTATCTTTCTTCCAGTGAAAAAGTTCAGCCCCCTTGTCAAAGATAAGGTGGCTGAGTTGTTTGTAGTTGTGTCTGCATCTTCTAATCTGTTCCACTGGTCCTCAAGTCTGTTTTTTTTTTTTTCCCAGTACCATGCTATTTTATCACAGTAACTTTGTAGTATAATTTCAAGTCAGGGATTGTGATGCCTCCTGCCTTGCCTTTGTTGCCCAGAATTACCTTTGCTATTCTAGGTCTCTTCTGCTTCCAGATGAATTTTAGGAATGTTTTCTCTAGTTCTGTTAAGGTATGTTAATGGTATTTTGATCAGGATTGCATTAAATCTGTATAACAACTTTGGGAGTATGGCCATTTTCACTCTGTTGGTTCTTCCTACCCATGAGCAAGGGGTATCTTTGCATTTTCTGATATCCTTTTCGATCTCTTTTTTCAGAATACTATAATTTTCATGGGAAATACTTCAAAGAATCAACAACTGGGATCTCATCTCATTAAAAAGCTTTTGCACATCAAAATAAATCATCAAAGAGAGAAAAGACAACACACGGAGTGGGAAAAACTTTGAGCCAACTGTCCCTCAGGCAAAGGACTTATATCTAGAACATATAAAAAATTGAAAAAAAATCAGACTCCTCAAATTCAAAGACCCAATCCAAAAATGGGCATCTGAGATGAACACACACTTCTCAGATGAAGGAATACAAATAGCAAATAAATATATGAAAAAATATTCATCATTGGTCATTCAAGAGATGCAAATTAAAACAACACTGAGATTCCATCTCACTCCAGAAAGAATGGCTATCATCAAGAAATCAACCAATAGGGCTGGTGAGATGGCTCGGTGGCGTATGCGCCTGCCTGGCAAGCGTGAGGGTCCGAGTTCGACTCCCGGATCCCACATACTAAAAAAGGGCCAGTGATATCGCTCAGCGGCACGAGCGCCTGCTGGCGCGCGAGATCCTGAAGTCGATCCCCAGTACCCACAAAAAAAAAAAAAAAAGAAAGAAAAGAAAACCAATAACAAATGTTGGAGGGGCTGTGGGGAAAAAAGAACACTTCTCCACTGTTGGTGGTAATGCAGACTGGTGGAACCAGTATGGAAATCAGTTTGGAGACTCCTCAAAAAAACTAGGATTAGAGATCCCATTTGACCCAGCTATTCCCCTTCTGGGTATTTTCCCAGAAGAATTAAAAACATCATACCACAGTGATATATGAGCACCCATGTTTATAGCAGCACAATTTGCAACAGATAAATCTTGGAAACAACCCAAATGCCCATCAACTGAGGAATGGATAAAAAAGATGTGGTATTTTTATACAATGGAGTAGTACTCAGCCATAAAGAAGGATAAACTTGAGACATTTATAGGGAAATGGATGCAATTTGAGACCATACTCATAAGTGAAATAAATCAGACTCGCATGTGTAAACATTGTATTGTCTCCCTAGTGTAGGAAGCTGAAAGAGTAAATAAGATCCAAAATATACAATAGATACTGTGAAATGGGAAAGAACTGTTCAAAAGGAAAGAGAAACTGGGATGGGGGAAAGGAGAAAAGAAGGAAGGGAAAAGGAACAAAAATAAGAATATATATTTATATACATATATATATATATATATATATATATATATATATATATATTAGTTAAGATAGTTATACTACTAATTGCTACTAGTTCATTGAAAAGAAAGGTTTGTACCTATATTGTTTGATCAATTTTTCATGCCTATATCTTGTAATATGAGTAACTACTTTGAAGATAACAATACGCACTGTACTAATCGTTGTTACTCTCCTACAATCTTGTTTTGAAATTTTGTACCATTGTTTTTATTTTTTCTTTAAAATTAAAAAATAAAAGAATTTTAAGCATAAAGCTTAATATACTTATGAAATGACTACTTCAGTTAAAAATAAAATTTATGATGTTTTGAAAAATGGTTCTTTTCAAAAGAAAATCATTTTGTAATTTTCAAGCTTTAAGGATGCATTGTTATTGGTATACTCACACCAATCCTTGGCATAAATTCCGAAGAGCAAATTCTTATCTAACAAATCTCTAATGAGGTGTCCTTATTGCTATAAAAGAGCAATGCTTCATTTTGCCTGTATTGGTTATTTGCTATTCCACCCAATATGCTTCAGCTACTTCAAATCTCATGAGTTATGTTGACAAAATACAACTGTAATAAACCATTTGATACGGAATATCTCACACTAGATATCCAACAGAGATAAAAATGTTTAGAACTTTTAAAATTAAAAACAAAACTAAAAAGGCTATAATTCAGAAGCCTATTTTTAACATTAAAATATTATTTTAAAATAGTTTTTCTTTTATGTGCTTCAGCCCCTGCATTGTATTTACAATTCACATTAATTTTCATTGACTATAATCATTTTATTTGAAGTGTTCTTCTGACACATTTTTTTTCTTTGCCTTAAATTTCATGGAGAGTACCACAAAATTTATTCTAAACATTTTATTGATTACTTGGTGGTTTGTATTGCTCACTTTGATGTACTATGGAGAAATGATAATTGTGTTTCTTTATTCTGTAAAGATTTGAAAATAGAAATTCTATAGAAAGCTAGAGAATGAATATCCAAAAGATTTCTAAACAATGTCTACCTTTTAAAGATATTTGGCCCCTCTTGTCCCCTGCTCCCTCACACAATGTCTGAGGGCCCATTTTTTCCAGTTGTTTCTGTAATGCTGTAATTTATAAGCATTTTGGAATCAAATCCAATAAGTGCAAATTTAGTCTCATTTGAGAGATGTATTCTTATTTTATTGTTTCCAAACTGGAAAACTTGCAAGATTGCCTGCTCATTTAAGAATGAACTAACACGTATTTAGTAGAGATATTACTGCAAATCATTCAGGGCTCTTCCCCTCACTAGGTTTTGAGCAGGACCATCAGTATGTGGTAAGGGGTTCCAGCCATGATCCACCAGCCCTTCTGAGACACTTGCTCCACCAGTCAGGACAGTAGCCGCACTAGATTGGACTCACTGATCTCCGTCGCTATCACTGTGATGTTGTGCCACAGCAGTGTTTCCCGGTCAAGAAGTTTCGATGTAAAAATCGAACCATTTCCAGAGTCAATGTTGAATATTCTGTCCATATCTGTGTGTCGATCAACAGAGTACCTGAAAATGCAGAGTAGAATGTAAATAGGCTTTCCTTGCATTTCCTATTCTCACATCATAATACTATTCCCAGAACCTGTTATATTCATGTTCTCTACTTATAGTGCATATTTAAATATCAATAACTTCATATTAAGCAAAATATTCTGAGAAATTAGATCTCTACAGTTGAGGCCCTTGTCATAAACTCAGTAGACAAGTTGCATGATTTTGAGGATCACTACTATAGTTTCTTTTTCTTTTTTATTTTAAAGAGAAAAAATATAGAACAAAATTTCAAAACAACATAATAGGAGGGTAACAATGGTTAATACATTCCGTGCTTTATGTTTAAATTAGTTACTCAGGGTACAAGATATCAGCATTCAATTGTCCAAACAATATTAGCACAAACCCTTCTTTTCAATGAACTAAGAGAAATTAATAGTGTATCTATCTTAACTGTTTTATATATATATATTTTTTCTGCTTTTCTCTTCCTGCTTTTCTCCATTCCCCCATCCCAGTTTCTCTTTCCTTTTGAACAGTTTCTTCCTGTTTTGCCATATCTATTGTGCATTTTGGATCTTATTTACTCTTTCAGTTTCTCACACTAGGGAGACAATACAATGTTTACACATGTGCGTCCAGTTTATTTCACTTATGAGTCTTTTCTTGAGTTGCATCCATTTACCTATAGAAGTCTCCAGTTTATCCTTCTTTATGGCTGAATAGTACTCCATTGTATAAAAATACCACATCTTTTTTATTCATTCCTCAGTTGATGGGCATTTGGGTTGTTTCCACAATCTAGCTACTACAAATTGTGCTGCTATAAACATGGGTGCACATGTATTGCTGTGGTACGGTGTTTTTAATTCTTCTGGGAAAATACTCAGAAGGGAAATAGCTGGTATAGTTTCTTTTTTTAAATGTGAAATTTGCATCAGTTGTGCATAGTAATTACTATGTTTTTAATTCATGCTTATAGAACCTCAAGATTTTAATGAATGTGCATTTGTGTGAACATATAGGGTACTGATTATTTTTCTACTATCCATTTTATTTTTAAAATCTTTCATTTGAAAGAAAGAGAAGATAACTAGTATGGCTGAGGTAAGGAAGGAGGTGGGGAGGGGTGATGGGAGGTGGGGAGGGAATCGCCAGAGTCCAGACTGCAGAAGGATGAGCTGGTCATGGGAGGAAAGGGAGATTTATTTCATTTTTTATTTTTATCTGCAAATATTTTATTTATTTTAAAATTTTTATTAGTACATGTTTGCAGTAAATCCTGATTTATTGTGGGAAGTTGGTACAACACAACTTAATTCTTTCTACTTCCCCTCTCTTCCCTCATCCTGCCACCACTTCTTGATCTGTCCCCTTCCCATTTGCAAAAGATCTATCTTCCTGATTCTTATTGTCTTTCTTTTATTTTGCTTTTAAATTATTTATACTTTGGGTTTCTCACATAAGTGAAACCATGCAATATTTAAGCTTGTATGTCTGATTTATTTCATTTACTATTGTGATATCAAGGTGCATCCATTTTCCTACAGATGACTAAAATGTATCCTTTTTGGCACAGTAGTACTCCACTGTGTATAAATACCACATTTTCTTTATCTATTCATCTATTGATGGACACATAGGTTACTACCAAGATTTAGCTTTTATGAATTGTGCTGCTATAAACATGGGGAATGCATGTGTCACTATAATATGATGTCATTAACTTTTTCAGGAAGATACCCAGAAGGAGGATAGCTGGGTCAAATGGAATTTCTATTTTCAGTTTTTTGAGGAATCTCCATTCTGATTTCCTTACTGGCTGTACTAGTTTACATTCAAAGGTGGGATTTATTTTAAGCACAGTGCAAATCTACTAAAGTATTCCAAGCAGCCAAGTGTCAGAATTTAAATCATTTAACAAAAATCCTTGGTTAAACTGAGAGAATGGTTGGATGGTGCTGTTATAAGCTTATGAAAGAGGAGTGAGAAATAGTATTTAAAGACGATCTTAAGTTTCATTTTTGATATGTTGAATCGGAAGTGCACAGGAAAGTCTGGGAGGAGCTACTTGTTCTGAAGATCAAGATAAAGATCTAGACTGACAGCTTAGATTTCTATTCAACTGTTCAGGAAGCAAACATCCAGTGAAGGATGAAAAGTGCTAAAGATGGAGTCACCTACTGAACTCATAGCAGATATTTATGAGGACTAGAACAGTGCCTGGAACAGATAAGAACTGCACAAATATTCAAGCATGAGAGTATGGATAAATTCAAAGGAGACCAAGAGCAGTGTCTTAGGAGCCAAAGAAGAAATGAGTCATCAATCCTGAAATTTTTTTGTCATCTTATTTATAAATTTGTTACTAGTTTTAATTAATTAATCATTTTGGTGACTACTTCTTTGAATAGCCATGTAAGGGGGAAATTATATATGTATGTTTATGAGCAAAGAGCATCAAAGAGAAAACTTTGAAGAAAGTTGATATGTTAAAGACATTAGAAAAACAATTGACCATTTTGGCTGGAGTCTCAAAATTTATATTATGATAAGAAGTTTAAAACATCATTTTAGTAGAAATATAAAGTAAATGACCTATTTAGTCAATCCCATGTGGAATTACTATGATTGCTATAAGAAAAGTTGTTACTAATTTAGAATAGTATACCATGTCCAAGATTCTATTTCAAGGAATTATTTTTGTTTAAAACATAAGTAGTGAATTATAATGAGTGATACATTTTGTCTTAATAAAATTTATTTTTGTTATCTAGCAAGTGTCTAAAGGAAATAGACATTCAACTACTGTAGACTATTTAAAATTGATTTTAAAGAGAATTAATAAAGTTCACAGTGGGTATATATAAAGTTACATGGGAATTTTAGCTTTCAATGTATATAAGCTAATTTTATATTATCAAAAAGCTTAGAACAGGTGAAAAAGCTATTGTTTTTGCCATTTCTGTTGTGGATCACCATTTATTAAGAATTTAGGCCACAACACTGAACTTATTTGATCACCTCTCTTCATTTTTAATTTGAGAATGATAAATATTTATAATGCAAAGTTAATTACAAAAAAGGAAACCTCAATATTCATAAGCTTTATGAGAAATTTAATAATTTAACCTAAGAACATATTTTTGCTCATGAAAAATGTCAAGCTCCAGAAGTGCTGCTTAGTGCTTTAATAAGCTATTTTGATTATATACAGCAATAATCTTTATCGTGCTTTGTCTCCTTGCCTCCTGCTTTTAAATTATAAGTTTTACAAGTAATCACATTTTCACATCAAGCCTTGAAATAAAGGGTAAGTGGTAAGGAAGTTTTAAATTGAAGGCAGCTTTAAGTTTTAAAGAGAGATTAACTATTTAGAAAATGCCAAAAATTTACACTATTTTTCCCTAATTGGAAAATTAAAAAATTACTAGAAAACCTAAACTGTCTGCATTGTTTAGGAAAGATACTTGCATACAAAACCTTATTTGCTTTTTGTTGTTTTATTTCATAGCAATTTCAATTTTTATTAAGGATATTTACTGTCCAATAACATTAATTGTAATCATCATCATTAGAAAACAAGGTAATCAGTTCTGTCATGGTTATAGCAGATCATTGCACTAGGGAGCTCCTTTTTAAAAAATTTTAACCCTAGGACTTTATTGTATTCTATGATTAAATAATCTGTCTTCTAATATATCCTTAAGTCAGGGAGCTTTGTGGGTTGGAAAAGGAAGTGTGTTTGGATGAAAAGTTTTCATAGTAGGTATTTATAGTGGCATGAGATTCTTTCATGGATATCGAAAGGAATTTGTGATCAAAGTTTTAGAAGAAAATTATTTTGTGATTAAGAAATTAAACATGGCTACAAAATAATAAATTGATTTTTAGGGAAGAATTCTCTTAATTTATCACCTCACATATTGTCTAGCACCTAGGTGTTCAATATTTTTGTCTAGAATAACCTGAAACTATGTATAGATTTACTTTCCTAATATGAGGATGTATTTTATCCTATGAAAGTAATCATTTGAACATGCACTTATATACCAATATATCTATGTGTATTTCTGGCTTTAAATCTATATCCACATATCAAATCCATATGTACCAAGGGAAGGCTGGCAGGAAAAAACTTTAAAATTAACTAACAGCCAACCCAATCTGACAAGCTAACTACTTCCTTTCATAAAACATAAAATAATGCAGTGGGTAAAATGGTATTTGGTATAAAAAGTAACAGAGATATAGAAATATAGCCTAAATTTTCAAAAGACATTATCTCTTCAAATCCAAAACATGTTGATCTATCAAAGAAGTAATTGAAGCTCATATTTGTAAACTTCTAGCACTAACACTTTTAAATTGTACTTGATGCTGACTTGCCAAGATGTTTTCTGTATGCAGTTAGAACAAACTCCAAGTGAGAGAATAGTTGTGAAAGTAATTAAATTATTTGTGCTATTTAAGCGAAAGCTACACTTCATTTTCCTTATCAATAACATCAAGTATAGAGAGAAATACTTGATCCATGGAATTAACATGTTGCTACTTTGGGCTGACCATAGTCCAGTTCAAGTTGTCAAAGATATTCTAGTAGCCTGATAATTGAGGAGTCTATCTGCCCATTGATTGAAAAATACTTCCTGAAAGTAAGCCAGGCACTTCTGAGTTTTAGATGTGGTACTATCACAAGGTTTCATTGAACAAAGGAGACTCAATGGCTAAAATGTTAGAAAACAACTCCCCCCACTCCCCAGCATGCATTTGTGGAATCACTGGCAAGAGTTCCTGTAACTTTTCAATCTGCTTGTTTTATTAATGGGGAATATTTTGCACAATGGCATTCTGGTTTGCACTTTTCTCATTTAATCAACGAGGCTACTGGCTGAAGTCTGGAGGTTGGTTGACTCCAGCAGCTTCATAAAATTCCACAGCGCTCAAACCATCAGTGGGGGCCAGTGAGGTAGCTCAGCGGCATAAGCGCCCCCCTGGCAAGCGCGAGGTCCTGAGTTCGACTCTTGGTACCCACATACAAAAAAAAGGGCCGGTGATATCGCTCAGTGGCACGGGCACCTGCTGGCGCGCAAGGTCCTGAGTTCAACTCACGGTACCCACAAAAACCAAAAACCAAAAACCAAAAACCAAAAAACAAAACCATCAGTTGTCCCAAAGAGCAATGCAGCTTTCTGGCAGCATGATTACAACTAAAGTGTCAGGAAAGTACGGGGAAAACAGAGTGAGCTTATAGGATATAAATTTGTATTTTACTTTATTAATTTCCACTGGATTTCACAGACATAGCATGAAATACTTCTTATTTCTATTTGCATCTATAAGTGGAAAAGTCACGCATCTGAATAGAGACTAACGCTGTCTCTATTACATGATAGGGTCTTCCAACACTTGAGAAATAGGCTCTCAAGCCCAGTGTCTGGTTTGTTTCTCCATTCCACTCTCTGATAAATCTTATTTTATTTTATTGTATTTTAAATTTTTATTTTAAAGAGAAAAAATAGAACAAAATTTCAAAAATAACATAATAGGAGGGTAACAATGGTTAATACATTGCATATTGCTATTTTTAAATTATAAGATATTACTTGTAATTTTATTCAGAGTACAAGAGTACTCAGAGTACAAGCGTTACTCAGAGTACAAGATATCAGCATTCAATTGTCCAAGCAATATTAGCACAAACCTTTCTTTTCAATGAACTAAGAGAAATTAGTAGTGTATCTATCTTGTCTTATATATTTAGATATTTTTTTCTGCTTTTCTCTTCCTTCTTTTCTCCATTCCCCCATCCCAGTTTCTCTTTCCTTCTGAACAGTTTCTTCCCATTTTACAATATCTATTGTACATTTTGGATCTTATTTACTCTTTCAGCTTCTCATACTAGGGAGACAATACAATGTTTACACATGTGCATCTGGTTTATTTCACTTATGAGTATGGTCTCTAGTTGCATCCATTTACCTATAAAAGTCTCCAGTTTCTTTGATAAATCTTTTTTTTTTTTTTTTTGTGGGTACCGGGGGGTCGACCTCAGGACCTCACGTGCCAGCAGGCACCCATGCTGCTGAGCGATATCACTGGCCCCTTTTTCGTATGTGGGTTCCGGGAGTCGAACTCGGGCCCTCGCGTTTGCCGGGTAGGCGCTTAAGTCGCTGAGCCATCTCACCGGCCCGATAAATCTTAAAACATAGAAAAATCTTAAATCTTTAAAAAAAGACCTGGGCCGGTGAGATGGCTCAGCGTCATAAGCGCCTACCCGGCAAGCACGAGGTCCTGAGTTCGACTCCAGGTACCCACATACAAAGGAAAAAGGGGCCGGTGATATCACTCAGCAGCACAAAGCACCTGCTTGCAGGCGCGAGGTCCTGAGTTTGACCCCCGGTACTCCCCCCCAAAAAAAACCTGAGGCCATTTAACTGCATCACCTTTGCTACCTCTATGCAGGAAGTAAACTTGCAGCTTACCTTATGTTTTTTTTTCTTTAAAATTTTGTATATTGTAGGTTTACACTACTGCTAAAATAATATTTGTGCACTGAGAAAGGAGATTTAAAGGTTCTGTTTGGGGTAGGTTTTCACGAACCGTGTTATTGGAGAAAAAGTGGATTCCTCTTTTTCTTATGTGCAGGTGGCTATTTGAGTATACATTACTGAGACTTAGGAAAGAGATGTTGCAGAAGTGTGCTTACTTGATGGGATTCCTGCTGGCATCTGGATCTTGAGCTGTGACTGAACCTATGGTTGTGTTTATCTGAGCATCTTCTCTTATTTGTAGGATGTAGGCTATTTTGCTGAAGACAGGTGGCTCATCGACATCTTCCACTACGATTCTCACCGTGGCTGAATCTTTGAATGGACCCAGGAATTGAAATCGAGTTTCTACACGGGGATTGGAGGCTTCTACCTTGAGGGTGTACACTTTCTTCTTTTCAAAGTCCAAGAGCTTGGGAAGGAAAGTGACATATTTAAAGCAGGCAAGATGCAGAGTACCAATTCATGAACTTTTTTTTTTTGTGTGTGTGTGTGTGTGCAAATCTCTGATAAAGAAATGTAATTGTTGCTTACAGAAATCATTATACATTCATTTGATATTAGGCTCGAGAAAGTAAATATAGGTGTAATTAATTTTTCCCTATAGTTTAGACCATTAGGAGGCAAATGGTTATGCAATCTATGGAGGATTTCAGATGCCACACAACCCTGACGAAGTGTGGATCGGAACCATGCCTGCCGTTCATTAAAGTGGGTGCTGAGGTGCTAAGCCATCATACATGGCAGGAACAGAGGTGGAAGCAAGAATCTGTTACAGCTTAACCCCCTATTTTAAGAGAATCCTTGTGTTGATTAGAGGGGGTCACCACGGGAAAGTTGGTAGCATGTAGTAGATTATTCTGTCAGATGTTCCCGCATCAGGCTTTAATTGTACCTACTGTGTTGAAAACTTGTCAATGCCGGGGCCCTACTCTGGTCCACTAAATCAAAATACTGTATATGGGGTGGGAATGGTGACACCTCCCCAGGTGACTAAGGTGTGGCTAGCTTTGCATCACGATTTCTTCTTCCTTATTCAAATAAAATAGGTTAAAATTTATTTTGCTTGAGTTAATAAAATATTCTGAATGATATCCTGATAAGGGAATTGAGTTTTTTATTTGCCAAAGAAAGGAATGATTATGGTTGTCAAAGATCTTTAGGAAGAGTCTCTTTGCTTTTGGAGACACGGTGAATCCAAGTGCTTATTACTGACTTTCAGTTTTAGATGATAATATAACAAGGCTCGCCAGAAACAGAATTAATCGAGTTGTTAGTGAATGTGATTTAGTTGGCTAGGCAAAATTTCGGTTTGAATCTGATAAAGCACCAAGAAAATTAAAAAGGTTAATGCAGACTAATGGGTTTCCTAATTACATTATGGTATAAAACAGTGGTTTGAGTGTCACTGAAACATGCTTTATTATGTTTCCAGATATTAAGATACGTTCTGAAGAGGAGAACTTTTCTTGCTATTTGCATGCACCTGTGCTTATATTTATTAGTAAACATAACAGTGTGCTAAAGGAGGCAGCAAATATTATACCACATATGATCAAAGGGAAATCATTAAAACATTAACCACAATTAATATTTTTAGCCTTAAGGCACCAAATTTATTATTGTTTTTTAACTTTTATCACACTTTGGTATACTCCTCTGTAGTACTAGGAGATTTTGGTGGTAGATAATGCATAAGCACATTGGTGAAAACAAGAATTTAACACATAAAAGATTTATTATCATGGTGTTTCAGAAAGTAGCTAAAAAGTCACAGGAAATTCATATTACTTCAATCTGTGGTCTTTATATACCCTTTCTTTCTAATTCAGGTCATCTCGATCACTCCTTACATTATCCTTTTTGCTTTAAAGTGAGCATCACAATATGTAGTTATGCATTGGTGTGTTTATTTACTTCCTTCCTTGTTTCCTTCCCTCCCTGGTCTGCAAGTTCTAGGAGGGCAGAGGCCTCTGTTTTAAGTGCTGCTGCACCTCCAGCACTCGGAGTAGTGTCTGGGATTATCTGTTTATCCACCGTTCATTGATGTTATTTATTTCATGTGTTTTAATGTGTATCATTTGTTTACATTATTTACTTAGGCAAAAAAATCTGTTTAAAGTATAGAATTAATGAATATATAACATTGTGTTGGAGCTGTAAAGACCAACCCATGATATCTCAGCCTTGAATTGGGGTTTTAAAAAAAAAAAATTGGGGCCGGTGATATCGCTCAGTGGCACGGGCGCCTGCTGGCTCATGAGGTCCTGAGGTCGACCCCCCGGTACCCACAAAAAAAAATTGGTAGAATTAGAATCTAAAGGAAATGTTTATGTGAGATGTGAATTGCCCCGTGGTAACCTGAAAATGGATCAGAGAACAGTGTGTTTATTCACATGATATTGAAGAAATAGCATTACCTTTTTGACAGTTATAATCCCTTCCTGGGTTTCCTGGTCAGTGATGACATCAAACATATCCAGTCCCTCACCGTCTGTGATACTATACACAATTTCGGCATTTTCTCCTACATCAGCATCGCTGGCTTTGATCCTGCCAATTGGTGTACCCGGTGGAGAAGATTCAGGAGTTTTGAATTGATATGTACCTATTAATCACCAGACAGACATGAGTCAAACACAGACTAATCATACTCTATCGTCCTAAACTAATCCCCCTTTCCCATGAGGGATATGTTCCTAGCCCCTCATGGATGCCCGAAACTGGCTAGTGCTAAACCCTATACACTGTATACTATGTTTTTTCCTATACCATACATACCTATGATAAAGTTTAATTTATAAGTTAAGCACAGTAAGAAATTAATAGTAACTAATAATAAAACCTAGGACAATTATAACAATATGCTGTAATAAAAGTTATTTGAAACGTGAAATGTTAATTTCTAAAATATTCTTTTTAATACTTTTGGACTGTGGTTGACAATGGGTAAGTGAAACTGCAGAAAGTGAGACCATAGGCAATGGGGGACTATGGTGAAAACAAAACCCACTTTCTAACAGTCCTATAAAACATCATCATGGATTGAAGCAGATTCGTTCTTTCTTTAGAAGCTCATTCATTCTTCAAAATAATGAATGGGCTCCATTCTGCTTATGTTGTGGCTACTATGATTGTTAGGAATATTTCTTCTATTTCATGACTTATCTCCTTGCAAAAAGAACTTTTTTTTTTGGTTCCATAAACAGGCTTCCAAGTTCATGGTGTGACTGGGAGACTGACTGAACTGCTTGAGGAGTGGGCAGAAGGTTTTGAAGCCTTCTCTGAATGTAATCTAAGAGAAAGAAGAGAGAACTTAATTGGAACTTAGACTTGAAGCCAACCAGGTATTCTTTAAAAGATTTTTTTCTGCCACCGCTCAGACTAGCAGAAGGTGGAAGTAAATTATAGTAATTTGGACTACATATAAGTAGACATCCTTTTACTCAAATGGAGAACTACATCTGGTTGCAGAGTTAGGGATATAGGTAAATATACTCTGTGATAAAGCTCTTTTTTTTTTTTGGATAATTCTTTTAAATTTTGTTACAATATTTTTTTATGCACAGGTTTCTTCCATACTTTTATTACTAATTCAAAACCTGTACAGTATTTTATAGATAAACAATTTTGTTATTTCCTCATGTTGCAAAATTAAGGAGATTACATGTAAGTTTCAGTTTAAGTCTGACAGGGCAGCATGTAATTAGAACTAAACAAGATAAAGTAGTAAAAACAAGTTTTTCTATTCTTACTCATTACATTTTGTCAACCATTCATATGAATAGTTTGAAAAAAAAACAGATTGTGATACCACAAAAGTATAGGTCTTTCATAATATTAATTCCCTGAATATTGGCTCATTCTTGGTAAAATGATAAAATAGGTTATGTTTCTCCAATGCATTCAAGCCCCATTTTTAGGGCTTCTTGCCTCTTTCTATATTCTATGTCCTTTTGCTTTAGCACGTTGTCTGGCAGCAAGTCACAGGCTATCTGAGGAAAGGGTAGAGTGACTGACAGAGCCCTGCGGTGCCAAGGTGCTGGAGAATCCTAACGGTATCATCCCCCACCCCCAGCTTTCCATATTGTTTATGGGCAAAGTAGTGGTTATCCTGATATTTTCAGGCCTCTGTGGGAGAAATTTTATATCCCATAAAATTCTTCTTCTACTTATTATATATAAAAATAGTTGATTACCTATTCTGGTTTTGCACTTAGCTAGCTCTGATTAAATCCTTTAAAAAAGTAAACAAAGAATTAAACTCTTTCCTGTTGATTTATGTGAATCTCCATTGAAAAGGAAGTCCATATGAGCTGACCATCTTCTAAAAATTCCCTGATAAAATAAGTGGTTTTTCTATTTACTGATTGAGATAATTTAGGAGATTCTAGTCAGAACGAGGTTTTATTCCTGGAGGAAAATCGCATTAACACAGTTCCTATTGGGCAAGAGGAAAGTCTGTGGTCCCAGGTATGTTTTTTTCTATTTAATCATAAGTTAATAATTTTAACTATTTAATCACAAAAGTTACTAATTTTAGAGATGATTTCAGTATTTCAATTAGCCATAATGTACAAAACTATTTATGATTACAAATAGATTAAGTACATAGTTGCTTCCACAGTCATATTTTTAGAAATAGGAAAATGATAAATCCTTTCCTTACAAAGCGTTGTGAAGATTTAAAAGAAATTACATGCCTGATTAAGTTCACAAAACATAAAGTCAGGTTTTCCTAACAAATAGCAGAATGCTGTTATACATATGTTCTGCACAAACAAATTTATGTCTCTGGTAGTCTTTTTAATAAGGGAAAAGAAAATAATGATGTTGCTTTTTTAACAACAGCCATATCGGAAATCGCTAATTACCAATGGCGGAACACAAATGTTCATACCTGAGCATAAATGGTGTTGTCAACTCATTTTAATAATTTTAATAAAAGTGCCAGTTCTTACTAAGTCCATGAATTTTGACAATAATGACAACAGTGGAAAATAAATATTCTCAAAGTTAGAATTTTATAAGATGCATGAAAGAAACTCATTCAATCAAATGTTCCTACTCTGGGGGAATCGGGGGGGATTGTCGTTGACGTCGGTCAGCGTGATGTTCACTGTGGTGGTCCCCGATAATCCTCCCATCTGGCCGCCCATGTCCTTGGCTTGAATCACCACTTGGTACTGCTCTCTGTTTTCTCGATCCATGTTGAGCAAAGCTGTCTTGATGATACCTACGGATGTGGAATTTAGGAGTGGAAAGGGATGCATTAAGAATACTTTATGGAATCATTTATTTATGCAAACAAACAGAGACTGTCACCCACAATATGCAAAGCACTAGGTAGATGTCACAGTTATATAAAGATGATGATATACAGCCTTTATACTTAAAGATATTACAACTACACAAGGGAGAGAGATACATTTTTAAAAGCCTGTAGTACAAGGAGAATAAAAAGTAAGTACAAGTCAAATCCTACAATAGTGTAGACAAGAAGTAGAATAAATATTAGGTGTTAGATGACAAAGCAATATAATGGAATGAGCCATAAGGGCATATACTATGGTAGCTGCTTAACTAATGACATTAAGATGTATTATGAGCACATTGTTAAGAAAGCCGTATCTTCAAACTGACTTCTGTGTTTTACATTGCTGAAGTGGCTAATTGCCCCTCAAATATATGTACTATATATAATGTTCTGAAAAATTTCTAAACCGTAAAACTATGGTATTACAAAAATCAAGGCATCGTTTCTCACAATTATCATCTTGTATAATACTTGAAACTTTAGGTTTTCCTAAAGCTGATGTGAACATTGTTTAACTGGTCCCCAAAGTAACCAACATTTTAAAGTTAGGTTAAGTTTATCGCTATTGCTAGGTAGTTTTAAGATAATTAGTTGAAAGAAATTCTAATTTCACTTAATCTCTATAGAGGGTTTATGCTTAAATTAGCTTTCTTTAAAAAAATCACTGGAGAAGGCTTTATAACTTTCTCCTGTTGCACATTCCAGTATTTAACAACTAATGAAGCTGAAAATAAGAATACCTCAGACAACAGGTCAGTTTTATTCCTATAGCCTTGGCTTCTAAATGCAGCTGCTTTCTGTTCTCCAAATAATAGTGCTTCTCTATTTAAATATAGGAGATCACCTTAGCCATTTATCCTTTAAATTGAATAATTCTGATTTTTAATTCTCATTGTTTTTCAACTCAACATTTTCTTTATCCTTGCGATTCTTTCTAAGTTAACTGCACCTTTTAACACACAGATTTCCAACTGGGTGTAGTAACCTAGAAACGTTCAGATTTCTACTAAAAATAATGGATGTTTGAAAAACACACGAAAGGAACCTGGCTCCTATTATGAGAGTGAGATTATTTGTAGAATTTACTCTATAAATGCTGCTTACTAAAAAATCATCAGATAATATGGTACTTTGTGGGGAGACTATAGAAAAATGAGACAATGAGACATTGAAAAAAGTATTTCATAAGTATTCCATTTTAAGGTTGTATCATTTAGGCTGGCTAAAAATGTAAAATGTTAGTGGCTTTACACAACTAGTTCAATTATTGTTCATGCTCTGAAGAGACAAGCAGGAAGTTCTGCTCTTGGTAACATGTGGTCATCTGGGCTGGTTAGTCCATCTCAAAGGGATTTCTATGGTTAGTATGTCAGGGAAAGGACTGTGGCCAATTATACAGCAGTAGAAATTCTGTTTGCATCATCACCAGCCACATTTTATTTGCACAAATCAATCACATAGATATGTCCAGCTTCAGAGTAGAATAGAGAGATGCAGTCCTATCAAATAACTAGAAAAGGAAGAATCAGTATATCTGTAAAAATCCCTATGAGCTATCAGAAAGGGTTAATCTTTTACCTTCACCCCAAACTGGAAGAAAAATAAAGGAATGTGTAATTTTTCTGAATCTACTTATATAAACTTGGTGGATGAAAGATTCATTGTCAGATTTCTTGATTAAAATGATCCTGATGCCATGTTTGCAAATATATCATTAGTGTTTGGCAAAGGAATACAAGAAAATTCAATCACACTGATTGTTTTTATTAAAAAATATGCTAGCTCAGCTGAGCATATCAATTAAAATTATAGATTGTAAAAAAGAAGGCCAAAAGGAATTCTAACCTGTTTCTGATTCAACTGAAAAATAGGGCTGTCCCTGAAGGATACTATAGACAACTTTAGCACTGTTCCCGTACGTCGGATCATCAGCATCAGTTGCAGTGACTTGGACAACAAATGTGCCTGTAATGACAGAAACATAAACTGAAAACCAATGAAGGGTTCCTTATGCTTCTTAATGCATACACACAGAAAGAAAGCACGAGTTTAATTTTGTACAAAGCTATCTTCAATGGGACACTTGGTTAAAAAGCCTTGGATTCTTCACCATGAAGGCATGTAATGAACAATAATAAATACTGTAAGGGTTAGGTTAAAAAGAAATAGAGGGATGGCAATGACTTTGAGTAGAACTGATTCCCACTCATCTCCAAAAACAGGATTTGACTACATTCTTGCTGTAGTGATTCTTTCAAGTTATTCAGGATTAAGTCTTACATTATTTTGCCCACAAGATTAGTCCAGGAGCTGTCCAACCAGGAGGCCACTCATGATTTTGCTAGAAATTGTGTCACTGATACTCTTTCTCCGGACTATAATGTGCTGACAAGAAGGCACGATGCAGCAGCTATTTTATGATTTTAGAAATGGCAGCCTGAGGACAAAGCCTAACATGCAGTGTGATAAAAAATGTGAATATTTATGTTAAATATTTATTATAGTAAGATACACATTGTCATGAATCTCTCTTTCTTTGAACGTACTTATCCCATCATTCTTCCAACTTTCTGAAGCAGTTCTGGAGTCTCCTTTCATGAGTGTCTTTAGTTGTACTATTGTAGCTGCCTTGATGTCCTAAATTGATTGAAAGTGTTTATGGCAATTTCTATCAAAAACATAACAGTGTGTCCTCATCCGCCTTATTCAATGGATCTGCACCATGTAGCTTCTTGCTCTTCTCTAAAGTCAAAATAACCATGAAGCTTATACATTTTCAATTGATTCAGGACACTGAGGCCATAGTAGCACAACTAAAGACAGTCGATGAAAGAAGACTTCCAGAACTGCTTCAGAAAGTGGCAAAAATGATAGAATAAGTGTATTTGAATCAAGAAGGAGTATTTTGAGGGGGATTATTGCCTCTTTTACTGTAGTGAATTTAAAAAATTTAAATGTACACAGTATTTTTTGATCAACTCGTGTATAATGGAAAACTAGAAAGAAACAGCTACAACCCATACCAAATTATGTATAAAGCCCATCATACATTTCTACTTAAGTAATGTGAGACCCTCTTGTTAAGATCATTTTATGGCTAACTTTTGATATTCCCTTCAGATAAACAGTAAGCATACTGCTAGAATTCTTCTACCCATGAAAAGGGCAAGGAAGTTACATCTAGGGAATATTAGAATTTTTAAATTGCTTTCATAATATCTGGCAAATTTCATTTATTGAACAAATAGATTGCACTATGTCAAGGTTGGATGCTCTGGATGGGTCATGCTGATTCATGAGATGAACACCCATCTTTGTACTTTGGCAAAGGGAGGTGGAGAGAATGAAAGCCTTATATGACTTTAGAGGGAGAGCTAATAGAAGTCACAAACACCCAAGTTCTTATTTGCATTAATATAGAACTTGATTGCTTTTGGTATATGCTTATGTGGAGGTTTTAGGTACCTGCTAGTTACCAGATATTGTATTAGAGGCTTTGCATCTGTTTTCTTATTTAATTCCTAGAATAACCCTTAGGAGTTGCCATTTATTATTTATTTTTTATGGAGACAGAACTGGAGGATCAAAGGAATCAGGATCAGAGAAATAAAGTAATTTGCCCAAGGCTACACTGCTAGTTATTACTGCAGATAGTTTCAAATTTGGGTCTGTTTGATACCATAGCCCATTTTTTACCTCCCTGCCGTTGTCCTACTATCTTTATATAATTTCTCTAAGATGGCTTTTTATATCGTAATAGTGGTAAATACATTTATAATATTGATGAATATCAACATTTTTGTGCCTGCATGCAAAATTGGAAAAAGCCCTCCCTTTGTCAAGGTATGTTACTGGAGCTACCCCCATATTTGTAATACATATGTAATCCTAGAGTGGCTTTGACAGTGGACTTTGCCCCCAGAGTTGCTCAGTGCATGACCCGTATTTCACAGCTGTTCTGGGTGATCCCAGTGACAAGACTACTCTTCACCAATTCTTCTGCCTTTTACCTTTTACCTTTTACCTTTTAAAGGAAAAATATTATGTTCCCTAATAAACTTTTCTCTTTAAAGAATTCTAATTCATCTTTTTGCCTTGATGATGATGGTTAGATTTTTTTCTAACAAAACAAAGTGGCTTCTAATAATGAGATGAACTATTTCTCCATGAGAAAAATTTAGATGTTTTACAATTGTTTCAGTGGATTGGATATTTTACAATTCTTGGATCTGCGAACTGCAATGTCTCTCATATCCACAGGACAGACTCATAGAAAAGTTATTATGTAATTTGAGCCCTTTGGAATTTGACATAGTGAAAATAAAAATACCCCTTCACTTGAGTAATTTAGAATTTGTCACTCACTGTTTCCTATATATAGAATCCTTTGATGTTTCTAGGAGTGATGATACCTAAAGCAATCATCTCTATTCTTTAGACTGGCCTGTAAATTCAGACTTTTATAGCCGGCTGGGAAAGTCCTTCCTTGGAGCTGAATACCGATATGGCTAAGAGAATGGAGAAGGCTCCTGTCTTTCAGCCCAACAAACAGTGGGAGTTCAGGGGACAGAGAGAAAGTAGATGAGATGGTCTCCCTTTTAACTTAACCATCCTGTTGCTTCTCAGGCTATCATCATTAGAGGAAATGCTGTTTTCTTAAACAAGATGAGACTAGAGTAATACTAGACAACACTTGTGCACTTATAAAAAGGATATGTGGATTGTTGGGAAATACGCTACTTAGGGTACTCAGCAATCTAAATTCTTTCAACTGAGCAAATTTGGCTCAAAGGATGCATAGAGGAGAATCAGTTCTTGGAGGAAATCACATCTCACTCACCGACATCAGACATTTCGGGAACAGTAGCTGTGTAAACCTCCTTGGTGAATATCGGTTCATTGTCGTTGATGTCATGGATCTTGATGATGAATTCAGACTCTGGCTCTACAGGTCTCCCTGTCCTTCTGTTAATAGCTTGAGCTCGAAGGATGTAAACCGGTTTTTCCTCCCTGTCCAACCTTTTGGTGGCCTGTATGTCGCCTGTGTTTTCATTGATAATGAAGAGATCTCCTGCTCCATCTCCTGAAAGGATATATTTAAGTGATCCATCTCCTCTATCCTGGTCTGAATGTAACTAGTGTAGAAAAAAAAATTAAAGAAAGTAAAAGTCAAGCATGTGATCCTGAATTGTTTTTGTGTTTATGATGCATTTTGTGTTAACTTTCATTCAATCCTTTCTAAAATATACAGATATTTTTCTTTTATTATTTACATCATCCATCAATAACAAATACCATTAATTAACAAACATATTTACTCAAAATCATGGAATTTTCCTGAACTTAAACAAAGTTTGAGAAAAATTTAGGCATGCGTCTTGTTTTGTAGAAGGAAAAACTAAAAGCCGGAGCAACAGAAAGATGCCCGAGGACATACTACCTTTGCTGGAATGAAGTTATTTTCACTACAGCTTTCAGGCTCTACTTACACACTTTCTTCCTCACTTGTATGCATACAAACCTACTATACAAACAATGGTACTGAAAAAGGACTGGTTTCTGAGTCAGAGACAATGGGGTATATCCTGCCTCTTGGTGAATTCAGGAGCTAAGCCATCTCTTTGGATTTTTAGTGAAGGATACTGTAGAAGATATGATGTTTATTTATTTATAAAATTTAACTCAAAGCATTTGAGAGACATCATAAGTGCTGCCATGAACAATGCCTTGAAAACCACCTTACTAGGTAATTTATGAGGTCGGTTGGAAGAATGATGTTTAACATTCAGATTTTAGTATAAAATAAGAAAGCACCTTCTGATGCACAGAGCCGAGCTAAAGTTGAAATGGTCTGCACTATAAGGGAGGGAGCTCTGGGTTCCTAAAGATAATCAAGTAAATGCTGTGACGATTCACTGTCAGTAAAGTGGGTCTGGATAAAGGGCTGGAGTAAATGAATAGTAGGATATCATGGAAGTGGAAGGTGATGGTCTTAACTTGTAAAGGCAGGCCACATTTCCTCTGCCAAAGATCATTTGCACAATACTGAGTTTCTGTTGTTTCCTTAATTCTGTTTTTCATACCCAGCAAAAGTTTAGGTCTTCAGGTAATCTAATTTTATTCACAAATTTTAAGAGTGATTTTTTTGTTGAGGAAGACTTCAAAGCCTGAGATATAGGCATCAGCGACATAGAGACAAGTTAGTTGTAGTAGGAAGGCTGCTAGTCTGTCTTTTCTCAGTTTTGCTTTAACAGAGGAGCTATGTTACCACAATAAAGGCAACAGGTAAGCAATTCTGTCCTCTTGACAAATACCATACAAGATGCTCAGAGGAGTGTCCACAAACACATCGGGAAAGGGACTCCCAGGGGAAAGAAGGGACTTAGGAAATTATCTAAACTATCTTTTGTTAGACACACTTTTAAGTATGTTCTGTGGAATATCATTTACATGAAGTGCAGAGAGGAAGAGTCCTGTGGTCCAATAAATTTACAACTTCCTCATTTTTTTTGAGAAACTGTGTCCAATGCTACACAGCTACAGCTAGTTACTTGCAGAGTTTGGGAATGAGAATATTATTCATACAATTAATAGCTTTGAAAGCAATTTGGCAGGAATAATGGAAGATAAATGCGAATGGGAAGGAAATTGCTTAGAAGTGAGACAAATGCAATAAGAAATGTAAAACACGAGCACTCCCTGATTTGTGTAATGTGATATGCTAAGGGAACCTTGAAACCATGATGACATAGAAAGAGCCACTGGGGAAAGTTTAACTTTCCATTGTCAGATTCTAATGAGTGAAGAGCACTTTTAAAAAGCCATTTCATTAAGTCAGATGTAAAGCAACCAGCCTCATTGCCCTTCGAATCCTTGCAGGCAGGGCAGCTGTGGTCAGCAGCTCGGTACAGTGCTGAGATGCCACACACCAGTCCTAAGTATGGGTCATGTTCATTCTCTTTGCCTTACCAAGTGCAAGGCTACAGTGGAGCTAATTAACCTCCCTGAGCCAGGGCCCTTGTCAGTAAAGTGAAGATAATAAGAGCTACACAAGAAGGCTGTTATGAAGATCTAATTAGACCCCATATACAAATGCCACACTAATTGCCATGTAAACATGCAATAAAAATACAATATGTGTTTTATAAATTACAAAACGCCTTCTAACTTAAAGACATTGCTATTGTCATTAGTTTTTAGTTCATAATCAGCATGTTTTTGCTCTTATTCTGACTTTGAGAACTTTGTTTTGAAGACTTGGAAAACCCACTTTTACAAACACCCCATATCTCTGAGGTAAAATCTGTTACCAAAAGCCAGTATTCTTCCACCTGGTGGCAATTGCTGTCTTTACATGTGATTTATTATATTCTGCATTCCACTAGATTATAGACTCTCTGTGGCCGGTTCTTTCATCATTTTCAACATGTAATTGTTGCACACTTAGTAGGTGAATATCACATCTGGTCACAAGATTTATTCAGGTAAAAGTAATCAGGAACTTATTTTTAGCTGTCAAGAAAGACCATTTGGATGACTTATAGAACGAACACCGGAGACAATGTAGAGGCACAGAGGAAATGCCAAGAAAGAGTGTGAACAGGGGTTGTGTTTGCAGATCAAAATTCTGATTTATCAATATTTGAAAACTAGTGGGAAAAAATGCATCTCTTCACTCAGGCATTGTCTGATAATAAAACAATTTAACCTTCTCCCCCTACTGAGCCTTATCTTGGTCTGACCCAGTGTTCATAGCAGAAACCTCTAAACACCTCTTTTTTGGGTCCCCACTCTCCTCCTCTCTGATGAACTCCCCTGGGGCCGGTTCTTCCCTCTCTTCTTGGGAAAAAGAGGAAACAGAAGATACTGGTACCCATGAAAGCAGTGGCAACAGCCAGACATTAGGGGTTTATTGAGCAGTTAGATTTTAATTGGATTTTTCTTTTGGGATGTCATTCATAAAGGCCACTGTAAAAGACAGAAGTTAAACAACAACAAATAAAATGTTGTAGGCTGCCCGAGGCATGTTTTTACTAATTTCAGTTTAATGTAGTCATTCCATTAAGTTTAATCATCTGGTTCACTTTTAATGATTCACCATCAAGTAAAAATTATCCACTTCCCTCAGAAAGTCACATCTCACCTGTCGTTGGCGGGACTTTTTGCGTTGTGTCTGTAGCATTGTGTGACAGAAGGGGCTCTTGGTCTGTGTTTGTTTCTCTGTTCACTTTTTTTCTTTTTTTAATAAGAAAAATGCAGTGTCCTGGCAAGTGGACACAGGAATTTGTGGTTGTCACATGGCCTCGTGGAGGGCCTCACCAGATGGTGGTGGAATCTACCTGTGGTGCTGTGTACCCTTGGGGATATAGCTTCCTTTTACCTGCTACATGTGCCAGCCTGCAACTTAATTTTGCATTAAGTTCATGGGTACAACATTAATTATATAGGTTTTTAGTGGTCTATGAAGCTAGCTGTGCTGCTCTATCACTCTGATGTCCTGTGTGTCACTGAGTCACTATCTGAACCAGCAAGCTGAACGTTCTAAGTGTATGTGTTGTGGAGACAGAAAATGGTCTCCGCAAAATGTTATCTAGATAGCACACATACGTACCTCTGACAGTCAGAAAGGAACTTAGGGAAGAAAATAAGTGATGATTGGTTGAAATGAACCATTAAATCATGCCCAATATGTTTATAGAGTGTGGTGCAAATATGATGTGGCCCCGTAGGATGGTAATGAGTGCTAATCTAAGGTGTCCTCGGATACTCAGAGAACAGCTGTGATGAAAAGATGCTGTCTGACTGGGAATGAAGTGGAGAAAGAGCAGTCAAAGCAGAAAGAGAAAACGCTTTCATGCTAAACGGGTTGAATATTATTTTAAATTAGGGAATACATCTACAATCGAGTTATATCAAATTAAAGCTTAAGCGAATTTAATATACATATAGATATTTGTATTCATATCTTTCTTTATAGTGCATGTATACATAATGCTAATAAATATACTTCATATTGTGAAGGCTGAGGAGATCTTATTGGATAGAGTTTATGTTAAGAACAAATTGAACCATGCTTGAAGTACATGACAGGAATTAGAAACCGATTTTGTTTTAGGGATTATAGGATTAGGTAAATAAAAATACCTTTTAAGAAAATTTCATATTATATATTTTACTATGTTGTGCTTAAATATTAATGATTTAGCATGAGTTATCTAATTTATATCTGATGATTGTTTCACAAATGAAAAAGTGGAGAGCAGCATATTATTGTGGCAGTGTACTAGTTGTTTGCCAAACCCTTCTGATAATTAGTTTTCTGTTACTATTTAAAAAATCTGAGATAATAAACTTATAAAGAAGGGAGGTTTATATTGACTCATGGTTTCTGATGTTTCAGTCCATTGTCACTTGGCCCCATTGCTTTGAGCCTGTGGTGAGGCAGAACATTACGGTAGGGGAGTGTGGCAGAGGAAGCTGCTCATCTCATGGCAGCCAGGAAGAAAAAAGGGAGGGGAAGAAGCTGGGGTCCCAATACTCGCTTAAAGAGTGTGCTCCCAATAACTTCTTCCAACTAAGCCCCAACTCCTAAAGGTCTCACTGCCTCCTCGTAGCTCCACCTGGGGACATGGCTTTAATACATGGGCCTTTGGGGGAAAGTTCAGGCCCAAACCACAGTACCCCTTCTCTGGTTCTTCCATAGTAGTTAACAATTCAGGAAGGTTCATGGCTCCTCAGACTTTTCATTAAAATTTCACAGTGTAGTATGTGTGAATGTGAAGAGGGAAAACAGGGATTGGCTTATTCTCTACTTTTTATTCCATAGACTGCATATAAGTGAGGCAGAGCCTGCTTACTCCAGACTGATGAGTAGGATGCCTGAGAGGATGGCAGGACCACAAAGTGAAAGAAACCTGGGTTTCAGAATAACCTCCCATCTGACCAGCTTGTAATATGAAATAGAAAATATCTTATTTTACTCATTATGTTTTTGAGGGTTTTTGTTTGTTGTTACAGTAGTTCTGCCTTCACCCTGGCTCTACTTCTCCAAGTGTGGTTTCTGGGCCAGCAGCATCACCTGGGAACTAGATGGAAATCCAGATTCTATGCCCTACCTACCTCCAGTGTCAGACATTTAGGGGGTGTCGCCAGCATCGTGTTTCAAAAAATCCTCCAGGTAATTTTGATTTGTACTCCAGTTTGAGAACCACTGTCTTAACTATTAAAATTATAATGGTTAGAAGCAAGGAATTTGGGCCAGAGAAAGAGATAAATGTAAATCCATGCTACGCACTAGTCCCATAGCCTTGGGGAACATTGTTAATGTCTCCATGTCTGTTTCTTCATCCACATGTTGAGAATACTAATGATAGCTAGTTTACAAGTAGCTTTCTCTGAAAATTAATAAAATAACCTATGGAAAATGCTCAGTAGAGGATCTAGCTCTGAGAAAGCCTTCCATAAATTACTCTTACATTCATAAACATGAAGCATTCAAAAGGAAGATTTTGAAAGTGGAAAGATTTGGGTACGGATTCTGACTTTCCTATTATTCAGAAAATGAATGAAATTTTAATTTACATTCTGTTCTCTATAAGATAGTTTTCATTATAATTAACCTTACCAGCTATTCCTCCTCTACCTCTGTCTCAAATGTTGGTGCCCCTTAGGCCTGTGTCTTAGGTCTTTGCTTTCCGCATTTTGTATACTCTCCTAAATGAGATCATCTATTTATTTTCATGGGTTCTACTACTATCCGTGGGCCAGCTATGCCCAAATCTCTATATAACAGCAGGACAGACCATTTCCTGAGATCCGTGGTCAAGGATATATTCACCTCCCTGGCAAGTCTCTGAGATGACTTACATTTAGTACAACTCAGTGGGTCTCAGCCGCACCTTCTCTCCCAAATATTTCCTTCCTCTGATGTGTCTCATCTTTGCAAAGGCCACCAGCAAGTCCTCGTGGATCATCCACTCTGTTATCATCCCCACATTCAGTAAACCCCCAACTCCCGTCATTCTGCCTCTTATGTATATCTAATTTTTTCCATTTCATTTGGTACCAACCTGATCCAAGCCACCACTTCTCACTGCTGTCTTCCAAATACACAGACAGGTTTCTTCCTATTAATTTTCCTTTCTGTTATTAGACCAACTTAAATACAACTCCAGCTCTGAAGATGCTTCTGTCTTCCAATCAAATCCTTTGGGGTCTCCTCTTTGCTCCTGGGATAAAGCTTTTTAATTTGGCCTCCAAAGACCACTATGGTCTCTGTTCCTTTGGCTTCATCAGTCACCGTTCTCACTGTAACTCTCCTTGTAGCCACTCTGCTTCTTGCAGTTTCTCGAGAATGCTTAATCTCTTCCTTATCTAGGTCTTCCACATGTGGTCCCCTTGGCATAAGGCCATTTTGGCATCTTTACCTGGTTAATCCAACTCACCTGTCAGGTCTGATTAATCTTTATCTGTACAGGGAAGCCTTCACTAGGCTGCTGGACTAAGTTAGATTCTCCTATGTACTCTCAATTCATTCCCCACTGGGCCATCAGAACATTCTATTTTTTAAATTTTTTATGACTTGCTTTACAGGTGTTTTTCTAGCTAGATCACAAGTCCATAAAGGAAGGCATCAAATCTGTCTACTTCTGTATTCTCAGCACCAAACATACTGGCACATTGTAGATCCTTGATAATTAATGATAGCAAAGAATGAATGAATAGATGTAAAGATTAATTTGTATAAGATATCAATAACCAATGAAAGTTTTTTCACATAGCACACAATAAATCTCAGTGTCCTCCATTTCCTTTCTTGCTTGACTTCAGGATATCTCTGCATGAGTATATACACACATTGGGGCCAGTGTGATGGCTCAGCGGCTTACGCACCTGCCTGGCAAGCACGAGGGTCCGAGTTCGACTCCCGGAACCCACATACGAAAAAAGGGCTGGTGATATCGCTCAGCGGCACGGGAGCCTGCTGGCGCATGAGGTCCTCAGGTTGACCCCCAGTACCCACAAAAAAAAAAAAAAAAAAAGAATATACACACATTCCCGAAATTCCCAGATAATTCAGCAATTACTATGAAACATCAGCACGTGGTCTGATCTGAACAATCTGAAAGAGTAATTCCAGCTTTGCCTCAGATTTGAATAATTTTCTTTTATAATCAATTGAACATTGATACAGTAATAAAACAAACTTGTATTGGTCTCATCAACAAGAACAGATCAGTTAGAAGTATAAAAAGTTCATTGATCATTGTAAAATAAATACTTTGAGTATGAGTCAGAAGTCTCTTGTTGATAGTAAAAAGTGGCAAGATTTTGCTGAATCATATTTTAAGTATCATTCTATTGCACAGAAGTGCTCTATTTCACAGAAAGATTGCTCTATTGTGAAATAACTGTCAACCAAGACCATTTAAACATTTATTGGCCTGAAGAATTGCATAAGGCAATACATAAAAGCCATTTAATATCTGTCTTTTATAAGCTTCAATTTAGGCTTGGAAACACTGACTGGTGTACTCAAAAATACAGAATAAAAGCATTTAGAGACTTGAATCCTATTATTACATGTTAGTTAGGAATAACAGGATAAGTAAGCTGGAAAACAGCATAGAAGGAATTTGAAAACTGGACAAGATGGAATCAGGAAGTGTGTAAGCTGTTTGGTGGTTTAGGAAGATTCCTAGGAGAAGTTTAGATTACTGGTGGAAGAAAAATGATTTTGCAACATATGAGCACATGGCATGGTTTCAATGCTCAGTGTGGGAGAAAAGCAGAGGAGGCCTTGAGTATGTACCTGAGGTAATAAAAGCCATAAAGTCAGCAAAAATAGAAATGCTCCTTCCCTTGAGTTGCAGGGTCACCTGTTTTCTCACATTGCACTAGGATGCAGCCCTTTATTTTTTTTTTTTTATAGCTTATCCCTCAAGACTTAGTCCCATTGAATATTAGGAGCTTGATATAGGTTGAATATTGAGTAAAAAATTTAGTGGAATACAATAAAGTCTTCCTGATCCAATAATACAATCTCTTTAGATAACTCTTTTAGACTAATCTTAATCCTTATGTTTTTTTTTTTCCTGCTTAGTCCAGAATGACATCTGGATATTTAAAAGAGAAAGATTCACATTGCTTGGGTTAGTGGGAAATTTGGGGACTTTCTGCCCAAGAGCAGTCCAATGACCTAATCTTTAGACATTATAGCTCATCCATTACTTTCCTCCATAGTAGCTACGGCTTTGACAGGTGGAATAAGGATTTTGAACAGGGTGAGTAGCTTTATCTTGCCTCCCCGACTGACATCACGCACCTCCCCAGGTCTGGCTGTAACTTCTTCACGCCTGTGGCACATGTGGTCCTCGCTAAAGCATTGCTTTGTCCTTGGTGAGTACCATCTATGTGATTGATCCTCTCCCTTCCCTAGAGAAGCCCGGGAAAGCTACAGGGAATGAAACAGGGATTCTCCTTTACCACTTGATCGTCCCAAAGAGAAATGGGAAGAAACCACTCTGCTTCCACCTTTACCTCACAATCTTGCTACTGCTCCCAACTAGGACTTCAGTTATACGTGACTCGGGCATGAGACTGCATTGTGTGTTTGATAGCCAGAAATGTGAAATCTCTTGGCTTCAGGAATACCCAACATGTGAGTTTTGGTGGAAGGAAAAGCCAGTTCCCAGTACACAACTTGAGAAGAGGACTGGGGTGGAAACATGACCTGCAGCCCAGAGCCTGGCACAAATAATGTTTTTAGTGATTACATTTATAGATGGGATTAGTGAATTTTGTTCAGGCTTATCTCTTGATATGTTAAAAAGGGCTCTAAATGAATCTAGAAAAATCTTTTTTTTTTCTCTGACAAAACTGGGATAAGGCTGCCTCCATATCCTATGTACTTTCTCCATTATACCATATTGCGTATGACCTGAAAAATGTTTTCTACACATATAAATAACTTAATTGATTTTTATAACAGTAGAACTATTTTATCTCTATTGTCTTATATGATTCATCTTTTGGTAATAATTCTGGCTGAGATTTGGGAAAATAGTAGTAGTAGATTTTTTTAAGTCCGTACTTTGGACCAGGAAATGTGTTGAACTTGTCACATAGATTATATAATTTGTTACTTATCATGACCTTGTTCTCATTGTCTTTTAACAGATAAGGAAACTGAGGCAACATAGCTAATTTCACAGTATTACACTATAGGAACAAGATTTGAATGTGTTAACCACAACACCATTTTTTTTCTGTAGCGCTGAGTTACAAATATTAATCTAATTTATTGTTTTTCAAACCTGTGCATTATTGACATTTTGGGCTGGATAACTGTTTTGGGAGCTATCCTGTGCAAAATGGGATTTTCGATATCATCCCTTGGTCCCTCCCTATTAGATGCCAGTAGCACTTTCTCAAGATATGACAGCCAGAAATATCTCCAGATATTGCTCCCTAGCATCACAAATTTGAGAATGTCTGTCTTCTATTATCCATCTATTATCTATCTACCTATCTATCATCATCATCTAGCATCTATCTATATCTCTACCTATCATCTATCATCTCTATCATCTATCTCTCTATCATCTCTCTTTCTCTCTACCTATCCATCTCATCTTTTTCTCCTTCCATCTTTCTTCTTATTCTGTACCTTGCAACTTTCAAAGTACACTTGAATAATACCATAAGAGGTTCTGCATTTGCAGAGATTCCACATGACCCCTCTAAATTCAATCTTTTATCTTTTGTTAGATTTAATAACCATTCAAACAGACCTTGTGTTATATGGAGGAGAATTTCTGACGAAGTGCTAAAAGCAAAAGAATTTTAAGTCTAAATGTAGAAGAAATTTATTAATTCCCTTGACATTCATCTTTTACACTCAATACTTTGAATTTAATGTCAAAAGTATCAGACTAACTATTAAATGGGGAAACTAAAGTGCTATAAAACTTGTGGCAGGCAGAATAATGGTTTTCCCCAATGATGCCCAGGCCCTAATTCCTAGAACCTGTGACTATGCTATCTTATGTGTTCAAAGGACTTTGTACATGTGACTGAGATAAGAACTTTGAGATGGATTATCCAGGTGAACTACTGTAATCACAAGGGTCCTTTGAAGGAAAGAGGTAGAGGAGAGCTGGAGTCTGAGGACATGCGATAATAAAAGGACAGAGAGAGAGATAGAGAGAGAGAGAGAGAGGAAGAGGGAAAGTAGAAAGGGAGAGAGGAGAGAGGAGAGAAGATAGCTGTGCTGTTGTTTTAAAGGTGGAGGATGAGGCCATAAGCCAAGGAATACAGTGGCAGCCAGGAAAGGCAAAGACACACATTTTCCCTGGAGTCTTGGTAAGAGCATTTTTCAGACATCTTGACTTTAGCCCAGTGAAACTCATTTCAGACTTTTGATCTCCAGAACTGTAAGATGATAAACATATCATTTAGAGTCACTAAAATTGTGGTGATTTATTAGAGCAGCAATAGAAAAGTTCCTTATCACTGGAATTCTTGGTGAATTTAAACTGTATATGATCCTTCAAGAATCCCAGTGGAAGAGGGATTGAACACTTACAACGTATCAGGCACTTCAGAAATGTGTGTGTTGCATCAATTAATTCTCCCGATGATTCCAGGAGATAACTTTTATTTTCTCTCTCTCTCTCTCTTTTTTCAGATTAGGAAACTGAGGCCAGAAAGGTTATTTACTCAAAGTTAAGGGAAGAGCCAGGAAAGATACCAAAATCCTCACGATTCTGAAGTCTATCTATGCTTGTTCTCATTAGAACACATTGCCAAAGCAATACTCTCCACAATGACTATAAACATTTCTGGATTCATTGCATTTATTATATTAGACCCCAGGCTAAGTTATTTGTAAATTCTATTGGCACAAATGATACAAACTGTAATAAATGTTATTATTCATTTGGGATTTATCAATTAAACAAATGCTTTCTGGTTTATTAACCGCATGAAGTTATTTCCAAAAAAGGCATTGTTTACTGCTTTTTTCTTGGCTTCTGAAGTCCAATGTCCTTTTTGTCTTGGCAGACTGTGACATTAGTCTCAGCTCCTCCTTAGTGTAACGTTTTCATTTTCAAAAAGCCAGTGGTAAATCAAGCTGAGAGCCAGATACCCAGTCAAAAATTGATTTAGTATGGCATCGTAACTCACCAGTTATAATCTTACCTTTTTGCCTTACAGTCTAATCTCTTTAGCCATTGCCAAATCTAAGGATGGACACACACACACACACACACACACACACACACACACACACACACACACGCACTCCCTGTTTCCTCTTTCTCCATCTTTCTGATGCACATGCCATGTAGGAAAATATTAATGGATAAATGCAGACATTTGAGACCTGATGATTCAAATGGTAGAAATTTTTTTAAAATGTGTTAATAGCTAATGGACTTTTTCTAAAATATAATTTTCCTGAAAGGTAAAATATATGTAGCATATTATATTCTTATATGTTGACTCTTAGGATCTAAAAACTCAAAGCTTTCTCTTTATAAAGCAAGTAGTTTGCTTGAGGGAGGGCCTATTTCTTATTCAAATTCGTAACTCTCAAGCATCCTGAATATGCACAATAAATGATGATTAAATTGAATTCTGTAACCTGCTCATACAGTGAAGGAAATAATGGTGAGCAATTCCAGGAAAGAAGATTACGAGCTCATTTGTTAGGTTTTCTTGCTTTGGAAGCAGCTATAAGTTTTTAAATGATTTCAAAATCCTCTTTTTCTTTTTCTTTAAGGGAACTGTGAGTGATTAGTGAAGAGAAATTTACTGTCCCATGGTGAGGCTGGGGAAGTGTATGCACTGTGACGTTAGTGCCATGACCTTGAGTGACTTTTTCACCAGTATCTAAGTTCTAAGCATCTGTGCTGTTGTTTCATTTGTGGATTTACTTTAAAATTTTCTTAATTATGTGGTATAAGTAAAGTATCAGATTTAACTCTGTCAAAACAGGTGGACTCAGCCCTGGCTCTGGTACTGAGCTGGGAATGATCCTGAGGTCCCCAATCCCATCTGCAATTCTTTTCCTCACTTGGAAAAGGACTGAATCATGCTTAATTGGAAAAATGGCTATGAGGATTGCTTGAGGAATGCCTGTGCATGTGAGAGCATCTTACACACTGTAGAGCCTGAGAAAATGTGAGAAAATATTATTCAGGATGGCCCTGAACTCACTATGTAGCCCAGGCTGGTCTCGAACTTGACGTGATCTCCTGCCTCAGTCTCTCAAGTGCTGATATTATGGGCATATGCCACCATGCCCAGCATCATTATCATTTTAAAACTCAAGTAAGTGATGTCCAGACTGTTGAAAAGGAAATAATGCTGAATAAAGTGCTGCCACTCAAGTTTGCTTACGTCACTCAATTTTATTAATTTGTTTTAAACTCTCTTTTGCTTACTTTGATTTAAAAAATGCTTTTTAAAGAGGCGGGTGAATAGGCAGTCACCAAGATCATAGCTTTAATTACAGGTAAATATCTCCTCCTCCACTTTTTTTTATATATTATACATGATTGGGAGGATAAACAAAACATTTAATACACAAACCAGACAAAACAGTAATGCTTTACGTGGTTTCTAAAGGGATATTGGCTCCCTGCAGGATATTTACATTCATTACTCTCTCTTCTCACCAGTGCCCCCCGGGTTCCAGATCAAGCAAGGAAATGAGCCTGATCCTTATGTTTTACAACACATGAAAACAATAAGTCAAGCATGCAAAAATTTTGAGTAACTGTATTTTAAAGCATAAATTTACTTGTATTCCCTCCTTCATGTGTCTCGTCTAAATCACACTCATATAAGTAGTAGAAGGGGTTAAAATGAGACTATTTTCCAGAAATGATTTTTCCTATGAGAACTCTGAATATGTTGATTAGAAGGTATAGTTAGTTAAAGAAGAGAGAAAACTAGTCGTTATGAAGAATTTCTGTTCCCATATTGTCACATTTCTCTCTGTAACTGATTTTTTGTGAAACATTGCAGTCAACATCCTCAGGTCCTAAATGATTTCTCTTTTACTGAGCACTCAAGTTGTCTGCACAGTGTAGCTTCTCAGGAATTTTAAGAAAAAGCCACTTGCTTTCCATTGGTTAACTCTCTTTAGCATTTTTCTCCTTTTCTTTAAAACTTTCTTCTACTAACACCCTAAATATTGCCAGTTTTCATTTGTTAAAGTCTTAAAGGAACCAACTTTCATGATATATTTCTATTTGTTATATGTTTTCTTTTTATTTTCCTCATTTGTTTATGTACATATAACTCTGTGTTCTGGTTTACACTAAGGAAGCTGCAGAATTCTCCTATTGTATCATAAAATATTTGTGCCATTTTGATGTGAAATTTCCAGAGGTAGTTTCTGTAGGAGGAATTTAATAATAAATTTGGTTTATATGTTTACTTACTACTACATCACTGAACTTTAAAAAAAATTAGAATTTTACTTGTCAACCCAAGGACACAAAGTACTATCAATGGTGTGCATATCAAATCACTGTACCAATAAATTGGAAGCATGAAGATCTAACATATAGCATAGTTATTATAGTTAATAATACTATATTTTATATTTGCAATTGGCTGAGAATGCACCTTAAAAGTTCTCACCATACAAACACATCGAGATGATAACTAAGAGGTGATAGATACAACAATTAGTTTGATTACAGTAATCATTTCATGATGCACATGTATATCAAAACATCACATCATATGCCTTAGGTATATACAATCTCTCTTTGTTAGTTATGTTCCAATAAGGTTGGAGAAAAGTTGGGAGACTATTTTTAGATGACAAGGTGGATTTTTGGGGGCCCAATATGGCTTGATTTCAGTAATTTTTGGCCATCTCAAGTGTCTAAAATCTGGCCACTCCTGAGGATATAAGGATTAGTAAGACATATAGTCTAGAGTTTTGTAGAGTATACAGAAACGTAAGTATTCAAAAGTTTAAATTCAATATCTAAAGTAAAACTGAAAGATCAGCCCTGGGACTGAATACAAAACACTAGTCAATATATTTAAGGTCAAAATTCAATCTTAAAGAATTAATTATTTGGTTCATAAGAAAGTAAAGCATTCTGGGTAATTAAAGAATTAAATCAACAGTAATTTTTCCACAATAAAACTCTGGTTCAATAATAAAAGAGAACATGATATTAATTTTAACTTAACTGTCATAACAAATCTAACTTAAAACATTACTGTGCTCAAATCATGTTTTGGACTGTTGGGTGCCTTAATTTTTTTTTTTTTATTGAAAAGAAATGAGACCTAACTTGACTCTAACATTTTAAGGCAACTGAAGTCATCGAAGCCCCACATCGCAGTATAAGTGATGATGTTTTCAAATGAAATGATAAATTGCCTTAATGGAAGGGAGCGATGTCTAGAAAAGTTGCCCAAATCATCAAAAATTGTGAAATGAATCATGCACTTTTCTTTTGGTTGGGGTAATAGTGACGACTTCACATGTACGTGTCCCCCTCACACTCAAGATGTTGTTGTGAGTCACACTTCCGGTGCCTTAGCTGCTCTGCGCCGTCGTCTGGCCCATGATACTTGACTTCACAGAACAGTGCTGGACACTGGAGTCATCTTTTGTTCCCCTTTGGTTCCCCTCTCGCTTCACTTTTCCCTTCCTTTGAAGCACCCTTTTAGCAGCAGTGCCTTCCTCCTTTACTGATCTTGCTTTAGGTTCTTACTTAACACATGGGATATGGCAGGCCCTTTTCTAAGCCCTCTGTGTGTAAAATTATTGAATCCTCACCTCAATAATTTTGCTCCCCCACTCATTTAATAGTTGAGGAAATAGGAGGCCAAGAAGAGGTTAAATAATTTGCTCATTGTCACACAGGTAATCAGCAGCACAGCTGGGCCTCAAACACAGTGAGACTGTGCTATTAGCTTACACTCTCCAGTGATAATCGTTGAATGAATGAAAAGTATTTTCTCTCCAATCTATTCAAAAAATTGCCATAGCCAAGATAACTTCTTCAATTGCCTTCTTAACTCCAATCTCCGTTCCCTCTAGTCAGCATTAAATCCCACATCCGAAGAGATATTTCAAGCTTTTTGTTATGCTCTCAGTACTGCCCTCAAATCCTGTGAAACACACCCACTCACCTAAAATATTTATTCATATATTTCACCCATGTATAAAGTTTAATCTTTTAAAAATACCTCTTTTCTCGTGCATATATATTTTTCTGTGAAGGGAAGACTAGGAAAATGTATAAATATGTTCCCTGTGAAAAATTTTGGCATGTGTCTTTTTTTCTTATTCCAGGCCCATAATTTCAAATTGGATTCCTTGCATTGGCTTTTGAGAATACTTGTTACTTTGATTTACTTATAAATAATGGCAATTCAAAAAACCTCTGTTTTATTCTCTTGTGGGGAATTTTGTATTTTCTTTTGACCTCTTCTTCAATGCCACATTGAAAGATACATTTGCAAAGAATATTGCTCCCTTTACAATGCTCTGAGGATTTATATTTCATTTTCATCTTGATGAGCGACAACATAAAATCTTATAGAGGGGTAGAGCTTGCTACCAACAATCTACTCCTACACAAAAAATTGGTCCCTTGAGGTTCTAATGGCACACTGACATCTAAATATAGTCTCCAGATCTTATGACGCCTACTAAAGGCTAACCCAAAACCTGTTTGTTTAAGGTGGTTGGAGCTTAAGGAGGACATCTTTTAATAATTATGGCTTAAAACAGTGGGGGCCTCTCAAAGTTCAGTTTAAAATTCTGCTTACCAAATATACAAATTTGGCTTTTCAAATCAGTGGAAATAAACAAAACAAAATTAAACCATTGGTTTAAGAATCTACTGACAGTTTATTACAATATGTTAGGAATTTGTCATTTGATTTTTAAAGTAAAATTCAGCCAAATTTATAATTAGGAATTTTTATTTGAAAAGAATGATAAACTAGGATGGTGGCATTCTGCATATTTATATTCCCACCTAATATGGAAGACCCATAATAAGCCAAAAACAAAGAACTCTGGTGCAAGTCAAGTATTCACAAGTTTTAACAATAGCACCAACAAGTTAAGGTAGTCAATAAAGAAATACCCAACGATGTCTATAGAATGGAGCCCAGAGATTTGTTGCAATGAGCATGACAGCCTCTATGACCTTCGACAACTTCTAGCTCCATTTAACTCACGGAGCATGGGAGGTAAAATGCTATACTGGAAGCAAAAGGGATCTGAACTCTTAACTCTCCTTCATCCATCTTGATCCCTTCATTTTGTTCAACAAACTAAGCAGAAGGCTACAGGACTCTGCCTGCATAATGAAATGGAAGCTGGAGGATTCTAGATTGGATCTTTATTTGGCTTTCTGTATGTTTTTCACTTGTTCTATGGCCTGGCCAGTGGAACGGTTGCCTATGGGTTTATGACAAAGGTCAGACGTTCCAACTTTTCTGCTGTCCATATAAGCCGCCATGCGTGAAGGAGGTTTAAGAGTCACAAGACTGCTGCTGCACAGGACATTTTCTTAGCATCAGAGAGCAAATTGAAGCTTTCGTCATTAAGAATGTGAAACCAGCTGCTTGAGAGTGGCCACAAAATAAGGATTGTTGCCAATAGTGGTAGTAATTGGGAAGTTACTTCTCAAAACATTTTGAAAAAGTACATTCAATGAGTGTGTGTATGCACCCACTTTCTCTTACATACACTAATCAGTGCAGATATAAAAATGTTAAATGGCTGTGCATTAATTTTGAATGATGAAGAAGAAAGATGGGCCCAAAGCACTTGCCCTGACTCAGGGAGAAAAGATTATTGCAGGTCACTGAACCAGAACAGAAGTTTAGAGAAGGTTATCAAGGAAAGAAAAAGACTCTTTAAAAAATCACAATGACCAAAAAGATCACTAATTGTATGTCTAATTTTGAAATACTTTCACGCTGTAACTATTTTGAATATTACTGATGTGCTATGGAAATTAAAATCATGAAAAAGAAAAATGTGCATAATATTAACACAATCATATTTGTATAGCTCTTTAAAAGTAGTCTTTTAAGAACCATTCTTTTTCTCTGTATCTTTGGATCTCACACAGTAGATTCAGTTGGGTATTTGCGGTATTGAGGGGGATTCAATCATTGAATGCCCAAGCATGTCCTGGGGTTTGTTCTCTGTCAAGTAGTGGGTGTACAGGCAGGGGAATAATGGAATGATTAGGCAGTCAGGCAGTGGAGTCTGACTGCCAGGGTCTTTCAGGTCTTGGGCTGAAATACTCAACTTCTCTGAGCCTTCGCTTACTCACGTGTAAAACAAGTATATAAATAATATTTATGTATGAGCTTTGCTGTAAGGATCTTTCTTAGTCCCTTTTCTGTTGCTAGTACAAGACTGGCTAATTTATGAAGAAAAGAGATTTATTTGGCTCATGGTTCTGGAGGTGGGAAGGTCCAAGAGCACGGTGCCACAGCATCTGCTGAGTTCTGGGGAAGGCCTTGTACTGCTTCAGCTTACGGCAGAAAGCGGGACAAGTAGGTGTGTGCAGAACAGAGAGGACACAAAGGGAGGTGGACACTATCATGACTTGCTTTTGCTGTAACTAACCCACTCTCAGGGGAACTACCTAAACTAATCCCCTCGTGAAGGTAGACCCTCCATGACCCACATACCTGCAAACTTTCAATGCCATTTCATTAAATTAAATTACATTTCACAAGTTTTGGTGGGGGACAAACCACATGCAAGCCATAGCGAGATACAATAAGATAATACACTTGAAAAATTAACACTGTGTGGGACAAACTGGTACTCAATAAATACCAGTTACGATGTCACTTTTGTTTAGTAATGGTCTACATCATCCATCGAATTAGTGTCAGCAGGTTTCTACTCTTCAGTTTATGGTCTTTTCAGGAAAATGATAATAATACAGGAATAAAAGAAAACAATATTTTAACCACACTATCTTTTAGGTGATCCTTCAGAATGGATCAAATATTGCTTCTTGTTTACTAAATTTGGATCATGTAATCATAGGAACCAACTGCTCATTTCTAACTTTAAAGGTGTATATGGCTGATAACTTTTATTTTTATGGGCCATTAAAACATTACTATCTAATTATCCTGAGAAGAGCGGCTTCCTTGAGTTGGGTACACATTAAAAACTCAAGAGAGAGGCATGTTATGAAGATCTGTATATTAAAGCCTCAAATAGAACCTAAATTTTCATGATATTAAAAAAGAAAAAAAAATACCACCTGTCAATTTTTTGGAAACCCCCCAAAGAAAATCATCACTTATTTCCAAAAGGCTGACATCAGAAAATACCTATAAAAGTATACAGTTTATTAAATTCCATAAAACCAGATCTCCTGATATGCTACTAAAAATAAAAGTATGCCAAATGGTTCTAATGGAGATTTGACTTACATGTACATTGTGTAGAAGGAAGGGATAAAAACACTGTGGAAGTTAAAGCAGAGAAGACTTTGCCAGGAGCTGTTTAACAATAATGTGTGAAACTTTTGCCTAAAGCTAAGCCTAATTCTGAGATTTTAATATATTCATCTTTGTATTAATGAATGTCCCATACTCAAAAATCTAATCTGCATCTATGGCTGTCTCTGTTCTTTTTCTCTGAAACATAATCTTAGCCTATATACCATCATCATCACCATCATCATCAAAGAATTTCTGTACTATGCAAAGCTGGCTGGAGGGGTACTGCAATATCTGAAAATGTGGTATTACAATATTTCCTTCCAATTTTTCTATTAAGTTTACCTAAGCCAGAGATAACCCAATTGGATTCTATACAAAATCAAACACATTTCCCTTTAGCCTGTGACAAGAAAACACATACCTTTTGTTTTGTGTTTTCTGTGTCTGTAGTGACACTTTCACTACCGTGGTTGTTCAATCTCTAAATCTTTAATTCTTTGGACTTTCTCTTCTTTGGCGTCTACATCCTATTAACTGGGAGGTCCTGGGAAATCTCCTTCTGTAGTGAGAACTAATACCTGCTCTGCTTTTAAGGTGGGGTTCGAATATCATCACCTCTTCTAGGAAGCTCTGTGGAACCCCAGAGCCTGGTTGGTGGCTCTACTCCACTATACTTTGTGGCTGCCCATCATTATCACTAAATCTGCCGCATTTATTATCGTGATTGGCAACAATATCCTCCCAGGACTGTGGGTCTCTCATTTTGCAACAGATTAGAATCATCAACACTTAATTAGAAACTAACTAAATCAGAATCTCTGGGGTGGTAAGACCCAGGTAAGTTATTTTTAAAAGCAGCATTTCTCAAATTTTGATGTGCAAATAGTTCACCTGGGGATCTGGTTAAAATGCAGATTTGGAGTCAGTTCCATTCGAGGGGAGGACCAAGATTCTGCATTTCTAGCAAGCTATCATGGATGCTGATGATGCTAAAGCAACACAAATTGTCCCCAAATGGTCATGCATTTTAGAAAAAAAAAAAAAATTTGTTTCTGTGCCACCTACGTTTGCGTTCGCGGAATCAAACTCGGGCCCTCGCACTTGCAAGGCAGGCGCTTATGGCGCGGAGCCATCTCACCGACCTAACCTATGTTTATATCTTAAGCCCATAAACTCTTAGCCAACGCAGGACTACTTCTGTCTTTTTACTTCTACCTGCCACTACCATTTTAGGTATAGAGTTGTTGACATTTTCTCATAAATCAGAATTTGATTAGTCAGTATTTTTGGCCTTTACCACTTTTAGTATCAATGAGCGCATCCTCCCAAATCTCCCTTGTTCTTGTTACTGCATTCATCCCACTGGTGATAGAAAGAATACAGCGGGAGCGCAGGAGGATTAAGACGAGAAGAGGAGGAAGATCTTACTGCCGTTGCTGGCGCTGAAGTTTCAGAGTTCGACCTTGCCCACTCATTTTATTACGCTACAGCCCCAAGACTCCCTCTTTGGGTCTTGTGACCTCCTGGGTCCCCCCTTTCTTTTTCCTTCTACACTTGAAAGCCCTTTGCTCCCCAATCCCATTTTATCCTAGTTTCCATCATAGCCTCTGCTATCACCATGATCCAAGATAATTTGAGAAAATCAACACAAATGTGTAATGAAAAATACTTTTCTTTAGCTTTAAGTATTATTTGTTCAACAGCATTACTTTTCCTCAGTTAACGCTTCTATCCTTCCACATACAGATCAGATCAATCTTTCCAGTTTTAGGCAGCCATGTTAGGTTCTGAATAATTTGGTAGGGTTACTAGCAAGATTAAAGGTTCTTCTAGCTTTTGTACACTTTTATATGCCGACCTCCATAGTCGCATGGTTTCCAGAGTGCCCATGGAGGCAGTCCACGGTGCAGCAAGAAACTCACCAGGAAATACTGTATTCTAAAATTTCATGGAACATACAGCAACATGTGACCTTCCTCAGCCCCATGTGAATTACTAGCTCAAGGTAATTCACATTTTCTACAGTAGGTGGAGCTGCATTCCTTTTGATGATGTCATAGTTACAACGCTGTTTCCCACAGTGACTGTGATAAAAAGCAACTGCAATGCAAAAATCAGTTTGGAAGACTAAACAAGGGGGGCAGTATCTGATCTGATTGAGGAGTTGTGCAATGCCCAATATATACACACATTCCATTTGAAAATAATTGTGGTTATTTAAGTGTGAAATAAAAAAATTTTTCTGTCAAATTATGTGTATTATTTTTTCAAATGATTACAGTACTAAGTTGCAAACTATGAAAAAGAGCTCTGGGAACTGAGAAGGTTTTGGAATCCACTCTAGTTTAATCATTTTTTTCTCCAAAAGTTTCCTGATGTGGTGGATCTGCATAATCATATCAGGTGTCTGGTTTTTTCAAGTCAGGTAAAGGTAGATCAAATTAGTGGCACAAATAAGGGACAAATACCTTTTTTTCTTTTTCTAAAATTTATTTTTAACATTTTTCTATTTTTAATTGTAGTAAAAGTTGTCTTCAGATACAGATTTTGGGAAATGCCACCTCAACAGTTCAAGAATGCCTCTTACACCTAACTCATGCAGCAGTGCTGGCGGCAATGACAACTTCAGTTATTGCCTTCATGTTTTTTTCTCCAGCTAACTTCTCTCATGTGTTATAACTTCATGGAGGAGAGGGAAAAGCAATGGGAGAGGACAGATGGTGATGAGGCAGGGACATTTATCTAGCTGCCAATAATTTTTCCACATCCATTCAGTCTAGTCAGTGCTGTGGTTGTGAAAGGGCTCTGCCATGATTCTTTATGTTTTCTAACCACTGAGGTGTGTTAATTACCCCATTTCACTCATACAGTGATATAGGTCAGCATTCTACTTCGATGCGTTATGCATGGATTTTATAGAATGCATACAGTAGGTTTTCACCAATAACAGTAACTTCTTTATGCACCTACTAGGTGTCAACCACCAGTGATTGTCTCATTGAAACCACCCTGCCACTCTGTCAGGTAGGCATTGCTGCATGCATTTTCTAGATGCAGAAACTAAAGGCTGGAAAGGTTAATAACCCATTCAGGGGCACGCAACTAGCAATTGGCAAGGCAGTGATCTGCTTGGGTCCCCAGCTTGCAACTTCTCCCAGTGGCAATTTTTACCTCTCACAATAATAATTGTAAAACTGATTTTTGTAGTTTTATTTACTGATGCTTCCAGGGTTCTCAAATTTCCTGGACATTCTTTAAGAATCTGTAGTATTATTGATGCTAAAATGGCATCACAATTTGAGAAGCAGAAAGGAAAAAAAAGTGGGGGTCGGGGACCAAGCACTTAGAGAAAGCACTTTTTAAAAACTTAATCTTCTATAGCAATAATGTTATTTGGGTTGTAAAAAGTGCTTTAAAGATTTTAAGATTTTTAAAAATAATCATCACCCTGTTAACACAGTCTTATTTAAGTTTCATGAAGGAAATGAAGTACAAGTAAGTGATCGTCTCTCCTTGGTAGTTGCACAGTGTGAGTTTCATAGCAAATACGTGGCTAGATCCTTGGGGGATCCGTGTTGCTCTTCATCCCTTCACTGATGACTTCCTCTCCTACTTTATTCCACATTAATAATTCACTGCACTGGAACATTGCCTGGTTACCTCAGCCGAAGCCATGGTTGGCTTTCCTTCATTTGTAGTAGTAAATACTTAGAGAGAATATTTGCACACAGTTATTCAGGGATATTTGATCAAAGACTGAAGTGTGAACATCAGCCCTAGGGATCTGCAAAATTCATATTATTTACATGAGATCCTAATACAGGTGTGTTAAAAATCCGAGCTGTGATAATAAAGGAAGGCACTTTATCATCTGTATTTTATGTTCATTCCTTGTTTATGTAAAAGATGTGTGGCAGTAATTTTTCTTATCAGTGTCACCTTATGAGATGCAGGGTCTGACCTGGCTTTTTTCCCACACCTTTGCAGTATGCAGATATTCTGCGACAAGAAGGTAGCTGATGATGCAATCTTGGTGACACTCAACTGTCTCGGTGACAGTTGGACAGAGCTGCCTCTCTGACTCAGCTCCAGGAATCTGTAAGGGCTATAATAAGCCATTCCTCCTCACTTTACTTTCTAGAGTCAATAAAATGGTCAGATGCTTTTTAGAAATAGCACCTTTATGTAACCATTTTTCTCTTTTTGTCAATCTTGCTATAATTAAACCATAAGAATTTAAAACACCTAGTTCTTGCCAATTACCAGAGATAACACATCACAGCAGCAGCAACCACCAAATCTAACCCGCAGGGCTCGGTTTTGCCAACAAAGGGCTTTGGTCAGAGAACAGAGGGCGACATAGGTAACAGAGTTAAGAGACAGTTAATTTGAATTTAGCCAAAGAACTCAAGCTCAGAATGTTTGCTTTCAAAATGAGAAAAAGGCATCTTCCTTCCCATACAGCATAATCGCTCTATTCCTATTTTTAATGCACCAAATTTTATAGAATAATTGGACCCCATTTTTCAAGCTAAAGTAAAAATTAAAGGATTTATGATAATCCTATGCAGATGGTTGTGGGTGTTTCATTTTCCACCGGAGCATTTTCTCTTTTTTTGTTGCACTGTTAACCTTTCTCAGCTTCTTGCTATAATCTTCCTCCCGAAACTACTCAAGTGAAAAGAAAAAAAAAAAAAAAAAAAAAAAAAAAAAAAAAAAAAAAAAAACAAAAAACGTCGTACCAGATAAGCAACAGTTCTTACTGTATTGGGGAATAGTTCACATCCTCCCTGTCTACTTACTAGAAGTAACTTCTTCAGGCTTTTAAACCCAGAATGTCAAAGTGCCCAAGGAATCCTACCTTGCCCACGTACTGATAATCCGATCCTGTATATTCCTCCAGGAGAAAGAACTGGTTCCACATCCAACTCCTTTTTGAACGGTTCAGCTCATTTTTGCTGTTTCCCGAGAGCTCCAGGGCCCTTTTCTTTGCTGGGAAACCACTAGTCCTCTTAGATAACGGAGTGGAGAAAGTTGGGTAGGGCTGACCAACCCAAAAGAGCAGCAAGAAGTACCGGTAAGTTCTCATGCTGACGGCACTGGAGTCTCTGGCTAGTGAGTTCCCCTCTCCTTCAAGTGCCTCTGCTCACTGCACTGTTTCCAGCTTCATTCCGACTTCCTTCCTTAATGTTCTTTGCTTGGCTCTCAGAGGATATCTGGAAAGAATAATAACATATCAAGCATTTTTAGAGATGCTTAAAATTCAGTGTTAAAGCAAATAGGCTGGAAAAAGAGGACAGAAATTTGAATAGCAAAACAACAAAAAAAGTTGGCTATCAAGTTTGAAATGAGGAAAACGTTCATTTTAGATATGCTAACTGGAAGACATGTGCCTAGTAGGAAGTTGCTGTTTTCCTTTTTCCTTTTCTATCACTTAAAAAATCCTATTTTTGGGCCGGTGAGATGGCTCAGTGGCTTACGTGCCTGCCTGGCAAGAGCGAGGGCTCGAGTTTGACTCCCGGAACCCACATACGAAAAAGGGGCCGGTGATATCGCTCAGCGGCACGGGCGCCTGCAAGGTGACCCCCGGTGCCCACACACACACAAATCCTATTTTTAAGTAATAGCATTGCTATAGGTCAACATGCCAGAATGGATTATTTCACTACTCTTTTACCTCGAAATATGTGGGCTGATATCTGGTTAGAAGAAACGGGTTTGTGTTTCTGATTCTATTTGCATACTTATCCTCATGAACACGTCTAAGGCAAAGGATATCACAGACAATTTAAATTCAGTTGAAAGTGGATAATGCTGAAATTTCGCTGGAGTACAGTGAGCACCAGTGATGTGTCAGGCACGAAGCAAGGCAGAGCTTATTCTGCAGATGCTTGGCTGCAGAGATGCGCTGCGATGAACAGGCTGGGTCAAATAAGGTTGGAAAAGAACATACGCCTTCTTTTCGGAATGCAGATTAGCACAGTGAAGTTTCTGAAGTGAAATTTTGCAATGATAGCAATAAAACTTTATATATCCCAGCATTCTCCAAAGTCGACCTGAAAACTCACCCTCATGCGAGATCCCCTGACACTACAGAGTGGGTCCAGAACACTCACAGAATTGATGCTTCAGTCTATAAGAATTAAATGAGCGATTCTATTCAAATTTCTTTGGAATTTTATATCTAAATATCACTTGTATCATAAGCAATCAAGCAGCTATGTTAAAATTGTCAAACAATCTCTGCGTAATTTTCACAGATGCATGGGACACATCTCAGTATCACGGTGAGGACCACTGACTGCAAATCTCCAGAAACGTCAGCTATTATACATGCGGGTAATAATTTTCCACAGCAAATATTAATTTTCAAGAACACAACCTACCATTTAAAATATTCTCAAGCCGGACAGCTTGGCAAAGATGTCCCAACTTGGTTTGCTAGCTTATGTGATTAAAGTCATATATGCCTACGTTTCCATATTTCTTGAAGAAAAAAAAAAAAACTCCAATGACTCCTTTATTTTAGTATTGATGTAGGGAAATATTTTCTCGAATAAAATCAACAACAACAATTACAGAGAAGTGCTTTATAATGTGGAATACAAGAGTAATTAAACTAGTACATTCACTCTAAATCATACAGATTAACGTGTTTTAGGTAATCTGATCAGTAATTTTTTTATATTAGAAAAAATTGGTTCACTTGATTCCTATTATCTTATTTGCATAAGGTGTCATAAATGCATATGTGACCAAGATTTCTGTTTTTTACACCAGCAATGAGTAATTATAGCTAACATGTGGCTCAGTGAAAGCTTTCTGTTGGAAGATAAGTGAAAGATTTCACAGTATTCAGCATTTTAAAACCTTTATTCCATTATTATGCATCTTCTTGACAGCAGACTGGGGAGGCTGAAAATTCCACAGGTGAGTAAATTAGTACTGTGACAATTAGTCATGCTGGAAAAATGCCAGGCAACAGTATACTTGTCATTATGCGGCCTTGGTACAGGTGTGGAATGACTGACGATCAATTAGGTAACGATGATTCTTCTCTCGCCTCGTGGATGGTGCATAGAGGGGACTGAGAGGGCATATGGAAAAAAGCCCACAAAAGATATTTATTCATTTTTAGAAGTAGAGATTACACTGAGGTTGATTCAGTGGAAATTACATTTTTCTTAATTTCCCACATTCTCCATTATTTGCAAAGACAAATCCTGCAGTGAAGAATTATATGTCTGCTGCTGCACTCAGCATGTGCTCCATGGTGCTGGCAAGAAAGAGGGATGCAGAGAATGGAGGCGTCAGCTGCTTAAAAGGCTGACTCCTAAAGGCCGCTTTAAAGAAAAATCGATCCCTGTGGGTGTTGTATGCAAACTCTAGAAGCTGTTGCCACTTGAATATTAAATATTAGTTCTTTTTAATATCACAGATACCAAAATGTCAAGTATTTCATTTTTTCTTAGTTGGTAATGAGCTTTTAAAGTGATGCAAATATAAGCAGCGTTTCCAAGTGTGTTGTAACATCTAGTTTTGCTAAAATCCCATTCTTGTATAAGCTTGACAAGGTGAGGCCTTGAATGAAGGCCTTTACATATTTTACTCAATATGTAAAACTGAATGACTATGGTCTATTCATATTCGATGTTAGCTTTTTACATGGATAGATTTCTCCGTGCAATTCTATAGTTTAAAAACACCACTCGTGGGGTGCACGCCTATCATCTCAGCTACTTGAAAGACTGAGGCAGCAGGATTGAAAGTTTGAGGCCAGCCTGGGCAATTTAGTGAGGTCCTGTCTAAAAATAAAAAATAAATTAATTAAAGAGGCTGGTGATGTAGCTCAGCGCTCCTTGGGCTCAATCTCTAGAGGCATAAAAGAAACAAGCACAATTTCTGGAAACTGTTAAACATATATGTAATTTAACAATTCTCATTGAATGCCTCTCAGTAGTCAGTACCAGGGTCAGATTGCCTGGGTTTAAATCTAGGCTCTGTAACTAGTCTCTATGAACTGGGAAAACTACCCACTCTACCTGTTTCTTTTCCTGTAAATTCAGGTAATTATAGTACCTACCTCCTTAGGGTGTTATGAGAATTAAATAAATTACTACATGCAAAACACTTAGAATAGTGCCCAGAGCTTAGGAAGGTTATTAGTATTAGCAATTATTTTATTACTATTGTTATTGTTGCTACTATCTCTATTGCACATATAAAATCTATCTATAACATATTGTAAAAGTCTGAAGAAGATAAGTGAGTTCTTTTTTAGGCCAAGATACTTTTTTTGTTTTTCAGAAAGCATCTCTAAGCAAGTCAAAATCCTTTTAAAATTAAAGAATAGAAGCACTTTAAAACTAGGATGCGTTCATTTGCTAATTGTTTTCCTTTGTGTGGACTTCAATTCCATATTTAATAGCAACAGTACAGAAAAAGAGAAACAGAAATGTTCTGTCACCTGCTTGAAGGAGATGAACACAGGTAAACGGAAAGCACATTCACAGAATCTATGTAACTTTTTCCTTTCCACTTTATTTTGTTGCAGTTTAAGAAAATCATCTTTACCCCAGAAAAAATCAGAGCTAGATTCAATTTTGTAATTTTGCCTTTGTATAAATGGTACTGGTAATTAACGTGCTGATATGATTCTGTTACATCAGAGAAGAATTCGATGTAATTAAAATGAATGATATACCTATATTAGATTTTACTCAATCTAAAAACATGATGTGGAAAAAAAAAACTTACGCCAGGCATGGTCTCTAATGCAAGACAAAAACAAAATAGGATTCAAGGTGCCCAGTGACCTTGATTCAACAAAGGAAAGTGCCCAGTAAAAGCACGGCTCTGAGGAATGGGGGAGCTGTTGATTTTTGAGCAGTCAAAATACAAGAGAAGCACGTGGTAAGCAGCAATCAAATGTAGTGGCTGATTTGGTAGATGTCAGGAAGTAAGCTGGAAGGACAAAGAGGTGAGGGCATACACAGATACCAAAATTAAAATTGCAGGCGCAGTGAATGAAGCAAAGAACCAGAAGATTAGAGCATGGGGTGGAGGAGCACAACAAAGTAGATATTGTACCATTTTGCTCCTCCCTTTCATCCCCTCTTGGCATTAAAGAGCAAATCAATTAGAAACATAAACAACTCCATAAAAATTCAAATTTGAACTGCCTAATTACATTTTAATGATAGGTTAGCAGGACGTGTCTCTACTTTTGATTTTCTTTTTTCGGGATCTGGGTTTTTTAGGGAGAATTTTCTGTTTCTTAAAGACAATCATTTGGATGCCCCGAAATTTAATATACAAAAGTGGTTGATCTAGAAAAACAGTCTGAATTTTTACAAAAGCCTCGTCTTAGTGACATGTAGACGATAATTAAGGTGTTTATAAATAGTGGAGTAAGGCCCCTATAATTTTTTTTTTTTTTTTGTGGATACCGGGTGTCGAACTCAGGACCTCGCACTTGCTAGCAGGTGCTTGTGCCGCTGAGTGATATCACCGGCCCTTTTTTCCTTTGTATGTGGGTACCGGGTGTCGAACTCAGGACCTTACGCTTGCCAGGCAGGCACTTATGCAGCTGAGCTATCTCACCGGCCCCCAGGCCTCTATAATATTGATAATTGCAAACTTTGAAAATTTATTTGCCCCACAGACAATATGTATATATATTCACAAGAGTACTTAGTCAAGTCCAAGTTTTATTCAATGAGTGCCATTAAAGAGTAGCCTGGGCCTCATTAACTCAGGTTCTATCAATTTAGAATGTGTGCTAATTAATGCAGAAGCTGAGCTGATGTTTTCCTTTGATTAGCAAAACCTTTTCCCCTAGATTATTGGGAATTAATTGCATAAAAATATTTCATTGTATATATAGAGTGAAAAGACAAACTACAATGTCTCCAAGTTCTCTAGAGTACTTTGGAATCACCTTTCATTCACAAATAATTAATATGCTAATTAGAAAATTTCTCCATTGATTGAATTGCTTCTCCAGTGACTTATTTGATAACAGTTTGACTGTTTAACTGTATTATCTGGTTTTGAGATACTGATTCCATTGCACTATTTACAGACAAGTAATAAGTAAATATTAGACATATGTGAAAGCTTTAGAATTCAGCTTTAGAATTCAGACTCAGCATATCATTGTTCTAGCATTCTTGATTAATTCTAATCGGGGCAATATTACCTCAATGCTATCTAGGCTTACAAAATTAAACTAGGCACATTCATTCTTTAGGATGCAGAGCCTTAGCTTTGCCACTGAAAGCACAGTAAGCATTCAGTGTTATTAATGTACTTTAACCATACTAGAATGTAAAAGAATGTAACCATAGTTTAAGCATAGTAAAAGAATGCTTTAAAGTCTATTATGAAATTGTCTCTTCAATGAATGGTGTTGCATATACATACTGAAGCATAATCCTTTGCATGCTACCCACAAAAAATGTTTCTGCAACTATTTTCTACACTTGACTCATCCTAACCCACTGAACAACTTACATTTAAGTCATCTTAATTCATAAGCATAAAACTTCTCAGCATATGTTGTAGTTTATATCTAGAACCCCCCCTCCCCCCAGGCTTTATGAATGCACTCATAGGCGGGGCTCTTGGAAGGCAATGGGATTATGGAACATTTTATCTTACTTGATGTTATGAGGTGGGACCCAGCTGAAAAAGGCAGGTCACTGTGGGTGTGGTCTGGAAGAGTATATCTTCCTTTCTGGCTCCTCCCTTCCCTCTCTGCTTCCTGGCTGCCGTGAGGTGAACAGCTTTTCCTCCACTGTGCCCCTCTGTTATGCCATCCTGCCTTGGAACCAGCTGACTATGGACTGAAACATGAGGCAAAATGAACTTCTTTAAATTGTGGGTGTCAGGTGTTGTGTCCCAGCGAGGACAAAAGGGACTAAAACAGCGCATGTATCATAAATCTCTTCTTAATTTTTGGCACATTCTCTCATGTTATGCAATTAACGAAGTAGAAAACAGCTGGTTATTTACAACTACTTAACATTTCTCCTGACCTATTGCACTCCAACCCTGAGCCTGAAATTTGCGAGTCCCACTCTTGGTGCACTGAGGATGAAGATGGTGTTTACCACATTAAAACGTAGAGAGAATCAGCATAGTGTATCAGGGTGAATGAAGCCAAGTGAAGCCAAAGAGAAACACGCCTTCCTATAAGTAAAATCTTTGAAAATATGATGCTATTTATTCTGAGAGAAGAGTTTTACAGCCAACTAGGTTTGCTTAAGATCAAGTTTCTGATCACCCAAGAACCTTTGTTTTGAGTAGGTTGCCACCTACTGTGAATAAAAATATGTCTATAAGACATGGTGGATCTTCTAAAAGTGTTGACATAAGGATAGAACTAATTTTAAATGTTTGGTGGGGACTTCACATGAAGTCTTCATTTCTAAACCTCCATTTCATTTTTCTGTAAATGTCAAAGTCACTGTTGAGTAAAATTGGTCCCATTTCGTGTGTGTAATGAACTCCACTGAAATGTGTCAAACAGCTTTGGCACCTCTCACCACATAGCATTTCTCTTGTGCCAATGAATCATTACGGCAACAGCCATCAAATGATGCCTGATTTTTTTTGTAAATGTTTATATTTGTGGATAATATGCCAATCTGTTTGCAAACTGATGCATTTCCATATGAAGCCATTTCAACAGTATTACCCTCATTCTAAAATCATATTCCACACATTAGATTAATGAAGATAAAAATCAAATGTGTTACAGCACACAAAATGGGGTTTTATATGTAGTTGAGGCTCAAGGAATATTTGGTTTGAAATGCTCACATAGGACAAAACAAACAAATGTGAATCAGAGAATAAAGACAAAGTTCTTGTTCCACATGGAGGGAAAATTCCAAGCCATTTATTGTGATGGGAAGTATCAGAATGTGGACGAGACCAGATGCTGGCATGCCTGAGTTAGAACTTTAGTCTTGCTTGACACTAGCTGGAGAAATAGGGGCCCTCAATTTTCTTTATCTATTAATAGTACCTGTGTCATAGGAAATAAATGAATTCATGTGAGTTCTTAGCTATTACTTGAAGATATCTACAACTACTTTAACTGGCAAAAGACCTCTCAGCAGATGATACACACAGGTCACCCTAGGACTGTATTTTACCTTTTGTGTACTTTTTGTGTTGCCTTTTACAATTAAGAAACTTAAACCAATTGCTAATCTTCAAACATCAGTAGATGCCCATTTCTGAGTCAGTTTGAAACCCCAGAAGTTCTGGTGACATTTCTATTCCAGAGTGGGGGTCCTGCTCCTGCAGAGGGCAGATACTTCTTGGTTTGCCACAGTCCCCACTCTTCCTTATTGTGTCCCTGCACTGGGGCCTTATATTCTGCTGCCATTTGCCGCCTCGCTTTCACTACGCTTTTCTTAGACACACTTGCATCTTGCCTGGCTCTTGAAGGTCTCTGAACTCATGAAACTTGTCTTTCTCTGAAAGATTTACTCATGCAAACACAGGAGAAGAAAGAGCATTTTATACTTCTAACTAGCTACTCCTGGGATGAATTTCAAGCATTTCTGTAGCAGACTGTGTGTTAGGTTACAGAAATGTATGACAGAGTTGGGTTCACATTACTGTCTGCTAATATGTTCGGATCTCTGGCAGCTACATTAATCCTTTAGGACACATAGCCATTTAACACAGTGAAGCTTAAACAAGACCGGGAGATGTCGAAAGCCACTAACCAATTAGCATGAGTGATTTCAAGATTTCAATGAATTTGCTCTTCTTTTGATGCTTAGCAAAAAGGCAGGCTGAAAGTACTGGCTGGGAGCTGTGGGGCAACAAGAGACAAGGGATCCTAGTAGGTATGGGGGGATCAAAACAACTTTAACCTTATTAAATTGCAAAAGGAATCACATAATTGGGTTTGTGATTAAGTAGTTGCAAACTTGGCACATCACAGATGATTTTTTAAAATTTTACACTTATATAAACTGTTATGATGGGGAGATGTTTTATTTTTTGCTGCTATATGTCCAAGTCTTTTGTCAATTATTTACTTAAAAATAAATTTTATCAACACTGTCTAACTCATACATAATAATACTAGTTAACATTTGCTATATTCTGTTCCTGAATTTACTTTGTGTTAGGCACCGCACTAAGCATACCACAAAGGTATTTTCATTTAATTCTCATGACAGTCCTGTGAGGTGGATAATAGTCTTTCAATTTCTGCATGAGAAATTGAAGCTTAGAGAGGTTGAAAAATATGTTCAGGGTCATGCAATGAGTGGACCCTAGCAGAAGCATCAGACTTGGGTGTCCTCACTCTGAACCCACATGAAAGAGTCACAGGCCAGGCTGCTGCCCACGAGAGAAGCACTTGAAACATCTAGAGCTTAGAATTGCCTCTTCATGACTCCCCTCAAAAATATTTTCAATACAGGTGTCCAACAAATAAAAATAGTTGTCATAAAGCTTATAAGAAAATAAGAACAGCAAACAAATGTTTATTCTGTGACAGGTGATAGGATAAATGCCCTTCAATCATGTAAGTCTTACAGTAATCCTTTGAGGTAGGGACCATCTCCTTATCCTTTGTTTTAGAGATGAGAAACACAGGCTTAGAGGGACTGGATACTTCGCTGAAGGGTTTACAGCTAGTGAGTGGCAGAAATTGGATAAAATCCCACTAAGCTTGAGGCTCCTTCTTAACCATAATATCCACTATCTCGTTTGTATTTTGCTCATGGAAACATCATCTAGGTTTTATTTACACTCATTTCAGACAAAATTTGAACAAATTTATCATTAGGTTTCTAAATCCCCAGCAAATTGAAGAGGTGAGGCAAGGAGTGCTGGAGGCTGGAGTATCCACGAGAGTGGGAGGGAGTAACAGGCTGAGAGAGAGCAGCTACAAAAGGTGGACCAAAGAACAGGAGATACAGTGGAGTAAGTCAGGGAGAGTAACGAAGCCCTGTCATCCTGTGCCAGGATCAAGGGCTGGCATGAAATAATAACACCAGATAAGCATTTGTGAGTTAAGGGAATGTATGGGTGAGGCATGCATGCCTGAATGTAAGAATCAGTAAGTGCATAATTAATGATGATGTGACTAATGACTGTAAGAATGAACATAGAACATCCCCATGTTGCAAAAACAGCACATGGCTATACATACAGGTGACCCTGAGTCATTCAGAAAAGGTCTAAGTTTTCTCAAATGTTTGGCTTGAGAAGGCATGCACGTGCCAAAAAAAATAAATAAATAAAAATAAAATGAAAAAATAAAAAGAAGAAAATTAGTACTAGCAGTTGTTAGAGTGGTATTTAGAACAGCAGGGGTGTTCTTTCTCTCCCCATGTAACCTGGAGAAGCTAGTTGATCTCTCTGAGCTTTTGTTTCTCAAGTATGAAATTAGGACTGATGTGCGAATACCCAGGGATAGAATAGCGCCCTGGGCAGAAGCAGGCCGGAGCAAGAGATGTAGGCGAGTGTGGCTTGACACAATGTACTTCATTTCTTCACCTTCAATCAAGAGCGGTAAAGTTTTGACATCTCAGTGGAGCTGCCCAGTGCATAGCACTCTTCTTTCTCTTCCAAACTCCAAAGAAATTAAGAAATGAAAAACTGTTAGAGGTAGACCAAAATATCACCTTTATTACTTAAAAAAAGTTAGATTGGAAATGTGGCTTAACGCAAAAGCCAAGCCCACTTGCTAAATAAACCCCAGAATTAGGCGGAGTCCCCTGTGGGGTAGGAGTTGTACTGTATTTTGCCCTTAAAATAAAGCTGAAGTCGTTTCTACCTTTGGATTGCAGGTTCTAATTTTGCAGTTCAGAGCCAGAGGGAATTATTTTCTACTCCCACCCCTGGTCAGATGAGGTATAGAACTGGAGGTCTGAAAAAAGGCTTTGGGAAGGATCTGTTTTAATCCCCATTAATTAAGAAAGATGATTAGAGAATCAGTGATCCTGACAGCCAGTAAATAACTAAGAATTCTAGCATTTGCTTTCTAGAGTTGTTTATAACATCTCTAAAAGGAAAAAAGTATGAATAATTTAAAGATGGAGAGTTTAAAGTTTCCCTAAAAATATCTTTCACTTTAGGTCAATCAATATATTACACGCAAAATAAATTCTTTTCCATCTCACCTCACTTTCCCCCACACTACATGCACACATACGCGTGCAAAAAGGGATAACGATCTTGACGTTTTCCTGTGTCTCAGACATTTGCCTGTTAGCACTGAAAATCTACCATGGCTCTCCTCGCCCAAAAGGATAGCACTATTTATGGAGGTGGAGGGAAGAAATAATCAAAGCTCCACTTCCTGTTTGGATAGCTTGTTCATTCAGTGTGTTTTATGTAACACTTTGTTTGCAGAGGATCTCTAACTTAAATTCGATGTTTCTCTGAGTATCTCGGTGTAATAACTTAGAAGAAATGTAATTTAATAAATAATGCATAACTACTTAAAGGGGCACTGCAACATTCAAAGATTTCTTTTTTGATGCTAAAGTAGAGGAGGGTTGGGAAAGTGGGGACATCCTAACTAATTCAGGCTAGTGTTAACTGACCATCAAATTAAACTTGCACTAGACAGGAAGACAATGTGTTTGAGTGGGATGCTGGGTGTTGTATCAGTTTTGATTGCCTTCATTTAAAAACCTTAATTAGAATCTCTGTTTAGTTCAGTCAAATTGCTCATAAAATATCACGCAAAACATTTTAAAAGAGAATTTTAATTATACCACTAAAGAAATGCCCTTGTTCAATGTTTACTAAACACTTGCCAGAACAAGTTAATTAATACATGTTTCAATAAATGAAGGAAGAAGGGAAACAACAACAAAAAAATCACATTCATTTTTTGTCAAGTTTTGCTGCAGTTGTCAAAGAAGTTCAATTTCTAATTTAACGACTGTGCTGTCACAGTGTACAAGTGTAATTACAAACAATGGGGCACCAGAACACAATGAAGGCCAGAGGAAAGCTCTTTCCTGCTGGAAGTTGTTTCAAATAATTGCTTATTGTTGCTTGCTGTTTTGGAGTCATCAAATCAAGTGCTTTCCGGTGTCCTTCATCTATTCATCTACTCCATGGCATGCTGTCAGAATGTTCAGGTACTGCCTTGTAATAGGTCAGTAATGAAGTTTTTTAATTATTTAAAATTACAGAACTTTTTTTTAAATAGAAGAGTATGTGTAGAAAAAGAAAAAAATTGATAATACTGAGTTTTTTGTTCTAAATTTAATGTCATCCACATTTCTACCTTATGCTTTTAGGCTCCCCACTTGACCCCTTTATTAATGTAAGCAAGATTACTTGTGTTAGTGAAGATTGATATTGGGAAGCAGTTAATGGCCTACTAAAACCTAGATGAAACTAATCTTTCTGAGATAATGCCCTGTTATCTCAGCAGTTTTATGAAGTCAGAAGGAAAAATATCCAAAATAATTTTAAAATCATTTGGAGAAATAAAATGTACATACCTCCTAATTATCACCACCATTACTAAGAAAATCAGCCTCCTAAAAAGCAGCACGAGTGTTTACCTTTTCTTTTTTTAAAGAGCAGACTATTTTTGGAGATTTACTTGCTAAAGAGTCCCATAATTTTTTTCTGCAAATGATTTCAATACTGATAATTTCATTCAGATATGCTTTTAAGAAAGCAAGTAAGCAAGCAAGCAAACAAACAAACAGAAACCTTACATTGGTCCTGTTGTAGTGTGCACCCACCATTGCTAAAACTGATCACCAAATTTCCAAAACTCACAGATCTGGCTAAAACCTGTTTGGGTATGGGAAATGACTTCGATTTGAGATTCCTCTGCAATTGAGATAGTTGACTTAGGTTTCTTCTAAGACTCTACTTTCTGTTATAAATTAGGTATGATACAGTGCTATAGATTTAATGGGTTCCTACAAGATTTATGTCAAAATGTAATCCCCAGAGTGATGGTATCTGGAAGTGAGTCCCCGGGGAGGTGGTAAGGCGATGGGAAGAAAGCCTTCATGAATAGGGTTAGCACCATAATGAAAGACATTCTGGGGAGATCCCTTGCTCCCTTCTGCCATGTGAGAACAAAATGCAGACAGTCTACAAACTAGGAAACCAGTCCTCACCAGATAGCAAATTTGCTGGTGCTTTGATCTTGTACTTCTACCCTCCAGGCCTTTGAGATATAAATTTTTGTGGTTTGTAAAGCACCCACTCTACAGTTATTGCAGCCCAAGCAGACTAAGATATGCACTATATAAAAGCATTGCCACCATAAACAGGAAATAGGTATTATTTAGTATTGCTTTTGATATTATTGTCTACAAAAAGTTGTGTGAAAATAACACACAGCAGCCTATTTTTGAGCCAGTTAATATTAGCAAAGAGCATTAAGTCAACTTATCATGAAAGGCAGTGTATTAGTCTGCTTTTCTGTTTTGGAGGCACAACACCACAATTTAAAGGAGGAGAAGTTTGATTTAGTTTATTGTTTCAGGGGATTCAGTACACAATCGCCTGGCTCCAAGGCAAAACCATCACAGTAGAAGGGTGTGGTTGAGCAAAGCTGCTTAGTTCATAGCAGCTGGGAAGCAGAGTGGGGAAACAGTGCCAGAGAGGAGGGGGTCAGGGACCAGCTATAAACCTGAAAATCATGCTCCATGACCCACACGGACACACCCACAAGTGTGCTCCACAATTTCTTGGACTGCTCCCAAGCCAATCAAATTAACACAATCAAAGCTGGACCATCACAGGCAGCCTTCTTAAAAAAGCAAAACTAAATTAAAAACTTTCTTCTAGGTTTTCTTTTAAAAAATACAGAAAATTTTACACCTAGAAAAAGGTATGATTTGGTACTTAAGCATGCCATTGATTTGTTCTTATTAATTCCAGCTGGCAAGGGAAATATAATTTCCTAATTTTTTTCCCCATACAAAATAAGAATCTGAAGTCCCAGCACATTTGCACATCTACCAATTATGAAATGAGTTTCCCTGAATATGAAAACTAAGCCAAAATACAACGTAGCCCTGTAAGCTACTGTCAAACTCAGCTCTAGTTCCACTTGGATCATCCAGGATTATTATTTGATTACCAGTTGTTTAATAGACTTTAATGCAGCCCCTCAATATACTGAAAAATTTTTATAAAATAAACATTTTTTTTCTGATTAAGAAAATACACACATGCATACAAACACCAGTGCCTCATAGGATACAGCTTAAAAGCAGCTTTGAAAGTCAAATGCTTCTGAAATTCTGAGTTTAGATGTTATGACTCTGTTACTAGTGTAGAATTTGTTTCAGGTGACTAAATAAAAATCAGGTATCCATGGTTATAAATACCCCATTTCACATTTTCTTTAGCCACAGCAAAAAATTTCAGTTAATTGAATCACAGCCAACTACAAATAATGCCAGAAGTGCAATACTTGGTGCTCCAGGTCATGGGCAACCATTAATTAAGATGCAAAGGATCAGCAACAAAGGCCTCCAATACAGGGATTTTGTCCCAGAATTCTTTTTTTTGATGGATATGGACTTAAATATATAGAAAATGCAGCTTCAGCTATTTGAGGAAATTGGGTACAATCTTTATTTTGCTTGACCTGAAATTTTTGATAAAGTTTAGAAGTATCATTTTTGAAAATAAAAATGAAAAAGTTACTTCCTTTAGGATTTTTACTTGTATTTTTTACATTTGACATACAGTTTATTTATAATAAGGTGGCTGATTCCTGGGTAGGTATGCTTGTCAATATACAATATACTTCATGGAGTTATTATTCTAAGTTTCTCTATCATTTACTTTCTGCTTCAATGTTCAAAGGGAAAATCACACGAGAAGGCTACTGGGTATTATGAGTAAGCTTGTGGAATTAATCCTGGAGAGATGAATGGGGAAGGAAACTCCAATTGCCATTTCCAACTTGGAGCAATAATAACCCCTTGTCACAAACTCACAGAACAAGGAAATATAGCATTCCCCTATATTTTTTAAACCTATCCTCCTGCCTTCAGGATTAACTTCTGAACGTGGCAGGAGGGAAAAAAGGAGAGAAGTACAGATGTGTCCTCTTCCTTAGACCTATTCTCGCTTTGACTTAGTTTCAGTTTATGCATGGTACCTAGTGGGTACACGGTGCTCAGGAGGTGAAGAAGGCAGGGAAGAGGTGATGTTTGCTGCGAAAATGCATCGGTACTTCAGGATTCAGTGCAGATAGCCATGGCCTCGAGCTCACCGTGCCTCATGGAGCAGGATGGAGCTTGGAAACAGTGTTTTTAGGCCACGAATGAGGACAGGATTTCAGCACTGCTCACGGGCTGACTTAAGATTCTCCCTTTGGGTTTCCAAGTGGTTGCTGATTTTTCTTGCCTTAATCTGGCTCCCAAACATGACGTGTGCTTTGTTCATCCTCCTGTTTATCATACTGATTCTTCCTGGAGAGAAGGCTGGATGAGGCCATGAGAATGACCTTGCTCCCCCTACAGCTGGTGGTCTGGAGAGCATGCCGAGCAGAGCCCTAATTCATGTGTATCAGGCGGTAGAGCATTCTCCTTCTGTGGATCCTGTGATCTTCCTCTTGCGTCTTTTCCTGAAACTCTGGGTTGACAGGAATGGACCTACAGGGCTTGAGGCCGCTGCGAGGTGCTGGTGTGCTGCTCCAGGGGCTGCGACGGCTCGCGGGTCAGTGGCGTCCGGGCGCGTGAATGCTGCTGACAGGCCTCTTCTCCAACGCCCACTGGGACCTTCCGCTTCGAGGTCCCTCTGCCCACCTTGTGTAAGGTGGTCTCTCTTTTGTTGACCCAGCCCCTGCAATTGTTGTTTGGGATGACCAGACTGAGGCTGAGGAGAGCTCTTGAACAGCAGAACTGCTAGGCTGGAGTGCTCACTGTCCTTGTCATCCTGGCATTTTCCTTGGTATGGAGACCAGAAGGGACTCAGAAGCCCCACTGTGATTGGTGCTATTGGCAGATGACTCATGAGTGTCAGAGGAGGATAAGGGATTTCTCTTCGTGGCACAGCATGCGCTGGCTGGAGCATCATGGCCTGTGGTGCTGGTTCATACAGCCCCCAGAGGACCAAGGCGTGTAGAGTGGAAGAAGAACCAGAGTGACATGTTGCCACTGATAGAGTTGGAGGGAAGAAGGTGACAGGAGCTGTTTGGGGCCCTGCACTGATTACTTTGCTTCAGCTAACCAGCCTGAAGACATCTCTGAATTGTGCCTCCTACCAAGGAGGTCCACCTCTGCCTTGGCCTGGGTGTAGAGCTCTCCAGTTATGAAACCAGACCTGAATTCTGGACTCTGGAAGACGTGTTCAGCCATTTCTTGCCTGGTAGCAATAGCAGTGAATCGATTCTTCTCAAAGGCTTCAGTTAGAATACTGATTTGTAATCCAGTGATGGATGTCCACTTTGTTTACCTTTGGGGTAAATATTCTTGAGTCCAAGGCTTGAGTCTTGCACTGTTGTTCTCCCAAGGAGGCCCCGGACCTCAGTCAACTCTGCCTGAAGTGTTGGGAACCAATTTTGATTTTGAAACTTAGTTATTCTAGTGTATGTATTCTATTAATACAGTGCAGGGCATCCTTTTGACTCTGGTGCAAAACAGTCCTCTCACTGGAGTTCTCTTGGGAGAGAGCTGTTCGAAGTGCTGCTCAAATCCAAAGCAGGAAGAGTCATCTGGATTCCACATAGACCGCTAGCCACTCAGGCAGCTCACAGAAGTACAGGGCTCTCAGGTCTCCAGAGTGCTCACCTGTCTCTTAAATACCCTCAGTTTAACCCTTGAATTACTTAAGACCTTGAAGGATTCAGAGCAAGCCAGAGGAAGTTTAAGTTAGAATACAAATGCTACTAGAAGCTTTGCACCTCTCGTAGCATTTTTCCCAGTACTGCTTTGATTCCTGGAACTCTAAGTTTTGACATATGGAAACATTTTGGTGTCTGTTCATATACTCTTTATATATATATGCAGGTACTGGGAGTTGAACTCAGGACCTCACACTTGCCAGGCAGGCGCTTATGCCACTGAGCTATATCACCTGCCCTGTTCATATACTCTTGTTGCTTCATGATCACAAATGCCCACATTACTGAAAAGACAGAGTGTCTGTCCTTACATGTGTACTTTGCACACTTTCCTCAGATTCTCCTCAAGCTCTCCGTTTTATCAGCAAATCAGTTGGATGATGTCAGTGGAGGGACATGAGAAGAAAAATTATGTTGATGAATTGTTCTCAGGATCAAACCATGGATGATTCCAAATGATATTGCATCCTGGACAGAGGATAATCAGTCTAATGCACTAAAAGAGTGACAAGCTTTATCAGCTGAGAAAAATAAAAAAAACAAAAAATGGGACAATGTCCTTTATGTTTTAAAGGGAAGGAAAGTTAAGTGGTTAGGCTCACCTGGTCTTTTTCCCCCCACCATTTATTTATTTAAATTGACAGATAAAATCGTGTACCTTTATTGTGTAACACATGATACTCTGAAGTATGTGATAATATATGAGGTATGATAAAAAATTGTGATGATTATTTAAATGAAAAAACAATTACAGAAAAAAGACACACTGCCATGAGTCCCCCTCAAAATACTTCCTCTTGCTTTGAACACACTGATACCATTGCTCTTGCCATTTTCTTTTTTTTTTTTTTTTTTGTGGGTACCAGGGGGACGACCTCAGGACCTCGCGCGCCAACAGGCACCCGTGCCACTGAGCGATATCACCGGCCCCTTTTTCGTATGTGGGTTCCGGGAGTCGAACTCGGGCCCTCGCGCTTGCAAGGCAGGCGCTTACGCCGCTGAGCCATCTCACCGGCCCGCTCTTGCCATTTTCTGCAACGGTTTACATTTACATTTATGCTTCTGACACATTTATCCCTCTGTTCTTGTCACTTTTTGAAGGAGTTTACAGTTTACTTTTATGTCAATTTCTGTCCAGTATTATGGTGTGTCCTCATCTACCTCCACCCATCATATGACTTTTGGCTTTTCCCCAAAGTCAAATTGACCATGAAAGGTAAATATTTTGAACTGATTCAGGACATCGAGGGAGCCACAACAGCACAACTAAAGACACTCATAAAAGAGGACTTCCAGGGCCGGTGAGATGGCTCAGCGGCATAAGCGCCTGCCTTGCAAGCACGAGGGCCCGAGTTCGACTCCCGGATCCCACATACGAAAAAGGGGCTGGTGATATCGCTCAGCGGCACGGGCGCCTGCTGGCGCGAGAGGTCCTGAGGTCGAACCCCCGGTACCCACAAAAAAAAAAAAAAAAAGAGGACTTCCAGAGCTGCTTCAGAAAGTGGCAAGAATGGTGGGATAAGTGTGTTTGAAGATGGGGAGTATAATGAGAGGGATTAATGGCCATGTATCTCTTACTATAATAATTTACTTTAAAGATTTGACCATTCATTATAGTTTTTGATCACATCATATACATTGTGGAATGACTAAATCATTTTTGTGCTGAAAAGGGTTTTTATTTTTAGAAAAAATACTTTCCATTCTTTATATCAAAGGGACACTGATTCAGTGAATTCCCATTGAGGAGATAGAGATGGAGACAAAGATCTTTTTGAAATGGTTAAAGCCACGAAGTATAAAATTTGTGAACTTTGACATATCTTATTTAGAACCCCCCATCACCTGCCATGAGACCAACAGAAATTATTTTCAAAGGGAACCCATGATCTCTCATAATATCTATATGTTTTGGAAATGTAATTTTGTGTGTGTGTGCATTATGTTTTGATTGTGAGTTTCCTGGAATGTGGATATTTCTTCATGTTGCTTTATGGTGGTTGAGTTCAAACAAGAAGAATTCCTAGGAAAAGATCATTACAACTTGTTACCCTCCAATTTATCATCCACCTATACAAGATTTAATGGTAGTGTTAACCTGGAGTCTCAAGAATAATTATAGTCTAAAACAAGCCCTTAAAGTAAGGAGATGAAAAGAACGATATAAAGGGAAGGCTGTCATGAAATAGCAATTGCACAAGGAAGAGACTTTCATCGTATTGAGTAAGTGCTTTACTATGGGATTCTTTTTTAAATTAAGGTACCTAGCAAGTTGGTTGAAAATAAAATATGTATGATTAGCAGGAAATATCCTGGCCCAGAATAGTTGGAAATGAGTAGAAAAAGGATAGCGAGGTGTTTTTATCCCCTCCAAGTCATTACCGGCTTTAGTTCACAGAAAAGTTATTTCAAATACTTGCTTTGAAATACTGCTTTGAGGTCTGCTTTTAATTTGAACAGTTAAATATCGTATTCATGCCAATGAATCCTTTTTCTTGTTTTAATGTCATTAGGAAGAAAGCTTTCTTGGCCAGAGTGAATAGTGTAATTGCTTAAAAGAAGAAATATATAACACACATATCTAATAAAAGGCTTTAAAACAATTTCCTTATGTTGGCTAGGCACCTTAGTTTATATGATAGGCTTTTAGTTTTTAAAACCAAATTACATTAAACCATATGGAAAAAATCTCTAGAATAAGATTTCAGCAAATAAATAACCTCACATAGCTCTTTGGTGTTGAGTCTTTTCAGGTTGTATCTGTTTTGAGTTGCAGAGCAATTTTATAGGGATCTTTTATTTTGCTATTACAATTAGAGTAAGCCACACTCCATATAAACCTGAAAAATGGCCAAGAACAAGATTGGGGTCATCATAAAACTTTGGTCATAAAATTGATAACACAAGTGCTTTTGAAATTTGTTATGTTTCCTACCAACAGGAAAATACTTGTTTTCATTTAAAATAAAAATTTTTTATCCCCCAACAAAGTGCTGTGGATATGATGCTTGTAACTAAAAAGAACTCACTTTGGCATTGTATCAGTTTGATGAGCGATTGTGGTTTCAGTTGTCTTATGAGATACCAAGACATGGCATCCGTGGTCCAAGGTTATTCAATCAGTGTGAGCGGAGCCTATGCCACCAGATAGAAATGGGTTCTGGTTAAGAGAACTGAGTTTGGCGTCAGCCAGATACAGGTTGAGATTTTTACTTTACTTGTGTGTCTCAGTACATTTTTTTTTTAGAATTTTAGCTTTTAAAGTTTTAGCTTTTTCACTTGTAAACTGAGGATGACCATATTCAGGTCCTACGATATTGATGTGGAGAGAAACTGAAAAAGTGTACACAAGGAGTAGATATACAATAGCTACAATTAGGTAAGATTTTTGGTGAAGGTTTGGGGAATTGATAATTTTGATCATTGAGAACTTTTGATTTTATGGTGGCTGGCTCACTCCTAAACTTCTGCACAAAGATGTCTTGAGTAAAGATACCTGGGAGGTACGAAAGCAGAATCCAAAATGTGAAATTTAAAAAGCCTCCAGGTTTATCTTAAACACCTAGGCATCCTTTTGCATTTTATTCAGAAAGGTAACTAAATTGTTTTATTACCAGAATCATTTTATCTCAAATGTTGAAATCTGACGTTCTGGTATCACCTTCCTACTGGACTTTGACAGGTCTCTGGCACATTACATGGAATGAGAATGACCCTCCTGGGGCACAGGGGAGAAAGACCAGACGACACATTTCCACAGACTGCTTTTGAGTGCCACTGGACAGGTGCTGGTGGAGCTGCCACTCTCTGACCACCCCTCATCCCGAACTGCAATATATTCAAAGAAGGTTCTCATTTATGGATTATCTTCACCATTTTTAACTCATTTGGCTAAGGAATGGGGAACAATAGAATGAGAGGTGAGTAGAAGATGGAAAGAATAAATTTCTACTCTTTGCTGAAAAAAGTTAAGATATTAAGTAGTTAAGCACACGTTACTCTGTGTTGCTCTCTGTACAACTTTGTTGTGGAGTCCACTGAGAAAATACTACGATAGATGTGGTATTAGGAAATTTGCTCTAGAAACTATGGTGTATGCTCAGTAGAGGTTGAATCTCATCCTAGGTGTCTTGGGGAATTTGTGGGTACATTTGCAGATTAAGTAATAAGGTTGATAAAATCATGCTTTGGAGGCCATGTGGAAAACTAAGTTCTTTGCTTAGGTTAGGTACTATTTCTTACAAATAAAAATACATGATAAAGAACAACTATGGTTTGTATTGGCTCTCAACTTTGTGCCATTCTGATATGTTAAATCACTATTCAACTTTAAGTAAAAACCCCACAGATTTCCCTGCTCGCCAGCAGCCCTTTTAACTCCCATGAAGTGGCACAAGGTGAGGAAACTGAAGGGGTAGGTGCTTGGCAACATTTCATCCTGGACAAAAAGCCTAGTAAAATGGATGGGAGAGAAGGGAGTGGAGGAGAGAAGAGAGTGGGGGGGGAGAGAGAGAGAGAGAGAGAGAGAGAGAGAGAGAGAGAGAACAGAGAGACGAGGCAGAGAGACAGAGACAGACAGAAGGTAAACACTGTGATGGTCTATTTATAATATAAGAGGGAAAAGGATTGAAATAAAAATGTAAAGTTATCTTCCACTGCTTGTTGAAATTTTATTCAGTAATATTATTTGTTTCTGGGGGCCATGAATTGGCCTTTCTTAGTTCACAGTCTACCATCTCGATTCAATAACTTGACTGTGTCATGGACGTGCAGCAATCAAATCCCCACCCTCCTGCTTAGTGAGAATTTTCCTCTTCAGTTGGGGCTTGCTTCCTGCTAAAAGTCTGCCCTGGGAAAGAGACGTGGTCCTTCTTCTCTCCCAGCTTCAGCCCCCAGGTCATTAGCTTCATTGTCTTTGCCACCTCAGTGTCAAAATTGTCACTGATGAGGTCATGGGACATTTCTTTCTGCTTTCTGGACCTGGCAAATTGTTCAAACTGATGTTTCTGGATGACTCAGACATAGCTCAGAATGGGCGCTTCCCCCACGGGGGCACTCTAGTGAGGTGCTCAGAGGTCCCCTAGCTCTGCCTCCTTTTCTACAGTCAGTTCCCTTGGCCCAGGAATACGGGGTTGGACTCTGGCTGGCCGCTGAGGACCCTTTCATAGAAGCCAGGTACTTCCGGACTCTTGCCGCTGTGGCTGTGTTCCTTTTCCAGGCATCCCTGTTGTACAGAGCCCAAGATGATGCCATTCCAACTCTTTCCCAAGTGGCCCACAGTGAATCCATGGGACACATTTGTACGACTGTTTGTCAAAAATCTCTGGCTGATGCCTAAACAGACCTTCTCCAGATTGCAGTCTAGTTTTCTTTCCCTTTCTCCAGCATTAGTCAGGAGCCTGTTCTCTGTACCTCCCACCTGTCAGGAACACATTTCACAACTCCCTGGGTGGTCTCACTGAGCCTCCCTTAATATTAAAGCATCTTATAATTTGGTGTAAAAATCAAACTCTTACAAAGGTGGGTGGGGACTTGGCAATACCAGAGCCTTCCAGAGGAACTTCCTCACTAATCTCATCTTGGTATTCTCACTTGAATATATTCTTAATCTGGGGGGTTTATTTTCATTCTACTTGTACATTCTGCACACCATGAGAGTAGAATCTACACCCTGTCCACGTTATCTTGGTAACTCAGTTTTCATTGCATTGGGAAGAATCCTTTTCTTTGTTATAAACAAATCTGGCTTAATTCAATTAGGAAAAATAAGCAAACTCTCCATTACAGATAAAACTAAAACAGAACAAAACAAAACAAAAGTACAAACATGTTGCCCAAAATAAGCCAGTACCACATATTTAACTTCTCTGGGCAGGTAATCCAGCACTTAGAGTTTGATTTGACCATACAAACAAGCTTGCAAAAAATCAGTCTGAAATTGTCATGAAAAGAAAAGAACTTTAAAACTGCATCAAATTCACATCGTGAACATTTTCTTTAAAAGCAGTATGTATAGGTTTGGTGCCCAACCTTTGAGACTGGAAGTAAACATTTCCTGTGGTATCTGTGACTATGTTGAACACAGAGTGGATAAGAGGCAGATTTGCTTTAAAGATGTATGTAGCAGGGCTCCCTGTTTGAGCATGAGCTGTGTTTTCTTTTGGGCTCCAACAGGTCTGATTGTGCCTGACAGACTCTTGGGGCAGCCTGCTCAGAGTCTCTGAGCAGGGGACGCACCATGATGCCTCCCAGGAAAGAATCGTCCTCGGGGGGACGTGTCAAGTGGGCAAGCTTGAATGAGGAATGAAGTCTCAGCCATCACCCAGGGAAGGACAATTCTGAGCATAGTATGATGCTGCTGCCACTTGAGTTTGTCCCCCTAGGGACTCAGGCATGAGTCTAAGTGGGGGGGGGCTGCAAGTAGAAACTGTGAGAGCTATTTTCACTAGACTCTTTGAGACACTGAAGATTCAGATGACCTGAATACTTGAAAGCACGATTGTTTCCTTGCTGGCAAAGCAGGCCCCCTCCTCTGTCTACTGAGACTGGTCCCTGATACAGCCTGGCTTAAGGATAGAGTAGTCACCCCAATCTGTACAGTTAGATTGCAAGGGGTGCTGATTTTCCTCATGTACCCCCTACAGATCCTCATTGCCTGTATACCTGTATCTAGCAGCAGACCCTAACAGGCTGCACGGGGGCTGATTATACAGTCAGACCTAGGAGAAAGTCTCTCATACCAGTAGAATTGCTAGATTCTGAGGAATGTGTGTGGGAATGTGTTATTCCAGGTAAAGAAGAGCACAATTTTACATTTGGCACATGTCCACTTACCACATATGCTTGGTTCTATTGTCTTAGATGACTCAAAATTGGCCTCAGCAGTGATCTCTGTTGATTAAATTGTAAGCCAGAGATTCATTGGCATTACAGTAGAAGGAATAAAAAATTAGCAGGATACAAAGTTGAAGTGCACTTATTAATTGTGACTGTTCATCTACCTTAACTAGTTAGCATTCTTTGTCCAGCTACTCCAAATAATACTCCCTTTCTTAATACAGTAAGAAAACATGCTGGTGTCTTTGCAAAGTGCCAAAGAGCTGTTCTCTGTAGGTGGATGATGAATATGGAGATGCCACCAATGAAATGGGCTTCCTAGTTGATGTAATGACTATATGCAACAGGGTGGCAAAGGTAACCTCGAGAGGCAGGATGAGTATGTATCATAACAGGCAGAATGGTGATCAGAGAAGGGTGACCCCCATCATCTTTGATGCTGGGTAATGGATCGTGGAGATTCCAGAACTGTAATATGTAGTTTATTAAAGTCCTCCTTGATCTGTAGAGCTGAATAACTACAGATTTAATAAGCAGAGTCACCACATCTAGAAAGCAAGCCACTAGCCCAATTCCAATCCTCAAGATAGTTCCTTTGACTTAGTACTCTTGAATAAAGAAGACATTAATATTTTTTTGAGGTCAGACCCTCTACAGATCATAGCTTTCCCTCACAGGAATTGTGGCTATTTTTCAATCACTGTGTACAAGAGGGCAAGATTCTGAACTCCTTTTGTTTTTGAACTTGGCGTATCTCTGAGACTCCACTGGCAGTGTGGCATTTATTAGAGAGGAACCTTGATTGAGTTCCACTTGGTACTTCTATTAAAGTACTCACTTTCCAAGGGTCAGGTGGCAGATGTAGAGATTTCATTCCTGAAAACTTAGGAATTTCAACTTTATTTCAACTATAGAGTGATTAACTGAGTTGAGGTGGGCCCGTGGACACTGGCTCTGAGCTGAAGATCATCCTGGGGCCCAGATACCACTGTGGTACGATGGTCAGAATGCGTATTTCTTTCTTTCTTTCTTTCTTTTTTTGTGAGTACTAGGGGTCGAACTCAGGACCTTGCACGCCAGCAGGCGCCCGTGCCACTGAGCAATATCACCGGCCCCAGAATGTGTGTTTCTAGGAGTCAAGGGAAGAAGGAATTTTGGGTCAAGGCCAGACCTTAGTGAGCCCAATGAGTCCATTCATATGGGAACATACACTGTGGTTCTTTGCTTAGTGGGTGTGTAAAATCGAGTCATTCTGTAAATTGGTTAGGATTAGGAAAGTTTCGATTGCCTGAGGCTTCTTCAACATGTTCCAGTTGAAGCACAGTGTGAACTGGGGTATCGTGACTAAATGTAGACTATGCTTTCTCCCTAACCCAAAGAGATTCTTATCATTCAGTGAGGAGGACCAGGCAGCATCTTGATGACAGGTCAGTTCTATCAGATCTGCTCCCTCCTGCAATAGACACCAATTCTGGATACAGATTTGCCTTCTGTAGACGCCATGATTGTGCCACTATTGCTATCTACATCCATGGACTTACATTATGCATCACTGTTATAGTGAGTCCTTACCATTGCTTTGAACAAGAGGTGGGGATGGGAGGAGTGAAGCAATAGGTAGATACTCATGGGATTCTCTGATTTCTACCATCTTCAGGACCCTATTGTCCTGAAGTGTAGGTAGCCTTAAACAAGAGTAGATTAACTGATTGAGAACTCAGTTTTAGCAACAGCTGAGAAAGAACCCCAGGGGTTAGATTAGTGTCCTACAGGATGTTCTGGTGAAGTGAATAACACAGGATACAGTTTGGCACACAAAATTCATGAAGGTAGAGTAGTAGCTCTCATTATTATGTCTAAATCTCATTTGTTCTATTCCTTAATCCCACAGATTTTGGCTTTGCTAGTTTAAAGATGTCACTATGCAAAGGAAAAGTGCTTCCATTAGAAGACATAACAATGGGCCAATTTAACTGCATATTAAGATTCCCATATGGTTATTGGGAAATTTGTGCCAGGGGGCCAGCAGAGAAAAAATGTCACTGTGTTGTGGGATGATTCACCCTGATTATCAAGGGGGAAATGAGTTGGGTGCTTTGTAATAGGGGCCAAGAAGAGCTTAGGGACCCTCTCAAATGATATCTAAGACTGCCATATAAGATGGTAAAAGATAATGGAAGAGTGGAATAACTCTATGTAGAGAATGAATATAGTCACCAAAACACATTTCCTTTTTCCTCCTGGGCACATGACTAGACTACAATTCCCAATATTCTTTGCAGCTAGATGCGACTATCTAACTAGAGGTCTATTAGTGGGCTGCGAGGGAAGCATTATGTGCTACTTCCAGGTCTGTCCTCTAAAAACCTCCCGTGTAATCTTTCGCAACTCTTTTCTCACAGGTTGAATGTTAATGACCCCTGAAGAAGGGCAGGCAAAACTATTAGATAGAAGGAACTGTGGGTTTTGAAGGTCATTATCCTCTGACCAAGGGCACCTCCTTTGAGCTTTGCTTAAAAGAGAAACAAAATCATGCTGGGTTAAACCACTTTAATTTTCAGATTTATCTATTCTAGCATCTGGCATTCCCCAGCTAATTAAAAACCCCTTAAGAACATAATTTCCCCCTGGATCAATGGAACACTTCAGAAGAGAGCCCAACTATAGCCATCATGCCTGAATTCCATCCTAGAGGGATGCTTTGTGGATAAGGGGATCCAAACAGCTAGGTACCACAAAGAGATGCAGACACAGGGATGAAAGAGCTGAACTGGACCTTTGATTGGAGCAAACTGTACAGATGGGTGGCTCTGTTGGATGCCTGGACACTCACATTTAGTTCACATGTGACAGGCAGTGTTGATGGCCAGTGAAAGTGGGCCAGAAGACACCATGACCAGGAAGACAAGATTTCTCTATCTCCCTTTCATCTGCACCGTGTGAGGAGGAGTCGGAACTAGCAGACTCTGGGAGTATTACAGAAGGGAAACAGTCTCTCTCCAGTCCACACATCCTGAGGCTGCAGTCTGGCTGAGGTCAAGGAAGTGAAAGAGTTTTAGACTGGCTATGACATTGGGACTTCCAGTTGAACAGGACTAGACTAGGTTATAACGGTAACGAATCGACTAGAAAGTTAAGGAATTTGTCCAAGATGTCACTTATAGGGTGGGAAAGAGAGATCCAAGAAAGCATGAAAGAATGTAACAATTGATAGATAAAAGCATTTCATGCTGTTCAACTCTATTGCACACAACTGAGAGTGACAAAAATGTTACACACCCCTTCTTATCTACTTTGCACTGTGTTGCCAGATGAACACTGAGAATAATTGGAGTGAATCCTGGCATTATGTTTTCTAATTGTGGGAAAAATGAATTCATATTAATAAAAAATTGATATTTCTTCCTGGCAGTTGGTGGGCTGTCTGAGAAGACCAAGGTTTTCATATAAGGGGACATTCTGGATGGAACTGCTGACACTAAGATGATAGTGTTATTTATTCAGCATCTTATTTTCTGCCCAGGAATGACCTAAGTGATCTGACCGTGTCATGCAACACAGTCTCGTGGCACTTTAGAGTGCTAACGCAGGTGGAAATATTCTCTCACTACCTATCATGGTTTAGATCTAAGATGTCCCTCAAAAGCCTCATGTGTTCACAGGTGGGACTTTTGGAAAGTGATTGGATCATAGGGGTTCTATACTCATTGTAGATTAATCCACTCGTGAGTGTGTCACTAAATGTGCTGTTAGGATGTGGGGCTTGGTTAGAAGGGGCGGGTTGCTGGGCTGAGTGACCTGGAAAGGTAGGTACATTCTTGTGCCAGATCCTTCCTTCATTCTCTGCTTCCTGGCTGCCATGGGTTACGAAGTTGCCCTCTGCCCTGTCCTTGCACCATTTCATATCTGCCTTGTAGCCAGCCAACCATAGACTGAATCCCCCAAAACCATGAGCCAAAACAAATCTCTTTTCTTTTAAGTTGCAGGTGTCAGGTATTTTGTTCCAGGCATGGGAAAGTGAATAATAATACACTGCCCTACACAAACCAGTGCTTCCGGTGGGGTCCAGCTTCTTCCTCCCTCTTTTCTCAAACTGAAGAGAACAATACTTATAAAGTTAGCATTTTTAAAGTGTATTCCACAGGATTCCAGCTCCATGTGATATTTACAGATGCTATGTAGGAAGAAAATTTCTATGGACAAGTAACGTGGGTAAATCTGTATTAAATGAAGAATAACTTTTTTCTTTGCCATAGGTCTTTTCGGAGCTCTTAATATGCTAAAGTGTGTAGTGGGTCTCATGACAGAGATATAGAGAACAGAATTCACAGGCTTCTAAGTCCAGGGACTTTCTTTTTACCCCAGATTGTCTTGGAGAATTGAGTGCTCATCAGCCCATACTTTGAGACCTGCTGGTCCAATTCATTTTCTTCTTTTGCAGGAAAAGTCACAAGTAATGAATTGATATGAACAAAAAGACAGAGGCAGTGAAATTCTATTCATTTATCTAAAAAACCAGTAGAAGAATTGTCTGTTAAAATTATGTGCTTTTTTCCCCTGGACTAGAGAGAGGAGCCAGACTATCTATCCCTTGATAAAGCGAAGGCTGGTAAAACTGGAAAGCATGTTTCATCCAGTGCCAAAGAGCTGTGGATTTCTCTGTTAATATGTAACCTTTGTGCGAGTGAGTTTTAAAATGAACACTATGTCTTTGCTTTGTCAGAGTCTTCACTTTCCATCACAGGCACCACCTTTAAACTGCCCATGAGACACAGGAAGCAGTGCTTGCAAGTGCTGTATTTTGTTATGATCACAGCAAACCCTAAGTTCACCTTGCTTTTAAAGTTGGTTTTATTAACTGTTCCTTTACAAATATGTGTTTTTTATATACTTTAAGGAATGATTCTTTATACCATTTTGCATCTTTATATCAATGTGTTCTAAGGAGCCACATTTCATTTTTTAAAAGCTTTTGAACATAAATGGAGAAATAATCTTCCACTGAAATAATATGGGCTAGAAATATGGATTTGGTAATAATCTAATGTATCCAAGCAATAACTAAACTGCTTTTCATTATTTATAAAGTAAGTCTGAGCTTGGCAACAAGAACCCTCCTTTCTATTTCTTCTGTGTCCCTAATAAGTTGTCTGGCCCTTGGCAAATTTCTTAACTTCTTTAGGTCTCAGTTTCTTCAACTGTAAAATAAAAGGGCTGGAGATGATCTCCTCTAGGGACCTTTCAAGCTATAAAATGCTGTGATTCTCATAACTATTTCTTTTCAGATTTCCACATTTAACAGATTTCAATATGTATCTATCATTGTGATGCCCTGCAGAGGGACTGTTATGATTTCCAGAACCACACATCCATGGTAGGTTGAAATAGATGACCTAACTGGCAATCTCATACCTCATTATTTTATAAAGGATGGATGGGCATCATATTTCTAGCTATTGAGTGTTTGGCAATTTAAGTGCATCACTTTTCTCTTATAGAGAGAAGTAAATGCGTGATCCAAAATTCAGATTAGCTTTTAACTTCTGAATATCCTAAAAAGGCGTTAAGAACAAGATTAGGGAAAAGCCGATATGCACATAATACAGAGAAGAGGCCAAAATTTCTGGAGCTGCACTATTCAACACAGTAGTCATTTCTTGTATGAGTTTATTGAGAATTTGACATGTATGCAAAATATAAACCGGATTTTAAAGATTTGGTGCAAAAAGAGTAAAGTATCTTATTAGTAATTTTCAACAGTGCTTGTACATTGAAATCATACTTTGGATATGTTAGGCTATGTACTAATATAAATTAAAATAATAAATAAATAAAATTAGATCATTACCTAAAAATATATACTATTAAATTAATATTACTTGTTTCTTGATAATTTTAAAAATATGGCTCCTGTAAAATTTGAAATTATGTAACTGACTCATTGTATTTTAAGTGGACAGGACTACTCTAAGAAATTCTGTGAAGCTAATGAAAGGGAAATGGCTTGAGGTTATCAACACTGTGTTCTAACTTATTTCTATTGAAACATTAATCAGTATAAGTACTGTAGCTTCTAAATTTTAAATAAACTGTTTCATATTTTAGGGTATTTTTCTCTCAATTAGAATGATTTTTTCTTGCTGTAATCCCAGCACTCGGAAGGCTGAGGCAGGAGGAACTGTACAGTATACCCCCCTCCCTTCAAATTTTCATTGTGGGGAAGAAACCTAAAGAGAAAGGAATTAACATGCATTGAACATCTTCTATGCACCAGTTATTATAGAAGTGGATTAAAAGTCTTTGGGATACTTAGTTATTGCAACAATCCTATCTAGGGGCGGACACTGTGACCTCCCACTGATGTGGAAACCAGGAGTCTAGCATTCCCGTGAAGTAGAATAAATGGCCTGCATTTGTACCAAGAGTGGTAACAAGGGTTAGAAAGGGACTCAGACTCTTCTGCCTGAGATGACCACTCTGCCTTGCTGCTTCTCCTGATTTGCTTCCAGAAAAAATGTGAGAGGACGATCATGGCATAGAAGAATGAGGATGTGAAACCTACTTCACACACAAAGAAATATTGGGGAGAAAAAAAGGTCAAATCCATTCTTTTACCTCGTCTTAAAACTGAAAAGTCAATTTTTAATTATATGGGTAAGCTTGCCCAGGCGCCAATCTATCAAAAATGCTGAGTTCAAGGTTGGCGATTACATATGGAAGAGAGGTTCAGATTTACTAGTATTTGTGAGGAATAAACTCCTGACATAAGATAGAGTCTGGAATCTCTGCGTCCAGCCTGCCCTGACCCTCATGTGAGCCACGTAAAGTATGATCTCTCTGGACAATAAATAAATAGCTCATGGGTAACGTGGTTCAAACTGTCTGCTATATAATCAGGCACTGATAGCATGTGGGAAATCATGTGTCTCTCACCATCTGCCGACATCTCCATCCATTTAGGGGCAGGAATCTGCTCAGGTCGCATAACATCCTTGAGACTCTACTGAGAACTCTTTATTTTTTTTGATAACATGGATCCTAAACCCGGTGCCTGATTCATTCTTTTCCAAACAACTTATCTCTGATTGCTAACCACTTATTAAACATTATTCCTTATGCTTACCTGGCTTTTTCAGCTGCCTTAAATCCTCTTTGGAACAAGGCAAGGTTTAAATAAACAAACTGGGTTCATTCATTCTTAAACATACTCTCTTGCCAAAAAGCTATTTTTCTGCATGTTCAAAAATATAGGATGGCTAAGTGGCAATGTATTCTTAAATGTACAAATCTATGTGGATTTCCTTCTGAGATGAAATAAATTTTGCTCTTTACCATCTTATCAGCATGATTCCACAGTACTCCCCAAACATCAGAAATCACATCGAATAAGGCAGTAACAGTGATGAAAGACAGTTAGAGGAGAGACGGTGCATCGGGACACCCTTCTCCATTCAGATGTTGGGCACAAATATTGACATTAAATCCCTGCATGAGGGAATAGGTTTTCAAATTCTGCTGATCAAAATGGGTTCATAGCCAGCACATTCAAGTTTGGATGGAGGAAAAAATGACACTGGGAGATGGGGGCTGGCGGATCCCTTCCAAGCACAGTCTTCCTTTCTACCCCCTGTAGCATTTGAGGAGATTAAACGCAGCAGTGTCAGTCAAAGAGAGAGGTTGGAGAATTTGGTGGTGTTTGTAGCAGGACAGAGCAGGTGACAAAGATGGCTGCTGGAGTCTGCTACATGGCTGCACCCAGGGAGGGTTGTGTACCTCTGAGAACTGGGTGGGTCACATGGAAATTTGCCCACTTTTGTCCTGCTTCACTCATCTGCGTTCACACTGTGTTCCCATCACTTCTGAAGGGAACATATTACTATACTTCAATGGGTCCTTATAGAGTATCAGTGAAATAAAGTTCAGTGACTTGTTTCAGTAAAGACACCTTGATTGAGGCGGTTACAGTAAGTGATAAAGTACAGTGAAGATACCTGGTGTGAGTGCAATTGTTATCTAGTGATACTTCAAATTTTCCTGTGATTAAACAAAATTACGTATAGCTGATGGAATAGAGAATATAAAAATCATTCGTCAAAGTATAAAATAGCTATTTCTAACTTAAATCACTAATAAAAGTTTATACCTCATAATAAATTGTTACATATTTTTAGACATCTGGTTCTTATTCACAAATCCAACAAATAACTTCTATAGTTCAAAAAATGAGCAGCGAACAGTAAATTTCTAGCAATCAAAAGCAAATAAAAATGCAAATATCAATCATGTTAGTACAAATAATAGACATAAATTAATACAAATAAGGTAAACTAATGTCTCAAAATGCCTACAATTCCTTTCTGGTCAAAGGAATGCAAAATCTGTAAAACAGTTATATGATAATTAATTTTAATGCTATGATTTTCTTAATATTCTAAAACATGACTGAAGTATTGCTTTTTGCATGTGTTACAGTACATTGTTTTTGACCTTTCATTTTGAGTTAAAAAAAAGAAATAAATTTGGAAATGAGATTGTCTTTCATTTGTTCCCTGAAAACAAGAAATTATTCATTTGGTTTTCATTGCTATAAATAAATTACTCATTTGGGGCTTGTTTCACTAAAATGAAGGGTTTATGAAGTCAATCATGCATAAAAATTGATATTTTCCCCACTTAGTTTGGTAGCTGCTTGCAGGGAAACTGTATGAATAGTTAGTTTTCACTGTCACTACTGAAAATTAGAGTCAGAAGAACAGGAAGAAGAGTAGAAATCAAATAGAAGAAAACTCTAAATGTACCACGATGGTGGACAGCCATATGCCAACTTTGAATTGAAATTCACAGGACAATAATTTCTTACACATATATGTGCCCAGAGAAGTTTCTCAAATCATAAAACTGCTCTTCTGGCTCCAATACCACATATTGACTAAAAAAAATGAGATTTTTCTAACTTTGGGCTTGAAACAATGGCACACTAAGCAAAAAAGAAAAACAAGATGAAAGAATACAGTATTATAAAAAGTCTTTTTTTTTTTAAATAAAAAAATCTTTAAACCTTAAAAAGGATTATATAACAGTAAGGTCTTGGATCGAATGGGTGATTGGAAAGTTTCCTGCCACCCCATGGTCCCCTTACTTGGTCCCTGTAACTGGCTTTTTTTTTTTTTTTTTTCTTTTTGGTACCGGGAATTGAACTCACAACCTCAGGCTTGCCAGGCAGGCACTGTGCTGCTGAGCTTTATCCCCTGCCCTTGTAACTGTGGCTTCTGACACCAAGCTTTTAAGTGCACACCTGCGGACAATGGATGCTTGGGTGCTTCAAATTACTTAGGCTAATAGAGCAAAAAACTAACTTGTAAGTAGCTCCAAACTTAAAGAGTATATGTGTGTGTGTACATTTGCAAATCTATATACATATGTATGCTTTCATATATACACATTTCTGTATACAGAAATATATATAAATGTATATATATGTAATTCGGGCTACTTTTCTTAATAATAATAGATGCCTTAGAAAGAAGGCTTAGATCTTTGAAAGGAAGTCAGGCCCATCTTCATAAACCCTGACTAAACACATGGGGAGTCTCAGTAGTGAAGCGAAGGGAAGGAGTGTGGATGTTCGGCGACTTCTGCTGGGACCAGGGGTGGAGTAGAGATGTGAGCCCCCATCTGCTTCCCCTTTTCTTCCTGCTTTCCAGGATTCCGAGGGGCAGCCCTCAGGAAAACAGCATCTAGTTATTAGTGACTTTCTTTCAGTGTTGTTCCTCTGTGCATAGCTTCCCATTACCAATCTGTGATAAATTTCCTAAAGCTAAAGCTATAACATAATTAGTTGCACATATATTCTCAATGTATGTGATAAGACTCTGAAGTCATGGCACAGTTCTTTAATAAAGGCGACAAACAGCCATTTGAATTATCCCTATCCATAGAAATTTCCAAATCTGCATATTTTACACTATTTTAACATACTCTTACATGTATCTAAAATTCTACTGTATCATAAGTTCTTATTATAACTTTGGACAAGAATAACATTAATAAAGAATGAAAATATACAATTAAATATAATTATTAGGCTAGAGATTAAAGATAGGATATTTAAAATATAAATTAATACATTTTAAAGAGAGTAGCATCATGAAAAAGAATTTTGAGATTTTGACTATCATCACAATTTTTTATTCATTTGAAAACCTTCAGAATGGGAAATTTAATAATTCAGTCATTCACTGAGAATTATCTTTTAAAATTCCTAACATGTTCCAAATCCTGGTCTTAGAGTCTATGGCATTCTGGGACAATCACAAAGTCCTGCTGCTGGGTGTGGTGGCGCATGCCTGTAATCCCAGCACTTGGGGGGCTGAGGCAGGAGGATTGCCATGAGTTTGAGGCCAGCCTGAGCTACATAAGCAAGTTCAAGTCCAGCCTGCACTACATAGCGAGACCGTGTCTCAAAAGATAATAATAATAAAAAATAGATAGACAAGGTCCTGCTTCCTGGGGTTTACATTCTAGTAAAAGAGATAGACTATAAGCAAGAAAGATAGGTAGCTAATATGATTTTTGCATCATTCATAAGACCCATGAAGACAAACTGGGTGAGATAAAGGGAGCCTGAATAGCAGAGAGTGAGGTGGTGACTATTTTATATGAAGTTAAGGAGGACTTCTCTGTGAAGACACAAGGAGCATGACAGCGATCCTAGGATCAATGAGCCAGTCATGAGAAGAAGCTTATAGAAGAGGAAGCAGCAAGCACCATGGCTGCAGAGGAAACAAACTTCCAGTGGTCGCAGCAGAGCAAAGCCAGATTAACTGATGTTGAGTATGAGGTGAGATGGCTCTGAACTACGATGAATAATGGTAAGTAATAACAAAGCCATGTGATGAGCAAAGTTCAGAGGTTAAAATATTTGCAATTTACATGTCTCTTTTTTCAGCTTTTACACTTTAAAAGACAATGTCTTGCACAAATTATGCTCCTTTTAATAATACTCTATATGTGTGTATCTATTTGTGTATGCATATGTAATGTGCATACATGTGTGCACGCCTCTCTATATGGACATAGTCATGCATGCATGTGTGTATTTGTATACGCAGTTGTTGATTGCATGGTGAGAAACAGCATAGCATAGTGGGCTTTTGGTTGCCTTGGTTTGCATCCTGAGCCTCCTTTGTCCTAGGTTTGTGACCTTTGAGAGTTTATTTAACATCTCTGCCTCAGCTTCTCATCTGCACAATAGGAAGTATTAAAGAGTCTTTGCTTTGGAGTGATGTGGTGAAGATTAAATAAATCACACAGCATAAGTGTTATGGAAGTGTATCTTTTACAAATTTCTTCAACAAATGGGATTTAATCCAGCTGAATAAAATATATTGCAATCGCTAATGCTAATTTAGCTTCATATAAGCAAAACCAGTGCTGAAAAAACCTGACTTGGTATTTTTTCATCGGTCACTCATATTCATTTACTTGGCAAGCTTGTTTGAATTTTCGTTTCATTTTGGAACATTCCTAGCTTAAAGAGAAAAACCTCTTCTACTTCTAAATTAGGACCATTAAACGTTTCTTTCTGGATGTAGGGGTGGCCAAATACATCTTCTGGAAGTTAAGGGCACATAAGCATCACTCCACGTGAGGGAGCTCTAGGATTTTGGCAACGCCCTGGTCTTCGAGTCTATCCAGCCCTAGGCCAGGCACCCAGACACTGGGCCTGGTTTATGCGAAAGAAAAATTCAGAATGGCCAAAATAAAAGTTTTTGGGGAAAAAAATGTGGGCAGTAAAACTGATAATTATTTTACTGTTTTCCAGTAAAATTAAATTACGTATTTAATTGAGGGAAACAGAAACATTTTTTTGAGAACTTCAAACATCTCAGTTGGAAGCATGGGAATTAGCATAAAGTGAAATATTTATGGGAGCTTAATACTGTTTAAGACTCATTTTCTCCTTGCCTTAAGACAAGAAGTCAAATTAACCATTTCTAATTAAAGAGTTGGAAACAAAGTATATAGTATAAGAGCAGAAGTACAAGCTAAATGGTACTGCCTAAGTTGTAAAGTGTGAAAAAGTCTTTTGCCTTAGAGGTCAAGTATGGGGAGATAGAAAACAATCCTCATGGAATCAGAGAAACAAATCAGAATGATTTTCAAAGAAAGTAGGCTTACTACATTCCTTCTGAAATAAATATTTTTCTGCCAAGAGCAGAGTCCTAAAACTGGACATGGAAATGACCCCTTGTCTCTCTATGTTAGTGAGTGACCTACAAAAGATGCACCCACACAATGTCCGAGTGATCTGGAATTGCTTTAAGTATGACTCATGGGAACTCTGGCCCCCAAATGATCCTCTGGTAATGATGCCAAGAAGGGAAGTAATTCCCAAGGGTCAATGAGGACATGATCCTGGAGCTTCCAGGCCACACTTATTCTCCTTATTTCTAAATCACTATGTAGATACACAGTGATTTGATTAAAATATCAATTTTATGCACATATTTTAATTTTAATTGCATCATGAGTGATCAGTTTAAAATTGTCTGAACATTTGGCTCCTAAATCATTATAGGCTGAGTCATCTAAAGATGAAAACAAAACCATTAAGACACCATCCAGAAGAAAAAGAAAACATCGCGTTCGAATATACTTTCAACAAATGAGAGCTATAATTAAAATATAATCATGTGATTAGAAGAAAATTAAAAAGAGCATATTGTGCTTCCTGCATATTCTTTATATGTTTAGATCTTAAATTTCAGAATTTGTTCATCTTAACATGGCTTTAAACATTTTGCACAAAGATTCATGCTAATCTTTTCATTCATAGTTCATAAAATCCCCTGCAATTGTTTGTTTATTAATTAACACATAATATTTTTACCTGGATGGAATATTGCATTGTTAAGCTGCTTTTGTGTGTGCTTCCAATTTCTCTTCAGCATTATTTTGATTTTGACTAAACTGAGTGGATTTTTTGTTCCAATTGTGAAGAGAAGCTGGCTTAGCTTGCAGATGGTTTTTAATCACAGGTCAGTGTTTTTTAAATATTATTTTCATTTTTTTCATGGAGGATTTGTTTCTTTTTGCTTTGCCTATAAGTTTGTTCCCTTGTTCTCTCTGTCTCTCTTTCTGTCTCTGTCTCTATCTCTCTCTCATTAAGCGCATTAACTCGTGGTCTTTTGACCTTCCTTCACTTGCTTCCCTAAAGATGAAATCGGAAGATACGCCTGTACGGGAAGCTTAATGCTTCTGAATTCTCTACTAATAAAGAAATTAGGAATTATTTTAATGGTATTTAACATACAGAGTTTAATACAAACTCACAGAGGCTGTTTGTCTGGCAAGTGAGTGGAAATGAGCCAAGCTTCTTCTTTCTTTGAGAATTTTCTCTATCTGTGATGGCTACACAGACAAGCCTGTGTAGTCTGTTTATGCGATATCCAACATCCCTCAGTGAGTCCTCTATGTCCTCGGAGAAGTTATCAACAGATGAGAGAGGATTTTTCACTTGTATTTGTTGAGTTGATCTTTTAATTCTAGACTCGAAATAATATCCTGAGTGAGAACCTGGAGGAATAGAAAGGCTACTTAACGCCTGCTTCTAAATTGGGACTTCAGGGCTCTTTCTGTGCCAGAGAAAGCAAATTTTCTTCAACTGGGATATTCTGCAATGAGTAGGAGCATTGTTACCCTGACATTGTTGTGGGCATAAACTGAAGTGGCAGAGGAAATAGCATCAGCCAATTAAACACCAATATAGTGTTCAAAGGATACAGGAAGATAGAATTTAATTATGGAACAGATGACAGTACTCAGTCTTAACTGTCATGTCAGGATCCAACTCATTGGCCTGTTAATCACCAGACAGGAGAAAGAACAGCAGAGTACCTTACATCATCAAGGTCAAAAAGCCTCAGGCCATAATTACACTGCTTCTTAATAATCCTAATTAGGACCACCAACAACAAAAGCAAATAGAAAACTCTTCTTGTTTTCTGTAACATTAAGTCGTAGAAAATATTTACTTAGCACTGTGATTACAGACAGTTGAATTTTACTTGGTCATAATCAATTCTTTCACTAAGAAATCCTTAGGTGGGACTCTAGAGTTTATTGAATTCTCACAAGTGTTCTCAGCATTAAAATTCCTTTTACATAAAAAATTTACTACACTTATTAGTAAGCCAGTGATACCAGGGGACATACAGGCCTATAAAAACTTCCCAATTGACAGCAGCTAAAGAGTTGTAACAGCCAAGCTGACTTAACCACTTATTCCAAATGCCTAATAACTCTAGAGAGAAAATATTTCCCTGGGCTTACAGTTCCTCATCTTGTTTTGCTTTTTTGCAAACTTCCTCAAAAATAATGGGCAATATGCTTCATTTCCTATACACCAGCGATGGCAAACCTTTCAGAGCTTTCATTGATAAAAACAGCCCCCTGCAGCATGTGCACCATAGGTTCATCTCCGCTGCTATATACCAACTTATTTTGGCCAACTAGTTAATTTCTAACTAGTGTGGTGATCAGAACTAAATAAGAAGAGACCTGGTATATGAACAAGAAAAACATAGGATTAACGTCAAAATACTTGGTTTGTAGTTCTTGCTTTGTCTTTTTGTCCTTAATCACCAAATTCCTTTTTGTTGAGCTGACTTAATTTTTGGATTATGCATGGAGCTCAAGGGCCGTTGTATAAACTAAGAGGCAGGGCATCTGGTAACCTTGGACATGCCATATGCTCACTGGTCAGTATTACACGACACTGGAGCTACAGCATCAGAATGGGAAGAGAACTAACCCTTACTGAGCGTCTACTAAAGGCCCATGATCATGTTAAGTAGTCTTCCCTTTGCTAATGCCTCTTTGAGAGGTGTAATTTTCTTCATGTAACAGAAGAGGAAACAGTCATAGAAAGAACAAGTAACATGTCTAAATATCTTGTAACTTTGTAACTGACAAAGTTGGGATGGAAATCCAGATATGTCTGGCCCTGGGATCATACTTTTTTCTATTCCTCAAAGTTTGGAATCAAGGTGAATGCAACTTCATTCTTTAGCAGATTGACCTTCTTAGCCTTGGTCTTGGGAATCTGTAGTAGGTAAAGTAATGGTTTCTGAAATATATCCACATCCCAATCTCTAGAACCTGTATTAACCTCATTCAGCAGAGGAGACTTTGAAAATTAATTAAGTTACGGATATTGAGCTGGGGAGATTATGTTGGATGATTTAGTTTCAATCACAAAGTGTTGGGGACCAGAATCTGTAAGAAACGGGGGCTTGCAGGCCTGAGACTGGTGTGTGTTTTGCCCTGTGGGCTGAGAGGTATGTGGAAACTCTGCATGCCCCAGGTTATGGCAGGAAGACCACAGAACCCTGATGCTCACAGGGCAAGATAAGGACCTGCTGACAGTGACAAGGATCTTTAAAACAATGCAATAGCAGTAGTAAAAGTTTCATTTGGAGAAAAAAATGGTTTCCTTTTTAATCCTTGTCTCATCCTTGCAAGAATGCTTTGTTTTTTTACTAGCCCACAGCAATTGCCACCCTGCTCCAGGAAAAGTACACTACCCCCTCTGAAAACGTGTGTAGTGCTCAATAAATAGTGGCAAGCTTGGAGAGCCCTTGTCTTTGTCCATTCTGAAGCACTGGCCTCCCTGCCCCTCTTTCATGCATTACTAAAACTGTCTCTGTCTTTTATTTCATCCTTCGCCGTACCCCTCATACAGACAGTTGGGGATATTGTCCAGGTCCTCGGCAACAAAGATCCTTGTAAGAGAGGAAGCAGGAAGTCAGAGCAGATGAGGTACAAGTCCAAGGCAAAGAAATCTAGAGATACTACCCTGCTGGTTTTGTAGATGTAGGAAGAAGCCATTACCTAAGGAATGCAGGTGACCTCTGAAAGCTGAAGATGGCCAAAAAATGAATTTTCCTCTACAGTTTCTATAAAGAACATAAGCATACTTACAGGTTGATTTTAGCCCAGTGAGACCTACATTTGTAAGATAAATTTGTATTGTTTTAAGCCAGTAAGGGTAGAAACCTGCCCTTGTACTAGAGCATTAAGACACAAATACAGGACCTTGTCTTTTCTAGGGTGTTCGAGCTTCACTTGCTCATATGCAGGGTAGCTAAAGTAGTGTTCTTCACTCAGAGGGTGGGATGACTTGTGGGCATGCTGATGGGCACAGTGCTGTATCTGAGAAACACAGTTGGAAATGGAGGCCAAAGAGATGTAAATTCTGCTAGAAACTTGACCAAAGCCTTAGCCTGTGAGGTACAGTAGGAGTGGAAGGAACTGGGTGTTTCCTCCAATGTAGTGCTAGAGGGAGGGGTCTACAGTCTAGAACCTTGGCAAAGACTCAGGAAATATTTGTGTTCCAGAACACAGAGTAGTGATCTCAAAAACTATGAAGCATATAACCTCCAAATTAATTAATTAATTGTATATTCATGTACTTCCATACGACCATATAATATAGGATATTGAAAAAATGAAAACTACAAATTGAAAATGTACGTGATGATAATGATCATAGAGGCTGGCTCTTTCTTATCTAAAATGCTTGGTACCAGAAGTGTTTTGGGTTTAAAGAATTTTTTTTTTTTTTTTTGCTATTTACATATACATAGTGAGATATTTTAGGCCTAGGACCCAGGTCTAAACACAGCATTCACTATGTCTCGTATATACCTCATACACAAACCTAAAGACAATTTTTTTTTAATCCTTCTGTGCATGAAACAGTTTCATGATGTAGAGTTTTCCACTTGTTTACACCAGTGCTCAAAGTTTCCGATTTTGAAGCACTGTAGATTTTAGATTTTTGAATCAGGGGTTCTCCACCTGTGTATAGATGTTGAGTTATTTTGTTCCCAAGCCCTGGTAGCTTGTCTTCCACATTCACTGCTGAGGTTTGGGAAAATGTGATTTCATGGGTGGAGGTGCTTCCCATCATACTTATCTTTTCTTTTCTTGTTTTGCCCAATTGAACTTCAGAAAAGGGAGTGGAGTGAAATACAGTGAGAAACCTACTAGGCAGGGCAATCTGTGCATCTTGAAGTTTGAGGACTTCTTTGTTTGTTCATTACTGTTGTTTTAAGTGCTGAGGGTTGAACCTGGAACCTTGTGCATGCTAAGCATCTGCTCTACACTGAGGGGCACCCCTACCCCCCAAGGGGCTCTGTTTTAAGGTGACAGATTGTATTGGAAGGAGGGAGCAGGGTCCAGGCATCAGCACTTTCCAGGCTTTGCACTTAGATGGTTTGCACAGCCTCACCATTTTCTTACAAAAGTCGAGATCACATTTCTTCCTGTTTGATTCTGAGAGTCCTAAAATACTCCAAAAATCCTTAATTAGTTTCACAGAGTGATTTGATTGCATAATAATGAGGGTTGTGGGATTTCATTGTCTCATCTTCTTCAAAGGCCTAATTTTTTTGGAACACATTTGTGGTCCTAAACAATTTCTGAAAATAATAAGGATAATGAATTTGTGCACCTAATTTGTAAAAGAATTTTGTCCATGAGGCCGAACCAAGTGCTGTCCTTCAGTCCGCAGGAAGGAGGTGGGCACACGGCGGAGAGTGGCAAGGAGGGTCTAGGAGTGGAACTGCGCTCTTGTCATACATGTCCCCAAACTTGCCATGGGCCCGCAGTCAGGTTTCACAACCTCTGTCTACCTGGTTTCCCCTTTCAAGAAAACAAAGCAGCTGATTAGACAAGATGATCAATCATATCCCATCCTCCGTTTTTATACTGTTTATGAGATATGGGGATGTGCTTTTCTGTGGGATGTGTCAAATGGGCTACTGAATAAAACCTAAGCTGATTAAAAAATAATCTGAAAAGTGCGTGACTTTATTTCAGAATAAACCCTATTTTAGTGCAGTAGAGGATTAGAGCAGAACCGAGACTCTACATTTCTCTTGCTATTTATATCTGGAATATTTTGAACAGTGTCTGTACTTGGGAGGAGAATCTGGGTTTATCTACTTATTAGCTATGCAATTTTAGGAGTTACTTAACCTCTGTACTACTCAGGTTCTTCATCCACAATATGGGAAAATAGTACCTCTCCTGCAGTATCGTTGTGAACACTTGAATATACAACATAGATGGATAGTGTATGTCTAGAATGGGCCTCATGTCTTGTCTATGGCAATAGTATTAATGTCATCAAGCCCAAAGGATATGTGGTATTGGCCCTCAGAGGCTCTGAGGTATGATCTAAGCTCTCCGCAGTCTCTCTTATAAACATAAAGCCCAGAGTCATTTATGCCTCAAACAAAGCAGTTGGAACAGAAATCCAGCCATATAAAGGCATGGTTACCAGAAAAATCTTTCACTGGACAGCTCCTTAAACAAGGTTTCACAACCTCGGCACTACTGACTTTTGGGCCAGATAATTCTTTGTTTGGGTTGTCCTGTGCTTTGTATGATGTTTAGCAGTATCCCTAGATCCCCAGCTGCTACTGACCAGATGAGACAAAACATGTCTTGAGATATTGCCAAATGCTCCCAGAGGGCAAAATCTCCTCCGAGGCGAGAACCACTGTGTTAAACTTATGATTTAAAAAACACAGAGAACTGGATTAAGCTATAAATATTGTGAGATTACTTTTTCTACTCACAAAGACTAAAAACGTTAATAAGAATGCTTAAAATTTTGTCTTTGGAAGCTTGGATTACATCCCTAGCTACCCACGTGATAACCTCCCAGAGTTTAAGTTCTCTCATCTGTAAAATGGGGATAAAACTTTTACAAGGTGTAGAGACTCTTTGCAAAGATTAAATGAGATAATGTCCTGCTATTGGGTCTACAGTGAGCACTTAGTAAATTTTGATTATTGTTCTTTCATTATTGTTTATCACTGCTACCTTCACTGTCGTCATTGATAGATCTTATGCTGTAGGCCTGTATTCCTCAAGAGTAAAGTATAGCTTTAAAATATATAATTATTTGGGTAAATATACTTTACTCCTTTATAGGATTTAAAACTTTAGTCTTTCAGATAAAATTCATCAAAATATCCATTCTTTTTTCTTTTGACTCATTCCTTCATTGGTAATGATTATATTGGATATAGTTAAATACGCATTTCATCCGGGGAAGCCCACGGGGAACCCAGTGCAACATACCCCACCAAAACCAGAATGTAATGTTAATGGAAATTAACAAAAGACAAGTCATCCCATAGCACACTAATTAGTTTTTTAAGAATTAAATCACCAAGAGCTGCACATTCTACAAATAATTACAAAAAAGAATAAAATAAGAATCTCATTAAACTGTTTAAAAAAAGTACTGGATTTATAAAACTCCTAAGTTCCACATTAGAGAGCACAAGTATGTTTCCCAGAAGGAGGGATAATGTTACAAAGCTTCCGTTTTTCTGAAACCCTAATTTTATTAGCAGCAAAGTAATTAATTTTTGTGACAACAAATTCTTCAAGGAGAAATAAATACTAAGCCAGAGCAATGTGAGTAAAGCAGTTAGAGAAAGGGAGATGAAAATATATTAAGCAAGTCGAAAGAGCAATTTTTTATCCTTCACTATGAAACTATGTCCTTAAATCTGGTTCCTTTTCAAAATCGTTTCTAAACAAATCTCCACTACTCAAAAGATAAATATAGTATCAAAAAGCTTGCAGATAAGTCAAATGGGGATGAAAACGAGAGTCATTTTTTTCAGGTAGTGAAAGAGAATATATAGGTTGAATGAAGAAATGGCTAAAAAACCCTGCGTGTGTGTGTGTGTGTGTGTGTGAGAGAGAGAGACAGAGAGAGACAGAGAGAGAGAGAGAGAGAGAGAGAGAGAGAGAGAGAGCGAGAGAGAGTTTTTCAGGACAAAGAAATTCATCATCAAGAAAATGTGGATATTGAAAAAAAATGCTAATAATCCATGGCATTAATCAGGATAATGCCAAAATAATAGAAACAGCAGTTATGTTGGTATGGTTTAATTTTATTTTGCCATTTGCAATTTATAAATCAAGGTTATGTGGAATTAGACAGACTTTGATTTAATTTATAAAATCATTAGTCACTAATTTTTCCACCTTAAGCTTTTTACACTGTCTGAATCTCGATGTTCTCATCTGTATAATGAATCTATAATGCAAATACAACATTTACATGTTATAAATATTGAGAGGTTTAAGTGAGATAAAGTGCTCTTAAATCTTAGCATTGATCTCGGCACCAGGAGGTGATTTTGATTGTGCAGGTACTGGAATCTTCAAAAGATAAAAAACACTTTCATGCTAAGCTCAGTGTAATGTATTCGTTTGGAAAGTTTTTAATTAAAAAACTTTCTGTAGCATCATTCCAGGCAAAATAAAAACACATTATCTTTGATGTGTGTGACAAATAGTAAAATAAGGGACTTAACATACTTATATCTAATTCTTTAGCTCTGATTTATATGCAGGGCTAACTTTTAGATCTATATCAATCACTTTTACAAGATGGCAGGATTACATTCTTAGAGTAAGGAAAAATTGGTACTGAAGAATGTTCACTTGATTGTCAGAGTTTGGTCATTGTATATCATGTGTTTAAAGTTACATATTTCCCATTATTAAAACATCCCTATAAATAGTCAAAAGTTCCACCCAAAAAAGTTAAGTGACTTGGGTCATTTTAAGATTTACTTCTCTCATAAGGAGTTTTATAGAAAACCTGGTTTGGGATGTCTTTCCCATTTTTAAAGCTACAATGCAAAAGGTTATTTTAGTTTTATTGAAAACGTTACCAGGTAAAAGAAAGGCAAATCAAGATCTTACCACCAAGGTAAAGTATCCTTGATGGATTTATGTATGGTTTCTTACATAATCCATGTAATGAATCTAGCAGTTTTGATCCTCATTTTTGTAGACAAAAACTTTAAAGGACTTGAGGAACAATGTGCTCAAGACTAGGAATGGAAGTTGGAATTTTAACAATTTTGTTTATAATTCCCTACCACCCAAGCTTGCCTATCACTTCATGCCTTCTTTGTTTACCAACTTTTCTTCCAACGCCTCAAATAACATTTGCATTGATTAACTGATTAACATGCCCAAATCTGTTAACTCATGCCATTCATTAGAGAGATGGTATTTATCTCAGGACGATGCAGAAATGAATAAAATCAAGTGCAAGATGGCATAGTGTCGTCAAATCAAGTGCATAGTCACCAAGCTCTATCATGATTCTAAGTTAGGTTTTTCTGATTCCTTCCCATTTCCTTCCTTGAGTCATTGACCTTTGATGGTAATTTTCTCTCAGGTGTGTTTAATAAAATGTTGACTAAAACTCAGTCAAAAAAATACTCAAAGATAGGTAAAATCTTTCTCAGTGAGATAAATTTTCTAAAAATCTAATGAATGATTCTCTACTTAACTCTAACAGCCCATGACTTACAGCTGTTTGCATTAATCCTATTAGGATGGAATTAAAGTTGATTTCAAGTGACTTAAATCTATGGGGCTGAATCTAAGACCAATAAAAGGTTTCTGAATTGAGTTTACAAAATCAACACTTTCTGTGTGTAAGGAAAAGCACTATCGATCCTGTGAATCCAGTTGGAAGTGCCTACTTTCTAAAGGGTTCTGACAGTGAGCTAGAGGGCTTGACTAGTGAATAAGGAATGGCTAGGGACAAACCGAGTCACCACAGTTGACAAAGAACTTTGTCCAAGTGCAGCCAGGCTGAGCTCATATAATGAACAACAGGAACATCTCTTCAATTGAATTGTGTTCAAGTGATTGAATTTGCATGGGAAACTACATGGTTTCTGTTTAAATGTCTCCCTCTGTATACTCAGAGTCCAGGAAAGAGTGGAAATGCAGGAAAACAGCGTAAGATCTTAGCCAAGGACTAAAGGAAAGAAAAATTCAGAAGACGTTAAGGAGGATGCCCCATGGAGAAAGATCTCTTCGGGTATTAAGTGGATCAAACTCTTTCTTTCCCTCAGTCCTTACCCATGCTGCCCTCCTTCCAGCACTCTCTACCTATCTTCATCTTTGCACCTTAGTTTCCCTCTTGGCTTCCTTCTTTTCTTCCTTCACACTGTGGAATAAAATATTGTTGCTTCACAGAGGCCTTTACAGACTGCCCTGTCAGGGAATATATTTCCCTGTTATTCTCTATCATTATACCCAGGTCCAGCCTTATAGTTTGCAAATAATATACTTATTTATTGACTTATTTGATTATCCCTTTTTTTGTCTTCCACCAGAATACAATCTTCTCAAGGGCAGGCACTATGTCTGTTCTATTTCCCAATGTACACCTCAGATGCAGCTCAGTCCCTGGGGCTTAGCAATGCTTCAGAATGAAATAAATGAGCAGATGAGTGAAACACTGAATGGAGATAGAATTAGATTTCCATTTTAATCGCCTACGCTAACTCTAAGAATTAATAATATGAGATCCAAGGAGGATGATATAATGCACTTATGAAGTTAAAATATTCTAAACACCCTTTACATAGATTTAGCATATCTGTTGGAGCTGGTCCTGCTTCCTGAGCTCTCACATTAAAAAAAAAAGAGGAAAAAAGTATTTAGCTTTGATTTTAGCAATATGGACAAAATTGTCTCAATTCAAAAAAGAAATTGGCTAGCAGTTAGAACTTTTGAAAGTAGGTGCACACAGTGACAAGACCCTTTGGTGACAGGAAAGATTTATCATAGAGAAATATAAAGAACTGTTTTTAATAGTGACAGTTTATAAAGAAAGAATGAGTTTCCTGCTCTGATTGAATCAGATTTATTAGACTAAACTATATAGAGAGAGATTTAAGACAATTTTAATATATATCTGAGTTTTCCCATTTAAGACTCAGGTTCTAAGTTAAGTGTGGAGATTAGGAAGGGCACTGTGCTTGTCTCATTTACTGTTTAACAGGATTTTTCCACTTCACTGAATGGGCTACAGATACAGAACTGGCTCCCAAACTAAATAAATTCTGGTGTTTAACTGATAGTGCTAAGGAAATCATTTGAACATTCACAAATGCACATTTCTAATTTCTTTCTTTCTTTCTTTGATAACTACTTTCTAAATAATTACTATGTCCCTGGCATTGTAGGTACTGGGGACCCAACAGGGAATAAGATACTCAACAAATATACAACAGATCCTTTCCCTCTTGAAACTTAGAATCTGTCAGGGCAAACAGACAATATATGATAAACAAATGACTAGAAAAGTCCTTTTAGGGTGAGAAGCGATGTCCTGGAGGCTCCGGGAGGGGCTAATTTGAGCAGAGCCGAGGTAGAAATGGAGTGAAGCAGGCATTCTATGCTGTTGCTGGGAAGGGAGTTTCAGATACAGGGAACAGCAAGACCGAAGGCGTCACAGATAGACGTTCTGCAGTGTTTGGTGTACAGTATTATGGTCGGGGTTCGCCAAAGAAACAGAACCAACAAGGTGTGCGTGTGTGTGTGTGTGTTGTTCTATTCATGCCTTCAACCAACTAGATGAAGCCCACCCATATTCATGGAAGGTAATGTATTTTACTCAAAATCCAACAATTTTAATATTAATATCATCTAAAAGTCACCATCACAAAGACATTCAGAATAATAATTGTCCAAGTATATGGACACTTTGGCCCAACCAAGTAGACACATAAAATTAACCATCCCATCTAGGAAAGAAGCAGGAGTTAGATGTGACAGATGTGCAGGATGCAAGGAAAGGAACACTGGCAGGCGAGAAGAGCGGGGTAATGTAGCTAGAGCTAGAGATACTTTCGAGTACTGTGTGCTGACTTAGCTCTAACAGCTGACTTTCTGCATGGGGAGACTGGGTTTCACAGAAGCAAGAGAGAGAAAACAGGGAGTTGTACTGGAGGTTTCTGCAGGAGTTTGGGCAGGAGGCAATGGTGCTTTGGATTTTGGTTCTGAAAGAGGAGAGGAAAGGAGATGATTGTCAGGATATCTGGGGAGCCTGGGTGCTGGACTCTGATGGACCCACTGTGGAGATGGCAGAGAAGGAATCGAGCTCTTTCCCTGTCCCAGACTGAGATGGGTACGAGTGGGAGGAACTCACTTGGGAATTTTCTATCAAAATAAATAAGCAGTGGAGCAATTTCTTTAAAAACAGCAGCAAAACCCCGAGCTTTCTCATATCTGCAGTTTATACCAGTAAAATAAGTTCTTTGTTAAATGGATGAAACTGCAGTACATTTGGAATTACCTACCCATGTTTTACTTTAATTAACTATAAATCTTTAAGACATGTGGGATAAACCTCTTTCAGGTACAGTTTTCCTTAGGCTATAATTTCAAATGCGACAATTGAATATTGTATCCTTTTTTGTCGCTTTGTGAATTACTGTGTTTATAAAATGTCTAATTGCTTCATTGGATAATATAATTAAGCTTAAAGTAGTAATGGTTGCAAAAAGATATTATAGGTATATTTCAAGTTAGAATTTCCATGATTATAAATACTCTTCAATTTCAAATGTATTGTAATAATAATACTATTATTTCATAATTTGGTTATAAAAATGAACTAAAATAAACTTAAAAGACTTCAATGAAAATTGAAAAAACAAGTATCTTTTCTACTTAAGTAAGCAAATTTCTACACTCCTATTCCTACATTCAATGATATTGTTCTCAATTTCTATCTGTATTTAAGCTAAGTACAGCTCAACATTCTTTCTCTTCAAATTTTGGGGCGTGACTAGGTCCAGGTAACAAAACAGGGAGCCATGTCCTAAATCCAAACTTAATGACAATATTAGTTAAATAGACGCAAGCTGAGCCTGGAACTTGGATTTTTTTTCTTACTGCTGGGGATTTAATATTGCAACCCATGTACACCTTTGGCTAAGCCGAGTGTTAACCTTCCATATCACTGACTGTTTCTTACCTGCCCCCCAACCCTAATAGCTGTGAAATAAGTGACCAGATCAATGTAGTTGTGAGTATTGGGCTTTTAATTTTGAAATACTATAAATCAAGCTTTTCAAACTGTGGATTATGACCACTTAGTAGGGCACTAAATAATTACTATTATTATTATTGATAAGAATATAAAAGTCATTAAATGGAATAGAATATAATAGAACAAACAATTTTACAGAGAGAAGGTTTCTTGGAGGGTTAACTGTTTGTTTTGTTATGGATATCTATGATATGTGTTTTAGGTTGTGATGTAAAGTGTATTTCTTAGCACAGTTTGCAATCAAAAAAGTTGAAAACCACTGATCTAGATTTTAAAATTAAAATAACCTTAGAAAAAGGAATTCGAATTTATGGAAATGTTGTCTAATGATGAAACAGGCAAGGACTGGATGGGAAAATTGAGATCACACTGACCATTCAACACAGTTAGCATGGAAATAAAAAGATCCTACTTCATTTAATAAGTGTATCTTGTGCTCTTATAAGTGGCCTTGGGTAAGCACTGAGAGGAATAAAAGTACATTACTCTGCTCAAAGAGCGTGAGAACATCCATGGGGAAGGGCCCTAAAGCCACACAAGGGTCCAGCTAGTCTTCCAAGCAGTGAAAGGTTTTGGAAATCTTTCCCTCCTCCCTTATGTAATGCAGTAGCTACTGACAAATACCTGAGATAAATCAACTCAAATAGAGGAAAAATTTGTTTGGCTCATGGTTTCAAAGATTCCAGTCCATGGTCAGTTAGCCTCATAGCTTTCGGGCCTATGGTGAGACAGTGCATCATGGTGGGAGTGCACAGAGGAGCAAGCTGCTCACCTATTGATGTCTAGGAAGTGAAAGAGGAAGAGAACCAAACCAGGATTTCAGTACCCCCTTCGGGGGCATGCCTCCAATGACCTAATTCCTTTAGGTTTTATCACCTCCCAATCGTATCATGGGTCTATGACCAAACCTTTAATATGTGGGCCTTTGGGCGTCATTTCTAAGCCACAGGACTTTATAACACGGGCTCTTCGTACTACAGTTAAAATATGTTAGAAGTAAGTCAGCATTTATGTTAGCCCATAGGTTAGCCCATAGGTCAGCCCAGGGGTCAAACTGCCATTTGTTATCTGGTTCCCATGAACACCTGACTTCCAAATGAATTATTGGTATAAAACGTAGTCATAAGTTGGATTTTGTTTCTGCAGTTATTTTTTTTAATGGTAGCAGGGCTTGCTAAATGAAAGCAGGAGTCTGGATGCTGTTTTTCTAAAGGTCCATATACAATCTTTGGTGCAACTGCTCAACTGTCATTGTAATGTGAAAGCAGCCATAGATAATATGTAAATGATTTGTTCCAATAACATTTTATTTATGGCACTAAAATTTGAATTTCATATATGTGAGATTATAACACATAATATATAATACATTCATGAAACAATATTCTTCTTTTGATTTTTTTCCAAGCATTGAAAAAACAGAAAAATCCAGTCTTGGTTTAATGGCCATACGAACACAGGAGTGGCTGGATTTGGCTTGAGAGCCAGAGATTGCGGATGTCTGTATTACAGCAACAACGTTTTTCCTCCGAGAAATTTATTGTAATGTTTTTGTGCAGCCAAATCAACAAAATGAACATAAGATTGCAAACAAACTTCTTAAGCCCAGAATTTATCTCATTTAAAAAATACAGGTTTTAAAAAAATCTAGATGTATGGGAAGTTCTAAAACTGTATTGATGTGTATGTAATTGAATAATTTAAATAGTATAAGAGACTATCTGGTGGAACTTGTAAACACAGAAGAAGTCCTTTATGTTTCTGGTATAGAAGGGCACAGATTTTCAAAAGTCAGGGCCTTCCTGAGGCTTTACAATACTGTGTTTGACAGCATAGTCATGGAATCTGCGTCCTGACACTTATGTGGAACGTTTTTGTCCACTATTACATGGGATTAGCTCAATATGATTCTATGACGGAAGCTGGCTAGTTTCCTTACAAGTGTGTATATGTGGTGTGTAGTACGTGTCGTGCGTGTGTATTAGTATGTACAGTGTGTGTGTAGTATGTGTTTGGGGGTGGGGTATATCTGTGGTGTGTGTTGTGTGTGCTATGTGTGTAGTGCATTGTGTAGTGTGTACGTGTGTCTGGTGTGTGGGTATAAGTGTAGTGTGTGCCTTGGAAGATTCAGGAGTCACATTTTTCTTTGCATAGACTTTTTTGGCTTAGGGAATAATAATTAAAATGGCTAAGATTTATTGAGTATCTACTATGAAGGCTTTGCCATAAATCTTGTTTAATCTTCACAGTAATTTAAAGAGGTAGAACACTGACAGAAAAAGAGGTTGGGCTAACCATGCTAGTGAGGCTCCAAACGAGACGTTGGCTCCTGAGCTTAAATGCCAGTCTGAGCCCGCACATATGTGATGATGCTCTTCAGTTTAGACACAGAAACATTAAACTTACTGTTTTAGAACATGTAATGAGTCTTCTGCACAGACATAGAATTCTTAATTTACCTCACTTTATCAAGTTGTATTCTATTAAATTATATTATCAAAGCATGTTTGGTCTGATCAACGATTATCTTACATGGTAGAACTAAATTGGCCCCAAGCTATTTGGTTTTACATTTTCTAAGTTACCTAAATATTGTTGGTACCTGAAAACCTATTTCCTTCACTGCATTCTTAAAGACAAAGTCAAAACATAAAATTTAAGGTTTTAAGTAATTTCAGGGACCCAAGGTAGGAAGCACACTGAAGTCTTGGTTGAATAGTATTGTTACCACCACAGTTTACTAAAATGTCTAATTCTATATGATATTGTATTTAAAGGACTTATAAATTCATTCAGTATTTTCAATAAAAAGGTAAAATGCCAGAGAAAGCACTCTAACTAGCTGATTAGTGCTTATGAAAGGACTTTTCTTATAATTATGGTTGAAAATATATTAATGTTAATGGTAGATATTATTCTAGAGAATATTCAGTGAATACTGTAGTAGAAAGAAGTTGCCAATTTATCTCAAATTGGGCAGGATATCTCCTCAGTAGGACTATAATTTCAACTAGATAAAAAAAGTTAAATCTAATTATTTGTGTATGTGACTTGATCTGTTTCTACTGGATTTTATGAAGGAGCCACTATGAATTGTAATGCTTTCTTTAAAGTTAGGTGTTTTAAACATTTTGAAGTTAAACATTTTGAAAGCAGCCAGAAGAAAGTCATACAATCTTTCAAAGTTTGCAGTTCATATGAGTTTCCAAAACTATCAAGACATACATTTTTTATTAATTTCAGGTCAAGATTTATCTGTAATTGGTATATAAAGGATTATGGGAAGGTAGTTTCACTGCCAGCACTTTAGCTTCGAATGTGGTTTTCTACCAGTGGGATTTCTTTTTAGACACAACATAATTTCTTTCTGATCCTGAACATATGGGCATATGCTAATATAAAATGGTGTCTTAGGTTATTTTTGTTTTCTGCAGGGAGCAGTCATCCTTTGACCTATATTCAATGTATGACACAGATCTGATTGTACAACAACCATTAGCCGTATCTGAATTCCCTCCTTGGAGGTTAGGGTTTAGTTCAGAGATCATTACCTTTGGTCGTCAAAGCTGAACTTAATTAATGCCTTTTAAAAGTATATGGATGATATTTTGTTCTCCTTGGGATGTATGAAAATGGCCTGAATTTATTTCCGAGAATTTAATCCTGGGAAGCATTGAAAACAAGAAAACAAGAATGGTTGAGTTGTTTGACATGTCCCCATGACCTCTTTCTGAAATCAGCAGTACTGTACTTTTGGCTTTCTCCCAGCCTGCTGGCCAGTTTTTTGTTTTGTTTTATTTTGGCAAAGATTCTTTTCTGTGTGTTCCTTTCTAGTCCTCAAGGAACCCTTTGGTAAGCTGGTTCATTAAAGATATACCCCTTCCTGTGCTGTTCCAGAGCCCCAGAGGGCCACTGGGGCAGAGAGTTACAAAGGAGAAGGCCTGGACTAACCATGAGAAACAACGGAGGTTTCCATGGTGTTGATGGGCAGAGGAGGAGCTCTTCCTTAGGAGCTGGTGCTGAAATGTTTAGCAATCATATTTCAATGAGAATTGGCAGTTGCCTGCCAGGATGGGATGTTATGTCAGCAGAGGTGTCAGAGAAGGGAAAAGTTTCTGAAGGAAGTAATTGGCAAATCAGATAGGGCTGGGGAGGGCAAGAGAAGGAGGGAAAGATGTTATTCAGCAGATAGGTTTAAAAGTAATTTTTAACCAACATTATTTAGGAGCCTTTTAGAAAGCAGATCCCTCTTTCCCAGAGGCATCTGCCAACTGACAGTCCAACAGGAAAAGAGGAAACTACTTCCAAAAAGCCTTTTAAAAAAGACTTTTAGAGGCTGTTAAAAAGACATACAATCACATCTTGCGTAAACCTGTTTAAGCAGCAGTTTACTGCTCAGGTTGGGCTGCTTCTTTTACTTAACAGTTTGCTGTTTTTCCTTTACCCAGCAACCCACCACACAGCAACCCACCGCCCACCACCCAGTCTCCAGAGCCCTTCACCTCCAGAGCTCAACAGCACCTCTGTTTTCTAGCTGATCTACACACAGGGTAGGGACACCAACAGCTACTTCCCTGATGTGTGGTCTAGAGACAGAGCTTTAATTTTAAGCTTTTCATTCTTGAGGTAAAATGCATTCTGCCACACGTTTGAATGACTGCAACTTGTGTATCTTGGGAGATGTTCTGATGGGCATGGTGCAGCCTTCCTTCTATACTTTTGTTGTTTGGGTTCTGAGATCATTTCCCATCGTCCATTATCCAGCCACTGATGTGGCTTGCATGTTGTACTTTCAGATCTGAGGAAGATGCATTCAAAATGTCATCTACAAATCTGCCAGAATTTTCCCAGAATCCTAAAGCTTTCAGTGAAAAAATAAAAATGAAATATGTTCATTATTTCATTATTGGGTCTGCCATAGTTACCACATAGTAGGCTACCAGTAAGTACTTGTTGAAAATAAGAATGAATGACAGAATGAATTATGAATGAATGAGTATTAGAAGTATCAGAGTTGAAAATAGCAAAGGGAGATGTTCAGGGTACATAGTTGGGCTAGAAAAATAGCTCCATCCTGTGGATTTCAATACTAGTAACTCATTTCCCTGGTGTTATTTGAAGCCTGTTTCATAGTAGAGCTGTTTTTTTTGTGTGCAAATCATGTGAGTGCCATGTGCTTTTGATGTCACAGTTATGATCTTTTGGTTTTCTTTAGTCACTACCACCAGGACCAAGGCAGGCTGTTGAACAGGCTAGAGTGACACCTAAGACCAAGGCAACAAGCTTAACAGCATCTGCATGTCCCATTCTGACTTCATTTTGGTTGCAGTTGGTTCACACTTCCATAAGCCCAAACAAGAAGCCCAGCTCAGTTGCAGATTTTCTGGGGAACAGTGATGAAGAAGCTCTGAGGAAATTCTGAATTTAAGGCACATTTGGCACATTCACTGTGTCAGCCAAAACACATTTCAGTGAGTAGAATTACGGGCATATTGCCTCCAGTGGCACATTACATTTGTGACATAAAAAATGTTGTAGCTCATTCCAGTTAGTGAAATATTTTTAAAAAGCTTGAAAGATGCCTGTCTCAAGACCCCCAAATTGATTGAAAATTCAGAAGAAATAATAACAACAGTAGTAGCAAAAAAAAAAAAAAAAGCTACTTTTGAGGGGTGCCTCTTACATGCTTCGAACCATACCGAAGTTCTTTTCAGCATTATCTTAACTACATCTCACAATACACTTAAGAAGCTAAATCTACCCCAGTCCTCCTTTTACTGGAGGAAACTGTACTTAGAAAAATGTTCACCAGGGCACCTGTTCAGTAGGGCAGTTATTGTACTTACCTAGTCAGCCTGGGATTCTCTTTGTCATGGAAAAATTTAAACAGTGATAAAGATGCCCCCCATCTCCAAAATTCACATATAGATCATCCCCTAATTAAATACGAAGCTTTGATGATTGTGGCTCCTTAATTATGTCTCTGAATTGCTAGGCAAGAAATGAAGAAAATAGAAGACACTTTATCGTAGTTACGTTTGCAGAGAGGTGAACTCCTGCTATGGCAAAGTTAGCTCTAAGGGAATACAAATAAGATCAAGAAAAGTTCAGAATTTTAGGTTTCATTCCATTTCAGGAAAATCCTTTTGTGTGGCATATAACACATCCACATGAATGCAATTGTAAAAAAGCAACCTCAGAACCTTACTTTTGCCCAGAATTAGCCAGTATAATAGGAGGAGAACTCCACTGACTTTTCATTTTATATTTTATAATTACTTCTCGTACTGTTTTGACTTGGATTTAGATAAACATCTACATTTCAGTTTTTTTTGCCTTTCAAACAAAACCCGTAGGAAAGGAAAAAAACCTTCTTAAGAAGGATTTGGAATATTTATAGTAGGAAAGAAAAAAGAAAATTGTTTTGTGATGCTATTTTTAAAGAACACCATTTTAAAATTTCTTAAAGCTCCAGTGGTTATGACAGAGCTAACGGCAAAATATTGCTTAAGAAAACACTTCAGAATATGCTAGAAAAGCTAAAGCCCAAGCCAAGACCCCCGAGAGCAGAGAAAGTGCTCATATGGCATGGTGTCCTTTGAATCTCTTAAGGTTATTTTCTAAATGAGACCATGAAAACAAAATGAAATTATATTTTCCTTCCAGCTAGTTAAGCCTCAAAGCCCTAGATGAGAAAAAAATGTTTTCTTTTTGGACACTGATGTATTTCTAGTCAGTCTATTCCCCAAACAAACAGACCGAAAGCCCATTTCACACACAGACTAAAATCAAAGATAGGAACACAGGTTATTTAAATGGTTAAGCATTGCTCTAAATTGCCATTTGGGGGTAACCCTCATTCAATGGAAAAGAGTAGGTAGGTTAGGTCTTGTTATCTATTATTTCTAAAGCTGTAGTTTATTAAAATGAATCCCTCACTTATAAAATGCTTTTATTTTCACTTAGAGCAATACTCATTCTGAGGGACTAAATTGTAGTAGACAGTGCTTGTTGACTACTCAGCATCCCTTTCTCACTTTCATCTTTCTTTCAAATAGAATTCCAGTTTGTTAAGGTGTCTTCCCTCTGCATGTACACACACACACACACACACACACACACACACACACACACACACCTTTCACATTTCAAAGGGACCTGATGTTAAGAATGTAGTCTAAAAGCCAAATAACAGCAGAAGAGCCCAGGGATTAATATTGCATTGGAGCTGAGTTGGCTCCATGGAACTGAAAAGGAACTACCCTTAATCTTTGATTGTGAGAGAGGATTTTTCTGTTTTTCTCTTCTGCTAGACAGGAATAAGGCTTGTCACTTCATGTTAGACTCTTAAAAAAACCTTCTTAAGAAACTACTGGTTGAATGACTTTGATGCTGAGGAGAGCAGGATGGAGGGAGAAAAATCCTGAGATTTTGGTTACATTACTGATCTGAAGATCTCTTGGAGCTTGCTTTCCTATGTGCTGTCTCTAATGCAAATTAATAATTTTATTTATTTTAATACAGTCTAAGATGAGATTTTCTTTTACCCATGGTAAAAGAACATCCTAATACACAGACTGAAAATACTTAGTGAAAAAGAGTAGGAAGTATTCAGACATTTAGGGTGCTGAGCATGAATTAGCTTACTTTTCAGATTGTCTTTCCCCTGTTAATAGGGTTAGTTATTGGTTTCCTCTTTACTCCCACTGGCTTAATGACTTCTGAAAATCCTTTAATTCTCTACTCATTCTAAGGTGGGGGATATGCAGTATGGGAGAGGACTGCCCTTAGCCAATTTAGATTGCTTGTGTTAATGAGAGATGTTACTAATTGGAAGGTGTTAATCATGGGACCAGTGCAGGGGAAAAAAAATTGAGAATCACGGTTCTAATTTTTCTGAGCTATACTTTCTACAGTTTTACCTTGGAAGTTAGAATTTCCCATAATGGTCAGGTGTAATAGAAAAATTTGCTAGAAGGGACCATAGTACTTACTCTAGGAAATCCACTTACATAAAACTAATTTCTATTTTAGTGATCAATAAGCTTAAAATTCTTTTTGTTCTTTGACTGCAGGCTGATGGATATCACATGCACAGGGGAAGTATAAGGAACATCATCCAAACTTCTCCCACTTCATCTCAACCTTACAAAACTTTTGGCATGCTGAGATAGAACTGGGTTGAATGGTGTATTTCATTGCGAAGCAATATTCATGGAAATCCTATTCCATGGGTTGACTACCACTTAAGGCATGAAACAGGACTATGTAATAAGTTGAATTTATTTCAATCTTTTTTGCACAGCCATGTCAAGTTTACGAGTTGAATTTATTTCAGTCTTTTTTGCACAGCCATGTCAAGTTTACGAGGTGTGTAGGATCTGGTATTCAACCTCTTGTAGAACCTCCAGAAACATTTCCAAGGGACATATTAAGGAAAAATGATTTTGTTCATAAAACACATATGTAAGAGTGTTCCACAGATTGTTCTGTAGATGCAGTTTGATGTACTACTGTGGGTGTGTAATAAGCCAAAAGATAACCAAGGTTTATCATAGTAGCCTATGCCAATGAGAAACATATGCAGCCACAGATTTCAACAGGAACACATAAATAAAAACCGTAGCAATTCTATGCCTTGGGGTAGAGTGACCAAAGAAATGTCAAACTGTAGATAAAATATTCAATTATTCTGTTAGGAGAACTATCGGTTTCAGGATCTGTAACCGTTTGTCAGACATTTGGCCAAAGGCATCAAGATCGTCTCTCTTCAGTTGAGTGTACATCTTGCAGAGTCTAGGAGGCTGATACAGACACTCTTGCTTTGTAAATACTTTCCCCCACTGTATCCAAAGGAAGTCAGATTGCAAGAACAGAAAACTCACACCCAATATGAATAATGTAAAACCATATAAATGTAGCCCAGCTCATTAGCAATCTCCATTTGTTCTTTCAAGGAACACTTAATGTGTTCTTGCCATTTGTCAAAAACGGTGCTAAAAGTAAGACTCAGTGGCCTTGCTTTCAAGATGCTTAGAGTGTGACAGGTGAGACTGAGACAAGCATGGTGAGGCTTTTGATAAGATGGTTTGACAGGTATATGAAGACTAAGTACAGGCCAGTCCATGGTCACTCAGTGAGAACTTCAAATTGAGGGCAGGATAGATAGGTTGAGGTCAGGGAAAGCTCCTTGCAGAGACAGATTCTTGACCTTCTCACGGAAGGTCCAACAAAATGTGGCCAAGGGAAGATGAGTGGGGACCTTGGGAGCCAGAAGCCAGGACAACTGTCCCAGTGCATTCCAGCTGAATATATACTGGGTTTAGTGTTAACACAGCAAACTCCAGCGATGGGAGCTGAAAACCTATTTCATGATGAAAAGACTCAATCCTGATGGAATATCTACCCATTCATTGGACAAGTTTCTAAAATGACACTTTCTAACAGTCATAATAAATATTGACTACATAGCCCACCCAATGTGATATTAAAGCATTGTGTTACCCATGGCATCTGCCATATCTTGCATAAAAGTCTTATTTAAATGGTTATTGAGCAAACTGTCACCTAAATTGTAAATTTCAGCTAGACTTCTTGCATAAAATGATTTCTTGTTGAAATGTATTTCTACTGATGGTATGGTATAGGTGCATTTTTGAGGTTTATGGCAAAATCATTGGAAAAATTGTAAGGATTAGAGAATGAAACACCATAAAAATATTCTGAGACATAGAAAAATGTGAAACTATATTAAGTTTTTGGTAATGAATGTGGGTGGATTGGTGGTTCCTCCTAAGCTGGGACAGGAGGTCAAATGTCAAACCTGGAAATGAATAGAAACCCTACTAATCTTTATATAACCTGTAGCTAAAAGCCAATTCCTATATTCATGTAAGATGTAAATATGGAGAGAAAAGAAAATATATTTAACTTTGAATGTCTTATTCATTACATACAAAGCTGGTACTACTGATCTTGTATGGAGTATGAGAAAATAATTTATTTCCCCAAATTGCTAGCATATGTTCTTTCTGTTACCTACTGTCTCTCCAGCACATAGTACAGAGAACTCTCAATAAAAGTTATGGAATGAATAAATTAATGTATGGTGAATCTGAACCTTCCAAACACTGTTGCAAGGTTTCCTTTGAGACACACAGTAAGTGATTACAAGATTGACTCAAATTAAAGTGAAGAGCCAGGCTTAGAGCTAAAAGGCCTTTGTGAGGCTGAAATCAGCTCTTTTGGGATATGATTAATGGATCTCACTTGTTACAGGATTCACCGATATACTCATGGAGGGGTGGAAAGGAAGATGAGTTTTCCTTCAATTGTATATCTGAGTCACGAGAAATGTGTACATGTTACTTTGTGTGTGTGTGTGTTTGTAATCTCTATGCCTTTGATTTTTTTTTTGTATTGAGCTACATTTGAATTTATCTATCTATTGGGCTATGTATCTAATCTATTATCTACCTAATATATATATATATATATATATAATTAAAGGCATAAGATTGTAATAGTTAAACTTTATGGATTCTCAAGATGTTCAGAATTTGATTTTATCTCCAACAAGTACTAGCTTTGTGACATTGTTTAACTGTTTATCTTTTATCTTTAAATTTTATCTTTATCTTTAAAATGAAAAGTCTTATCTGTAAAAGTGAAAAGACTGGCAGTCTTCGGAGTCTTTTTGTGACATTAAACTTGTGTAAGACTTTTAGAACAGTGTCTTAAATATTCTAAGTGCTCTAAGTGTTACCTTTTATTACTATGCCACTCTTTCCAAGTTTTAAAATTTTCCTCTTTAAGTAACAAAATTCACTATATTTTACAAAGAACACAGAAACTTATTTGGCTGGGAGTGGTGGCACATGCCTGTAATCCCAGCACTGGGGAGGCTGAGGCAGGAGGATCACTGTGAGTTCAAGGCCAGCCTGGGCTACACAGTGAGTTCAAGGTCAGCCTGAATTACATGGTGAGACTCTGTCTCAAGAAAAAAAAAAAAAGAAAAGAATTATTTGAGTGAGAGGTGGAAAAAGCCATTCACTATCAAGTAAGTCATTGAATTATTCATCAGAGAAAATATATGGTAATGCACATGGATGCTAAAACTACAAAGGAAAATAAAATCTTGGAAAGGACAAAGTACAGCTAAAGTTTGAATTCTGAAAACTAAAATATAGTGAAAGTGTAAACTCAGAGAGGTACATTCTGTTTTGTTTCTAAAAACAAATTAAGAATTAAAAATCAGAACGACAGACTTCTGCTAATCTGCTTAGGAAGGCATAAATTGTTAATCAGGCTCCAGGCAACAATGTTTAGTACCAACTTTAATAAAAAGTCTGCCTGAACGAAGGAGAGGGCTGGTGGCTGGGGTTTGAAAGCTGGGAAGCCCTCTGAACCTTAGTCCTTCTCACTCTGAGGGCACCATTGACGGGGTTTCCTTTGAAATAGACTCCTTTTAAGGAAGTCAGAACTATTAAAAATTAAGTTGTCAGCATGGGCTAGAAAAAATTGTATTTTCACTGCCATGAATGAGCATGAAAAGGAAATAAGTTGGAAAAATATTTATGCAGGAGAATCTTTTTGTAGCTTGTATGAGAATCTCATCCCATAAGCATTTATTGAGCCCTTGCTCTGTGCTTACAATTACTAGCAATGCCTTCATCTTAAAATTCTGATCTTGACATAAAAAAGTGATATTTTAAAACTATTTTCTCATTTCCCCCCAACCTGGATTTATCTATTCCATAAAGCAGTTTCAATTTGTATCAGGTGGGCTTTTGCTGTGCAGGGAATCAAATAATGAATTTTCCAAACGTCTTGGCTGAATGTCATTCTTAGGAACACTTGTCAATCAGATAAAACCTAAATTGGAAAGTATTTGATGAGCACAGCATCACTTTAGCGCAGGGAGCCTCACGGCTGCTTTTCTGGATTGAGTTTAACACAGTGCAAATGTGACCCCTGGCTTTAAAGTCTGGCTTCATAACATCATGGTTATTGGTGCTTGTTTCTTAATTTAAAAATAGGGTAAGTTTGGCACTTGTCTTCTGTGACTAGTTTCTCTAATCATCTAAGATGAAAAGATGATCATACAGAGAAAAAAAAGGGAAAAAGGAGCTATTTAAAAAATCTATTTTAGTTTAGTGACAAATTGGGAAGCAAACATGTGCTGCTAGTGTTCAGAACATCCATGGGGGGCCGGTGAGATGGCTCAGCGGCGTAAGCACCTGCCTGGCAAGCGTGAGGGCGCGAGTTTGACACCTGGAACCCACATATGAAAAAAGGGCTGGTGATATCGCTCAGCAGCACGGGCGCCTACTGGCGCGCTAGGTCCTGAGGTTGACCCCCGGTACCCACAAAAAAAAAAAAAAAAAAAGAACATCCAGGGGGTAAGGCAAACTTTTTGTCCTATTGTGCCCGATTAATTCAGCCCAGGGTTTCAGTAATTTCTCCTCTCTCTATCCACTACATAAAATTCTTTCATTACATCATATTAAACTCGGTCGCTTGAGAGTGTTTTATACAGCTTGCAACTACATATTTTAAATAAGGTCGCTGTCCTATTTAGCATCTCATTTGGGGAGAAGTGGTTATTTGGATCATTACTAGACATCTTGCCTGCCCACTCTTTATTGTGGTCATTAATTTAATTTCATTGTTTTCCAGAACACAAAGTATATGTCTATCTAAATTCAAGGGGTGGGGGAATTTTTTAAGAGAAAGAAACTGTAGTCCTCTTTGGAAAGATATTTGGAATCTGATATCTGCAAATTAAAAGCAAACTTGAAGAAGAAATGGAAGTATGATGACAAAAATTTTAAGTGTAGGACCTATATTTGACATGACTGCACTTTCTTTCAAAGGCAGTTTACTTGCAGATAAACATACTTTCTGTGAATGCAGAAATTACTGCAGCACTGGTACTTTTAATATCTGGGGGTGGTGGGCCTCCTCTTGAGGCTGCTAACCAGTGAGTGATCCCACTTCATTCTGCAGGCTTAATTAGGACCTGCCCCAAGACATCTCTCTTTCTGATAAAAAGGCAGGTGAGTCAGAATGAAACTCAGGCATTGGTATTAATCACAAGGCCACGCTCATAGAATTGATTCTTTATGAAACACTGACAAAATCCAAACTAGATACTTTTTTTTTTTTTTTTTTTGTGGGTATTGGGGGTCGACCTCAGGACCTCGTGTGACAGCAGGCGCCCGTGCCGCTGAGCTATCTCACCGGCCCCCAAACTAGATACTTTTAAACAAGTAGTTTAATTTGAGAATAATTGCTGGAAGATATAGTAGCTTGACTTGGTTCCAATTAGGATTCATCAGTAGTACAACAGTCATGGTGGGTTTTAACAGTTTGCATTGGTTATTTCTTAGTCTGACCACACATTATTCTAATCGGTGTTAAATTAGAACCTGTTGCTAAGAAGAGGTTAGACTATTTTAGAGGAATGTGAAATTGAGGAGTTTCAAACATTTTATAAGATGGATGATAGTCAATTAATGAAACTCTCTCTTTTTAATCCTACAAAAGTAGGCGTAAGCTTTGCAGTTAAAAATGTGATAAGCTTATTTTCATGACTGAAATCTACACTATACCCTGGAGGGCAACTGCTTTCTGAAGCAAAAATGCATACCTTAAAATACAAATCAACACCTTACAATTTTTTTTTTTATGTGGGTACCGGGGGTGGAACTCAGGACCTCACGCTTGCCAGCACGTGCTTGTGCCGCTGAGCGATATCACCGGCCCCTTTTTTTCTTTTATGTGGGTACCGGGAGTTGAACTCAGGACCTCATGCTTGCCAAGTGGGGACTTTTGCCACTGAGCTGTCTCACCGGCCCACAATTTTTTTTGTGTGTGTTTACAGTTCATGAAGTTTACTTTTAGGAAAATAAAATGACATCGCTTTTAAAATTTACATGGTTAAGGCAAATTGGTCCAACTTATCAAGTTAGGTACAAATTTTAAAACTTTTCATTTTTCATTGAATAATCCCTTAAATCAAGTGGGCAAATTCATTGTTTTGACACATTCTGGCCATGAGCTTGGAAAGCACATTTCTAGAGGGCCTGCTAATATGCTCAAAGATCACACTAAGATCCTAAACATTAGTATTAATGGATGTAAGTTTTAATTAAGGTACTCGATGCTATCTTTTGATTAAATATTTCCTGTTTAGTTGGTCTTTTTGGCTATTTTATATATAATTATGATTCTTCTTTACTTGTTGCTCATCTAAATGATATGGAAGAGAATTAGGCTGATCATTTTTCTATGTGAAGCTATTCATGATATAACGCATTGGTCATCAGACTTTTGGACGTCATGGAACATGAATTTTTTTTATTTTATAAGATTTATTTTTAAAGGGGGGGTGGTGTTAACATTGGGTTGCTTGCCAGATTTTGATTTAGTCAAAGCAAAAGCCAGCATAATCTATCCATATATACATTTCCATGAAATAATCTATGTTTTAAATCCAAAGGAGTAAGAAGGTCATTACCTGAGTTTTAAAAATAGAATAAATTGAGATTCATGAAAAATATAATAGGCTGCCATCACTTTTTATAACTGATCATTGACCAATAAATTTACTTTTGAACTATGAGCACTTGAGTTTGGATATCCTGGGGAATGACCCATTTGGTAAGGCTTACTCAATATTGCTATCCACCACCACAAATAAACCAAACCCCAAACTTTACTATATGTCCCCCAAGCAGAGGCCCAAATTTGAAGGAAAAACTTTAATTCTTCTTTGCAATAAGAAGTTTACAAAGATTACAAACACATGAATTTCCCGAAGAAACTTATATCCTCATTTTCATTGTTAAATTTTCATGTCTGCTTCTTCACAGAATACTTATAAATAACAATATTGTAGATTTAAATTTCCTCTTTAGTTTTTAATGCCAGAGTTAAGTGGAGATGACAAAAAGTAATGACAGCCAGCAACCAGAAATCAAGCTACAAAAGAGAAAGGTAGAGATAAAAGAACAAAATGAATTTAGGCATTCATGGATAAGTCACTTCATCGCTCTGGTTATCAGTTACCTGTTTTATAAATGATGATGTTGGGCGAAGCCATCCATAAGCTCCTTTCTGTGTCTCACATTCTATGATTACATTTCTAATTATATCAAACTTTCCTTGAAGGGTAGATTAACTACATGACTTTTTGAATAGTGGCAATAGAAAGAATAGAGTGTAATGAAAATGGCTCATCAATGTCAATCATATATAAAATGACCATATTAAGAAGGTTTCTTCCCCCTTCCCTCTCTTCCTTGCTACTTCCTGTCTCCCCCTCCTTTTCTTTCTTCTCTTTGTTTTTATGGTGTTGCATATGTGTGTATGCACATGAAATTTTACTTGGTGAATAAATCATTTGGAACAAATACTGAATTGTGACAGTAATGATATAACAAAATTATAGTCATGAAAGAAGAAAATAGTTACTTTTACTTAGCAGATAAGAAAGGAAATAAATACAATCTTATTCAGCTCTACCCAGAGTTCCAAATGCTATGGGCATGGTGAGTGTGTCAACGAGCCTTGGGGGAGCTCATGCCTCTGGAGAGTATCATGAGGTTGGGATGCCCTTTCCCTGTCAATGACATGAACAGCTGTCATGTTAACTCCTCTCCTGAAGCACCTCCTTCATCTCGAAGCTCTCTCTGAAGGAAGGAGGAGGTCATTTATTCTCTTCTAGAAAGTAACATGTTGGGGACCACAAATTAAATTGAGGCTAGGGGCTGTCTGAGGCCTCCTTGCCCTGCCCTGTAGGCCGGATTGGAATGTGGAAACTCCCCACTTTCTTCGGGCCACAGCTGAAGCCCTATGGCTCTTGACGCTGTGGAGCTCACAGGGCCAGGATCTTCAGAATAATGCAGTAGCAATAGTAAAAGTTTTACTTGGGGAAAAAACAGTTTCCTTATTAACCCTTGTCTCATCCTTGAAAGAATGCTTTGTTTTTCTTACTAGCCCACAGAAATCGACACTGCTCTTCCTGGAATCACTCACTACCCCTCCCCCTGCCCTTCTCACTGGCAAAATAAAAGTGGGCCAGCCGAAGAGGTCTTTGTCTTTGCCCATCCTGAGGCAATGACCTCCCAGCCCCCCTTCCGTGCATTACTAAAATCGTCTCTGTCTCTTTTATTTCATCCTTCGAGGTACCCCTCACGCAGGCATTTGGGGATCTTGGCCAGGCCCCTGGCAGTACTATCATTGTTATGTTCAGACAAGTGGCCCGCTTTTACTACATTTATAAACTCTAACATGTGCTTGCAAATGGCTTCTAAAAATTGAATAACCTAAAAACATTTTCTTTAGCCTTTAAATTTGCCTTGCTCTGGTCAAATTACTCAAATCATCCCAGTATCTTCTACTGGGTTGTATTTCTCAGAGAGAGTCACACTTTCATGCTGAGACATCACATTTATTTGTTTTTTAACAACCACATTCATTGAGTGCTTGGCTCAAACAGAGATTCCCTGGAAATTCAAACCAAACAAGGCTGAATAAAGAGACCACAAATTTAAGATTTTCCTTTTGATTTATTGTGTAACTAGTATCATGCAAAGTGTATGTAAAATACTTAGAACATTGTGTGATGTAGAAAAGCTCACTGAAGCTTAGTTTATTATTTATTATTATCAGTGTTATTTGTATATATAAAAAGTTTGAACCCACTGGTCAGAATTTTTATCTTGCCTGAATACTCTTATAAAGAACACTGTAGATTTAAATTTCCCCCATACCAAGTATGGAGGTAGAGGATGTGCTATCTTGGTATGTCAGTCTTTTAGCATGCTATATTGCACATAAGATCCAAATGGGTAACAATTAGCGTATTTGGTCTGTATCACTACTGAATACTTTAGCTTGCAGAAACACATAGTTTATCTATTTAGCTTGCAGGACAATAAAGATAAGAGAAAGAAAAGAGTTGATATTCTTCAAGTACTAAGAAAACTACTTCCTTACTTCTGATGACATTTCAGATTACATTTAAAAAATACTCCTTTGGTTAATTTATTATGATCATCCAGCATCATCTCCTTTAGACAGTGATTTTTTTAAAGGACAATTTTCAAGTTTGCATTCTATGATACAAAAGAATAGTATGCATAAACATGTTAGTGATATAGTCATGTTTATAAAATTGTATTTAATGAAGGCACCATTTATACCCTGTGTATAGATAGTAATTTTGATTCTATTTCGAATCTTATGCTTCCCTCTTATGTAAAAATTTACTTCTTTACCTCTTTTCATTTTATGCACTTGGACACCTCCTCAACTTAATTTTTCTTGTAGTGTGTCATTCCCATAACTTATTAAGTCTCTAAGACTTTTTTTTTTTGGCCATACTTAACCTATTTAGGAAATGACAGGAAGAGAAAAACACAGTGCTCTTTCAAGTGATGAGACATGAAGGTAAATCACACCCCACGGTACTCTAGCTTTATGTTCTGCATCTTATTCATAAGTTGCTCTCTTCCACAAGATACACTGCATATCTTAGGGAAATCTTGCAACCCACAATTCCTATTTTCATTGCAAACCAAATTTAATGGTAACATTCTGGTTTTAATTAAGTCTTCTTATAACTCTCAGTAAGGTGATCTGATTGCTAAGCAAAGGAAACACTCCAACAGTGTTAGTGTAAAGATACTAAGCAGAGGAAGTGAGGTGAAATAATCTCTGATGATCTGCAGGGATGGGAGGTATAGTACACTCTGCACCCAGAGCTACTCTACATTTATGAATGTGTGCTCAGAACATTCATTTTCAGTAAGTGTCTGTTGGAACAGTTGAAATTTTCCTGTAGAGTTCAGTTTTGAACATGTAGAAGAATACTGGTTGAAGATAGTTTCCTTTGGCCCAAGTATTTTAGCTTTAAAATTCTCACTTTATTTCACTTTTCTGGTAGATGAGGGTGCGCCATCTTTTTGAAGGGTTATTTGTACTTTCCCTTTCTTCCCTTACATACTTTGTAGGTGGTAATGTCACAAAGACTTTATTCAGTTGGTTCAACAGTTGATGAGTGCGAACCTGAAGTTCCTCTTAAGACTATTTTGAAAAAGGGAACCTTCTTCAGGAACAAGAACTTTAAAAATTTAGGCCAGTGAATCTTTCTAAGAGGCAAGCACGAACAAAAATAGTACTGTTTTGATCCAGGAAAGTTCCTCTATTTCTCATCTGTATTTAGAATAACATAAAAACCCAAATGGAGAAAAGAATAAAAATAAAAGAAGGAAAAACAAATCAACCCAAGCCTTGTATTTCTATATTTCTTGGCTAATATTTGGAATATTTTCATAATGAAATGCTGTATGTGTGTTTAACTTTTCTTTTATCTGCAATTCTCCTATTACCTCAATGTTCTCCAGTCTTTTTATTTAGAATTATTATTCAGAAAGAAATTTAAACCAGAGAATGTTTGATTATCTACATTTTTCACTTATTTTGCAAAGCAAAATAGTAGACTTTGGCCAGGCTGAAGTACCATTAAAAATGCAATTCAGACTGAGTCACTGGTTATTAGTTTTATAAGCTAGACCCTGATTTTGATGGACCCCACAGAATGAGTTCCAGTGACTAAGCAAGAAGCACAAGGCAACTGGCTTATGCTGGGTGTTATCTCATTTGGAACACATTTCAAACTTTAGAACAGATTTTTAAATTGGAAGTTGAAACCTGCAGACTGTCAGCAGAAGAGGCTGATTTACCCTCCAGAACTTATTTTACTCCAAGTTCCAGGCAGAGTTTTTGAAGGAGTAGGTTACCTAAAATGTGTTGTAATGATACATCAAAAAGAGAAATTAAAATACTTATGCACACACACACACACATACGAGCCAGAAAAAGGGCAACACATGCATCTAAGCATCTTTTGGACTTTTTCATATGCTTATTTGAAAATGGGGACTTCCTTAAATTAGACGCTACTATTTCAATACAATCTGTGAATGTACGCCAATCTCTAAAACAGTAAATTTTCCTCTGCATATATTTCTTTAGTGGCGGGAGTTCTTCAAGTGGAACTTTTTGAGTCATAACTATAAGGTCACTTTCATTATTAGATAATTTGGAACTTAGGAAGTAGAGTCTTGGCAAGGCCAGAAATACATCTTCTATCATATTAATGGTAATAAATTCTTTATTAATTGTCCATTTCTTTCCTTGGGAATCACAGAATAATTACCAGAAGTCTAGGTACTTACACAACTGTGAAAATACTCCTGAGTCCCTTAACTTAGGGGGACTACAGAAATGAGAGCAATAACAATAATTTTGACTTGGCACAAATATCGAGATAGTATTTGAAGAATACTAACTTGTCTGCAGAGAAAAAGCTGTTATGCTCTTACCATCTTAGATAGGAAAATCTATACTGAAAATGAACCACAGGGAAAAATGCATAGAGTGACCCACTAGGGGTTCCTTCCAACTAAAAAAGTTTCAGTAATTCAGAAGATGCAGCTTCAGTAAGTTGTCATTGTGACTGCAAAGCAAGTAGGGCCAGAAAAGTGTACCATACAATAATTTCTTAGTAAGATACATATCCGTCTCTTTCTTTTTAAACCCCTATGTGGGACACTCACTCAATTAGCTTTAATTAGACATTCAGAACTTGTTACTCCAACTTACTGACACAATGATGACACTATGATGTAGCTGTGCTTTCTAGAAATTTTAGCTGTATTTAAGTATCTCAAACAGTATTTTGCAAGATAATTTCTTTCTTAAAAGGGAAGAATGCCTCACAGTAAATTTTTCTTAGCAAGGCTGATGGAAGTGGTGGGTGGAGGATGTAAGGTACACATTTTTGATAGAAAGCAACTTGGTAGAAAATGATTTTGTTTCCATATATTAACTTTGCAGAGTTAGCACTGGGAAAAATAATTGCAAGAAATTAGTGTAAAAGCCAGCTAATAAAAGGACTAACAGTCCCTATAGAGATATCAGCCTGTCACTTTCTGCTAATGGTAGCAAAAGATAATTGTGGACAAGTACAGTAGAACTAAACCACTGCCATTTTCCTGCAAAAATATGCAGCTGCCTCTTACATTTTTCTAAAGAAATTGGTTACCTTCTCTGCTTCAAAAGTATGGCATGGAACATCAAACTTAGTGGGAAGATACGTACCTTTCTTTCACTCCATCTCCCCCCGCCCCTTTTTTTTTAAATTAGAACACATCAAGAGCAAAGTGGGATAAGATATGATCCTATGTGATTGTATTTTGCAATCAATTGTTGGATCTCTTCTAGGTTTCTGAGCTCTGCATTGAAAATCTGGCCTCTGGCATCCACTTTGCCCTCCTCTTTATGACATCACGAAGACATCTGCTCCATCACATCCTCTCTCTCCACGCAACTGGCTTTCTGCTTCTCTAAATGAGCAAACACAGAGCCATGCAAGGGCTAGTACACAAAGAATGGTGCTCATAAACTGGAAGAGAATTTTTTTTTCTCTCTTTCTCTCTCCTAAACTAGAATCCCAAGTGTTTTTCTTTTCAGGTAAAGCTATTGCAAGAAAAGAAATAAGCAACCTTTGGCCACTGTTTGCATAAGCATATTTGTTACCCATCCTTGGAATAGTTGTGTAGTAACTAGGTATATCCCCAGCTCCTTTTAGAAAACAAGGAAGAGTTTGCACCCCCTGGGTAATCAACCACTCAGCCTACAACTGCTTCTTGCAGTCCCTCAGAGCAGCCACATAATGTATACCCCAGCCACTCCAGCAACGTTGTTGCTGCTGGAAAACCTTTCCCACATCATGTGTTTCATTCGGTAAGTGAAAGTGAAAAAGGCCAGAAATACGGACTGGTACACTACACCCCTATCGTCATGTGGAGAGAAAAGTGTGGCTATTCCAGCTGATTAGATTTCGTGCATCTTGAATATGCTCAGTAGTAGTTAAATCAGGTGCCCAGCTCGTTGCATTAACAGAGACCTGCATTTAACTCGTCATAAAATACGGATTTTATTGCCGCAGCGACCACACTTTCTCAGTATCGCGCTGACCTGGCCAGAGCCTCCCGTCTGGAGATCTATGGTAACACTTGGCAGGAGAATATCTAACTACAGAAGTGGTCCCAGGTCTGCGACGGCTGCAGCACACACCACTGCACACCCCCTTCTAGTACATTCCGGATAAGCGCAGCGTGGGCTCCGTTTTTCTTACATCTGACACCTACAACCAGGCGCACTCGCTCCACTCTCCCACCAGTCCTGGGAAGGCGTTATCCCCCCGGGCTTGTGCCTGACCAGCCTTGGAAGAGCTCGACCGAGCCGCGTCTTCCATATGACTTTTCCCTGGCCGGTGTGCTCCATTTTCGGAGTCCAATGTTGGACTTTGCTTGCAACCTAAGCATTTCTGTTCTATACGAGCCAGCAGGCGTTGCCCCGAGCGTGCAAGCTAACAATTTTCTTTAGCTCCTTCTCTCAGCTAAATCATCTTTTTTAAGTTTTCCTTATTGGGAGCAATCCAGAGTTTTCAGACTATCTAAATTTCTGCGTTAGTGCCAAAGCAAAAAATGTAACTCAGCCCAAGCAATCCCCACAGAGACCCTTGCAATGCGGGCAGGTGGAAATACGTCCAGCCCCCAAAGGCTCCGCACCGGTCTCGCACGCACCAGCGCCCTTGGTAATTGACCAGCCAACTTTGCAAACGCCGGGGCTGCCAGGCGGTCCTTGCGAGAGGAGACGCAGGCAGCGGGCGCTTCTGGGGCGGCCCGTTCCGGCGCCCCCACCCAGCCCCACGCGGGATCGGTCTTACCCGGAGCGGAGCGGAGCGGCGCGCCGGCTCCTCGGGCAGCGGCGCCGTCCTGGGCAGGGGCAGCAGCGCGCACCGGACCGCGCGGCGCACCACTCGGCTCGCAGGCTGAGCCTTCCCGGACCCGCGTGCCGCACCCGCGGGACGGAGAGGGCTCTCTCTCGCTCTGATTGGCTTCCATCCACGCCACGGAATTTAAAAAAAACAAAAAAAAACAAAAAAAAAAAACGGAAAATGCATGCATAAGCACCGGTACCGCCAACCGGGCCCGAACCCACCTCTGCTCGCCCACCAGCGCCCGGGGACCCCTGCGACCCGCCCAGGTTGCTCCTGCCGCCGCCGGCTCCGCCGTTCTCGCTGCCGCGGCTGAAACTGCAGTTCCCGGGATGGGAAGGTTACGGGCTCGGAGAGCAGGCTCTTGTGGGCACACACTGATTTGCAAGTGAATGAAGTGGGAGGGAGCAGAGAGAGGAGGACTTTGTTAAAGAGGCCCAGAGCCTGCCCCCGCCCGCCCCCTCCCCTCGACAGAATGACTCCCAGTGTTTGAAGTCCCGAGCAGTTCGCTCCCTGGAACACTCCTGCAGCCCCGGGCTCTCCCTTCTTTTTCTTTCTTTCTTCCTTTTTTTCTTTTTCTTTTTCTGGCGGGGGAGGGGGGTGTTGTCAAGACATACTGAGAACTTGTGTGACTCTGTGTGATCCCTCCTTTATATTATCAAAATGCACCTGGTATTATTATCAGCAATGGTCTGATGTTCTTTTTTTTAACCCACCAAGCAATTACGATTCCCAGGGACACGGAACCGCGTCGCGCTGTGCGACGCCAGCCAGCTTCGTGACACAGCACGCCTAACATGCACACACATAAAACAGCCCGGTCTCCTGAGATAACAATACCGACGCCTGTGCTTTGCAGCATAAACAGACGCAAGCAGACACAGATTCACGCCTGTCTTTCCATCTCTCCTTCCGGGAAGACAGCTTTTGCATAGCCCCTGATCTCTCTTTGGGAGTGAGGAGCCCCAGGAAGTGGGAGCCCGAAGCCATACTTCCTTGGGTTCGCAGACACGCTCAAAACCCAAAACTCAGAGCTCGCCAGTGACTTCATGACTGATGCCGTCTTTCTAAAAGAACTGCAACAAGGATACACGAGGCGTGCAGAGCAGGGGTATAATAATGTTTAAGGTCTGTGTCGTGTTTAAGATGCCTCTGGAAAGTTATGGAACTAGGATAACCGCAAAATTCAACTCTTTGATACAGAAAGCTGCTTGAATGGCCGTGTTTACTGTCCCATAGAAATGATTTCTAAAATTAGGGAATGGCTGCAAATGTCTTAAACATGTCAAAGTATTATTAAAGGAGAGTAATGGCTTTCTACATAGGAGACATAGACATGATGGAGTCAGGCACTGTTGAATTAGGAAAATTAAATCTAATTACCACAGTGATTGCACCCGAGGTCAATAGCGTCCCAAGCCAGCTGTTTGCTATGCTGTGAGCTCTCAGGGAGATTTCCATTGCACGCTGTTCTAAGAAATTCCAGGCTACTTGGCCTCCTAGTGATTAAACTGGTTGGAGGTTGATCTTGTTCCCAAGAGAGCTCTTACTAGAAAACCTTTTGTGCCTTCAATAGAAGTTCAGGTATTTAAATAAAGCCAAAATCAAAGTATTTCCCCTAGGCAGCCAGTGCTTCAGAGAAGTGTGTGTAGAATGGCTTTAGCACAGATGTTCCACACGTGGATAGTGGAAAGACTTCGCATCTCTTTCTTGAAAAGACCTCTTTCTAATGAAGACTTGCCATCAATTTACCAAAAGGGGCCAAGCATTTTCTCTTCATGCAGCTTTTTAAACTCTTATGATGAAAGGACAGGGGAAAAGAAAGCAGCTTCAGATTCATAGTCCCTTCCTCAGATTATGAATGTATTACAGATTCAATACGAAAGACCGTTTCTTGTCTCTGTGTAGTCCTTTACCTCTTACAGAAGTCCTTCCATAGTTCATTTTATTTAATTCTTCTAACAAGTGATTTTTTTTTTTCCCATTAACACAGAGAAAATGGATTGAGGAAGACACAGCAGAGGTTAAGTAATACATCCGAAGCAATCTAACTGGGCAGCGCAAGAGACAAAAAATTACTGGTACAACTGTGTGCAGATGTGTGGCAGACACACGGAACCACAGGTTATCTGTGCGGTGAACACAAATACATGTATGCTAATAAAAATAAGTCACATGTTCAGAATGCCTCTGGAGATAGGTGTACAAAATAACTGATTTTATCATATGACAGTTAAGTTGATTTTCTATCCATTGAACCAGCTAAAATCTCACAAAGGAAATCTCTAATCGTTTGCCATATACTATCTTTCAAACTCCATTGATCTACAAATCAAAGGTGGTTAAAATAACTACTTTTTATGAAAAGTGGACAGTGCATCTGAACAGTTTAGGTGGCAGCATTAAATTACGTAAGGGAGGGCCGGTGAGAGAGCTCAGCGGCACAAGTGCCTGCCTGGCAAGCGCGAGGTCCTGAGTTTGACTCCTGGTACCCACATATAAAAAAAAAATTGCATAAGGGACGAGTGACCCCAGGATGTTGTGCTAAAGGACTTAGGAGGCTGTGACGCTTCCTAGTAACACACACCGCAGTAATTATAAGATTGATGTAAATATACAGAATTGTTTTATCTTTATTTCAGAGGCAAGGAACTGAGTGTTACTAAAGGGAAATGATTACCTATATCCCCTACATTTTATTACCTTTTGTTCTCTGGCAGACCAAAAACAGTCTGGCAATTTACAGAAACCAATAGGAGATCATTAAACAAGTGAGACAGCCTTGGCTCACCCTGTGGGAGTTTCTCATGGAACTTAAGAATGGAAATTCTGCAGGGCCTGTAGAAAGGCCTAGGTGATGAGAAACTACCCGCACTCTGCTCAGTGTGCTGCAGCTTTTGTTTTGTCTCCTCTGGCCTTCAGTCTCCTGGTAGACGGCACCACAGATAGTTCCAGAGCTTACCTGTTGGAAAGAGAGTTTCTGCTTTTGCTCCCTTTCCACTTTCTTACAGAGGTGCTCTGAGTGGTCAGGCGTTCCCTGGACACATCACGGGGCCTGCGGCTGCGGAGGAGGAGGTAGCAGATTCACATGGGCCACACTGGCTCCCCCAGGGACCAAAATGAGGGTCCCATTGCCTGTGTTCTCATTTCATTAGTCGATTGGTAAGGCTGAAGCAGCTCATCAGGTTTCAGACTACTTCATTATTATATGCTTCAGTCAAAATTACTTTACTTCTTTCTTTTTACAGCTTATAAAGTTTCATTTTTAAAAGAATCTCCTTCATAGACTATTACTAGGGATATTAATTTTGATGAAGAATTTTCTAACTTACACTAAACTCTCTCTTCAGATGATTAAGAGGCTATCTTATCTTTATAATGGGGATGCATATAAATAAATAACTACAACTTCTCTGACTTTCTTTTCAATAATATACATCTGTATGCAATGATTACCTGTAAAAACATTTTCATGAACATTAACAACTATTCCTGATTAGAAGAAAAATTCATTTCTGAAACCCTGTGCCTCATTAAGAATCTTGGCATTGCTGGTTTTAATTCAACCAATCCAAATCTTAGATCTAAAACGTACCCTAAATGTGTTGCTGCTAGAAATAGCACATATATTACATTGCTTATAACTTCATCATCATGTGCACAAGTGCACAGATTTCACTGAAGAATGCATGCTCACCTTCCACCTCTGCCCCATGTGTGCATGGGTGCATATGTGTCAGTGAGAGGGGAAAACGTGTTTAAAGGGGAAAACAGCTTTAGCCACTCTACGTATTATTGAACTGAAACAAAGGAGACAGGAAACCTCGATGGACTTTCCCTTTTGTAAGAGCCATAGACATCTCAATACAAGCTAAACTAAATTCACACAAATTACATGTGCTTATCCAGGTTTCTAATCCTGGGAGAGCTTCCAATACTGTATTTAAAGTGGGTTGTATCCCAGGATGTATTAAGGCATCTCCCTCTTGATCATTACGTTTGACTCATTACTATAGGTAGATTACAATAAGCCGGTAGATTATCAACTGAGATAAATGCACAGCGGCAAAATGTTATTGACCTACACAGAATATTCTAGTAGTCTAGGTATTTTAAGGTATGTAAAGTGGACTTCAATTTTGCTGAATTTTTCTTTTTTTATATTTTATTCATTGCCTCACAGTAGAATGTGAACTTGCCTGATCATATATGAAAACTCAAGTTTGGCAGGCTGAGAATCTAGACTGTACAATGGCACAAAGGGACTGGCCTCATTTAGAAGAAACAGACCAGTAGGAGGAAATATGATAGGCCACGATGTCCTTTTAAGTAAGTGGTATAGACTTGTTTTAGTTACTTTCCTGTCATTGCTGAGACAAAATACCCGACACCCAAAGTTAAAGAGGGAAGGGTTTATTTAGCTCACAGTTTATAGAGGTTTCAGTCCATAATCGGCTGGCTCCAAGGCAGGGTGACATGGCACAGGGGCAACTGTTCATGGTGGACAGAAGGTAGCAAAGCAACAAGGGACCTTAACAGTCTCTTTCTGCCCCTTTTATTTTAACCAGATTACTTAGGGCAGGTAGCACTCACACCCTTAATTGTAGTGCCTTTGAGCCTACCATTGTACCATCTAAACACAAGCCATAACAAGACCAGAATAAACACAAAATCCTTCCTTTTCCTTCAGAGGGAAAAATAACTCTCCTCTCCCACCAACCCGCCTCCCAATTATAGAAGCATTTGATGGGAAGAGTGACAAGCTGAAGTGGGGAAGACAATATAATAGCATATGTTCAAAAATATTTTGGGATTTTATAGATTGTAAGAATATTAGAATTTCACAGTATATCATGGCTGTCAAAAAGAAGACAGAGATGAAGATGTGAAGTTGGAAAGAAGGTTATCATCTGGAGAGGTACCAGTATTTCCTTTATAATAGACCAGGCCTCTGTTCCTTTTGGGTACCACACAGAAATATCCTTTTGTTTTTGGGCCCTTCTCTTGTATTTCCACTGTACATTATAAGATATGTATAGTTCCTTGAGTAGATTTCATTGTTTACAAGCTTTTTCATCTGGTACATTATATATTCATTTAAATTTTTCGGTTTTGGTTATCTTGTCAGTTTTGGTGTTTGATGAAGTGTCTGTTGCTTGACTGTATGAATGAGTAGAGATTCAGAAAAAGTAGAATGGATTTGGCAGACAAAAAAATGGAGATGGTTCATAAACTTAAGATCCTGCTTATGAGTTAAAAATGAAAAGACTGGAAAAGAGAATTTTATAATACTCGAAAAAACTCTCCTAGAAGAGAAAATTAGACTGACTTTTAATGTTCCAGATGCTGCAGTATGATCACCTGGTGAAACTACTGAAGATGTTGCCTTTTGTTTATTCTAAGGCACCCATATTTTCATATTTTAATCTCACTGAAATTTGTACGCCACTTACAATGGATGTGATATGACAGCATCACGTCATGGCTTAATTGGCAGTATCTTTTGTTTCTTAGTGACACATAAAATAATGGTGCTGATTCCTATCATTGGTACCTTAGATCCAATGACATGCAGACTGTTGATTTCAGCTCAACATGTGGAAAGACTTTTAAACTGTTAGTGCTGTGTAGGATGAGAGGTGCTGGTAGGTTTAGGTAGAGATCAGTCCTACCGTTGAAGATGTTCAATCATATTCTGGATAAACAGTTGTTATAAATGAATTGTTATAAATGATCAGATCTGGGATTAAGTGACCTTTTATACCTTTGTCAAACTTGACATTATTGAATTTAGATTTAAATTTATTTTTTTGCAGTGAGAAAACAAGAATCATACAGGTTGAGCGCTTGGTCCAATGTCACATGTCTCATTCGAGGTAGAGAGACTGCTAGCGTGTCTCCCTTCTCCACCCTGAGGCTGCTTTTATTCACTGTGTATTCGTGCTTTCTCTTTGGCTTTCAGTATAGCAAATGGGTGCTTCAGCATTTTGCTAAGATCAATCACTAACATTTCTGAATGCATACGATGCGACATATTCTCTACATAGATTATTTCATTTAATCCTTCTGACAGTACAATAGATATTACCACTCTCATTTGCAGGTGAGGAAACTGAGGAATGGGAAGTAATTTGCCTAAGGTCAGGCAGTTAGGATGAGTCAGAACTGAGATTTAGACATATACTTTGAAGTAATTTCCTGTAGATGTTTTCAGATTCATTGAGTTTATTGTGGAATCTATGTGTAGTGATGTGAAAATTAAAACCTGCCATAGCCTGAAATTTCTGACTTTAAGATAAATGCATTTTAGGTGTTACATGACTATGTTCTGTATTATTGGCCTCAAAATATCTGGCTAATAGTTTCTGTTCTCTAATGCACTTATGTCCAAACCAAACTTGTACTTTTGTTCAATTTTAGAGCTAGCAAATAAACCAGCCAATGTATCTTTCTTTCAAATCAAGAAAATTTGTTTTTATCTTGTGCCAGGTGCATACCTTACCTGCTTCCAATTTTTCCTTATTTAGGAGTACCTTACAGGTAAGAAAAATCATAATTAGCTTCTTTCTTATTCTTTGCAGGTCCTTGACCATTTACAAAGATGCACCACTCTTGACTCTTGCTGGCTACTTCTGCACAGAGCTCTGCTGGTGCACTTTGCAACCCTGGGGCAGTCTTTATTTCTTAAAAAAGAAAGTAGGTATAGTATTCAGGCAGAATTGTTGGTCACAGCTGTGGTTTTATCTTTGCCTGGGAAACTGTACTTACTATCTGTTTTAGAAGCAAAAAGAAAACAAGGAATAAAATATCCTAGTGTCAATTGATGAGGAAAAACTGAAAAGACTCTTCACTAAGCGTAATTTTGGGTACTTATCCAGACATCATAATATTCAGAATATCCCCATCCTTTTCCAAATGCTGGTTATTTACATACACATGATGTGGTTTTGGCCAAGTCCTCATCTTCTGGCCTTAGCTTCTTCATCTGTACAATCAAGGCACTGGAACAGTTTTACTCAGTAATTCTGTCTTCTTTTTGCCTGTTGTTATTTTGCGTTTGGCCACTAGGGGGACAAAGAGCGATCTTTCTGTTGAAACAGTTGCTGCCCATTACTGATGCTGAGCAATAGGTCTACAAGAACCACCACAGGGACCGCCAACTTTTCTCAATGAGATATTGAATATCTTAAAATGCCTTTTTTAATTGGTATTAAATTGTAATATGAACTAGGACTTCTCTGTGAAAGTTGAGGGAAGCGATTATTACTATTTCTATGACCAGCCAAAGCTTTATAAGTATCCTCACATATCTTCACGAACATAACCATGCAGATTTCACTAAGCCCATTAGAGTCAGGGACAGAGCCTTGTTAGAAAAGTATCACCAGCCGCGATGCTTCGAGAGTGTAGATAAAGACACTTAAATTTTTAGTTTTGAAAATTTTTAGTGGTTATCAGAGTTGGTAATAATCTTTAAAAAACAAAAACTAAAGCAACACAAATGAAAGCTATCTAGTTGTACAGTGGAAAAGGAACTCAACATTTTCTAACCAAAAAGGGATTGAAATACACAATAATCCCTAAAGTTAATATTAGCAGCTGTTATTGAACACTTATTATGTGCCAGGCAATGTGTTAAAAGCGTGTTTACATAATTTTGATTCTCTCAAGGACTTTACGAGCAATTATTCTTATCATGCCTGTGAGTCAGTGGAGAATTAGAGAATTACATTATCAAGCCTTCTCATGCTTCTGGTAGCAGAGCGAAGCTTTGAATACAAAGTCTTGCACGTTAGAGTAGTACATGCTCTTATCTACCAACTCTATCACTGCCCAGTGGCAGCAACTTATTCTATGTAGCATTTTCAAGATTATAAAATGGCTCATGTTAACTACTGCTTTGCTTGTGTAACAGTTCTGTTTAGTAGAGGGTATAAATATCATTACCCTTCTTGTGTTTAGCGGGGGCAATAAACTCAAACACATTGAGAGTCCTGAATAAGAATCTATAGTTTGAAGTCGGACAGAATGGGTTTAAAAACAAGAGTGTCTTATTTTAAAGTATTAGAACCAGACTCTGGGGATGGGGTGTAGGCTGATTAATGTTTTTTTTTTTATTAGTACATGTATTGTGATACATAATGAGTATATTCATCACGGGGAGTTGGTACATAGGCATATTGCATTTTAATCCTTTTTACATCCTTTTCCTCTCCCCCCATCCCTAGCTTCCCTTCCCATCTTCAGAAGATCTACCTCTTTTTTTCCTATCTTTTTCTATCTTTTATTTTGTTTTTTAGTTACTGTTGCTTGACTGCATTATGAGATTTCTGAAGAGGTGACTAAATGGCGAGGACAGTGACCTCATTGATGAGTTGGCAACTGAATGGGCTACTAGGAGGTGGGGCCTAGGTGGAGGAAGTGGGTCATGGGGCCACAACCTTAGGGACTATATCTAGTCCCTGGCCCATTCTTCATGGGCTCTTCCACTGCCCTCTGCTTCCCAGGTGCTGTGAGTTCAGCAGCTTTCCTCTACTACACCTTCCACCATTATATTGGAGCCAGCTGACCATGTACTGAAACCATGTACTTCTGAGCCCATGAGCCAAACTAAACTCCTTCTCCTTTAAGCTTCAAGCGTCAAGTATTTTGTCCCAGCAATGGGGAAAGCTGATCAGTGCAAAGTGGAAATTTCTACTTCCCGAGCTCTTGTTTTTTGAAAATCTTTGCAAGTGGTTTAATTGGCTTTAACTTAAAAACAGGACCCTAAATTCTCATGAAACTTGGAATTCCATGTGTTTGAACAATAATAATCACTTCATTTATTGTCTAGTATGGGACCAGGAACTATAGTCAGTGTTTTCTAAGTTGCCTTGCTTGATCCCCTTGAGAACTTTCTAAGATCAATATTAATCTCATTTTACTGATGTAGAACATGCACCTTGGAGGGATTAAATAACTTGTTCAAGGTCACTTGCTAGAAAGAGGTCAGAGCCAGATCCAGGAGCTTAAATATGAAATGAACTCAACATAGTTAATGAGGTTCCAGGTATATTTGTTTGAAATGAGCATAGTGATACTTTCTATTCTTAAATATAAATATGACCCAAATTTCAGCTGGTAAGGCAGGAGGCCTATGGGTTGTATGGAGGTGAGGCATTAATGTACAATGGAAGGATAGGGCAGGTTTCTGTTACTTTACTGTATTTTGCAAAACATAATGTCTTTCTAGTGAAGAATAATGGCGGAGCTATCTTACTGTATAAGAAATTGGGGCTGTGGTCCTGGAGTGACTGACTGTGAGTTGTAAATCATGGTGGTTGTAGTCCAAGAACCGACTATAAGGATAATATTCAGTTAGTCTGTTAGTGTTCCCACCACCCTCAGTATTGCTGATGGGATCTCCCTGTCTCTTGTCTGATCCTCACAGCTCAACTTTTCATTCCTTAATTTTTATTTCTCTTCTCACTCATTCTGATATGATATTTGCTTAACATGGAAGAAGAAAACACAATGCTTGCTTATGCTCAGTCCCCTTTTGTCCCTTTGGGATGCCAGTAGACAAGGAGGAAGACCTGACAAGGTAGTATGGCAGTTCAAAATTAGATTGATGGTTCTTCTTCTAAGGGTTTAACTTTAAATAACTCAGGTAAAAATAAAATTAGTCCAAGCAATGATTTGGTGTTATATACTCCTGTATTGTTTGTGTTTGCTGTTGGTATTTTTTATCCATGATAGTTTGTCCATGAGGGTTTTAGATAAGAGCATACAAGTTATAGTGTGCTTAAAGATAATAGTTTCATTTGTTATTTTTATTTGTACATTTATTTACAAGTGTATATAGCCTCCAGCTAAGTTTTATCAAAAGTATCATTTTGCACTGAACACTAGTAGGTTCTCAAAGTGTGGCTTCTTTCCCGTGTGTGTAGTTAGGCGCATGTCACATGCCCTCCTTTGTTCCTGCTCTCAGGGTTTCCCGTAAAATTCTAAATGAAGCAAATGATTGGTGGAACTTGAACTATATGCTTAAGTATTACAAGAATACATTTCACAGTAACATTTAAGTTGGACTCCTTTGTTCCTTTCTACCTTCCTGCTCTTTCCCCACCCCCTGCTTGGAGCTCTTAGGTTACCAACAAAAAGAGAGAAAGAAAGAAAGAAAAAAAGAAAGAAAAAAGAGACGATTATGATACACCAGTGAAAAGCAGTTATGGTGTGTCTTGCTAAATCATTTTTGGGCACATATCTTATTTCCTAGCATTCATATGGCCCATGATTACAAACACACAGAGTTCTTGAAGATTGATTAAACATTAAAAGTATAGCACTGTTTTGCATTTCTAAATGAAAATCATTAGAACAACCTATTAAAAATGGCAAGAGAGTACATAACTTATTGGATGAAACATTTAAATTCAGAAAATTCTGCTGCAAGTTTTTGTGGTAGAAACAGTGTAAGAAATATTACTCAGTTCACACCTCCTTTGGATCCCTCTGCGTGTCGCTGCCTCTGTGGTGTGTGCGTGTGTGCGTGTGTGTGTGTGTGTGTGTGTGATTTGGTGATAAGCTGAACTCTTCACAGCGTGGTCCTCTTCTGACTTTGAAGTGAAAACTGTTGTTGAGTGGAACACAGGTTTGCTAGTTGCTCTGTTGGACCTGGCATGCGACCTAAATGCGTCATGTTTATTCCTTGCTGCCTGGTGATTCCATTTCACTGTGTGTCTGCAGCATGGCTTTGAGTGTAGACCGGGTGGGATACTTTTGGGGCCTCAATACCTAAACACAAAATTTTCTGATACAGGTCACCCGTTTTATGGTTCGCCCTCTTAGATTTGAAACTGATTCAAAGATGTTGATGAATTTTAGAGGCTGGTCTCCTGGGATGTGGCAGCTTGTCATGATGCCATCGGTTTAGACTAATGATTGCACAGAATTCTCATGAAGCAGATGGCTACTAACCACAATATTAATATTATTTTGCTTTGTAAATTTAGGGAAAAATAATTTCCACAGTTGCAAGGGAAAATCTCGTTCAGATTTTATAAAGAATGATGGGTTACAGAAATAACATGCTGTCAGGACCTGTTTTATATGCTTTCATTATCAGTGACAAATTGTGACATTAATTCTATAGCAAATTTGTGCTTGGAATTTTAGTATTTCTCTCAGCCATTTCTTTTCTTTGCATAGCTAGCTGTACAATAAAATGCTATGAATTTTACCTTGGAGGGATCGACAGCTGGATTTAAATGTTACCTCGGTAATTTGCTTAGAGACATCATTGTTTATAAATTTGAAGAGAGGATGTTCTTTGACAGGTTTTGGATTGAAGTCGAGGCTTGTGGCAATTACTTAGCTAATCCAGGTAGTAGAAACACTTCTGCCTGGATTCCCCCAGTGATGTAGCCAAAACAAGAGACATTTATTTCTGTTTGAATTAGCCAGGTAATTACTTTGTGCATTGCTTTGCTTTGCTGATGACATTCTGGTTTATGGAGGGTGGGTAAGATTATGGTGCCAGGCAAGTTCATGTTGATGGGATCCTGTGACCTGTGTAATTCAGCCACGGGTGCCAATCTATTTTGTTTTGATCAGTGTCCTGAACGTTCTATGATGCTATTTTCAGGATAACTCACAAAAAAAGGTAATTTAGGAAGGCCTCGTATTAGGACATAAGGGAATTTAGCATGACTTTGCCTCAAGCACAAGAGTCCTAGAATTTGGAGACTAGGGTTGAAGTAGAAAGCTGGCAGAGGTATGCATCTATTTCCCACTTATCTTTCAAGCAGTCTTGAAGCCCAACATTATCGTGTGTGGTTGTTATCTGTCTTTCTTGGAATAAGCCAGATGTTTGGAAATAATTTTTCACCTGTTTGATTTTTTGACTTTCTTATTCTTGTGAAATCATTGAAACATAATGTAAAGAAAGAGAGGGGAAATCGACTATATTTTGGATCTAGTCAGTTAATAAGAGAGACAGAAAACTCTAAAATGATAGGAAATGGTTAATGAATAAGAGAAGAATAAAACCACATCTTTTCAAAGAAGGATTAGAAAGATTTAGTAAAGGATTTAAGTCTCATTTCACCTAAAGTTTCATTTTGAACTCTTGATAATTCAGTCTCAAATCTAAAACAAGGAAAACAAGGACTTAGTATCCGAGCAACTGTTTCTTAACCAACCACCCTTAATTATATTCGACATCTAGTTTTTGACCACTTAGCAGTTTTACAGCAATAAATTAGAAGGACAGGAGAGTGACATGGAGTTAGATGGAAGTCTACCGACAGCAGAAGTGACAGCTGACCTTGAGTGAAGAAAGAACAACAACCATCACAGAAAAGCAGACACAGGGTATTATAGCATGATGAATCCTCACAACGATGACCGAAGTTCAAGAAAAGTTGTTTGCTTTCCCTTAGAAACTAGCACGATCTTTAGTATCCCTTATCTAAAATGCTGGGTATTAGAAGTGCTTTGTATTTTGAAGTTTTAAAAAAAATTAAAATATTTGCATACACATAAAATTTTGGGGGATGGGACCCAAGTCTAAACACAAAATTCTTTTATGTTTCCTATACAACTTATACTCCTAGCCTGAAGGTAATTTTATGCAATACTTTTAGTGCACCTGTGTTTTGACTGTGACCCATCACAGGAAGTCAGTTTTGGGATTTTCCAGATATCAGCATGTTGGTGCTCAAAATGTTTCGGACTTTGGAGCACTTTAGATTTTGAATTTTCAGATTAGAATGCTCAACATGTGATGATTTATTTAGGAAGTTGGTAAATGAGTTGATGATAAAGTTTGGCGTATGCATAGGTATGCTTCAGTAATTTGGAAAATCTATTTGTGTGGAGTAGTTGATTAGCAGTGATGCAGATGATCAGATGTCTTCGCATTTGAGTTGGGTCATATCAAATGAAGCACCCTATCTTTCCTTGAGTAATAATTGCTCAAGAAATACCGGTGTGGGTCAAATAGCTAAGATTATTCATCTGGAGATGTATTCCTTTAGATCTCCAAGACATTTTCATTTTACAAATTTCGTGTTAAAATTAAAAACCTTGTTGGTAAAATAACTATGCCCTGGTAATCCATGGGTGTGAATTTATTAGATTACTGTGGCAGCTGGATACTGTGAGAATTCTGTGCAGAATGAGCGCTCATTAATTTCTTGAGCTATTAACTCTCTCAGTGCTATGGATACTGAGGAGAAGATGTTGAAAGCAGCTTCACCCGGCTTCTTTTAATTCTATAAAACACTTGTCCAGCTTTTGTTTTCACTTTCCTAGGGAACAGAAATACTGAAAGCTTGATGCTCTGTAAACTTTCACTCATAGCACTATCAGTAGCTAATTAAATGGTTGGTCACTCTTTTTAACTATATGTCAAACTTAGTTGCAAGATAAAATGTACAATTAAGCAACATTTAGTTTTCTGGGTAGAGAACTCAAGAATGGCAGGCAATGCTGTATGAGATAGCCTAGAAAATAATAAATTATCTGATTTCTGTTAATATATACCTTCCTGGACACCATACTTCCAAGTCATAATGACGAGAGAAGGCATGAAGGCTGCAGTAAGGGTGAAGGGAGGAACTTGGGTTGCAGCAGGGGTGGAAATCAAATGAAACATTGGCCAGGTGGCTTACTTTCTTTGGAGAAAGCACCAATGGTAAGCTCTATCAACTTCAGGTCCAAGTAGAAAATCTTTTTATAGGAGGACTGAATAGTTGCAGGGCAATCATTCCTCTTAGTTTGTCTGGGATAGTTCCAGAATAAGCCTGTTGTAGTGATTTTATTATTCATAGTGCCTTATTTTACTGTCAGAAGTGTTACAGCTTAAACAATAAATAATTATATGATCACTGTACTTTATTTGATTGAAACAGAAGAGAAAAAATGAATTCCATTTTGGATCTGACCATTTACAGATAACCTCTCTTACAGCCTCTTATTTCCTTGCAAGTGAAATAATAAAAACATACCTGACAATCCTAAGTCTAGATTCCTACCTAGTAACAAAACAACATCAAAACCTACAGCAACTCCAACTTTCTGCCCTACTGCCTTTGTATTTTATGGACCATCTACGTTCACTGTGGAATTGATAATAACAAGGCAAAGACTAGCATTTTGGGTGAGAAATGTAGAAATAAATAATACTACACATCTGAGTTTATAAGTAATAGTGTATCAGCCAGGAGCAGGAGGGTGAAAGGGGAAGTCAGAAGATGCTGTCCAGAGAAAGGTTACTATTCCCAAACTCTCAGCCTGCCTTGGCCAGGCTGAGCACAGTTCTTCGCCTGCAGTCCACACCACATCACTGGCTGGGGAGGTGATTAGAATGATTTTATCATCCTTTGGTGGTCTTTGACACTGACTGCAGCAGACAGTAAATTTTTACACTCTTTATGAATGAGTCTGGAAAGCAGTTTCAGAGTTTTTCAAAGTGACTTTTGGGGGTGATAGTCATTATACCAGGGACATATTCTTACGAACATGAAGAACACGAAGACCTGTCCCTCAATGGTCACACAGAGTTGCTTTTATGATGTTTCTGGTGTTAAAAAATCCCTCCTTACTAACTTTTCTTTCACTCTCTTGTGTAAAATTGGTGTATCTCACAGTTGGCCTTTGGAGTGGAGTACAGCAGTCTTACCCTCAGGAGGGCGGTGAAGAAGTCTCTGTGTGTTGCTCTTACTAATTTCATCAAATCTTCTTGCATTTTTAGCATTGGTTCAATGCTTTATTGATCTAGACTCACTTTTTTGTCCTTACCTTGAAAATACTTCTGAGGAAGAGTGAAAAGACTGGACACAATAACAAGAGCTAGTGGAAGTATGGCAAGAGTAACGTGGACACATGCATTGTGGGTAAAGTGAGAAACAGGAATTTAGGATAAGAGAGTGGAGTACAGGTGCTATGGTTTGAATATATTTCATCCTCTTCAAACTCACATTGTAGTTTAGTACTTGTTGTGAGGTATTAAGAGGGCAGAAACTTGATTACACTGTAGTGTTTAGACATCGCCTTTAGGCAATGAATGGTATTCGATAAGGCCATCAGGTGGAACCATCATGACTGAATACTTATAAGAAAAGCATGCATGTTCTCTTGCCACGTGATATTCTGCATTGCTTTGAGACTCTGCCAGCAAGAAGATCACCACCAAATATGGGCTCTTGACTCCAGACCAATGGACCTCCAGAACGATGAGCCCAAATAAACTGCTTTTCTTTAAAACTTACCCAGTCCATGGAATTGTGCTACTAGCGACAGAAAATGTACTAAGACAGAAGTGATGTGGTCGTCAGCACTGCCAATACTGTGTAGCAGGCATGAAGAGAATGGTGGGCATGCTATTGGGCCACAGATTCCAGCAAGCAAGAGGGCAAGCTTGCAGCAAAAGTGCTGCGGTGGCAGGGACTTCCTATAGAGAGCCCTTCCTGGTCCTCGTCACGGTCCAGGAATTTAGATTTGTAAACCCAAAAGGAAGTTATTGGAATTCTACCGAGTTAATTCCAATCTACCACATCCAATGCAATCCACGGCGAGAATAAAGACACTAAGGCATATTTATAGTTGTGGGGAGCCAAGGGGTCCTAAGTCCAGCCAAGATGGTGGCTACTGGAACAAAGGCCACGACCCAGGGCCGAACCCGGGTTTTATTAATTCTGAAGGAGGGGAGTGGCTTGAGGATGAGTGACTGCGAGAGTGGCAGGAAGTACGTGAGTCTTGTGAGCTGGGCTAGGCCTGAAAATCACCTTTGCAAATGTAGAGGGAAGGATATGCATAAGGAGTAATCTGCATAACACAATTCAAGACAGTATCTAATGTTTTGGGGTCGGTGCTTCAGCTCTAATGTGTAATCTTTTATGCCCTGGGAAGTCATAGCCTCTTTCTCGAGGCTCGATCCCAGCCGACAGCGTGGAGCACGGCTCTCCATCCCGCCAGGCTCAACCATGTATTGGGAGCAAAGGGGCGGGGAAACACAGGCCTGTCGCTTTGCTTTAAAGACTACACATCGGGACCTCGGCTGGACCTATTTGCATTGCCTAAAGCCAATTAAAGAGATAAGGAAGAGTCCTAGCCAGCTCTGTACATATCAATAGGTGGAATTAGGGCCAGGTTCAGCCAAGATGGAGAGAGTTGCTCTTCTCTCAAGGACAGCCATCCAGGTGGTCCTCTACAACTTCCGAAGATGAACACAGTGTGAGATAGCTTCGACTCCGGACTCCGGGCTCCATAGTCTGAATCTAATGCATGCCATCTCCCCAGCCAGCTGGGTCACTTTCAGTAAGGTTCTTAATGTCTCTGCCTCAGTTTCTTTATCTGAAACAGGAGAGAATTGCAGCATTCATCTGATAGGTTGGCGTGAGGATTATAGGAATCAATTTAGGAAAGGAGCTTAGAACATTCCGAGGCACATTCTGAGCATGCAGTGAGTGCTGGCTCTGCAAGAACATCCCTGGTTGTAGGCTTTCGGCATGTTCCTCTCCCCACGGCTTGCGTAGTATAACACAGCATTGCTGAGCAACGAAAGACCCAGCTGACAGGACCAGCAGCAACATAGCCATGTAACACCAGCGGTATTCCTCTGTAGCACAGCGGTGATTCTCAACCAGCTGGTTTGAGTTCCCAGTTCTGGGCACCCCCCCAAAAAAAAATTGCTGAATGAATACCAAACAATTAGGACCCAAATCCTAGGTGTCTACTGGGTAATATCCATTGACCTTAAAACACTATTATTCCCTTGATGATAAGTGCTAGAAAAACACACAAAAAAAAACAACTTCTTGCTCTCTTTTCCACACTGTAGCTGTCCTTAGATGTGCTTAGCCCCGGGAAAAGAATGTTATCCCCTTTACAGTTGACTGGAGTGGCTAAAAATTCCATCTGGTTAACTTTTCAAATTTCAAGTAGTTTGAGCACTGATTATTCAAGTATATCTGACCCTTGAAGTTTTTAATATCAATATTGAGTGCATCTGAGATTGTGCTGGGGATAATGGAGCTGTAAGACATGTTCTAGCCTTCATAGAACTTATGATCTAGTTGAGAAATAACATGTCAGTGTGCTTTTTAGTACTACATTGCTGGATGTCATTGCCATTAGGGTTTGTAAAGAAAAAAAATCCCCCAACCCATTTTTCACACGTTTTCTGATGGTGCCCATGTTGCCTCCTTACTTGTCTTATTCGCCTTCTTAGTAACCCAACACCTAATGCAGCACCTTGCCTTGCCTGTGGTAGGTTGTTAATAAGAATTTGTCTTACTAATTACTCTGCAGCTTATTCTTGCCTGAAGCAAGAGCTTGTTTTCTACATGTTTTGTGATTTGGCTTGCCCTGTATGATGTCATTTTTTACCTGAAATTATTGCTTGAGTGCTATTTCCATCACTTGGCTTTAGTTGTACTTTATAAAACTTCTCTCTGCTCCTCTTTTCAAAAATTGAGGCTATGTATATAAGGTGCCTAATACAGTGTCTAGGGCATAGGAGGTGACCAGTGAAAGTTACTTCAACATTTTAACATGTTTTTGCTCTCCTGCCATGCAGTTCCAAATCATTCTTTTTAATAGTGTGTCATATTCAAGTCCATTCCCATTGTATGCATTTATTCTTACATTATGGAAGATGAAAACTAAAACAAGAAAGCACTAAGAGAAGGATCATCTCTCTCTCCTGGGACAGGAACACATGCTCAGTACATTCAGCAGAGAGAAAGCAAGAGTAAAAACAATAAACATCCTGAATATTCTCCCCATTAAGTAGGTAAAATTATTCTCCTGTTCTCACAGCTTTGTATTTGAGGCTTTGTATTTTATTTATAATATAAATTCTCTGCTCTTTTCAGTAGGTGCTGCTTCATTGTACTGAGCAATGGTCACTAAAGACGATTTTTCACTCCACATGTAGTGTTTTCCTGATACGCAACGGCAAGCTTGCTTTCAGTTAACTTGCTCGTGCTTTTCATAGCTCCAACACAGCAGTGTTTTAAAACCTTGAAAACCTCAGCTTTATACATGGTAGTGTTTATTTATATAGTCCTTACAAATACTCTTCCCGCACAGGGTAACTTTCAGTCATTCATTTGAACTTAATTTTATAAAAATACAGCATGGCTTGTTGGATTCCTTGACTCTAATTTCAAATACAGGCTTTCTTGTCATGGACTGATTTTTTTTTTCTCTCTTGAAAGCTGAATGGCATTATATCAGTTATCTCAGAGGAGTCCTTTGATATGAACTAAGAAAATAATAAACATATAAATGGGTGACTTGTTACAAGACTACAATCCTAATGGAGAAACGCATCTCTCTGGGGATTTCTGGTGATTCAGGCCTGGCTCCACACTGGTGGGGCCTGAGGGCCACCTTCCCTTCTCTATCATGAGCTCTAACACTCTGATTCTGCATGTTAAAGAAAGGCTTCAAAATCAAGATCTCTTGCTGTACCACCATGAGTAATTTGGTTGATAACATTGACATCTGATACACAGAGCCACTGGCCCTTCCTACTGTAACTTTCACAGAAGACACCAGAAAATTACTAATTTTGATTTCAGTCAGTACTAACACCAAGTAAAATGATCTTTTTTAATGTCACTAGAAAATGAAAATAATTCTGATTTTAAAAATAAAATTAATCTGAGGAAGCAACGATGAAGATATATGATAAGTTTTATTCTCAACTTTGGAACTTGTACTCCAAGATTAACACTGGCTACCAAAAAAAAAAAAATCTGAAGATTTTCTTCCTTTCTCTTACCTAGAGAATTGCTTTATCTTCATTCGTGTTGGTTGGCAGTAAAACCCATTGCTCGGGAAGATGATACGCTGGTAGATATTCCTCAAGAATGGCTCAGAAAATTTATCCCATTCAGACCTCATCTCTTATTTAGAAGGTGCAGTCTCCAAACTTCTGGCCCTGCCAGCCGTATGTAGTGTCTGAGACTTTTTAGACATCTATTATTTTATATAACCAGCATCTTTTACTGTCTATTCTGGATGGACAATTAACCACTTCACTGAACTTTTATCTAGGTCTGATGAAGAGAAAAAAGACCAGTTGTAAAAGCTTTTGCAACTTGGACCTCTGGATATTACAAACCTCTGTCTTTTGTAAGACACTCATGATATGCTTTTTAACTCTGAATCTTTTTTTTTTTCTTTTGCTACGTTCTATTTATGTGCACTAAGCAGTGTAAGTTCTAGAAAATTGAGACAGAAGAGAAATAAGGACTATCCGTGATTTGAGCCTCATAACTGCATGCAATAAATAATGACATATTTAATAAGACAAGTTAGAATGAAGAGGCAGGAAACAAAAAATATATATATATCTTCTTCCCATGCAATTTTTTTCCATATACAAGACATAGACTTGAGTTTAGAAGAGAATTTATGAATCGCGTTGGAGGCTATTGCACTTAATGCAATGTCTGTATGGGTGACCAGTTGGCACGGCAGTGACAGATGGACCCACAGAACCAGGTCTGGTGGTTCAAATGGAGTTCACTTTGGCAGTGACTGAAAGTCTTTACGATCCAGTGGTTGTTCAGCGACCTGGATGAAATGAATCGGTCTCTTTCCCAGCGAATAGCTGTCCATGTCACAAAACTAGGATTTAACTCGTACTAATTGTCTCTCTGGTTGATAGTCTCAGCAACAGGGTTAAAGAGGTCATAAGGAAAGGTGACAAAATGCTCTGTCTTTTCACATCATTGCTCATTTATTGAGCTCATTGCACCAGGTCATCCCCGTGGCTTGGCAGAGAGGGGGAGACCATGCGCTGTAGCAACCTGAGTTAAACCAAGTCTGTCTCGACAGATGAGTCTTCAGTTCTCTTGATTATCGTGATCAAATCCTCATACGTGCCACGTTTAGTTCTGCACTTTCACCTATGGTGTCGGGAGCAAAAGCAATAGCAGAAAAGAAAAATAAATTCTTAAAATGATAGATGTGTCTCTTCATTTAGAGAAAAGTCTGAATTGAAAGATTCCTATAGTTAGTGCCACAGTTTCTTTATAATTCTATCCTGTCGTTAGAGAGTTGACTTAAAAATTAGTTGACTTTGCAATACTTGCCTTTCATGGCCCATACATGTTTTTTTTTAGGAAAACATTTTTATCCTACATCAAATGAAGTCTGGAAGAAAGTTTTCCAGATGGGAAGAACTAATGTGACAATGTCTGACTTTGCTAAGTGAATATAAAATATAGTTCAATACTAAAAAATGTTCATATTAAAGTCCACATGGGGAAATTCAATTAATAACGATAATGTGCTATGCACAGTGGTGATGAAAGAGACTCTTTTGCAATAAAACAGGATGGAACTGGAAGGTAAATGAGCAGATCAATGGGACGCGACCAGGCAGTGGCCCCAAACACAACTCTACATGAGGGAACTTAGTATTTATTAAATATGGTACTTGAATCTATGAGATGTTTATATAATTAGGTATTCAAGAATAAAACATAAAATTAAATTCTTTGCTTGTACTATATACAAAGAAAAGCTGTGGATAAAGAAATATCTAAACATAAAGACTGCAGAATATTTGAAGAGAATGTTTATAAGCTTGGAGAAATGTTCTTAAGTAAGATGAAGAAACCAGGGCCCCTAAAAAGTACCACAGGAAGATTTAATTACATTAAAATTTAAAATTCTGTGACAGACAGCAAATACTAAGTTAAAATCAAACAACTAATGTAAAAATACTTGTGGCATCTATAGAATATATCTAATATTTAAAGAATTCCTCCAGTACAGTAAGAAAAAATATTAACCACTTCTTAGGAAATGACAAGCATATGAGTAAGCAATTCAGGGATGAAACATTAGAACAACTGAGAAACAGAAGAAATTTGCTCAATATAAATACTAATTAAAGGAATCAAAATTAGAACAGGCTATCAGACTGGGATAACATAAAAAAAATCGAAACCTTCTGTGCTGCATATACTGGGCTCATCTCTGGTAAGAAAGTGACCTTGTCATCCCCTGCACTATTTTTGTGAATTTGTAAGATCTTTGGAGGCTACTTTTGTAAGAACTATTAAAATTTTAACTGCATATTTCCTATAACCTAGAAATATCATTTTAAGGAATCTTATAGCTTTCATTCAAATGCATACATTTATGCCCATCACAAACATGAATGTCCATTAATAAGAAAGTGGTAAAATAAATTACACCATATCTTTCCTATGGGCGCTATACAACATTGGAATGAATGACGTAGAGTTATACATAATAACATGAAAAATATTTGTGCTATAATGCTGAGTGTCAGAACTGTGTAATGAGCCAGGCATAGTAGCGTGCGCCTGTAATTCCAGCACTTGGGAGACTGAGGCAGGAGAATCATCACAAGTTCGAGGCCAACCTGGGCTACGTAGTGAGTTCAAGGCCAACCTGAACTGTATAGTGAGATCCTATCTCAAAAATATCAAAAGAAAAAAAAATGTGTAATGTAATGACAGTTCTTTAACATCTCTGTGTGTTTGTGTTTATTGCTTTATAACCTTAGGAAAATTTGGAGGAGTAAATGACTCTAATTGTTAAAAGCTAAAAAGTGAAAGTAGTCAAAAGGGTAAGTGAGTTGGATTTAAAAGGCAGTTACTTAAAACTTATTTAAAAATAACTTTTGGGGCCGGTGAGACGGCTCAGCGGCTTAAGCGCCTGCCTTGCAAGCGCGAAGGCCCGAGTTCGACTCCCGGAACCCACATACGAAAAAGGGGCCGGTGATATCGCTCAGCGGCACAGGTGCCTGTTGGCGTGTGAGGTCCTGAGGTCGTCCCCCCGGTACCCACAAAAAAAAAAAAAAAAAAAAATAACTTTTGGGGTCGGTGAGATAGCTCAGCGGCATAAGTGCCTGCCTGGCAAGCGCAAGGTCCTGAGTTCGACTCCTGGTACCCACATACGAAAAAAGGGCCAGTGATATCGCTCAGCGGCATGGGCGCTTGCTGACGCGCGAGGTCCTGAGTTCGACCCCCGGTACCCACACACACACACAAAAATAAATAAATAAATAAAAATAACTTTTGTTTAAAAGGACAGAAATAGGGATACTTCTCTGGACTTGCAAATTGGGGCTTTTCCGCGAGCTATTTCGTGCCTACACGGTCATGTGCCATGCATACTCTTATCAACACCAATTTTTCCAGTAAGTCGAAAGCAGGAATGATCGACAAGGCACAGGCTGCACACTGACAGAGCAGTTCAGATCTCAGAACTCTGAGTGCTTAAAGCACCAACACGATTTTGATGGAAGTCCCACACTGGGCCATTTGCAAAAGCGAAGCGTGACGGTGTAAGGCGAGAGTGTGACCATTCAGTGTCTGCCTTCCCGTTGCTGATGTTTAAATTCGGGACAACTTGCCCTGGTTCCTCTTCTTGTTATCACTTTGTCCTGACCATTAAATAACTGTCAATGACTATCAACCTTATGAGTTGACCGTCAATTGGAAAAATAAATTTCTTTTAAAATCCTTTCTTACTCTGATTCTTCTTTCTGTCTTTCGCATAATATTTTCCTCAGTTTAGGTCTTTGGAATGGATTTGTTCTTTGTTTTTATGCAGCGTACAAAACTATACAACAGTACCAAACTATACATTTATGCTTTTGTATTTAAATTTTTTTACCATGACGTGTATCTCGACTTATAGATATGACAGAAATATCTCCCACATGGATGATAATTCTTTTCCAGATTGTATGTGAACTTCTCTTCTGTTTATAACACAGTTTTCTGTTGTCATTTCTTCTGAGAAACACTTTTGTCTTATACAGGAAAATTATAAGTAAAATCTTAATTTAAGGAATCTGTGACAGTGAGTATACGGCTCATCTGTACCATTAGTATATTATTAGTAAGCTAATAATAAGGCTTAAGAAAAGGAATTATGAAAACCAATTCCCCCAATATGTTGCTTTTGCCTTGCTAACCTGTTATTCAATATTCATTTATATTTTAATTCTTTAGCACCTCCTGGCCTTCATGAAACAAAATTAAACATTAACACTTGACCTACAAATCTAGCTCCACTCCTTTTAATTTGGAAGGGGTGGAGAACCACTGAAGGACAGTGCCCACCCAGTGGCAGGACAGGTCTTGGCTGGACTTACCTAATGTTTAAGGAGAAATTAAAAAGAAAAATGATCCTCACATCAACAATACTTTTCATATTCCAGAGAGAGAGGATGAGAAAAAGAAAGAGAGAGAGAAAGACAAAAACAGACATAAAAAAATCTAATAAAAGTGAAATTTAAAAAGGTTTATTTCAAAATACATTGCTACACAAATGGATATTTGCATAAGAATTTTATATATTGGAGTGCAAATTAGCCACTTAAAAAGGAACACTTTGGGATGAGTTCAAGAAATGTAGTAGCAGTAATCAGATTCTAGGTAGGAAGGCCCTTGGTGTCAGCTGTGGAACTAGGACATTTTGTGTTTTTTTGCCTAGAAATCACGAGGCAGGAGGGTGGGGGAAACATAAAATTGTTGAAATAACAATAAAGCGATGCTAATGAATGGACTTGAGATAAAAATGATTTATATATGATTTAGTGATGAAATGATGCAGACATTAAGTGAAGAGCACTACGATATATTAAGTTCGTGGTGGCATTTAGATCCTGAGTAAGGTGATGTACATGCAGAACAGCTTGGTGACAAATGGAGGCTGAGGTAAGCCAGTCATTGTGTAGGGGCCACCCGTGAGGCTCACCAATGCAAAGGGGTGGCCTTGTGCTCTGCTGAAGGGGCCAAGGGAGCTTGGATGCTTCCCATGAGGTCTGCATTCCTGTGCGTGCTTAGTAGTTAGGTTCCTCTTGTCTTGATTCTATGTTTATAGGGAAGGAAGTTATCTGTCAGCTTCACTTAGAACTTGTATTTTTAATATAGTGGACACTGGATTAAAAATTAAGAAAATACTATCTTATTGACTGCTATCAGTAATGGATAATGAGGCCTTAGTTTGAAACTCCTAGAGCAAATAAGAAATGGAGGCTATCGATAGGTTATACATGAAATGCTAATTATGTACAAGTGTTTGCTTGAATTCCAATCTTAGACATTGATGTAATTAATTTACAGAGAAGTGGCAATTTGAGTGTGATAATTCAAATATGCTTTATTACTTTTTTCATAAATAGGTAGAACTTTACAGAAAAAAACATCTTTTGTCTTTTGTAAACAGAATCTTTGCACATGTATATATGACTTACAAACACATGTATAAATACAGAACACCTTTTATTTTAGTTTATGAAACATCAGTATGAATTTTCTGAGAACAAAGGAAACAAATTCCTCAGGCAATCTGATAACATTTAGGTAGAAACAATTAAGTTTATTCTCAAGTTCCATAGGATCTGTTCAAATTAAAATAAACTTTCATGTTCTGTGAAAGTTAAAGTCACTATGTTAGCTTTCCAATGCTGTGACAAAAGAATTGAGAAAATCAAGCTAAACTCACAGTTTCAGAGGTTTCAGTCCATGTTACTGGACTCCAAAGTTGCTGGGCTTGTAAGGAGGCAGAGCTTCACAGAAGGGGGCGTGAGGTAGAGCAAAGATGCTAACCTTGGGGAAGCCAGGGAACAGAGAATGAGCCCAGAGAGGAAGGGGCTGGCATAAGACATAGTCCCAAGGTCACACTCCCATGACCCACTCCCTTCAGCCAGGTTCCACCTCCTCAGTTCCTATCACCTCCCAACAAAGCCATCAGATTACGAATCTTGTCAGTGGACCAACCCATTGATGAAGGTAGAGCCCTCATGATCCAATCACCTTCCAAAAGCCCTCCATCCGAACTTTGCTGCATGTGGTCTACACCTTCAGCACATGAGCCTTTGGGGTTCATTCCAGAACCAAAACATAACAGTCACTTTTAGCAGTTCTTGTTTTTTACTTTCCATGGCTTAAAGTAGAAGAACTGTAGCATATCCTTAGATCGATTTCCATTAGGTTGGCTTTTCTAGATAATCAAGATCCTTAGAAAGGAAAAATATAAATTAAAAATTTTTTTCCCTTCTGCAGCTTTAATTCATAAGGTCCTAAACTTATAAGCAGCCAAGATGTTCTTCAAGAGGTAAATGGGTAAAGGGGCTATGTCCATGTAATTAATATTACTCAGTTATAGAAATGAAGTGTCAAGTCATGAAAAGACATAGAGGGAGCTTTAATGAATGTTGCTGTGTTGCTAAGTGAAAGAAGTCAGTCTGAAAAGGCTATACACTGATACGCTATGTGACATTGTGAAAAAGACATAACTACAGAGACTGAAAGGTCAGTGGTTTTCAAGGATTTGGAAAGGTGATGAGGGAGCAGGATGAATAGAGGAAGTGCAGGAAATATTTAGGACAGGGAACTATCCTGTACAATTCTGTAATAGTAAGTGCCTGGCTTTATGCATTTGGCACAATCCATAGAATATACAATACAAAGAATGAATCCTAATGTAAACCATGCATTAATCATTTAATCAATAATAATGTACCAAAATTGGCTCATCAATTGTAACAAATATACAACACATATCCAAGATATTAATAACAGGGGAAATGTGTGTGAATATGTGTGTGCATGCATGTGTGTGTGTGATATTCATGAGAACTCCCTATTTTATATTCACTCCATTTATAAACCTAAAACTATATAGGGGAGAAAAGATTTCTTATCCATTTCTTAGTTTATGGCTGAGACCCCTATAATAATAGATCTGTTAGTAAAGACGTACAAATTTATTTTGTTTTACATGGAATGGAAACCTTCCAAAATCAAGACCCAAAGAAGTAAGGAGAATTGTTTGTTTCTTTGTTTGTTTGGGTATTTATTTAGGATTTTTTGAGATGGGGTGTCTGTGTAGTCCAGTTTGGCCTTTATCTACTGATCCTCCTGACCTAGCCTCCAAGTGTTGGCATTACAGGCCTGAGCCACCATGCCCTGTACAACTATTCAGTTTAATGGACAATCATGAAGAAATATGATTGAAGAACAAAAGGGATATCCTAATGATAATAAATTGGTGGGGGCAATTTAGCAAGGCCTGTTTGTTCAGATTCTTTCCCGTGTCCATATAGGACGGTTCTTTCCTCTGGGTAAAAGATAGAAACAGCTCAAATGAGGGTATTATTTCCTACCTTAGAGGCAGGCCGGAGATTTATGGCCTGTTTCAGGAAAGGAGAGGTAGAAAGTCAGAGAGACCTTCCTGTTTCAGCTGCTAATGTGCCAAATTTTATGGTAGCATGTCCTGAGCCTAAAAAAACAAGGTATACAAATAAGGTATTAATTTTTAAAAATTTCTCTTATCAAAGTTAGCGTTTTAAATAGAAACTTTTGAACATGGCTGAATAGAGGAAGAGCCTTGTTCAGAGCTACTCAGAGAAATTCAACTAAAACACAGGGGAGGGACATACACCCTGAAGCTAAAATAAATCTGATATGAGGCTAATAGATCAAGCCAAACAGATAAAATGGCCAGCCAGCCCACCTGGCTGCCAGTGGGTCCCTGGATTGGGATGACTGCCTGCCATACTTGGAATCTTAAAAGAAGAGAGGGGAAAAAAAAAAAAGATATACTAAAATAATGTGGCTAAATCAAGCCATACAAGATAGATGTGGGATATGAGGTCCTCTGTCTCTTCTGCCTTCCTCCAAACAGAAGACGCTACTGTCCAGCAGTGAATTCTGCCCACCCAAGCTGCTCCCTCCCTGATGATTGGCCATTTTTCCTTTTTCTGTTTTTTTTTTCTTTCCTTTCTTTTTTTCTTTTCCTTTCTTCCCATTCCTATTGTGTTCCAGAGCGCTAACTGGAACCGCCAGGAACAAGATAAGACTACAGGGGTGCGTGCGTAGTAAATGGAAAAGCTAAACCCTCCCCGTGACCTGCGGTTAGAGAGGCATGGGAACTGTGCAGCCCCGGGCTGTCCCCTCGCTGCTGGGGGTGGGAGCAGAAAAGCACCCCACAGTACACCCCCATCTCGCCCAAGGAAGTTACAGACTGCAGACAGGCGGGTGACTGTGGCAGCCGACCTCCTAAGTAACGAATGGGAAATTAACGCCTCATCTCGGGAGAGGAGTAAGAACCGGGACTGAGCAGCCTTGGACCGCAACAGCAGGAGCAAGGACCAGACTATCACAGCGTCCCACCCCACCCCGCAACACACGACCTGAGACAACAGAGACTTGTCCTTGGAAGAGGAACACAGAAGGCTGAGCAAGGACCAGGAGGAGACAACGGTGCACCGGAATGGGAACAGCGCCCGTCTCTGTCTGAAAATAACACAGCAACTGGGAGAGAGACACCTCCAAGAGAAACAGGGTAAGGAGTGGGAGGCCGCTAAGGGACATACGGAAAGGACTGATGGAAGACTCTGACCCTGCCCCAGGCCACCACATCTGGAGGCCAAGATCAGCCGCAAATCCAGCACAAACTCTACTGCAGGCTTGGGAGTGTTATACAGTAGTTTTGGACTCATGGTGAAACCAAGAGAATTTTATTTTTTTATTTTGTTTTACTTTTCTTTTACAGGTTTGTGGTTTGTTTCCCATTCCTTTTCCTTTTTTTTTTTTTGTCTTTTACCTATATTTTTGATCTAATCTATTCATCTTCTTTTCCCCTTTCCTCAATTTACCTCTCTAGACTTGATCATGTTGTCATGTGAGTGAATAGTGTGTCTAATTTTTCTGATCAACTTCAATAACCCCTTGCTTACTCCTTCATTCTTTTTCTTCTGCCCTCTTCTCTAGCTTCCCAAAATTTGCGTGATCATCCTTTGTCTTCCAGCCTGGCTTCTCCTTTATTTCTTTTCAGTTATCTCTGTTCTATCCACTATCCTCTTAAATTTCCCCACCACAGGGTAAAATCACTCTACCAAGGGGAAACACTTTGCATACAAGCTCCCAATTTATGGTTGGTTCTGTTATATAACTGTAGATTTTGCTTCTATGGTTAAAGGTACAAAATTAATAGTTACCACAGTTTGTCAGTTTCTAAACTGCTTGGTGCTATTGTCAGTGCTAATTCTACTACTTTAGCTAGGGTGTTATAACTGTTTTAATCAGTTGTTCTCACTTCTGTAACAATACTGGGAAGTTCTGGGGTAATAACCTCACCACACCCCAGCACCAAAGGACTGGGGACTGAGCCAAAAAGATACCAACATCTCACTTTTAATTAATTGGAAAGGTAGGATCTTGGGACAGACATGAACCAAGAATCTCCTACACACAGAAGACATCCTGAAGAACAAACCTTGCCTAGAGAGACCTTGATACTAGTGATAAAGCTACCTACTACAAAAACTTACAAGGGTCAACACAGAAAACAAAATAAAAACTTTTGAAATAGAAAATGATAAGATGCAGAATCAAAATTCAACCTCATACCTCCAGCCCACCTAGAACAAGTCCAGGAGACAACAAGATAGAGGAAAATGGAAGACACACACCTAACATTTCTGAAATGATAGCAACTGAAGTAAGGAAACAAATCCATGAGGCTACAGAGGACATCAGATCAGAAATAATCTTCCAGGGGAAAAGAAACAAATGTCACCATTTATAAAGGAATTGCTCAGCAAATCTAGAATAGAGATAGATAAAAAAAGAGATGATGATAGGAAGAGGATGGAAGCAGTGAATGATCAATATAAGAAAGAAATAGAATTCATGAAATGGATTCAAACAGATATCCAGGTAATTAAAAATTCCACTGAAAGCTGGCAAAACCACTTGAATGAAACTGAGGACAGACTTTCAGAACTTGAAGACAGAATCTAGCTAGCAATTAGGAAAGGAAAGATCTCTTGAAAATAACAAAAGATCAGGAAATAACAATTCATCAGCTGCAAGATGATGCAAAGAAAAATAATATAAGAATAATTGGTGTCAATGAAAAGCAGGAGTCAACATAAATGACATAAAAAACTACTTATAGAAGTAATAGCAGAAAATTTTCCAAGCTTAGGAAAAGAATCTGACATACAGATAAGTGAGGCATATAGAACTCCAACTAGCCATAACCAAAATAAATCTACACCAGACATATAATAATCAAGATCCTAGAAATTCAGCACAAGAACAGAATATTAAAAGCTGTTAGAGAAAAGAAACAGATCACCTATAAAGGAAAGCCCATCAGAATCATGGCAGACTTCTCAACTCAAACCCTCAAGTTAAGAAGAGCTTGGAGTGAAGTATTTCAAGTCCTGAAAGAAAACAACTTCCAACCCAGATTGATGTACCCTGCAAAACTATCTTTCAAAATTAATGGAGAAATAAGATACTTTAATGACAAAGAACAACTAAGAAATTCATGGCCACCAAGCCAACCTTACAAAGAGTACTGAAAGGTATTCTAGACAGAGATAAAAATGACCACAATTCCAAGAACAACAACAGAAAGAAACCACAAAGGAGGGCAAGCAATTAAACAGAGGGGAAAAGCAAGGAACCAACAGTGGGAAAATAACATGACAAAGACAGGCCAATACATATCAGTTACAACCATCAGTGTAAATGGCCTCAATTCACCAATCAAAAGAAACAGACTGGCAGAATGGATCAAGAAACATGATTCAACAATATGCTGTATACAAGAAACACATTTAACACCAAAATAAATTCACAGACTGAAAGTCGAAGTGTGGAAACCAATAGTCCATGCAACAGGAACCCAGAAAAAAGCAGGCGTAGCTATTCTGTTTGCGGACAATGTGAACTTCAAACCATGAATGATTAAAAGAGATAAAGAAGGTCCCTATATACTTGTTAAGGGAAAATTTCAAGAGGAAGAGATAATAATCATAAATACGTATGCACCAAATAGAGGAGCACCCAACTATATAAGACAATTATTAATAGACATGAAAAATCAAATAAGCAGTTATACAATTAAAATGGGAGACCTTAATACCCCATTGTCACAGAGATAGATCAACTAGACAAAAAAATCACAAAGAAATATCAGAACTGAACCAAACCTGTCAACAAATGGAATTAGTAGATGTTTTCAGAGTGTTCTATCCAACAACATCAGAATACACATTCTTCTCAGCTTCGCATGGGATGTTCTCTAAAATAGACCATGTACTAGCCCACAGAACCTGCAAAGAAACTGAAATTATCCCATGCATATTATCTGACCATAGTGCAATGAAATTGGAAATTAATGGCAAAACAAATGGCAAAAACTCCATAAACACATGGAAATTAAATAACACCGTCCTAAACAACTAATGGCTCAAAGATGAAATTAAGGAAGATATTAAACAATATCTACAACTAAATGAGAATACAGATACAACATACCGGAACATATGGGACGCAATGAAAGCAGTCCTAAAAGGGAAATTTTTGGCAATGAATTCTCAAATCAGGAAAAGTGAATAATTACAAGTAAAAAACTTAATGTTGCACCTCAAGCTTCTAGAAAAAAGAAGAGCAAGACAAGCCTAAAGCCCACACAAGGGAGCCAATTATAAAGATCAAAGCAGAAATTAATGCAATGGAGACCAAGAAAATAATACCAAGAATTAATGATTTGAAAAGTTGGTTCTTAGAAAGAGTAAACAAAATTGATAAACCCTTAGCCAACCTTATGAAAAAAGGAAAGAAAAGACTCAAATTCATGCATTGAGGAATGAAAAGGGTGAAATCACTACAGATCCTGTGACAATTCAGAAGATCATCAATACCTACTTCAAAAATCTTTACTTCCATAGGATGGAAGACACAGAAGAAATGGACAGATTCCTAGATATGTATGAATTACCAAGGCTGAATCAAGAATATATAAAAATTCTGAATAACCCAATATCAGTTAATGAGATTGAAAACATAATTAAAAACTTACCAACAAAGAAAAGCCCAGGTCCTGATGCACTCACTGCTGAATTATACATAAATTTAGAGAAGATTTAATGCCAATACTCTGCAAACTCTTTAATGAAATTGAAACAGAAGCAATACTCCCTAATTCATTCCTGGAAGCAAGTATTACCCTGATACCCAAACCAGAGAAAGACCCAACCAAAAAAAAGAACTACAGGCCAATCTCCCTAATGAACATAGATGCTAAAATCCTTAGTAAGATACTAGCAAACAGAATGCAGCAAATTATGAAGAAGATTATACACCATGACCAAGTGGGATTCATCCAAGGAATGCAGGGATGGCTCAACATATGCAAATCAAGAAATGTAATACACCATATCAACAAAGCCAAAGACAAAAATCACATGATCATGTCAATTGATACAGAAAAAGCTTTTGGTAAAGTTCAGCACTCATTCATGATAAAAACCCTACAGAAAATATGAATAGATGGTCTTTACCTTGATCTGATAAAAGCCATCTATGACAAATCACTAGCCACCCTCATACTAAATGGACAAAAAGTGAAAGCTTTCACTCTAAAATCAGGAACGAGACAAGGATGTCCACTATCACCACTCTTATTCAATATAGTTCCAGAAACATTAGCCAGAGCAATTAGACAAGAGAGAGAAATAAAAGGATTAAGGATGGGAAAACAAGAAGTTAAATTATCATTATTTCCATATGACACAACACTTTACATAGAAGACCCCAATAACTCCACCAAAAGACTTCTAGAATTAATAAGCAAATTCAGTAGCATAGCTGGATACACAGTCAACACTCAAAAATCAATAGTATTCCTGTACACAACAAAAAACTCACTGAGAGAGAAATTAAGGAAACCATATCCTTCACAATAGCATACAAAATAATGAAATACTTATGAATCAATCTAACAAAGGAAGTAAAGGATCTATGTATTGAAAATTACATTACTCTGATAAAGGAGATCAAGGAGGATATCAGAAAATGGAAAGATATCCCTTGCTCATGGATAGGAAGAATCAACAGTGAAAATGGCCATACTCCCAAAATTGTTATACAGATTTAATGCAATCGTGATCAAAATACCTTTAGCATACCTCACAGATCTAGAGAAAACATTCCCAAAATTCATTTGGAAACAGAAGAGAGCTAGAATATCAAGGGCAATCCTGGGCAAACAAAGGCAAGGCAGGAGACATCACAATCCCTGACTTGAAATTATACTACAAAGCTACTGTGATAAAATCAGCATGGTACTGGCAAAAAAAAAAAAAAAAAACAGATCTGAGAATCAGTGCAATAGATTAGAAGATGCAGGCACAACTACAAACACACTCAGTCACCTTATCTTTGACAAAGGGGCCAAACACATTCACTGGAAGAAGGATAGCCTCTTTAATAAATGGTGCTGGAAAAACTGGCTTTCCACATGCTGAAGACTAAGATTAGACCCATGTCTATCACCATGCACTAAAGTCAAAATAGATCAAGGATCTAAATATTAAAACAGAAAACCTAAACCTACTGGAAGGCAAACTAGGTAGAAATCTTGAAGACATAGGAGTAGGCAGAGTGTTCATGAACAAAACCCAAACTGCATGGGAAGTACGTCAAAAAACCAACAACTGGGATCTTATCTTATTAAAAAGTTTTTGCACATGAAAAGAAATCATCAACAGAGTGAAAAGAAAACCCACAGAGTGGGAAAAACTTTTAGCCAACTGTCCCTCAGACAAAGTGCCTCTATCTAGAACATACAAAGAATTGAAAAAAAATCAGGCCTCCCAAATTCAAAGACACAATCCAAAAATGGGCATCTGAGATGAATACGTACTTCTCAGATGAAGAAATACAAATGGCAAATGAATATGTGAGAAAATGTTCAACATCATTGGCCATTTGAGAAATGCAAATTAAAATAATACTGAGATTCCAGCTCACCCACTAAGGAGTGGCTATCATCAAGAAATCAACCAATAAGAAATGCTAGCCGGTCTGTGGGGAAAAAAAGAACACTTCTCCACTGTCACTGGAAATGTAAACTGGTATAACTGGTGTGGAAATCAGTGTGGAGGTGCCTCAAAAAACTAGGGTGGGATGTCCCATTTGATCCAGCTATTCCACTTCTGGGTATTTTCCCAGAAGAATTATAAACATCATACCACAGTGATATATGTGCACCCATTTTATAGCAGCACAACTTACAATAGCTAAAGCTAGGCAGCAACCCAAATGCCCATCAATCGATGAATGGATAAAAAAGATGTGGTATTTTTATACAACGGAGTACTATTCAGCTTATAGGATAAACTATAAGAAGGATAAACTCGAGGCTTTTATAGGTAAGTGGATGCAACTTGAGACCATACTCATAAGTGAAATAAATCAGACTTGCATGTGTAAACATTGTATTGTCTCCCTATAGTGTAAGAAACTGAAAAAGTAAATAAGATCCAAAATGTACAATAGATATTGTGAAAGGGGAAGAAACTGCCCAAGAGGAAATGACCACTGGGAGGGGGGAAAGGAGAAAAGAAGGAAGGGAAAAGAATATATATATATATATATATATATATATATATATATATATATAGTAGCTAAGGTAATTACACTACTAATTTTTATTAGTTCATTGAAAAGTTTGTGCTTATATTGTTTGATCAGTTTTTCATGCCTATATCCTGTAATCTGAGCGATTAATTTGAAGATAACAATACACAATATATTAATCATTGTTAATGCGCTATTAGCTTGTTTTGAAATTCTGTATCATTGCTTTTATTGTTTTTTCTCTTTAAAATAAAAAAAATAGAAAATTTCAACTCACAAGTGTAAGGCTGGTCCAGCTGATGGTTATATACAATCAATTTAAAAAGGAAGACAACATTGCCTCTTTAAATTTCATCTCTAAAGTTATGCTCTGCATGGTGACAGTCAGTGGTGGACAGGACAGATGATGGTGGTCCCATAAGATTATATCCCTAGTGGCATTTAGTTTGTGTAAGTAATTTCAATGATGGGTGCCCAATAACAAAAATGTCTAATGGTACATTTCTTAGATCAAATCTCCATTGTTAAGCAATGCATTCCTGTATATCTATGTACATACAGACACTCTTAGACTTAAATTGGGGTTACTTTCCAATAAATCCATTGTAAGTTAAAAATATAATGTCAAAAATACATTGACTACGTCTAACCTACATCCTTTGTATGTGGGTATTGGGAGTCGAACTCAGGACCTCACACTTGCCAGGCAGATGCTTATGCCGCTGAGCTATCTCACTGGCCCAGTTGGAGACTTCTGTATGTATGTGTTTATGTATAAAACACAATACATATGAGTATATAGATATATATTTCTATGTTTCATGACCATATATTTTGTACTTGTGTATAAATAAAGTTGTTGTTTCAAAGTAGTTTTCAAAGTACAGTAAACCACTTTGGTCCACAAACTCATGTGGTCTTCCCTGGCCCCTCCCCACTACCCAAACAATGTTACCATCTTTGAAGGCAACAGTGTTCACTCAAGCTCATTTACAGAGTGGAAATTTTTTTTTTAATTATTATTATTTTAAAAATTTTATTTTTATTAGTACATGTTTTTAGTACAAAATGTTTATATTCCTTGTGTAGAGTTGGTACATATACATAACACATCTTAATTTCTTTTTTCATCCCCTTTCCTTTCCTCTTTCTTCTTCCTCCCTCCATCTCTTGATCCCCATCCCATTTGAGAAAGGGGACATTACCATTAGGAGATCCCTTTTGTTCCTCAATCATACTTCTGCATGATTGTCCACTAAAATGAATATTTCTGCAGGATATGGTGGTTCAGAATACCCAGTACATGGGAGGTAGGGTGGGAGGGGCAGTAGACAGAGGCCAGGCTGTACTACTGTTCCTTTTATTTGGACCCTACTTCCTATTATCTCTCTTTTATTTTTATATTTATTTATAATTTGGGTTTCTCATATAAGAGAAACCATGCAATATTTAAGCTTGTGTGTCTGATTTATTTCACTTAACATTGTGGTCTCAAGGTCCACCCACTTTCCTGCAAATGACTCAAGTTTATCTTTCTTTATGACCCAGTGTAAAGATCACATTTTCTTTATCCATTCATCTGTTGATGATAGGCATTCTTTCTTGGGTGAGATGAAATCTTAGTGTTGTTTTACTTTGCATTTCTCTAGTAGCCAGTGAAGCTGAGCATTTATTCATGTATTTCTTCGTCATTTGTAAAGTGTCAATTCATTTTACTTGCCTGTTTTTGATTTTTTTTTTTAATTTTGGGGGGTCTAATTTTTTGAGTTCTTCATATATTCTAGATATTATTCCTCTGTCTGAGGAATAGCTGGCAATTTTTTTCCCATTCTATAGGTCATCTTTTCACTGTGTTGGTTGTTCTTTTTGCTGTGCAGAAGCTTTTTAATTTGATGTGATCCCATTTGTTGATTCTTGGTATTATTTCCTGTACAACTGGAGTTCTGTTCAGAAAGTCCTTGCCTAAATCTATGGCTCCAGGAATTTTACCTATTTTATCTTCCAGCATTTTAAGTTTTTCTGTTTTAACATTTCCTTATAAATAGATGAATACAAGAAATAGGTAAAACTTCTCATATCACCATCATTTCTATGGTTTCAGAACTTACATTATTATAGAACGATAAGATAAAGCAATTTGTACACACATAACCCCCCCATCTGTATTTTCCTTGTAAAGATCTCTAAGCTAAAAGAGTCATCAAAGAGTTAACTATCTCTTCCATGAACAAAAGCAATCAACCATGTTCGACTTTTTCTTTTTCATTCCCGAGTAGATGAATATCATAAACTGCTCACATCAAGAAACATGGTAGCTCTCTTTTGTGTATTTATAAATCAAAGTCTTTGTGAAGGATGTAAACATCCTTTGATAGGAAGTAGCTTCATGTTGTTTCCCTTTTGTTTTTTGAGGGACAATAGTACACATTTATTTATATAATAAATGTGTTCCACCAGGGGCACGGGGGTAGGTAGGGAGCCTGTGCCTTCCACAGGGGTGGAGAAAGAGTGTTAGTAAGTGAATGCAAGTTTCTGTGTATAGCCTTTATGGCTAAGGAAAGAAAGAAAGAAAGGCAGAGAAAGAAGATTAGTATGTGGAGATTTTCTCATTTGGTTTCCTTCCACGTAATAATTTTCAAAACTACATTGCTAAACCCTATGAATTTTCTAATACTTGTTCATAAAGTGCACATTATTATGGTTGCTATAATAAGGCTTATATATGAATTTATGATTCTGCTATTTTTTAATCATTGGAAGGCATCTTTTGAACCTCAGTATTTTTTTTGTGGGTACCGGGGGTCGACCTCAGGACCTCGCACGCCAGCAGGTGCCTGTGCCGCTGAGCGATATCACCACCCCTTTTTTTGTATGTGGGTTCCGGGAGTCGAACTCGGGCCCTCACGCTTGCCAGGCAGGCGTGTAAGCAGCTGAGCCATCTCACCGGCCCCAATGTGTGTATATTCTCATGCAGAGATACCCTGAAGTCAAGCAAGAAAGGAAATGGAAGACACTGAGATTTATTGATTGTGTGCTATGTGAAAAAACTTTCATTGGTCATTGATATCTTATACAAATTAATCTTTACATCTATTCATTCATTCTTTGCTATCATTAATTATCAAGGATCTACAATGTGCCAGTATGTTTGGTGCTGAGCCATCTCACTGGCCCTGAACCTCAGTTTTAAGGTTACTTCATCATAGAGTCCTTCCAAATCTAATATAAACTCTACGCTATCCTATTTTTCTCTCTCACTAAATTCCATTAATTTAATTCATAAAATTTTACCTAACTTACAATTACATAATTACTGAATTACTTTTCTAATTATCTCTACCACCCAAATGTATGTCCCATGATGTCAACTATGACTATTTTGCTCTTCTTTGTATTTTCAGCGTTGTGAAGGGTGCTTGACAGATGGTAGGTACTTAGCGAAGGTTTCTGGCGTGCATAAATGAGTGCTGGAACAAATGGTGAGTTTGTGTAACATTGTAGGTAAACATGTGGGCACTGGCACCAGAAGGTCCAGCCACATCTTGACTTTTCCAATAATTATGTGACTGTAGGCAAGTTACTTAAACCTCAGTTTCCTTAAATGTTAAATGGTCATAATAAAAGCAATTCCTGCCTCATAGGTTTGTTTTGGGAAATTAAAAAATTAATATATGTAAAACAGTTATATCAGGACATTTTCTTAGTGACTATTTGATAGATGTGTTTTGTCATTATTTTGCCTTTTATCTGGAAAGAATTTGTATTAGATGAAATACCTACAATGAAGAATGCCATTAGATATAGAAATACAGAATTTGAAAATAAGCACAACATATTTAAATATTCTGGTAGATGAACATACAACAGTATATCTCTTTATGTAATTACATACATTTTTGCTTTGTAAATTATAACTACTGTCCTTCATAATATTGTGTTTGCTTCTAACACCACTACTGTGGGCTAATTATGGTGGGTCTGAGACTGTACAGAGGAGGAAACTGGCACAGAAATTCCACGTGAAACTTCCAAGATCATATTGCAGACTAATGCTTGACTTTAATTCATATCTACTGACTTTAAGTCTGAAGTTCTGAAATACCATTTATGGGGTTCATGAGCTGAACCTTCACAGGTCGTCTGTTTAACCACTGTTTATTAAACATGTGTGCATCACCAACCAGGTACACAACACCATGTAACTCTCCTTTTATTTGATCTTGAGGTTATAATTCATATGAGTGTGTGGAGTATATACTTTAGAAATGTATTGTAAAGATAGTAATATATACAAATAAATAATATATATTTGCCTCAATATATATTTACATTCTCTATGTGCCTATATTTGATTAAAAATAATGGATTATCTAGAAAAGCGATTCAAAACAATGTATACAGTATATAAATCATTTGAGAATTTTGTTAAATGCAGGTTCTTATTTAAAATGTGTATGGTGGGCACTGAGATTCTGTATTTTTGACCATGTCCCACATGATACTAATGTTTTTGGTCCGTGTATCATACATTGATGTCTTGGTTACTTTTCTCTTGTCGAGGAGACAAAATACCCAACACCCAAAGTTAAGGAAGGAAATGTTCATTTAGCTCGCAGCTTGTGGAGGTTTCAGTCCATAATCCACTAGCTCCGAGGCAGGGTGGCACATGGCAGAGGGGCAGCCATTCATGGTGGAGGAAGACAGCAAAGCAATGACGGCAAAAGGGGCAAAAGGGAGGAGCAAGCCTCTTTCCCCCCCTCATACTGTATGCAGGCTACCTGCCCCAGTGAGGGTGCAGCTCTCACACGCCAATCCCAGTACTAGACAATGAACCAATCATAAACTCTAGATTCAGCTGCCTAGGAAGAGCCCGCCCCCATGACCAATCACATGAGGCTTTGGGGAGACATCCAGACACAAACCATAATAATTGAGTAGCAAGGATATGAATTACTCTGTTAAATATGTTTTTGTATGTATGTGTGGGTGTGTACATGTATGTGCATGTGTAATAACCTGATGGATATTTTAGAAATAATGGAGAAATGACAAAGGAGTTAAAAGGGACCAACTATCAAGCAAGCATATGAATAAGGTTGACCTAGAGTTAATGTTCAGAGAAGAGATGATGTGTCATGCCAGGAATGGTCAGGCTGGAGTCTGAATTTTCAAGGTAGATCTTTATAAATCCTACTATAATTGTCCTGATCATTATAAGGATGTAATTATTCTTTGCTTTATATTATTCCAATATTACTTCTATTTTTTTAAGTCATATTGTATAGTTACTACCTCTCTATATGCTTATTTATTTACTTATTTATTTTTATTACAACAGAACAATACCTTTTTAAGGTAAGGAATTCTGGCTTTTGCCTTTCTAGGCCTAAGAGGAGAGCTTTAGGTACACAGGCCTTTAGTGTCTAAAGGGTCCCATGCACTGTTGGCGTCTCTGAAACTGTTTCTTTACTAGAACTCAGTGATGAAAGATGGACTAGGACAATGCTGTCAGGTCTCTGAGCTAGACCCCAACCCCAAGATGCACAAGCACCAAGGCCCAGATGCAAGAAACCACAGAAGACATCCTGTACTACAACCGCAAAATGCTCAAAAATTTCCACCTCCCTTTCAGCAGCATCCCCTCCCCTACCTAAATTCCCCATAAAACATGTTCTTGCCCCTAGCTCAGGGCCAATGGTCTTATTGCCCTTGGCCCGGCCACACCCGGTCTGCAATGAAAGGCCTCGCACGTTGCATAAACTCTGCCTGTCTGGGTGGTCTCAACTGTGCCTCGGTTTACCATAACAAATACTATTAAAAGTAACTGTGAATTGTGTAAAAAACATATACTCTGGTTAAAAGGAAGTGATTATTGATTAGTTATGTGTAGAGGAAACAATTGCTTTTGGGATAAATATTGCATATTTCTTCAACAATTCAATAATTGTGTATCACTTCAGAAAAATTCAATGAGTCTAGGAGATTAATGTATGTTTCTCATGTTTTTCCCTCATCGCATTAAACTATTTAGCATTATTTTCACATTTAATAGCTATCTATAGAATATTTGATTGGATTATATTAAAAGTTTTTGGTTTTAATGATGCTTATCAAATTATTTCATTAAAGTGAAAAACAGAGACTAGATTTCAAAGTGCCTGCTTGAGATGAACGACAGCTTTGCAAAACTAAAGAAAAAAAATCAAATACTATACTTAAAAATTAGAACAGGTTTCCTCAAGTGTAGTTCAAATATCTTGGGGTGAATTTAGGTAGCAGCATGAAAAGCATTCTCCTACTCTGATTTAAGAGGTGATGTGCTTATATTGGGAGAAGTTCTGCCAAGGCAGCAGGAGGAAAAAGGAGCCGTGAATAGTCTGTGAATGGCATTGGTAATAAGGAGCTTGTTTCTGAATCAATGGCGTGACTTACTTGTTGGCTTTCAAGTCTGAGTTACTGCTTTATTGCTGGTCTACATGGCTCACCTTCCCTTGTTCCTTCTTTTGACTACAAGCCCCAGGAAGTGAAAGTTACAATTTGCCTGCACAGACATTCCAGAGCCTTTGGACTTTAAGGACACAGGGAAAGTATTCAGAAGCTTCCTGCTTGACGATCACATCTTTTGTTCTTTTGTGCATATCCTAAGTGAACTTTGCTCTAGACAAATTAGCCCAGGGCAAATTGCTAAAATGGTGAGATTCCTAGAACACAGAACACTGGAAAAGGGAAGACTGGCTCACTTCCACTTAGACTTCTATTTTTAGCCAAACATTTATCATCTTTATGTTTAATTCTAAGAATGCTAGTAATTCATGGTTTAATTTTGTTTTGAGAATAAAACTGTTTCTTTTTCCTAAAGTTTTAAGCATTGGTCAACTTCAGGGGCAAGAAATCCTTAATATTTAATAGTAAACAACTTGATCAACTTGTCTGCTTGAGATTTTTACAATCTGAAATTTGAAGCAACATACAGATGTTATAGATCTATCAAATTATGCTTAATTAAAATATTACAGGGCCGGTGAGATGGCTCAGCGGCTTAAGCGCCTGCCCCGCAAGCGCGAGGGCCCGAGTTCGACTCCCAGAACCCATATACAAAAAAGGGGCCGGTGATATCGCTCAGCGGCACGGGCGCCTGCTGGCGCGCGAGGTCCTGAGGTCGACCCCCGGGTACCCACAAAAAAAAAAAAAAAATATTACAACCTGTGAAAGTCCGAATTTCTTAAGCAAAAAACAGAAAACAAAAAACTCTTCCTTTTTCTTCTGCAATAGCCTTTTTTGCCGGGCAATGTTCTCTGACTGCAGGTACATTATTAGAGTAACATGTCACATTTATTTTGGTGAATTGTGTGTATGTTGTGTATGTGTCTGGCCTTTGAGTGACATGAGAAGGAAAGAAGAAAGTCGTACTTGTATTTTGGCTTATCTATCATCTAGTTCAGTACTTGTGATATAGGGGAAAGAACTCCCAACCTGCTAGATGTCTGAAACGCCGAGTTCATGTTCTCTAAAATCAAGGAATGAATTCTAGGAAAAATAGAGTAGGAAGAATTTATTGAGAGAAAGAAAGCTTCTGGCTAGGAGGGGCAGAAGGGGACCTGGAAAGTGGGTCGCTCACCAACCCCACTTCTCAAGGGTGTTTACTGAGCAAAGCCACGAGGGGAGGTGGGTTCAAGGTGGGACAGAACTCTAATCAATCAATAAGATTACAAGTATAGTCCCTTAGGTAATATAGATCCAATGGGAAATCACAAGGTGGGTATGAGGTGGGACAAGACTATGGTGAACCAATAAGGTTACAACAAGTGTAGTTGCTTGGGCAATATTAGTTAAATGGTGATCAAATTGGGAAGCAAGTCATGTAGCAAGTGTACACAGGATAGACAAAGACTTTCCTGGAAGGGGTGGGTAAGGAGGTTTGCTCCTCCACCCCAAGGTGATTGATGCCTACTTAGACTATCAATCACTGCTGTTCCTCCCTGGGGAAGTATATGGGTGTAGTAGTTCCTTTTTTCTTGAAGCCTGGCCTTCAGTGAATGTGCCTCCAGCCACAGTTGTCTTCTGCATTGACCTCCTGAGGGCCCAGCCCTGTCTGACTGCCTATAATATTGCTACCTAATACTTGCACTAGAAGGAACACATTGTCTATCATTTGTTGACTTGAGTAAAAGCCAATCTTAGTCTTATCTGAACACTTAGTAATGTTGCTTAATTTTAATAGGATCATGGGTGATAGGGTGATATAATTTCTTTCTTGAGCTATAATTTCTCTCCTTATGTAAAGATTTAGTTCAGGCTTTCCTTTGTCCTATTTTAACATCATTATATAGTGTTCTAAGTTACCCTTTCTGGTACCTCAATTCTTAGTTCACCCTATAATCAGGTTTATCTTCCAGAAACTTTCTTCTATTATGTCTTTCCTTTGCTCATAATCCTTTAACATCTCTCCTTTAGGAAGGGGCAAATTGGATCACTTTAGACTCCTCACAGTGCCTAGCATGGCACCTTGAACAGAGATTCTTAATGGATGCTGATTGACTGGAAGGTGTCAGTCTGGAGGTGATTCTAACAGTGGGCTGCTGAGCTCCGCTTTTAGCTACATCTTGTTAAATTCATATATCAATGAATGTATGTTTATCAGATTTGCAAATGACGTGAGGCTAAAATGGATAGCAAATATTTTAGATGACAGGATCAGAACCTGAAAACATTTTGACAAGTTTCCTTTAACAGGATGAAATTTAATAAGGATAAATGTAAAGTCCCACCTTGAAAACAAAAAACAAACTTTTCTGCTTGGCAAGAGAATGTAGAAGATTCTCAGAAAAGGTCATCTGCATATGCAGCCATATGTGTCAATGAAATATGAGACTTACTGAAGAGCAGAAGGAAAGAAGGGAGGGCCTCTTCCTCAGTGTTGATCAGACCACATCTGAAGTCTCTACAATTCTGAGTTTTACATTTTCAGGGGGATATAGAAGAATTGGAATATTGCTACAGAATGTCAAAAGTTCTTAAATGTACACTGCTAAATCACTATTTTTCTATGCTAAGAGAAAACTGAAAAAAAAATTTATATTTTAATCAGTACCTATAAGTTTTAGGGAAAACAAATTGGCTAACTCTAAAAGGAAAACATTTAATAGATCCTAATTAAGCTGTGGAGTCTCAGGAAAAAACATCGAGTTATTCCAGTTTCTTTCTAGAAGAGGAAAACTGCAATAAGAAAAAGGGTGACTTCCGTATCACAGAAGCATTACTGAGTATCAAGTCTACAGGATTTTGGGGCACCTTAGACAGGAACCACAAGTCCTCATAGGAGTTTCAGATGACGAGCATGTGGCATTGTGACACTAACACCCTCAAGACAGAGCATGAAAGCCTAATGAGTTGTCATGGCTGAGGCCTGTGGCCCAGCTCACGCAAAGGCATAGCTGTTGGCTGGTCTTGAGTTTCCTGTCTCTGGACAGATTCACAAGGCAAGGGGGAAGTACTTCTTGGGAATGCCACACACACATACACCCCTGCACACTACTCACATATGTATCTTGGTATATATATCCATATATATGTATACAAGCATATACCCCCACATACATATGTAATAAATAATCATACACTCAAATAATGGGATGATTTGATGTACTAATAAGCCATTAAGAATGTAACTAGATCAGTATGATGGAAAATAACAGTCACAGGATAGAGGGAGGAGATTTATTTTACCTAGGGTGGTGAAAGGAGGTCTCTACGGAGGGGGCAGTTGAAAGATGCAAGGAGAACAGCACTAAGAAGAACTGAAGAAATAACACCGCAAGCAGAAGTACATATTTTTGTGTTTAGTTGTTAATATTCCCCTAGTTTTCTTTGCTAGTGTATGTGCATGCATATTATCAGGGGAGTAAGACCAGGAGAAAGGAAATCCTTAGAAAGCAAAGGAAGAAAGGTACAGATGGTCCTCAGCTTATGATGAGGTCACATCTGGGATAAACCAATTGTAAATTAACGATATTGTAAGTTGAAAATGCACTTAATACATGTGATCTGCTGAACATTCTATCTTAGTAACACAGTACTGCTCTGTAGAGCGTCAGTTATTCCCTGTCAGGATTGCAGGGCTGACTGAGAGCTTCAGCTCCCTGCTGTTTCCCAGCATGCTCAGAGAGGCTCATGCCAAGTATTACTAGTGTGGGAACAGATCCAAATTCAAAATTTTAAATACATTTTCTACTGAATGCATATCACTTTCGTGGCATCCTAAAGTTGAAAAGTCTTCAGTTGAACCATCATAAGTGGGGCATTGTCTGTATAGAAACCAAAATTATTTCAAAACTTGGGACCCAAGAATTTTGCAAAAGGTTGTTAGAAAGATATGGGACTCTTGTATTTTATTTTATTCAGTTTTTTTTTTTGATAGTGTCTCATTATGTAGTTCAGCCAGGCCTTGAACTCCTGGTGATTCTGCTTCAGCCTCCCAAGTACTGGGATTATGGCATGCACCACCATGCCAGGCCAGGACTTTCCTATTTACCAAGAATAAAATTAGATCATATTTCTTGTAATAATTCTGAAGAATAGTTTCCTAACTAACCTGGAAAAGTTTGAGTACTTCATCAAGTTAAAAAGATAAGTATGAATTGTAATAATATTTGGGGATATAATTTCTTATATTTTAGAACCTAAAAAAATTAACACAAACGTTGTTCCTCCAAGTGGAACCTTTATTTGTGGAGATAACAATTTTTTTGTTGTTGTTAAAAAGGGTGACAGAGAAAGGTCATGGTGAGGATCACTGTGAATATGACCAAGCTGAGAGCATGCGACTTCATCCCGGGGGAGATGGGAGAGATAAAACATGTTTAGTCATGCAGGGTTTGCAAATACACACAGAGCCAAAACAGCTAGGAGCAAAGAAAAGTGAGAGAATAAGCAATAGGGGAGAGAAGAGGGGATAATAGAATGCATGGTAGAGACAGGAAAGAAAAGAGGACAGATGGAAGAGAGACCCTTATGATGGTGATTTGGGGGTGAATATTTAAACCACAAACTTAGAAGGGTTATGAATAAATTATTGCTTTTGGAGGGTTGTGACTGTCCTGGGTTCATGATATGCTGATGAAGATGTTGAACAGGACACACAGAAGTAGAAGTGAAAGCACAGATTTATTAGCTAGGATACTCCTCAGGGTAGGAGCAGATGAAGAGCCCACAGTCCCTAGGAAGCCAGGCGTCAGAGTTTATACATGGTTTTCACAGGAAGGAAGTAGCTCTTTGAACTGGGGTGGCAATTTACTCCAATCAGAGACAAGTCTCCTCCTTTCTGTTGGAGGGAAGAGTTTTTGTCCCTATAAAGACCTTTGAGGAACTGTCATGACACCCAAAACCCACGGGGGTGTGTGTCAAAAGCACAGTGTGGATGAGATTATAATGAATTATAAGTGAGTTGGGGTCACTTCCGGTTAAGATATTCTATAGCGCACGCGTCCCCAGCGTGGCTTCGTCGTTAGAGTGGGTGCTCTTCGTGGTTTCTCTAGAGCTCATCGTGGGTTCTGGAGAAACCTCTAGCGCTGTCGTCTAGATGTGTAGAACTGGTGCTCTGCAGTTTTTGCAGCACCCGTTTCCTCTTTTTCTGTCTCTCTTCAAGCCCTCTCCTTCCAGGAATTTCTCCTCTCTACCTCCTGCCTTCTGAAGGTATTAAGAAATTTGTGGATGAAACTTACTAGGAAACTCCCATGTATCACATGATTTAGTGACGAGAAGCACAAAGCTGCAGATGTCTTATGTAATGCTATCTTTAGGACGTCAAGTGTCAAGTTGTCTCCTCTTTCAAGTATACGCTTTTTATCCCCCCCTTGGAAAATGGCAGAAACTCGTCACTCAACAGTCTTTTTATATGTTATACATAGTTTGAAAGGTCTGTGCTGAGTCCTTCTCCTTTCCCAACGGTAGCCCTCCAAGCGCTTGCCAACTGTAGCTCAAATCCCTGCCAAGAAGGTTGCTGGAGATTTACAGTTGAGAAGCATTTAAATGGTGTCATACATGATACACTCTGCGGCTTTCCTGTTGCTTTCTGAGTTCCCACACTGCAAGTTCTGTCAAACCACTTCCCTCAGTGTCATACATCTGCAAATCTGAATTCCAGGAAGCCTACTCAATGCAATGACATTAAGTAATAATTGACGTGGATACTAGCTACTTCAGTGCAAAGATTTTATTTTGGTGTATTTTTAGGGCTTGATACAACACACTGATAAAAAGTACTCAATCATCAGAAAAAAATCAACACTCTTGTAAAGGATGTGAGAGGGGAGAAATGAACAAAGGACTTTTCTCCAATCAAATGCAAATCAAAATGACCGGCAAGATTGTGAAAACACTCTTTCTCTTGACAATGAACATTTTCATGCAGTGAAATCCATTTTTGAGACTCATTAGCAAACGCTGTGATCTTGCTTATTTTCTATAGCAGCGTCTGGTTATTTCAAATTGATTAGGAGACCTCTGATGTGGGAGAGTGAATCACTGACTACCCCAGGTATTTCTGTAATTGGTTATCATGCTTAATTACCAACGTTTCAGCGCAACCAATTTATTGTAGACCAGATTTCCCTTGCTTTTCCTCTGCTGCTGTTGCCAGCAATGTTTTCTGTTTTCAGGGAGAGAAAGGAACAAGAAAGAAGACAAATTAACCTTCTCCATGCATGTTTGGGTTCTAAAAAAAGCAGATTAATGGATTGATGGATTCATTCAAAGTATTCCATCAATAGTGGTAGTTGGAATAAATGGGAGTGTGTGTATATTAGTTTGTAGTGAGTGGTCATTCATTGCAAACTGTTCCCAATCTCCTCTGGCTCTGTTTTCCTCGTTAACTAGTGCCGGGAGCTGGAAGTTCAGCTCCCTCATGTCTCTCACCCTGCCATTGTGCTGGCTGACCTTCATGTATTCAGTCTGCTTGCGCCTGAGCTCATCAGACATAAATGGACTAGAATAGAACAGAATACAGCTCCACATAGCGCTCGTCCTTGTCCGGCAATCACAGAGACCTGAGTGAGCTGCTAATGGTGCTGGTGTCCCAGGATGGAGACAGGGCACACGTTACATTCTCCAGCCTCTCATCTGCAGCCTGGGGCACTCCAGAATCTCATGATGAGAGGTGGGAGGCTGGCGAGGGCACTGGCACCATGCCTCCCACCTTTTCAGGATCAGTGAGGATCTGTGTGAATTGTGCAGCCCCAAAGGAAGGTGGCAAAAACCTGTCTTTAACATCCTGTGATCGGAATGGGATTTAAAGACACACTGGCATTTTTTTTTAAGGGCATTTCTGCTAGAGACTGCATGGCACTAGAGAAAGGAGCTGCTACCTAGTAGGAAATGTCTCCTTACTGATTCTAGAATAAATACTAAGGGCACGAAAGCAAAACACGTATCACCCGTTGCAAACTTTGATTTCTGAGGAGGACTGTCAAATGCAAGACTTATTGTTATCCTAAAAGTTGGGGTAAATCTTCAAATAAAGTGAATTTTAAAAATCCATACTGAAGATGAAGAGGGGCGAAGTTTAATTCTCCATTGGTGAAATTTACTGGATTTTTTTTTTTGTGTTTGTGTGGGAGTACCGGGGGTCGACCTCAGGACCTCGCGTGCCAGGGGGCGCCCGTCCCGCTGAGCGATATCACCGGCCCTTTTTTCATATGTGGGTTCCGGGAGTTGAACTCGGGCCCTCATTCCTGCCAGGTAGGTGCCTATGCCACTGAGCCATCTCACCAGCCCTTTACTGGATATTTTTAAGAAATTATAAAGTAAGTAAGCAAAGCCAACCAAAGACTAGTGCTAGGAAGGCTCTGTGAAATAATCTGAGCTGATTGATTAATTTTCCAGATGAAGGAGAGCGAAAGAAGTCAAGTGGGGGTCATTTAGAGATAGAGCTGAAGCTACAGTGGAGCTTTAGTTCAGGTGTAGAAGGTGCCTGGTAGAAAGTTTCCTGTTTTCTCTGTATTCCCAACAAGCATCTTCCTTCTGTCAGGAGTATTATGTCCTTACAGAGTGATTTGATTTTCCTTTTTTGGTGATAATAAGAATTACTAATAACAGAGCATCGTAAATTATATGGAGTGGCTTTTTCATTTTTCAAAGTTTATTTCAACGTCTGATGAAACTGCTTGTGTTTTGTTTTTGCACATTTGAGTACATAGAGGAAGTACTTTTCTTCTGTGGCAAAAATATCTGTTTTATCGTGTTTAGTATTTATTATTTGTACTTCAGTAGACTTCTGTAAATCATTATTAAGGGTGAGAATTAATTTTGAGAAAAGTAGCCATTGGCAATGTTCACATAAATGTGTGAGAAAAACATTCCAAATAGGGATTTTATAGTCACCGAAGGAAAAGCTCTTCTGTTATATTAGAGCTGCCAAAAGAATTCAGAACTCAAAAGATCCAAATGACAGCAAAGCAGATTGAAGCTGCTCTTCTCTCCACATTCTCCCTTCTTTATGCATTCAGGGCTCTGCATCAAGAAAACTTATATGCAAGGGGTGCAGAACAGATCCAATTATATAGAGCTCCAGCTAATGTCTGACACTTTTAAGTACTTTTCAGAATTTCTGTAGATCGCTATAGAGCCATCTCTCAAATTCTCAAAGTAATGAGAAGAGACTTGGAATACATTGCCCTAAAACCCATAGAAGGGAGTAATTAGCACTCATTACCAATTTTATTTCAATGGCTAATCGCACTTCACACTCATATACTGATGCAAAAAGTGGACAGTTGAGTAGTGTCTACAATCATTTATTATATGAACACAGAGAGAACAGTTGAGGGAAAGTTTTGCTGCTGTACAGAGTCTGCAAAAATTCACACACAGTTTGATAGAGTGCTGTGATCCATTCAAAACTAGACCTGAATGCTGGTGAGTGGAGCGTGGGGCGGGAGGTTCTGATGCTTAGGATAGATACCTATTACATTTGAGAGTTACATGGATCAGGGAAGGAGTGGCAGTGGGTGACAGTGGTGGTGGCATCCTTACGCTATGTGATGCTGAGGGTGTGTCTAAATGGACATGAGTAAAGTTTCCAAAGAATTTGGCATGAGTGTCTACTGAATGGGACAAATTGCCATGTGAGGGACATATTTCTAGATTTTCTCCTCTGAGTCTCAGAGGGCAGAAAACTTTGGTTGCCTTTGTTTAAATGTACCAGAGTGGCAGGTGTACATAAAATTAGCTCGTCTCATTCTTGACTCTCTTGTATTACAACATCGCTGGAGTAGGAAAAAATAAATACATTCAGTATCTTTACTCATGGAAATTTCCTGGAGCCCTCTTGCAAGCCAGACACAATCCTGAAAGCTTTGCTTGCTTATTGGGGCCCAGCCAGAAAGCATATGAAAATGGGAAAGTTGGAAGAATATAAAAATAAGATAATTTAAAAATATGCAGTGTGTATAGGAAAGCCGTGAAAGATAGTATATCACCTTGGGGCTTATATGAAAAAAGTTTTTTCATGACCTCTAGTCCTGCATGGCAAATGGAAGAGACAGAGAAAGAGAGATAGAAAGAGAGAGAGAGAGAGAGCTGTTTGATATTCTGACTCTGTAATATCTCATGCAAGAACTCTCTATTGGCTGAAGTCGATGGGAAGGCAGAGGACCTTGCTGTGGTTCATTACAGTGGACAGATCAGGGTGGTGAGGTAAAAAAGAAAGGAAATGTACAAAGCACACCTGCTTTATCCCATTTCAATGTCCACAGAGCCCCAGGAAGATAGTATAATCAGGATTTATACCTGCAAACAACAGAACCAACCTTTTCTGGCCTAAGTGTGGAGGGATGCTGGATCCTTGTGGGACCCCTGGGAGGGCTGGAAAGCCCGACTCAGGAAGGACATCCCCGCTGCTTACCCTGCAGGGGCTCACAGTACAGGGGAAGCCCTGTGTTGCGGTGCTACCACGTGATGGTACTATGGCTCCAGCAACTGCAGAAATTGCCTTCATGTTTCTTTTTTCATGAAGCCCTTTCCTTGTTTTATTAGTTACTGTTTCAAAACCTGTGTGTGTGTCTGACTGGGAAAACCTAGGATTCTCAACTGAACAATGCTGCAATGGAGGGTGAAAGAGTGAATAGGAACTTTCTGCAGAAGGGGCAGTGGCTTTCACAAGAATGTCAGGTGAGGAATTATTCAAGGTAGGAATGGGGTCCAATGGTGGCTGCCTGAAGATAACGCCAGATGCCTACTACTGGCAAGCTTTATTAGCTCCATTTTCAGATAATAAGCTGAGACTCAGGGAGCTACAAACGTTGATAAATTTACAGCATTAGTTGGGAGTCAGACCTCAAGTACATATTTAGACTCTTTCTCTTCTTTTAATATCTCTCTACCCTTTCAACCAATTCAATCTGATTTTCACTTTTTTCCTTTTAAACCAGCACTGGATATTTTTTGAAAATGTAAATGATTCTAAAATTGGCTTTGATGAAGAAATGTATGAGAAAAACCTAAGAAAGAAGGGAAGAAGAAAAAAAGAATAGTGAGAGAAATGCTTTTCTGGTATTAAAACATAATAGAGTGCTGTAGTAATTGAAATAGTGTGGTAAGGTATAGGGATATATAGGTTAACATAATGGTGTAGAAGTTCCAGAAACTGATCTGCATAAGTATAATGCTGTATGTGATAAAGGTGACATTTTAAAAGTAGGCACATGAGAAATTTTGGGGGGCAGCAGCTTGGTTTTAAAAAATTACATCACACACTAACTGAATTCCAAATGCATTACATGTTGTAATATGAAAAATGAGAAGAACAACAGAAAATATAGGAGAATACTTTCACGGTCTGCATCTGTGTGTGGCATTTGTAACTATTGCATCAAAGGCAGGAAAAAACTGAAAACCATTGCTAGGTTGGTGTACTTAAAAATTTTAAATTTCTTCACGACAGTAGCCATATAGATGAATAGTAACCTGGAAAAAATACTTGTAAAATATATGAAATACAAGGATTAGTGTTTTTAGCATATAAGGAAAAAAATTTACAGAAGGTAGGGCTGGTGAGATGGCTCAGCGGCTTAAGCGCCTGCCCAGCAAGCACGAGGGCCCGAGTTCGACTCCTGGAACCCACATATGAAAAAGGGGCCGGTGATATCGCTCAGCGGCACGAGTGCCTGCTGGCGCACGAGGCCCTGAGGTCAACCCCCCGGTACCCACCAAAAAAAAAAAAAAAAAATACAGAAGGTATGAAAATGCCTTATTAACATATGAAAGGCTATTTGATCTAATTTGTATTAGTGATCAAATGAATTCACATTACAACAAAAGTAGCAGAAATTAAAATAATTAACAATGTCTAAGGTAGTCATGGAGAGTGAGGAGGTGGATTTTTATTTTATACTACTATAGTCAAGTCAAAATTAGATTAATTTTTTTTCTGGAGAATTATTTGGCTTTATTTATCAAAATTGTACTTCCAGGAATTTTTCATCAGGAAATAGTTCAACAAACCCATAAATCACACAGAATAAACACTGCAGGTTTACTTTTAATAGAAAAAGTTAGTAAAACAATAACTAAATATTCATAACTTGAGGGTAACTAAATAATTTATGTACATTTATAAAAAGGAATACTACTTAGTTTGGAGAAGGCAAGGATGTATTTATTAATGTCAAAAGAGATCCATGATGTTTTTAGTAGAAAAAAGATTATAAAGTGCTATGAGTAGCATATCTATTATTTGTTTATAAAAAGCAATATCTTTCAAAAAAATTGACACGATTGTTCTCTAAAATGTAAATTGTTGATTGCCATCTGACTAGTACTATCTTGAATGATCTTTAATTTTTCTTTATCCATTTCTACAATTTGTAATTATTTGTGATATATATTGATAAGCAAAAAATATAAAAAGCTATTTCGAAAAAAATAGAATGAAATACATTATCTCATTATTGTGCAGCATGCGAAGACTGGTTTTCATGTTCTTACGTTAAATGTGTTAAATGAGTCCGTGTGTGTGTGTGTGTGTGTGTGTGTGAGAGTGTGTGAGTGGGTGTGTGAAGAAGGGTAGTAAAAAGCTAGAAAGGTATAAAGAGGAGGAGGAGTAGACAGAGATTTTATCCTAATTTGCAACCTTCAGAGGATGTGGAGATGAATGGCACCACCCCCTATTTTTTTAATGGGAGCTGGTCCCTGTCCTGAGCACAGCTTTGCAGTCTTCTGGTCTAGAAGGATGTGGTTTGCTCGCAGATTTTCTTAGCCCCTTCTGCTACAGTAGTGCTGATGCACAATGGAGACGATCAAACACCGATGAATAAGGCAGAGGAGCACGAGCCAGCCAGAGGCTACACAGCCTCCTCCTTGATCATAGCACATGGAAAGGCTGTGCTCAGGAGACTTGTTCATTTCTGAACAGATCAGCAGAATAGTCCCTGATGCAAATGGAAGAAAGAAAAATCACTGGGGAAGGACAGTTGGGAGAGCTGTAGGAATGGACTTAGGGATGAGTCCATGAGGGTCACCTTGAAGGCTTCTCATCCTCAGGGTTCAGGGAACATCCTAGAGTTTAATACTCAAATAAAGTGACTCCAGTTTTTATGCCATGTGTTGATAGGGACCTTGGAGCTTCCCAGTATGCTCCTCAGTGGCCAGAGTGACTACGCCGGGAGAGTGAGGGGGTCACACCTTTTCCTCTTTGGCACATGCTGCAGCCTGATCTCCAGTAGCTGTCATCCTCAGCTCCCCAGTCTGCACTTTCTTTTCACCCTGCACTAGACACCAGCTCTCTTTTACTGCCTGAAGAATGAGGAGCATGACTTTACCATGGGCAGAAGACAATTTTACCGTAGAAGATATAGATAGTGAAGCAAGTAAATTTTTATGACACATTTAAGATAAGGTCTAAATATTTCTTAAAATTGATTTGTATTTAAAAATCCTTCTTTTCCTCAGGCTGCTTTACATATCCTCTCTTCTTCATCTTCTGAGACCTTTGCCCCTTCTATTTCAGGAGCAGAAACTCAAAGTACCATTCTGAGAGCAATTTATTTCTCTTTTCCAGTGCAAAAAGTGAGGGAGGGAGCTCACCAAGAAGATTTTCAAGATATTTTTCTAAATGAAAGAAATCACTCCTGGAGATTAATTATACCATTCTAATGTTTGTAATAGGAATTGGTTCACTGTTCCTTTTTTATTTTCTCTGTTGCATAATATTACATTGGGCCAAATCTGGAGGATTTATTATTCTTGGGATTCTTATTCTAGCCCCAGATCTTTCTTAATTCTCAGGGGACACTCTGCAGATAACATTAATTTTGATACCAAATGAATCTGTACTTTGGGGGATAATGGGTGTATTGGTCAGCTTTCCCATCACTGGGACACAATACCTAACATCCATAACTTTAAGGAGGAGAGGTTTAATTTGGCCCACAGTTTAAGGGGATTCAGTCCAGGGTTAGCTGGCTCCAAGTCAGAAACATCATGGCAGAAGGGTATGGTAAAAAAAAGCTACTGGCTTTGTGGCAGCCGAGAACCAGAGGAGGGTAACAGGGGCAGAGAAGATGAGACAAAGGACCAGATAGGGAACCCATGGTCATATTCGCATGACCCAAGTGGGCACACTTCAAGAGTGTGCTTTACTAATCCATTGGGAGGCTCTCAAGCCAATCAAGTTGACATCTAGCTTAAGTATCATAGTTGGGAACGAAGCATATCTCCAGGTTGAGCACTAAGAAATTTCTCTACTCAAGGATATCTGAAACTGAATTGATAGGGTAGGTTGCTTTATAATAATAAATAGTCTGTGAAAATATAGAAGAAAGATAGGAGGAAAAATAAGAGAGTAGCAAAAGGAAAGAGCATGCTTAGAGAGGAACAGCAAACAAGAGAAAACAAGGGTATACGAAGAAAATAAGAGACAGAGTCAGGCAACAACAAAGGAGGTATTTAAAATTCCTCCTGAAGCACTAGACTTAGGATGGATGACAGTGACCTACTCTACTTGCTTTTAATAGAGATGAGGAAACTGAGAGGCCAAGAATCCAGATGAACCCAGTCAAAGCCTCTTGATGAACCAACATAGTTATGAGCCTAGAACTGAGATCTTTTAGCCACTAATCCAATAATATTTCCACCAGTACATAATTTAGCTCTTTCTGGCAGTATTAGACTAGCTAGATGGTAATTAACTCATTAAAACAGTGAGAAGCAGTTATGGGTATTAGCACCACAAGATCACCAGCTATCTGAGGAGTTCAGGATTGCCTCTTTTTGAGCATCTACTACTTTCCTTGGTAGCTGATAAAAATTTAGTAGCTTTCTTTTCTCTAAAATTGAATATTATATTTAGGGGAGTGTCTTTCAACATAAGAGTATTCTACTAGCAACAGAGCTTTTTTCTAAATTGTTGAATAATAAGCTGGGAGGGGCACAAATGATAGAGATGCAATGATTATATATATTCTTAAGCAAGTTTCACATTTTTTTTTTTTTTGGGATTGATCAAAAGGCCAATTCTCAAGAGACAACTTCAAAAGGCAAGCCAGTATATTTTGACCAAGTTTTATTTCTTTGCATACAGGCAACTACACAGCAAGAATGGCAACAAAGTGAAAGGCACCAAGTGAAAGAAAAAATCATTTGAAGCAGGGGGGAAATAATTTCTTGGCAAGAAGGACTATGTGGTGATGGTTCAGCTAGTGATCCATTATGGTTGTTAAGAGGCCAAAGAGTACCGTAGATCTCTGAGGTCCACGGGAACTGGGTTGAGGGAATACGATGAAGAGAACACTAGGATAAATGGAGCGCCTCGACAGCTGGGAAAGGCTGATGGATGTGCTCTGCACCTCAGAAGACAGAGCTCCCAGCAGAAGAATAAAGAGTGCAACAGTGCAGAGCCTGCTAGAACCACACAGTTAGAGTACTGATCCCCTAACAACCTCCCATTTCAGGAGTTTATAATGTGCTGTAAAAACCCCTTGTCTCCGGGCTAAAAGCTGGCACTACCACACTTAACTGCGTTTTACTGCTATTGTACAAATCCCCGATTTGCTGTTACTTTCTTTTAAGTAGAACTGGTTCTATTTTCAGCGATGCAGGTGCCAAGATGTTTTTTCAAAATTTTCCATAGAGAAGGGATTTGATTTTTAAAATGCAGAGACTCGATTTCAATTCTTAAATTGTAATGCCAGAATAGGCAGCAAGGACATTTTGATTAAATCATGCCATATTCAAGCTATTAATCCCACCTTGGATGGTGTCTGTAGATACAGAAAGTCATATGAAAAACAGAGATATCAGCGTCTCCGGTGGGTGAAGGTCATCCTGTAGCTATTTCTTCTCACTGGCCTTCATAAAATTTTTGAGGAAACTTTTTCTTTTTTCATACAAATCGAGTATCACTTATCCAAAATGCTTGGGACCAGAACTGTTTCAGATTTTTTTTTTTTAGATTTTTCAAATATTTGCATATACATAATGAAATATCTTGGGGATGTGACACAAGTCTAAACAACAAAATCATTTGTGTTTCATGTAAACCTTATACATATACCCTGGAGGTAGTTTTATATAATTCTGTATTTTTAAGTGTACCTGTGTTTTGGTTGTAATGTGTCATATGTGATTGTGTGTGCAACTTTTGTACCTATGGCATCATGTTGGTACTCAAAAAGTTTTGGACTTTGGAGCATTTTAATTTTTTCAGATTTTCAAATTAAGGATGCCCCAACTAAATATCTTGGCAATTACATTTGATATCAGTCAGGAGGAAATAAAAAAAATGTATTTCATAGATGAGACTATTGATACTTTAACAAATAGGTCCAGTGTTAACACATGTATCTCAATGTCATGAGCATCAGTAATAAAGCTTTATGATACCTTTACTTGGCAGAATTTTATTTCAGTACTTGGTTATAGTTCATGATCTCTCTATACTTCAAAACTAGACTAACTAGAATTCTTCTTAAATTAAATGACTGCATATAGTTAAATTCAGAGTTAGAAATAAAAGTCCGGTCATTTTATCTCTACTTCCCTTTTCCATCTCACTCTCTGTAATCAGAATCAATTTTAATCAATGAATTATCAAAATCTATTCTCGATTTCCAAATAATAACATTTACCTTGCATATAGGGTACTTTGCAAAGTACAGAAAAACAGGCAACCACTATGGAAGAATATAAATCTAAGTAAATTTTAAAAAATTTAACCATTTAGAAAAGCAAAAGCCTAATTAAGCAATTCACAATGTTTTATGTTTTCTAAGATTTGTTCCTGAAGAAAGGGTCACTTTGATGGTCCAGATGTCACAATTAATTATTTTCAAAGTGAAATAAAATTTGCTCTTCATTCTATTAGTATATTTATTTTCAAGTTAAAGCTCAGTTTTGAGCTGATATTTTTAATCCAAAGGTCTGAATACTTTCTCCTCCATTCTAGTTCTTCTACTTTGAAAGGAACTAGAAAGCTAAGACTATTCTTTTGTGGAAGAAATATTTTGCACAATGGATGGAGAAATGTTGTATTTCCCCTAGCTTTAAGCTATGTGTTTGCATTTTGCTTCCCATGGTCACCAGCACGGGTATATGAAGGGTAAAAATGCCCATTTTCTGTAACCATGCTTTATTATTTTAACAACTCAACATAGAGAGTTCAGGAAATAGATTTAGAAGAAGAGTCTCAACTGTACATGATCCTTTGCAAACACTTTGATTCTCTGAATTATGGGATGCTGTTTTAATTTTTTCTTCCAACTGTTCTTGGGCTCTTTTCTTGCATGTTGAACTATGGTAGTCAGTTTGTGTAGTTAGAGTGTAACTGGTCTGCAGTTGTGTTTGTTCAACTTTCTGAAGTTCTCCAAGTAACAACATTTTAACCAGGGCCTGTATGTATAGAATGCACTTGGAACAAATAAAAAGGATGTATTACCTACCCTTAGCAATATTTTTTGGGTGAATGACTTGTGTTGAGTGCTGAAAAATCAGTATAAGCTGCCAAATGCGTGTTTTCCTGCATATGATTTCCGGGTAGAAAGAACCACATAGGTTAAATTTTCCAGAAAGAAAATAAGGTGTACTTACATGGAGTGTATGGTGCATATGTTTATGTGTGTAGGGAAGGGCGTTGTGCACAGAAAAGAGACAGGAGATGCAGTCTTGCACATAGGCAAGGCCCATGGATAATGGGCTTTCAGGGGTTGAGGAGGAAGTGAAGCTGGGATGGTGGCTGGAGATGGAAAGGGAAGGGGGCAATGACAGTTTTAAATAGATAATCAATTTTGCATGGTTAAGCCAATGACTTAAATGTGGCTGTGGAACCCATTGAGATCTTTAGAATTCATTATTACACTACCTGGCATGCGGCTTTCCAGTCTTTCAAGCAAATGAGCAATTTGCTGAATTTGCTAATGGCAGGGCTCACCCTTTGTGGGTGCCGTAAATTCCTCTAGACTTTTCCTTACCGTTTTTTTTTTTTTTTCTTCCTTTACTGCCTTTTAAAAACGCCTGATTCTTTCCCAGATATCCTGACAAACTAGTGCGATAACGAGTGATTGAGATTAAAATTATCCTTTCCTTGTTACATATTTGCATTTGAAGCTGAACCCTCAGAAACGGCTTTCCTGGAGGAGCTTTCAGGCCCCAGGCCAGGCAAGAAGACACAAGAGCTTTGGACTCGTCTCAGAGAAGGCCACGTGAGTGACCGCTTGTGCTGACTTCAGAGACATCAGTTCTGGTGCTCAGTCTGGCCTGCTTGGCATTAGACCTTCCAAAGCGAAACTGAGCGTGTGGATGTGTATTTAGATTCAGCATAATGGTGTGTACGATTTTTTTTTTTTAATTTGTACTTTTAAAAATCAACTAAGAAAGTTCTGTTATTTGATCCTGCTGATGTTCTCTTTCAGACAGCTGCCACCAGCGCCTCTTGGCCACTTCCTTTTTATTTCCTATTCCCTTTTAACTGTCGAGCTTACTTTGATATGATCTCGTCTCTCTGTGCAATGGCAGTGAGAGAGAATGTTTTTTTCCCAAGGCCATGCATGATATGCCTTTTAATGCATTTTAGGTTTATTGCCTAGCAAATTTAAGAATGAATTAAGGCTCTGTTTGCCTGGGCCAAGCATCCTTTAGACATGTTGAAAGGTAGAAGGGTACATGAGACCACATGTGTGCTTAACAGTCCCTTTCTAGGACAGAATGGATCGTGTAGGGTTTGATTCATGGGTCTGCCACTTTTCTGCATTGTGACTTTAGCTAACCCACATAATCTATCTGCTCACTGACTCCTTCTTTATAAAATAGTAAAAAGAATATAATTTTACCTTCCTGAACCCACAGGAATGCTGTGAGTCTTCAGATCAGCTGGAAAAGTCGCTTTGTGTTTCATGAATTCCATTCAAGCATGTCTTTAAAATATCTTAATACAAAAATGCTAAACAGAGAACATATTTTGTTTTGGAAAACAATGTGTGTTTTTTAGAAATAATATTTCTATTGCACGATTTCGATGTTATTTTTCTGTGACTTCTGGTTATTTTTAACACACAGTTTAACAATATGCTGTATTTTTGACAGCATTATATATCTTTCCCCAGAAATCTGTAAGACTGTGCTGTTAATTTGAAGCTAGGGAGTGAATCTAGTCCCTAGTGAATATCGCCACCACTGGAACCTGAAGTCCTATTAACAATCCACAAAATAGAAATCACAGGTAGTGCTGCTACAGAGTGGAGAAACTTTTTCCAGTAGATTACAGTACCTGTTTTGCAATGCATTTTTCTTTCTCAGTATTCCCTCTTGAATTGTACTTGGCTTCTGGCTGACCCATCAGTAACTCCAAGATAGGATACGTTCCTTTATAACTTTTAGAAAACACATCACAGTGAACAGAGTCTGTACATTTATATTAAGCATTGTGCATAATGAAGTACCCTTACATTCAGATTCATAATTCCTTCTTGCTAGACAGCACCAATCTTTCCGTGTTGGATGGTGGCAATTTGCCATCGTGTCTTTCAGTGTAGAGGGAGCATATGTTCAGCTCCCTAGATTGAAAATTCAGACCATATATACCCACTAATGAAATGATTTTGAAATTATGGAAATCACTTCTTTTTCTCTGAAGACTAAAGCTGTGATCCCCAACTCCAGCTTCATCACCCTCCAGGGTATGCCAATCATCCCAGAAATTGACATGAAAATTTTAATACAAAATTAATTTTTGTTGCATTTAAATTAAAAACAAAAGCATGCCAAATTGCGCTGTTAAAGAAAGGGTTATCTTGATGACCAATAAATGCCTTTTTTAATCTGAAAGTAGTCTATTCAGTGAATGTTGTGTCCTGGCTGGAAACTATTTGAGAGTTACGCTGGCTCTGGAGCTGACTTGGAAGGAAGAATTTCTATTCTATAGAGAATTCTTTTTTCCAGGTTTTGAAATTAAGGCTTGAAATAATTTCAAGGTAATGTGAGAAAGACAAATTATAGTTTAAGGTAGGCTCTTGCTTTCTGATAAATCTGAGTTCTATTTAAACTATATAGACAAACTGTGATGAAAAGCATTTTACTTCATTTCCTTCCATCTTATGTTATCTGTCCATCAGTATTTGAGCAGCTCTAGCATTCTTACCTGATGCCATCTATTCACTACTTATTATGAAATACTCATTAAAAAACCCTTACTTCATTGCATCATTACTGCGCTTTTAAAAGAACTATTATTGTGTCAATTAAATGTGTTTCAAAAGCAAGAACATTATTAATCATGGCAATGTAGCCACCAACATTTTTGCCTTATTTCTTCTCTTTTGAGCCTATTGCTGAAGTTGAGCATAACTTCTTCTGAATCCAAAGGAATCCTAGGTTTTTTCTACTGTTCCTCAATGAGATCAGTACCTCATCTTAAATAGGACCCTCACCTTTTACTTCAAATATCTTCATAATCATTTTCAGACAATTTTTATATTTATAGTACATGCACATCTTATTATAGTTATGGCCTGATTGATAGAAAATCAAATTACGTGTCATTTATGTAATATATCCAGCACATATTTCAAATACATAGCATGAAAAGGTTTTCATTAATGTTTTGGGTATAATACAGCACAATGTATTTTTTTTTTTTATGTGGGTACCGGGAGTCGAACTCAGGACCTCACGCTTGCCAGGCAGGCGCTTATGCCCCTGAGCTATCTCACCGGCCCAGCACAATGTATTCTTTTTTTTTTTTTTTGGTGGGTACCTGTGGAGGTCGACCTTAGGACCTCGCGCGCCAGCAGGTGCTCATGCCGTTGAGCGATATCAACGGCCCCTTTTTTCGTATGTGGGTTCCAGGAGTTGAACTCAGGACCTCGTGCTTGCCAGGCAGGCACTTACGCCACTAAGCCATCTCACCAGCCCGCACAATGTATTCTTATCATGAGATAATTAAAGTTGTTCACGTGTCATAAGACCTAGGAATGACAATGCACAGGACGTCTAAGCTTGATATATACCCCAGCCTTCTAAAGTTCACCATCTTTTAGTATAGACATCTTCTCTTTTTTTCTTCTTTTTAGATTTTTTTTTTTTTTTTTGGTTTTTTGAGACAAGATCTTGCTATGTAGTTCAGGCTGGACTTGAGCTCACTGTGTAGCCCAGGCTGGCCTTGAACTTGAAGCAATCCTTCTGCCTCAGCCTCCTGAGTGCTGGGATTACAGGTGTGTGCTGCTGTGTCTGGTGGACATCTTTTCTTTCTCTCCCTTTTCTTTAGTTTTCTTATATATTCCATGAAGACTTGAAAAACTCCAGGTTCTCAAATGTTCCCACGGAAATGTGACATGATAGTGAAAATTAAAAATCATAATCCCCATTTTATTTACCTGCATTTGAATGTGCAATGTTTCTGAAGGCTTGGTGGTGGGTTGGAATATATTTTTACTTTAAATAGTACATCAGAAAAATTTTAATGTTGATCACAGATGGGAATATCACATTTATAACTTGATTGTCATTCAGTCATTACTTTGGGTATAGAGGACCTCTAGGGAGAGTCACACATTTATGTGATGCATCCTAATGCTCAGATCTGTATTTGTAAGTCTGTTTCAAGCAAGAGATGTGTAAAATCACAAATGACTGGTCAATTCCCTACTGGTTGCAACTGAGAAACCTTATAAATTCCGTTTTTCCACTTATTAAAATTTAACATTCTAACATTAATAGAGACTGTGAACTAGGTTCTTGCTAAGATTTTCAGTTGAGAATCTGAAAATGAGCCAGCTATAGTTATACTGAGCAATATTTGGAAAGAGGGTGATTTCCTCTCTTCTTTTTATCTCTATATTGCATCTCTTTCTCTTGCAAACCTGACTGTCCTTTTTTTAATATGTTCCACTTACATCCTCTCTTGTCAACCAGTGTTCACATCATTGTAACCTCTGTTTTCTTCTGTCTCAAAGGAGAATAATTTGACGCTCAAGCCTCTGGTTTCTTAATCCACCGTCATCTCTCTATCATCACTTCTTGCATGGACTAGGGCAATAGCACTCTTACCAGTTCTTCCTAAATCAAGTCTTCCTTCTTTCTAACTTGTTCTCAAGGCTGCATTTTAGAAATACAGGTCTGTTCTCATTTTTCTCTACTTATAACCTTCCAGTGTCTTCTCACTGGTTTCAGAATAAAGTCCAAAATCCTTAACAAGATCAGTAGGGTTGGGATTTGGGTTCTGGCCTAAAATTTATGGCTGTGCGACTTGACCTAGTTACATCTCAGTTTCATTACACTGTCGAGTTTCAATATTTGTGGTAGTTATGCTCTATAAAGTACCTGTGAACACTGAATTAGCCAATACTGAAGCATTTCTCCTTAAGGAAATACAGGGTTAGGTTCCTGGGAGACTTTAGTTACAGCATTTTTGTTTTAGGTGTTTCTATTTAAAAACTTAATATATATTGTTGATATTTTAATGTTGAATTCATGATCAGTAGCAGTACAACTCATGCCTAAATGAAGCTTATATAATCACAGATTTTGTCCATAAAGTGCATCACAGCTTTCTTGCACTTAGAAATACCAGACCATATTTCACCAAATTGCAAGGTCGATCATGTTACATAAGTGGGGAATCCACCAACAAAAGGCACCAAAAATTCAACAAATGCGTTAAATAGATTGCGAAAAGGCCATTTTTTAAACAATGTGAGATCTGGTACAAGGAGGCACAGGGTCTCCTCTTTTGCCCTTAGTTGGGAGCAAACATGCATATTAGGATACTCAAATTTCATTGCCTAATGTGTTTGTGAATGACTGGACAAGTGCCTTATCGATTTGAGGCTACAAGTAAATTTTAGCATGAAGTGAATTTGCAAATCTGGAATCTGTGGATAATAGAACGGAATGTATACCAGAAAGAATGTCTGTAGCAGGCACTCCTGGTTTTCTATCCTCCAAATCTACCTTATGCTTTTTTGGCTAATTTCTAATTTGGAAGGAATTAGGTGTATTGTTTTTTGTGCAGCCATGAGTTCAAAGGGTTGGGGAACCCTGCTAATTCATAATCATCTAAAACACTCACAGGGCCTTGTATTTCCTTTGAAAGTGAAAGGTTTATGGATGGACATGTGATTCAGACTAGCTAATGAGATGTGGGGGAGGATACTTTGTTAATGAAAAGACAAACAGGAAGAGACACTCCTCCATTTTTGTTCAAAAGTTTTGTGCCTATCCAGAACAGCGGAAAACAGGAATGGTCCCTGAAACTGTGATGGCAAAGCTGACGTGCTATGTGTGACTAAAAGAAAGTTTGACTAGAACTGAGGTTTTTGAGGACATTGATAAACGACTGAAGTAACCAACCAAGCCTTCTTGATACATGAGATAAGAATTTTTGTCCCCAGTCACTGAGCCACCGGCCACCGAGGACTCAGCTGCCTCTCCCTTGAGCTCCCTGCTTCTGGTGATCTGTCCCCTGACCACCTTCTCCCGCAGCCGCCTTCCGCAGACTGTTTCCAGCAGACCGTTTCCACCAAGGAAAAGGTGTCCTATACTATGTTCGCTATCCAGAACCTCCACTCTTTCGACCCCTTTGCTGATGCAAGTAAGAGTGATGACTTGCTTCCTGCCAGCACTGAGGATTATATCCACATAAGAATCCAACAGAGAAACAACAGGAAGACCCTTACCACTGTCCAAGGGATCGCTGATGATTACGATGAAAAGAAACTGTTGAAGGCGTTTAAGAAGAAATTTGCCTGCAGTTGTACTGTCATCGAGCATCCAGAATATGGAGAAATAATCCAGCTCCAGGGTGACCAGCACAAGAACATATGCCAGTTCCTGGTAGAGATTGGACTGGCTAAGGCGATCAGCTGAAAGTTCATGGATTTTAAGTACTTGTGGCTCATTGAAGCTTAAGTGGGGATTTCCTTGCAATGAGTAGAATGCCCCCTCAGTCCCTTGTCACAAGTTTAAAAACCTCACAGCTTGTGTAATATAGCAATTGGGGTCCGCTTTCACTTGGGCTAGTGTAACTCCCTCATACAATAAACTGAAAAGAGCCATGCAAACAAACAAACAAACAAAGGAATTTTTGATGCCAACTTGAATAGGTTTTCCTTGTTAATTAATTATTTGCAACCTAAAACATCTGGATAGTGCTTTATTTTTATAAGGTTGGTGTCAGGAAATAAATGAGAGCAAAAAAAAAATATATATATCATCTGTCTGTATCATTGCAAGTTGAAAAATGTTACTTTTCCTTATTGTATTATTAGGTATAGAAAGATTGTATAAGTTAAGGGTTATGCTACTAAATATGTGTTATCATTGTTTCTAATTAACAAGAAAATAGGCACAAGCTGACTCAAAACCTTATTGTTATTTTATTTCAATATTATTGCTTAGAATCATTGTCTTTTTAATTCTGTTTTCCCTATTAGCCACTTGTCCTCAACCACTTACTTTTTAATTAATATACAGTGTATTAATTATATGCTTTAAATTGCATTATCAGGATTATTATATATTATTATTATAAAATTATGACAATATTTCTGTAATAAATTCCTCATGCTAAGGTGGGGACTGGAAACTTTATTACAAGGGGCTTTGTGAATATCCCAAATGGAGAATTGCACATTTTTAGATATTGAGATTTTACTTAGAAGACATAAATTGGGGAGATTAATTCTCAGCCACTGTTTTTTCTTTTTTTTTTTGTGGGCACCGGGGGTCGACCTCAGGACCTCATGCACCAGCAGGCATCTGTGCCGCTGAGCAATATCACCGGCCCCTTTTTTGTACGTGGGTTCTGGGAGTCGAACTCAGGACCTCGCGCCTGTCAGGCAGGCGCCTATGCTGCTGAGCCATCTCACCAGCCCAGCCATTGTTTAATTTATTCAAGTAAGTATTTATAGAATGTTTACTATAGTCACAACACAGAAGGTTCCAAATGTTCTTGCAGATACGCATTATACCTCTTGGGCTTAGAATGCTTGGTGTGGGTCACGCTCTGAAGCTTGGGAGACCGCAGGAGGTTTTCTTTGTATTTCCATGCTGCTGCTTCCAAAATGGACCCTGTGAAATAATAATCTATTTTGTTGTGTAGAACACACACATACATATTTTTAGAAGCTAACGTTGGCCACAAGAGTATGCATTTTTCCTCTATTGAGTTTTTAATGATATTAGATGACCCTGGGTCCCAGTATTTCCTCAAGTTCACACATTTTCTATTAATTACACTGCCCGAAACCACCTCAAGTGTCATTTGTCAGGCATCGTAGAGTGATTGGTCACTGTGACACATTGTCATAGCTACTGGTTCGTAGGTGATAGCACTTGGTGACTTTCTTTGTGATTTTAGTTTCCTCAAAGGCCCATGAAGTCACACCATTCAAGAAGGATTTGCAACCTTGCCATCTCTTACGCGTGTATACTGATACTCTGAGCTGATGCTCTTTCACTTCCAGATAGTTTCTTCGAGACACTTTTAGGGGTCTGACAAAGAGTCTAATGGAGGTACTGTTTTTCCCCTTTACCGATAATGTATCTGAGCATCTAGAATAAAATCATTTTGACTCTTCAAAAGAATTAGTATTTAATTTCTTTGTAAACATTTACATCTCATTTTTATATACCCTGCTCTTATTTTTCAAAGTTCATTTCAGTCTATGTGACATGGAAATTTTTCCCTTATTCCCTTTTCAACACACATGGCCTTCTAGCCATGTTTCCGTTAATCAAAATGCAATTAACACAAAACATAGCTCTAAAGGGTTTTAGGATGCTGCTGTGAATGCCGATATTGTTCTTCTTATTATTACTATTATTAGATGCTATTTAAATCCTTGACTATTGAAAACATCTGCCTAGTTTTAAAAATCTTTTTTTTAAAAAAGCAGATCAGTGGATCATTATTAAATTTTTAAATAAGAGAAACTTTATAGGGTTTTAGGAGTATTTGATTTATGCTATTGGAATAAATCTGGTCCGATGTTTGCTAACCTTTGCTGTCCCTTGTGGGGCTCTCCTCTTTCTGTGGCAGATGTTTTAGAGTAGGTTGAATTAGGTTGTAGTAAAGGAAGCAAACAAAAAGTAAACTCTCAGCTCTTTCTCAGGTTAAGTGTTCACGGTGAACCGGCAGCAGGAAGCTTTGCTTGTTGTGACACTCGAGTAGAAGCCAAGGGAGGAGGTTCTATGTAGACATGAACTTCCTAGGGAAAAAAGAATGTGGCTTTTAAAGCTTCTGAGAGATGATGCATTTCACTGGGCTCTCATTTCAGCGGCCACAGCAAGTCCATGGCATGGCAAGAAGTACGTATGGCCCTCTGGCTAGCCTGAGGAAAAGCAGAATCTTTTGAATGACCCTAAAGTCTGTCCTTGTGAATGATAACTGGAGAGAAGTGGGAAGGTGAGTTAAGGGTTACTCCTTAACGCTGTGTTTGCAAAACACACAAACTATTTTATCTTTTATGTTTCCATGGATGGTTTTCAGCTGGGGTGGTTGATGGGGGATATTAAGAGGGAAGCCCTAGCTGTTACAAGCTACCCTTGTGTCCCACCTGCATGTGTACTAAGAAGTGTATACAGTGACCTCTGTGCACAAAGCTATAAGTGAATTATTGCGTGAAGGTCTGTGAGCTTTCTGTGCACATCAGGTGAAATGTTTTCTTACATGTATAACGTTTAAGAGGATTAAATGCTGTTTTTCAAGATATGAGTATTGCTTTGGTCACCTGTGATGCGGTATTACAGTAACGTCTGTGACCTGCTTATGATAGGTGAGGTGCAGCTTCTCCCCCTCGTGAGTCGAGTGCACATTTATAAAATCCAACAGTGAAATAAAATCATGTCATTTAAAGTGTGTAATCACTTCAAGTAGTCATATTTTTTTGCTTGGTGTCAGCCAATCCACAATTCAGAGAGAGAGACAGAGAGAGAGAGAATATTGTAATATTGTCACTGCTGCAGCTAACAGAATGATTTTTTTGGGAGGGGGGAGTCTGAATGACCATAGGTAGTAGGTAGGTTTTATTGGCCTTAGAATACACCACAAAGGCTATTTGCAAAATTGGTTTAAGGAAACATAAGCCTAAGTAAAATAATTTTCACTTAGTGAATTAAAAATAAAAAGTGGGTGTATGCTTTTTTTTGAGCAGAAATTTAGCACTGAAGTGACCAACCAAATATGCCAAGTGGAAAGTAATACCTTTAATGGAAACATAATGCGTAGTGAGGTGAACTGATGGATGTACTCTAAAATATTTTCTTAAAAAGAAAAGACCTTTATTCCCTACGTTCTTTTAATTTCAACACTAAAGATTTTTAAACACTAGACAAAAGGCATGAGGCTATGTCTGTATTTTATAAAATATCATTAAAAAGCCTTAAAAAGAGTTTGAAATTGGACTGTCTCCTAACTATATTTATCTTTCAGGCACTTTGAAGGGAGGGTTCGTTAGCTTGGAAGTTGCTCTCTTTTACTATGCTGTCTGCCTGTGTTTGTTTATTACCACTCTGTTAAGGCAAGTTTTGGCAGAAGCCGACATCCTTCTGGCTGCTCAGAGCTGGACCTGAGCACGCGAGGTCCAAGGAGACAATCACTAGACCGCAGGGCCTTCCACACACGGGGATGTGTTTCTATTCACAGCAAGAGAGGAAAAAGGAACTAACTCAGGGCAAGTCTTGCTAAACTGGAAAAATGAATTAGACACACTGCTAAATAGAATCAGAAAGCATAATCTGTACGAAAAATAAAGAAAGGTATGAGAAAGGTTGCTTACCATCCCCACCTGGGAACTGGAAATCACTTATGGAGGTAGAGATTCTCTCCACAGCCGCAGCTTTCTTCTCAGTCCTGTCAGCCAGAATGGGGAATCACCACTGGATAAACGTTTTCATTATTTTCATTGGTTCCACCTTTCTTATTTTTATTTAAAAATATTTTTAGTTATGAGAGAAATACAGTAAGTGGGAAAACCAAAATTAGTGAGCTTGCCTGGAACACATATTTCCCGCTTAAAAATCCAACAAATAAAACTGTAATGATATCTCTGATCTCAGAGGTGCTATCCTTTACAATGTGCCCCGCAAACTGGGGACAGCTCAGTCTAATGGCAAATTGCTACAACTGAGTTGCAAGTTTAAGGTTCATATTACTTTATCAAGACATTGGAAGAGAAGACAGAAAAGCAAATTTCATTTTCCGGGAAAAACAAAACAACTCTCCCCACAAGAAAAACAGAACTCAGAGTAAGAGCCTTGCTAATCTTCATTTTGTGCCAATACAACGGTTCATTCTATAAAGCGTGATCAAAAAATACAGTGAGTGTTTAAATTAAAAGTATTTGTTACAGCAAAAGTGAATGCCATTAATTTCCTCCCAAGTACTTCCCCTCACTTTGAACATACTTATCCCATTATTTTTGCCACGTTCTGAAGCAGTTCCGGATGTCTTCTTTCATGTCTTCCGATACTCTATTGTGGCTGCCTCAATGTTCTGAATTGATTCAGAATTTTTACCTTTGATGGTCATTTTGACTTTGGGGATAAGCCAGAAGTCACACAGTGCCAGATTCAGTGAGTAAGGTGGATGAGGACACACTGTAATGTTTTACGACTCTGCTTTTCCATTGGACAACATTCAGCAGTAGCATTTACCACCTTTTTTAAAATCACACTTCGTAAAGGTACACTGAGGACTTCTAGAATTGCTTCGGAAAGTGACAAGAACAGTGGGATACATGTGCTCCAAGTGAAGGGGAGGTTTTTTTCATGAGGATTAATGGAAATATGTCTTTTAGTGTAATGCATTTTTAAAGAATTTAAACATTCCCTGTACATATTGATCATGCCTCACATACACATTAAAAAATAAGTTAGAGTTTGAGAATCTAAATCTCAGTACCAACTACACATCCTCTTGTTTGATAAACATTTAGTTTTTTGCTTATTTTAAACTATATTTGGAAAGGATGTTTATATTTTTTTGAATATTTACTCTATTCTGAATCCCAGATATCAAGAAAAACAGGATGAAATGCTTATTCCCAGGAAGGTGTAGAATTTATAATACAATCAAAATATAGACAAAACAACAACACAACCAAGGAAAACAAAATGTGAGCTAATAGAAACAAAAACAAAAACAAAAACGAAAAAGCCCAGCACCTCAGGAGAAAGCAGTCCTTAGTGTTTATGTCAGGTGATTAGTGTTTGTATGTGGGAGAGTTTCTTGCAATATTTGCTTTCTTTATCTTGTCTTCTTTTCTTTTCTCTTCTGCTCCATAATGATAATTGCTAGAAATTCATGCAGGAAACAAAGTTGATAAATTAAAGTGAAACAAATATTAATCATTTTAATAGAAAATATTATTTTTGGGTACCGTGGAGATACAGTCATCAAAGGAACATTCTCATGGCACACTCTGAGACGTGAGTTTTGGGGGAACGTAGTTAATGCCAATATTATTAAGCTTACAGTTTGTTCCCTGAACTTGTAGTATTTTAGAAGTCAAGCAGACCATTTATACACTTGATGCTCAGATGTGAATTTTAATAAAATTTAGAAATTTAAAAAATCAATTTCTAAGCAAAATTAATTTTATTAATGAGCATTGTAATATTTTCATATCATGTTTCTACCACAGTCAAGTTTCCAGAGTGATGAATAAAGCCCAATGGGTTGCGTACAGATTTTCAGCTTTTTTAAATGGTTATTTGTCATCAAAAGGTTTCAAAAGATTTTTGTTCCCTGAAACTCAGGTCAAGAAATATTATCTGGTATTTACACATGTCTGTGTTTACTCTCTAACTTACTGTGAGTCACGCTTAACACTTGAGAAATCAGACACTGCATGGTCATGATTCTCTGGCGGCCTTTGGTGGAAATTCAGTGTGTGTTGCAGGACCCCAAATATAATAGTTGACTGCACAACAAGTGTCAGCACCATCGTTCCTGAAAAGCTTTTTGGTCTGGTGCAGAGGTTCTTAAAGATTAAAACAGATTTGTGGTGTCAAAAGGTATTTTGATGGTCAGCCAAAACTCCACAAGAATAGGATTATGCACCATAAACTTTATCTTCCTTTCCAATGATTTTTAACATATGATTTCTAGAGCTAGATTAAATGTGGATTCCCTTTGTATTTATAATACATATTCCAAATTACTACAATAGATTTACGGTACATATGCATAAACTCCAGGGAGCAGAAAGCTGGCTTGGTCAAATGACTTCTAAGACTGTGCTGGTTATTAACATGCTTAATGTTGTAAGCCAGATGAAATAAGAAAGCCAGCAGAAAGCTCAGTTTTCTTTGGAGATAGCGCACTATATTGTGCTTTAATTTGCTCCTTGGAGTCTTTGCACACTACTGGTGAGACAAGGTTACAAAGAGGTCTTTTTCCCACTGCTCCAATATAAAGTGCCTGCTTTATACTGAATTCTGTAAATTTGGGCTTCCAAAAGAGACTTAAAATCACCAAAATATTACATTTTTGTTTATGCAAAAGTTTTAAAATTTCCTGTAACAAACTCGAGAACCAGAAATCTTAAAGTTTCAGATTCTCCTTTCCCCATTGTTTAGGAAGGTAATACTGTGCATGTGCTATTATATAGTATTTTAGTATCAGCAAATTCTGGGCAAAACCTCATGATCAAACAATTGGAAGTTTTCTAGAAAACATGTGAACATTAAAAGTACAATAAAGGGAGACGCTGAGCATCCTGTCCTCCATTCAGATCAGAGTTAGTCAACAAAATTTATGAAATACCTTGAGGGTTTTCAGAACTTTTTGGAATTTGGAACTTCAGATAAGGTATCGTGAGTCTGTACCAACTTTGTTTTTCTGCTACAACTTGGTAGCGTTTGTGAACCTTTTGAATATTTATCAATAAAGAGAAGTATAGTAAGATTATTTTAAAACATTATTTATAATCTCTTTCAGATGTTTGGAAACACCCTGTCATTATAATGTTGTAGACATAAAGATAATAAAATATTACTGACTACTGGTTTATGTAGAGACAAGTATCTGTATTTGCTTCATAGGGAAAATAATGAGTTTTCAGTTTCGCAGTTTTCCCCTATGGATCATTCCTGTCAACCTAGGAGCTTGGTTCAGATTATTCTGTGTTTAAAAAAATCTGAAATAAGATTTAAATTCATAATTTCTGTTAGGCGTGGTGGTGCACTTCTGTAATCCCAGCATTTGGGAGGCTGAGGCTGGTGAATTGAGAGTTCAAGGTCATCCTGGGGTACATAGTGAGTTCAAGAGCAGCCTGAACTACATAGTGAGACCCTGTCTCAAATTTTTTTCTAAATTTGTGATTTCAGCTGAGTAACATAATATAATATATGCTGAATTCCAGGATAGGTGCCAAATCATGTGCAGAATTTTAAAGTCATTATATGATTCTCGAATTCTACATGTACTTTGTCGTAGCAAAAGGCCAGATTTAAAAATCCAAAACAATACTTGGAACATTTTTCTTTGAACCTAGCAACCCATGCGAGACCATCTTCCTCTCCTCTGCCCTGCTTCTCATCTCAGGAGAGGACCTTCAAGGACAGCTCTTGGGAGATGCTGATGTCTTGATGAACTCAGATGTGCAGCCTCTTATGGAAACACTTAGGCAGAGATGAAATGGTTCAGAAAAGCAAAGTGAAGAACTATTGATTCTGCCTAAGGTCTAACTCCATTCCCAGGATCTCTTTGGACAAAGAATGCATGAGTGTTTCTTGTGGATTCGTTAAGGACCATAAATGAGAAAAGGCTGCTCTACTGCTCATTTTTGGGTTGATCTAATAGGAACATCTTCAGAGAATTAAAAAGGCTTCAAAAGAGAATAATCTAGAGATGGCCTGAGGAGACATTAAAACACAGCTAGAATGAAGCACATTCATTGGGCAGGGGAAAAGCAAGTGAAAGACCATGAGGGGTGTGGCGTCTCTAAGGAACCTCTGCAAAAATTTCGCAAAAAGGTGTTTACATGCCCAAGGCTAAAAGCGCAAAGCCAATATATGGAGTGTCTGTCCTGCAAGAACTTTCCTGTATTCTTCATCCTCCCAGGTTCCACCTCCACACTCCTCCTACTTCCAACCCTAGACACGATGAAAAAGCAGCTAGATGTAGGTGTGGAGGGGGTAGAAAGAGAGAATGCACTCACTTTATATTCCAACATTTCTTGGGTCATTCAGGGAATTTACAGGGTGTTATTTCTACAATCATTACCACTTTTAGATAGACCTCTATATACACATTTTTAATGAAGCTATACTTTATATTTAGAACTTTCCTTTGAATGAAATTGGAGACTTTGATTCTTAAATGGCACTGGGCATTGTAATTTTCTGACCAAACTCACATTTCCTTGTTGAATAGATATTTACTTCCACAAAATTGCTTTCCTTTCTCATTTCCCATCACAATCCAATCCCCTAAACCTGTGGTCATCCTTGTTACTGCATGGAAATTATTCTTAAATATCACTAGTGATCTTCCCATTGCCAAGCCAACACACTTCTCCATTTTCTTCTTGTGTAACCACTCGGTAGTATCTGATACAGCTGATTGTCTCCTTGGAAACATTTTTTTGTCTTGGTTTCTTTGACATACACTAACCTCATTTTCATTCTTTTATTATGACATCTTCTCACATTCCTTGTTGACTCCTTCACTTCCTGATTTCTTCATCGTCTAAGAAGCCCTGAGCTAGGCCGTGGAGTCTGTCTCTTCTCTGACCTTATTTGGACCTATTGCTTGTGTCATCTGCAGACTGATGACATCCAAAGTTTATGTCCATATTCCAAAACTTTCCCCAGAGTCATGGATTGTATATGGACCATCTATCTGACGACATCGCTTGAATGTCTACTAGGTACTTCAAAGTTAATATGTGCATCAGATAGTTTTCCCTCAGATCTGTTCTCCCTGTCTTGCCCATCTCAATAAATGACACCACCTTTCACTCACTGCCTTGATTAAAAAACCTAGGAGTTGCAATTGTAACCTTTCCTTTATACCCCACATCCAAACCCACATCATGTCTTAGCTTTATCTTTACTAATCATTGTGAATGGAGTACCTATTTCTATTGTAACAATCTAGATGAAAGATTATATTTTTAGATGATAGTGATGGATGTATAAAAAATAGATGGCTGAGGACAAGAATTGAAACTTCCCACCCCACCCCTCCAAGGACCTTATCTGTGCCTTTGTCTCAAATACCACTACAAACCACACTAATTTTAGTTGACCATGTTCCATGTAGACTTGCCTCCTCTTGTTCTTGATACATGCCAAAATCTTTCCTGACTCAAGGTCTTGTGCTTTTGGGTCCTGCTGTCTAAACATTTTCTCGTTGATACTTTGATTCACTTTGTATTGTCTCTTTTGTGATGTCTTCAAACAGGATGGAAGGTGTGTTCTCTTTCCTGTTCAGCACTCCATTCACAGCAGCTGTGGAACAACAGCTCACAGTACTTACCTGTAAAGATTTGTCGATTAAGTGAAAGAAAGGACGTAAGTATTTGAGGCTCACAATTTAATAGGAAAAAATGCGTGATAGAAAGAAATCGAGGATCCCTGGTTCACTCCTGAGTTCTCCCTTAGTCATTCTGGCAAATTCAATTAAAAAAACGAAAAACAAAAAACAACTTCTCTACCTATTTTTTTCCTTAGTGTCAAACATGCAGCTTCCTGTGTTCATTAAATAAAAACAAGTGACATCACACAGAAATAAAAATGTATGGCATATATTTCCACAATTGAGTTCAAAACAGCAAAAAATACTTATAAATTCAAGCAAATGGTCTCTCACCCTTTTAAAAAAATTTCACTCCACAGGAAATCCATTACAATAAATATCTGTTCCAGTATCTATCCATTTAGCAATAATTCTCTTTATGCTTGATGCCTGTGCTTTGATGAACTGTCCTAGTGACCCTCCTCTTCTTCCCTCTGAGATTTCCAGAGTTTCAGCTATGCCTTTGAGTACTTGCTGTTGTCATGGTAGCCTTGCTAATTCTGCTTATATTTTTTTCCCCCATATTTTCCCACAACCTTTGAAAAGACCAAACTAAATATGCGCCAAAGGCTATTTCTGACTTAATGTTGTAGGCATGAAAATATTTCTTTTCTTAGTCTCTTGAAAAATGTTAAATGGTTGTCTCGGCACCATTGATTGAGACTATTTGTTTATTCCCACAGCTGAAAGTTAAGGCCATTCTATTTTGATAGAACTATTTATTTAAAACAAGCTCAAAATCAAAGACATCTGATGCAGTATGCAGAGAATGCTGTTTAACCCAAATAATCCCAAAGTAAATAATTTGTTGGATTACTTGGTGGGTTGAGAAATGAAGGTAGGATTTGTGTGTATTTGTTTTGTCTTTTTCTTTTTAATTACTCACTAAATAAGTGCATGTGCTAGGTGAGCTTAGTGGAAAACAGGCTTATTGAAAAGAAGACATTATTCTGGTTGTGACCTTTAGTGGTCCCAAGAACGAGGTGTAATTGAAAACTATGGTGACTGCTTAAATTATAAAAAGTTCTAACAGTAAAAGACATATTGCCATCAATCCTGCTCACTTTGAATGCACTTATTCCTTTGCTCTCGCCACTTTCTCAAGCAGTTCTGGAAGTCTTCTTTTGTATCTTTAGTTGTGCTGTTGTGGCTGCCTCGATGTCCTGAAGCAATTCAAAACATTTACCTTTCATTTTGACTCCGGGGAAGAGACAGAATTCACATGGTGCCAGACCAGTGGGGAAGGTGGATGAGCCTGACTTTCCATTGCGCAGCACTCAGCACCATTCACTGTAGCTCTGATGACACCTCCTAAACACACTCACCAAGGAGAACTTCTAGAACTGCTTCAGAAAGCAGTAAGAATGATGGGATAAGTGTGTTCCAAGTGAGAGGGACTAATGGCAATGTGTCCTTTACTGTAATAATTTATTTTTATCTAAACATTCACTGTATATTTTAATCACACCCTGTAGATCTTACCCATAGCTATAGAGAACTGGCAGCTGTTACCTGTGGCTACCCAGTGACAGGCATATTTGCATCTAAGACCCCTTTCTGCCAAAAAACAAAACAAAACAAAAAAACAAAAGCAAAATACACACACAGCAGTTGTGGCTGCAATTACACCACTTTAACCTCTGGGATCCAGTTTTTTTTTTTTTTTTCCTATAAAACAAGGACAAATATCTCTGAGTCATTTTCTTCTGGACTGAACAAAGATTATTATAGCAGTGGGACAAGAGAAAGGCAATTTTGCAGAGACTGAGAGGACATCATAGGGACCTTTCTGCAACTTGAAACATGGATGCCCTCTCTCTCCCTTTTTATATCTAGCACTGGCTTTCTTTCAAACGGAAAAAAAAATGTTGTTTTGTTTCATTGGGCTTTTTCATTCATGGGAAAAATGCCATAAAGTTCTTGAACCAGTTATTTTATTGTTGTGGATAAAATAACATGATATAAACTTTTGTTCCTTATTCTTGTTTTTTCAGTGGGTTTTTGAATTGCTAATTTTTGTTGTCAATTAAAAATACATCTCCACAGTCCAGCTGCTTGCTGTGTCGGTTGCATACCCTGCTTCCTTGGCAGTCAGGCTTTTGCTGGAAAGTCCCAGGAAACGATGTTTATTTATTTATTTCCTTATTTAGAGAAGAATCCTGATCATTTTTTCTTTCTGGTAGAAAGAAGGAAATAGGCTGCTAAGGACTAAATATCTTTATCCCCTAACTTCATTTGTTGAGGCTCTAACTAAACCCTTAGGTTGGGTTTAGCTGGGGCCTCAGGAAGTAACTAGGTGTGGATGAAGTCCTGAGATTGGGGTCCTCCATCACAGCATTATTAACATAATGGAAAGTAGAAGAGAGACTGGAGTGCTCCCCTCTTCTTTCTCTGACACAGTGAGAAGACAGACATCTGTAAACCTGGAAGCAGGCCCTCCCCAGGAACAAAGAGGCTAGCACCGTAATCTTGGACTTTCCCGTGTCTAGAACTGTGAGAACTAAATGCCTGTTGCTTAGGGTGTTGCATTTTACTATAGCAACCTGAACAAACTGGCATTAACCAATAGAAAATATTCAGGTGGACTGTGAGATTGAACTATGGACACTGGAGTAATAATAAAAGCCTGCAGAAAGTTCTCAGAGCTGTAAAGAGACCAGCCTGGGAGACGTTAAACATTTAATCACCCTAATACAGAGGCTTCAAGTAGAAGAAGCGCATATAACTAACTACTGAGCTATCAGCTCCCAGTGTGCTTTCAATCAGGAGACACTTGAAAATGTGAAACAGATAGTATAGGTAAAATCAGAGGTAACTGATTAATAAAACTTATTATATAAATAGTAGTATGTAATTTAAATATCAGGTAGATTTAAATTAATTTATGGATAAAGGTATACTTCACATTAATAAAGGAAATCACAGACATTTGAAATAGATGCTTGATGTACAAAACACCCTTGCTTGTGGCCTCAAACATTCTGAGCTGACAGCATGCATGGACTGCACCTCGTTGACACTCGTGGAGAAAACGTATCAGACTAACTGGCTCATTAATTTGACCTATTACGGCATTTCTTATGTTCTTACATTCCTATAACCTCCTTGAAGGCTCATTTGGCCTTGAAGCCCCACAAGGTGAAAAAAAAACCTCAAAATTAATCAAGACGTTACCAGTGTGCTTTTACACAGGCTTAGCAAATTGTCAGCGTATCCTTGAAAGAGCAGCGGCTATCAGAATCTTTTTCCCTATGACAGTGGCAAAAGGACAGAGAAGGGGAATTGTGAAATTGCTTCTGGAGATTGGGTTTCCTGCCTTATTCCTGTCCATCTTTCAGCCAGACACAGAAAAATTCTGAGCTCAAATATTTAGACAATGTCTGAAGAGAGAATACAGATCACCTCATTCCTGAGAGTTTCATGGTAAGGCCTGATTAACAGAACACAATAGGCAAGCAAAGTGTCTTTCATTACTAGTAAGGAAATCAAAAATGGGTTCAGCCTAAGGTAAACAAATCAACATGAAGCAATTTAGATAGCACAACATGCATTTCTATTTCAAACTGTAATAATCTTGAAGGTGTGCTGTCTTGAAAGCATATGATTTAATGAGAATGTAATTATTTACCTAGCTGCATTACTTTGAAGATGCATAATATTTTTTAGCCAAAAGAACTAGTATGGGTCAGCAGTCATACATGAATAGATCTGTTTCACTGTAAAATACCAGTATACACACTGCTGGTTAGAAGATGGGTACTTATTACCAAGCTGGTTGACTCTTATACCTACTTGTTATGTCTGAAAAATTAGTGTTTGTTCTGCAACTATAAACCAGCCTTAGGTGAAAGCTGCTCTGCCAGCATTGTCTGAGTCATTAGAAGGGTCAACCAGTTGTTCTCCTGTCCTTTCTGCGTGACCGAATTTCCCTAATGACCAATTCATTGTGTGTCTTCAAGCATGACACCTGAAAAGCTGTGATCTTTTTAATGAAGGATCCATTAGTCTTTCAAGAATGTGAACATGTGAAGCTGAAAAGCTATTCAATAAGGTATCTTCTTGAAAGAGCTCTAATCATATTGTGAAGTACATTTTTACGAAATATAACTTCTTCGTGCATGTTTAACTGAGCAGAATGGTTTGGGAATCACATTACTGACCCTGAGAAGAACACGGGCTCCGTTTACTAAATACTTTCCATTTTCATAAAATTGCTTAAATGCCACTTTTTTCAGTCCACATTTATATATAGCAGAACATTCTTTCTTAGAACAGAAGCTAGTGTATGATTCTCTCTCTGTGTTCTTTGAACTTTGACAGCACACTATCTCCGATTCCAGCATCACAGATACTCACCCAGCTGCTGTGCGCAGTGCACTACTTTATACAAACCTTTCTCATGCGATTGGAAGTGACTCCCAAGAGACAAAACTCAAGAATGACCCTGAATATTACCTCTTTGTATATTCCTCCTGCATTCCATCTTTGCAGTTCTAAACCTATTCAAAGGTCTTTCTGTTTAAGCTTCTAAAATTTAGCATTTCCTCTGCTGAATCTAGAGAGAAAAAGATGTAATTATAATACATGAACTTCCCTTGCTCTGCACATTAACATGGTTATTGGAAATAGGAGATTTCAATAGGAAAAACTAGGTTTTTCTTCTCACCTTTTTTATTTTGCATATTTAAAAATAATGCGATATATCAGGAATTAATTTTAAGGTTAGTCAAGTGTGATTCATCACCATAAAGTCACTTTTACCAAGGAAAATAACTCAACATACTTTCTATATCATAGAAGAAGAAATAAATTATATTTCATTTTAACCCAGAAAAGCAATTTTGTGCCACAGTATAATTGGATTAGTGGTATAGGAAAGCAGCTCATAATAAGGTTTTATTGTATTTTTCCCTAAAGTTGCATGGTAAGTATCAGCTCCCATAAAGGCACTTACCTGAAGAATCATCCGAATACTTGTTTTTCTGGGTATATTCTATCATGTCCACTGAAAATATTCTCTTGGGATACTTCTACACTAGTATTAATTTTTATTGAATTAAATATTGGGATATTGAGTATTTGACAAAAATCAGACTTTATAAAGAAACTCCAATTAATGTAGCTATTAAGCAAATAGTTGATCTACTAATCTGTTTTTCCATATCAAACAGGGTTGAAGCTAAAGGTTTTGATTACATTAGAAGTAAGAACATTATGAATACTGTTATAGCTGGGGTCTTGCTTCAGCTGGGTACCTTGGATACAGACATGACTGGTTATGTCTAAATCCCTGCAGGGCACTGCCCACATGTTGCATGAAGGATGAGGATGGAAGGAGGAAATTTCCTGCAAGAGTGCGCCTTTTGAGGAAAGATGGAGAGAGGTGGTCAAGTTTGACTCAATAACAAAGACTTAATCTTCAGAGAGAAGAGGGATTTTGAGATCACCATGGAGTCTTATTGTCTGCAGCTGATTTGTCTTCCAGTCTAGGTATTCCCTCTCCCTCTGTGGACATCTTTTATTATAGACAGCTAAGTTAGATAGAAATTAATATACGGTCAAGAGGGACTGAGTCATCAAGGAAGTCAGCTCAAGAAAATAAAGACATCAGAATTGTGGTTGGATGCAAATCTGAAGAAACCCAGGCCTCAGGATGGATAAGCAATAGCAAGCCCTGCAAGCCTCCCTGGAGATAAGCAGCAACTTGAGATTATACTGCAATTAGCGCCACCTGGTCCAGTGGGCCCAGAAAGGCAACAGATGCATAGGTGGCGGACCAGAACATTTGGATCCATATTCCCCTCCCCTTTCAAAAGTGCCTTTGTTCTTTCCATATATCCTTGCTACTTGACTCATATCCTTATTGGATCAATATTAGCTACATGGCTATACCTATAATCCCATAGGCTGGTTGTAGTTTGACCTCCACTGTGATTTTGCTGTATAAATTACCCCTGACACAGAGCCTCAGCAGTCACCCACTTGGGGACCCTCCTGGAAATCCAGGAGCTGCTCTCTCCTTATTTCCAACAGAGCTCCCTAATTTCCTCCTTTGGTTTGTGACTTCATTCCTTGATATTGTGAGACCACGAACTCAACACATTTGACACCTAAGAGGTTGGGAGTTATATTTTTCCCATATCACTTTCTGTAAATTCTGAGTTGTGTGAGGTGTGTAAGGAATCTGAGTGAGCATGAGAGGAAAAATGACTTTAAAGAGAAACTGCAAGAGATGATTGACTTGGGATTCCTCATGCTCTGTTTCAGTAGTAACAGTAATAGATGAAACGTGGAAAATGGTAAGAGGAGCATTTGTGTATTCTGCAAGGAATAAGGCCTTAGAACAAAACAAAAGTCCTACAAAATAAAAACAATACAACACGGTTGCTTTGACTGACTGCTGAAGGGCTTGGGCATCTGCAGTGTGTGAAACTGTGGGGGTAAGGTGGTAAGAGATGTAATTCAGCAGAAATGTATCCCTGTTAGAGGATTTAGGGGAAGAGATCACTGGAGTGGGGGGAGAATGGGAAGAAGTTAAAATATATAATGGAGATTACTGTATTGTGTTTAATTTTCATTATGATGAATAGAATGCCTGATTGATCTTATCCCTTTAAAAATTATTAAAATAGGCGTTAGTGTCACTTGCTCATTTTAATACTTAATGGGTGGTGAAAGCCTTAAAAATATTTGCTTTTAAAAATTAAAAAAAATTTTTTAGAGACCTGTCTGTTTATGATGAAACTTTCCTATTATTCTTGAAATGGTAGGAAAACACTTTTCTTCATACCTTATGTAACATGTGTCAGAATTGGAAAGTGAATGGAATGTAGGGTAGAAAACTGGATTTCTCACTTTTTCAAGGCCCCCCCCCAAATTTGGCCTAAAATCATCCTCTAATGTAGAGTTTTTCAACACATTAATCCTTTGTTTTGGGACACTGTCTTGTACACTATTACGTTTAGTAGCATCCCTAATCTTTACTCCCTCGTTACCTGTAGCATGCTTTCCCCCTATTCTCACCCTTTTGTTACAGTAAAAATTATCTCTGGACATTGCCAGTGTTCCCTGGGTGGGAGGCAGGAAGGGCATCGTTGTGGATTGAGAATCTCTGCTCTACTATTTTCAATGGAAACAAAGTTTGTGGAGGAAAAAATGATGTTAATAGAATTGACCATAGAGTTATTAAAATTAATACTAACAAGGACTCGGGGTCTCGGAACCAGAGGTGCCCTTAGCCTGCAGTAGCAGGACTTTTCCCTTCCTCCTCCAAACTTAGAGTAGAAATTCTAGTTTCCCTCTGGAGGGATTGAGGCTACATTGCTGTCCCAAACAGCCTGAAGGGTGGAGCTGCAGTGGAGCCTACACGCGGTCGTTAAGATCCAGTCTGCTGAGTGACTGCAAATCTCAGCGTGTTGAACAGGAATGACAAGGAGGAGGGCGGCCCCTACCATTGCCATCTCCACTGCAGCGACCTGGTTGAACCACACTAGAAGGTCCAAAGAACAGCCCCTGCCCTCACTACTGAAGTGAACCACTCGGGAAGGCTCAGAGACCAGAAGGAATGCTAGAGACACAGTAGGGTCCCAACTAAGGCACACAGGAAGGACAGGCAAGACTAGTGGTATGAAAAGTCTGAAGCAACAATAACAATATGAGCCAATAGGTGACTGAAGCCTCCGCAGGACCGGAAACCAGCTTGGGAAGAATCCAGGACTCAGTAAATAGCCCTTTTCTCTCAATTTTTTTTCTTTCTTTCTTTTCTTCTTTTTTTCTCTTTTCTAAATGACTGGAGAGAACTCCAGCTGCAGAAAACTAATCCCGTCTCCCAAATTCAGATAATCCCTTGAATACTCCTTCATTGTTTCTTTTCTATACCCTTCTCTAGTTTCCCAAACCTTGCACAATCATCCTTTGTCCTCCAGCCTTGCTTCTACTTCCTTTCCAGTTATCTTTATTTTATACACTATCCTCCCTAAATTTCCCCACCACAGGGTAAAACCACTCTACCAAATGGAAACACTTTGCATATAAACTCCTAATTTATGATTGGTTCTGTTATATAACTATAGACACTGCTCCTATGGTCTAAAGTACAAAATCATAGTTACCACAGTTTGTCAGTTTCTAAATTGTGCTTGATGCTATTGTTATTGCCAATTTTACTACTTTAGCTAGGATGTCATACCTGTTGTAATCAGTTGTTCTATGTTATGTAACAATACCAGGAAACTCTGGGGTAATAATCTTACCTCAGCCCTACACCAAGGACTGGGGACTGATCAAACAGAGACCAACACCCCATGCTTAATTAATTGGGAAGGTAGGATCTTGTGACAAACACAAACCAAGAATCTCCTACACACAGAAGACATTCCTGAAGAACAGACTTCTCCTAGAGCAGCCTTGATACCAGTGATAAAGCTACCTACTACAAAAACTCACAAGGGTCATCACAGAAAACAAAATAAAAAAAATTGAAATAAAAAATGACAAGATAAAGAAGCAAAATGCAATCTCAGACCTCCAGCCCACCCAGAAAAAGTCCAAGAGACATCGACATAGAAGAAATTGGAGACACATACCTGAAATTTCTGCAATGATAGCAACTAAAGTAAAGAAACAAATCCAAGAGGCTATAGAGGAAATTGGGTCAGAAATAATCTCCCAGGGAAAAAATAAACATTTATAAAAGAATTGCTCAGCAAATCTAGAATAAAGATAGATAAAAAGAAATAGATGATGATAGGAAGAGGATGGAAACAGTGAATGATCAATATAGGAAAGAAATAGAATGCATGAAATGGATCAAACAGATATCCAGGAAATTAAAAATTTCATTGACAGCTGGCAAAACCGCTTGAAGGAAACTGAAGACAGACTTTCAGACCTTGAAGACAGAATCATGGCTAATGATCATGAGAGGCTAATGATCATGGCTATTGAAAATAACAAAAAATCAGGAAATAGCAAAACAACAGCTGCAAGATGCTACAAAGAAAAATAATATAAGAATAATTGGTGCCAATGAAAAAACAGGAGTCAAAACAAATGACATAAAAAGCCATTTGCAGAAGTAATAGCAGAAAATTTCCCAAGCATGGGAAAACAATCTGACATACAGATATATGAAGCATATAGAATTCCAAACCAAACCAAATTAGCCATAACCAAAATAAATCTAAACCCAGACATAATAATCAAGATCCCAGAAATTCAGCACAAGAACAGAATATTAAAAGCTGTTAGAGAAAAGAAATAGATCACCTATAATATAAAGCCCACCAGAATCATGGCAGACTCCTCAACACAAACCATCAAGTCGAGAAGATCTTGGAGTAAAGTATTTCAAATCCTGAAAGAAAACAACTTCCAACCCAGATTGATGTACCCTGCAAAACTATCCTTCAAATTTAATGGAGAAATAAGATACTTCCATGACAAAGAACAACTGAATAAATTCATGACCACCAAACCAACCCTACAAAGAGTACTGAAAGATATTCTAGATGGAGATAAAACTGACCACAATTCCAAGAACAACAGAAAGAAACCACCAGGCAAGGTAAGTAATTAAGGAAAGGGGAAACGTAGGGAACAAACAGTAAGAAAATAACATGACAAAGATAAGACAATAAATATCAGTTATAACCATCAATGTAAATGACCTCAATTCACCAATCAAAAGAAACAGACCAGCAGAATGGATCAAGAAACAAGATCCAACAATATGCTGTATACAAGAAACACTTTTAACTCCTAAAGAAATTCACAGACTTAAAGTCAAAGTGTTGAAATCAATACTCCATGCAACAGGAACCCAGAAAAAAGCAGGGGTTGCTATTCTGTTTGTGGACAATGTGAACTTCAAACCAAGAATGATCAAAAGAGATAAAGAACATCACTACATAATTGCTAGGGGAAAAATTCAAGATGAAGAGATAATAATCATAAATATATGTATGCACAAAATATGGGAGCACCCAACTATATAAGACAAATATTAATAGATGTGAAAAATCAAATAAGCAATAGCACATTTGTAATGGGAGACCTGAATAGCCCATTGTCACAAAGAGATAGATCAACTAGACAAAAATATCAGCAAAGAAATAACAGAACTGAACTAAACCTTTGAACAAATGGACTTAGATGTTTACAGAGTGTTCTACCCAATGACATCAGAATGCACATTCTTCTCAGCTACACATGGGATGTTCTCTAAAATGGGCCATACACTAGCCCATAGAACATGCTTAAGTAAATACAAAGAAATTGAAATTATCCCATGTATATTATCTGACCATAGTGCAATGAAATTGGAAATTAATGGCAAAAGAAACTGCAAAAACTCCACAAACACATGGAAATTAAATAATACCCTCCTGAAAAACCAATAGGTCACAGATGAAATTAAAGAAGAAATTAAACAATATTTACACTCAAACGAAAGTGCAGATATATCTTACTAGAACCTGTGGGATGCAATGAAAGCAGTCCAAAGAGGGAAATTTACAGTGGTGAATTCTCACATCAGGAAAACAGAATGAGCACAAATGAACAACCTAATGCTGCACCTCAAGCTTTTAGAAAAAGAAAAGCAAGTCAAGCCCAAAGCCCATATAAGGGAGGAAATTTTAAAGATCAGAGCAGAAATTAATGCAATGGAGACCAAGAAAACAATACAAAGAATTAATGATTTGAAGAGTTGGTTCTTTGAAAGAATAAAGAAAATTGATAAACTCCTAGCCAACCATATCAAAAAGGAAATAAAAGACTCAAATTCATGCAATAAGGAATGAAAAGGGTGATATCACTACAGATCCTGTGGAAATTTAGAAGATCATCGGTACCTACTTTGAAAATCTTTACTCTCATAGGATGGAAAACACAAAAGAAACGGACAGATTCCTAGAAATGTATGAATTACCAATGCTGAATCAACAAGATATAAAAATTGTGAATAACCCAATATCAGTTAATGAGATTGAAAACATAATTAAAAACTTACCAACAAAGAAAAGTCCCGGTCCTGATGCACTCACCGCTGAATTCTACACTAAATTTAGAGAAGATTTAATGCCAATACTCCTCAAACTCAATGAAATTGAAACAGAAGCAATACTCCCTAACTCATTCCTGGAAGCAAGTATTACCCTAATACCCAAACCAGAGAAAGACCCAACCAAAAAAGAGAACTACAGGTCAATCTCCCTAATGAACATAGATGCTAAAATCCTTAGTAAGATACTAGCAAACAGAATGCAGCAAATTATCAAGAAGATTATACACCATGACCAAGTGGGATTTATCCCAGGAATGCAGGGATGGCTCAACATATGCAAATCAAGAAATGTAATACACCATATCAGCAGAGTCAAAGACAAAAATCACATGATCATGTCAATTGATACAGAAAAAGCTTTTGGTAAAGTTCAGCACTCATTCATGATAAAAACCCTACAGAAAATATGAATGGATGGTCTTTACCTCGATCTGATAAAAGCCATCTATGACAAATCACTAGCCAACCTCATACTAAATGGATAAAAAGTGAAAGCTTTCACTCTAAATCAGGAATGAGACAAGGATGTCCACTATCACCACTCCTATTCAATATAGTTCTGGAAACATTAGCCAGAGAAATCAGACAAGAGAGAGAAATAAAAGGAATAAGGACAGGAAAGGAAGAAGTTAAATTATCATTATTCACAGATGATATGATACTCTACATAGAAGACCCTAAAAACTTCACCAAAAGACTTCTAGATTTAATAAGCAAATTCAGTAGCGTAGCTTGATACAAAGTCAATACTCAAAAATCAATAGCATTCCTGTACACAAACAACAAACTTACTGAGAGAGAAATTAGAGAAACCACACCCTTCACAATTGCACACACAAAAAAGAAATACTTAGGAATAAATCTAACAAAGGAAAGGAAAGGTCTACACATTGAAAATTATAGCACTCTGACAAAAGAGATTAAAGAGGATATCAGAAAATGGAGTTATCCCTTGTTCATGGATAAGAAGAACCAATATAGTGAAAATGGCCACACTCCCAAAGCTGTTATACAGATTTAATGCAATCCTGATGAAAATACCAGTAGCGTACCTCACAGATCTGGAGAAAACATCCCCCAAATTCATTTGAAGACAGAAGAGAGCTAGCAAAGGCAATCTTGAGCAACAAAGGCAAGGCAGGAGGCATCACAATCTCTGACTTGAAATTATACTACAAAGCTACTGTGATAAAATCATCATGGTATTGGCAAAAAAGCAGACCTGAGGATTAGTGGAACAGAATAGAAGATTCAGATACAACAACAAACACACACAGCCACCTTATCTTTGACAAAGGGGACAAACATGTTCACTGGAAGAAAGATAGCCTCCTTAATAAATGGTGTTGGAAAAACTGGCTTTCCATATGCCGAAGACTAAAACTAGACCCATGTCTATCACCACTCACTAAATTAAAGTCAAAATGGATCAAGGATCTAAATATTAAAACAGAAACACTAAATCTACTGGAAGAGAAAGTAGGAAGAAATCTTTTAGACATGTGGGTAAGCAGAGAGTTCATGAACAAAACCCAAACTGCCTGGGAAGTGCTTCAAAGAATCAACAACTGGGATCTCATGTTATTAAAAAGTTTGCACATCAAAAAAATCACCAACAGAGTGAAAAGAAAACATACAGACTGGGAAAAAATTTTAGCCAACTGTCCCTCAGACAAAGGACTTCTATCTAGAGCACATAAAGAATTGAAAAAAATCAGACCACCCAAATTCAAAGACCCAATCCAAAAATAGGCATCTGAGATGAATACATGCTTCTCAGATGAAGAAATACAAGTGGCAAATAAATATATGACAAAATGTTCAACATCATTGGTCATTCAAGAGATGCAAATTAAAACAACACTGAGCTTCCATCTCACCCCAGAAAGAATGGGTGTCATCAAGAAATCAACCGATACCAAATGCTGGTGGGGCTGTGGGGAAAAAGAAACACTTCTCCACTGTTGGTGGTAATGTAGACTGGTGCAAACACTGTGGAAATCATTGTGGAAATTCCTCAAGAAACTGGGATTAGAGGTCCTATTTGACCCAGCTATTCCCCTTCTGGGTATTTTCCCAAAAGAATTAAAACCATCATACCACAGTGATATATGTGTACCCCTGTTTATAGCAGCACACTTTGTAATAGCTTAAGCTTGGAAACAACCCAAATGCCCATCAACTGAGGAATGGATAAAAAAAGTAGTATTTTTATACAGTGGAGTAGTACTCAGCTATAAAAAAGGACAAACTCGAGGCTTTTACAGGTAAATGGATGCAACTAGAGACCATACTCATAAGTGAAATATATCAAACTTACGTATGTAAACATCATATTGTCTCCCTAGTGTAAGAAACTGAAAAATTAAATAAGATCCAAATTCTACAATAGATAGTGTGAAAGGGAAAGAAACTGCTCAAAAGGAAAGAACAACAGGAATGGGGGAAAGGAGAAAAGAAGGAAGGGAAAAGAAAAAATATATATACCCAAGATAGCTAAGAGAATTATACTAATTCCTTTTAGTTCATTGAAAAGAATGGTTTTTTCTTACATGGTTTGGTCAATTTTGCATGCGTATATCTTATAATCTGAGCAACTATTTTGAAGATAACACTCAATATATTGACCATTCCTAATTTCCTATTATCTTGTTTTGAAATTCTGTATCACTGTTTTTATTGTTTTTTCTCTTTAAAATAAAAATTAAAAAAATAAAATTAATACTAACATTCCAGTGTGTTCTTTACAATAAAGATACTTCTTGAAATATTTTTTCTGATATGTGAATGTTACAGATGCTTAAAACTAAAAACAATAATTTCCATTTATACCATTTATTGAGGTCTTCCTGAGTGTTGTGTTAAGCACTTTGTCAACATACTGATGTTCTCTTAGCACCTCCTTACCACTGCTATTACCCTCCTCTTTCAGAGAAGTGTTATCAGTGTGAAACAACTTGCTCAAAGTCATACAGCTTGTCATTTTTACATGCAGCATTGAAGCCCACATGTACTTTGACACAGGCTTTGGAGTTTACTTTATGACTCAGGCAGGGTCATGAAGTAAAGGAGAAGGCTACTGGGATAAATCATGAGACTTCAACATATAGGAGGAATGGCTACCATCAGCCAGAAAGAGCAGCTGTAGCTTCAGGGAGGATTGGCAGACAGGACAATGAAGGGATACAGCCAAATCAACAGCTAGTAGGCATGAAGGCACCAGATGAGGAAACAGCTCAAAACACATTCATCTCCACCCTTCGATCTCATCTTGGTGACATCCATATCCAACAGGAAGCCACAGGGCAAAGGAGCCAGTTGCAGTCGCATCCATAGAGGCTGCTCTAGGGCTCAGGACTAGGAAGGACAGAGAATGGATTTGGAAGGGCAGAGGGAAAAATTCCTTAATCCCATATATATTTAATATATATTTTAGTGTGGTTTTGGGCACCTGTGCAGACCATGATAGTAACTACTGGTAATTATGTGCTACAGATGTCCGCACACTTTCTCTGTGAAGGGCCACATAGGAAATAAATATTTTAGCTTCTTTGGGGTATGTGGTAGTACCCAACATGACTACTCAACTCTACTATTGCAAAGGAATGAGTCTCCCTCCCTCTCTCTTTCCCTCTATCTCTCTCTGCCTCTCTCTTTGAAAGAGTTGGCCTTTGTCAACCTCCCTGCTATAGGAAAACACAATGCCAAATATTATGCATACTTAGTTTTGTTGTCATCCCTGCCAATACAAAACTCCAAAAAAATACTGCATACGATTAAAAACCTGCATATTTCCTTTATATATATACGGATCACTATATCTAAGCTGAGAAAATTAAAGTAATCCTGCAATAGCATTCCTATATTTAATTTTTTTTTGTCATTTCAGCTGTATCATTGCAAAAAATGGAGAAAGCAGCTTGGTACATTTACAGCTTACTGGAAAGTGAAAAAAACTAAACTGGAGGAATAAAATTGTTACTTAGGAGAGTGATGACTCTCTGGAAAAGAGATACTTTTTTTTTTTTGGTACCCGGAATTGAACTCATGCCCTCGCACTTGCCATGCAGGCGCTGTGCTGCTGAGCTATCTCCGGGGCAAGAGATACATGTTAACGGTATATAAAAACAACTTATAAATTATAATATCTGTCTAAATAATCCTTACTAAAGTGAGGCCATTTAAAAAAGGCCAGATGACAACCTCTGGGCTGAAGCTATACTACTCGCCAGATGACTATGCCAGGAGGTTCATATTTTATAAAGTGACTAATTTCTTCTGAAGGTTCTAAGGACAGACATCCAAATTTTATGGAATCTCCCTCCCTCCCTCCCTGCCTCCCTCCTTTCTTCCTTCCTTCCTGCCTGCCTGCCTTCCTCCTTGCATCCCTCCTTCCTTCCTGCCTGCCTTCCTGCCTATCTTCCCTCCTATAGGTTCAACTAACATTAGCTTGATGATTTTCTGAACGCCACCATCCTTTCAGGTTTCTTCAGTTATGCGTATGTGTCTTTAATCGTAATATTTTTTTGAAACTTAAACACTCATTGTGTATTTTGATTGCACTGTAGATTTCTGGTTTCAACTGCATCCTTCAGGCCTATGTATCATTTCACTATTTGTCTTAGTATCCTAAATGTGATATGGTTCTTTTCCTTGATCCCTCCCCTGATATTAAAAAGTCCTCTTTATTAATAACTTGAAAAGGCTATAACATAGAGCTTATATCCGATTATTAGACAAATTCATACATTTTCTAAAATCATTGAATAATTCTTTTGTTCAGTGTCTAACCTCCAAGACATTCCCCTCTCACCCAATCTCTATTCTTTCTCCTGGTCACCGGAAACACTATTTCCCTCAACAAATCTTTTCTGTTTTATTGGAGGCAGCATGGTGGTTCTGTCCAAACCTAGCTCTGCATCTTCAAAAACTCCCTAATACCTGTGCTTGACCATAGAAGTCTGCTCTAGCTCTTATTGAATTCTACTTCTCCATTGTCTATAGGGGAAAGAAGATGTCAGGTGAATTATTTCTCTTCTAATATGAATTAATTTTCCTTAGAGGACAGACACAAAGTCTTGTTTAGTGTTTTTCAAAGCCTTAATCTTGGCATCTTTATACGTTATAACTTTGGAGCACACAAAAAGTTTACATTTTTATCCATGAGGATTTTTTTGTTTGCTCAACGCTCTCTACACTGCAAAGATGAAATGGAAACAAATGGCTATGGAAAAGTCAGATACCCTCCTCCGATTTTGTTTTGTTTTGTTTTCACTTTTGGCAAATAGAGAGGCAATTAAATAATTTGAGTTTAAATTTGAAACTGATCTGCCACGCTTTCAAAAAATATTGTATTTTATTTATGGAGTTTTCACTTTTCATCTCACTTTTCTTACCCCTCTCCCCAGCTGATAGCTCAGGTGTCAAATCTGTATTTTAAATTAAATGACATGTAAAATATCAATCTTGTTTTACTTTATTTCCCCCTTGGAAGACTGAATCATAAGGAACAGGTAGGACGAAGATTCGCTAAGGAAGTTTACAGGACAAGGAGCTGAAACTGATGTATTAATTCATGAGATGCTGAGTGAGATCACCACAGCAATGCTGAGGAGAAGCAGGTGTTGACTTTTGACACAGCAAAGAGCCTTTCTCCAACAGTTTTCTAGCTTCCATAGTCTTGGACTGTTTGGATATTAGTCCTAGGAGCAAGCCAAGAGCAATGAATCAGGCTGAACTTGACAAGAAATAATGTTGTTATATAAATGGTATAGACCTGAAAGCATAAAATTTGATCAGGTGAAAAAAAAAAAGACAGATATTTTGGCCTTTATAAAAACTTATTTTAAGGAAATTATGTACATCATGCCTTAAGGAACCTAAACTATTTGAAATAAAAAGATACATTACTACCATGTTGATGTTGTAGAGACCCATAGAGAAGTTCTGATTAAAATTAATTCCTGCTACTCTGACGGTAAAAGGCAGTGAGCCAAAATAGGGGCAAAATGAAGTATAGGCCTTCAGAAAAAGTGTTTTCAGATGCTAAAGATGTGAATATAGATGGGGAGGGAATTGGGATGATTTATTTAACCAAAGAAATGAAACCTAAAGGTAATCTTTGTAATGATTTCTAAAATAACCTAAGGTGCAAAAGCCTCTAATAACTAAAAATTTAACTGTGAGTAAATTTTCATTTATAAGAAGAAGGTGTATCCCCAAATATTGACTAACAAAATAAATTCACAAAGAAATTTCCATAGCATAAATCCACAGAAAGAAATGGATGGCAGATATTTATTCATAGATTCTTTTGAAATTAGATTACTATTTTAATGCTTCAATTTTTTTTTGGTTAGCATAGAATTGAAATCACCATAAAGCTCTAAGAATAAAGACAAAGATTTCTTCTCTGTAAGATTCAGTTTGATTCAATTACACAAATATTTTTGAAGGCTAGATAGATTATTTCTAGGATGCCTTTGACAATTGTGGGTTGCAGAAGTCATGGTTTGATTTTACTGTATACTTGGTTAAGAAAAAATTTTGAATGTATTTGATACTTTTTTAATTTTACATTTCTTTTTTTTTTTTTTTTTTTTGGTGGGTACCAGGGGGTCGACCTCAGGACCTCGCGCGCCAGCAGGCGCCCGTGCCGCTGAGCGATATCACCGGCCCCTTTTTCATATGTGGGCTCCGGGTGTCGAACTTGGGCCCTCGCGCTTTCCGGGCAGGCGCTTAAGCCACTGAGCCATCTCACCGGCCCTATTTTACATTTCTTATAGAAATTTCTAGAAATTTTTCTTAGTTGCTTATTTTTTCCTGTTTTTTTTTTTTTTTTTCCTCTTAGTTCTCGTAGTTTCTTTGTGGCATTTTGATCCTTTATTTAATTATGGTGGGTGATTTCTTTATGGAATCAAGTCTTTTTCATGAAAGATTCTTAATATTATTATTGTTTGTGAGCCATAACATGTATAATGTTCTCTTAACAAGGATTGTGAGAACGATGGTGATTTCTGAACTTTTCAGTGCAGTGACAACTGCCTACATTTTAATTGTTCACATCTGGAAAATGCACACAGGAAAGAGAGGCACAATCTCCTCTGCATCTGTGTTGGTTTTCTGCTTTATTCTTGAGGCATTCACACAATGACATGTTGCACATATCACTTTTTTTTTTATGTGGGTACCGAGAGTCAAACTCAGGACCTTGCGCTTGCCAGTAGGTGCTTGTGCCACTGAGTGTTATCACCGGCCCTTTTTTTCCTTTATGTGGGTACCGGGAGTCGAACTCAGGACCTTGCGCTTGCCAGGCAGGCACTTATGCTGCTGAGCTATCTCACCAGCCCATATATCACTTTTTATGTAGCATCATTTTACCTTCACCCTCAGAATAGCTGCGTCATCCATTATCACTAAGTAATGAAGCCATCACCATTGCCACCCTAGCCTAAAAGAACATCGTCTTTCTCCTGGCTACCAAAGTAGCTTGTTCATTGGTCCTTCTGCCTCCACTCTTGTTTTCCTGCAATTCATTATCCACCTAGTAATAAGAATCATATTTTAAAAGTATGAGTCAAATTTGCTTGAAGTGTCCCAAAGGCATTCTATAATATTTAAAATACGGTTCAAAGTTGATCTCCACCTCCTCCCTGATGTTATCTCACACTGATCCCCTTCCTGCCTTCTTCTGGCTCTTCCAGCATGCCTGTTTCCTGATGGTCATTATTTTTTCATGAATCTTTCCATGGCCACCCACTGCTGCCACTCAGTTTTTGGTCATGTTGTTACATTTGTAGAGAGACTCTCCCTAACCACCCACCAGAAGTAGCCATACCATGTCACCATATCACCTTGCTATAATTTAAATGGCTACCCTAAATTTCACATATTGAAAGTGAATCCCCATATGCATATGTTGATGGCATTTGGAGGTGGGGCCTTTGGGAAGTAGTTAGGGTTACATCAGATCACCTTGTTATGATGCAAAAAGGAGGCTCTCATCAGATGCTGAGCAGATGCTGATGCTGTCCTCTTGGACTTCCAGCCTCAGAGCAGTGAGCTGTGTAAACTTTTATTCCTTATAAATTACCCAGTCTAGGGTATTCAGTTGTTGCTAACAGAAAGTAGACAAAGAACCAACTCTTTTAATTCTCTGGATACACTTCCCACTATTTGGTGCTCATCTCCTTATTTATTGTTCTTGTGTTTTGACTGCCTTCACCCAATTAAATACAAATCTTTATGACTGAGGATTGTGCCTGGCTTATTCATCTGCTTCCTCATAGCATAAGATAGTATTTGTATGTAGTGGGTGCTCAATAAATATTTATTGAATGAAAAAAACCTTTACACTTATGTAGTTAGGATTTAAGACAGTAAACACATTAAAAAATCTAGGTCTATCACTAATTCAGTTGGTTAGCTGTGTCCCCATTATCAAGATGAAATGTTTCTGAAATGTACTTCTGTTTTTTAAACAATGAATTTCTACTGTGCTTGAAGTGAAAGCAATCTGATATGTTTTTCAATATAAATTTATGCATTTAATTGAAGCATTGCATTTAATCTTCAGCATGAAAACAGATCATTTTATCTTTCTCTTAGCTCCATCTAATTTTACTTTCAAAGAGAGATAGCCATAGTTTTAGGATCACAAGGCCAAATGTTTTAAAGCTCTCCATACTTTTGAGAAGTGTATTGAAGAAATCTGCCCTTGACTTTGTGGAGCCTGACAAGTAAGCCAGTAGATTTTCTATGTCCAGGGGCAATTTTTTTTTTTGGTTGTTTTGTTTTTTAAATTTACCCTAAGTAGCAATATTAGTACTGCATTTTGTCTATTAAAGCTTTAGTTTAATATTAGAGGTTGGAGGTTGCACCCTGGATGTTGAGAGGTCATGAAACAAACTTGACTCACTCAAGCTGAAGTTACACGGTCCATACTGACTGAAGGCTGATTCAAACCCGTATCTATGATCCTTACTTATAAGGTGCTTATGAAGCCAACTCGTTTTTAAAGCCCCTATTAAGTAAAGATCTAGATTCCAGTGTAATATTTTTCAAACTGTAGAAAGATAATCCAACCCATTAATTTGTTACAAAATCAATTTAGTGGGCCATGATCAGCAGGTTTTTTAAAAAAGGAAACATACTAGAATTGAATTAATAGAATATCAGAAAGTATTGTACACTGTGAAACTTACAATGGTTTTAACCAAGTTTCCTATCAGTTATATGACAGTAGCACATGTGGTATTATGATATAAATATTTTTCTCACTATGAAAAGGGTCAACAATTTGTGAAAGCCATAGGAGAATATTGGATTAGGTTGGACTGGGTTCATCTGACATAAAATAAAGAATAATTCACAGAGAATTTTCCCAAGGGTATGAAGATCAGTTCCCAAGTAGGGGCAAACTAATTGTCCCTGAACTCTGTTTAGTAGAGTGTTGAGAAAAGTGTGGATGAGGGAAGGAGAGATGCTGGTCAAAGGGTACAAAGTTTCAGTTACACCAGAGGAATATGTTTTAGTGCTTTGCACTGCACAGAATAGTGAATAATAAATAATATTGCAGTGTGTATTTCAAAGTAGCTAAGACCAGATTTTTTTACATCACAAAAAAGGATAACTATGAAAGGGGATAGATGTGTAACCATTCCACCTTGTAAATTTATATTAAAATCTAACCTTGTGGCCCATAAATACATACTATTATTTGTCAATTAACAATAAAATTAGAAAAAGTAAAAACAAAAGCTTGCTAGGTAGAAAGTGTTAGATTTCATAATCCATAATTTCCTTAAACATAGTCCTACATTCTCTGCCCATTGAAGATTCCTAACTTGCTTAATGGTGTTTGATCTCCCAATCCAAGTTTATGCTTCTTGAAGTACAGTGGTGTTAACATAGTGCTCAAGTAGAACATTGTTTGTTAATTAATAATTGAAAGATAACAAAATCAAAAGTGGTTTGCATCATTTTAGCTGAAATTATACCCTGAATTTTTTTGCCCATCATCCGTGCCTGTCAGCAGCATACACATTAGCTTTCTATCTGCATATGTTTTTCAAGCCAAATGTGAATTTACTAAAATACATGCCTTGAGATAATTGTCAACTCTTAAGAACACCTTTCTAATATTCCAAATGGCTTATAACAATCAATGCCATCTTTATAACCCTCAAATCTGTGATTCTATCAGGGAAAGAGATCCCACTCTCCTGGCTTGATTTGTTTTTTCTCATTATGTTAAGGTCAGAACCCAGATGAGGGCGAAATGGTTTTAGGTTTCTGTTTGGATTCCTTTCATGTAACTCAGGTTTAGGATCAGCACTTCTTTCATAATCCAAAGTCATTCAGTTAAATTAAACAAGAGATTCCTGAGAAGATGAAACAAAGCATGACTATAGTCTTGTCTCCGACACATGTCAAGCTTGGTTAAAAATTAGACTCCCCCTCCTTACTGCCGGGAAAGAGGGAAGGATCTTTCAGTATGACCCAGCCTGAGTGAGCAGGTCTCATGTTAGTTTGAGGCAATTTACTTGTGTGCTTTTCTTTTGTAGTTCACAGCAGGTCCTTTTAGGAGGAATAAAAGGGCTTGCTCTGCAATCTACCTTTATTGTTTCACTGAAAAGTGGAAGCAAAACATATTTCAATCAAAATTATATCTGAGTGCTATGAATGCTTCCAGAGCCAACAGAAAAAGCCCTGGTAATTTTAAGGTCAGTGCTGATGTCTTAAGAGAAAAATTTCGATGGCCAACCCATGGGGAAATAAAATCCTGTGCTATCCTAAGTGAACTATCTCATTGGATAGTAATGAGGAGATAAGGCTAGAAATTCCAGAGATTAGTTACACTAGATAAGATTCCCAGGCTTCTAAGGAAAAAAGAAAAGACATTGCTAGGATACAGGGACTCCAATAGAACTTGAGTGCCACTGTTTAATAGTGCGGCCTCCTTTCTATTGATTAGTGTTAATGAGATGAGAGGGCCTCACATTGATGGATTACCAAAGTCTACCTAATCTCGTGTGTGTGTATGTGTGTGTGTTTAGTATTTAATCTTTCTTGTTGCTATGGTTAGAAATATGTGCAAGCTAAAGCCTTGTTTCTTCTTTCACTTGACCTTATTCTGATTCATCAAATTGATTCTCTTACACTCTGACCTATGCCAATTACTGTGTCTCTCAAGCCATACATTCCTTAGAGTGCCGGGGCTAATGGACACGCTCTAAGTGCACATTCCTCTTTAGAAATATGGTAAAAGCTAATTCTTTTGGCTCAGCAAAGCTCAGGTTGACGTCTTGCCACTCTTCTGCTGCCAGGAATATCTGGTGACTTAATGAAGCAAAGATCTTAAACACACAACTCAGTGGATTATTCAACATCAAGGTTTGCACTAGGATCTGTGAAAAAGGATTAAAACTTTCAGGTGTACGAAAGCGTAGGAGGTATATTAAAACGCAGGAGGACTATCAGAATGGACAGTTCCTCAGAGGGATTACAGAAAACTTTGTGCTCCATGAGCCCATTGATCTTCCTTTTCATATGGTATTTAAAAAATAATCTTTTATATGTCCGTGGTAAGGCAACTGGATTAGTGGAGCCAACGGGCAGTGACTATTCAAATATTAATTGGGACACCAATGTCTAAATCAGTGGCTTTCAACCCTGGCTGCATATTAGAATTATCCAGGGAGTTTTTGAAAATTTGCCAATGCTTAGTTTCTACCTCCAGAGACCATTTTAATTAGTTGAGGGTAGTGCCAGGCATCAGAATATTTTTAAAGTTCTCTAGGTAATTTGCATGTATAGTCAGCATTGAGAACCACTAGTGAATAAATGATACAGTAGCTTTTTGTGACTAGGACATCTAGCTCAAACATCTATTCTTTTAAAGATTCTCTGTGTCTGAAGTCTTTTTTTTTTTAAAGAATACAGCAAGCATCCTGTTTCATCCAATCCCAATTATGTTGGCCTTTGCCATATGATAACATATGGGCTGTGTTAAATGTAATTAAAACATGTTGGCAATTTTTTTTTTTGTGGGTACTGGGGGGTCGACCTCAGGACCTCGTGCGCCAACAGGCACCCGTGCCTCTGAGCGATATCACCGGCCCCTTTTTCATATGTGGGTTCCGGGAGTCGAACTCGGGCCCTCGCGCTTGCAAGGCAGGCGCTTACGCCACTGAGCCATCTCACCGGCCCCCAATGTTGGCAATTTTTAAGAAGGTTTTCTTGAATTTTCAAGATATATTTGATAGGAAATTTATGTTCTAGAAAATTATCAGTTTTTTTTGCTGTGTCATAAAATTTATCATACCAAAAATATAAAACTTAAAGATTCTTTGTCAATCAATAAGCAAGGAAGTGAACAAAAACCTCTTAAATCTGTCTGTTTTAGTTAAACTGATGAAAAAGGCGGGAATCAGTTATTCATCAATTTGTGCTAGAACAGAATCAGTGTTAGTTTACAGGTAGTGATGTAGATATATAGTTTTAGGTAGTGATATAGATATATGAACAGGAATGCTAATATTCACCCCTCCTGTAGCATTTTGATCAAGATCCTCAGCTTTTCTGGTCCTCAAAGTCACTTGGTTAGTAGTAGAAATGGCATGAATGTTTGTGACTTGTTTTATATTTTTATTTAGCAAAAGGTAAATGTGAACACAATGAGAGGCCAGAGAGAAATTACCTCGGTCCCTTCTTTAGAAGCTGAGTGAGATTCTGTCTAGGCTGCCCCTTCTACCGCGCAGGTCTGCATGTGCTTGTGTGCACGAGGGTAAGCACTTATGGGAAGTTGAGCCTGACTCCCATTCTGTTCAGCTATGTACCTCACCATCGGCTAACTTGCACGGAACATGAAAAGTGGCTGATCACCCAGGCTACGTTCTTCCCTGCAATAATGCAGAAGGCAGGGCTGGTGACTCGGATCCTTAACCAGGACATGGTTTCTCTTTGGTCTTCTCCTATGGACCAGTTCTTCATCACAAGGGGCTGATAATTATTTATCTGACCTCCTTATGGGGTACAGCCACTGCCAATGAATGCTTCTGTGTCCCCAAAAACTATTATTGCCATTTAGGTGCTTTTCTTGGTAAAATGCCACCAAAAAGGAGAGAAGGCCAGCTAAGGGCAGCAGGAGAGATGTGGGCCTTTAAGGGAAAATGGAACCTGATTTTTTAAAACGTCTGGTTTCTTGTCCTATTTTTATATCTTTTTCCTTTTTCTTTCCCTTGTTCTTTTTTTTGTTGTTGTTGTTGTTGCAAAAAAAGTAAAACTTCGGGCCGGTGAGATGGCTCAGCGGCGTAAGCGCCTGCCTGGCAAGCGCGAGGGCCCGAGTTCGACTCCCGGATCCCACATACGAAAAAAGGGGCTGGTGATATCGCTCAGTGGCACGGGCGCCTGCTGGCACGCGAGGTCCTGAGGTCGACCCCCTGGTACCCACACAAAAAAAAAAAAAAAGTAAAACTTCTACACTGTTGCTCAATTTCTTTCTATATATTTATTTTTCTAAGTTTTTGGTGGTCTGTGCACTTCAAGTGCAATAATTTCACACCTTCTTTTACTGATAATTCTATTTCTCCACTCTAACCTGAATTTCCTCTGTGCTCAATCTGCATTTGTGACATTTTTGTGGTTTGTGTCTAGATGTCCCCTTAAAGCCACATGCAGTCATGGGGTGGGCTTCTAGAGTTTGTGATTGATTCGTGGTCCAATGCTGGGACTATGGGTGTGAGCGCTACACCCACCCTGGGCCGGGTAGCCTGCGCATAGTATAAGAGAGGGAAAGAGACTTGCTCTCTCGTGTATCTCCCCTTTTGCTCTTGTTGCTTTTGCTGTTTTCCGCTGCCATGAAGTGTTTTTCCTCCACCACGCCACCCTGCCTTGGAGCCAGCTGATTACGGACTGAAACTTCCACAAACTGTAAGCTAAATAAACCTTTCCTTCCTTAAGTTTGGGCATCAGGTATTTTGTTTCAGCAACGAGAGAAAAGTAACCGAGACAAACATGTAACTCATATATATGTCTTCCTAATTTGATTGTTCTATTAAAAGAATTCCATTCATGGGATATTTTGGGTTGGTCCTTACTTTCTTATGTTATAATGTATTTTACCATGCCATATTAAAGAATAACATAACCTCTTATTGTGATAATACAATCCTTGTAATCTGTTTTTCTAAAAGTGACATCCTCTTCACCAGGCCTAATTTACTAAACCCAGAAGCTGTATCTTTGACCACCATAAAAAACTTTGCCCTGTTTCTTGTCCCACTTTTAAAATATGTTGCTATCTTCCACTGCAATCCACCCTCCCTTCTACCCCCAATTCATACACTGTTTCCTGATAATCGTTTTATTACAAATTTCAGGCACCAGAACAGTATGGAAAATAACAGTGAATACCTATATACCAACAAGTTCAATCCAGTCTTGAATTTTTTCCATATCTGTTCCAGTTAATTTGAAGGAATGAAATGTTTCAGAAATCATTATAATCACCAGTGTACCTCCTTTTTTCTCTTCTCATTTGCCTCCTGACCTCTGCAAAATAAACATTACCTTAAATTTGTTCTTTCATCTCTATGCATGCTTTTTATCTTTATCAAACACATATATGCATAAATAAAACACTCAGATATAAGTACTCACAAATAACATACTGCTATTTTACTCAAGTGGCATTTTATGAAGTACAGTTCTGTAACTGCTTTTTTTTGCTCAATATTATGATTTTAAAACACATGGCTCAAGTTTATTTATTTCAACTCCTATATCATGTTCTTTTGAATATTCATTTAGTCTGTTTCCAATTTTGAGTTATTACAGACAACATTTTAATGAACACGTCTGTATCTGTCCTTGAACAAATGGCCCTGGTTTCTCCTGTGTCCCCAGTGCATTGTTAGTTGTTGTAACAGCTCCTCCAAAATTAAACTTTCTTGCCACTTACTGTCAGGGGGCTGGAAAGCAAATTTCCTTGTTTCCGTTTCATTTCAGGGCACTCTAGAAGTGTCAATAGTAAGGTTCTGACCAGGACAATTACAAGCGGTTGAGTTACCTGGTTAGAATAAAAACAGCCTGTGGTGTGAACCTTTTGTGATTCATTGGCTTCCTCCCCCATAAATTTGCTCTGCTCTTGCAGTGGATAATTTCTGATATGCCGTATCCCCAGTGTCCTTCTAATTTACCTCCTGCTCAGGGTGCAGAGGAAGTTGCTCCCTACATCCCTGTAGGATGAAAGGCTTTTCAGTGGGCTTGTTCAGACACAGACATTGCAGGCCTCCCAGAACAGAGATTCGATATTTAAGATCACCTCTCCTACTTCTGGTCAGATGGGCTGCTGTTCCTCCTAAAGACATTGGATCTCAATCTCATATTTCTGACAATTGTATTCAAGATTGGGCTTTACCTTACCCCTCCTCTGACTTTGGCTCATTTCCTTGTATAATAACAAGGAATTGTTTCTGCAAAACATCATCACTGTAAGAACCGAGTAAACACAAAATTCTAGGTAATGTAATTTGCATTTTTCAAGTGAGATTAGTGAGAATTTTGGGTAATCATTGCAGCTCTTACATTTTAGGACTGCTTCCATCTTCCCAAATGGGCCTCTCATGCCTAGGTACACGCAGATCCGATTTTGCTTTTTCTACAACCTGAACTGCTTCTGTTGGAAAAAGGTCTCTATAATGTTGCTCTTCTTGAACTCTGATGAGATCAAGAGGCATCAACTAAGCCAAGCTGCATGGACTACCACTCGCCTCACCTCATTTTTTGGTCTGGTTCAAGACAGCTACATGTTTGACTCTTTGATATCCTACAGAGCTGTCAACCTCTGTCCCGCATGTAGTCCTGTAATTTTTTTAACCAAGTAACCAGTTTCTATACTTCTATCATATAGTTCACCAGTAATTTCAACCTGAGCCAAATGAGTTCCATTAGAAGAAACAGGGCAAGGGCCAACATTAACAAACAGAAAGCATCAATTTCTTGGATCAGTACTCTGATTGAACAAGACTCATGGCCCCTTAACTTTCAATAAACTATATAACATTGAAAGCAGAAAACTGAAAGGTGATGTTGTCTACTCCAAGTAAATAAGCTTCTGCATTTGAACCTTCACCAGTTAAGACCTGTTCTAATTATTCCACTAGTTAGGATATTATGCACAGAAAATATTACCTGGACATCAAAATCTAAATTTATTACAAGAGGAAAGATTAACATTCTTCCTACTGTCAGATTTTCCTTGCTGAAAGTGTTACCCTATGAAGTCTCAATTTTGTGCTTCTTGCAAATGTCTTAACTATTAGAAAAAAAGCATCATAATTCTCTATAGAAATAAGGAAATCTTTTAAGGTCCCTAATTCTCAGAGGTGAAAGGATGGATCAGATCCCCCCATCTGAAAAGACAAATCAAAGAACATAAAAGCACAAGATAAAGTCACAACAGTCTTAGTCCTAAAAGGTTTTGAGTTGGCTTACATTATTATCTAAACCACATATAAGGATCCAACATGGTGCACAGAAACAAAGAGGCTCTGTACACTGGTCAAGACGAAGGGATATGACAGGGATATGACCATGTTCCTTGCCTTAAGCTCTGCAGCTGGCTGTGCTGGCGAGATCACATGTGAGCGTGTGCTCCATCCATTCTGCAGGAAGCCAATTCATTTAAATCCAGGACAATCTACTAAACTAAGCCGTCAGTTCAGTCCCCTACGGGGTGACATGGTGACATCTGAACTCTTAGTGTTGGACCTTCCACTCCTCTATCTTATTTCCGATCTAAATGGGAAGGAATTATTGAGCTTTGCTTGCTACTCAAATAAGAAAGCAGCTTCTAAAATTGGTTGTCCATGAGATTCTAGTTTTCTTCCATTCTTCAAATTTCACTACTCTATGGGTTTGATTATGGGACTTTACTGATGGTAACTGATCATGATATATGGACATTAATCCCTCAGTTGGTGTTTCTTAGAGCTGTCAATTGTATTCATCTTTAGGTTATGTAATAAGAGAGACACTTGCATGATTCTCACCTTCTAAGAGAATGTATGTTACTTTGGACAATTTGGAAAATATGTTCACTTAACTGGACTGCACTCACCACTTGGGATGTCAACAATGATTCCCGATCAGTCTGTGGAAGCTCTTCTGATTATTGCTGTAGATTGTAGCACTCAAACTCTTTCCCCACAACTAAATGGGAATACCATAAATGGTTTACAAATATGAAACTTTGTTGGCTAGATGGGTGGTTGTGATCTGGTCAGATAGAAGCCTACCGCTGCTCCCTGGACCTCCTAATCTCCTTAAGCATTTCTGATTACCCCACTGTGCCTCCCAAATATTAACATTATCATATGTGAAGTGATGTGGCAATGTTGAAGAAGTCCTTTATAGATAGTATTAGGTTTTCTGTACTTTTCCAGAAAGCTTTTTAAAAAAGGTAATTTCTGGGTAAAACCTGGGCATTGACATTTAAAAAATGCTCTCTGGGTGACTTGAATATGGAGCTAGGCCTGGACACCACTGCTGTGCTCCTAAGTTTATACTCAGGAAAAGGGTACTGGAGGTAGAAACGAGTGAATGAAATACCAGGGAAGAAGGAATAGGAGTAAGAGTAACTTGATTGAAGTAGAAGAGGAGCCAGGTGGGGACTGATCAATGCCCAGAGAATACTTCTTCTTAAGGATTAAATTTCTTTAACATTTACCTACACCGTCTAGAAATAAGTCACCTTTATTATCTGGCTTGATATTTCTATTTCCTGCACTGCAAGTCCGTGTAACTCCTGAAGAACAGGGTTTATAGACAGAAGTGTCATCTGCTCTTTGGTGCTCTGTTGTCGTCCAAGAAGAAGAAGCCTCTTACAGAAACACCTAGGTCCAGGAATTTCCACTGGTGATCAACCCTCAGGCAAGCCACAATCTGGGGTGACATTGGAAATGGTAAGAAAACAGGCCTGTTTACGGGAGCCACTTCCAGTTGGATAACTAGTGGGAAAATGAGACAGAAACCTTGCTTTCCTAGTATGTACAAGAGAAAGGTGATACTTGAAACATGCAGCAAATATTTGAATTGCATAGGCAATAAAAACATGATTACTCATCATGTATGTATGTGTATATATGTGTATTCACTTTGTCCATCTTGCTCATCTCCACAAATATACATCATCTGAAGAAGTTGGCTAGTTTACCCAAAATCCATTCAATAAATGGCTAATTAACTAAGTGGCTGGTTCTCCAAATATCCAGTATAGCAATTTTCCCCATTTTTTCCACCTTTATCTAAACTATGGATATTAAAAAGAGAACAAAATATTCACATCATATTGAAATTTAAACCTTTATTGCTAGAAACATATGTTAAGGCTTATATATTAATTGAAAGGGCATAGGGACCTTAAGCATACCTAAAATTAAAAAAAAAATAGAAAGTAGATAATTTTTGAACACAGAAGAAATCATAATTTGGCAAAATAATCATGGTGCACAGAAAATTTGGGTTTCTAACAAAGGGGATGTGTGAAAGGTAGGCAAAATTTGAACTAGGCAATACAAGAACAATCATGTTACATATTAAAATTTGTCTACTAATTAGTAGAAATCATATATTAATGTTGATATAGTACTGGAAAGATTGGTTAATGAGTTGTAAAATTTTTAATAGCAGAAATGACATAGAAGAGAATTGGAAAGACATCAACATAAACTGAAGCATTTTCATGTGAGATTCCACAATAAAAATCAGTCAACTAAAACTTTGCAGAAATCCTCAAAATGTCAGGGATCGTCTCATTCTATATAAATTGCTATAAGCTATGTAAGTAGCTGTTTTAAAAAAATTTTTTTGATGATTAGTTTCATTAGTAAATACAGCATTTGGCCATCCAGCATATTGATTTCATGTGTGGGTGTGTGTATCTTTGTGTGTGTCTGTGTGTGTGTGTGTGTGTGCAATGATGAAAATCTAGTATATAGGGAGGCAGTAGAATTGGCCCCTGTTTCCACAGAAATGAACTTAATGTCATTATAGTAAAGCAAAGTTCATATCTGTTTTGTGTTAGAGTATGGTTGCGTGTTCCTTAGAAACTTGAAGTCTATAGAGTAAAAGATTCAAGTCCATGTCTGACATTTGAGAAATACAACAAAAATAGATCTCAAACATCTTACCTAAAGGACATCAGATAAGATATAGAAAATGTAATGTAGCTAATTGCCAGAAAATTTCCTACCAAGCTTTACAGAAACACACATAATGTCATTTGGGCTCTATGGAGAAGAAAAAACCCATAGCTACAGAGCTCCAAGTGCCAGTGCATATGAGAAAATTGTCACTTCCAGATCTAGGATAGTATTTGGCACATGGGATGACATATGTCATCCTTGCTGCAAGCAGTTTCTTATGCATACGGTCCCTCCAGCTAGAGGAGCCCATCCGCAGTCTATTTTATCAATAGTGGAGACACCCAGACTGAAAATAATCTTGCATTAAATAAAATCAACTTCTATTTGACAAAGAAAACAATATATATTTTATGGATAACACTGTTTTCCTTAAGCCTTATTGTAGCAAATGCTGTACACTGGTGGGATAGACTAGTTCCATACCTATGTAGTAGAAATTAATTCTATTGTAGTAAAACTTTAAGAGTGTACACTAAATATGAAGGATTTTCTATAGATTCTCTATGTCCCATATCTGGCTACCCTTAAACAAAGCCTTCCTTTTTTTTTTTTCAATTTGAAAATGGTTTATAATTTTGATATCCTTTTTCTGATGTGTAGCATTGGAAGTTTTATTAGTCATGATTTAAAGATATAACTTTCAAAAGGGAGTCTCAGCACAAATTCTTGATTATGTTTGACCATTCCAATAAAATGAAATTATGTTAAGTAACTAATATGTAAATGGAATATGTTAAGTAAAGCCACGTTCATTCTCTTTTAATAGGTTTTTAAATGAAAAGAATGTGGTACATCACTTGTGAATTCTATTTTGATTGTTTGCTTTTTTTCAAAAATGCAAGAGAGTAATTTCAGAAACTAAAATAGAACATGATTTAAATGCTCTTTTTAATAGTGGAAAAATGATTTTTAAGAAAGTACGTTTTGCTCAGTGTGGCAAATAAGTTTCTATAGACATTAGGAAAACTCACAGCTAAACTTCATCTACTATTTTTAAATGTTGGAAAGAACCAAGGGATTATTTTGAATACCAAATAAATGGAATTCTCGGAAATACTGAAGAGTTCAGAGAAAGAGAAGTAATATTTTAGTTAAAGGAATGCTTCCTCACATTGCTAAAGAAATCTTTATGACAAGACTTGCAAGAATTACTGAGCAGTTTTACCAATACTCAGTGAACTTAGAACAGGAGAATCTGGACTCTGGTAAATGATAGTGGAACTGTAGTGTGGCGCTTTCCTTGGGCTCTGTATATGGTGCAGTCCTCACAAACACAGGCATTTAACTACCTCACTCTTCAGATTGTTTCTGACAGTGTTACAGTGACTGTCTAAGAGTCTGTCTCAGATATTCTGGCTCTTCTCCTTCTGGACATATGGCAGAATTACTCCACCCACTCTGAAATGAGATACAAGAATGTGACTTACTTTGAACAATGAAGTGATTGAAAGTGATGTATTTCTCTGAGTGCAAACGTTAGAAGATATCATGCCTTTTCCTGTGCTGTGTTTTCCTCTGTCACAGTTATGGACACCTCTCTATGGAAGAATCTCTGTCAGTCTGGTTGCTGACAGGCAGCATGTGGAACCCGTAGCTGACTTGGTGCATATGAGAAATAAGCCATTGTTGTGACAAGTCATGAAGATTTGGGAGATTGTTTATTACAGCTGCATAATGTTGTCTATCCTTACTTAATTTAACAATAAAAGTAACAGCATATTAGCTACTGTTCCAAAAAATAAAACTTACTGGAGGAAATGTATCATAAACTATTTGCTAATAAGATATCCCTCCTTTCTATAACATGTGAAGAAATATAGATAGTGAGAAAATTAATCAGTTAAACTGTGCTTTAAAAATTTTTATTTGATTTAGAGCTTATTACTGTTTTTACATCATTTTAATTTTTAAGATAGGGTTCAGGAAACTTTTTCTGTATCTGGACAGATAGTAAATATTTTAGGTTTTGTGGGCCATACAATCTCTGTCACAACTCTTCAAGTTTTTCACTATAGCCACCCATTTATTTATTTATGTAAATAAATTGCATGGTTGTGTTCCAATAAAACTTTATTTACAAAAACAGTTGGGAGGCTTGATTTGGACTGGTGAATTCAGTTTGCAATTTCCATTATATATATTTATGAGTGCTAATACTATTAAATATTAAACTTAGTAATATTGACATCTCTTATATTTTCCTACATGACCCAAGCATGAATAATTTTCTTAAATATTAATTACTTTTTCTTACCATGTTCCAACTGATTTTGTTGTATAGGTGACATAATTTTTATCAGTGGAGAAATTGTAATTACTATATAGTAGGAGAATGTGTGAATACTTGCACATTTACTAACTCATCTGATTTTTAACTAATTCAAGTACTTCATTTTTATCACAACATGTAAATTCTATTGAGACACCAGGCTTATTTGAAGTCATGGTGGTGGTTTGCAAAGGAGCTAGGGCTGTAGCCTTGGTCGCTCAGGATTCGCCTATTCTCATTTTATTTCTATTATCATACACTAACTCCCAAAGGAATAGAACACGTTCAGAAGGATTAGACCAAGAATTAAGTAGGTTTAAAATTTAAAGTCTTTATTTGGACTTTATCCTGGGCTTTATTTAAAGACTGTGGAAACTGATTTTAGTTAATATTGAATAGAGAATGTGTTAAATGGTTATGTGTGAATGTGTGCAAAGTGTATTAAGTTTCAGTTTAAGGTTTTTTTCAAGGTAGGAGAGAAAGGAAGATGTAGAGTCCTGCTATTAACCTAATTTATGATGTTTACTTATTCCTACCTATCTGACTAATGCTCCCTTTGTTCTCTTTATAATTCTTGGTTTCTATCTACTGCCTCTGTCCCCCCAAGAGCTGCAAACATGAGCTGATTAATAGTCTTCTTAGCTGCTATGATCAGTGGAAGTAATCTCACATAGCATGGTGATATCTAAATCAACATAATATATCTAAATCACCTTTGCTAATCTGCTGGAATTTTCTTAGTGTTTTCAGAGTTTATATCTCTACTATGACAGTGTGTTTTGAAAAAGAAGTATCTGGGACAAAAAGATATGAGAATTCAACTCTGTAAAAAGACTAGGTTTCATTTTTGCAGCTTGAGATGTTTCATCAAAGTCTTTTAAAAAGGTTTTCTTTGCTTTATTTTTTTAAAAAATTTGGTTTAGTTTATATTCAGAGAATTTTTCCACATACAAAAACAGTTGGATAGACATTCACTTTTATTTTTATATGCTATTTCCTTATACCCAAATAACATAGGAAGAGAAGAAAAGAAATAGTTGGGGCTAGAAGAAAGGGCATATTTTTGAAATTTCTGCACTTGATCTGTGTACTATACTGCAACTTAAATTGTCTCTCCAATCATATGTTATCCTAATCCCCAATATGACGTTACTAGGGACTGGGCTTTCCTGAAGTGATGAGGCCATTAGGGTGGAGTGCTCATGAATGAGAGTAGTGCCCTTATAAAAGGGACACTGTTAGCCTCTTTCTGCCATGTGAGGACATAATGAGAAGCTGGCAGTTTTTAACCCATACAAGTTCTCCAGAACTCAACTACGTCAGCACCTTGATCTCAGACTTCCAGCCCCTGAAACTGCGAAATACATTTCTGTTGTTTATAAGCCATCTAGTCCGTGGTACTTTAATATAGCAAGCTGAACCAACTATAAGTTGTTAACTGTAGTCAAATCTTAATTACTTCTATATTATATTAATTCTCTACACATACAGTTATCATAGATTTGGCTACCATGGTAGCTTGAATAGTTTTCTATCAAAGATGTCCACATTCTAATTCCTGGATCTCATTAATAGGCTATTTTATGTGCCAAAGGGACTTCACAGACGTGGTTAAAGATCTTGAGATGAGATTATCTTAGACTATTCACATGGTGCAACACAATGCCCAGAGTTCTTATGAAATGGAGGCAAAGCAGTCAGAGAGAAGAAGGAGATGTGACCATGGAACTGGATGTTGGAGTGATGTGTTTTAAAAGAGAAAAGAAGAAAAAGGTGAACAAGGAATGCAGGCAGCATTCTAAAAGCTGAAAAACATAAGGAAACCAATTCCTTCCTGAAGCCTTCAGAAGGAAGCGGGACAGGGAAAGCCCAGCAAATGCCTTGGTTTTAGTTTTCTGGCCTCCAGACTTTTAAGATAATAAGCCTGTATTTTAAACTGCTAAGGTTGTGGTAATTTGTTATAGCAAAAATAGGAAATTATTACAGTTAGCTCCTGGGACTATCAAGGAACACAAGAACACAAGTGAATATGAACTCACAATGAAAACCTACCAGAGAAATAATCAGCTTTTGATTCTCATACACCAGACACATGTTTTAATAAAATATAATTTTGTTTTGGATTATTTTTCAACTTCCCACCTCACCCCGTTTAGGATAATTGTGACTTCTTAGAAATGTTATTGATTTTAGACTAGTCTCCTATTTGTTACATTTGCCCTGTGATTTATTCTGGTCCTCTTGTATTTTCTTCTTGCTTTCTATGAAATTTAAAGAACACCGTGGGGAAGCGGGAAGCTGGCCCACACTGACCAGCACCACCAGAGCTTGGAGAGAAGCAAGGTGTGGGCGAGAGGGCTCACTTCCAATTAGGCACAGAAAGTGTCCCTATTTTTTCCAGAACCATCACCTGCATATCCTGAGGTGGGGCCAGGGGCCAAAACACAGCAAGAGAAACAAAAATCTTCTGTTAAAAGTTAATTGGGAAAAAAGAAATATCCCTTCTCCTTTTCTTTACTCAACTGCACTGTATTCTCGCCTCGTTAAAGGGAAAATAAAACTCCATGCTATAATCAAGCGGTTTTTAGACTTGGCCGGAGCCAAGATGCAAAGAACTTTTAAAGACACAACAGACCTAGAATTTTCTAAGGCTTTTAACAATAAAGTTGAAAATATGTGTAGTGGCTGGGTAGAGGGACTCACGGGCCCCGCGCACCATGCCACACGCAGTTGGTGCTCTCTGAAGAATCAGCTTGCAGTTCATGTTTTTTTTTTTTTTTTTTTCTTGTACTTGTTATTTGTAGCTGGTCTCACTTTTTATTAAGCCCAGAAGGAACACCTTGCCTAAAACATTTCCAGTTACAAAGTTTAAAATGCAGATTCCAATAATGTGCTGTATTTGTACAAAATCTTCCTTCCTAGTGCCCATCAGGGATTGCTTTATTTCTTTCTCTTACCTGATTTTAGAAAATAGTCACTTGGAAAAATGTCTATGTGACTTATTGCCCAAGAGAAAAATTTATCTTTACATTGACAGTGAATTAGAAAACTTAACAAATGGCTATATACGAATTGATGTATTCTGAGGAAAGAGGTTAAGAAGTCAAGCACTTGGTACTCACAGGGCTGTTGGTCTTATACAAAGTATGACGGGATTCTATTTTTTCTGTCAAGCAACTATAGCCTTACTGGTGACACAGAATGGCATCGCTTAGCAAAAAAGTTCATAATGCACAAATGCTGGGTGGTCTCATACTTAGTGAGTGACAAAAAGTCAAGAGAATGAGACAGGAGAATGGCTGGATGGAGAAGTTGAACCAAATCTTTCCAGGTGAGATGGGGGTGAGTGAGTTCAGAAATGGGGCTAAGATTTAGGAAAGTGAACAGGAGAAAGAAGAGATTAGAGGCCAAGACTAGGAGACCTCAGCAACAACGCATAAGAGAACATGCACTAAACTAAAGTCAAAATGGATCAAGGATCTAAATATTAAAACAGAAACACTAAATCTACTGGAAGAGAAACGAGGTAGAAATTTCAAAGACATAGGGGTAGAGGCAAAGAATTCATGAACAAAACACAAACTGCATGGGAAGTACTTCAAAGAATCAACAACTGGGCTCTCATCTTATTAAAAAGTTTTGCACATAAAAAGGAATCACCAATAGAGTGAAAAGAAAACTCACAGAGTGCTAAAAGATTTTAGCCAACTGTCCCTCAGACAAAGGACTTCTGTGTAGAATGTATAAAGAATTGAAAAAGATCAGACCTCCCAAATTCAAAGACCCACTCCAAAAATGGGCATCTGAGATGAATACACACTTCTCAGATGAAGAAATACAAATGGCAAATAAATAGACGAAAAAAATGTTCAACATTATTGGCCATTTGAGAAATGCAAACTAAAACAACACTGAGATTCCATCTCACCCCAGAAAGAATGGCTGTCATCAAGAAATCAACCAATGACCAATGCTTGTGGAGCTGTGGGGAAAAAGGAACATTTCTTACTCTTGGTGAGAGTGCAACCACTGTGGGAATCAGTGCGGAGATTCCCCCAAAACTGGGATTAGAGGTCCTATTTGACCCAGCTATTCCCCTTCTGGGAATCTTCCCAGAAGAATTAAAAACATCACACCACAGTGATATATGTGCACCCATGTTTATAGCAGCACACTTTGTAATAGCTAAAGCTTGGAAACAACCCAAATGCCCATCAACTGAGGAATGGATAAAAAAGATGTGGTATTTTTGTACAATGGAGTACTACTCAGCTATAAAGAAGGATAAACTGGAGACTTTTATAGGTAAATGGATGCAACTAGAGATCTTACTTATAAGTGACATAAATCAAACTTGCATAGGTAAACATCATATTGTCTCCCTAGTATAAAAAAATGAAAAAGTAAATAAGATCCAAAATGTATAATATATATTGTAAAAGGGAAAGGGGAAGAAACTGCTCAAAAAGAAAGAACAACTGGGATGGGGGAAAGGAGAAAAGAAAGAAAGGAAAAGAAATACACACACACACACACACACACACACACACACACACGTTATATAAGATAACTGTACTACTAATCTCTATTAGTTCATTGAAAAGAATGGTTTGTGCTTACATTGTTTGATCAATTTTTCATGCCTATATTTTGTAATCTGAGCAACTGCTTTGAAGATAACAATACACAATATATTAACCATTGTTAATCTCCTATTATCTTGTTTCGAAATTCTGTATCATCGTGTTTATTGTTTTTTTCTTTTTAAAATAAAAAAAGAGAACGTCATATTTCAAAGATTCAGAAGAGTACTGATTGGTACTACTAAAAATGTGCATTTCTAATCAAGTTTGAGGGGAGGCCACTGAAGTAGTTTCCTTTTCTCTGGGATTCCAAGGAGAAACTCTCTTTACTCCCGGGTGGGGCCCCGCCTCTCCGCTACTGCGCTAGTCTTGGCTGGTAAAGTGTGTTTCAGTGGTAACCGCAGACTCCCCTCCAACAGGCGCAGAGTCATCTTGAAGGTGCAGCATCCTGTCACTTCTCACTTGGCATTTGCTCCAAATAGAGGGGGAAAATGCTACAGCAATTGGAAGTTTTGCAATATCAACTAAACCTGTGTTAGAGCTAATCCTTAACTATGTAGTTTTCCTGTCAAAACCTGGTATATCAGGTTTCCCATCCCTCATCATACCCTGACAATAAGGTATAATTTTGAAATGATCAAGACTTAGTCTTGTCTCTAATTTCCTTATAAATAGTTTTGAGCTAGGTGCCATGAGAAATAAAATGTTCCAGCAGTCATGGTCTCTACCCTGAAATTTTAAAAATTATTTTTTTGGACTGCCTCATAGCTTGAGAGTATGACAAGCTCTGAAATACCACCCCCTGAAAGGGAAAACAAAGTAGGTTCTGTCAGATTCTGTTTTGAGGCACAGATTCCTAATTATCTCGTAGGACTCAAAAATCTTTTAGAAGACAAACCTAATTTTGGAAATAAACTTCTTTCCAAGAATGAAAACGTGCCACACGGCTGAGTGCAGTTATTATAACTGAAAAGGAGAATTTACAGGCTGTGCAGGGGGCCAGCAGCCAGGCACGGTCTGCACTTGTGTTTAATACGCATGATCACGAATACCCTCCAACCCGCCTTCTTCCAGCTTTTACTACTGGTGTGGCCTCCAACCTTCATGATCACATGCTGTACTCAGTGGCTCCTTCTCATGAAAATCTAGGCTCTCTAAGCCAACAAAGCCTTCCACGAAATTCACATTGTTTTCAACTAGATTTTTCAAAACTTCTTTGTGTATCGTTTTAGAGCCAAATACATTGTTCCTTGTTGCCTGTGTGTAACACCTAAGTAATGATTCCAGAACTTATCTACTCTTATTTGATCCTATGGGATCCATTTTCACATTCTAAAAACTTATTGGTAGGAAAGCACCTAAGCTGATTTAAGAGCAAAGACAAATTGATTTATTTTCTTCCTATATTGCTTAAATCTCCTATTTCAGCTAATTATCTCCCCATTTGTCCTGAAGCTTAAACCAGGAAGTTAAACCCACTCAGGAGCTCTTTACTCTCGTCTTCCACCCTCTCCACTCCCACAGGGCTCATCTCACACTCACCTAACTTCTTACCTGATTAACGCTGAGGGCAGCTCATATTTTCAACATAGTCTTTGCACTGCCTCAAGTAAAACTTATCTTCCCTAAACACAAGATTGTTCTCTACAGCTTCCTTTTAAAATCTTTTATCAAAGAAAAATATCTAAATTTCTTGATGCAAATTTTGTGCCCCTTCAAAATCTGTCACTAAGGCTTTACATTTTATTAAATCTCCACCCAACATTATCACACGCAGTATGCTCTAGACTCACAGAACTAATTAGCCCTATTTTGACTTTACCGTCTTATGTCAGTGCTTTCTGGCTGTCCTGATTGTTATTTGAAATTCCTTTCCACCATATCCACAAAGTAAAATATCAATCTTTTAAGACTATTCAAATGCTACCACATCAATAACTCGTTCGTGATTTTGCTGTTTCAATTGTATTACACTCTCTATGCGACTGTCTCGCTTTCCTGACACATACAAAATCCTAGCTTATAGCATAATATACTGGAAGAAGGTCTGGAATTATCATCGCAAGTTCAGGTTCAAGTCTTGAGTTTTTCCATATCTCTGATTGCACAGGGTATTTAAATCCCTCTCAATCATTAAGGGTTAAGGTGTGCTGTTCTTATCAAGTTATAAGGTGCTACAAATGTGATTCATTAGTGTTTGAAGAAGCAGAGGATAGTTGTGATGCTAAAGCTATACCTGAAGCATCAGTGGGGCAGAACCACTGGAATCATAAGATTAGATGGAATTGGCAAGGAGCACATTTGTGCACAATAAACCCAATTGGCAGAGAGCATTCCACGAAAACTTTAAATTGACAATGTGTGTTTGTATGTTCACAGATGCCTAGTTGTCACCATCACGTGAGTAGAAGTGAATGGCTTTAGAAGATGTGGGTTTAAATGCCAAACTGGCTCCCACTAACCATATGGCATGGAGTAACTCATCTTACCTCTAGGGGGCTTGGTTCCTCCCCTGTAAAAGTAATTCACTGGTAAGGATTTGTAAACACCTGCTATGAAAAGCATTGGTTCTGTGAAATATCACTGCTTTTAGATGACAACAGAGTAGGAAATTTAAGAGAAAAGGAGAATATTGTTGATTCCTATAGGAGATGAAGAAGAATTCAGCCTCCTTGGTATCTTCAAGAAGTTTTTCAGTCATAAAACTGAGGCTTTTCCTTACAGGTAACATTTCAGGCAGCGTTTGTTCATCATGGAAGCCGGGCTCAGGGTTTACTGTTGGTAAGGAGTGTGCACTCCTTCCTTCCTTCCTTCCATCTATCCATCCATCCATTTGTCCTTCTTTGTTCCTTCCTTTCTCTCTTTTCCTCCCTGCCTTCCTTCTCTATTCTCTTCTACCCTCTCTCCTATGTTCTCACTCAAAATATTGTTCCCTGGAATTTAAAATATGTCTCATAAAAATACTATGCAAGATGTCAAATAAGGTACTTATTTCCCAAGACAATGATTGGCCGGACTAGGAATTGTGAAACTCTGTCACAGCTCATTGGAAAAGAGGGCTATAGTCAATAAAATTTGCCAGGGAAATGCCATGGGGCCAGCGACAGCAGGCAAGCAATGTGTTTTCTATCCTTGATGCATGTAGGTGACATGTGGCTCTTCAGTTTGTGCAAATGTTCCCAGAATGTTCAGGGGCAGCAGCACACTCTGTTAAATATATAGATACAAGCTTTAATGTCTCATCTCAAGCCCAAGAATACTTGCTTAATTTGAAATCATTAGAGTTTTGAATACATATATATATGTGTGTGTGTGTGTATTGCATTTCTGTTGTAGTTGTTGGTTATATTAATGATTCTGATACTAAAATCACAAAGAAAAAAACAAAATCACTCAAATATTAAACCCAAGTGGGTTGTCATTACCTATAATAAGATGATCTCTGTTTTTCAGAATACACAGCCTCATTTTCTATATTTCTTTAGCTCCTCAGTCTGAAAAACCAAGTGGATAATGCTTTTGAAGCACAGTAGCAACATACTAAATAAAATGACCCATCACTAAACACCGGGGTAACATTTGTTTTTAGAAGCTTATATGCATTTTTTAGAAATGCATTTTCATGACTAGGGGCCACTTCCCTTTGACCTCTAGGGCAATTTGCAATGAATCTCAATCTTTCAACTCTGGCTGGGTAAAAGCTTCTATCTTTCCTGCACTTTTCTTCCTAGAGCTGAACCATGAACTGAAGCTAATGAATAAATAGGGCTTCCTTTTGCCAGCCTATTCCACGGGAGCCAGTTAGAATTTATCAATTCTATATGGTCAAGAGCAGATTTCTGATATCTCAGTAACTCATGCAAAAACCCTCTCTTTTGTGGGGGGAGGCAGTTTTTTAAATTTCCAGAGCAGTCACCTTATCCTCTTCCCTGTTCGCCCTCAGCTGGACTGTGGTTGTTTGACAGTGACAGTGTGTGTGGATATTTTAGTTAGTGCTAGGTGATTCGCAATCTTATTTCATTCTTTCAGGACCTCAAGGGATCTTTTACTGTGTTGCTCAAATCACCCCTCAGTTTGTCTACATTTGTTAAACCAAGGTCCTGGGATTACAGCAGAGCCCAGCAATGCGTGCTGCCCTAATGCTGATCATTATCTGCCTTGTCCAGATGGTCTTGACTCTCGCTGACAGATATTTAGTCTAAATTGTTCATCTCCAGTGCTTCTTGTGGACTGCCCAATATGTTTACTGTGGTCCATTTTCAGGAGAGTGACATTAAGCAGATCTGATGCTAACATTCTGGCAGTAGCCCTGATGAGAAAAGTGGCAGATCTGGGGAGGAATGTGGAAGACGCGGTGAATGAGTAAGTTACACCCGAAAGCACCAGCATTTGGAGGGCAGCCGGCTATTTCAGTAATCTGTCAGAGACAGGTAGGAATTCTAGTTTAGTGCTCAGTTCCTGCTGGCCTGGAGAAGATTAGCAGTGCAGCAACTAACACCTCCAACTACTCACCTTGAAGTCACGGAAACAGCAAGCAACCAACAAAAAAACACCAGCCTCACACCTACCTTAAGGTCAGTCTCATAGACGTCACTCGTGCTGAGATCGGTGTGCTTTCTGGAGACATGTATCACAGGAGACTTACAACTCACTCGCATGCTGCTTAAAAGTTGTATTCTCCTTTTAAAGTTTTGTGCTAATGGCCACTTGATCTCACAGCTCTCTTAGCTTCACATTTCTCCAAGTTCAGCCATCAACTCAGTTAACGCCAGTTTTATTGTTTGGCTCTGGGAACCATAAGTGCTAAAGCCAAAAGTAATTTTCCTCGTTTTCCTTTTGTTTTTCTCTTTGAAATAATAGGCAGGGAACACATGGGGGTCCAGAATTGACTAATTAAGAATGCACGGTCATGTTTTGAGTGGTGATGGCAAATCTCTTTAAGAGAAAGAACGAGTGCCGTGTATGTGCAAGGTACTTGGCTTTGTGATATCAGAGATTCAAGAAACTACCACTTCCTGCCATCAAACAATTTTCATTATCACTACTAGGCCCGATAATCAGATAAATTTTATTCTTTTGAAAATCTACCATGGTTGCAGTTTCTAGAAATCTATTCATTACTTGAGGGTCAACTTAGAACCATTAATTATCAAGATGTACAATTTAAATAAAAGTAGCTGCCTTTAAAAAGATGGGCTAGAGAGTGCGAGAAGAGAAATGAGCAGATTTCTTTAATAACCTTGTGCAAGGTAGTGGGTTAGAAGCACATGATACATGCATTAGGCTAGGGGAAAGTACAACAGCAGAGGGATACTGTTATTACGGTCTTTTGAATACTACAACCTATAACCTGTAAATTTCTGGATCTCTAGAGCTTTAAATATACATATTTATTTTTCTTTGGAAACAAAATAACTGCAAAAATATTTCAGCCTCTTTCAATGTATGCAATGACACTGTTTTATATTTACTCCTTTTTTATGACTTAAATGTTTTACAGCAATGAAAATGGACCTTCCATGATGGGAAATGAATTATAATTTGAGAGGAAGCAAATTAATTTTCTTCTAAGGTTTTTAAAGTTCTATTCAGGCTCACCCTTTGATTGCAGTGGCATTGGGAAAGAAAGAAAGTTCCGTATGTGCTCTTCAATGATCCTGAAATGATCCTTTCTCTGGACTTCAAAGTGGAGAAATTGTTCCATCCTACTTCTCCACTTCAAACCACACTGTCTGGTAGCCAGACTTTGAACTCTAGGTGAGAATAGAATTAGCCTTCAGGCACTTTGGGAAGATTTATAAAATAAGCAACGAACATTTTTCTGCTCTCTAAAGACTTTTTATTGCCATTCCAGATAATATCCCTGGTGGGCTATAATAAGCATACTTAAAAAAAATCCTCTTGGATCTCTACTGCCCCACTTTCTGGTTTGAACAGCTACCTGGGAAACTGTTATCTCTAAAACTGGTTCTGGTAATATGTGAAGCACACAAATATGGGAAGGTTCCCTTAGACTTTTCCAAAGGTAGGATTAGAATTGAAAAATAGAAGAACAAAGAGACATTTTAGAACTTTTTGATCAATTTTGTCTCTGTAACTGATAATCAATTTATGGATTTTTATAAAATAGTGATAAAAAGCTCACCAAGAAGGAGTGTTTGAAAGATACACTTGTTATTAAAAGGAACTTATTATTAAGCCTTTTTCAGAATTCTAGATTCTTGGAGTTACCGTTTGAGTATCCATGAAAACAATAAGTTCAATGAATTCAAAGATAAACTTTTGGACATCTTCACCAAATCTCCTCCTTTCTTGGCCACTATTCCTGTTGAGTGACATCCACATTTCAACCTCTAAATGAGAAACATGCAGAATGCCTTCCTAATCCTTCTTACCCCACAAACCTAGTGGATCACCAAGTTGATGTACTGTACTATCTGGGTGTGTCTGTTCTGTCTCCTTTTCTGAAAACCTTTATAAACCCTTTCATTTAAGCTTTTATTCCTTGACTAGCTACTGCAGTAGGTTTCTAGTTTGAATAGCTGTTGAATATTTACCAGCACATTGTAGCATCTCATAACCCATCACTACTTCTCTCAGAATAGCCTCTTAGTTAAAATCTCTCATTTTATGATCCCCTCTTAAAACTGACAAGACTGTGACCTTTTCAAGACATGGATTTGATATGTTCCTGCTTTTTTTTCCATTGTCCATACCTAAAATTAAAATTCCTTACTGTCGCATGTAAGATTATTTTTGAAGTGGTAACATATCCATATTAATTTCTTATCACCATTAAATTGTGATAGGAAATTACACCTATCAATATTGTGTATAGAGTCTACATGCTTATTTCTCATTTCCATGTTTTGTGCGTGCTGCTTCTGGAGCTTAGATTGTCTTTTTTCTTTCTGGTAAACTCTAGTCCTCAAAGTATAGCAAATAGCTCAGTGCACAATGCAGATGTGCCCCATATTTTATCTTGGGAATGGATACTTCACACTACTACTTTTTCTGGATTCTCTCCATTTCACTATTGCAGAAAAAATTAAACGTACTTTCATTTCATGTCTTTCCTTATTAGCACAGCGCAGCTAGCACTTCATGATCAATCTACTTATTTGTAGTCTGTTTCTTTTGAAGACAAACCCTGAGCTATCCATATTTGTTAAATTTTTTTTAATTTTTAAATTTTTTGTTATTTTTCATTCTGTTAAACTTTTTAGATTGAGCACTCTGCAGAATACCATGTAATTAACTGCAAATTGTCACAGTGACCGTTATTATATACTTCTATTAGTGAGGATAGGCAAGTGTATATTGCAGTAATAAATACAACACTAAATTTGATGGCTTTATATAATAAACGTATATTTCCCACTCCTGCATAAGTCAGTGCCTGTTGGGGTAGTTTTCAGGCCCCTGTCTCTTCTCCATGCAGATTTCTGGTATTTAGCCTGCTTCCACATTTTCAGGAAATTCTCTCTGAGGTTTCCAAAGTGCTCACTCAAGGGCGAAGAGAAGTGAAGGAAGTGTAGCATCATTAGAGTCCAACATACAATTTCCTCTCAAGTTAATTGGCCAGAGCTAGTCTTGATTCTAATATAACTCTGAGGAGGCCCTGGAGATACAGGTTTGTATATCACTATGGGGACAGCATTAACAGTCTCTGCCACAAACCATTAACTAACTTAGGGTAAGGAAAAATGTGATGGTGTGGCAGAGTTGAAGAAAATTTTATGACAAAAATGAGGCTTATACTGAGCCTGAAATAAGAATAAAATTTTGACAGTGAAAGAGAAGCAAGTTTAGTCATTTCTTGACCTAAAATATAATTATACTATATTTTTCCACATTATTTTCTAGTTTCTATATATTTTAAGCTTGTAATTTCAGTTATGCTCTTTATTATTTTTTAAAAAAATTGGAATATAAAGAAAATTCATTTATTTAGTTTAGGTTAGAATTCTCCCTAAAAACTCAACAGGGCTTTATGGTTACTAATCAAAAACTGTTAGAAGAGTTTAGATGATATCAATACTTGGAAGTTCAGGAAAAGTGTGATTTTGAGGAAGACCAGTTAGGCTAGTCAGGAAAGGTATTAGAGCTTCTGCATGGATAGGACAAAGGTGCATTTTACCAGGTGTAATCTTGTACTGCAGAGAAAGCATGGCTGTCTCCGTGTGGAGTCTGCACCCCTCATTTCCATTGATAAAACTAATTAAAATTTGGCTAGCCAAATTAGACTGTTTTCAAAATGGTCTCAAATCATATTGCCTTATGCTTCTACTATGCTTTCAAATTTGCAAAGCAATTTCTTATTCTTCATTTACTTTGATTCTTTCACTAACCTTATTAAATTCCATCTTGCAGATGAAATAATTGAGGTGAATTGGCTTTCCTGCAGTAATAAAACAGATCATTAATATTTTCTAGAAAAATGGCTGAAATCAGTATTTTGAGATCCAAGTGCAGTGTTCTTTTTTTAAAAATATCATATATCTACTGCTTTCACTGTCTTTTTGATGTTGATGAAATCAAACTGTGTCCTGGTTTAAATTATTATTGAAGATTCAGAAGAAAGCTTGACTTCTTCATGATCAAATATTACACTCAAATAAATGTATCTTTGAATGCTGGCCACATAAATATACGCAACAAAATAGCTAACTGATAGAAGAAAAGTAACTGGGAGAGGAAAAAATAACAGATTAAGATTCAAGTCAAGACTTTATTTCCTTTTATCCTAGAGTTCCTGAAAAAAATCTATAGAACAGAGATTGTACCTGAATTGGAAATCTCATAACCCAGTCTGCCTGCTTATATACTCATATGGTGTCATTCATTTAACTCCGTGCTGAACATATATAACATGTTAAGAACATAGGAGACACTGCCTATCCTTTGGACAAAAAGACAGTTTGTCCTCTCATGGAGAAGTTACCAGAAAGTGAAATAATTTTCAAAAAGGGGGGAAAAGCAGGGGTGGGGGGAAAGCAGTGGGGCAGATCACAGAATCACGAGGGTTACGGAAGCCTTCCTGGGATAGATGGCCTGAGAGGCGGACAGGCGTCGGTTCCATGAAGAAGGTATCAAATCGGTTCTACCTACCAGTCAGAAATATTTTAACTGTTACATTGTTCAGTTCTGATAAGTGTGTAATGTGTATTTGTCACCTAGATATAAAGTTATTAGGAAAAAGTGAGCAGAATTTTTTAGTAAAGCAAAGAATTTTAGAGAAATGGTTCTCAAATTCTAGCGTGCTTCAGCATCACCTGGAAACCTTGTTAAGACAGATTTCTCCCCCGACCCCTGAGTTTCTCTGATTCCGTAGACCTGGGCTGAGTCTAACAGGTTCTCTGGTGATGCTGATGCTGCAGGTCTTGTACCGTATCCTGAGCAGCACAGTTTTTGAGCAAAGGGTTTGGATTTATGTGGTAGTGACTCCTACCTCTACCTTTACCATTTGCCCTTATCATAAAATACAAAGGTAATTAGTATTTATTACAAAGGTGTTTCACACCGAGTACTGAGTAAACAAGTAAATGAGTCTAATTATCCTCCATTGGTTATAGCAATTACATGGATTTAATATTATTTCACATTCACAATGAATGCATAAGCTAGAGAGATGAGTTATCTGAAAAACCGTAACTGGAAGAATTTACTAGGTTTGCTGGCTTTGTATCCTGACTATATTTTTAGGGCAGCTGATTGAAAATAATTCCATTTAAAAATAGAGAAGAGCTCACTTGGATATTTATAACCTGACATGTTAAAACTAGCACAACATTTGAACGGGAGAATTATAACTCTTAAAGTCTACACGAGTATTTTCTAAAAACTCAATGAAATAATTCACAGGAAATTTAACTTAAGGAATCTGGTTTTTCTGGACAAGAACTCTTTACGGTATAGTAATCTTCCTGGAAGAGTTAAAATGCTAAATTATCTAAACATCTGAAAAAATACTTAAAGTTGATTAGAGGGAAGCTGTGCTTTCCTGCCCCAAACCTTCAGACTCTCCTTCTCCTAGGTGTTTACTGGCAAAAACTGAAAGCAGAAAGAGGAGGGAAAGAGAAAGTCTTGGCCTTTACCCAGATGCTGTCTGCTACATTTAGCACCTTCTCCCTGGCTTTGCTTGTGTGAAAGGCCTAATCCGGCTGGGGGGAGACCAAAAGAAAGAGGCACTATCCTCCTTCATCCCGAGCAGGGGTTTTTATTCTGGAGTCTTGCTGGTGGTACAGGGGAGGACATTTTTGTGGTTGTAAATTCTGATCTACTTCAGTAAAGCTTTATGGAATGGAATGAGGACAATTTGGGGAATTGTTTTAAAGATGGGAAGGTGTGTCTCAGAAGGGTATTGAGATGGTAGAAAACCCTGAGAAAATGATCAGCCGGATAAGGAGGAAAGAAAATGTTTTTACATCCTTTCGTGCTGGCCAGAGCATTTGCTAAGCAGTGTTTCATTTCACCAGAAATACTGAGACAGACGCTAGAACCCTGACTCACACAGGACCTGATTCCTAACAGAACAGATAAACTGGAGAGATTTTAGGGCACTGGACTCCAAACCGTTGTGTGGGACCTGTTGTCTTCAATGATTACGCTTAGGTATTGTTCTTTTGGGATGATCTTTTAGGATGTTTCTTGATCTTCCTGCAAAATCTCACTTTAATTCCTGTCTTGTACAAGACTACTAAGGATGGCCAGCTTTTAGGGCAAAATGATGCACAAAATTATAAAACAGCAAGGTAAGCATATCCTAATTAGCTGCTTCCTTACCCTTTCCTGTCTGTGACCCTGTTTGGATGCAAATGCCTTTTCCCCACTCTGTATTCTGTGTTACCCTGCATCTATATGCAATTGTGCCTTATGGAACAAAGCTCTGACATACTGCCGAGGGAGCCTCTCCCTCAAACAATTAACCTTCTTACTCAGGAGAGATCTTATTACTCCTGACCAGTTTCCATATCACTAGTTTTTAAAAAACATTTCTAAAAGGATGTCACTATTATATACAGTGTGGAGCTCTGTGCATAAGCGTGTAAATCATTTTTGTAAATAGCTCTTTACTAAAGACGAAAGCAATTTGCGCTGGGTGGGAGGTAAAGAACGAAGGTTCATCATTTAATGGTGAGGTACACATACTTCTCAATTATCTGTGCTAATGGGGACAATGACAACAAGGATAATGGAGACCATAAGAAATCTATGATGGAATTTAAATCAGTCTTTTTTGCTTCTTGTTAGTAGTAAAGGTAAACATTTTGCTAGAGCGGAATTTTAGATTGCAGATTTCAATTATGAAGTCATTCCCATTCCCATTTTTTCCCTCAATGACTAAGTTTAATGCTTAAAATATATAAGGAGTTTGTTGCATTTTGAACATAAAGGCACTTTAATCAAACTGTCTATGAATATAGAATACACAAAGGCCTGACTTTCCTTCCACTGAACTGAATAAATGTTGGCATTTTGTGAACAAAGCAAATCAAACACTTTTACTGAAATCACCAGGGCATTTACTAAGGAAATTTCTCTTTCTTGTCACCCACAAGTGAAGTGGATTGAGTTTGTTAAGGCTTCTCTCAAACTCTTGTGAGGAACCAGAGCAAGGCAGCAGCAAGGTGGGAAGGTACTTAACTGTGGATGGCACTTTTCCTATTCACATCAAGAATTCTCAATAGAAGAATCAAAATCCAAATAAAATTACTTTATGCTGCTTATTTTTGCTTTTTATATATAAAAGTATGACTTTATTTGTATGACTTTGCATTACTACAACAAAGCACTTGAGGCAGGCTACTTTTATAAAGAGATTTATTTAGCTCACACTTTTTGGAGGCCAGAAGTACAAACAACATGGAACAGGTTCTCGTGAGGGTCCCTGTTGGCTACAGCACATCTTGATGGGAACATGTGTGGGAATCTCTGTGTCTTTGTCCCTTTTATAAAATCTCTAAGTCCAGTCATGAGGGCTTCACCTAATGACCTTGCCTAATCCTACTCATTTCTTGTAGGCCCCACCTTTAAACACTACGGTAAAATTAAGTTTCTAGCTTCTCAATATCATTAACAAATGACTTTGGGGTTTGAACTTCTGCATAAGTTTGGGGAAAGAAAAAATACTTAAACCATAGCATAACTGTTTTAAAATATTATCTAGGAAAATATTACAGAAATTAACAGTATAAAATAATACCAACAGAATAAAAACCAAGACATAAGTGAGCTCCTTTTCTTGGTATCACACTGCTTGCTCTTCCATTCATATTTAAACTTTAACTAAATGCAGCTATTTCAAAGTCAGAAGCAGTTTTAGCCCTGAGTTCAGAGGTTCAAAGGGTTTCATTCATGCAACTTGGCCAGAAGGTAGCCTTAAACAATTTTAAAATTTAGAAACCTTGATACTGCTCTTGGAAAATCCCTTGTGTTCAAAGACTCTTGTTAGCTCCAGTCTCTTCCCTCTGGCAGTAGGTCTGTAATTAGGAGCTTCCCCCATACCTGAGCTACCATCTTTTTTGGAAAATTGTCTTCTGCTAGTTCGAGGAAGATGTCTCATTTGCTGAATCTTTTTTCCCAGCCACATTACTAAATCGTCTCCCTCCATGGCAGAACAGAGAGATGAAGAAAAGAAAATCAATACAGCCTCCTATCCCTTTGAGCAGACCACCCCTTTCAAATGTTTTGAACATTTTTAGTAAGATTGCTTCAGTAAAAGAGATACCATATTAGCTTTGTTTTCTTCTTTGCTGTTTTTCTTTTGAATTTCTCTCACTTTTTTAAATGAAGGACTTAACAATCAGTTTTCTTTCCTGAAATTAATACTCTAAAACATATTTAATAGTCATCCAGAGTTGTAACTCGTTGTTCAAAGAATTTTTCTTAGGCGTTATTCTATAAAAATTTCTTGCATATCTAGTGGAGCTAGTTTAGCTTACATAGACTCTACCAGACAGAGACAAGCTGTCTAATATGGTAGCTACCAAGCACATGTGAGTTGATATGTGCTATAAATGTAAATATACAGCAGATTTCAAAAATTTATAACAAAAAAATCTTATTAGTGATTTTTATTTTGATTATATGGTGAAATAGTATCCAGTATATTAGATTAAATAAAATATTTTGTTAAAATGAATTTCACATATCCTTTTAATTTTCAAGAATATGTCCACCCAAAAAGTAAAATTACATGTACAACTTGGACTTGTGGCTTGCGTTATACTTCTTCTGCACATCATGGACATAGCAGCCCAGCACTATGAGGGCAATATTCAGAATGTTTTGGAAAGAGTTGTTGAGTGGTTTGTTCTTCTCTGGATAAAGCAGGAAAAGTATCTGGAGGATGTTCACTTAGGGTTAACTCCAAGGACAAGGAAGAATTATTTAAGTGTTAGAGTATAACAGTGTGACTGTTAAGCTTAATTGTCAACGTGATTGGCTTGTAAAGTGCCTATGGGGTTTAAAAAGCACTTTCTAGGTGTGTTATGGGTCATGGAGGCAAGATCTTGGGTATTATATCTGCTCTCTTGCCCCTTCCTCTTTGGTATTGTTCTACTGCTTTATTTCCTGATCACCAATGAACCAAGTAGCTTTGTTCTGCCATGATATTCCTACCTTGGGACCATCTAACCATAGACTAAATCCTCTAAAACCATAAGCCAAATTAAATCTCTCTGCTTTTAAATTGTGAGTGTTGTGTATTGTGTCTCAGCACAGGTAAAACTGACTAACACAAGTGGTGTGTTTCAAAAAGAGAAACAATCTATAGAAAGACAAAGTTTAAGGTGGCTATAGTTTACATGCTCTGGAGATAAGAAGTTGCTAGTTTAGATTATTCAAATGAGGATAATTCTAGAGGAAACTATTTTTTTTTTTTTTTTTTTGTGGGTACTGGGGGGTCGACCTCAGGGCCTTGCGCGCCAACAGGCACCCATGCCGCTGAGCGATATCACCGGCCCCTTTTTCGTATGTGGGATCCGGGAGTCGAACTCAGGCCCTCGCGCTTGCAAGGCAGGCGCTTATGCCGCTGAGCCATCTCACCGGCCCAAGAGGAAACTATTAATCTAAAATGTGTTTCTTTTCCGTAGTAAATTTGGATCACAGAGATTTTTTCTGTAGTATGGTAATGATATCAAAGAGGAAGCAGAAACTCTTCCTGCCCACCCCTAATAATTGTTCAGGGAGAAAAAAAAATCTAAAAATAAGGGAGAATCAGGTTTATAGAGCCCCCACTTTTAGTGGAGGGAAGGCTTAAAATATGTCAAAAATTATGTGAGAAGCTGAGACTTTTGGGTGTGTAGAGACACCAATGGCATGGCTCCTCCTGTTGCCCAGAACTGTCTAGCATCTCAGAAAGACAAAACAATGATGTTCTGGAGGAGGACAGGTCTATGTTCTGGAGATGCATCTGTCTAAGATGGTAAAGAGCTAGGGGCTTAATAAGACCTGGGGTAGGGCTGAAGATTCCACAGAACATGAGCAATCTTTACAGGAATAAGTGACCAGGACCATGGACTCTCAAAGGCTGTGGGTATGTGTGTGATGTTCTGTGTGTCTAAGTGGGACCAGCCACTTCCCTAGTCACAAATCCTATAAACAGACTGTGGGACTCCAACAGGGACAAATGAAGATCTAGTTAAGACCCTTGCTACCCCCAATATACCTTGTCATCTTTGACAGGAACAAGGGAAAGAGAGGGAGAGGGATAAAAAATAAGCCTAATATTTATCCTTAAAGGATTGCTTTGTGATACCATAAACTGACACGTTAAAGGTGTGCTCACAGACCCTACTATCTAGCTGCATATGAGAATATGCAAACATACTACAAGATAGAAATGCTGCATATATATGTGTACACTATGCATATGGTTACCTATTTGAAAATGTGTGTACTATTTGAGGAAAGAAGCTAACTAAAACATATGGAAGAGAAAAATATTTATTTGGGGTAAAATTCTAAAAGGAAACTTAAGTACCATGTTTGAAGCATGAGTTGAATTATCAATTGTCCTATTAAATGGATTTACATGTTCTCAAAATTTGTGTTAATTTGGACCAAATTTTTTCTAAGATATAACTTTACACAATGTATGGTGGGGTGGGGGAGAAAAAAGGTAAGGTTGTTTCTCTGTCTCCTAAATTTATGTATATGTTTAGTTTCTGCTGCTCCAAAATTTGGGATAACAAAGGAAAGCGTTGTCAGGAAGCAGAGGCTCCAAAATGTCATGGGGAGTGGACTGGAACATGCTCAGCAACTTCTCACTTCACACTGGTTTTAATGGTCCCTCCTTGGTTGTTGGGAGCTGTGTGTGGTGGCGGATGTGCTGTTGTCATTTGGAGCACCTCTACGTGAGGGCTGCCCTCCTCCTGTGGACCTGCCTCTTCCTTTGATTCATGAGTATCTCTCAGTATTCTCCCATTAATTCCTTTTTTACTCCACTTAATCCAAACCGACTTTCAGTTAGTTGTAACCAAAAATGCCCTGACTTATTTTCCTGATGCCTGGGACAGTTAATAACCCAAATGAATAGATTTTCAAGTATCTTGGAAACATAAGTATAACATAAGTAATGCAATTGGAAAGTATGTGGTGGTTGATAATGCTAAGGGTGGTGCAACTATAAAGAAAGTGATATTCATGCATTATCCTTGAACTTCAACCAGAATACTTATTAGCAACTTAGACTTACATTACTAAATAAATGTGGACACAATATAAAACCTTAGTTTTATTATCTGAATATTGCATATTTTCCAATGTGTGTGCATTATGCTACTGTGATAATACAGGCCACATTTTCCCATCATTAATTCTACCATCAAGTCACTGGCACTTCATTTTCAGCAAGCGTAATTTTATACATATTAATTTCTGGATACTTAGACGATTCATATCAGCATGAATTAGTGTTAGGGATTAGCCCTTTTTAGAAAGATCAGCCTATCCTTCTTGTCAAGTAGATATTTTGACATACAATTTAGTCTCCCAAATTATTGTCACTAACAAAACTCCAGATTTCATAATCCTGCTTTTCAAAGTGCCAGTATAATGCTAATGCAAATATTTGAAAATAGCTTTGGGAAATTAAATAGCCATAGCAAGCTCTAACATTCACGATGTCTTAACATTTTCAGGATGTTAGTGAATAAACCAAATACACAGTAAATTGTTATTTAAGTAATATAGCATGAAGAGATGTGGATTTTTGGCAGACTTGGTCTGGGGAACTGCATGTTTTCATGTTAATAAAACATCTTAGTGTTCACAGCTAGTGTTTCATTAAAACTGTTTCCTCAAATATTTAGAAATAGCAGAAAATTCATTTTTACAATGAATTAATTTAAGAACATGGATTTTTACTCCTTCTTATATCCATGTTTTTGAAAGATAAAGGCACTTCCTGAGACTGCTGGCTATGCTCCTGCCAAGGTATTAATATATACAATTAAATTAACACCTATAATTTAAGGCTTGCCAGATAACAACCAAAGATAGATGAGATTTTTAAGAAATTGGGCAAGCAGACGTTTATGGTCCTCAATTATCTTTAAAAGTTTTGAGATAAATCTCAATTGACTAAAAGGGAAAATGAACAGCGGAGTTCTGACCATCATCCCATAGAATCTCCATAGCATGGACTCTGAATGTGAGCAGGGCACAGTGTGCGAGAAGTAAAGAATTTAGGGATGCTTTACATTTGCATGAAGAGATGGAGTCAGACTACCTTCTACCCCAACTAAACAGGATTTAGAAAGGGTAATTGTGATTTTAAAACTGCTGTCTAAAATAATAAATAGCCAATTCATTGAAGACCCACTTCAATGTAATTATTTACTACACCTGTATAATAATCAGTGGTGGATGGATTCCTACTGGTGTCTATACCTCAGCACATCATGGGAATAGCATGTAAACATATTTGCCCACTTAGATTTTAAACTGACAAAGATATATTACTATCAGAATAATAGAAACATTTTGTTACAATTAAAGGTCTGCAGTGGTGATAAGGCCAATAAACTTAGAATGCTGTGCCATTCGTGTCCTAAAACTCTGAAGATAGTGTGTGGGAAATGTTTTAATAAAATTAAAAAAAACTATCTTTGTTGTTGGGACTTCTTTTAATATGTTTTTATTAGTGTTTATTGGTTTTACAAAATATTGGATTTCAAAGTGTATGTTTAGATCATATCCTTTACTTTTTAAATATTTATTTATTTATTTATTTTTTGTGGGTACTGGGGGTCGAACCCAAGACCTCACGCACCAGCAGGCACCCGTGCCACTGAGCGATATCACCGGCCCCTTTTTCGTATGTGGGTTCCGGGAGTCGAACTCGGGCCCTCGCGCTTGCAAGGCAGGCGCTTACGCCGCTGAGCCATCTCACCGGCCCAAACCATTCTTTTTAATGAACTAATAGAAATTAGTAGTATAATTATCTTAGCTATCTTGTGTATATACATATATATATATATATATTTTTTTTTTTTTTTTGCCTTCCTTTTCACCTTTCCCCAATCCCAGTTATTCTTTCCTTTTGAGCTGTTTCTTCCCCTTTCACAATATCTGTTGTAAATTTTGGATCTTATTTACTCTTTCAGTTTCCTACACGAGGGAGATAATATGATGTTCACACAAGTGAGTCTGATTTATTTCAGTTGTGAGCATGGTCTCAAGTTGCATCCATTTATCTATAAAAGCCTCTAGTTTATCATTCTTTATAGCTGAGTAGTACTCCATTATAAAAAAACCTGCCACATCTTTTTTATCCATTCTGTTGTTGATGGGCATTTGGGTTGTTGCCAAGATTTAGCTATTACAAATTGTGCTGCTATAAACATGGGTACACATACATCATATCCTTTACTCTTATTATTCTCCCTTCACCTCTCCCCCTTCTTCCCTCTCCTCTTGTCTAATAATAGTCTCGCTTCTACATTCATGTCATCTTTATAAGATTTCACATATTTAGGGGGAACATGCAATAATTATCTTTTTTTACTCTGTCTGATTTCACTTAACATGATGATCTCCAGTTCTGTTCATTCCTGAAATGACATGTTTGTTTTTTATAGCTGAATAATACCCCATTATGTACATATACCATGTTTTCTTTATCCATCCATTTGTTGATGGGCACCTAGGCTGGTTCCACATGTTGGCTATTGTGAATTGTGCTACAATAAGCATACGTATGCAGGTACTGAATGCTTACTTGAATTTTTCTGGGTACGATAGGTACTCATATTTGATGTTCTGGCACTGACTCAGCAAACGCAAGTATAGTGCCTGGTATGTGTACAGTGTATAAGATAGTTGGGGATGATATAAAAATGAATAAGATATGGTACCTGCTCTCAAAGAGTTTAAAATATAATAGGGACCATAAATAAACAAAAAATCAATAGTATCCTACAGCTACCTTGTTTATTGTCATATCCCCAGGATATGATGTTTTGGATTCATGAAATACTTGTGCAATAAATTGGTGCTATGAAGGATGTATGTCTAAAATATTGTAGGCAGACTCTACAAGGGAAACTTGGGTAGTGGTTTAAAGAGCTGATTGTGAAGGATGAGTGGAAGTTTAAGGAAAAACATGTTTCAGAAACATAGAGTAGAACTGCAATATTCTGAAATTATTTTAAGAAGTTTGCACACATGGAGAAAGAATGGATATTGATTTATAAAGCTGGAATTATACTATGTGAGTGGAAACAATTCTAGATAATGCTGGTGAAATATGGTAACTCTCTATCCCACTGGAAGAAATTTAGGTGTTATTCTGTGCAATGTGGCGAGCCATAGTGGACTCTAAATTGTGAGTCATGATAGATCAGTGATCGGAAACATTATAGATACGAGTTAGAGGTAGAAGATAGGTCAGGAAGAAGGAAGAGAATTTTTCAGCAGATTAGAAGAAATATAAAAAAAAGACATGATAAATTAAGGGAGGGAATGGACACTGTTGAGTGACATGACTTGGTGGCTAATTATAAATAGTGTTCAGGAGAGGGGAACTGACTATACCTTGCAGTTTTTCTGGGGTAAATTTCCATCTCTGCTACTCTTTGAAAGAATTTCTTATATAGCAGAGGCCCCTTCATGCATCCTTGAGCACAGCTACATAAAATAAATTGGATTAAATGGAACCTATTTTACAATTCAACCTCATATTTGTTGGTGTTAAAAAATGAATTTGACAGGGCACTTTCAACTAAGGACTGATGAGTCATAAATCATCAAGCAATAACCTCAGGACCTTGTGAATTTCTCACCATTCTTTAGCACCTGTCAGAATCCAGGCTAACATCAAAAGCTTTTTAGGGTTAAAGAAGGTAGCAACTCCCCTGACCCCCATACAGATGTGATAAACATTACATAAATGCAATGGTAGCTTACAGAGCACTTTATCAGAATCTTCAAGAGCAGCAATCACTCTTTTTTTCTTTCTTGCTCCTAAGATTCAGCACATAATAGAAGTGCAACAAATGTGTGCATATTGATTGTACCTTTGATAAGCAGAAGCTTTTAAATGATTTTCCTTTAGCCAATCTACTGGATTAACTGAGCGTCTTCTGAGCATCTGCTATTGCCCAAAAGAGTGCCATGGTTAGAATGCTGCTCTCTATCTGCTTACCCAAGACTCTTACCAAAAGTTAGTTGGGCTTGGCTCTGAAACTATTAGTTTTACTCAAACTGCTTATAGTGGTTTTGGAAATTGATTACATTTTGCTAACAAAATATGAGTGTAGAATGCAAGGGATTTGATTTTTTTGAAAAACAGGTCAAATGTTTTTGAAAGTCCCAGTAGATGTGAGTTAGTAAAAATTACTAAAAATTGCTCTTCAGGTAGATGGGTATAAAACATATGTAAAATAAATAGTAAAATAGTAAGATTGACTTTAAAATTTGTACTTTGCTAGTATTTATGTTCTTTCTTGACTAAAAGGATGACTAATCTAGAAATCATGGATGATGCATAAGGATGAATTTGTTGCTGTAAGACGACAGAGAAATCCAATCAGTAGTACTATGTGCACTCAAAAATGCATTGGGCTTACACTGAGATAATAACAAATAAATACACATTTATTTGATATTGTATTAAAGAAAACACTTGTGGAAAATATGTATCATTTAAAAAGTCCTTCCTTTTACTAATTTTACTTCTTGCACAATCCATGCACTACTAGTTTCAAAGAGTTGGGTAAGAGGTCATCATTGTTTCCTGAGAGCAATATCCATTAAGGAAGTCTGTGTCAGCACTTCCACAGAGGTGTGGACATTCCTGTTTCCTTAGCAACCTGTTCAAGTGTACCTCTGGGTTCTAGCCTTTGCCATCATTGCCCTGGGTGGAAACATTAACTTTCTCGTAGCACATTCCATTGCATGTTTATTGTTTTCTTCGCATAATAAACCATTCTTATCAGGCAAAGGAAGCACTAGGGAGGCATTTTGAAGACATCTCAGAAGATTGTGAAGAAGACAGTAATCTGGAAATGTAGTCATCAACTAGGATCACCCACTTATGTAGCAAGGTGAGGCAATGATGAACAACTACAATCCATTAAAAACTAGAATATTTCTCATTTTGTTTTTGAGAAGTGGTCAAAACCGGAAATACATATTTCTGTGGAGCTGACTTGGTATTTAAGTAGGTAGTTGCTTCTCAGGAAAAAGCTCCTTGGTCATGTGAGGAATGCTTTCTGCCTAATCTTGTGAGGAATTCTTTTCACAGGTCTGGCAGGTAGATGTTTGGGTAGCTCCACAGATGCGCCTTGTGTAATGTCCTCTCCTGGAATGTGGGAGAGATGTGCAACATTCTTCTAGTCAACAGACTACACCAAAGTAATGAGAGGCTATTCCCGTAAATATGTCTGTTTATCTATGTTTGTCTGTCTGTATATATGTGTATGTTTCTATGTGTCTGTCTCTCCACATACATAGCTCTGTCTTGTTAGATGAACTAGAGAGATTTTTATGATAACCTTGAAGAAATAAGATTCTATGATACAAACCGCTGATGGACAGCGTGGTATGACAGGAAAACATGGATGTTCTTTAAAAGCTGCAGACCTCAGTCAAATAGCTGCAAAGAACTGAATTCTGCTTACAACTATATGAACTTGGAAGAGCAGCTCAGCCCCGCTGACGCTTCATAGCTATGCAAAACCCTGAGCAGAGCAACCAAGAAAGCTACGCGGATACCTGAACAACAGAAACTATGAGATAATAATTATGTGTTGTTTTAAGCCACTGGGTTTGTGATAATTTGTTGCACAGCAGTAAAAAAAAAAAAATACAACAAGATCAGTGGGCTTTCCCCTTTGATTTTATTTCAGTCAATCTCTTTCTACAAAGTGACTCAGGATAAATGGCTGCAAATCATGTTATCATATGAATTTAAAATTTTCTTCGAAAATATCATTATATCATCCTAATTTCCTCTGTATATCAAGGTGTTTCTTAGTGTCTCCTGTTTCTTAGCTTTCTGGTAGATCCCACCCCTTCATTAATTACTATTGATTAAGACACATACAAGAGCAGGGTGATCAAAATATACGGTGAATTTTAAAGTTAAAACAATTTATTACAGTAAAATACACATTACCATTAACTCCTCTCAAAATACTTCCCCTCACTTCAAACACACCTATTATCATTCTTGCCACTTTCTGAAGCAGTTGTGAAAGTCCTCTTCCATATTTTCACAAGGAGTGATAAAAAAAATACAATGAATTCTACTACTAAGTGCCATTCTAGACAAGGGAGACACTTAAAACCATTACAGTGTTTTCTGATCCATGTAATTTACTGAATCTGGCACTGTATAACTTCCTGATCTTCCCCAAAGTCAAAATGACCACAAGAGATAAACATTTTGAATCAACTTGGAATATAAAGGCAACCATGACAGTGCAATTAAAGACTTCATGAAAGAGGACTTCCAGAACTACTTCAGAAAGTGGCAAGAATGGTGGGATAAGTATGTTTAAAACACGTGGGAGTATTTTGATAAGGATTAATGGCAATGTACTTTTTACTGTACTACATTTCAAAATTTTTAAACATTCACTGTAATTTTTTATCACATCTCCTATCTTTTTATTTCTTAGGAATTAAAAAAGAAAATGAAATGAATGTGTAGGAATATAAAAATATGTATTCTTATTGGGTTTATTAGAGATAGAACTTTGTAGATGTTTTAGAAAACAGAAATTATTGACACAAGAAAGGCAGCATTCTATTGGTTCCTTTGGAAAGAAATCCTGGATTCATTTCTCTCTCTCTCTTTCTCCCTCTCTCTCTCTCTCATCTTTTCCACTTTCCATTTCCTCTTTCTCCTCAATCTACCCCATTCCATTTCATCATGAAGAGTTAGTTGGTAGATCTAGCTTGTACAAAATGACACAGAGAGGATTTTCTTTCTTTCTTCTTCTTTTTTTTAATGTGGGTATCAGGAGTCGACCTCAGGATCTTGAGCTTGCCAGCAAGCGCTTTGTGCCGCTGAGCGATATCACCGGCCCTTTTCTTCCCTTTATGTGGGTACCAGGAGTCGAACTCGTACCACGCGCTTGCCTAGCAGGCACTTATGCCTCTGAGCTATCTCACCGGCCCAGGATTTTCTTATGAAAACACATCCTGCAAAGTAATAGTTCTCTTTGATTGCTCATACCGTATTGTCCATCTCTTCAAGAAGTTTTGGAGCCTGTTATGATGGAGGAAGGCAAAAGACCACTTTTGTTTACAGAGTCTATTGTCCATGATAGGATGGTCAGCATTGAGTCTGGTCTGTAGAGTAGGAGATCTTCAGATGGAATACGTGGCTCATGGCCACCATCCTTTCCAAACATACCATCTGAGTTAGTGGAGTTCTTTTATGCTTTTAATATTTGTCTCAAAAAGCTATGCAATGCTTTTAATTTGATTGTGACTGAAGGATATTCATATGTATGTGGATTTGCTCACATGGCCACACTTAACATTCATGGGAGTTTAAGAGTTCATTTTGTGTCTCAGTCTGAAGGGTTTTTCACTTTCCAGATGCCTCAGAAAGCCAAGGAGTGCTCTTATGTCATTGTCATGCCTACCAAAAGTAAAATATTTTTTACTTAATGATGAGAAATAATTCCCAGCTCTACCCATCTGGAGGGGAGAAAAAATGTCTCATCCACTTTCAGTCATCAACTTCTCTGTATGTCAGTCATGAAAGCAGATCTTTTAAACAAGAACAACAACAACAAGAACAAAGTAGGATAATGTTTTTATTTATGCTTTGAGGACCCATAAAAAATTATCTCATAGGCCAAACAAAGGAAGTGAATAAAGAGATTTAAAATAAGATTAGGAGGGAGACTCTTCTGTTGTGTAAATAAAGAGCAAGCAAATGTTACAGAAAGATACACATTAACCAAGTAATTAACTTTCAAATAGCGTTATTTATTTTGGAAAACAATTTTGCTAACCCAGGAATTATGGACAGACATTTATTTTATCAGATTAAATAATACATGTTAACTCTTTAATGGTTTAAAGACTGCATGTCATCTAAGTGGCTGACAGATTGCTGTGTAACTAGAGCTGGGGAACTGGCATGTGGGAATGGGTTGTCACTCAGGCAGGTGTCATCTTTGCAAAAGCCCGGAACATGTCTTTTTTATTATTGAAGAGTGCTGTCATGTTGGCATATTCAGGGACAGAGTCTGAAATAAGGAATACTCATGCAAGTAGAAGTATCTCATTTTCCAGATCTGCTTAATGCTTTTCCTCCCGATGCTGAAGGCCTTCTGGGCCAGTTCTTGTCATTAGCAACAATTAAAAATTAGGAACAGAAAAATTGATCTTCACCCACCTGCAAATGCATCTACATTAGATGGCACATGGCTTTTAAGCATGTTAACAATTCAAAATTTGTTGTATGCATATTTCTTTGAAACTTAACTGTTTGGAGAAAAAGAACATATCCAGGTTACCACAGAGGAGAAAACAAATTACCTTTTGCCTTTCTGACAAATTATTCTCCTTCAGTGCACCCGGCCGGTCTCGACCTGGCAGTACTCTCAATCACTCAGATGGAAAGGGAGTTTAGGTGGCCCCTCCAAAAACTGATGGAGTAGATAGAGCCTCGCCACTGGCCTAATAGAATGTGCTTCGTAGTGGAACAGTCTACATTATATGCATCCGTCTTTCAGGGACCAATAGGCTGCGTATATTCTTTTTTTTTTGCACCATAAAGCAAAGAAATATTTTCCTGACTGTTTCCACATTTACTTACCCATAAAATTATCAGTAGATTGCTTTTATCATTATGTCTAGTTTCCTGAATAATACTTCAGTGCTCTCCTATAGCTTGCTTCAAACAGCATTTACATAGGATTTTCTATCTTCTAATAGATGTGGACCAGAAGTAACACTCTTCTTAATGATATATGTATTTATGATGTTTAGTATTTTAAAATCAATATAATATGGGAGATCAATATGATAGATGGTGTTACATATATGCCAAAAATGATAAGTAAAGCATAAAAATCTTGCCAACTGATGATTAATACTTGTTTAGAACTATTTATCCAATCTCATCAAGATGAATAGCGTATTTGAAACCATGAAAATATCCCTATTTCTATTCCTGAGCACTGACCAGATAGCTGAATAATGCAAATTTTGAGGAGATGGAGTTACTAAACAGAAGTCTCTGGTGGATAACTATAGGAGTTTTTATTTACATCATAGTCCTTGTAGAAGTTGAGAAGGAAGGATCCCAAAGTTGAAAGTCTATTTCTATTTTAATAATTTCAATACATCACCAGATCTAATTTTCTCTAATGTCCCTAAGACTGTAAGCAGAAACTTTATATTCCCTAGTCTCTTGTGATCAAAAACTTCCAAATCAGACTTGCAAATCACCTTCTCATAACATCACTGGAGCTGCCAGATAAGAAAGTCTGTAAGAAAAGGAACAACCAGGGTGCATTCATTAGTGTCATTGTACTCTAATTGAAGAAGTGACTTCTTTTGTGTCCTACGATAGAAAATCAGTAAGCTTGTGATTGGGCTGGTATATGAAGCTCCTGGCTGAATGTTAGAATAGTACTTACACATACAAGAATACCTATGATGATGGAAAATACTATAAAATACGGAATGCACTTTTTGCAGTTCATCTTAAGATGATAATTGCACTGGAGATACCATTTTTTGCCTGTTGCTTTATGAATTATGAGAAGGTCCCCTCAAAAGAACATTTTCGATTGGAATTGCATTAAATCTGTATAACAATTTTGGAAGTATGGCCATTTTCACTATATTGGTTCTTCCTATCCAGGAGCAAGGGATATCTTTCCATTTTCTGATATCCTCTTCAATCTCCTTTTTCATAGTACTGTAGTTTTCAGTATAGAGGTCTTTTACATCCTTCGTGAGGTTGATTCCTAAGTATTTCATTTTTTTGGATGTTATTGTGAAAGGTATTGTTTCCCTAATTTCTCTTTCAGTAAGTTTGTTATTTGTGTACAGGAAGGCTATTGACTTTTGAGTATTGACTTTGTATCCAGCTACACTACTGAATTTGCTTATTAAATCTAGCAGTTTTTTAGTGGAGTTTTTGGGGTCTTCTGTGTAGAGTATCATGTCATCTGCAAATAATGATAATTTAACTTCGAGAAAACAATCCTAAAATTCATTTGGAATCAGAAGAGACCTAGAAAATACAAAGGCAATTCTGGGCAACAAAGGCAAGGCAGGGGGCATCACAATCCCCGACTTGAAATTATACTATAAAGCTACTGTGATAAAAACAGTGTGGTACTGGCAAAAAAACAGACCTGAAGATCAATGGAACAGATTAGAAGATGCTGAAACAACCCCAGACATACTAAGCCACCTTATCTTTGACAAAGGTGCCAAACACATTCGCTGGAAGAAAGATAGCCTCTTTAATAAATGGTGCTGGAAAAACTGGCTCTACACATGCCGAAGATTAAAACTAGATCCATATCTTTCACCATGCACTAAACTAAATTCAAAATGGATCAGAGATCTAAATATTAAAACAGAAACATTAAATCTGCTGGAAGGTAGGATAGGTAAAACCCTTGGAGACATTGGTGTAGGCAAAGACTTTATGAATAAAAACTCAACCGCACGGGAACTATCCCAAAGAATCAATAACTGGGATCTCATCTTATTAAAAAGCTTTTGCACAGCAAGAGAAACCACCAACAGAGTGAAGAGACAACCCACAATGTGGGAAAAAATGTTTGCCAGCTGTTCCTCAGACAAAGGATTACTATCGAGAACATATAAAGAACTCAAAAAAATCAGACCTCCCAAATTTAAAGACCCACTCCAAAAATGGGCATCTGAGATGAATACACATTTCTCAGATGAAGAAATACTAATGGCAAACAAATATACAAAAAAATGTGCAACATCACTAGTCATTCGAGAGATGCAAATTAAAACAACACTGAGATACCATCTCACCCCAGAAAGAATGGCTACTATTAAGAAATCAACTAATAACAAATGCTGGAGGGGCTGTGGGGAAAAAGGAACCCTTCTTCACTGTTGGTGGGAGTGTCGACTGGTACAGCCACTGTGGAAGTCAGTGTGGAGATTCCTCAGAAAACTAGGGTTGGAGGTCCCATTTGACCCAGCTATTCCCCTTCTGGGCATCTTCCCAGAAGAATTAAAAACATCGTACCACAGCGATATATGTGCACCCATGTTTATAGCAGCACAATTTGTAATAGCCAGATCTTGGAAACAACCCAAATGCCCATCAACTGAGGAATGGATAAGAAAGATGTGGTATTTTTATACAATGGAGTACTATTCAGCCATAAAGAAGGATAAACTGGAGACTTTTATAGGTAAATGGATGCAACTCGAGAAAATACTCATAAGTGAAATAAACCAGAAGCACATGTGTAAGCATCGTATTATCTCTCTAGTATGAGAAACTGAAAGAGTAAATAAGATCCAAAATGTACAATAGACATGGTGAATCAAAAAGAAACTGGTCAAAAGGAAAGAGAGACTGGAATAGGGAAAAGAAAGAAGGGAAAGGGAAAAAAAATTGTATATATATATATATATATATATATATATATATATATATATATATGATGGTTAAGATAGATACACTACCATTTTTACTTAGTTCATTGAAGAGTAAGGTTTGTGCCAATAATGTTTGGACAACTGAATGCTAATGTCTGGTGTCCTGAATAACTAACTTAAAGACAGTAATACGTAATGTATTAACCATTGTTACCCTCCTATTATGTTGGTTTGAAAATTTGTTCTTCTTTTGATTTGTTTTGTTTTTTCTTCTCTTTAAAAAAAAAAAAAAAAAAAAAAGAACATTTTCCCATTATTTAGCTTATTGTTTTGGATGTAGTGTCCTTAGTTGCAAAGACATTATAAGTCATTAATATGTTGCCAAATCTCATGCCAAATCCATATTGGTCTCTGAAGGAACAGCTGTACTGGCACCATGCTTTTTCCATCGGTAGCAATTATACTCCTGATCTCTCCAGGCAAAAGGAGGCAGTAATTCTGGAGGCTCATCAAGATCTAAATAAACAACGCTTACCTCAAACCCCAGATAAATTCTGAAGCAAGTGAAGGCAGATCTCGAAGGCATATATTTATCAGATCTTTAATCTGTTTTGTTGCACAGCTTGAAATGTGAAGTTAGACCATTTTACAATTTTATACTTTTACATTTTTGAGGATTAATTTTTTTATATGGAAATTGGGAATAATAATTCCTACTTGGCTTTAGGGTAATGAGGACAGAATGGGATAACCTATCTATCTATCTATCTATCTATCTATCTATCTATCTATCTATCATCTATGTATACATCTTATAGACATTACAAACAATATAGAGTATACTAGATCATTCTTATAAGAAATGATTATTTCATATCAACTGCTACTTAGTAATGAAGACTATCTTCTTAGCTACTGAGTTCCCGTATGTGGGGAAATTAAAGTGTGATTTGCAAGGGATACTATGTAATGACAAATACAGGGGAAGGAAGATTGGCAAGATGATTACATGGTATCTACCAACTATAAACTTCTATGGCTCTTCGATTTCATTTACAATTACATTTAATTGTAAACCATTTTTGGAGAGAGTACTGATGGCCTTGCCAAATCTGTATATCTGGGAGCACATATCAAAACAGTGTTTCAAAAATTGTACAAATGTGGTAAAAATATTTGATTTGTGTTCTACTAAAAGCATAACTGTGGCAGGTAACTCATTCAAGGTCAGATGTGGTTAATACATCGGGGTCTCTTACAAATTGTTATCTATTCAGGGAAACCCAGGGACCTCCAAAATTGATTTGTTAATATCAAAATCACAATGAAAAGACTAGTACCTAATTTTACCGTGTTATTTTTTCATAAAGCATAGTTTCATTAAATGTCTTAAAAGGGTACAAATGAATATTCAGTGGTTAAACTGAAACAAATGCTGAGGCCACTAACCCTCGTTTTTACCCACTGGTTTAATAAAATATTTTCCAAGGCTTACTGTGCTTTAATATGTTTAGTGTAAGACCTTTGGCCTGGTATCTCCCTCCCATAGTTGGCAGTACCCATCAGATAATGACCTTCCAGCCTAACCTGACTTATTGGGCAGAATAATCAAAGTAGGGAAGTAGCAGCCTCTAGGAGAATCACATATCCTGCTTTTCGGTTTAATGTATATGCGTCATAGAAACTCCCTACAAAATTGTGCCTGGGAGCTCTAGGATTCAAGTCAAAGGGATTCATAAAATGGGTGTGTTATAAATCTGGTTGTGGAAGATTGATGTTAAGGCTCCTTAAATGCTTGCTAAGTTCATTCACGAGCAGGGATGGTACAGTTATCTTCTTTTCAGTAGCCTGCCGTTTTATTGCTCTTTAAAGAAATCATTAAAGATATTTGAAGTTGTCAGAATCAGAGGGCTGGTGTTTTGGAGGGATTCCAGGAAGGAAATGCCTTGTACTAAAATGCTTCCAAGGTGATTTAGGTATAGCAAAAGACTATCCAGTAAAATAAGTTAATTGGGGACTTTTAAAATCACAAATACAGGGCCGGTGAGATGGCTCAGCGGCATAAGCGTCTGCCTGGCAAGCGCGAGGTCCTGAGTTCAACTCCCGGTACCCACATACGAAAAAAGGGCTGGTGATATCGCCCAGCCGCATGGGCGCCTGCTGGTGTGCGAGGTCCTGAGGTCAACCCCCGGTACCCCCCCAAAAAAATCACAAATACAATGGAGTTGGTTTACTTCACTGAAATATAGATGTATATATATAAACATACATCTATATTTATGCCCTATATGATTTCAGGTACTTAACTCTCAAGAGGAAATAGGACATACATGACTATTTCATGAAGCTTACAGTATAATCATGAAGTTTACAGTGTATATCTTGTGGAAAAAATGGTTATGCTATAAGTTATATGATGTCATTGATAGCACACCAGCATGTTCCTGAAATACATATTTTTAATAATGCTGGGGATTGAACCCAGGACCTCCCACATGGTAGGCAAGTATTCTACCACTGCTATACCCTCAATTCATTTAAATGTACCTCTCAAATGCAGAGTGGCCTCTCTTTGAAAGAATATCACTAAAATTAATAACAAATACTGAAACTGAGACATCTGCAAGACAAATCATGTAGATTTCTCCAGAAAAAAACTTTAAAAATTCATACACACACTGTCAGTGCCATAGATCAGCTTATTGCATGGAGGAATACCTTAAGATTTGTGTCAATATTTACTGATAAAAGCCACATTCCATTTCATCTTACTAGAGTGGAACCGTACGTATTGTCACAATACTGTACTGGAGAATCCAGACCTGACTAGGGGCTGTTGATGTTGGTACTCCTCCATCTCATTTCTGTAGTTCCCAAGTCACTGCATTGCTATCAGTCTCCAAAGTTGTGGTTGGAGAAGTGAAACAAGTAATTGGTGGTTTTTAGGCTTTTAAGGGGAGGGTATAACTTCACCTATAAATTCTCATTCTATAAAACTTAAATTTCACCATTAGGCTACTATCCAAACTCTCAAATGCTACTACAAATCACATGAATATATACTTGTTGAGTTTGTACTAATGAAAAGCATTGAAGTAGGCCTCCTAGAAAAAGAAACAGTTGCATTAGACAGACCCTTACTGTTGAGATTCTTATATTCCACTTTTGAGATAAGAATAAATACTCTGTTAAATGCTGTTAAAAGATTGCAATAGCATTTTATGATTATAGATGCTTTTATTTTATAGCAGAGTAGCTGATGAATTGCCAAATGAATTGCACAGCTGGGCTTCTGGCCCATTTTATTGGGCGTAAGAGCACAGATTCTATCATCCTTGTTGCTCTAGAGGGCTCCTCTTCATGAGTTAAAATAACAGGTTCCTCTTAAGAATTTAGTTTCCAGCTAATACAGCCCAGAGAAGGAAGCATATTTTAATTATTTTCTCCAATTCTCCTTTACTGTGTGCCTCTTCACAAAGCAAACATGCCTCTTTGGTGGAAGCTCTTTTCCACGGTTTGACAATTCATCACCCTTCTCTGAGTATCTCACTCCTTTTTACTTTTAAGCTCATTGTTCAGGCGTTTATCTTCACAGAGGTGAACCGAGAGAACATCTTTAAATATGGCATCGATATATCCTGACCCAGATGCAAGCCTCTTAAGTCAGTTTCCCTCAGTCCTGTTACTACACATTAACTCTGAACAGGATTATCTACCAGCCTGCCTGTCAAGATGTTCAGACGAAAGGGAAAAATTGGAGAGCAAAGAGCTTTTCTGCTCATCATTCTGCCATGGGACCAGAGGAAAGAAAATTTGTTCTGACCTCACTTTGTTCACATGGCTATGAATTACAGGTCCTGCTGTATATGCTGCAGGAAAAAAAAAATCATCAGAAATACACGTACACAACCTTTATAATATACCTGAATTTCCAGAAGAGTAGACAGAAACTTAATCTTTTTTTTTATCTGCATATGTAATTTATAGCATATTTTAAGTAGTAGTTTAAATAAAGAAGAAACTTAGAACTTGATCTCTAATAAGTGATGATTTAGATTGGATTGGTTTGGTGCTAATGAAGTAATTAGCACCATTTCAATGTGATTAATTTATAGCTGTATATTAAGTGCTCAATTAGTTTAAGAAATCTGAGTTCCCCAAGTGCTGGCTGAAGAAGGGAAATGACTCAGCAGTGGCAAAGCCTAATTAAAGTTTGAGCTTTCCGAGTCACTGGAGTCAGCTGTTGTTATATGGCCACCACACTACCCTCAGCCCAGACAATAGTTTCAGAAGGGGGCTATAGGAGTAAACCTTGACAGACCAGAGGGTTTAGCAGGTGAGAAAAGATTTTTACTATTATTATACGATTCATCAATATCCTATAGACAGACATAATGGGAATTAAATATCATCTCCATTTCTAAAGCCCTTCAAGTTTGTCTTATACAATCAAAAGAAAAACTCATCTTTTGCAATGATAAGACATTCTGTCTTTCATTAATACATCTGATGATTCTGTTTGAGTCTTTGCTGAATGGACCTTCTGACCATTATAATTTTGCTCATTCTTTTTATTTTATATTGAAAATGCTCAAATACAGTTTTCAGCTTCTCCAATTATATCTGTTTCAAAAATGTACTAGTTTGACATTTTTTTAGATTATAATCTAGAGAAAGAGAACATATTTTTAACTCAACTGTGTAAAGTACCTATAAAGACTTGTGAGAATTCTGAGGTTTTTTTTTTCTCCTTGCAAAATAATTATCCTGAAACAATTTCAGGGATGCTCCCAGAAGGCAATAGCTTAAGTCAGAGACCAAGGAGTATAGTACTTCCAGTGACAGTAGTACCCAGAATTACAGATCATCTAAAACCTTTTCCTCAAGCCCCAATTCCCATAAAAAGAGGGCCAGGCCACACTTGCTTTACAATTTAGGAATCTTAAGTTTAGGGAACCCAACTCTTTTATAATGGGCAATAAGGATGCCTGCCTTTTGTTCCAGAGGGAGATATTGTTTCTATCTTTTGAGACTCTTCATTATATAAATATTGTGGAAAGAAATTGTCTGAAATGAAGGCAGTTAAGTGACTTTGCCCGCAAGATGTGCAAGTGTGAGAGACCCAAAGAGAATTACCCCTAATTATACCTAGCAAAATGTTTTATGCACAAACCGAGACAGCTCTTTATAATGAAACCAGCACTGAAGTTAACTTGATCTTCTTGTTCAAGTAGCAAAATGGAAAGAATTTCCTCTGTGCTTTTTGGGGATCTTATAAGGCAGAATAAGAAAAAAAAAGTGAGTGGAAAGTAAACTAAATCAGATTTTCAATCACTTTTTACTTTAGTTGCAAACTAGTATATTGCCATTTCGACAAATTCAACTAATTGAAGCATGAAAGCCCTCCTCACAGTGATCTCTCATTCCACAGCCAAAGGAGTGACTACTGTTACCATTTTGATAAAAGAAAGAACTTTTGTTAATTAAAACTGTCCAGTGCTGTTGCTGATTTTTCTGTGAAGTACGTTCCCAGCACAGTGAGGCGGAGCAGAAATCTGTGAAGGATGTTATGGTTGACAAGGTGCTCTTTTCAGGCTCTTCCAATATTTAAATTCCTGCACTCCAGAAATCATTGAAGTCTTCTACCATTACTCAGTAAATTGTTTACTTCCATTGTTTATTTTAGGGAAAAACAGATAGGTGATATATATCAGCGTAGCTCTAAGCGAGCAATCATTCCAAAAGGTGCTTGAATATCTGGGCAAAAGCGAGGTCTCCAGTGGAAATTTCAGGATATTTTACTCATTAGCTTTTGTACATTAGGGCAGGCTCCACTTTTCTAACTGTAAAGAGAAATTAGATTCCTTTTTCAGTTTGTCCTATGTTATAGACAGAATATGACATTTCTACTTTTGTTAATGTTCCACACTTGACAAAGATTGGTGGCCAGTGTCATGAAACAGAGAGAATTATCATATTCTTCTCCCTGGAAGGAGATTATATATTGATTCTTTTTACATGGCACTTTTCCCAGGAAGGAGAAGGAAAGATTTTGAATATAAGCTGTAGTTCCTCATGAAGGTTAGGAATGCCAGACAAGCAAAAGAAGAATTTTTTAAATACCAGTTTTCCAAAATTAGTTAAATCTATGGAGTTTTCTGGCAAAATTAACATGGTAGTTAACTGAATGTTACCATACGTGAAAAAAGGACCCACTTCATGTTCAACAATGGCACATTTTCTTAAGACGTGGAATCACTGTGGAGAGGTGGGGATGTCGAAAAAGATTTCATATCTGGCTAAGACTTTAGGGGGTGGAGGGAACATGCTGGTGGTGCTGGGCACTGAGTCTGGTGCATGGTGGCCTCACGGTACACGTTTGTTGAATGTTCTTGGGCCAGTGACTGGGAGCAGGAGGATGGTCCGACTATCTATGTGCTTTCCCTTCTTCCTACTTACGAATGGAAAACAAAACAGTTGAATGTACCCTGCTAGTGCCTTAGTAAAGTTTTGAATTTTAGTAATGTGTCCCTGTCTGGAAAATTGAACATATCTGATACTAAAACAGTACCAAACCATAGCTACAAAATCATTGCTTAATGTGACCTTGATGATTCAGGAGGCACAGGTCTGGGGCCTTTCTTATGAGACTATTTTTAATTTGATCTTGAAAATGCTTCTTTGGTACTTTGGCTATTTTGATTAAAATTCAAAAGAAGGTTATGCTTACAACTGAGTTAGAACTTGAACTTGGTGACCACCAGTCCTGAGATTTCTGTGAGGTAAAGCTGAATGGTAACTATTTTTTTTTTTTTTTGTGGGTACCGGGGGTCAAACTGAGGACCTCGCGCTTGCCAGGCAGGCACTTATGCTGCTGAGCTATCTCACCTGCCCAATGGAACTCTTATTGATACCTTGTTCTGAATGCTCTGGAGTGGGCCACTTGAACCTTATAATTGGCTTAATTATTAAATTGGTGATGCTGTGTTTTCTCTCTCTACATATATTATACATACGTGTGCATACGTGTCTTTTCCTTTCACTAATTTTTAATACCCTAAGATAAAAAGCATTTATCTCCAAGAAGTGATGTCAGGATTTACTTATGAACCCACATTAATACACAATCCAGAAAAGCAGGTGCAAACAATGTGAATCCCTTTCGAGTTCATTCAGCAGTTTCCTTTATGTCCATCTTTAGCCTGTGTTGTAGACATTGCACATGAGTCCATTTGTTTTCTTTGCTACCTTAACAATGGTATTAGACTTTCAGTATTTTGACCTCAGTGTTCAGTGTCCGGGTGGAGAGTTCTATTTTACTTGACTTTTCCCTATAATATAAACCAGGAAACTAAAAAAAGAAAAAAATGCCTAAGACTTGGTAATGTCATTTTATTTTATTTTATTTTTTTTTATTTTTTTTTTTTAGGAGGGTAACAATGGTTAATACATTATGTATTACTATCTTTAAGTTAGTTATTCAGGACACCAGACATTAGCATTCAATTGTCCAAACATTATTGGCACAAACCTTACTCTTCAATGAACTAAGTAAAAATGGTAGTGTATCTATCTTAACCATCTTATAAATATATATACAATTTTTTTCCCTTTCCCTTCTTTCTTTTCCCTATTCCAGTCTCTCTTTCCTTTTGACCAGTTTCTTTTTGATTCACCATATCTATTGTACATTTTGGATCTTATTTACTCTTTCAGTTTCTCATACTAGAGAGATAATACGATGCTTACACATGTGCTTCTGGTTTATTACACTTATGAGTATTTTCTCGAGTTGCATCCATTTACCTATAAAAGTCTCCAGTTTATCCTTCTTTATGGCTGAATAGTACTCCATTGTATAAAAATACCACATCTTTCTTATCCATTCCTCAGTTGATGGGCATTTGGGTTGTTTCCAAGATCTGGCTATTACAAATTGTGCTGCTATAAACATGGGTGCACATATATCGCTGTGGTACGATGTTTTTAATTCTTCTGGGAAGATACCCAGAAGGGGAATAGCTGGGTCAAATGGGACCTCCAACCCTAGTTTTCTGAGGAATCTCCACACTGACTTCCACAGTGGCTGTACCAGTCGACACTCCCACCAACAGTGAAGAAGGGTTCCTTTTTCCCCACAGCCCCTCCAGCATTTGTTATTAGTTGATTTCTTAATAGTAGCCATTCTTTCTGGGGTGAGATGGTATCTCAGTGTTGTTTTAATTTGCATCTCTCGAATGACTAGTGATGTTGCACATTTTTTTGTATATTTGTTTGCCATTAGTATTTCTTCATCTGAGAAATGTGTATTCATCTCAGATGCCCATTTTTGGAGTGGGTCTTTAAATTTGGGAGGTCTGATTTTTTTGAGTTCTTTATATGTTCTCGATAGTAGTCCTTTGTCTGAGGAACAGCTGGCAAACATTTTTTCCCACATTGTGGGTTGTCTCTTCACTCTGTTGGTGGTTTCTCTTGCTGTGCAAAAGCTTTTTAATAAGATGAGATCCCAGTTATTGATTCTTTGGGATAGTTCCCGTGCGGTTGAGTTTTTATTCATAAAGTCTTTGCCTACACCAATGTCTCCAAGGGTTTTACCTATCCTACTTTCCAGCAGATTTAATGTTTCTGTTTTAATATTTAGATCTCTGATCCATTTTGAATTTAGTTTAGTGCATGGTGAAAGATATGGATCTAGTTTTAATCTTCGGCATGTGTAGAGCCAGTTTTTCCAGCACCATTTATTAAAGAGGCTATCTTTCTTCCAGCGAATGTGTTTGGCACCTTTGTCAAAGATAAGGTGGCTTAGTATGTCTGGGGTTGTTTCAGCATCTTCTAATCTGTTCCATTGATCTTCAGGTCTGTTTCTTTGCCAGTACCACACTGTTTTTATCACAGTAGCTTTATAGTATAATTTCAAGTCGGGGATTGTGATGCCCCCTGCCTTGCCTTTGTTGCCCAGAATTGCCTTTGCTATTCTAGGTCTCTTCTGATTCCAAATGAATTTTAGGATTGTTTTCTCTAACTCTGTGAGATATGCTGTTGGAATTTTGATTGGAATTGCATTAAATCTGTATAACAATTTTGGAAGTATGGCCATTTTCACTATATTGGTTCTTCCTATCCAGGAGCAAGGGATATCTTTCCATTTTCTGATATCCTCTTCAATCTCCTTTTTCAGAGTACTGTAGTTTTCAGTATAGAGGTCTTTTACATCCTTCGTGAGGTTGATTCCTAGGTATTTCATTTTTTTGGATGTTATTGTGAAAGGTATTGTTTCCCTAATTTCTCTTTCAGTAAGTTTGTTATTTGTGTACAGGAAGGCTATTGACTTTTGAGTATTGACTTTGTATCCAGCTACACTACTGAATTTGCTTATTAAATCTAGCAGTTTTTTAGTGGAGTTTTTGGGATCTTCTGTGTAGAGTATCATGTCATCTGCAAATAATGATAATTTAACTTCTTCCTTTCCAATCATTATTCCTTTTATTTCTTTCTCTTGTCTAATCGCTCTGGCTAAAGTTTCCAGAACTATGTTGAATAAGAGTGGGGACAGTGGACATCCTTGTCTTGTTCCTGATTTTAGAGGGAAGGCTTTCAGTTTTTGGCCATTTAGTATAATATTGGCTGTTGGTTTGTCATAGATAGCTTTTACCAGATTGAGATAAAGACCCTCTATTCCAATTTTCTGTAGGGTTTTTATCATGAAAAGGTGCTGGACTTTGTCAAAAGCTTTTTCTGCATCTATTGAGATGATCATGTGATTTTTGTCTTTGGTTCTGTTAATATGCTGTATTACATTTATTGATTTACGTATGTTGAACCATCCCTGCATCCCAGGGATGAATCCAACTTGGTCATGGTGTATAATCTTCTTGATGATTTGTTGGATTCTGTTTGCCAGTATCTTATTAAGGATTTTTGCATCTATGTTCATTAGGGAGATTGGCCTGTAGTTCTCTTTCTTAGTTGGGTCCTTCTCTGGTTTTGGTATCAGGGTAATGCTTGCTTCCAGGAATGAATTTGGGAGTATTGCTTCCCTTTCAATTTCATTGAAAAGTTTGAGAAGTAGGGGCGTTAGGTCTTCTCTAAATTTCTTGTAGAATTCGGCAGTGAATCCATCAGGGCCTGGGCTTTTCTTTGTTGGGAGGTTTTTAATTACATCTTCAATTTCATTGGCTGATATTGGTTTATTTAGGATTTTTAAATCTTCTTGATTCAGCTTTGGTAATTCATACGAGTCTAGGAATCTGTCCATTTCTTCTGCATTTTCCATCTTAGTAGAATATAAATTTTCAAAATAGGTATAGATGATCTTCTGGATTTCTGCAGGGTCCGTCGTGATATCACCCTTTTCATTTTCAATTGCATGGATTTGAGTCTTTTCTTTTCTTTTTTTAATAAAGTTGGATAAGGGTTTGTCAATCTTATTTATTCTTTCAAAGAACCAACTTTTTGCTTCATTGATTCTTTGTATTGTTTTTTTATTCTCCAATACGTTAATTTCTGCTCTGATCTTTATAATTTCCTCCCTTGTACGGGCTTTTGGCTTAACCTGCTCTTCTTTTTCTAGAAGCTCGAGGTTCACCCTTAAGTTGTTTATTTGCGCTTGCTCTATTTTCCTGATATAAGTATTTAATGCTATAAATTTCCCTCTTAGGACTGCTTTCATTGTATCCCATAAGTTCCGGTATGTTGTACTGTCATTGTCATTCAGTTGTAGAAAGTGACTAATTTCTTCTTTAATTTTATCTGTGACCCATTGGTTGTTCAGGAGGATGCTGTTTAATTTCCATGTGTTTAGGGAGTTTTTGTGGGATCTTTTGCCATTGATTTCCAATTTCATTGCACTATGGTCTGATAATATGCATGGGATAATTTCAATTCCTTTGCATTTACTTAAGCAGGTTTTATGAGCTAGTATGTGGTCTATTTTGGAGAACGTCCCATGTGCAGCTGAGAAAAATGTGTATTCTGATGTTGTGGGATGGAACACTCTGTAGACATCTACTAAGTCCATTTGTTCAAAAGTTTGGTTCAGTTCTACTATTTCATTATTGATTTTCTGTCCAGTTGATCTATCTTTTTGTGACAGTGGAGTATTGAGATCTCCCAATATAATTGTATTAGTGCTTATTTGATTTTTCATGTCCTTTAGTACTTGTTTTATATAGCTGGGTGCATTGGTATTTGACGCATATATATTTATGATCGTTATCTCTTCCTCTTGGATTGTTCCCTTTACAAGGATGTAATGACCGTCTTTATCTCTCTGAATCCTTCTTGGCTTGAAGTTCACTTTGTCTGCAAAAAGAATAGCTACCCCTGCTTTTTTCTGGGTTCCTGTGGCATGGAGTATTGTTTTCCATCCTTTGACTTTCAGTCTATGAATTTCTTTCTGAATTAAATGTGTTTCTTGTATACAGCATATTGTTGGATCTTGCTTCTTGATCCATTTCGCCAGTCTGTGCCTTTTGATTGGTGAATTGAGACCGTTAACATTGATGGTTAAAACTGATATGTATTGACTTGTCATGATATTTTCCTGTTGTTGGTTCCCACTCTTTGTTTTTTCTGCTTTCCGGCTATTTAATTATTTGCCCTGCCTGGTGGATTCCTTCTGTTGGGGTTCCTATCTCTTTCTAGAATGTCCTTCAGAACGTTTTGGAGTGCTGGTTTGGTGGTCATAAATTTTCTCAGATGTTCTTTGTCATGAAAGTATTTTATTTCTCCATCAATTTTGAAAGATAGTTTTGCAGGGTACATCAATCTGGGCTGAAAATTATTTTCCTTTAGAGCTTGCAATACATCATTCCAAGCTCTTCTTGAATTGAGGGTTTGTGCTGAAAAGTCAGCTGTGATTCTGATGGGTTTTCCTTCATAGGTGATTTGTCTCTTCTCCCTAACAGCTTTTAAGATTCTGCCCTTCTGTTGAATTTCTGGGATCTTGACTATAATATGTCTGGCTGAAGTTTTTTTTTGATCATGTCTAGTTGGTGTTCTAAAAGCTTCACTTATAGGGGTGTCAAATTCCTTTTCTCTTCCAGGAAAGTTCTCCCTGATTATGTCTTTGAACAAGGTTTTAATGTCGTTGATGCTATCTCTTGCTTTTTCATTTATTCCAATTATTCTTAAGTTGTTTATCTTTGAGTCATCTAGCAGCTGCTGAATTGATTTTTCATGGTCCCTTGCTATTTTTAAGAATTTTTCCATTTCATGATCACTAATTGCAAGCCTGTCTTCTATATCTGAGATCCTGTCCTCGCATTGGCTTATTCTGCTACAAATACTTTCAATGGAATTTTTTATCTCTTGGGTATCTGCTTGAATCTGCCTTATGGATTCCATTTCTTTCCTATGCTGAGCATTCATGGTTTCTATAGTTTTCTTAAGTTCATCTATTTTTTTGTCTGTATCAACTATAGTGTCCTTAAGCATGGTCTTCATTGTAGACATTATCTCTGCAGTTATCTGTGAGATTATTTCTGTTTTAATTTTTTCCAGAACCTCATTCAGTTGCTTTGTTGTTACCACTTCAGATAGGCCAGGTGGGTGGCTTTCGGATTGTCCCACCTCGTTGCTCCCTAGGTTTGCCTTTGGTGAATTGGATGTGTGGGGTTGCATCTTGTTTAAGTGTCGTCTCATTTTTTCTTTCTTTAATTCCTGGGGTGATGTTTGCAAATTACCTATAGTAGGTTACTTTATTGCTAGTGTTTAAGATCTTTAGAAGATGACTACTTCTCTGCAGTATCTTCCAAGTGGAGCTTGCTTTTAGGTTTTGAGCTTTCTGCCAGATCCTACCTCTTCAATTCGTTGGGTATGCGAAGTTGCTACCTGTTTGGCCCAGTCCTTGATTCTTTGGTACTGTGCCACTGTATTTTCTGTGTCCCTTAGTCAATCTCAATCATGAAATATCAGGAAGGAAAGATGTTTAGAACAATTATTTCACATTTGGCTATAATGTTAACTAAAGCATCAAACACAGCCTAGAAAATGACAGACTGAGCTAACCAGTTATTTACCACTTTTAGCTGTATAGAGTTGCGGTTATATAACAAAATCTAAAACACACCAGAAAAATTATATGCAGTATACAAGTCCTGTGTATGGCAATTTTTCCCCTGAGGAGTTTAAATTTAAAATGAGTTAAGGAGGAAATAGAGTATTGGGAGAAGAGGAAGGAATTAGATGTAAGGTTAGAGGACCAAGAGGGATCCCACTAAAATTGGGACACTAGTGCAGAGGACAGGTGGTAGAAAGAGAAGGAAGGGATAAAAGGAAGAACAGATCACAACCACAATCACAAAGAAGTTAGAGGCGCTATTTACACTCATATAAAAAACCAGAGAGAATAATGAAGGAAAGAGCAAATACACATACAGAAACAAAAACGAAGATAAAAACAATAAAACAGACAGATCAAAAATATAACCCCACCAAAAAACAAAACAAAATAAAACAAAAACAAAAAAACCCTTCGCCAGAACAAAAAACAAATCAGTGAGAAAAAAAAATAATAAAAAATAAAAATAAAAATAAAAATAAAAAAATGAAAAGAATCAGTTCCAGGTGTTGACTCTGCTGTAGGCAGTTACCCTGTGGTGACAGAGTCCTGTTCCGTGCAGGTCCGTTCCAGTAAGCCAGGAGCGCCCTCTGGCAGGCGGTGAGCAGATGCGCGTACTTTCAGGCAGAGACCAGTTTAGCTCGCCTCCGCTCTCAGCGCCCTTTCACGATCCCTGGGCCTGAGAGGCTCAGCGTGCTGTCCGGAGCGCGGGTTCCCTGCACTGGTTCCCGCCGCTCTGGTTTTTCGCCACGCCCCCCACAATGGCGCTGGGCCAGTCGCTCTCTGGCGCGGGACAGGTGTGGCTGAGAGTCCAGTCTCGTTTGCCTGCTGACCTCAGCACACTTTCGTGGGCCTGAGAGGCCCCGTGCTGCCCTGTCCAGAGCACAAGTTCCCAGAGCAGTTTTCGAGCCGCTCTGAGTTTCGCCACACCCCCCACAATGGTGCCCGTCCGGTCGCTCTCTGGCGCGGGGCAGCTGTGGCTGAGAGACACTCACCGCCGGTCTGCGCCATTCTCCGCCGCTCCCCTGCCCCGCCGCTGTCTCAGGATCCTCCGTGGGGGCTCCCTGGGCACCAGCTGCCACCGTGTGTCCGTAGAATTGAGCCTCCGCGGCGCTGCAACTCCCGGGATAGTGGAAGATGCGCGCGCGCGGTCTGCTCCTTCTTTCCTTCTTCTTTGTTGGAAGTCACCCGTCACTGGTGCCGGGGGTCCCAGATTGCGCTTCAGAACTTCTCTGGGTTTCGGGGAGGCATCTCCCCCCCCTCCTGCGCTTTCCGGGTCGCTATATTCCCGTGTTCCAATGGTAACTTTTAGAGAGAGTTTCGCTGCCTGCTTCTTACTCATCCGCCATCTTGAGGTCCTCCTCCCGGTAATGTCATTTTAAACAATTAATTCAAATAGGAAAGTGGTTTTGACAATGGGAAAGTTAAACAAGGTATAAGAAAACTACATTATCTTAAAAGTCCAATGTCTGCCCAGGTTTTTCTTTTTTAAAATTTTAGTTGTGGTTAATATTCTGAAATCTGTATGAAGTCTTGTACAAGTTTAATTTGGAGCAGGAATGTGCTAGGTACAGGTTTTTAACAGGTGTTATGGGTCATTTCTTTCAACTTCTTTTATTCTCGTGAGAAAATATACATAGGTATTCCTATTTGGCATGTGCATGCGTGACTTTCTGAAACAGGTTAAATGGAAAATATTTAGCATTCTGGAATGTTTACCTCTCAGTAATTTGACACAAAAGTGTGGTGAGTCAAACATGACTAGTATAAAATTATGCTTTGGTATTTGCTTAGTTGATTTCACAGTAAGCTGAGGAATTGATCTTTCTACACAAACAGAGATAAATGCAGTGGTTTCCATTGTTTCTGGGCTGTACTATCTCATACCATTCTTGCAGCAGTTCGGCTAGCCTCTCTTCCTATCCTCTGGGTTGACATTTGCTCTCATCCAGCCTGCTGTGCTCCACATTCATACGGACATGTCCCATTATGTCAGAGATTCAGAGCCTGCAGTGCCTTGCCACATGTGTGGACTGGTTAGTATTGTTTCCTGGTATTTACTGAGCACCCATAATGTGCTAGGTGCTGTAACACTGGCCAGGAGATGGGGCCCAGCTGTGAACACAGCAAAATGTGGCAGGTTGATAGACTAGATCTTTTTCTATTTTAATTTCTCAGGCTGAGATGGATGTATTGGCCCATTTTTCCTCTCTGTAGTGAGGAGCATTTAACTTCAGTCTATATTGTTTCCAGCATGCCTACTGACAATGTGACGATAATATCACCTGGTGCTTGAAGCTAGAAGTCCTTAGTTGTTCTCATCTCATACAATTCATGTTTGCAATTTCAGGCAGTACACATTTCTTAGGCTGTATGGTGTTTCTTGTAAGAACATTCAGCAAATTTGCCTCAGCGTCTTTAAAAAATAGAAATTAAAAACTCAAATGACTACATTTGGCTCAATAACCACAGACAGTAATGACACCTCTAAGTAGCTAACGCACACATGTAATATCCTCATAGCTCTGATTTCACTTTATTTACAGATTAAAATTGAATTGCCGTTGATTTATTGATATAATAGGCAGAAAGTGATTATCAAGCATCCATCACTGATGGAGGAAAAACCAATCAAATTATGCTCCAAGATTTGCTTTAACCTAACCTAACTCATCACCTTATAAAACTCAAAGGATTTGAGTCATACGCTCTCACTAAAGTCAATGAGCCACAACTCCCACTAAAGTCATATCTGCTCTGTTCAACGCACTCAGGAGTTACACTAATTTGTACAACTGCCAAGTTGTTATAAAAGGAAACGGCAATGGGCTGGAGATTTAACATCTGCACTTGCTCCCTATGTAAGTATCCATGGTAATATTATTCTTTAATGTTTATTACAAAGCCATAAGGGACTTGGTACCATACTATTCACGAAATAAGCTCGACTTGTGCCTACAACTAACTCTGCTGGAAATATATAGACTGTGCAAGATGGTGGCATTTCAACAGCAGCAAGAAAAGTAGGAAAGGCAGACCTTTGGAGGGTGTATTGGTAAGTTCACCTTACTAAAATGAGGTACTTGGCTCACTTAACTTTTAAAATAAAACAATTATTTAGCTTGCATTTCAGAAGGTTTCAGGCCAAAATCAGATGGACTCATCATTTTGGGCCTCTAGTGAGGTAACACATCATGGTGACAGCACATCATAAGCCGGGAAGCAGAGAGACAGGAGGATTGGGGTCTCACAGTCCCGTTTTATCCTTGGTAACCTAAAGTACTTCCCCTATTCCTCAACTCTCAAACGGTCCACCGCTGCTCACTAGCGCCACCCTGGGGACCACGTCTTTAGCACATGGACAGCGGGGGATGTATTCTATATTCAAACCATAGCAGAGGGAAAACTGGGGTCAGTCTATGCTTCAGAAAACATAGAGAGATCTTGATTAGAAGCAGGCAGCAATGCTGAGTTTGGTCTTAGACATTATAACTCTCCTGTTCAGAAATGGTAAATGTACATGATGGAAGACAATGTGACAGTGGGGTATCAGATATTTTACCCTACACTAGAGGCTCAGCTGGGTATCAAGAGGGTTTTAGTCTATCTGGGAGCAGCCCAATATGGATTTCCTTACTTTTTTATAACTGAAAACTGGCAAGATAAAGTTAAAAAAATCTAGTGTGATCATATTTCAGAGGATTGCTAATGTCATTTGACCTGCCACTCATTCTCAGCACCTGAGGGCATCCTTAGAAAGTTCTGTGTTTACGCCCTTCCATATTGTATATTCTGACCTCTATTTTTTTTAAAAAAGCTATGCTTCCATAAAGCACGATATGAAACTTTCTTTTTTTTTTTCCTTTATGTGGGTACCAGGAACTGAACTCAGGACCTCGCGCTTGCCAGGCAGGCGCTTGTGCCGCTGAGGAATATCACCGGCCGGATATTAAAGTTTTAAGGGTATTTTTTACATGTATCCTCATTTATGTTGCTACAAGTTATCTCATATATATATATGATGGAAAACATTGCTGTTGTCTGTAATTAACATTTTAGTTATATCTGATCCCTAAGGAGCTTCTGAGAATGGACATAATTATTAGAAATCCAAGGTCATTCAACAGCATATTCAAGTTCATTTTGATCACATTGTTCATTTTTACCTATTGTGTTGTTTATTATTAATTCTCAAGTCATTTATTTATACTTTAGAAAATGAAACTCCTTTTGAATTGTTCTCAACATTATGTCTTCCAAATCCAGTAGATGGTACTCATTGACTTCAAAGAATATTTTTCTATGCACTTAGGTGTCACAAGGAATGGAAAAAGATAAAAGTAATATTTCCTCTAATTATATATAGGTACATATTCATTTTACTGTCCCATCCAATATTACTAATCCTATACGATAAATTTTTTTCCTTAATGAGTGTATTTTATACTCATGTAACCTTGTTCGTTCTCTGCCATGTTATGCACACTTACTTTTCCCATTATCCAAATATGCATTATTCAAAGAAAAGACAAGTAATGACATGATTTAGCTATCATTTTCAAGAATCTCTGAGTTGAAATTGGGGAGGGGAAGTACAGAAATACTGAATTCTTTCTTTTATAGCAGCAAACTGTCTGTAAAGGAAGGTGCCTAAGATTCATTAGAGAGAAAACTGCTATTTGTAAAGTAAATATTTTAATTTTAGAAGAAGAGACTTATAAGCTTCACACCAATTTTCTTCCAATATCTACCAAGGGTTTGTGTATAGAGCACCCAGTCTATGCCCGGGACTTGGCTAAAGTGCAGCTGTTCTTAGTTCCTAACCCACCCATCCATCCTTTATTACTTAAACACACTTCCCATTACTGTGTATGATACACTCCCATACTGTCCTATGGGTTCCCTTTATTTTTGCACTCTTCCTCTCACTGCAAATCTCTTCATTCTTTCTCACTGAAGGAGAAATCTGCTCTGTCATATCAGCATCCTCTGCTAAGTCTTGTGCCTGCAGCTGACCATCACATAATTCTTTGTGGCTCCTTAGGGGCCCAGAGTTCTCTGTGAGCTTTAACGGTTCTCACCATATCATTGGGCGAATATGTAGACCATTCTAACAGACATCTGGAGAATTTAATCATGGGAATGTAGACAACGCAAGAAGTACTGCTAAATATAAGACTCTCCCTGTTAATTTACATTAAAATTATACCAGGTGTCAGTTTTACTCTGCGGTGCTATGCAATAATTTATTTAGAGGTGGCTACATTTCATAGCTTTCAGAATATATCGCTAAGAAATTACACGAAGTTTGATAAATATTTTGTTTTACTATGAGAATGTGATAGTTGGGTTATTCTGAAAGAAAAAAAGGCAAATGTCTAGCTTTAAATCTCATTTTCTGTGCATACTTGCTAGGTTTTTAACTTTGGTGCAGTGCTTGCAAAGATTACCAGGCCTCAGGGTACCTAGGGAACATTGAGCACAAGCCATTGATGGGATAAACCATGCATGCCTTGTAAGTGTGCACACCAAATATGCATATGAAAAAGCACTTGGTTTATATATATTCAGTGACTGAATTCTAAACACCAGTACCTCGACCATTTCATGAGCAGTACCTTTCCTATTCTATTTAATTCAATGAATATTTAGCCTTTAGAAGAATTCAGCATTGTTAGAAGTGATACAAATACAAAGATATACTACGGTTCTTGTCTTCAAGTAGTTTATGGCTTATGAATAAACATTCAGCTTTCACAGAGCAGCTCTGGTGCGATGAGGTAAGTATTAGCCAATTAAAAAACTGAATAAACATTTATGTTGTATGATGGAAAATGTGTTAAATTATATCTGTAGGAAAGATGGGAAGAGCCATCAATGGAAAGATCTGAAGGCAAGGATGACTGAGCATGAGATTTTAGTCTCATGAGCCAGGACTCCTGAGAGTCATCAGAGCTGGAAATAAAGATTTGGGGAATTAATATATTGACTTTTTTTGGTATTGATTTTTTGATAGGGAAGAATGTAGAGAAAATAAAGGCAACCCCAATAATAACATACACTTTAAAAAGCAGTGGTCACCAAATCAAATTCTTTCCCACAGGTGGAAAATAACCCAAAGGCATCCAGAAATTTACAGCACTCAATGCTTTCATTTCAAGCAATTATTTTTGAACAGCTGGAACTATGAGAGAGGGTTACTTTTTTTTCCAAAAAAAAAAAAAAAAAAGAGAGAGAGAGAGAAGTTTGGAGAAAAGTGAGAGTTGCTAAAGGCAAGGGAGGGATCTTAAAGAAAAAAGTGGTCCACATGCATATTCCATGGAAACATATCTAAAAACAGCTTCTTAAAACATTGATTCTCCAGCAGACTGAGGGGTAGTGGTTGTGGTTGTTATTATTTTAAGATGTTCTAAGACATCACTATAAATGTAAATGGTCCTATAAGAGATTTTGTTCCATATTGAAATACTGCATGTCAAATCAGTTTTTATTCTCAAAAGTTAGGGCCATGGTACAATTATAACTTTATAAAGATGCTGAGATTTAAACTTTTATTTTTTATTTACTGTTTAATTAAATCTGAAGTTAGCTCTATGGACTACACTGAGAAGTGTGTGACGTTTTTGGCGCCCTTCCTTTATCTCCAGCCAAATTCTACAAAAGATTGTTTGCTGGTACTTAAAAGAGAAAGTGCTAATAACTCACAGCCAAAGTGAAACCACTCAAAACGGTTTTGTCAAAACTCTGTCTTACTTTTCGTAGGTTGGATTGTGCCAACAACATAGATACTCTCTGTAGGTACCAAGCAGTTGCTTTCACACAGAGAACGGTATGGCTGGGTGAACCTTCTGTCATTAAGCCACGGGTGTTGACCAGGTGGTCACTGCCTATCTGAAGGGAGGCTTCTGACCCTGCCCTGTTCAATACTTTCAGCAATTTGGATGAAGTCCTAGGGAATACGCCTATGGAGAGAAGCCACCGGGGAGGCTGATCTCCACTGAGTAAAAGCTAGCCCTCTCCCATGGTCAGAGCTGTCTAAAAGTGATTTGGGCTTGTCATGGCGGAGAGCGCTTCACCACTGGAGCCACCAGTGAGGCAAAAATCCTGGATATTAATTTAGTGTCATTTTCTGCCAATGGGGAGAGGTAGGAATAGGTGACCACTGCTTCTTTTTTCAATTCTAAAGTTTTCTATTCTAAGGGCATTCTATATATCTGTACAGAATGCCGTATTCTCTTTGCAACAATAGTGAAATAAAATTGTCATGAGAATGGTGTTCTCTTTGACCTCTTCTTCCTGACTGCATCCCCATACTCCCTTCTTCCTTTAAGCCTACCTCTTTTTAGCAATTATAAATCACAGCTCATATTCATGTAGAATTCTGGGAAACTGTGACATATTTACATTTCTTTTCGTATATCATCTGTAGAAGATTACATCTCAATGGCTCAACCTTTCTCCATCACTGAAAGAAAAAAATCCTTTATTTTAAGCTCTGGAAAACAGACAAACGTTAAGTAAATCATATATGCAGAGGACCGAAACAGTGTCCTAGAAATGATTCTTCTTAAGGTCAGGGATAAATGCTTATTTTTTTCTAACTTCTTGCCTGAATCAGTGTTGGGGTGGTATCAGATCATAACCTACACTCTCGCAAACTGTCAGGCTCTGAACTGTCTGCATTAGGGACACTAATTTACTCCACTCTACACCAATTACTGAAACCAACTAGGGATCTAAATATATGCTTGCTCCTTTAGAAAAAAAAAAAAATCCCTACTTCCTGACAATCTCCATGCTTCTCAGTTGATTCATTTAGAGAAACATACTCATGCCAACCTTCTGCACAAGAACTTCGGTTTAGAATTTCAGACATTCTTGAATTCAGCAAATCCATTTCAGTTATATATTCTGGAACCCATATTAAGCCAAACAATCATAATTATTGTGACATTTTAGGATGACTAAATACAGAATTTCACATTTGGCTAATTGACAGTGTGGTCTCTGTCTCATTTCTGCCATGATTTTCCTGCAAAAGAGAATCAATGAAGAGTCAAATTAATCTCACAGGAATCCTGTGGCTATATGTGATTTCCCTTTTGCTTGTTTTGCTTCCAGATGCCCTCTTGGGTGCATATAAAGAGGTCCAATTGGTCTGTTACTCCTCTAATCTACATATTTCTAGAAAGCAATTGGAATTGATATTTGCGATAAGTATGTGAAAAACTGTAGCAAAACAACTTTCCTGAAAGGTAGAACAAAAGTGGTAGGAGGTTTAGAGGTTGGACACCTTCTAATGTCTTGTACAATTGGCAATGATTTGTTCCTAGCATGCCTCTTCTCTGACCTGTTAGTGAAGGGCAAAATCCAAAAGAACTGTTTAATTAACATGTACCTTTAGCACAACAAAAGCTTTCGCCTTACAGTGCAGGATTACGGGACAGGCAGTTCACGAATACAAAAAGAATCTCCTTTTCCCTGTAATTACTGTGTTTTTTGTCCTAGGATCCTTCCTCTTATTAACATCACAGTGGGGCGGTGTCTCCGTCTGGTACCTGCAGGCATCTATCTACTCTGTTCCTGGGGAGACTTTTCAAAGAAGTTAAGGTTTTCAAATATCCATGTGCTCCTCTTTGTGAATTTTACTTTTGTTTTTTAAAAAGTGAAAGATCAAATATACAAAACAGAAGTGTCTAATTGATCCAGAGTCCTGAATTTGCTACTTTCAAAACCACTTAGACTTTGTCATAATAAATATAAGGCCTGCGTAGAAATTTTTGTATTTATCAATGCTTGTATAAAAATCTTCGTCACATGATGCTTTATGTAAGCTTGCTAGCTGGAATTTAGACTCTGTTTATAACCCTCAAGTGCTTTTATAAAAAGAAAAAATTTAAATATGTGACTTATTTGTTTTTGTTTGTTTGTATTTTTTTTTTTTTTTTTTTGTGGTGGGTACCGGGGGTCGACCTCAGGACCTTGCCTGCCACTAGGCACCTGTGCTGCTGAGCGATATCACCGGCCCTTTTTTTTTCGTATGTGGGTACTGGGAGTCGAATTCAGGACCTCGCGCTTGCCAGGCAGGCGCTTATGCCACTGAGCTATCTCACCGGCCCTGTTTGTTTGTATTTTTAACCCAAACTGTAAATCTCTTTATGTTTGTGTATCATCAGGGTATCTCTAAACTAAATAATTCTTTTGGTATTTGAATGGTGTAAAATTTATAAAAAAGTTGTTATTCTCAAAGAAGGCTTTTTTGTGTTTATTTTGAAATATGGTCAAAACAGTGTAGAAATTTTCTGTGTGAAAACTGATTAAGTCCAACTTGATGGCAGCATTTTGAAATGAGCTGAGACAGTTGTTCTTTAGATTAAAATCATATTGCTGAGTACAATGAGGAAGCTAGGGGTTGAGTCCTGTTTCATAATTTACATTAATTGAGCAACTAAAGGACTTTCAAATTCAGCAATTTTATAGCCACATATGAGGTTTTTATTGCATCAAATTATTGTATTTTCCTGCTAAACACTATGTTTTGTCTGAAATTTACTTGCATTTTATTTGATTTGGGATTTTAACCTAGAGAGGTGGGTTTCTGCCTATAAATATTTATACAAGAGGGCCAGTGAGATGGCTTAGCAGCGTAAGCGCCTGCCTGGCAAGTGCGAGGGCCCGAGTTCGACTCCGGAACCCACATACGAAAAAAGGGCTGGTGATATCGCTCAGCAGCACGGACGCCTGCTAGTGCGCGAGGTCCTGAGGTCGACCCCCGGTACCCATAAAAAAAAAATTTATACAAGAACCAACCAATTTGTGATTGGAATACAAGAAGATAGTGCAATGAAGGGGCCTGTTTAAAATAAAAGCAATCTTTCTTTTTAGGCATTTTGAAATATATATTTTGAAAGTCGTAGACACATGTCTCTTATCACCATGAAATTAGAAATGCACATTTTCATTTGTTGTTAGAATTAAAACTTTTCTACAAAACAAAAAATTAAACTACTCAGTTCACAATAGCTCTCTTTCTCTAAAGCCTTTCAGTTTAAAACTTTTCTATCGTCACCTGTGTGGAGAGTGGGGGCAGTGAGGAAGACGATATGATAGAAACCAAAGAATAACCCAACTTTAAGGACGATTCTAAATGACTTCTTAACCTTGGGAACACTGGGGGTCTTTATGAGCATGTGAAGAGCTTGTGAATGGTAGAAAAGGATAGGGAGCTCTAGCGAATCATAATTGTACTCTCTGCACGCTGATGCTTCCCATACCATTTGGTAGTAGATCATTCCTTAAATTATCTTCTACCCAAATAGCTTCTTTAGTCTTTATTTTCTGATTATGTGTATTTGTTGCATTTGGCAGTCACTAAAGAGCAGGAGAAACAAGTAGGTCATGAGATCCAATATTGTCACCAGCAATAGTTAATTGAACCTGACAGAACAGAATTGAGACTGTAGACATTTGAAGACAAAGTCATCAGCTGTAAAAAGGTGAGAGTTGTGAAAAATGGCACATACAAATACGGCGGCTCTGTAGCAAAAGCTGTAGTAATTACAGATTAAGCAAACTGGGTTAGGCAGAAAGGGAAAAGGAAAAGCAGATGCGGGATTAAGAAAAGCTGACTGCGAATGCATTGGTGAATCTTTAATTCCTTAATTAATTAATTTTTGTCATATAATACATTTTGTTTTAGGCATATGTCTTAAAAGCTAGAGTTGAAAAATTTACAAGATTTTTGCTTTGCCCTGGAAGATATATATTTTAACATATTTATGCATATCACAATAGTATAGACAGCTAAGTTAATTAGAAATATTATAAGCAGTCAGGGATAGGCCCTCAAAGAACCCATGCAAAAGAGACATTACAGCTGTGGGGGGAGGCACATTCATTAAAGGCCAGACCTCAAGACAAAAGATAGAATGACTACACCTACATATTTCCCCTAAGGATGAAGAGCAGTGATTGATATTTTAAATAGGTATCGATTTACTAGACTTGTTCCCCATTTTATCTCCATTTAATCAATATTACCTAAGAGATTATACTTGTAATCTTATTGGTTCGCCATAGTTTTTGTCCCACCTCACACCCACCTTGTGATTTCCCATTGGATCAATGTTACTTAAGTGACTATACTTGTAATCTTATTAGTTGATTATAGTTTTTACCCCTTAGACCCGCCTCATCTCGTGGTTTTGTTCTATAAAACTTCCTTGAGAAGCAGGTTCCTCAGCAACCCATTCAGGTCCCCTTTTGTCTCTCTTAGACAGAAGTTTTCTTTCCCTCAACAAATATAGCTTTCTTTTCCCAATAATTATTTTTTACCTCCATTGTTCCTACAATTCATTCTTCAATTTTAGAAAGCATGAACTCAGTGTATTGGACATGTAGCAGGCTAGCAGGTTGGGAGTTATACTATTTTCCTTATATTATTTGGATTATTTGGAGGCCCTATATAGATAATGTGTTCCTCTTTGTATAATTAAATGGTAACTCAAAGATTGTTTTGTGCTGCCACATATTTAACATCTCCAAAAGATCTTAGTATTATTGTCAGTCCCATGCAATAAAACATGAATGCTATAACTAATTTGACTTTAATTAAATGATATACCTGAACTGAGTTTTGTTATGTGTTAGTCTGTAGATGATATCTTAAAGTCACAGCTATTTTAAAAATATTTTACTATAACCAATTTGGTTTTCTTTTTTTGCAATCTAATCCATTAATTCACAAGGTTGTCAGATTAAATACAAGGCACCCATTCACATTTGAATTTCAGATAACAATGAGTTTCATTTTAGTGGAAGTGTGTCTGAAATATTGCATGGAATATGTTTCTACTAAAAATCTATGACTTCCTTTGCAAAAAAGAGAGAGGGCAATAAATGTTCTGAATCTTTCAGATTTTAGGATATTTTCCAATTGTCTCTTTGTTAGAAAGGATACCTTAGGTAGCTTAAAGTTAATCAGGGAAATGCTGTTTTTGAAATTGAAGGTACAAATTATCCGTATAATTTTTTTCTGGCTTTTATTTTTAGTAAAAAGAAAGACTAGGCTATTGTTATTTTAAGTATTTGTCTTCTAGGATACTTATTGGATTATTTATACTTGAAAATTAAAATTTTATTGGGATATTTCTTAACTTCTGTTTTTAAATTTGCCTAGGTTTTTATTATTTTTTAATTTAGAATGCTTCTGTTTATAGCTGTGACTATTACTTTTGAACTTTTTACATTTTTAATTTTTTAGTTTTCTTCTAATTCTTGGTTTATTTTTCTCTTAGAGTTGATGTAACTTTTTCAGTTTTATATCTGTTTTCATTTTTTCTATAAAAGATTGTTACTTGTGTTTATTTTATTATTGCATTGTTCAACAGCAGTGTATATTCTTGTCTAATGTATTTTTCATGAATATGTGAAAGACTTTCTTTTTTAATATTGTAAAATAAGTGTATCTCAAGGGAAAATGACCTTCCTTTAAGTTCCTTTCATTTTCTTGTGTATTAAAAAATTCCTTATTTTCCAAATGCTTTTCTGTCTGATCACTCTAACTCATAGAGGAGATATTTCATAGAATGGTGATAGTAAATTGGTTTAACTTACATTTTGGACAAATTCGTTGTGTATGGTTGCTGCTTAAGGTAGTTATTTAAAGCAATTTTGATTTTAGTTCTGTTGACTTATATATTAAAGACATTGGCATGTGTGCATTTGCAGGAGGGGGGTAAAATCAGAATTGTCTTCTCAAATGAAATCTGCCTGAAAGATGCTTATTTCTGTCATAAATCAATGGCTAAAAATAAAACAAAATCTGTGTGCATGGTTGAAAATTCTATTTTCTTCACTAGGTCTTAGGTACATGAGAGAAAAAATTCTTATTTTAATACTTAATTCTGTATGACATTATCTCAGTATTTGCCATATTCCTTTTTACATAGCCTTATTTAGTGAAATCCACCATTATATTTCTACTGTATCTTACCTGTGCATTTTTCAATAAGGGCAAACTAGATAAAATATCTTTATTGCCATTATTCTCGTTTTCTTCATTGTTTAAATTCTGCTGGATTTCATAAAATCTCCCCTTGGCTTTAGAAGTTAAACTAATAGACTTTCTGAGTAAGAAAGGGTCTCTGACCCTCTTAGAGTTTCCTTCAATGCATCTGTGGCTTCCTATTTGCTACACTGATCTTTCTCTCTATAGAAGCCACTGCATTATTTATTTACCTACTAAAGCTGTTCTCCAAAACCCTTATGTCAGAGAGTAAATAACTGAAACAAGAATGCTCAAATGTGAAACTGAAAACAGGTTATAGAAAGGTGAGCAGGTGTACCAGATGTCCCTTCATATTCTAATCCTCACCCATTTTACTGTCTGCCTCATTGTTTTATCCAAGGAACTTTCTTTGCCCAGAATCCTCGTAAGCTCTCTCATTCTGACTATAAATGAATGACTTATTTGAATTCTTAGTAATAATATGTCTTATCAGAACCTTACTTTATTTTAAAGATGCGCAGTTACCTATCAGCTAAGAGTTCTGCCAGTGATATGCCATGTTACCAATCCCAAAGAAGGGTTTGTGTTTTATTGGCTGGTCTTAAGTGTAGTTCTTTAAGAACTACATTTTTATCTATAGCCTTTTCGATAGGTTCATTGATCTATTTATGGTAGGAACATTGGCCTGGAAAGTAGGTTACACAGCAAAAAATAGAATGTGAACAGTCATTCAGAGAACAAAGACAAAGAAATCTGATTTTCAGGACTTAATAATTCTACATGTCACACACCTAGTAACTGATCATGATCTTTATAGATATATACATAATTAGCCAACCTAAAATATAAAACATGATTTTATAGGAAACGTAGCAGTGAAAAAATTTTTCTTTTTAAGGCTATTCTTCAACTACTTCTGCCTTAGAAGATCCTGGTGACTTTGAATTTCTTTCCCATCTTGTTTAATCTTTTTCTTTGATCTTTGTAAATTAAAGGGTTGCAGTATGATACCGTGGAAAGGCAAATCAACTAGAAGTCAGAGGCCTGGGTTTTAGTCTCAGCTCTGCAACTAAATGAAATAGCTGACTGCTTTACATTAGCTGCTTTGTTAATCTCTCTGTTCCTCAGTTTTCCCCATGTGTAAAATAAAGAAGTTAAAGTCTGAATCGTCATCCAGATTCATTCTAAATGGCAGATATAAACAGATTACTTGGACCATTGTCACTGGATTTCTCCTTCTCCTTTGGCACATGAAAGGTCATCTAAAATTACATTAGTTTTTTTAGAACAAAAAAGTTTTGATTGCTAAACTCGAACTCTTAAAAATAATTAACCCGTATCTTTGAAAGCATAATTTTTGTCTTACTCTATTAAAAGAAATAATCATCTATCATGTAAATAATTATAACCACTTTAATCACATACATAATATGAAACAAATTGAAAAAATACAAAAAATATTTAAATTATACTATCATGGGCCAGTGAGATGGCTCAGCGGCGTAAGTGCCTGCCTGGCAAGCACGAGGGCCCGAGTTCGACTCCCGGAACCCACATACAGAAAAAGGGCCGGTGATATCACTCGGTGGCACGGGTGCCTGCTGATGTGTGAGGTCCTGAGGTCGACCCCCGGTACCCACAAAAAAAAAAAAATTATACTATCATGATGAAGTTTAGACCAGTGTATGTGTAAATTTATTTTATAGCAGTGTGCCAAAAATGGCAAATCTAACTATGCTTCTAGGTGAGGCAAGGAACATTTCAATCTTCCACATTTCAGGTATGGGAAAGATTCTTGTGGTTGAAGAATTCATTTCTTCTTCATAAAACATGGTATTGACATAACAGTGAATTACTGTTTAGCCATTTTTTCTCTTTAATGAGAGCTCAGATATATCAAGGAGTAGACTTTTTTCTTTATTTCATTTGCCAACTTTCAATTTGTTTGGGTCATCTACTGTTTATCTCACTTTCACAGAACATATGTTGACCCAAAGAAAAGACTAATTTGATCATTTCCTTAGTCCTCTGAAAAAAGAGATATAAATTATTTATTTGCTTTAAATACATCAGAAGTTTCTGGGAACATGACCAAAGAAAGATGGAAGTATGGTTTTTTAGCAATTCAAACAAAATAATGAGCTTAAACTTTCTTGTAGAAAGTATTTGGAAGTCTATTTAGTTCTTTCTCTCTTAGTCATGGTGTGTTTTGTTCAAAATCACAAGCTAACAAGACTCCACTCTTTACTAAGAAATACTTTCTATCAAAAAACTCTTTTGAAAGTAGAATGCTACAATTTTGACTCAGAAAATCATACTCCGAAGGATTCTGAATTAAAACAAAACACAATAAAACAAATCTTCTGACTACATAGATACTTCACTAACCTAATTTCTGTGATGATACAGTAGAAAATATTAACTTTCTTAAGTCAATAGCTTGATATTTTTTGTTTCACTGATTTATGATATTTTAGTGAACAGTATAATATTTGATAGACTTTTTACAAAATGTTCTGATTTGAAACCTGCTACTAATTGATGTTATTTCACTTAGCAAATTTTATTAATATATTCATTGGAAATATAATACTAAATTGAATTATATGGACCATGTTCAAAATTAATATATCCCCTGTAAATGAAATAGAAATATGCCCATTTTTTTGTTTTAGGAAATATATTCATGTAATGTAATATCAAAATGATTCAAAGTACTAAATACAGAATTGAGGATTCAAATATGTTTCTAATGCTGATTCACAAAGAGATGTAAGATTTTTTTCCTTATCTGTTGTGAGCAATTATAGTAATGAGGTACCTTGAAAATGGAAGCTGTTAATTAATAAAGCTATGTCTAATTGTAGCTGCTTTATACCACTCTCTGGCATTTTGAACAGTAATCAGGTATTAATATCTCTCACATTTACAGAGTTTTAACCAGCATCTCTCTATAACTCACTCTAATCCACCATCTTCTCTAGCTATCTAGAGTGAATCAAATGTCCCCTGCCTCTCTCAATAATTACTTTATTCTAGTGCTTTTACCCTTAGGGAAGACATAGTTTATTTTCTCCTTCAAGTTGGTTTAATTAAGGTCACAGTCCTTTATTGGCTACATTTAATCTTTGTTCCCCAAAAAGAGACATCTCAATTGGTTTTTGATTGTGTTTATACTTATTTTCAAACTTTTTCAATGTAATAGATTAAAACTAAATTTAATTACCGTTATAACTGGACCCCATACTTGACTGAAATAGAGAAGGTTTGGAAAGAGATTTTGTAGAAATCACCACACTCAAGTGTTAAATGGATACTAATTTAAGGTCAGGTGTGAAGCCAATTAATTTTAAGATGAATGCAGCAGTTGGAAATTCAAGTCCATAATTCGAACATGTGCAGCCATCTTCCTTCCTGCCAAAGATCTCATTGCAATGATGGAAATTATATTTTGAAAAGAATGAAATCAAAATTGCACTGGAAAACAAAACTTAATTTTGAGGTATTGTATAAATATAGAAAGCAGATGGATTTGTAGTAACAGAAAAATAAGAAAGGAGAGAATCACTGTCAAAGGGACGAAAGACCAGTAAGCATCATTTTCTGCAGAAGGAGCAGGAAAAGCTCTAACAAGATCTCCCTAACAAAAAGAGTAACATCTATGAATAGACCTGGCCAAGAGGCGGTTATCAGAGAAACCCATTAGCAACTGCATTCAGGATACCTGTTCTTCATCGTTGTCATAGAAGCTCTCATTCCAAGTTTTGCTAAAGCCCTAAAGGCTGCTTTATCTAAATATGGCACCGTTTGCCTTACACAGGCAGCTGAGAGAGATATATGGCAAAGCTCTTTGTAACTTTGGAAGTTTACATAACCGACACACAAGAACACACACACACACACACACACACACACACACACACACAGAGTTAGTATATTGGAAATGAGCTACTGTTGAATTCTGAGTTGCTGTACCAAGTTGTGGAAATTATTGAGCTGCTAGCTTATTTTCCTTCATTTGCCTGTTTAGGATGAATAATGGAATGAATATGGCCAAAACCAAAAATTATTTATGTGGAAAATAAAGTTGACAAAAATCTCAAAGAAAAAGAAAATTGAAAGATAAAAAAAAAGTTTAACAAAACAATAAAGTTATATAAGACAAGGAAATAATTATAAAATTTAATATGTTTTCACCAAGTAGAAGAAAGTTCAGGTCTCAGGAGAACTTGAAGATGAAATACTTAGAGAAACTCATATAAAAAAAGAAAAAAAATGCAGTTTTAATTTTAAAATTTCAAGGGAAGAGAAGAATTCTTAAAAGCTTCTGGAAACATGGGGATAATTGTTTTCAAAAGGAAAAAGAAGGCAATGACTAAAAGTTTATAGCAAAACAACAGTCAGCTTATACCTCCTGACTATACCTCACACTATTACCTGTTATTCAATTATCCAAAAACTTACATTTTGAACATGTGTAAGTCCAGAACATTATACATAATGTCTACAGGAAAAAATTACCTTTCAGATATTCAAAATATAGAAGAAAGGAAAGCAGATAGAATAACCTACCAGACAGAGCAATGGCCAAATAAGATGGGGAGAAATTTTAAAGGAGGAGTTGGGAAGTGAATAAAGGATTTTGAAATATCATCGACCCTTTCCATGGCACCAGTTATCAGGGACCCCTCCTGCCCCTGAGAGTCCCCAATCTCCTGCCAAGTGTTATGGCACACAGTGAGAATAAAGAGCAAGAGACAGAACAGTGGTATAGCAGGGATCTGGGATGACTAGTTGTTTGTGGGGAACAAAAGGCCACGAGGCAGCCAGAACCTTGGTATTTATTGATTGCATCTGTGTCAAGGACAATGGGTGAAAGGCAGTGAGTGTTTCTGGGAACAGTAATAGGGACTACAGTGGGCCAGGAAGAAGAACAAAGCATTCTTGCAAGGACAAGGGCGAGACAGGGGGGCAATAAGGAAACTGTAGTTTCCCCAGGTGCCTTATCATCTTCAGCAGGTCTTATCTTGTCCTGTAAGTGCCACAGCAGTCACTAGCCCTAGGGCTTCCAGCTGTGACCAAAAAAGAGCAGGGAGTTTCTGTGTTCCAATGTGGCTCAAAGGGCAGGACAAAGATGGCCTTGGATGTCCCCTCGACTCAATTTATAATTTGTGGTCCCCAACATTGAAAGTCCTAGATTTCATTGTTGTTGCTGAGAAAGCAAGAAATAAAGGTACAAATATTTTATTTAACTTGATATCAGTAACTACCAGTAGACCTCAAAAGAACTAATCTTACTAGTGCTAACTCTTGGGAGTGATTCTAGGGACAAAAATTGATGAGATTTTCTTAAATCTCTAGAAATTTATTTTACTTTCCAAATGTATCATTTTATAGTGATAATAAGAATAAGCTAATTTTCTTTTCTTTTTTCTTTTTCTTGAGACAGGGTCTTGATGTATAGCTCACCCTGGACTTGAGCTTACTGTGCATCCCAGGCTGGCCTCGAACTTGCAGTGATCCTCCTGACTTAGCCTCCCGAGTGCTGGGATTACAGATGTGCACCACCATGCCTGGTTAGGATAAGCTAGTTTTAAAAAGAGAAAGTCTCATTTGTTTGACAGTGGGTCAAAGAAGCACATAAAACAATTTTAACAGTTCTTTCTTTTTAAAATTTTATAGATACTTCAGATTATTTTTAATCAATTGAAGGAGATGAAGGCAAATGGTAAGAAGAGGCTTTATTAAGGATTGGGAATGGATGATGGCCAGAAGGCTGGAGACTGAAGCAATTACTCTAGTTTAGGAGGGTTTGGGAACAAAATAAATTGAAATCAGGCATCTAGCTGTTGAACCATTTAAAACATAATGGACATGGCTGGCTTCATGTTCAGCAACCAGCATAGTTGTTCAGGGCCCCATGCTCAGAAGAGTACCATGATTGGGATTTAGTGCTCTTCAGTTGCAGTCTCGAAAGTCTTAATAATTTTATTCTGGAACTGTGTTTTTTAAATGAGGCCCAAAAGAGAAAGAACATGGACACAAGGCTTGGAGCCTTGGAGCCTTGTTGATTAATGATGGCTGCTATATGCTGGGTCACGTTGCTGAGATATTTCCATTCTGCCCATGCCCTCTGCCTTTAGAAGGGTCTTGGATGTTGACAAATGGATGGTAGGGATTAAACAAATGCCTCATGCTGTCTCAGATGGATAAGACTATCTTCTTAGGTTAGCAGGGCCAGGGTGCATTCTATACTCGTTAGGTACTAAGTGTATCCCAGCATGGATGTTGCAAATCTGTTGGGCTATAACTATAGCGGTTGGAGCACAGGCCTAAGGAAAGGACCACACATTTTCATTTTGCACTAGGTCTTGCAAGTCATCTAGCCACCCCTAGAAAGCCACTTCATGGAAAACAATGGCCAAGACAACTTTAAGTACTGTTCCATTATTCTTTTGGAGTCATGATTCTAACTGCCTACTGCCAGGAGATGACAGTGTCAGGAACACTTGTTGATCTTCATGCTAGGACTGCTGGCACAACCACAGATACTTCCTGCGTTTATTGCCTCGTCAATCTCAGTAATATTTTCTTCTCTTAGAATTGTAAGCATGGTGCTGCAAGCTCCAGAATATTTCAGTTACCTTTGTTGCCAGCCTCAGGTCCAAATTACCCTATGAATTCTTTGGTTCCTAACTCATGTTTTTTGACACTTTCATTTCTATGCATTTTGCCTTCTGCTATAGCCTACTTTTGTTTGTAATTTTTTTTCTTGTAGTCCCATTATTTTATTCTTTGTGCTTGCAACTCTTTTCTTTTTCACTTCTAATCCAGTCGTAAAATTTTAAATTCATTTCCTAAAAGACCTAAAACTAGATGAAATTTTAAATTCTTAATAGTGTTTATTCTTTTCTCAACCAATTTTCTATTTGTCATTTCTATGGAAATGACATTTTTCCACATGTCTTGTCTTGTTTTTTTAGATTATGTTGAATACTTTGTGTAAATCAAAATACAGATTCTCTAAAATTTGGGAGTACTTCTTTGCTTTTAATGAAACTTACTCCTGGTGAAATTTACTGATTTTATTTGAATTATTTTCTGAGAGCTTATGTTCTATAAGGTCCAATATTGGGGTTGGGAACTTGCAGAGAACACTTTTGTCTTAGATTTTTTTCTCTCAGGAAGAGTGCTTCTACTTTTTCGAAATATAAGGAAACTCTATATATGCTTATAACCTATGCTATGGACTGAATTGTTTGCCCCTCAAATTTATATGCTGAATCCCTTAATGTGTTAGCATTTGGAGATGGAGTATATAGGAAGTAATTAGATTAGATCAAGTAATGAGAGAGATGGGGGCTGTAAGGGAGAATTAGTGGCCTTAAAAGAGGAAGAGAAGGATAGCCCCTCGCCCCCACCACCTGTCATATGCACATACAGGAGAAGGCCATATGGGGACACAGTGGTAAGCAGGCTTTCTACAAGCCAGGAAGAGAGTCCTTACCAGAAACCAAGTCTGTTGACACCTTGATCTTAGTCTCCAGAAGTCTGAGAAATAAATTTATGCTCTTTGAGCAATTTTGGCATTTTATTATGACAGCTTGAGGTCCCTAAGAAAAATATAAATAATTTTCATCCAGTTTATTTCATTTTGATATTTATTTGATAACCAAGCATGTTTCTTATGAAGTTAATATCAATGTTTCAAACATTACCATTTCTATTTCTTTTTTCTCCCATGCTGCTCTCCCAGCCACTAGAATGAAGCAGGCTTCATACTGTAGAGCAGTGCAATAGTGAAGAGGAAAGGCGGACTTGGAAAGAAAGTTGAAGTGGGAAAAGGAAATTGTATTAGAAATCTTTAACAGGTCACTTTGGGTTTCTAAGACAGAGTTTGGAGAGCATGTTAACAAACTTAAAAAAGTATATGGCTTTGCTATTATTTAATAAATATTAGTTAAATATTCAGACAATGTTATAAATAGACTCATGAAAAAAGTGGTAAGGAAAAAATAAAAATATATAATATTTTCTGTATCTTTTAGGTACTGGGCATGGTATTAAATACAGTACTTTATATATTTTATTTTCTCTTCATAATATATCTGGGAAGAGAATATTACTAGCCCATTTGTAGAAAGGAACCGAGTCTTTAAAACATTAATTTTCCATAGTCTGACAATTTGAGAATGATAGAACTCAGATTTACATATCTGTCTGATTTTGTGATATTCTACTACATTCCTCTGATAATTCTATTCTTCCTTATTTATATTTGCTCTGTTTTCCTTAAAAACTTAGTGTGTTAATACTCAATTTTAATTTTAATGAAATAGCTGGCTGCCTGACCTGAGAGAACCTTACCTTTTCTCTTAGGAGTCATCTTAATTTAAAGACCTGCCAGTCTACCAAGGGTCAGTAATCCCCTTCCTGTTGAATTATCAAGCCTTATACAGTTTGCTTTATGGCTTTAGATTAGAGTCAAGTCCTTTCTTGTTATTCATTGCCTCGTTTCACTAAAGACAGAGTTGGTTAATGTTTTACTGGGAAGATCCCCAGTGGTCACATTCTGGCATGTGAAAAAAATTGGATTTATTTATCAATCTATAACCAGCTGTGTGGGACGTGTCTTCCCCCCATTCCATTGTTAGTTAGTTGATTTGGGAGCAATGGGAATAATGAGAAAGGAGATAGACATTTTGAGGCTTGAATTCTTCAAAGAGCAAAGTCATTCCAGTACCTACTTTCTTAAGGCCAACCCTCATAACTTCAATTTTTAAACTCTTAATTCAGAAGGTTATCGATGAAAGCTAAATCAAACTCAAGGTGAGAGAGAAAATTGTGAACCAAGGCAACTGCTGGGAGTGTGTTTCTTCTCTATAGTTCTTGAAAGATCTATTAAATTAATAAACTCCATGGCCCTAGATGTATTGTAGACTCAGAAGTAGTAAGAAGGAAAGGATGAAAACCTAAACCTGCCGTCCCTGACTATCCAGTGTTTGGTGCTCTGCTTTAAAGTCTAAAGCCTTACTCAAAAATTTTGCTTCTAGACTTTCTTTGAAAAGCCTTATAGTTCTCTATCCTGGGACCTTTGGTTTCTATTCATTTTCTTCTCCTAGCTTTAAAATGTTACTGAAAATATTTATGCAATATTTTCTGTACAGAAAAATTTAATCTCTTGTATAAAATATTATACATCAAAAGCAAAAAAATAGTGAGCATAATATCCTTGGGCATTGTTTTATATATTTAGACAATAAACCACATCTAATTACCAAGTTTAATTCAGAGAATTTTAGATAAAGAAAATGATGGAACGAATTCAAACTTTCCCTTTCAGATTGAGAAAAATTAAAGTGGTCCCTGGACAGTTTCACTTTTTCTGTGGCTTTATTAGGTTGCTCTAGTATTTGTTTTCCAGGGCTGCCATAACAAAGTACCACCGACAGGGTAGTTTAAGCAAGTGAAATTTATTCTTTCACAATTCAAGATGCTAGAAGTCCAAGGTCGACATTGCAGCAGGAATGGCTCATCTGAGGCCTCTCTTTGGCTTGTAGATGACCACTTTCTCTGTGTCCTCACCTGGACTTTTCCGTGAGTCAGTGTCCCAAAGTCTTTTCATTAAGATACCAACCACACACTATTCAGGCCTACTCTAGAAACTTCATTTTATCTTAAGAGCTTCTTTGAAGACTTTATCCCCAACTATACTGAGATACTGTAAGGATTTCTCATATTAATTATAAGGAGAACACAGCTTATCCTATAACACTCCCTGAAGTCTCTTCAGAACCCAGCAACCACAGTGATCTTTGTTAAATACAAGTCAGGTTGGGCCACTTCTTAGCTCCTACGACTTTGTTCCATGTCCACATCCACTGCCTTCAGTACTGCTTGGAAGCCCTCAGTTCCCATTTACTGAAATAAATGTACATTCGTTAGTATGCTTTTAAATCTTTATATTTGTGCAAAATATTTCATAAAATGCAGCCATGTCTCTTTTTTTTTTTTTATATCATGCAGTTAATAAGCATGTTCGACTTTCCAAACTCCTGGTTTATGTTGTTGATGCAGATACACCTTGTGTCTTTAATGCATCCTAATGAGCATCTGAGAGGCTCAGAAAGGTTGACAACTGTGTCCATTATTTCTGGGCACGTAAGTTATCCTACATATTGTGGGCAGTGTCTCTTTCAAGACCACACATAGTTGGTGCAACATTCAATTCTAAATACCTATGAAAAGTGGAGCAGGCTTTCTATTTGATGTAATTCTCTTGATATCAGAGGAAATGTGCATCAAACTTTATATTCATAAAGTATAACTTAGTGCTTTTAACAGCAGGCTCAGTAATTAGATGGGCAATTAAGGGACCATAAATTATAATTTTAACTCCAATAGACATTCTCTCTAACACCTTGGGAAGTCCATTTACCATTACTTCCTCTATTTTCCTATCTATAAAATGTTTAAAAATAGATTCTCCATAAATTTGCTGATGAACTAAAGAAAGAGAGACTTAGAAATGGTGGAGATCTTGAAAGGTTATTTGGTTAAGTCCTGTGCTTTCAGGCAAATTAGTTTCATAACAACAGAAAATTGCCTTCTGTATTTCATTTTTGAAAAATTAGAATCATTTCATGTGTTTTAATGTTATTTTTTATAGAATTTTACATGAAAAACACTATAAAGTGATTGCCATGTATAATAAGTATGCATTTAGGAAGATGAAACATTAGCTAATGTCTGCTGCAGAGGTGAACATATTTACCAGCTGCAGCTTGGTTGCATCTTAAATTCCAAGTTCAATCATGAACATAGCTTAAAGAGGGGTAATACAGTTTCATTAAAGCTGGTAATACCTTCAGGTCCTGATTCAGGAATCTGTTGCCTTGCCACCTCTCCACAGATCCCACTGAGGTGTTGAACTGAGCTTCAGTATCCTTTTCCCTTTCTAAAACCATAGTCTTTTAAACATTCTGGTTTGTATTTCTTTTTCCTATGTACCTCTCCCTTTAGTATACACCTGTTACTAACAAAACCATCAATCAGAGTCTGTATATATTTTTTTATAGTGCTGCATTTTTGTTATTCCAAAGGGATTTTATTCCCTCAATATTTACTGATAGGCCACATGTATTTATCTTATTTTTTGGAGGAAAAAAAATCACATATCCTTTCCATATATATACTGTTTCCTGCTGCACTCTTCCCTTGGACTCTTGGTGGTGCCCAAATCTGTAATACTTGGTGATAGTACATGTTAGAATGGTGTCATGCAAGTGGCATATAAAAGTAGCTCCCAATGGGGGCCTAGTAGCAGGAAGGGTGCCAATATCATTGTTTCTGAATGTCATGTGCTAATGAAAGAAGTATTCTGACACTAGTTATAATGGTAAGGAAGACTGTATTCCAGACTATCGTGGTAGCAGTCAAGACTATTGCAATATGGGAAAGATCAGGCTCAACTCCACATACAAAAGGATCAAGCAGAAATGTAGATTGGGAGGAGGAAGAGAGTAATTAGGGGATGGAAATTGCTAAGAAGAGGCATCAAGGTAGGAGGATCCTTGTTAAAGTGATCTTGTAGGACTCTTGTTGAAAGCAGTCTGGGTAATCAATATCAAAGGAATGATGAGGGGGATGAGAAATTTAGTTATATAATGGGGGGGATTAGATTGAGAAGGTATGGGTTCTCTGTACTTAGTTTTGTAGGGTTCTTTCTAAAATTGTGCTATGTAGGCCCAGCAAAGACAGAAGACAAGGCTGAGATGTGGCCTGGAAAAGGATTAAAATAAGGTGAATAAAGTTGAGTCAAGAAGAGAGCCTTTTTCAGAATGTCATGGGTAGCTCTGGGTGGGATTGAGAGTGGAGAAAGTGGGCTTTTCCTGTGTATTTCAAACCAGCTGTCCAGATAATTGTGATGCTGGTTTGGTGTCCTCGTTTGTGAAACACTGGTTTAAAACATTTTCCTTTATTTTCTGAAAAATCTCAGCTGCTTTTAACTATGTTGATGTTCTCTAATTCATTCGTTCTTAACCCTGGCTATGTTTTGGAAATATGTGGAGAAATTTTAAAGTGGTAGGTGGTACCTGTATACCCCTCACTGCAGGAGACCACCCTGTTGATTAGGCCCAGGGCAGGTTGTAAGCAGTGCGGGCTGTGAAGAGTTAACCCCACAACTGGCTTGTTTTAAGTAGTGAGTGGCACATGGATTAGCAGCACCCCCCCCACAATGGCCACAGCAGAGACAGAGATGCATCCATGAAGCTGTGGGGCTCTGATGTGAGATAACACGGCAGCTGAGGACAAGTGACTCTTCCCAAATTCCTTTCCCAGAATTGTAGTTTGTTTTACTTGAAAAAAGAGTCATTAACGATGACCTATTCCTGGTGTCTTCTGTCCTTGATGCAAGAATGTTTTGTCCTCTCCTTTATAAGCCCTGCCTGCATCAGCATCTTATCCCCAGCAACCACACGCGGCCTCCTCATCCCGTTCTGTAGATTGTACAACCAGTAAATACCGTGGACCTGGCTGGTTTGGGGTCTTTGCTCAGCACTGAGCACTGACCATCCCAGTTCCCCGTTTCACTTTTACTTCATCTTTGAGTTTTTCTTTGCAGCCTTGCATCGTAGCACCAAACAGGAGATTGGGGTCTTTGCTGGGGTCCCTGATACCTCAACAGTGTAGACTTATTGTGGGACTATAGGAATAGAGTTTAGGCACTTTTTGGCTTGTTTGTTCACTTATTTTAAGCTCCTTAAATAATCTGATATACAGTTAAGATTAATACCCATGTCTCTAAGTGAATACTATAAGGTTCAGACAAATTAATAAAAAACGCCTTTTCTCTCTCCTAGAAATAAAAGATCTCTATACATACATTCAGCAAATGCTTAAAATTTTCTACCCTTGGTTAAACAACCAAAATTCTCTCAAGTTTTTCTCATGGAAAATATTTTCCAGATTTCTGCTATTCGTCTAGAAATCTTCCTCATATCCTTTTAAATCTGGATACCCTACATCAACAAAGGTCTGACTTATTTATGATACAATAAAAACAAATATTTCCGGGTCTTTGCATGACTTCTCAAAATAAATGAGTTGTTCAAGTTCAAATTACTACTTCTAAATCATATTTGTATCAGATTGCCTTTTATTTCAAAAGAAATTGTGTGAGTAAGGGACTGCAAGACATTTAGGAGATAAGAGCCTGCACAATATGCCATTGTTTTTTAGGTGAGACAGAAACTTTGTCTAGTGAACTTGTACCACAGAAAATTACTTATTTTGCTCGAAAGAAGCTGTCAACACTGGCTGTGAAGATGTGGTCCTTTGGTTGCTAAAAACAACCCTAAGAGCTATCCTTTTATTCTTCTTGTAAATACTTAACACCACCAGTAAGCCACATTCTCCGGGAGTTTTAAAGCTTTTCACAGATCCTTTCCTCTTCTTCTCACTGTAAAAGTTTTGAAACAAATTATTATTAATAAATTATATTTCTATAACACCTTCCTTTTGCCAGAACTCCCAAGCAGCAATAGGAACAGAAATAAAAACATAAATAACACTACTCCTTATACCTCTTAAGTCTGCCTACAGTCTGAAGCAATCATTGTTAATCCCAAGAATTTCAGAAGCATTTTGAGTAAAGTTCTGTAAAGTCTTTCAATCTTGTGGGAGGATGGCAGCTTGCTAGTGTGAAATATTTGTAAGATAAAAAGCTTTACGCTTTGAAAACAACCAAGGTATGTATGAAATCTGACTATTTGTATAGAAAAAGCCTTAGAAGAAAGGAAAATTATATGTCACATATTTGGAGAGAAAATTTTGTAGATGTCTCCTTATTTTTTGACCAAGAAAATTACTATTGTGATCTAAGTAATTAGTCATTTTTAAATATGGAGTGTTTTTGAAGACTAGAGTAGAATCTTTGGTCAATGAGTATGAATAACTTTTAAGTTTCTGTAAAGATTGAATAACTGTAATGAGAATGGCAGAAGTTTGTACCTCTAGCAACTTTTAAAAAATTGTCTTAATCTCCAATACAAATAGCTAAGAATTTGGAAATCAATGGAATATAAAGCATACAAGACAGTAGAGAAGTGTTACATATATGAATGTTTCTTGAATATATGGGAGTATTTCAAAGGCAGATGCATATTTGATATGGAAGAGTTTTAAACTTCTCAGAGAGTGCAATTAAATGGGTAGGATTGCAGAAACATAAAATGTGCTTTTAAAAAACCTTGGTATATTTTAAATACACTATTTTCTTTTTCGCTCATACATTGACATCAGAAGCTGTTATGTCTGTGTTACTTAGGTTATAAGCAAGAATCAGAGTCTGAGGTCAGATAATTTGCACAGCCGTTTTGCCAGTGACTACTGTCCCCTAGAGATTGCCCAGAGTCTAGACATTTTCCTGATTCAGGTCATTCTGGGAATGAGGCTGTATCTCATGGTAACTACTCCTCTGAGGTCACTTGTTAGAGCTGGTACCTTTTGAAATAATCAATAATCAAGACCACAGCTTTGGTAGGACCATTGCTTGACTGAAACCAATTGATGATACGTAAACCTGTTTGTTTCCAGAGCATCCTTCACACTGACATGGTTCTTGAAATCAGTGGGGCAAAGATGAAGTGGTTAATCATTTGTTCTCTAGTCGTGCACACCCCTGAACTTACTATTAATCATCAGTGTCTGTAGGTATGCTTGCATTTTTTTAGACTGGTGGGTTATAAAAAATTATAACTGGTGAATAATGATTAACAGAAAGTGTGCAGAGAAATATCTGTGCTGTCAGCTCATTGTTCTATGCTTAACTTTTGCCAGTATTCATTACTACAGAAGAACATTTGAATGACTTCATGTCAACACTGTGACAAATAGTTCAATCCTTCAGAAATAGTCATAGAATACTTTGAAGCCATCACAATTTTCACTGTGGCGTATAATGGTAAGTAGTATCTCTATCAGGCTTGTGTGCATGAATGTGTTCAGACTAGGAGGGGCACGCCCCATCAACCAAACAATATTTTATGTGTACTTCAGGGTCCCAGGTAAATTACTCCCTACTGGTATATTTCCACACAGCTTACAAATTATATAGACTGCATCCCTAAGTCTAACCATTTTAAGCCTCTTTCAAGTTAAGATTTACCTCATTTACTTTCAGGAAAATTCTCCAATCTAGAAGGTGGAATTCTCCTTATACCTTCAGGCACCAGACATAAAACCATCTGGGGCTTCCTTCTGGTTTTAAGGCCAAAAATCACTCATGTAGTGGTCATAGTAGTCAGAATTGCTCAGTCATCTTTTGCTTTAATGAATCTGATGGTTATCACCCTTTATGAGTTTGTATCATTACTCGATTGATATTTTCAAGGACAATTCTTTACCTATTATCTGTTAGAATGTGGGCTGTACAATCCATGGCTACTGGCAATCACTATATTTCAGGTTAATTATCCAGTTGCACCTCTAATGCTTGGCCTTGGCTAATCAGTGAGAAAAGTACATGAAACAAATTCCACAAGTAAAATGATAGGTGTGCATATGTGTGCATGTGTGTGTGAATATACATAATCTTTGAGTATATCTCAAACATATTTCCTTGACAAACATACTCTTTACCATCACTGAGTCATGTATTTGCTTCTTGAATCTCCAGTGCATTACTAATATCTTTATTTTCAAGTTCACCACATTCTTTTTTATAGTTTCACCTCTGCTGACTGCTAAGGTCTTACAGAATGTTCTCAAGAAATACCTGCCATGTTCCTTCACAGGCAGAGAAACCAGGATATAAAGACTCTACTTGATTTTCATGATTTGAACTAGTGGTACTTCAGTCATTTGGCCAATGATTTGCCTTTAAAAACCTTGTCAGGTTTTTATGTAGAAAATACTCACTAAATATTTATCCAAAGATTGGACATTGAATTAATCTTTAATGGTCCAAAAACCCTCTTATCAGGTCTCTTCTGTTTGCTGGTCAAACATTTTAGAGGATTTTCATTGTTATTCAGTAGGAAATTCAAATTCTTTATCTTATAAATGGTTGAAATAATTTGCTTGATATGTTTTAAATCTTTGCAAGAAAGAAAATTTAAAAATATATTAAGTATATATTTATTAAGTATATACAAAAAGTGTATTAAGCATATACTAATTACATACAACTAATGTACATATGGCACATTCTTTGTTTAAATGATCATTTAGATATTTAAATATTGTATATTAGGTATTTGAATGTTGTCTCTTTTCAGACCACATTTGTTGATGTGCACAGGCGCTTTACCAGTAAATAAATATTTTCCTATTAAATTTTAGTCACATTAATAAAACCATTGTAAAGATGTAGCAAATATATTTATGAACTGACTTTTTATATTTTTAATTTCTTCTGTGAAAATAGCTGACTGAAATACATTTAGAGGTTTTTTTGGTAAGCATTTTTCTGTAAATTTTAATTATTAAAAAGAAAATAAAATTTTGGAATGAATGCAACTTTAAATATCATATAAGATGAATGTACGATGTTAAATTAATTAGTAAAGGAAAGTAAAATATAGAAAATATGATGATACGTATACATATATATATATATATATATTACATATAGAATGTAAACACTTATTTGTTAGAATATTCTAACAAGATGAAGGAAATTCTGAAAATTATAAAAATAAATAGGAATTTGTGATATGTAAAATATTGTTTTGCATAGCTTTTGTATATAGTCACTATAAGAAACTGCCAAAATTATCAGTTAATAACCAGACCAAAAATATGTGTATATTTATATCAACAAAATTTTATCTTAATTTCCTTAGTTATATATTTTGATGTTTCTTCTCAATATGAAGATATGCTTAAATTTTGTCTCCTTCAAAAAATAAAACTCAAACCCATACCAAATCAAACCAAAACACTTTGTCTTTTGGAGTCTGTTTCTCTAATACTCCTTTTTCAACTTTGTACTCAGTGTACCAAGTGGCAAAGCTTCATCAATTGCCATTCACTCCTCAGCCCACTCTAAATCTTTTTCTCTCTTTACTTCAGAAAAAGCAGTTCTGTTAAGATCACCAATCAGATCTTACCTCTAAATCCATTTCTATGAGTTTTGGTTCTCAGTTGCATCTAACACTCTTGGCCACTCTCCTTGAAAAACTCATACACAGTATTTTGACCCCTGACACAGCTACATGGGTAGTTTTTGTTTTGGGTCACACTTATCTTTTACATGCTTATTTCCCTCAACTTGGTCATCCAGGGTTGAAATTCCTTCAGTTTTGTCCTTTGCTCCCTCCTGTTTTCTGTGTATTTTCCCAAGGGTATCTCATTCACGTCCGTACTTTAAATTGCCATCTGTATGATAAGCACTCTGAAATAGATATTTTTATCTCAGCTCCAATATCGCACATCCATACTATGCTTACTTAAAAAGTTTCATTTTAGATGTTTGGAAAGTGCCTCAAAATCAACATTGCTAAAACTACACTTCTAGTTTTCTGTCCCAAACTTAGTCCTTCTGTGTTTCCTGTCTGAGTCAAGGCTACACTTTTGATCACATCTCATTCAGCCTAACTCTGTGCTCCGCTCTAGCTACATTGACCTGCTTGCCATTCTTTCAATAAACTCTGATGATTTCTGTTATAGGACTCTGCACGTGGTCTTCCCTCTGCCTGGAATGTCCTCTCTCTAGATCTTTCCATGGAGATGTCCTATTCTTTATTCACCTCTCATTTCAAACATTATCTCTTCAGAGCTTTCCCAAACCACTCCATCTAAATTAGCGGCTCATCCATTCCTCTTGTTCATTGTCATATTGTTTTTGCTTTCTTATGCTCACAAATATCTACTATAACATAATTAGTTATACGTGTATTTTTTTCTCAAACTAGAATTTAAGCTCTTCAAAGGAAGTTACCTTGTTTGTGTTGACTACAACTGTCAAAAAATAGTGTCCACTACATTCCATCAGTGCAGTTGTACTTATTAATTTCCAGATTGACTAATTTGTCTCTATTCCCATAACACTGCCCTAGTCTCATCTACCGTCGTCTCTCGTCTACAATAGCTTCTAACCTACATCTATTTAGTTACCCTCCACTTCACCACAAATTTTCCACCTTGCAACTAGAGTGGTGCTTTTAGAGAAGCAACTCTGATAATGGTTTTTTATTCCTTAAAAAATTCAATTATTTCCCACTGTTCTCAAGATAATGATCAAATCGTTAAGATGAGTTATAAAGCCATGCATGATTTCTTTCATCTCTTACTGCAGTTCCCCCTGCCCCTTACTTCCCCACACACAATTAATCTCAGGTTCTGAAAATTCTGCAGATGCAACATTCTCCTTCTCATCTTGGAATCTTCCATATGTTCCTCTGGCCTGCATGTTTCTTTGTTTATAACCAGCCCCTGCCCTAGTATTCATCTGGTTTATTTCTACTTACTCCTCAAGTTGCAGCCCCAAATCCACCATAATGGATGTGTGGCACTGAGCTACATGCTGACATACAGTGATGGTGACCCTATCAATTTAAGAAAGAAACTTTGTATACACTTTTGTTTCCATATGAGGAGCCAGGTTGGCTTTTCTTGCTAACACTTTCAAAATTTGTAAATATGAACATTTATATATTTATGAGATTTGAAAAAATATTTCTCACTAAGAAGCTTAATGATTTGCAGTATGGATTAGTGGACCAGATGAATGAATAATGTTCAATAAATAGCCTTTTCTTCAACACTGACTATGGCACATATTAGAACTCAATTTGATGTAAATAATTAGCATAATCACATTTTCTATATTTATCAAACATTTAAAGTGATGAGGATTCTATGGTTAAAATTTGAAACATCTATTTTTACACACACAGCTTGAGCTTTACATCCTGTATTTTTTTCCTTTCTCTTGTATGATCTAAGTTTCTTTCCAATGTACATCTCTAATTATGTCTAATAGGAATCTTGCTTGTGCTCTTGTTTACAATATCCTCTGATGAAATCACAACGTTGGTCCAATATAATCCTGATTGAATGAGCTCAGTGGTCTTTGCCACAAGCATTTAAGTTAATCTGTTGGCAACATGGAGAGAACACATTTCTTTCTAGTTGGCAGGGTATTGAGCCATTTCAGCCATGGAAGCTGTAATTTTCTGAATAGTACCCTAGTGGTTGGCAAAAGTTAACGTAGGTTTCTGGGCCTTTCTTGTGCCAGTGGTATAATTTACACTCCGAGAATCTGGCTGGGTATATGTTGAGAGAAACCAAAGCATGATGTAAAACACGGTTAATTCAATTCAGCAAGAATGTTTTGAATTCTACTCTGTGTAAACTTGGCACCAGTGGAGGTCAGAATAAAAGGTAAAAGAAGAGTTAGGAATTTTAATAAGTTTTCTGTCTTACTGGGGTGATAAGACTTACACACATTTCTATGGGGGCTTCATGTCATCATCAAGCAGCATTACTTATTCTAAACTTCTGCCAAGAAGTGATTCCCTGTTCCAAATCTCCTCTCCGTAATAAAGCCCCACCATTTCTCTGGCAACAGAGTTTTGAAATGCTGGTGTTCTATCTAATTTCTTTTGTTTTGTACCAGAAATCTAATCAGTCATGGGTAGGTGTAGCTCTAATCGGAAGGGGTCTCTCTCTTTTAAGCCTAGATATCCTTTTCACCGATTATTGTTTTTGTGACTCACAATACCTCCAACTTCTTGTTCAATGAAGGCATTAAAAACTATTTCACAGAGCTGAGCCAGTGGAATGTCATTCATGTAGACAAACATGGATTTTGGGGCTTACAAGGAGATAGCTTTCCTATTACCAAACTGTTGCTTGATAGATTATTGAAACATTAACTTGGTTTTCAAATGCAAAGGAATTCACTAATCAGTGTTAAAGTTGGACATTCCTAATGGGAATAAGTTTTTACAGTGCTCTGAAATCCATCTGTTCTTTTTGGTTCTTACTACTCCTCCTGCTTAACTGTTTGGAGAAAACCTCCCCCCTCCCCCAAGACCTGAACATCAGCAGGCATGTTCACCATTTCTTCAAGTATTTCTCACATCCTAGGGTATCCAAGAATCCCTGAAAAAAAATGTGTATGAATATAGCATAGATCTATATAGATTTTAATCTAATACTTTTATTTTTTTTATTTTTTTTTTTTTTGTGGGTACCGGGGGGACGACCTCAGGACCTCGCGCGCCAACAGGCACCCGTGCCGCTGAGCGATATCACCGGCCCCTTTTTCGTATGTGGGATCCGGGAGTCGAACTCGGGCCTTCGCGCTTGCAAGGCAGGCGCTTAAGCCGCTGAGCCGTCTCACCGGCCCTAATCTAATACTTTTAAAAAGAATGTTTCTCTCCAGTTGTGGATTTAGTTTTACCCAAGGCATTACTATATTTAGTTGAATTTGGTACTGTAAAGACACTAGATTTCAACATATCTTTTTTTTTTTTTACATATAAGTATATATTACTTACAATATATTTACTTAGTTCTTACAGGTAAGGCAGAATTTAGATTTTTATAAAACAGTTTTATAGGGTGTAACCACACTGGCAAGAGGAACATCTTTAGGTTTTCTATGTTTAGAAAACAGCGTTACTGACAATAAATAGACTTCTTAGCCAATCTACAAGTGTGTTTTGTTTATACAATAACAAAATGTTTGTTTCATCAAAGCCAATAGGTGTAGATCAGGTTTTACATGGCAGGACCAGTGAGAGAAAGATGTCAAATTTTGGTCATTTTATATGTTTAAGGACTAAGTGTATATTATATAAAAGAGAACACCCATTAGTTACTTTGTATTCATTAAAATTATGTAGTTTTGGCTCTATAAACTTAACTTTTTTTTTGTCTTTTTGAGACCCGGTTTCACTATGCAGTTCAAGCTGGCTTTGAACTCACTATATAGTCCAGGTTGGCCTGGAACTCACAGCAATCCTCCTGCCTCAGCCTCCCCAATGCTGGGATTACAGGTGTGTGCTAAACTTAATTTTAAAGCTTAGACTAACAGCATATCTTACTTTTAGATGTATGTGTACATATATAGATGTTACTAAATGTATGATATGTCATAAACAGAGATAGTAGTTGTTTACTTAACAATCAAAAAATGATTACTGAAAACATTTTTTAGGTTAAACTCACTTTTTAGTAACCAACAACCCAATAATGGAAAACACAAGAAGCTACTTAGTAAAATACAGAACTTTTGGCTTTAAATTTAGTTTTATAAATTTAATCAGGAGCATTTTAATATCTTAAGAAAACCTCACTGTTTTAGGCATAGAAATGCTAACCTTTTGATTATAGCCAACATAAATATATTACAATAATATATTTAATAATGTTTGTTGGAATGTGCCACTCTAACACTCTGGAAAAAAAAAAGCTTGGAAAGTCTCCCTTGTGGATAAAATTGAACAAATTAGTCCAGGTTGTTACTCTTTAATCCACAGAGAGTTTTGTCCACCAGTTTTTTCCAAACTCAAGGGGCCTCCACTTATTTATTTTAACAATTATTTTAGATGGCTTATGGTAAACAAACCATGACAGTTAATACTATTTAAATTAACTATTAAGTTACTATTTAAGGATATATATTATCCTTTGACCATGGAAACACCAAGTTATTGTATACAGACAGCAATAGGCATTGTATTTACAAGGCCAATTTTTGAAATTATTTTGATTGTCTAACAACTTGGTTGGAAACATGTCACCAACTTTAAAAAAATCTTTACTTTTACTAACTGACTTAAATTAGGCCACTGTTAAGCTATGTGAACCAGAAAGCATTTTAGCTAATATCTTGAGTAGATAAGCCAACCCAAGTAGCCAATTTAAGTAGAATGTAATCTGAAAATCAATATATAGAAACATACGTATTAATCTAAATCATATATGACCATACAACATATCCATTTTTAAGTTTGGTAAAGGGGAAACATAATTTTTGGCCAGAAAGTTATCTTTAACTGGGAGCCTAAACCGAATAGACTATATATATATTCCAAGCATCTCGGAAAACTATTAGTTGACAAAATTTCAGTCTTACTTATCATATTAAGGCTAAAGAAATCAATGCTCCACATTTCGTAAGTCTTAACAGACTCAAAATTGGAGGAACTGGCTGTGATGCTGTACTGAGGTTGAAGACTGAAAAAGTATATTTACTTTCATCTCCGACATGAAACTTTATTAAGATTTCTAGGCTCACAACATATTCGAGGTGACAAATTAGACTTTGAATAATTGGCTAATGTAGCAGATACTCTGAGCATTGGAAAGTAGGACACTTTATGCAGCATAACTTTAAGAAAATCAATATAATATTTCTGCAAATTTCCTTCTTGTTAAAAGGTGGTACATGCTCCTCTAAAAGAGATATTAAAATACTCAAAATCAATTTCTTTTGTCCCCAGTATGGTCTCAGGAATTATGCATGATGTTTCAATGTGGATTCCTTTAGAATATGATAAAAATATTCAAATAATTGTTTAGGATGGAAAGGCAAATTAGTTAAAATAGAACATGTGGTTTGTAAAAACCATTTATCTACTCTGTTGACCATATTTCTAGAAGTTACAGCTGTTAATATGATTTATTTAATCCAGAGGCAAAAATAAGAGAATATGGTCACTTAATTCTCTGTCATTGCAATTGATTGTAATACTACTTAAGGGACAGGAAACTGTAAAGGAAAAATGTCGCTTTATTTTCTCATTTCAGACTCTTAACAGAGTGACCGTCACCATAAACCTATCCATAGTAGGAAATGAAGCATCATTTTGGGCTCTGTGGTTAGACCATGAAGGTATTTTTGTCAGTTGTAGGAAAAATTACCTCCCTAATCTTTTTGTGCATTTTTGTATCAGGTTTGTTCATGATGTTTGTTTTAGTGTCCACATTTTGTGTAAGTTGTTTTAATTCTCCTTCAAAAGTATAGTTGCATTTTGTATTCAAACCTCACCAGTGATTTCCTAATTGCCGTATGCAGTGCCTGTGTTTCTGTCTACCTCTCCTGGAACTTGAGGCTGTACTTGATGTTTCTGTGACAGTGTCCTCTCCTGCTTGTCTACGCAGCTCCATAATGCACCTGCCTGTTTTCCTCTCCCTCCACCTATTCCTCAAATGCCAGTGTTTCTCAGTGTAGCAGACCCTGCTGATTTCTTACTATTCTGTTCTTTACAGTCGAAAGGGCTCAGTGGTAGAGCATTTGCCTAGCACACATGAATCCCTGGTTTCAATCTTCAGTACTGAAAAATAAAAGTCTAAGTTTGAGAAAGGGTGAGCTTATTGGAAAACCAATTGTTTCCCAAATAAAAAGAGACAGGAGGGGGCCGGTGAGATGGCTCAGCGGCGCTAGTGCCTGCCTTGCAAGCGCGAGGGCCCGAGTTCGACTCCCGGAACCTACATACGAAAAAAGGGCCGGTGATATCGCTCAGCAGCACGGGTGCCAGCTGGCACGTGAGGTCCTGAGGTCGACCCCCGGTACCCACAAAAAAAAAAAAAAAGAGAGACAGGAGAGTTTTTCCTTTCCCCTTTCTGTCAAAGAGAATACCAAGCATTCATGTTAGATGCCTGAAAGTAGACAAGCTAATTTGTGACCATGAGGGGAGGTCTCAGGCTTAGGAGAGCAAAAGGGAATCCTGGACCGAGACTGGGTTCTTTATTTCTTTCGTGATCTGCCTCCTGGATTTCTTGCAGTGTCATAAAAACAAGTCCTTTGTTTACCAGTACGATTTTTGTTTACTGATAGCCCAAAGCAAGACATGGCAATCTTGACTGTTGTATCATGTTTTAAAAGCTCACTCATTTAACCTTTTAGCATTTTTAATTGTTTGCTTCTTTTTTTGTATCATGCTTTAAGCATTAGTTAATATAATGTCCTTCACTACAGACATAATGTACTATGTTTTAACTATCAGCTATGGTAGCACTAGTTAACATAATAGAGAAGTTAGTGAAAACTGCTTAAATGCAGAGGTAAATTTTGCATCATATACCCAAACCACCTGGCACAGGTCAGGACAGAGCAAGAAATCATTCTATGATTCCTAAATACATCAATAAGAAACAGATTTGGGATCACAAAACCTATGGAAATATCAGCCATTTTTGTACCATTTGAACCCTTGTTTATGCTATACTTTTTCAGTAAAAACTATATAATAATTTTCAATGAAAAGTATATAGTAACTTTCATGGACAGCACTGGGACAGAGTAATTAAGCGTAAGGTTTCTGAGAGTCAGGAGTTGAAGAGTACCCAGCTAAGACAAAGTGATTACCTATGAACAGATTGGCTTCTCCAAGGTCACAGAAATTAAGGAGAGAATGGTTGCCAATGGGTGTGTGTTTGTATTAAGTAAGCAATGGGAAAGAGAGGTGATTGTGGTGAATATACCAATTTTACTTCCTTTCTTGTTCTAGTCCTGCTTTCTGTCTGGTTTTCACTATCTTACTTTAGAAATGTACCTCTTGGGCAACTTCAAATCTCCATCTTTGTTCCTTTTAAACTGATCCACAGCCATCAGTGTCCTGATGCCTGGCAAGCCGGGTTTAATTTTAATCTAAAACGAAAGCTGGACTAATCAGTCCACTGTCTATGAGTCCTTTCAAGGTTCCTTGTTGTTGATAGGTAAAATCTAACCATGACACTCTAGTTCCTCTATGATTTGCTTTGCCTGCTTTTTCTCACTCTGTGCCTTACTCTTTAACACCTTATCTGCTAGGAACCTTTACACTTCTCTCTGTGGCCCATGCTCCCTTTTGCCTTCACACACAACCTTTCACACACACAGCCAAGCAGGGGGTCTTCTTTGCCCATGTTCCTGAATGCTTACCTGGTGGCTTAGCTAACTCCATTGACTGTTTGAAACCAAGCTGTACTCTATTGAGCAGAGATCTGAGCCACATAATTTGCTGTGTGACCATGGGTAAGTTACCAACCCCTTCATTTTCCATATTTAAAAAATGGACCTATAATCCCAGCATTCCTGGAGGCCAAAGTAGGAGGACTGCAAATTCAAGCTGTGCCTGGATAATTTAGAGTCTTAGTGATACTCTGTCTCAAAAATTCTTAAAAAGGAGGTGGGGGGTAGGGATATAGCTCAGTGTAAATGCCCTGTATTTAATCCCTGGTATTGTAAAATAAATAAATAAATAAATAAATAAATAAATAAATAAATCTTAAAAAATGAGGGCAATAATGGATCTGACCTCACAAGAATATTGTGTTTCAAATGGGTGAAGACATGTGCTTTGACTATAATAAATTAGCATACATTTAGTATATACACATACATATATATATATGATACATATATATATATGATACATATTAGCTATTATTAAAGAACTTTTGAAACCTTCCCTAATAAATATGAATTACGTCTATTTGCACTGTATTGCTATACTGTGTTAGTCAGCTTTCCACTACTGTGACAAAATACCCGAGATAGTTATAAAATGGAAAGATTTATTTTAGCTCACAGTTTCAGAGGTTTCAGTTCGTGGTCACTTGGTCTCATTGTCTTGGCCCAGTGGCAGAGCAGAACATTATGGCAGAGAGCACATGATGGAGCAGAGCCGTTTATCCCATAGCAACAAGGAAACAAAGAGAAAGAGAAAAACAAGCTGTGGTCCCACTATCCCCCCTCAATGGCATGTCCCCAATGACTACTCCTTTCAATTAATACCTCTGTCTGAAAGCTGTCATCACCTTCCCATGGCATCACCAGGTGGGGAACAAGACTTCTACACATGAACCACTGAGGACATCCCAGATCCAGATCATAACATGTTGATGAGAATGAGGTGCCTTTCAGCTTGCCATTCACAAGTGGTATAGCACTGTGGAGACTGACTGTGTGGGCTGGAGTTTTGGTTTTTGTTACTTGCCAGCAGTGCAGTCCTAATCAAGTTGATAACCTCTCTGTATCTTGTTTTCCTCATCAGTAAAATAGGGGTAATACAGACTATTTTATAGGATCCTTGTGAAGAATAAATGAGTTAATATATGCAAAGCTCTTAGGAGAATGCCTGGAATATTGTAAGTGCCATAAAATTATTTGCTATGCTAATTACTTTTTTACATGTTTTCATCACTACAATGTAAGCTTTCTAAAGGCTGTTCAGGGCATTAAAAATTTTTTTTCCAGTGCTTAATGTTATGCCATGTACATACTTGATGTTCAGTAGAACTTTCCTGAATGGATAGATGGCTTCTTTTTTCTTGTTTCACAAAGGAATAAAATTAATAGTAAAAAACTGATGAGATTTTTACTTAGGTATTTCTACATTTAGTGTTCAGGAAGAGTAAGTACATTGGCATTCAGTGGGTTTACCACACCTCTGCTAGTATTTCTTTATTCCTGTCAGATTTGATAAGGACCATAATAAAACTTAGAGAAAACCTTAAACTGCTGACACTTGAAATATCCAGTTAGAATTTCTGATGTTCCCGCTATTTTTATTCCCATGGCTCCTGACTGTATTAAGCAGGTTTATTTAAGGGCAGTTAGGTCATGAAAGAATTTATGCTGAATGACGGATTATACTGAGCTGAGGCTTTGTACATTTCCATCACACTGCACTGTAATGGATGAAGGACTTGTGAGCTTCCTTCTGTTTGTTTTTGGGTTACCAGATAACTTGGGCCAGATGGGTTCCACTTAGAGTCACATACCTACTTCCTGGTGTTTGGTCCTTCTGGAAACAATCTCATCAATTAGTTAAAGGACTTTACTCGGGAGTATAAGATGATCAATTCTGTATTTTAGAAGGATCAATTCAGCAGGAAGAAAGACTAGGGAGGGGTGAGAGCCAGCACAGAGGGTCAGTAGCTGGGGGGATGCAGTAGCTCATGTCAGGAATCAAGATAGAGACAATTGTGGGCCTGGGGAGAAAGGGAGGGATGTGAGAAATGTTAGAATTATCATTGTCAATCTTTGTTATTGACTGGCAGTGATGGAGAATGTTAGAATAGCTCCCGTGTATTTCAATTAGATTATTGAGTGCATAGTAGAAACATAGATCAGTGAAGAAAGAAGAGGAGAAATAGGTTTTATTTGGAAACACAATCACCTCTTTTTCTGGCCAGATGGATGTGCCTGGCAGGCAGTTATTACAATGGTATAGGACTCAGAAGAAGGGTCAGGACTGGAGATACAGGTTCAGAAGTCATTAGTACACAGATATTCCAGGGAACCATTGTTGTGGGTGATATCACAGGAAAAGTATATACAGAGAGAGAAAAAATAGAAAACAAACTCTAGTTTCTCACAATGGCAAATATGGGTACATGGGATTTCTGAAACATTTGAAGAACATTCAAATTGAAAGACTGTGCTCAAGATCATGGAACAAGACTGGACTCCTTTCTCAGGGATCTTAAAAGATGAGCTGCTGATTCATATTTGTATGATGAGTTCAGCAAAGAAATACGTAAGTAAAACAAAACAGAGGAGGAAAATCATCAAAACACAACTTTGTGACATATGCTTAGCCCTAAACAACCTGTAGTCATCCCTTTTAACCAAGAAACCCTGCAAGGCAATAAATCTATATATCTTTTAAGGTAAACATATTTATATAACCCTATAGTGCACATATTTATGTATGCATACCATTGACTCAAAGGTTTTATAAGATAAAAGTCACACCAACATCATTGGAATACTCTGGGTAGTTTCCATTCTTTCCATTTAGTTGTGAAATAAACCATAAGACATTCTGATTCAACTACAGACTAAATTGATTTTACCAACTACTGAGAGGTTACGACCCATAGCTTGAAAAAACTACTTTAAAAAATCCTCCTAAAGCCCGTGTAGATTAAATGTGAATTCTACTAGTAATACCCTTATTGAAACTAGAGCAATATAAAAGAGTTTCTAGGACACTAATGGAAGGCCCTTTGGTTCCTTCTAGCAGGAATCTTACTGAAGACTCTAAATTAGTGAGTTGATAATTAATTCATATCCCATTCAGTCAGTGTATATATTTATCAACTGTCTACTCCAGGCAAGGCACTTCCGGGGGATAAAGTGCTCACCCCCAGGCAGATTTAGAATTGTTGGGGCTTGAAATTTATACAATTTTGGGGCTGTACTTTAAGAAAAAGAATGTAAATTTCAAATATTAAATTAGGTACCCAAGTAATTATTTATAAAGAAAAATAATCACATAATATTTTTGAGTCACAGGTCCTCTTCTTCTCCCTTTAGATAACTGGCTAAAAATATTTATATATCCATGCTTCCTGAGGCTAATCTGTTCCCTTTCTTACTTAGAACACTAACTCTCCCAAACTTCCACCATTCACAGGGACTCTTACAAACAAGTGGGATCTGAACCTGAGAGTTCAGAGTAAATCCATCTCTCTGGTTCTGCATAAACATCAGCTAAATTGTGTCCTCTGGGCAAGGGAAACACAAATTAAAGTCATGCATTTATTAGTCAATGTTTTTGTGGTATGGAGAAGGACAGAGAACTAGGTGAACATATCACAGGGGAATCCAACCTTGTTTTCAGGAGAGGTGACTTTCTGGAGGAAAGGCCATTCAGAGAGAAAGGGGCAAGCTCACTGAGGTAATGTAGACTGGATTCAGGAATTGGTGCTGGTTTGCAGACTATCGGAACCACATCATGACAAAACACAAACAGAAACTTAGAGTAAGTGCCAATACATTTTAAAAACCATCTGAAGAAGTAATATTTTAACCGTTAAGCCTAACAGCCAAGTTTAAGTTTGCATTTTACATGTCCTCATTTCCATTTCATTTTCTAAATATTTACTTCTCTTGGATTTTACAAAAGTATGAGTCTGCACTGATTGAGAGGAAAACCTGGTCCTTTAGTGTTCATAGACTGAAAAGCACAGTTATGGACTCCCTTTTCATCAGAATCCCATGTCCCTCTGTTTTCTGCTTTCCATACATAGAGTAAATAAAATTAAGGAAAAAATGATATAACATTTCGAATAAGGACTAGACATCAAAATAGAAAACTTTAGAGCAAATAAGAAATGATAATGATGTACAAAGTAAGACATGATAGTTAACAAAACCTCAAGGAGGTTGTGAAAAATTAGGATACAGTAACCACTTAAAAATATTTGTACCTCTGTCTTCTCAGAATTTTGCAGGTGGGCCTGAGAGATAAATGGATAGTCAGCAGAGTAACAGGAGAAAAGTAGACACATTTCTTTCATGTAAGTTTTATGTGATATGGGAACCCTTGTAAAGGCATGAAGATCCGAAGAAGTGGTACTGTCTAAATGGCTTTAGAGCAGATAGGACAAAAACTGGCAATTGTGGGAAAGTAAACTGTGTGGGAATGCTAAAAGGAGATAAGAGTAATTTCAACAAGGTCTATTTGCTTAGAATTCTCTGGGTCTCAATTCCCCATACTGATGATAAGAATGTCACATTCCTCCTGTGATAGGGAGGACATCTTCCATGTAGGAATTTTATCCTCTGCTTTCAGGTAAAAAAAAAGAAGGCCAGAATGTCCTTCCTGCACCCGCTGTTTATTTGCTTGTTTTTAAGTGTCTCTAAACCAACTAGTCCCTTGGCTAAAGTGGCATATTTTGGGGTAAAATATTCTACCATGCTTCAGTATTGAACTGGGTTAAATCTTACAGCAACATGAAATGGGAATGACAATGAAACTCCATTCTGGAGCTAACAGCTAAACGAATATATTTTGTCCTCTCCGTGACAGGCTTGTTCATTGGCTGATTGTCAGTGGATAGAGATCAGTGCTTTGGGTGCTTGACAGCCTTACTGTACATATTGCTTTTAAATCCTATGCAGGGAGGAGACATAGTGTTCATCTCAGCACACAGTGGGTCTAGCTCTGTGTCCCAGCTTGCATCTGGCAGCAGCTCCAGTGATTATCGGATATGGGCATGTGAAGTTGACCAAATGGCAACATGGTGACCACATTCCCAAGGGAGTCAACAGAATATATTAGAAACACAACAGCCATATATTTCAATTTTCAAAATCCAAAGCAAATATACATTTTTGATGTTCATGATCTAAGAAAGGGTTAGCTTTTGGACATTTAATTTATTTCACAGCGGTCAGAAAAAGAATGTTTAGGCATTAAAGGAAGAGATACTTATCGCACTTTAAATGCAAGCCTTTAACTCATTTTAAAGCATTCTTTTTATTCAGGAAAGTTTTTATTAGATTTATGGACAGACTAGGTTAAAAAAGGTATCACATTAATATTGAGGGCTTTCTTTATTTTTCTCCTCATTATTCTGTTTTAAACTCATCACATTTTTAGTTCAAAAATACTGTTTTTGAGTAAACCTTATTTCTCAATGAAAATTTGTAGAATTCTTCTTACCCATAAATAATAATATTTGGTCATTTCATAGGTATAATTAATGTGGTATAACATTAATTACTATTAACATTTTACAAATACTTATCAGAAAAATAATCAAAGTATGATTTTGTTAAATTGTGTTAAAGTAGCAGACTGTCCAATAATATACTTATCTCTGTAGGCTCCTCATTTTTGCAGGGTAAATGACATGTTTTTTAAATTCATTCATAATTTTGCTAATTGTTCATTCCGAAAAATTTAGGGCGCTGTATAATGGGTACATTTAAAAGTGTTCCTATATTTACAAAATAGCAGGAATGGATGCCTTTTTCATTGAAGCATTCTTTAGCCATTATGTCATAATTGCTTAATTTAGACAAAGTAATGCATGTCACACTGGTAATTTAGCAAAGATAAATCACATTTTTGTTAGGCTATTCTGCCTCCATGTCATTAGAACTATGTACTGTTTTATAGTTGGTGAAATTTACAAATGAGATCTCTTTTGAAATGAACTTGAAGGAATAAAAATAATAACTGAGATTAATGCAGAAAGGACGGGTGTTTACCTGCATTTCTATTTTGTTATTGTTTACGCAGAACATTTAATTTTCAGAAAATTGGGAACATTTTAGAAAAAATGCCCTGTACCCAAACTGGGGCTTACTGATTGCAAATGATTTTACTACATCACCGACAAGTTACCTGCCGACAGGAAAGGAGCGACGTGTCTTACAGAAGAGGGTCTAGTCCCTGTTGAATGGATTTTTTAGGAGTTTTTTTCTATTTTTGTTATACCACAACACAGAAACAGAACTTCTCTTGGGTAAGTGGATGGTGATGGCGTTTTCACGAACTGTGCTCTGATAAGTGCTTTCTGCTCACACCGCTTGGAAGGTGTGGTCATTATAGACGGCTCTGTGCGGAACACTGTATAACCATTTTCCTAGCACTATTGAGGAATGAAGAAATGAATCACACTGAGTACTCGGCACATTGTTTAGAAATCTTCAAACCCCTTGAAATGTTTAAAAATTTTTTTAGAGATTCAGCCTTTTGATGGACTTATTTGGATAGTGTTGTTAAAAAACAAAATTACAAGTTTAGTTTAAGGGCCCTGGTTGGCTTTATTTTCAATTCTAGAATTGAACGACATGGCACTTCATTCCATAAAATGGAGCAAGTGTTCTGATGGATAGGCTGAGTGGATGAGGATGGATTTATAGACAAGAAAGTGAAGGAAATAGAAACAATAAACAGGGAGTGGACTGGTCATCTCAAAATTACTTTCCTTATAAGGTAGGAACAGAGAAACAACAATAGAATAATACTGGCTCACTTAGCAGGTTACTTCAGGAAGCTTCTTGTAAGAATTAAATGTTTTTAGGACATGAGGATTAAAGCAGAGGTAACTTCTTTGCATGGTAATTGGTCTTCTTGGGAAAATTGGCTATCTCTCATCCTCCTGTTTGTTGGAAGGTTAGGTAACTTAGTTTCAGTGTGGTAATCCGGAATTTTAGTATGGGTGACTCCATTTTGATGTTATTCTGATCTGTTGGGTCAAGTGCAGGAGCTTAGTCCTAGGCAATAGCCTTCTACAATTTTTATTAAACAGTTGATAAGTTGGTCAGGTCCAGACTCCTGAAGAAATTTTACGAAAGCAATGATGCACCTGCTTGTATACTTCCTTTAATTTTTTGTGTATTATTTATTCTTTTGAGCATATTTCAAAGGGGAAAACATGTGTTGCAAATGCTATGGATCTTATTGCAGAAGCACACAGATGTCATAAAAAATTTACCTGCGGGTGTAGCGTTTAAATTCAAGATTTGATGCCCAGTACTCTGTGCAGGTTAAATCTACTGTTCCGTAGCAAATGGACATGAAATATTCTGAAATGAAGTGGGACAATGGCAGCAAATGGTGCACCCGACCCACATTTTGCTGATCTACTTCATCTGGGCCCCACTGTGAAAAATAGTTTGAAATTCAGTCTCAGATATTTTTGTTGGCTTCATTAGTGCTAATTTGGACATACAATTGTCAAATTAGGTATGTGTATAAAAGAAAGGAAATTTTTTAAACAAATTACAAATAGAATTAAATTGCTTGTAAGCAAAAAAGTTATGAAGAAGGGAATAATTTGGTGAAGTAAAGAAAAGTATGTTTTGGGTAATATATGTCAGTATTAAAATGGCATTCATGGGGCCGGTGAGATGGCTCAGCGGTGTAAGCACCTGCCTGGCAAGCGCGAGGGCCCGAGTTCAACTCCTGGAACCCACATACGAAAAAAGGGCCGGTGATACTGCTCAGTGGCATGGGAGCCTGCTGGCACGCGAGGTCCTGAGGTTGACCCCAGTACCCACAAAAAAAAATGGCATTCATGTATCCTGCTTATAAATATCTACTGTGAAATATAGATAATAAAGTTGTCCCTATATTCCCTTAAGAGTAATCTTTTCACCATCATGGGTGTGAGAATTTAGCTCTCTCTTAGCCCAAACACATTATTACACAAGAAAGAAGAAAAGAAGGAGATTAGGGAGAAAAAAGCTTCTCAGTAGAGGCCAGGAGCCTCTCCAAACTGAATTTTAAGTTCTGCTTCTGATGTAGATTTTTTCTTTTTCACTGAGAAAAAAAAGAGTATTAAGAAGTAACACAAGCATAATAACCCTTTCACAAGATATTCTTAGTGGACTGCATTTTTCAGAGCCTTGTGTCTGACTGTGGAATAGAACTGATGCAGATGGTAGAGAAACCAATTCAGTGGAAGTGGCTGCCTTGAGCAATATGGTATAATCTTGGACACAATGTTGTCATTGTGTTTGATGCATTCATTCATTTGTAGATGCATTCATTTGCAAATTACCCACAGCTCATATCCCTTTTTAAACTAAGAATATGTCATTCCAGGAAGGTCAGCACATCCACGACCCACTAGATTCTTTAAAAGCCTGTCCTCACTCTATTCCCCCTCCCCCTTTTCATTTCCTTCCAAAAGCTGTAAGGCCCTCAGTCAGGAGAGCGTGGGCTCATGCAGAATATGAAGGTAATTCCCCAACAAATCACGCGTGTATGTTTTCACTACAAATAGTTCACTACTCATCCATTAGGCAACCAATGGGAAATAGCAAAGTTAATCATAAATTGATGGTGTAATCTTAGGAGATAGACTTACTTTTGTTAAATTTCCTTTATCATAATGGATGTGCAATAAGTAGAGATAAAACAAACTTCAATAGATAATTATTTTATTTAGTGAGCACTGTTACATATTCTTGTAATGGAGCAAAATTATAAAACTGAATAGAATAAAAAGAATAAGGAAAAGTGAGGTTACACTAGAGGAAAAATAAATCACAAAAGGACATGTTGGCAAGATAGAATAAAATTCTCCAATAAGCAGGAGAAGAGTGCTCAGGGTTTTACAAAAAACCTCAGGTTTCATTTCAGATTAGCCAAGATAAATATGTTCCCTGTTACTGCCAGCCCTGAGTTTTAGAAACCACCAAAATCTTCAAGGAGCTCACAGTTGATAAAGGCATCTGGGCAGAGTGAAGGCAGGTTGTGTGGGAAACTCGTCAGGACAATAAAATCCCTGAGCAGAGCCTGGAAAAATGCTATTTGATCTCAATGACAGCATTCCAGCCTCTCTATCACACTGTCTTTCGATTTATAAAAGCTTCTTATACCTTAAAGCATATAACACCCTGGGTTTTGACTTCTGTTTTGAATGTTAGTCGAGACCTGGGCTTGGTGCATTGTTCACAAGAGCTGTGCAGTGCCTTCTTTGACTGTGTGGTCAGCAACATTTGTATATTACAGACTTGCCACTCTCTCAACCTTGCTGGACTTACAGCTGGGAATGCCTGCAATCCAACCAACATTAGCCACTTTGAAATCAGCATTGTTTGAGCAAAATCGAAAATTCTAGTTTTCCTTTTTTAAGAGACAGACGGTAGATAGTATATACATACATCACAGTGTAAAGTAGAATGGTTTTCATTATATTCTGTGAACAAAATAGGGAAATACTATCATGCTAGAGATGCTAGAAAAAATAGTAATCATTTGCAAAAGTCATTAATGGCTCAATTATTGTCACTTGCTAAAGTGTCTAATTATGTCTCTTGGTGCTGTAATCACTCCTGTACCATCAACTTTGAATTGAAAAGTTTAATGTACTTTTGATGTTACCTATAACCCCAGAATTCTGGGAGACCAAGGCAGAAATGTCCCAAGTTTATGACCAGCCTTAGCAAGTTACCAACTTAGCGAGACCCTATCACAAAACAAAACAAAACAAAAAACAAAAAACCAAACCAAACCAAACACCTGGAGATGTAGCTCAGTGCAAAGGCCCTGCTTAAATCCCCCAGTGCTGCGCATGCGCACCCACACACATGCACACGCATGCACACAGGTGCACACACAATATTTTTGTCAGTGTTACAGTGCTTCAACACATTTTTTCTTACTTTTCCTCTCTACAAATAGTGATCCCAAATATCTAGCATTAATATGCATTTTAGCATTATATATGTTATATAATAAACAGTTGGCATTAATATACATTTTCTTTAATCTTTACCAAATCCCTATTATAACCACATATTATACTCCAGGCTCGTAGATAAAAATCTAAACTATGGAAAATAACCCTTGAAAAGTCACTTATCCTATAACATGCAGTGAGAATCCCAGAGAGCTATTCTGGCTCACAAACCTGAGCTTTGCCCATGGTTTACGCTACCTGCTTGATGCCTCCTTTGTGAATGCGTCATCAACAACCTTCACATATTGCAGTCCCGTTGCTATCTCAGCCTTTCTTCCCTTATGAAAGGGAGAAGTTCCCTTGGATACAGAGGTAAATACATCCTAGCATTCTAATTAGAGCACACTGTCTTTATGAGCATAATGTGATAGCTTCTTATATGATGAAAAGAAAGCATAAATCTTGTTTATTTCTCTAAAATAAAATTTTACAGTTTTGAAGAAAATTTTAGATTTACATTAAAGTTACAAAGGTAGAACAGAGTGTTCATATCTTCTTCAACCAAGTTTCTTATAATGTTACTGTCTTATACAGTACATTTGTCAAAACTAAGAAAGTAACAATAACATTGATATTCATTAACTACATTTTAGGCTTTATTTGGATTTCACTCAATTTTCTACTAGTGTCTCTTTTCTGTTTCACGATCCAATCTAAGAGACCACGTTATATTTAATTTTCTTGTCTCTCTGACCTTTAATGATTTCTCAGATGTACTTCGTTTTTCATGGCCTTGACAGATTGGAAGAGCACTGATCAAATGTTTTGTGAAGTGTCCCTCAATTTGATTTGTAAGAGGTGTTGCTCACCATTAGCCTGAGCTTGTGGGTTTCTGAGAATACTGATAGTGCCTTTTCCTTCTCATGGGGTGCATGCTCTTAACATGACCCACCAATAGTAATGTTAACATCCATGACTTGGTTAAGGGTTTGTTTGCCAGGTTTCTTCACTGTGAAGTTTCTATGTTTTCTGGGGGGCTTCAATTTTATCACCCACAAAAGATATGTTAAAGTCCTAGGCCCATTTCTTTATAAATGTAAGCTTATCATGAGGTAGGATCCTTGCAGATTTAATCAAGTTAAAATGACGTCCTGTGTGGGCCCTTATCCAATATGAACATTGTCTTTAGAAGAATCAAAAACACTATGTGGGCTGTCTGTGAAGACGCAGAGACACACATGGAATGCCACATGAGGACAAAGGGAGTGGTTGGAGTGACAGAGCTGTGCATTCAGGAGTCACAGCCACCCCAGAAGCTAGAGAGTCAAGGAAGGATTCAAACTTTGGGCAGATCTTTCCATTCTCACTTAATTTCAGTTAATCATTGACCAATGACACATGGCCATGAAACAGGCAAGGGAAGCATGGAGGACCACCACGTCCCAGTGGTCTCTGTGGAAGCTAAGCAAAGAGTTCTCTTCAAGGGTGGGCATGAAAGCTACTCGCTTGCATTTCCTCAGATAATGTTATTTTATTATTATACACATAGTCATAATCACTTTTTGTAACTCTTTGCAATAAAAATGCAGTTTACTCAGGTCTTTCATATGATAGTCTCCGGAAGGATTCTACTCACCATTAATTTGATTGAATTGGCAGGCCAGTTTGGTTAAACCACTTGAACTGTTGGCTATTTACAACAGTTTAAAATGCAGTTCTGATTCTTTCTCCTCTAGAAGGAAAGAAGAAATGGTAGATTGAATCTATTTATGTGTAAAAGTCCTAAGTAAGCTGTGATTTCAACTGTTTCCCCAAAGTGAGCTATGATTTCGATTCTGTTTGAGAAAGCTGATGCATTTTAATTTTCATTTGACTTTCTTCCTCCCTCTCTTTCTTTTTTTCCTCCTTCCTTCATTCTGCTTTCTTGCCATTTTGCTTGCTAACTTCTTTGCTTCCTTTTATTTGAAAAAGAAGTTACTTTTTATAGAACTACAATATATACATTCTCATTTTAGGTATATGTTAAGTCTGACTACAGAAGAGATGCAGAAGAATCTTGTGAAAGTTCTTTTTAGGGTATCCAGTTTGCAGAAATAACATCTATTGTCTGAAATTCTCAAGCGTTTCATTACATTTACTTTAAAATTTAATTATGTAAAATCAGTGCATTAGAGCTTGTGTAGTCATTATGGCTTAGAAGATGATCCCTTAAGAGTTGCACACCCAGGGGAGCTAGGAGGTTGCATTACCAATTACCAAAATTTGCTTAATGCAAGCCCATTCTTTTTTCTACACATTGCAGCATTTATTGGAAAAATTCCAAAATCTTATGAATATGTATGATCTAAATTGTCCATTTAGCTTAGCAACAAATAAGTGTTTCCTGCTGAATTATACAATATTGGCCATCAATTACTTTAAAAATATGCTGCTGAAGGCTTTGCACAAGCATGCAGATAGAAATGGCAGATAGAAATGACAGGTAGAAATGACAATTTCCTATACCCTTATCACATATCTAAAAAATTAGGCAGCTCCTGAAGCTCACAGTTATACACACAAAAACAAACATGCAGCATGTATATATTGGGCTTTCTATATAAAAAAATACACAGGATTAAAAGTTTCCATTTTATATATGGTATTTTAAATCCTTACATGGGTTTACCAATTAAATCATTTTCTTAAGTGCATCTCTTTGACTATCACTCATCCACTTAATTCCCAAATCACATTAATTAATTTGTTTAGAGACAATTTTAGGCAGAGGGAAATTTGGAATGAGACAAAAAGACTGTAACACTTAGGTCCTACATCTAAGATATCAGGGAAAAAAACTTGTTTTTCAGTAATGCCATCTTATTGTTCAGTATTAAATTCTTAGGAGATTTACTAAAACAAGCAAATGTAATATTTTCTGTGTTGCTAAGTTTGTATGCTTTTCTCTGGTTCCTCTGTCTTTTTCATAGGTGCTTCTACAGTGAACCTCCCGATGGTAGAGCAAAGAAGTCCTTCCTCCACTGCATGGGTTTGTATCCATTTTGTGACTGAGTACTTGTTGGGCACAGCTGATTATTAAATGTAGCTCCAACCATCGAACTCATAAGCCATACTTGAGGATTAAAAGAACCAGTGGAGAAGATAAATAAGAATCACCTAGAGAGTCTAATGCAAATTATGTGTCACGGATGCAGTAAGAAACTGCTCTCCATGTTTCTTTTTCTGCTGGCTTGAATTACTTTAATTGTCCAGGGAAAATGCAAAGCCTTTATTCAGGGGGGATGCTGGTAGTGTGCTTGCTATAACATGGAGAGAGTTCCATGACAAGGAGAAAATGTTCTTTCAGTTTGCTTATTTTCTTAAATAAAAGCAATTAGATGCTATATTTTGGGTCAAGAAATCATGTAGTAGAAGTGAATCAATTCTTGCCCACCCCCCAAAAAATCCTCCAAACAAATTGAGAATATGAAGATTTATGAGATCATTTATTGTAAAAAGCGCTTGTTAATAGTTTATCCCTTGGACTTCTCTAAGACTTTCATCCGAAGGAACAGAATTTCAGAGCATATATGAACCATTTTGTTGCCTAGTCATATATCAGAAAAGTTTGGCTACAGCAGGCTTGGACAAATTCTTTGAAAATATGATATATATTTCTACATAATAAATAGGAGTCATGAAAAGTGAGAAAAAAAAAGTAAGTGATAATCTTCCTTCAAACTACTGTAAATTTGGGCTGGTGAGATGGCTCAGCGGCTTAAGCGCCTGCCCGGCAAGCGCGAGGGCCCGAGTTCGACTCCCGGAACCCACATACGAAAAAGGGGGCCGGTGATATCGCTCAGCGGCACGGGCGCCTGCTGGTGCATGAGGTCCTGAGGTCGACCCCCCGGTACCCACAAAAAAAAAAAAAAAAAAAAAAAAACTACTGTAAATTAAATGCTAAGTAAATTAAAATATTTGTAGTTTTCTACAAAAGAAATTGTGTTATTAGTCTGAAATAATAATTTCCTGAAGGTTGCTTTAAACACACAAGGTACTTGCCTAGAGTAGAATTGGAATTTAACAGTAAGTACATGGGTATTCTGAATATAATTTCCTATTTATTTTAACAGGATACCCCTTTACTCTGTTTTTCCTTTGGGTCATTTTATTAAGGATTTGACTTGAAGCCCTTGCACTCCTGGTCCCTGTCCTCAGTCAAGTTAGTTCTCAGAAATAATTAAATGGTTTTGATTGTACCTTCTAATATTTATGCATTTCCTCCTACTTCATTTCCAAATTGCTCCAAAATTCAGTGGCTTAGAATTGCAACAGCAGGGTTAGCTGGCCTCCATCTCACGGGGCCCAGGCCTCTGCTGGGACGACGTGAAGGCTGGGATTTCCCACGTCAGCAGGCATCTTCGCTCACATGCTAGAAGGGGATGGGGTGTCTCGGCTGGGGTCTCAGTTGTGCTGTTATCACGTGTGACCTTTCCTTGGGTTTCTCCTTAGGGACTTAGTCTGGGCTTCCTCAGAGTTTGGCACTGTACCCAAGCCATAGCACCCAAAGGGACCAGAAAGAAGCTGTAGCATATTTTATGCATTAACCTAAAAAACCAGATAGTTTTGCTCACTTCCTCAATTTTTATGGGGGTGGGGTGGAGCACTAACCCCATCTCCTGATGAGAAGAGTCCCAAACTCGCACTGGGAACTGGACTTGTGGGTCGACAGTAAAGGCATCCACTTTTGTTGATACAATGCGCTGCATTCTCCCTCTTCTTACCTGTAATCAGTGTTGTGTTTTAGATCCATGTATCATCATTTTTGTTAGGGTGTTAAAGCTGCTTCTCTCCTATATGGTCTCTCTGTCTGTGTTCTAATTCTCTTCAAATCTACTTTCCATATGGCTGTATGGGTGATCAATCTAAGATGCAAATCTGTCCATCACCCCACTGATTCCATCCCTTCAAGGCTCCCTGTAGGAGAAGGCCCCTCAGCCTGGCACGCACTCTTCATGATCCCTTGTCAAACTCTCCGACCCACTTAGATGGCATTGTCCAACACAAATTAGCTGCTCACAGTTCTTTCTTGTCCCTTTCCTTGGACATGGACTCCCGCCACGCTGCTTCAGACTTCCATGTCTCTTAGCGGTGTCTCTTCTCCTCAGCTGTCTCCTCCACCATCTTCATCTTCTGATAATACATTTTAGTTCCAGTTCCTCCACCCAGTTTATAACAAGATTTCAACTCATCTTCAAAGTTGTCATTCTCATTTTTAACCACTCTGCCTCATTTCCATCATCTATTAAATGAAATTACAGTCCTCAACTCTCAAGCTACTTAAAAGTTCATTGAAGTTAGAATATATAAAGCTCTCAAAACAATAGCCAGCCCTGAGCACTGCTCAAAATATGTTAGTTATTGTCATTACTAGCCACTTGCACCTTACAGTTCTGGCAAACTGGTGTAATTCTGGAAAGCATCTCACCTCAACCTCTTTGCTCTTGTTCCTCCCTCTGCATGGAATTTCCTATCTTAATTTTTATCTATACCCACTCTCCTTTCCCCAAAGTCTTTTTTTTTTTTTTTTTTGTGGGTATCGGGGGTCGAACTCAGGAACTCGCGCACCAGCAGGTGCCAGTGCTGCTGAGCGATATCACCGGCCCTTTTTCCGTATGTGGGTTCCGGGATTTGAACTCAGGACCTCGCGCTTGCCAGGAAGGCACTTACGCTGCGGAGCCATCTCACTGGCCCCCTAAAGTCTATTAAATTCTACAAATTTGTTAGTGAAAGCATGTTTCTTCTCTGAACTTCAGACTTTCTTTATACATCCTCTGTGCTTCTACCTACTCTTTTCAATATTAGTTTATTTAAATACATCTTATTTATGAAATCTTTGAGGATAATGGCTATATTATGTATTTTAATCACTTTAATCCCAAACTTTCTGCCTTGGTTAAAATCATGCTTATTGCCTTAAATTAGACTTGAGACAAAAAAGTTACCTCATGAGATATTTTGATAATATTAAACCAAAACAAATATATATTAAATCTGATATATTCATTTTAGTTTTTATATATTTTGTCATATTTATTATATATTCCTGTAAGATATACACAGTGCTTTGTATTATAAGGTAGAAATATATAAAATGTAACTATTTACCTAGTCTTAATTCTTTTGATATTTTGATTACCCCTATGTTTGTCTTGTTTCTCTTCAATTGTCCTTGTTTAAACTTTTCCTAAATTAAAGAGAAGGAATTATACAGATTGGCTCCATAGAATATTAAAGAAAAATTTAAAAATACATACTTGAATTCACTAGCTTAGAAATTTATTTTTGAATCCCAAATTTATTTTATGATTATTTAATAGATGGTCAAGATGAGATAAATGTTGGGGCCACATGAGGGATACGAAAATGAACAAAGATGTCTGTCCGGTAGGAACTCAACACCTACTAGGTAGAGAGGAACTCTGGGAGGTTCGGATAGAGGTAAGGGATATTTTCAGCCCAGAGAAAAATTTGAAAACTTATCAGAGGATGTGGTACTTGGGCTGGATCTTACCTGATGTGTTTGGTTAGATTTGTTAAGCATTTGTTATTCCAGAGAAAGGAGAAGGCATAAGAATTCTCCCATGCATTAACAATGTGAATACAGGTAGTCCTCAGCCTAAGGTTTTTGACTTCATGGTTGTGTGAAAGCCAAACACAGTATAAGCTGAACTTTGAATTTTTATCTTCTCCCAGGCTTCTACTATGTGGTAAGATGCTCTCTCTTAATGCTAGACAGTGCCATAGCTCCCGCTCAGCCACATGACCACAGGGAAACAACCATTGTTCTACAGTGTGCTGTGTGACTGAACTATGATATTTGGTGGGTGAAGTGAGTTAAATGCATATTTGACTCTCAGTATTTTCAACTCAGGATGGATTTATCAGGATGTTACCCACGGTAAGTCAAGGAGCATTTGTATACCTATTTGGTGGGATGACATAGGACATATGGGTTGGAGGAAATAAAATCTGGTTCACATTTATTGTGAATGGAAGGGAGGAATAAGAGAAAGCAGAGGAAGGCAAGTCTGGAGACAGTCTTTGTTCTGGATGCTATTGTGAAACCATTGAAAAGTCCAGAGACAAGGGAAGTTGAGTTAAGTGAAATTGCATGGAGAAAGAACCACTGAGGCAAATTGAGCAGTAAAGCATCTGACCTGAAGTACCTCCTCTGTGAAGGTTTCAAGGGCATCTTGGACTTGGATGTGAATGCTCACCCACTGGCACCCCTCCTTCATGAGCTACAGGCTGCTTTCTCCGTGAGGTTTCCTCTCAACCCAGGCAGGAATCATCCCAGTGAATGACCTCAAGCGACAGCTCTACAAACCAATTACAATACCCAGGAGACACTGCACAGGGTTCCATGTCATTCTAATCCCAATTAACATCTTCCTTAATTAGAAAGAAATACAGAGGCACTGAAGAAAGTGATTTTAATTTGTTGCCTCTTCTTTAGCTTTCTGCTTAACATATAAGATAATATACAGTATGTAAAATTTGGGTAAGCCAAAATCATGGAAAATTTGACTATAAGAATAAAAAAGAATGCTAGGTCAGATAAATTATTCCTGCTAATTGTGTGCATTTTACAGTTTATCCTAGCTTCAACGTTTGCTTTGAAGAAATTGTGTGGTTGTACTTTAAAAGCCATTTCTGTGGACTCTTTGTGTCAGACCGTTACAGGCAGTACTGTAAGTCATTATCATACACACAAATTGTATCTTTAATTCATTTTCCAATAGAAAAATCTGTTGTATAGTTTTCACCTCTAAAACAGAGAAAAGCAGCAACAAAAAAGGGAGTGCTTCATCACAACAACTGAATTTGGAGACTGTGTCATTGGTTGTGTATATTAATTTACTTCTGAGGATGTTTCTAATACTGTTAGAGACTGAGAACCTCCCTTCATCCGAAAGAAAGACCCAGGTTCACCTCTGCCATGCCACCCTTCTGATCTTTCAGAAAGTTGGGTCGTCTTACTCTAACTGGTCAGCTCATGCACAAATTATTACTTCCTAAACATAAGGCTAACTGTACTTAAATAAGAAGAAAATATTGCGCATAAAAAAGGTGAGAATAAAGCACCTCAAAGAGGCTTTTAAACTACAGGGAAGTCATCTTAGTACAATAACATATTCCATAAAAAGAGTAACAGAAAATCTCTATTGGAAATATTCAGGTATTAAACAGACACCCAGAGGCAGGAGTCCTTAATCTAGGGCTTTATATGATCTTTCTTTAATTAAAGAGGAGAAATACTTTTATTTAATTTCAATAGAACTTGTGAAATACTTTCATCATTTCCTACACATTATGATAAGAGACTAATATGGTTAATGAAAACTGGATTTTTCCCTTTTTTGGTCAATAAAAATGCTTCCATTTGTTGCATGTTTACCTTATCAAATGCTTCACTTAAATTATCTAATTTATTTTTCAGAAAGATATGTGATTAGTACTATTACATCCATTTTATAAGTAAGGAATTTGTGGCTAAACATGTTCAAGGATGTTCCCAAACTACAGGCAGTTAAATGATAGTCAACATTTGAATATAAACTAGTGTGACTCTGGGCCGGTGAGATAGCTCAGTGGCATAAGTGCCTGCCTGGCAAGCACGAGGGCCCGGGTTCTACTCCCAGAACACACATATGATAAAAGGGCCGGTGATATCGCTCAGCGGCATGGGCGCCTGCTGGCACATGAGGTCCTGAGGTTGACCCCCGGTACCCACAAAAAAAAAAAAAAAATTAGTGTGACTCCAAAATCTGAACTATTTTCCACAACATTTTTTTTTTTTTTTTTTTTTTTTTTGGTGGATACCGGGGATCGACCTCAGGACCTCACGCGCCAGCAGGCGCCCGTGCCACTGAGCGATATCACCGGCCCTTTTTTCATATGTGGGTTCCGGGAGTCGAACTCAGGCCCTCACGCTTGCCAGGCAGGCACTTACACTGCTGAGCCATCTCACTGGCCCTCCGCAACATTTTAATGACTGTCATGCAGTAGCTTAATATGTAGCTTAATATGTTCTGTGGTATTGGCATCTTAAACCATCCCTTAAATCAACACTGGCAGTGAACTTCAGCTTCATCTTCAAGGGTATCTTATTAATTGGGACCTTTTATTACTAAAACTCTGAAATTCACAGGCGCATCACCTTGATGCAAAATGAATTAGGAAAGGTTTGATTTATAACTTTCAAGTTGCTTTTTCAAATCCCTAATTTGATGAATGTAACTGTGGTTAGAAATGAAACAAAATTAGAAATGGAAACAATTCTACTTACTTTGTAGACAGGGTAACCTAGTCTTTGTTATGGTCCTTTTTTTTTGTATTACTCTTTTTCCTCCTCACAAATTAGCGTAATTGGGAGGCTCACGGTCTTTTATATTTAGAGCACTGTTTATGTAGCATAATCTGGCCATTTAACACTCAAATGAAGTTTAGTACCACAGTTTAAATAAATATTTCAGTTTGGACTGAGATCTCAAAGTTTTCAAGTAGGAAAGCCTGAGTTCATCCATTGCATTGAGTAGGTCTACTAGTTTTTTAGCCTTGAGTCATACCTCCTTAACTCACCTTGTACTTGGAATATCAACTAGTGCCAAGGGTTACTTTATGGGTTTATCCTGTCAATTTCTAATTTAGGAAAATGGGATGCAGCAGCTTCCTTGTACTATTTTTACACATCCAATTTTTCTACATCTTTAAACCCTCCGGGACAGTCAGGAAAGCTTCACACTTTTGTGTCACTTTCTGCTCAGATTGGAGGACATCAGAATTACAATTAATTTACATTTTAGACCCTTGTGTAAGAAGATGTCATTTCTTGGAAATGTTTCTGGATGACAAAGTAAAGCAAGAAGGATTAACTGCTCTGTATACCCTTACTTAGGAATTCCAGTTAATTACTCATTGTGTCCCTGTATGTTTCTGGAAATTTTTAAGAAAAAAAAATCACTTCCTCCTCCTCATATGTCAAAAAAGAAAAATAAAACCTTTCAAAACAGGGAAGTTTTTTTTCGTATTACCAGATCCTTAAAAGACCTTTGCTAAAAATACTTTTTCTAGCTCAATATTTTCCTTTAGCTTTTCATTGTTGAACAACTGTCTGAAAAAATGCAAATTTTGTAGTTAGATACACAATATACTGTCTGTACAGCATAGATGAAAACCAACTATTTGTTTTGAAATTTAACAAATACTTGAATTTTAAGCACATTAAAATATTAGCTAATTTAATCTCATGGCAAACTCATGAAGCAGAATACTGTTAGTATCCCATTTTGGATATGTGACTAGTTAATATCATTTGATGGACAGCAAAATGATCTGCACATGGGTTTAGAAAAATAGCAGAAGAAATAAAATGTTGATCATTGGTCTCTTCAAGATGTTGCTATTTCTGTCTGTGGCAGTGTTCTTAGGCTTAATTTCATGGTGCGCCTAATTCATGCTATGAACAGCTTCTTCAAGGATTTTAGTGGACAAGCTCCTGAAGTTAATTCTGAGCTCAGTATATTAAATGCTGCACCACACCACAGTGGGTCATATGGTAGCAAAGATGCAACCTGTGTTTTTCCTTTTTTAATAGTAAGACCAGCAAATTAAAAGAGATTCCATTTGCTTTGAGCCATACTCCAATTTACTTGTTCACATTTATATAATAGGTGATAGCACAACCTATTGGAAAAGATAGCCAAAACCAATTGAGTTTTATTTGTTCTTTAATGGACTAGATGAGTGATTTTAGGTAAATGCCTCTATCATTTTCTTATTTTTGTTTTCATTTTGGTAAAAGAAGTATAATACCACTTTTATTGCCAACCTATCTACTAAGAAAAGTCTGTAATAAACTCAAACTGTTGCCCTCAGATATGAAGGATACAGCTGTGTGCTCCCTTTCTACTTGGAATATTATCCACTGTTCCTTCCTGCAGGGCATTTTGTGATTTTGATGGACAAGGAACCCTTGTGCAGTTTGTCAAACATCCTATTACCAAGGTTTTGGATAAAAGCAGGAATTTAACTCTTTTCTGACAATAGAAGTCTGCTCCTTGAGATTGCTGCTTTGATGCGACAGGTGTGAAGGTTAATTTCATCATTTATTTACAAATATTTATTAAATGTCTACCAAAAATACAACTATTTATTAAAAGTCTACCAAATATTTATTAAATGTCTACTAAAAATGAATGGATTGGAGGTAATACGGATGAATACTGAAGTCGAACTTGAAATACCACTCTGGGCCTCATTCCTCAGAAACATTGTTTAAATTACCTTAGATTTGGTTTTCATAATTATTCAATGAAACTACTAATATTTCTTCTGTCCTTGGGAACTATAGATACCATTTGTCTTATTGATTCTTATAAATAAAGGATAGTGATATTTAGAAGTTCGGACAGTTAAAAAGATGATGGAAACCTACCCTAGTTTTGCATGAGCAATAGTGGCTTTAGTCCTTTTAATTTAAATGATGTTGTGGAATAATCACTAAGAACATTTTCTTAGGAAATCCAGATTGTTAATGGAAATTTATTTGTGCCATGAGAGAGCTATCCAAATATTTTCTCTGGTCTTCCAAAAATTTTAATTAAGCTTGGATTCCTTTGTAGATTTTCTTCAATCTCCTCCAAGTATTCAGTGGAGAATGCTCTTATTTTTTCCTGTGAACCAAGGACAAGATGGACTCAGGTTCCTTCTCAATTCCTCTGTTCCATCTATACATGTTTATACTGGATGTATCAACCTTCTTCCAAAAATATTTTCCTCTTCTGAATTTCCTGTTACATGTACACTATAGGATGGAAGTCTAGACATTGTGAACCCCTTCCTATCCCCTTGTTCTTGCTTCTTTTCTGTTTCCCCTATCTAGTCCATAATCACATCATATAAATCTCTAAGAACTGTGATTTCTCTTCTCATATGATTTGTATATCCAGTTTTTGAATCTTTCTTTCCTTTCCTTCCTCCCTTCCTTTTTTCCTTTAAAAAACTCTGAATGCATATGAGAAACAACTCAGCTGGTGACAGGCTTTGGAGCAGGAATATTAAGGCCAATGAAATGATCACTGATAATGCAGCATGAAGTTACTACTCCTCATTAAAACAAGCCTAAAATTTTTCTTCTTTAGTGGAGATTTAAAAATATCAAAGCAGTATGCTGCTTTGGCGTTTACAGACTGATATGTAAATAAAAGCAAGTCAAGAATGCTAATGTTGTACGACAAACCAAACAATATGCAGCATGGCATTCTATTTAATTACAAACATAATGACTGCAATAAAACTTGTTTTTGGTTGTGTTGTGTGTGTGTGTGCATGTTGTGTTGTAAGTGTATTTGTGTGTGTGGGTACTGTTGTAAGATCTATTATTAGTTATTATAAATATAAGGATGATAGCTAACATATATTAAACATTTAGTAATACCCCAGGTATTTTCCTATATAAACTTGTAACTGTTCTATGAGAGAGATACTGTACTACAATTATACCCATTGTGTAGATGACCATGACTGAGGCAGAGAAGTTATTCGCCCAAAACTATATACATATGATAAATTGCAGAGCTCTGGTTCTATCCTGGGATATCTGAATTCAGAGCCTAACCTCTAAGTTTGACACACATTGATGTTCTGCCTCAGGGGAATTTCATTATGATCTTTTATAAACTGTGATACTATGAGCCCAGTCATGCTGAATCATCAACAGTAGGGCCCAGACTGTAACTCTATTGTTGGCAAAGTGATACACCCTTGACTAACACTCATCGTCTTTTGATTGATACCTGCAAAATTAAACAGTGTGTGGATGAGTCGGTCGGAGGTCAGTGTGTGAGGCGTGAGCCTGCAGGAAGGAAGAGCAACACAGAGATGACTATGTGCAGGGTTGGGGGCATGAAGGGCGAGTGGGCACTGGGCAGCATCACAGTCTAGCTTGAGGTTGAGCCTTCAGCGAACTCAAAGGGATCTGTGTCTGACTGTTGGGGAGAACTTTAAGGAGTGGTCCCCACCTCACTGGAAACTCTGAAGTATTATGGTTGGTATAACAAGACAAGTGCATACACTGGGCAGTGGTTCTCTACTGGAGGCTCTCCTGCCACCTGAATGGCATTTGTTTGGCAAAGGGTGGGGACAGTTTTACTTTCATGACTGGGTGAAGAGGTCACTGTTACATCTAGTAGGTACAGCCAATGGATGCTGCTAAATGTCCAAAAATACATGAATAAGCCCCTCCACCATCCCAACAAAAAGTTATCTGGTCCAAAATGCCAGTAGTGCCATTCTTGAGAAGCCCTGATGAGAGAAAGTCCTAACATCTTCCACACACAGACTTTGGCAAGCTTTGTTTTGATGTAGTGTAAATTCTTAGCTATTAACCATGAGCCATCAAGTCTCAAAAGCAAAGGTCATGGTAAACCTTAATAGGGCCGGTGAGACGGCTCAGCGGCTTAAGCGCCTGCCTTGCAAGCGCGAAGGCCCGAGTTCAACTCCCGGAACCCACATACGAAAAAAGGGGCCGGTGATATCGCTCAGCGGCACGGGTGCCTGTTGGCGCGTGAGGTCCTGAGGTCGTCCCCCCGGTACCCACAAAAAAAAAACAAAAAAAAAAAAAACAAAAAAAACCTTAATGTACCTTCATGTTCATGTGATGGAGACTGAAGACATCTGGGATGTTATTTATTAAGAGGCATTTGTGAGGCATTGCCTGTTGTCTAAATTACTTTTTTGTTGCTGGGACAAAATACATGAAACCTACAAGTTGTAAGAGCGAAGGTCATTTTAGATCATAGTTTGTGGAGGTGTCAGTCCATAGTCTGCTATGGCAGGGTGGCATGGCATAAGGGTATCACAGAGGAGAAATAGTTCATGGCAGAGCAGTCAAGATGAAGCAAGCAGCAAGCAGTGAACTTTCCATTCCCTTTTACTTCAGTCAGGCTACAAGCTTATTGGTTGGTGCCACCCACACTCAGGGTGAGTCTTCTGTCTTCAGTAAATTCAATCAGCTACATCCAGACCCATACTGATAAAATCAGTCGAGAAATCCAGTTGCCACAAACCCATAATCCATGTTCACATACTCTCGATCCAGTATCACATACCCATGATTCAGCCACCTCCCCAAAGCCCCACCTATGAGCCCATGAGGCTTTGGGGGGACGTCTAGATATAAGCTAAAATACTTGATGACTTTCAGAATTTGCAAGGAAATCAGTTGGAAGGAGAAGTCCCTCCCATACTGTCTCAGTCCTTTCCTCCTTTCCTTTGCTCCTTCTTTCACTCTTGCCCTTGTCTTTTCAATGAAAACGATTGGGTACAAAGACAAAAAACCATTAAAATGGAATAAAAGTACCTTAGGTCAAAGCTGTGGTTAGACTTGAATGTCTTCTAAATTCCCATGTATTAAAAGTTTGGTTCCCTGGTGCTCCTGAAAGCTAGTGGAAGCTTTGAGAGGCAGGGCCTAGTGAAAGGTTTTAGGTCTGTCTTAGTCACTGTCTCACTACTGAGACAAAATACCCGGTAACCACAACCTAACGGAGGAGAGGTTTATTTTGGTTTACGGTTTCAGTTCCTGGCTGCTGACTCCAAGGCAACAATAGCGTGGCGGAAGGGTCTGGTGGAGGAAAGCTGCTCACGTCAGGGCAGTCAGGAAGGAGAGAGAGAAGGGAAGGGTGGGGACAAGAATATAACTTTCCAGGTCACTTCCCCAGTGACTCACCAGCAGCCAGGCCCCACCCCCTTACAGCACGTTGGCTAGTGAGCTCATTAGTGGATGAATCCCCTGATAAGCATAGCAGCCCCAGGATCTAGTCACCTCACGAAAGCCCCACCTTAGAATGTATGAGGCTTTTGTGGGACATTCTTAGATGTAAACCATAACAAGGTCACTGGGGATGTACTCTTGAGGGGAACTGTGGAGCTCTCATCACTTCCTGTTCTCTTTTGGTCCTAATTGTGAAGTGAATGATTTTGCTCTGCCACATGCTCCCACCATGACCTGCTGCCTTGTCACAGACTCAAAACAACAGGGCCAGCCGACCACAAATTGGAACCACCGATACTGTGAGCCCCAAATTCTTTCTCTTTGGAAGTTGATTTTCTCAAGCAGTTTGTTATAGTGTTAGAAAGCTGACTATCGTAAGTCTGTGCTACCATATGGTAACTATTTGTGTATTTAGAACATTATAATGATGAAACCAAGGTTATAAAAGACACACACATATTTGTCATTCAAATTTGCTCAAATAAAGACAATCGCAGTTTTATTTTGGCTCCCCAAAACTAGTATGCACGAGGTCTCAGAAATTTGTACAATTCAATCGCTAAGGGAACCAAATAACAGTGTGCATATTTCTATGCAAGCCTATCATCTTTAATAGGGAAAAATACCTACTGAGACCACATGTCCTACCAATGAACCACTCCGATTATAGTCAGACCCAGGAAGAGAGGACTTTGCATTAGGAAACAAATAATTCACAACAGGAAATGTAGATACTGACGATTGTTCTTCGGCTTCTGAAATAAGACTGGGTGATTAGAAGGAGGCATTGTATTCACTAGGTTTATCTTTCAAAAATTTTTGTGATCAGTCAAAGCTGGCCATACATGTTTATTTTTAGGGAAAAACCCTATAAATTATAAATAAATTGTTAGTGATTGCTCTCCTATAACATTTTCTCAAACCAAAGAAAGAGTCAGCCGGAGTTCCAAAATAGACAGTCAGAAAGAGAATAAAGCAAATATTTCAGCAAGGCAAATCCAGATCAAATACTGAAACAAATGAGGTTACAGATGATGGCATGAATGTTAATGAACACGACGCCATATAGTGGAAATCTGCTAAATGCTTTGTTGGGGGAATTGAAAGGACATTTCCCTAACAGTTTGTTCCTGTTGGTTATAATTTTTAAAAAGGTACTGCAGAATGGCCCAATTCAGTCCCAACATCATATTATGCAGATGTGTTACAATTCCCTCCTGGAGTTCTGTAGAAGAGCTGTGTCTAATTTAGCACAGTTGTTTCACACAATATCTCAAGATCAGCAAATGAATACCCAAAGCATGTGTGAAAGGCTGAGAACTGATTGCAGTTTTGCAACCAGAGACTGTCTTTCAGAGGTTCACAAATGTAAGAGAAGAGGAAACGAAGCCATAAGCAACAACAGCAACGACAAAATATTATGTAAGGCTTAGTTAAATTTGGATAGCTTACCTTCATCTTAAACCTGTGTTTTCTGTATATTTTTACTTATAATGATCAAACTGAAAGCTTTGTCATTTTTATCTAAGGGAATAGACCACTTTAGAACCCTGTATCTTTTTTTTTTTTTTTTTTTTTGGTACAGAAGATTCTACTTAGGGTCTTGGTACTGAACTACAACCCTGGCACCTTTTTACCTTTTGATTTTTTTATTTTGAGACAGGGTCTTGCAAGTAAGCATGTTGGCTACTTGCAATACTCCTGCCTCAGCCTCCTAGATAAGCCTGTATGACCCACTATGCTGAGTAGAAACATGGTATCTTCATAGGCATCCTGAGAAGGGGACATGTCAGTACTCTTGTTGGAGATTATATCATAGATTGTGGGTCTTTGTTGGACACATGGCCCCCAAACTAGGTATGCACTAAATTTATATCTTAATTCTTTCAACTGCAAGAGGGATTTTTACAGGAAAAGACCTATTTCAGTGATCTGTTCAATGTTAATCCTTTTTGCACGGAGGAAGAACATTATTTACTTATTCACTTACTCCTTCAGAGAAGATTTTTTTACATGACTATTACAAATAACATGGACCTACTTATTTAAGATTAACAAATTGAGAAGACAGATATGAAACTAGTAAATGATCATACCATGTGATAACAGATAAAAGAACACGTAAGTCTGTGGAGAATGAAGTGCTTAACTGTCTAGAAGAAAGGGGAGAATTTAGGGAAGCGTTCACAAAAAAAGGAGCAAGAGTGAGAATATGCTTTAAAGATTAGTGAGATTTGTGAGAACAGAAATTAAGCATGTATCACTGAATGTTTTGCTGCTATTTTTATAAGACCACCAAACCCATCCACACTCCGGATACTAGCTAAGTTAAAAAAAAAGACAGGGTATGAAAAATGGTGAATAGTCCTACCAGTTACCCTAGAATCCATTTCCACTTCTTAACCTCACCGTTGCCTGGGTGCAGCATTCCCACCACCTCGGCCCTGACTTTGGCATCGGCCTTGATACTGCCTATGTGGACTCTGCCCACAACTTGTTCTTCTCAGTCCAGCTTTGATTCCTTAAACTCTTAACCTTGTTCAATAATTATCTGGTTGGCATCATGGTCAGGCTACCCTTTGCCCCTGTCTGTGAAGAGAAAATCAGCAGAGAGAGGAGAAAGTTTATATGTAAAGGGACTGAGAAGTGATGAACTATTGGTGTTTATATGTCTATGATTCCTTTTGCCTGGAATATAAAACATGTGTGATCAGATGAAACTGGAGACATAAAATTCATCCCTTTCTGCCTTCAACAGATTTAAGTTATTATATAGATAGTAGGAACCTACTAGAATGTTCTAAGTAAGGGACAAAAGTGGATTAGGTTTGTACATTAGAAAGATGACATAAATGGCAACTAGTATAGAAGATAGGTTACTGTTATAGGGTAGTAAAAGTTGTAAAAAAAGAGAAATGAGTGGACTTCAAGAGTTATTTAAGAAGCACCGTCTCTGAACTTTATCTCTTTTTTGTCCCATTTGCAGGAGACTTTTTTATACCCATAGTAGCAAACAGTAGGGGATGATTCTCAGGTATTTTAGCTTCAGATAGAGTAGCTATGCCTTGATTTTACACCTATATATCCTTCCATCTGCCATAGTCATATTATTTACTCTTTACTTGTCCAGATTCCCCAGTGACCTTTGAGCAACTTGATCTCAAAGGCTCCTTTTTTTTCCTTTGTTCCTTTGTTTCTTCCTTCCCTTTATTACCTTTTTCCTCCCTCTCTCCCTCTTCTCATTTCTCTCTGTCTCTGTCTCTCTCTGTCTCTCCGTGTCTCACTCTCTCTGTCTCTCTCTCTCTTTCTCTGTATAGTCTATTTTTAAACAGTGCTTCACACACAGATGTTCTCAGTTAAGGTTTACTGAGTAGATGAAGGGAGAACAGCTCTGATCCCCACAGGGGATATTCGAAGTTGCAGAATTTATTAGAGAGGCTTGAGAGTTATTGGAATATTGGTTCACTATAAAAGTGATTACTTAGAGGGAACTACAAAAAGTAGTCCACAATTATTCATGAATTACTCATTCACAATTCTGCACACCATCTCACTTAGCCATCTAACAACTTTATGAGTAGTTCCTACTATCGATGCCACTTTGTGGATGGGAAAACAAGTCCATGGAGGAATCTTGAGAAGCAAAAGATTTTCCAGGGTGGGTTTATAAGTCAGTTTTCTCAATACTGAGATACAACACCCAACATCCACAATTTAAAGAAGGAGAGGGCTGGTTTGGTTACACTTTCAGTAAATAATTGGCTATCTCCAGTGCAGAGAGATTATGGCAGAATAATGTGGGGGAGCAAAGCTTTTTGGTTAATGGAGGCTGGGAAGAAAAGTAGGGGAAAAGCATGAGAGCACAAGGGACTAGAAACCAGACACATAACACAAAGTCACACCTCCATAACTCAATCAGACATATCATGAATCCTCAGGTTAGAGGCCAAATTCAGTCTAGTTGAAACTCTACCCTAAGCACCACATCTCACCCCATTTCAACTTGCTACCCAAACACATTTCCCTAAACCATACTTGATCTTTTTTTTTTTTTTTTTTTGTGGGTACCAGGGGTTGAACTCAGGACCTCATGCGCCAGCAGGCACCCGTGCAGCTGAGTGATATCACCGGCCCTTTTTTTGTATGTGAGTACCGGGAGTAGAACTCAGGACCTCGCGCTTGCCAGGCAGGCGCTTATGCCGCTGAGCTATCTCACGAGCCCCACCATACTTGATCTTTAAAGTTGATAATTCCACCTAACAAAATACAACTATTGTGCATGCAATCAGAAATACTATACTTCCTTCTCCAAAGTTGTAAGTTTTAGCATTTTTCAGAAGTTTACATCCAAGTTCCTTCTGAGACTCAAGGGAAACACTTAGCTGTGAACTTCCATAAAAATAAAGTTACATAATCCTAAGGTAAAATGACAACAGATAAACATTTCCAATGAAAGAACGTAGCAATAAGGGGATTGGAAAGTATCCGACCACAGCAAGCCCGAAACCCAGCAGGGTAAACAATAAGTCTTGTAACTCCACATCTGGCATCTGGAACATGATAGCAAAGTATAAATTCCAAAGGGATTGGGTAGTCCCAGCTTTATGGTCTTGCCAGTAGCAACTTTTATGGCCTCTCTCTTGGACTGGTTCTATCCATGGCCTGCAGGTTTCCTAGGCAGGCATTCCATATTCCTGACATTTCTGACTTCCTGGCATCTCCACTACACCCTTGGTTTCATTCTCACAACTTCATGCACTGCCTTTTCAGGGACTTCTTGACTGGCTTTCCAGACCTTCCTTTGAAATCAGGGTGGAAGCCTTCTTGACTCCTGAACTCTTGCATTCTGCATGCCAGTAAAACCAGCTTCATGTGGATGGCACTAAGGTCTGCATGCAGCAGAAGCTGTAGCCAGGCTTCACTGGACCATGGCAGCATAGCTTCCAAGTGCCTAGATGGTTGAGCATGATTAAATGAATCTGTGGGAGCCAATTCCCTAGAAGACCCTTCTTGAGCAGGGGTCCAGGGACTTTCTCCTCAGAAGAAGAGATGATGCTTTCACAACCTTGAACCTGGGATGAGCGGGGTCTTGCTGATTCTTGAGATGCCTTCAAGGCATCTTTTTGTCCCTGTACAAGGTACTTGGTTTGTTTAATCTCTTTAGTAGTCATACCTCATTGGGCCGAACCCTACATGTGAATCTTTCTGGGCCAAAATTGAAGTTTTTTGATTTTTCTGCTCCAATTCTTGCCTCCAATTCTTACAATAAATCTAGGTAAAAGTGGCAAGCAGTACCCACGCCACAGCATGAATATTAGGCTGTTTTGAAATTTCCTGCTCTAGATTAATTAGTCCACTACTTTTAATCTCCTACAAAGTCTCAAGACATGGACAAAATGTAGACAAATTTCCCACAAGAATGTAAAATGTAACACACATTGCCTGTAGCCCAAATGCCATGAATCTTTGTTTCCAACTGAAACCTTCTGAGATTGACCGTTACCCACTGGATTACTACCAGCATTCTAGTCTTTTGAACTCCAATCAGAATCAGACTCTGTTAATTGCATTCCGGAGCTTATCTTGCTCCCATCACCAAACTTTTCCAAATTCTTTCCACAAACCCGTTTCAAAGGCTTCTAAACTGGGCCGGTGAGATGGCTCAGTGGCTTAAGCGCCTGCCCGGCAAGCGCGAGGGCCCGAGTTCGACTCCTGGAACCCACATACGAAAAAGGGGCCGATGATATCACTCAGCGGCACGGGCGCCTGCTGGCGCACAAGGTCCTGAGGTTGACCCCCCGGTACCCACAAAAAAAAAAAAAAAAGGCTTCTAAACCACATAATCAGGTATAAGCACAGCAAAGATCCCACTATGGGTACTGATTTTCTGTAGTAACATCCCTCATATGTGATATAAAACGCTCACAATTTAAAGGAGGAAAGGTGTAATTTGCTTACAGTTTAAGACCTTATTTCATTGGAGCTAAGAGGAAGAGTAGTGAAAGAGTGCCAGAGCAGAAGTGAGGGGCTAGACATAAACCCTAAAGTCATGCCTTTATGACCTACCCAGACACACCGAGAAATGTGCTCGACCAGTCCTGGGATAGATCCTAAGCTAGTCCATTTGAAACTCTACCCTAACACATGGATATAGGAAAAAGGATCAGTGAATGAGGCAGAAACAAAATGAGAAGAGTTAGAAAGGAGTTAGAAAAAAGTCTCTGGAAAGAAAAAGTGGCCCCTAAGGGTCAACATTTACAGGGGTGGGCATGAGAAGAGGTCTGGCAGGAGACTTATAAGAAGTGGTCAATTTAGAAGAGGAACTGGGAGAAAATGGAAAAGAGATTTTGAAAGAAAGGGTTGACTTGGTAGGCAATGCCTCAGACTGTGAGAGGTCAAGCTATTTAAGGATCAAAAGAGCTTTGAATTTGCCTTTTAGAAGCTTGCTGTATGCCCAGTTAGGAGGGTGATACTGGTAGAAAACTGAGGGCAAAGATGATGCTTCAGTTGAAGGAAGGGGAGGGAGTGGAGGCGGTGAGGGGGGACTTAAGGAGATGACACTTGGAGGAAATCAGTGGGAGAAAGGAGTTACAGAGGTCAGTAACTGAGGAGAAAGGAATTAGAGAAGATTCCTTTTTTCTTTTAAAATAGAATAGTGATTTATCTCTTTGTTTGTATATAAAAGCTGAGAGGAAAGAGCCACTGAAGATGGTGTTAATACAGAAAAGAGGGCACAATTGAGAGTTACCATCTTAGAGAATTTTGGAGGAAATGAGTCATAAGTACCAGGAGGGGAAAAAGAAAGGACACTTCCCCTGATCCTTGTTGCAGAGTTTGGGGAAAGGTTTGAGGTCCAGAGGAGCATGAGGAAGAGTAAATGCCAATGAGAAATCACAGAGAATGGGAAGTTAGGCATGGAAAAGCTTCTTACACTATTCCTAATGGGGAACTGGGGCAGGCTATAAAGTTTTATATATTTTTTTCATAAAGAAAAATAAATAAATGTAGTACATCTGCGTAATATGACTTTGTACTGAAATAAGCCTCACTATGGTGCCTTCTTCAAAATTAACAGATAGAGGCATAAAGTGTTACAGAAAGTAGTTTCATTTAATTTACTGTATTTCATTTGTTTAACATGGCATTTGCTATTGATGTTCCTTTTTGCATTATGATAACCATCTACACATTACCATACTTTCTTCCTCGGAAAGTCACCCTGCTTGAAAAGAAAAAGGATCTGCAGATTTTATTGAAATTTTTAAGAAACTGAATATTCAGAAGCATAAAACAGAAATGTATATATTTCTTAGCTACATTCATCCAATCACATATTACTGATTAAGTGAAGTTAAGCAATTTTAAATAACAACAACAACATAAATCAAATGAGGACAAAAGGGATAGAGGACAAAGTAGCTATTGGGTAAAATTCAGTAAAATGTGAGAGATTTTAGGTTCTTACATGGTATAAGTGGTTAATTTCAATATTTTTTATCCCCTCTCATAAAAGAGAAAGCTGTTTTTAGTTTCAAAAAATAAAATCTTTTAACAGAATATCTCAAAGATGTTTGGGAAGAAATTCAATTTACAAACGTACACATCATCCCTTGGTGTCTGTGGTGTATTGGTTCTAGGATCCTCTAGAATACTGAAATCCAAGGATGCTCGTGCTCCTTGTATAAAATGGAATGATATTTGTGTATAACCTATACATATTGCCCTCCATACTTTGTCATCTGTAGATTACTTACAACACCTATTGCAGTATAAATGCAGTGTAAGAACTATGATAAGGTATTATGTAAGAAATTACGATAAGAAGAAAAGGTTTGTACTTTTTTAGTACAGATTCAGTTTTCCCTAAATATTTTCATTCCATGGTTGGTTGAATCTGTGGATGCAGAACTGATAAATATTGAGGGGCAATGTACAGTACAGAGGTTGGGAAAAATCATTTTTCCCTAAAATAGTTCACCTTTTCTTGATGTCATTTAATGCTAAAACTAAGGCATTTTTACATATAACATGCCAGCCTGTGTTGTCTACGTATGTATCAATTAAATTTTTTTTTTTGGGTGGGTACTGGGGGTCGACCTCAGGACCTCGCGCGCCAGAAGGCGCCCGTGCCGCTGAGCGATATCACCGGCCCTTTTTTCGTATGTGGGTTCTGGGAGTCAAACTCGGGCCCTTGTGCTTGCTAGGCAGGCGCTTATGCCACTGAGCCATCTCACCGGCCCCTGTATCAATTAAAATTAATGATGTGTTATGACTTAATCATTTTCTTGCTACAAAACCAAACCAAGATAATTTTCCATAAGAATTTAAAAATAATTTTTCTATTATCTGGATCTCATTAATGCAGGTTTTGATAAGGACCTGAGTATCCCCCTCTGGCAATAATTTGTCTTAGGAAAAGAAGAGATACTTAAACATGACTTTGATCTTACCTGCTCTCACACCGGGTAAAGCCAGGGACTTTAAGTGGATGGAAGGAGCAACATCATGGGATCTGTTTGCTCCCTGGATGTTTCCAGTACCCTCCCTACATTGGGATTAGGTTAAGTTCTGTAGGACCTCAAGACTTGAGACCCAGATGCATTTCTAGGGAAAGGACTTGCATGTATGTTTGCTCAGCACTGTCCTACCGACTAAGCTGTTGCATTCTTGGATACCACTGTCTGTTATTTAAATATATATTTAATATATTTAATTATATATAATTAATTAATTATATAATAATAATTAATATATTGAGGGGGACATGTATTAGTTACTATCTCCTTTTAGAAACAAATTTATTAGAAATAACTCCCCACAGACAGGAGGAACAAGGTGGCTAAAACAGTTCTGGGGCTAGTTGGGGGTGAAAAGTCTACAAAGTGGGCAAAATCCCCAGAAAATGGAACTGATAGGTTCTCAGAAAGAATTTTGCTTATACCTTCATTTCACATGTAGCCAAAACCACTCTTGCCTTGAGAAACACTTCTAACACTGAGCTTTTTCATGTGGAAGTGCTATAAATGGACTTTCCAAGAGGCACATCAAAGGGTTTCCTTTCTGTAGAAGTCTGTTTTCAGCTAAATTCATCTGAACAGAATTTCTTGGCCTACTCATAAGTTACATGTCTGGATCGCCTAAAAATATGACATTTTATTTATCTTCCTTAGGTTTCTGGAAAGTTCATGAAAGTCAAATTCTTATCTTGGTTGTGGAAGAACACAGTTTTGTCATATGACTGTGGTGATCAAATATACCGAACGAAGTATAGATTTTCAGGAAGCATTTAATTTTGTTGCTCCCTTATATCTCTTAGCTAAAGAAATTGGGTTGGCTATCATGACACTTCTACTACAATATTTCTTGGATATTAGTCTCAAAATAATGTTTAATAAAAGCCTTTCAAAAAATAGCATTCTATGAATCAGTTGTCTAAGTCTTTTGAGATATCCAAAATCATTTTAAAAATTTCTTTGGAGAAATTACAGATACTAGAAAGCCTTTAATAATTTTTTGCATGCCATAAACATAGATTTTGTATGTAAGTCATTATTGCTTCCTACTTTAGGCAATTAGGTACTCAATTTCAGATGCTTACATTTTGATTTAGTCACTTTTCTTGTAAGTACTACCAAAACTATATCAGATACCAACACTAACTGTAAGTTGCCCTACACCTTTCAAGAGTTTATTTGATTAAGAGTCCTGGGAAGGAGAGTTAAGATCACACTTGTCTTTATATGAGGATTCTGCAGGTCAGAGGTGGTAAGCAGCAGGGTCATGACCTCCCAGAACTATGTGGCAGCATCATTTCCTGTCTCGGACTCCCAGTACTGCGTTCCTTCCATGAAAAACAAACAAGTCTTCTCTCCATGTTACAGTTTACTGTGACTTGCGTGTGGCATGGAGAACAACAACGAAATATATAGCACCATAATTCCTCACGGGAGAAACAGGAAATGGTTTAAAACTCCAAAGGAACAGAAAATTTCAAGTCCTGTTAAAACACAGGGAGCTTCATGCCTTCTCAAGCTGCTATTCTTTTTGTGGATATTGTTGTCAATAAAACAAGTCATTGTGATGAGAGTAAGCCACACTCCCTCAGACAGAAGCAGCTCTGCACAATGCCTTCTGAAACCTTTAAATCAGATGCATTCTGCTGCACAAATATGCACAATCTCCCTTCATTCCTAGGTACTCCACTCTTACATGTTGGAAATGTATGCAAATGTGACTTACAAAGTTATCCTCTACAAAGAAAAATATTTTCTTGTGAGTATTGGATTGTCATACCAACTATCAAGAATGAGGCATTTTTGAGGGGGTAGGAATTCACTTTCCTCTGCTCTGTTTTTGGAAATTTAGAAGTTGCAAGAAAATAGATTACCTGGTGTCTGGAAACATAAGAAAAATAAATATGTATTACTTCATTCACTAATTTCTTTAGTTAACGGTGAACCTTTAAAAAATTACAGTGGAAACACTGAAGGTAGTTAAGAAACATAGGATTTGAACGAAGAAGATGAACTATTTTGTTAAAGAGAATTAAGGCACTCCATTTTGATTACTACGTGGTACAGTGTTTAAGTAGAAAGAATGGATTCCGATTGTCAAGAAGTGAACACTGGCACCTATCTACTAGCTGGCACTATCTCTAGCCACTGTGTACCTCAGTTTCTTCATTTTAAAAATGGAATCTTAGTAGTACTTATGTTACTGTGTTATTATGAGTATTAAGGAAGTTCATATCTATAAAGTATTTAAAACATTACCTGACATATAGAAAGTGTTTGTAAAACAAAAATAAATTAATCCTTAAACAGCAGCTGTTTCTACTTACTGAACGTTACCATCATAGAAATTTTGAGTGAGGAGAAACACAATGGACCTTACAGGAAAGTGGGATATTATGCTATCTACTCTGTGGCTTTTCATGACACAGTTCTTTCTCCTACTGCCTGTCACTGAGGAGCTTCTAGTGCTTCGAAGTCATTGTCAGGAAGTTTAAACTTTAAGGAGAAATAAGGTAATATGCTGGAACCGTGTAAGGAATTCACTTGTGAGAATAAGGTATCCTATTATTGGTGCTATTTGCATAGTAATAGTAAACACCGAAACAAATTCTAAGTGGAACTTTAAATTAAGAAAACAGTATCGTATAATTTGAAATATCCTGTATCTGCTTATCTGTTGATGGGACTACTGTGTAGGTAAATGTATGGATTGGTTGAATGGGATATTTTTCTGGGATTTTTTTTATTGCTGAGGAGAAGGGCAAACCTATAGGGGAGACTTCACTTGATTTTGGGCCATGTCCTCTTAAATCTATCTATCTTTAGGATATAATCTAAGTACAGCAGGTATAAATGAAAAAAAATTCAAACTCTCATTATTTGACTATCACTTTTCTTCCCTGGCATCTTGTCTTCTTTTCTGTTGATGGTGTGTGACAGCTTCAAAGTAGAGAAAGATATAACTGAGGAGGTGCTACTATTACACAAATGGTGTCTTTCTTAAAGTCCTGACTGCTACATTAATCATTGTTTAAAGAAAGAAAGCTCTTAAGTGAATTTTACTTTTCTTGTGTGATGCAGAGTTTTTGTTGTGACGTTTACTGTAACAATTCGTATTACGAATATGATTAGTGTTTGTAGGGCATTATAGTTTATTATTATAGTTTATTTTAATCAATTTATCCAAAAGTGTCTAATTGTGTTTCAAATTCCTGTGGAATCAAGATCACATAGGTTTTATATTATAAAATTATCAAGGTATGTTCCTATGACTTTCTATTTGAATTATCTTTTAATATTTAAAGTGATGAGTAGTTGGTTTGTTTAATTGGGTTATTGCTTTTTTACTTTTGTTTGTGTTCTATCAGTATGTTAAAGCTGTGTTTGCATAAGTCATACACAGAAAAATAAGACTGTCCTATGTTTCAATTTATATAAGAATGCACATACTATGTATTAATACTTCACAGGTAGTAATTCAGTTTCTGAGTAGAGAGGGCAGTTACCTGGCTTTCACCAGGCAGGGAGATGGCAAACCTTTTAGGGAAACTGGGGATCTAATATGAATCTCTAGTGGGTGATGCATGTGTCCACATGAATGCTCTGGAAAGCAGCAGCCATAGAACGTCCTATCCACCCACATGGTACTGGGAAGCAGCTGTCCCTCGAAGTACGTGGAGAAAGCAGGTACGCTACCAAAGACCTCCAGCTCCAAGAAGAGAGGGATAAACAGTTCATGTAGCTGACTGCTGGAGGATAATGTGGAAGCCCTGTCCTTCATAGCAGATGCAAGTGTCTAGTGTGTTGTATTAACACGTTCCACTATTTTAGTTATGAATAATCTGTCAGTAGAGAAGCATGTAAAATCCCTGTTAACTGTGCATTTGATTTTCTTTTTTTTTTTTTTTATGAGGGTAACAATGGTCAATGCATTACGTATTATTATCTTTAAGTTAGTTATTCAGGATACCAGACATTAGCATTCAATTGTCCAAACATTATTGGCTCAAACCTTACTCTTCAATGAACTAAGTAAAACTGGTAGTGTATCTATCTTAACCATCTTATATACATATACAATTTTTTTCCCTTTCCCTTCTTTCTTTTCCCCATTCCAGTCTCTCTTTCTTATTGACCAGTTTCTTTTTGATTCACCGTGTCTATTGTACATTTTGGATCTTATTTACTCTTTCAGTTTCTCATACTAGAGAGACAATACGATGCTTACACATGTGCGTCTGGTTTATTTCACTTATGAGTATTTTCTCGAGTTGCATCCATTTACTTATAAAAGTCTCCAGTTTATCCTTCTTTATGGCTGAATAGTACTCCATTGTATAAAAATACCACATCTTTCTTATCCATTCCTCAGTTGATGGGCATTTAGGTTGTTTCCAAGATCTGGCTATTACAAATTGTGCTGCTATAAACATGGGTGCACATATATCACTGTGGTACGATGTTTTTAATTCTTCTGGGAAGATGCCCAGAAGGGGAATAGCTGGGTCAAATGGGACCTCCAATCCTAGTTTTTTGAGGAATCTCCACAGTGACTTCCACAGTGGCTGTACCAGTCGACACTCCCACCAACAGTGAAGAAGGGTTCCTTTTTCCCCACAGCCCCTCCAGCATTTGTTATTAGTTGATTTCTTTATAGTAGCCATTCTTTCTGGGGTGAGATGGTATCTCAGTGTTGTTTTAATTTGCATCTCTCGAATGACTAGTGATGTTGCACATTTTTTTGTATATTTATTTGCCATTAGTATTTCTTCATCTGAGAAATGGGTATTCATCTCAGATGCCCATTTTTGGAGTGGGTCTTTAAATTTGGGAGGTCTGATTTTTTTGAGTTCTTTATATGTTCTCGATAGTAATCCTTTGTCTGAGGAACAGTTGGCAAACATTTTTTCCCACATTGTGGGTTGTCTTTTCACTCTGTTGGTGGTTTCTCTTGCTGTGCAAAAGCTTTTTAATAAGATAAGATCCCAGTTATTGATTCTTTGGGATAGTTCCCATGAGGTTGAGTATTTATTCATAAAGTCTTTGCCTACACCAATGTCTTCAAGGGATTTACCTATCCCACCTTCCAGCAGATTTAATGTTTCTGTTTTAATATTTAGATCTCTGATCCATTTTGAATTTAGTTTAGTGCATGGTGAAAGATATGGGTCTAGTTTTAATCTTCGGCATGTGTAGAGCCAGTTTTTCCAGCACCATTTATTAAAGAGGCTTTCTTTCTTCCACTGAATGTGTTTGGCACCTTTGTCAAAGATAAGGTGTCTTAGTATGTCTGGGGTTGTTTCAGCATCTTCTAATCTGTTCCATTGATCTTCAGGTCTGTTTTTTTGCCAGTACCACACTGTTTTTATCACAGTAGCTTTATAGTATAATTTCAAGTCGGGGATTGTGATGCCCCCTGCCTTGCCTTTGTTGCCCAGAATTGCCTTTGCTATTCTAGGTCTCTTCTGATTCCAGATGCAAGTGTCTAATGTGTTGTATTAACATGCTCCACTATTTTAGTTATGAATAATCTGTCAGTAGAGAAGCATGTGAAATCCCTGTTAACTGTGCATTTGATTTTCTTGTAAAGGCAGTAAAATCAAATGTGCACATGACCACACTGTCCACAGGTACTCATCACTGGCTGCTGTCCTGAGGGTGCTCCTTGAAGAGCAATGACAGGTGGAGGGAAAGCAGCGGGAATGAGCAAAGGGGAGAGTAGAAATATTGGTCAGAAATAAGAAAAGTATATGTAAAATGACAGTGAGAGAATCCATGATTTATGAGAGGATTAAAGAGCTATTTATATGATACAAAACTATCTGGCTAATGCAGATATTGCCAACTTACTAAAACACTTTCTTCTTTCATTTGATTATTGCTCTGTGCATATTTTTCACATAGTCATATTTTCATTATTTTGTCTTCTCAATAGTATGCCAAATCCCAGCCTTGGTTGAGGAAGTAAATATGAGAGAGTATTCAGTTAATTTCCATGAAATTAAAAATAAAAATTCATGGATGGGCATTGCTTGATTTAAGAAAGAAACAATTCAATCCATTCAAGTCTTTTCATAATTAAAATTATTTTAATTTAGACCTCTAAATCAAATACTCCGTATTTGATTTTATATATGCATATAAATGCACGTATATGCATATAAAATATATGAATGCATATATCTGCATAAATTATGTATTTATGATGGTTATTAATTTTACACAGTCCCAATCTAGGCTGTGCAAAACTGTATTGTGCTTATTTCTTTAAAATCTTACACAACTCATGAGCTTTCACTATTGGTTTGTTGTAGAAGCTTTATTCCAGCCATTTGAAGGTAACATAGTCACATTTTAGGTTAACTGCCTTCTCAACTCAGAATTTATCTCCAGGACTACTCTTTCACTCATTCCTTTTTTTCTTGGGAGATGTCCCTAAGTTCTTGGTATTTGGAGTGGGGTATGAGATGCATGTCTGGTGTGTGTGTGACGGTCTTTGATCTGTATTGGCCTCTGTTGAGGAGTAACTGTTCCTTTCACTTTTTGTGTACGACCTTTGAGTTTCAGATACACTTGCTGCAAAGGGTGGTACCTATTTCATGTTGGCCTCCACTTGTCAGTTACATGCATTTGCTCCTGTCTTCCCAAAGACTGAAGTCTCCTGAAGTTTATCAGGCTTCATTTTCCTTGGGAACAAGCTATTTCCCAGCACCAGAGTTGGGAAGACTCGTGGCTGCTGCTTTGGGGGTCATTCACCTGGACACAGGTATCAGCCTTCGGTGATTCGTGTTGTATCACTAGCTTCCCTAGAAGGTCTGATGTCTACTGGATCAAACCTGTGCCACTTCCGTTCAGTAATTACTAGCTCTGTAGCATGATTGCTATTACGGTATCTTATTTTCCCCTCCCAATGTCTTACTTAGGCCCAAGGACTTACAGGGAACTTTTCAGCACGTATACCCCAGCAAAATCTACTCTATTTCTCTTTTCATGGTCTTTTCTTTCTTTCTTTCTTTCTTTCTTTCTTTCTTTCTTTCTTTCTTTCTTTCTTTCTTTCTTTCTTTCTTTCTTTCTTCCTTCCTTCCTTCCTTCCTTCCTTCCTTCCTTCCTTCCTTCCTTCCATCTCTTTCTTTCTTTTTTTTCTTCCTTCCTTCCTTCCTTCCTTCCTTTGCTACAAGAGGAAATTGTCATATTGCCATTATTCATCTACAATTTGTTTTCTTGAACTACCTTTATGTTCTGATTTCTCTGGGCTTTAGTTCTTGATATTTAGAGCCAAACCATGGGAATTCAAAAGAACATTTTTTCTTATTCACTGATGCAGCTCTGGCAATCAAAAGCCATGGTATCGAAACTGTTACCTGTGCTATTTTCCAAAATCTATTTAAGATCTTAAAACCTAGGTCAGGGTATATATCTCAGAGGCAAAACATTTTGGAACACTTTCCTGTTTTGTATAAGGCCCTGGGTTTAATCCCCAGCACCTCAAAAAGTCTTAAAACCCCCAAATTTGCTTCTGTGTTCTTTCCATACTATTCTTATCCATATAATGGAAGAAAGTCTCTGCTTTTAAGTGGCAAGGGAAAAATGAATTTTAAAATGTATGTTTACTCTAGTATATTTACATATAATTATGTATTAAATTTTAATAGATACTGGTTGTTTTATACATGAAGACTTTCCCTCTTCTGACACCTATTTCTTTCCCACTCAAACAAGATGGGTTTTCATTTGGAAAAAAATGACCCATCTTCTTACAGAGTCACAAACACTGCCCATATTTGATTGGTTTGAGGTGGCATTTCGTCACTCGGGGCTGATTAGAAGTTTTGCTGAAATTTTTTTTGTTTTAGAAAGGAAATGTGGTAGACATTTAGAGATGTCAGGGTTAGGGAAAGCTGACCTGTCTGTGGATGAAGAGATTGACCCTAACATGCAAAGGCAAATAGAGATTAGTGATGAAGAGAGCTGTAAAGGTATTGTTGGAAAATAAAATTGAAAGATGTTTGATTCTTCGCTATCTAATATTTCTTGGCTGTCATTTCAACATGGATACTGTTCATGATTTGGGACACTGTTACCTGTGTGATTGTGATGGTTAGGTGAGTTGTCAACTTCACTGGCTTTGGGATCCGCCTAAGTGATGGTGGAGCACACACCTTTGGGTGTGCCTGGATAGCATGGGTGTTTGACCTGTGAGTCTGTACCTGGTCTCTCACCTCTTCTACTCTGGCACTGCTCCTCCACGCTACTTCCCAGCCTGCATTAATTAAGCAGCTTTGCTCCACCATGCCGTTTCTGCCTTGGAGCCCACCAACTGAATCTCTTTTTAAACACTGAGCCTAATTAAACTTCTCTTCCTTTAAAATGTGGGTACTGGGTATTGTGTCCCAGTGATGGGAAACTAACTAATACAGTGACCTTCAACAAGTTACTTACACTTCACGAGTACTGCTTAATTCTTCTGTGAAAGGGGGCTACCGGTGCCAGCTCTAACGGGTTAAGGGCACAAAATCTGGCAGCTGTTCTTCTAGAACTTGTCATCAGATGGACTTACTGTTAAGGTTAGTCTTAATCTTAAATTTGTGCCTTAGTTTTTCATAAACCCTCAGAAGACTATTTCTTATATCACCATAGTTTTGGTGAATAACACTTCTCAGTTACAGGGACTAGAGAACATGGGTGAAACTGATGTATTATTTAATCAGAGAAGTGTAGCTGTAGCCAACTTCAGTACCAATATTTAAATATATTTTATCTGTACAGTAGCATTCTGCATGGACAGTGCTTGCACAAAATCAATGACAAATAATTGCAGATTGCCAACCTAAATATTTTTGCAGTATTAGATTTTTCTCTTTTTTAATATTATAGGTAGGAAAAAAAGAATTACAAACAGTCCAGTTCATTTTATAACATTGATTCCAAAGAAATACAATTCCCTTGTGAGTCCTATTGTATCCCTTTTATCCTTCAAGCATAATCTTGATTTGGTGAAGAGTACAAAAGTATGTTTTATATTTTTAATATTTCTGCAGAAATTCTAATGATTTTAACTTCATCAGGTTTTCATTACAAAATTGCCTTGATGAGTTGAGTGGATGTTATCTTTATGTGATGGTGAAGAAAGAAACACCAGCCAGTAAGAAATGATGGCCACTACTTTATGAAGTTTACAGTCACAGAGTCTGTGTTGCTAGGCTGAGCCTTCACCACCAGTGCTTTGTGCGTGAATGAAACAGGTCGATGTAGACAGAGGCTGTGACTGTCTCTCGCTAAGACTACACATTTCCTTTCAAACTGTGGGAAGCAGAAGTTCCTGACAAGAAGAACCTCAATCTATTCATTATCTACAATTTCAGGGCCAATCGCTCTTTAGGAAGTTTGAATTTGAGTGTTCTGTTTATGAAAATAATTGCATGTTTGCTATAGAACATTTGAAGTAAACAGAAAAGTATATATAATGATGAAAATCACATCTTTCACTCCATCCCCTTAAATAAATCATTAACTCTTTTTTCTACATCCAAGTCAATGTGAGATCTTTTTGTATCATCAGCTTTGAATTTAGTCATTTTCTCCTAATGTTGTAGCAGAAGCATTTCTTCTTCTCACTGAAAACCTAATTTGGAAGCACAGATTTTAGAAGGCTGAATAATATTTGGTGTTGTATGATGTATTTCATCCTTGTCTTATCATTAACATATATTTTTAGGTTTTTGGAATTATTAATACTGCTGTGATGAACACTTTTTTCCTCATGAGGAGATTATAATGAAACCAAGATATGCTTTGGGAGAACTGCACTTTTCATTCTTCCCTAATGTGTCTTGGAGTCCTACATTCTCTTAGAGATCATCATGTGTTAAAATAATGAGTGCAGTTATTAGCTCCTGTCTTGTTTCTGGAGTATCTTGTTGGGATATTTTGAATGTTGTAAAAATTTTAGAACTTCTCCAACTCCTGCCATTGTTTTAAACATTTTGATAGTTTTCTCTGAGACCAAATGCCGCATTGTTGACTTAGGGAAAATAGTGGCTAAGAAAAGTAAGATAAAGGGTGAGACTTTAAGACTGAAACTACTTCAGATTTATGACACAAAACCATGGAAACTCATTCATATTCTCTCTCTCTCTCTCTCTCTCTCTCTCTCACTCTCGACCCAAAAATGGGTCCACAATTACATTCTGAAGAAAGCTTTTGTTTTGCTTGTGAGTTTATGGCCCCATTGGTTTACATTTGAGCAAAGTGAGTTTGGGTAGTCAGCAAGAATTTCACAAGACAATATAAAGCGAGGTTTATTTAATCCACACAGACTCTGCATTTACTTGGCAGCCTATAATAGCTGCATTATAGGTACTAGCTACTTAACAATGAATATAATTTAAAACTGCCACTCTCAATGTTTTTGTAAAGTTTGATAGAGAAAAACAAAAACACTTATGGAGAATTACCTGAGAGGAAAGTAGGAGATCCATCTCTGTTGAGTCAGTGATTCTCAGTGAATGGAGTGTGGGGAAGAAAAGGAAGGAGGAGACGGGGGAGGGAGGGAACTGTTCTTTGTTTCCTTCCTAGGAGGGCCAGGTGGTCAAGGACAAGAAGATATTTTGGTGACCCACGTTACTAATAAGCACTGCTCCCCTCAGATGTTGATATGGCTATCATTTATAAACAGCTATGTAAGTACGCTAAAGTAGGTGTGACTAACTGGAGGCTCTTGGTGAATTCCAGCCTGTGTACATGTTCTTTCTGCCAAATATATATGTGTATGCTCACACACATAATACACACCTTTTAATAGAGAATATAAAATTTGTGCATAACCTGGATTTCCATGGGGAAAAATCCACCCAAACTAGCTAGGCGTGTTTCTCTGAATAGTAACAAACGCCAAGAGCTGAGAAACAGTTTGTTCTTCAGTCACTGTCTTCATTTCTTCCTTTTTTCTTATACCTGGTTTATTGATTTAAACGACTTGCCTGGTCCCTGTGGGTATTGAAGTTTATAATCTCTGAGTAAAATCCTAGCTGTGGATTCCACCAAAAGAACAAAGCACTAGATACCTTGGTCACTTCCTTTCATTTTCCTGAATTCGTTTTCTGGATTTGTGCTTTTGTTCAATGCCAAGGGCCTTGCAACACAAGGAGGTGACACCATAGAACTAATTTCACGTTATTATTATTTGGGTTGTGTTATAAATGTAGTGGTTAAAAGGATGAACTCTGGAGCCAGAATGCTTGGCTTATTATTTCAACTTTTGTATTTTCTCCCCAAAATCTTAGGCCTGCCATTTGATATCAGTGATTAAACTTCCTCACCTGCGAGAGGATATTGCAACAGTACCACTTTAGGGTTTTTGTGAAGACTAAATATATCAATTTATGAAAAGTGTGTAAGATAGTGCTCAGCAGAGACAAGTGTCCAATAAGTAGATCATCTATGAATATATCTTCTGTCTCAGAAACATGAATATATACATCTGTTTTTACATTTTTTCTATGTTATGGAATATCTAAAACTTGCAATGAATCATACTTGTGCCCTCTTATTGTCTGTCAGAACGCTTTATGTCAAATTTGACACATCTATTTGGTAATCATGTTACCACACATATTTTCTCCTGCTTTCATTTTATATTCCCAGTCTTTTTACCATCTGCTTAATTATTAATTATTTTTGATTATTTCTACTATGCTGTTTTGTATGCATCATTATAAGCCATTTTAATTCCTTTTTGTAATAATATAGGCCCTAAAAATAAAACTAAGTCACATATATGTAAGGTGTCCTAAGTGGTAAGTATGACCAGTAAGACTAAATAATTTCCAACATGAATTTCATGAGAAGTTTGTTTTCTGCTGACATTCTGAGCTTCCATTTATTTTCAACTGTCTTTTAGCTTTGGGGTAAGCTGATGCCGTCATCTTCAATAGAAACATTCTAGCAAATTCCTGAGCTTACATTATTTCCCAGATGTCCTCAAATAAATTCCACTGTGGCAAACTGATGTTTAGATTGTCTTCAAACTTAATATGTGAGTGTTCTATGTCTAAATGGCCCTTTGTGGGTCACTAAAAGAAATTGTTTGTTTGCTTAAATTTACTATGTGAAATGATACTAGTAGCAAACACATACCTACATCTTGTGTAAAATGAGCAATTTCACATATACAGCACATATAAATAAACTGTATTTGGATATTGGCCATCTTCTAAAATTTACTTCTCAAGAAATTTAATAGAATAGTTGAGTAATTTTACTATAGTTATTTGATACAATGATTATGAAAAATTATTATGGTCACCAGCCCTGAGGGCAGTAGAATGGCTAGCCTTTATTTCTCCCCTTAATTGGATGGTAAATCAATGAGACAATTGTTGGGGTCTTATCAGCTATTTTTAATATGGGGAATTTGGTACCAAAGTGAAGGATAGGCTGGAGAAGCAAAAGGGATAAAGTGGTGTGACCCAGAACTTGATGAATCTGTCCTCACCACTACTGTTGGAATCCTTGTTTGAGTGGGACCCAATGAGCGTATGCTACCATTATTGACCTTCTCATCTCATGCAAGGATCTCCCACTGCCAGCACTGAAGAGGAATTCAGCTGGCAAGGGATTCACAACAGTGTACTTGTCAGGCTTTTATCCTTGGCAACCCAGGGAAGAATACAGAACATACTTTGTGGCATGTACTTCCATCCATGCCTTTTTTCACTGAGTCGCTCTGTTCCTCCTTTTTTTCCCACATGATGCAGGTATTCTAATTTTAAAACATTTTGAATTATATGGAAATAAAAACTTTTAAATGTATATGAGATTAAAAAATGCTAAAACTAGTTCATTAAATTGATGTTTCATTGGCAAAAATGTATTCCTAACCTTAGGATTAAGTCAGTTTGTCAGAAAAACTCATGGGGAGCCTCTCATGGAGTCTAACCAGGAAAGTTTTAGGCAATTTTATTGCTATTTGTGTGGTTTTTGCCAATCCTTAAATTGTGAAGTTTTCATTGAGGACAACACTTAATATACATCTCTCTATTCTAATTCCACATTTCCTTGTAGAGGAAATTTAATTGTTATGTCAAAACATTTTCTCTGCTTTATTTACTTGGATTTGATTTTTGTTTTGCTTTTCTAATTTTCATAAATATGCATTTGTTTCTATCTGTTCTGTGTCAAAATATGGGCTTAAGTATTTGGCTTCTACATCAAAAATGTGGTTGATCAGTTTTCATCTTGACTGCCAAAACATTCAGAAGAATTTGGGATTATTAAATGCATCATAAAATGCATCCAAAGAGACTAAGGCATTCACACAGATGAGACAGAACTGCTCTGAACTGCACAAGGGTAACCGGGTTGGTGAGTCAACAGAATTGAGTGGGAGATCTCAGGCTTCTCTGCAGGCCTTTGTCCCCAGAAGGGTTTCTTGTCATTTTGGCAATGGTTGACAGGACTCAGTTGAGCCCTGACATGCACTGTCTCTTCTGTAAGTGTTTCTGACATAAGTGGTATAGTCCTGGAGGTTTTTGACAAATTTGTCAACCTAATGAATGGGCAACTAAGCTTTAACAACACAGTAAAGATCCTGTAAGTCATTTAGGGCAGGGTGCAACATCCAGGTAACCAAATAATGGTTTCAGAGTTGTTCTGCTTGCCTGCTTGTGAGTGACACTTCCATAGACATTAAGAAAAGACAGACAGAAAAAGAAAATATTGAAGTAAATAGCTACTCTTAACAGCATAATGTAGCATGTGCTTTATAAACAGAAAATATTTTTAGAAAGTTATTTGTACTATTTATCTTCTCATTTGTTTATTATTCCCATTTGCATATGCTGTAGCTAGAAAGCTTAATATTTTAGGCCTCAGAGGCTTCGTGGCACTCTCAGAAAGGTTTAAATTACTGCGTGTTTCCCAATAAATGGAACAGTGACTATTAAGTAACTTCGCTGAAGTGAGGATTAGCCAGAGTAATTACAATTGCTTGGGATTTTGTGTTGCAGAGACAATGTTTTATGTGGAAATCATCAGGGCCTCTGACACTCAAGTTTGTCACTCTTATTTGAGCAGAAACATAATTAACAATAAGACTCAGATTAAAGTTTGAGAGTTGGAAAAACAAAAATGATAATTGCACGTGTCTTCAAACTATTAAAAATAAAATTGGATTCTACCTTTGTCATCCTACCTTAAAGATATGCTTTTTGGCTTTGCAGGCTAGATTTACTTGAGTATCTAAATTGGATGAGGCTTTAATGTTTAAGTACATTTTTTCTTGGGGCTCAGATAATCTACTTTTCTAACTTTGTACGTGGAATAATATTTCCAAAGTCAGATAGGTACAGTTGCTTATCTTGAAGTCTGTGAAGTAACTGATATTTTTGCTGACCTAGAATGTGAGTTACAAAATAGTAGTGGTCTAGAAATAACGAAGTTTCCATGTGCCATAATGAACTTAGTGTATCCTGGGTTTTTTGGGAAGGAACTTTAATCTTGCAATGAAACTTACTAAGTATTTATACCCCTTGTTCATTCCTCATTCGAAGCTGAAAGGTGCATCAAAGAGGGTCACGTGCAGTGATTTTCTTTCTTCCCCTAAGAGTCGGGGTTAGGGTGGTAAGAGGGGTAGAGACAGTCAGGTGATGGGAAGGTAGGAATGAGAGGGCACTTAACACACACAGCTCTGCACTCCACATCTCCTTTCAGATGAGGCACTTCTTACTTTATTCTATACACAGTTTTGGGGATTCTTCAGATATGTAATTACACTGATAACCAGCCCCCCACATTTCAGATGACAAAACTAGACTCCAAAGAAACTAAGTGGCCTGTACTAAAGACCACAAATCTATTTCATGGCCTATCAAATTCAGAATTCAGATCTCCTAGATTCTCATTAAGTAATATTCTCTTTTTACTTTTTGAAAAATTCAGTCAATAGTTTCAGCTATGATTTCTAATAACACGGTAGACCAAAACCCCCCAAAATTCATCCTTTTAAAGGAGTTTGAGGTTTAATGAAGGAATAAGCTAAGAATAGATGGACACACAAAGTAAAAGCCCTTTAATGAGCAAGGGCTACTCATCTCTTCTTAAATGACCCAACAGAGGTGTTGTGAAACTCCTATTTTTTTAAAGATATTTCCTTAAAATATTAATGAAGACATTCTAGAAACTTTCAAGGCACTTGGTGTGTATGGAATTCTAACTTCATGGTTCCACAAAAATAGCCCAATCAAATAAAACATTTCAATTGAGCACACACAACATTTGGATTTGTCAGAAATCATGAGCTGCTTTCAGTGTGGACTTTTCCTTTAGATTTGAATGATTTGAATCACATATTCTTCCCATATCAGGCTCAGAAGTGCACCTTGTCTTGTGGAAGTTAATAATTGCTGAAAATACCAAGCACATATTTAATTACTTCTCACAACAAATAGCCCTGAGTTTTGTGGCTTCAGGAATGGATCCATAATACTTCACTGATCCAGGACTTATTTCAGTTTTCAGTGTGTTGTTGACCTTTTTCCTCTCCTGCATCCTTGCTTGGCTGTGAGATGCAGCTATGGCTCTGTCTCAGGTATTCAGAAGCAGCATCCACAGTAGGTGAAGCAAGAAAAGGAAATACCAGTTCGGCATTTTTCTCCTACAATAGATAATGTTTGTATGTCAAGAATCCTTGCTTATTTTCATGCTATATTTTTCTTAAATGGACTAAATGCAATGGATTTGGGTTTTAGTAAGCAGAGTCCATTAGCTGTGGCCTGCCTATCATTAGGATGCATGTGTGTGTGTGTATGTGTGATACAAAAACCTCTCCACTTCTCAGCAGATAGCTTGAGTGCATGGTAAGAGTGTTGTAGGCTAAAAACTTTCAAAATTATTTCTTCCAAAATATAACCTCTATCTCTAAACACAAAGAACAAGACAATGCTATACTTTTTCCATAAATCTTCGCTCTCACTCATTTTCTGTAAGTGAATTCGATCCGTTAAATACTGTAGACATTTCCACCTAAATGTGACCTCTTTCCATACCACAGACACGGTGTTTCCAGCTGCCACGATCTCTTGCTGACTACTTTAAAGCCCTCCGAAAGGTCACTTCACAGCTGCTCAACCACCACTCCAATCTGTTTGCTACTCTGCAGTCACAGTGACCAGCTCAAAAGATGCACATCTTGTTACTACTCTACTCAAAAATGTTCAGTGGCTTCCCATTGCCCTTAAGGGGAGGGAAATTAGGAAAGTCACATTTGCCATCTGTAAGGCCTGGCTTGAGCTGGCTCACCCATTTCCCCCGAGCTCTATCTGCAAGACATTTGCTTGTTTTTTGAATTCCTACCCCACTGGCCTTTTCAGTCCCTTGAGAGGGCCTCAGTTCCTTCTATCATGGGTCATTTGTATATAATGCTCCTTCTGCCTGGAATTTCCTTCCCACCTTCCATCTGTTTCTGCCTCAATTTGGCACTCTTCTTCAGATTTAGTCTGTGGTGTGAATTTCTTAGGAAAAACTTGTCTGATCCTCAGAGACTCATTGCTCTAACACATCTCCCTTGTGTCATTTATACCACAGTGTAATTGTACAGTCAGTCATGTTTATAGTTGTGTGCTTAATATCCATCTCTGCTTGGTGGCTACATGGGAAAATTCACAGGGGCTGGGCCATATCTATCTATCTATCTATCTATCTATCTATCTATCTATCTATCATCTATCTATATCTATCTATCTATTATCAATCTAATCTTCTATTTATCTTAACTTCTGTCACTTACAATGCTTAACAAGTTTCTTGAGGCATAGAAAGCACTTAGATGTATGTGTTGATTGTATGAATAAGTAAATGAACAAATGAGACTATATCTAATTCTGCATAATTCAAGCATTTTAGTTGCTGTGTTTAGGTAGATAATGTGGCTCTAGGTAGTACTATAAAATAGGTCATTTTGGGATCTCTTCATTAGAAAAATAATTAGAATATTTTACCCCGCATGAATAATCCCTTAACGAATTCTCATGAGTTTTTAATATTTTAAACACATGAGATTTTTAAATCAAAGAACTGCTATATATATTAAACTGATAAGAACAGATGCTGCACTTGATCTTAGCCAAAAGGCCGAGAAGCGATAGAACTTCTATATGTATTGATGAGTTTTCTCATAATGGTGTTGGAAAGGTAAATGTATGATTTTTGCTTTCAGAAACTGAAAAATTGTCTCTGGACTGTTGAATTAGTGGAATGTCTCAGATTTGCATTTGGAGAGATCCAGATGCTATGTGGAGTAAAATCTGCCAAATGGTGTGGCATTAGAAATAAACAATAAAAAAGATTAAAGTGATACTGCTACAAATTTTGAGTATATTCTTTCCTGACATTTCTTCTAAATTGTCCTATTTTTTTTCTGAAATTGTGATACTTATTGTCTGTGCATGTGGTAATTCAACAAAATCAAGGAATATTAAATAGCCATAGTGTAATTTATTAATTCAGTGGATAGTGGTTTGATAACTACTTGTCAACCATAAAGTCGTACTTTTTCTTGCGAGGAATTTTATCTATGAAACTGATATAATTCTTGATTTCAAGGCACAAACAATAAAGACAGAACATTAAAAGAGCCTGATAAAAAGAACACTTTGTTAAAAGTAAACAGAAGGGGCAAAAAGAACATATATTGAAAATCCCTGACTTAAATTCTGCTAGGTCAAAGAAGGAAATTGAGGAAGGGCTTCTTAGAACAACCATCACTTGAGATGAATTTAAAAAGGCAAGTAGAAGCTTTTTTTGTTTTTTTTATTTTAAAGAGAAGAAAAAACAAAACAAATCAAAAGAAGAACAAATTTTCAAACCAACATAATAGGAGGGTAACAATGGTTAATACATTACGTATTACTATCTTTAAGTTAGTTATTCAGGACACCAGACATTAGCATTCAATTGTCCAAACATTATTGGCACAAACCTTACTCTTCAATGAACTAAGTAAAAATGGTAGTGTATCTATCTTAACCATCTTATATATATATATATACAATTTTTTTTCCCTTTCCCTTCTTTCTTTTCCCTATTCCAGTCTCTCTTTCCTTTTGACCAGTTTCTTTTTGATTCACCATGTCTATTGTACATTTTGGATCTTATTTACTCTTTCAGTTTCTCATACTAGAGAGATAATACGATGCTTACACATGTGCTTCTGGTTTATTTCACTTATGAGTATTTTCTCGAGTTGCATCCATTTACCTATAAAAGTCTCCAGTTTATCCTTCTTTATGGCTGAATAGTACTCCATTGTATAAAAATACCACATCTTTCTTATCCATTCCTCAGTTGATGGGCATTTGGGTTGTTTCCAAGATCTGGCTATTACAAATTGTGCTGCTATAAACATGGGTGCACATATGTCGCTGTGGTACGATGTTTTTAATTCTTCTGGGAAGATGCCCAGAAGGGGAGTGGCTGGGTCAAATGGGACCTCCAACCCTAGTTTTCTGAGGAATCTCCACACTGACTTCCACAGTGGCTGTACCAGTCGACACTCCCACCAACAGTGAAGAAGGGTTCCTTTTTCCCCACAGCCCCTCCAGCATTTGTTATTAGTTGATTTCTTAATAGTAGCCATTCTTTCTGGGGTGAGATGGTATCTCAGTGTTGTTTTAATTTGCATCGCTCGAATGACTAGTGATGTTGCACATTTTTTTGTATATTTATTTGCCATTAGTATTTCTTCATCTGAGAAATGGGTATTCATCTCAGATGCCCATTTTTGGAGTGGGTCTTTAAATTTGGGAGGTCTGATTTTTTTGAGTTCTTTATATGTTCTCGATAGTAATCCTTTGTCTGAGGAACAGTTGGCAAACATTTTTTCCCACATTGTGGGTTGTCTCTTCACTCTGTTGGTGGTTTCTCTTGCTGTGCAAAAGCTTTTTAATAAGATGAGATCCCAGTTATTGATTCTTTGGGATAGTTCCCGTGCGGTTGAGTTTTAATTCATAAAGTCTTTGCCTACACCAATGTCTCCAAGGGTTTTACCTATCCTACCTTCCAGCAGATTTAATGTTTCTGTTTTAATATTTAGATCTCTGATCCATTTTGAATTTAGTTTAGTGCATGGTGAAAAATATGGATCTAGTTTTAATCTTCGGCATGTGTAGAGCCAGTTTTTCCAGCACCATTTATTAAAGAGGCTATCTTTCTTCCAGCGAATGTGTTTGGCACCTTTGTCAAAGATAAGGTGGCTTAGTATGTCTGGGGTTGTTTCAGCATCTTCTAATCTGTTCCATTGATCTTCAGGTCTGTTTTTTTGCCAGTACCACACTGTTTTTATCACAGTAGCTTTATAGTATAATTTCAAGTCGGGGATTGTGATGCCCCCTGCCTTGCCTTTGTTGCCCAGAATTGCCTTTGCTATTCTAGGTCTCTTCTGATTCCAAATGAATTTTAGGATTGTTTTCTCTAATTCTGTGAGATATGCTGTTGGAATTTTGATTGGAATTGCATTAAATCTGTATAACAATTTTGGAAGTATGGCCATTTTCACTATATTGGTTCTTCCTATCCAGGAGCAAGGGATATCTTTCCATTTTCTGATATCCTCTTCAATCTCCTTTTTCAGAGTACTGTAGTTTTCAGTATAGAGGTCTTTTACATCCTTCGTGAGGTTGATTCCTAGGTATTTCATTTTTTTGGATGTTATTGTGAAAGGTATTGTTTCCCTAATTTCTCTTTCAGTAAGTTTGTTATTTGTGTACAGGAAGGCTATTGACTTTTGAGTATTGACTTTGTATCCAGCTACACTACTGAATTTGCTTATTAAATCTAGCAGTTTTTTAGTGGAGTTTTTGGGGTCTTCTGTGTAGAGTATCATGTCATCTGCAAATAATGATAATTTAACTTCTTCCTTTCCAATCATTATTCCTTTTATTTCTTTCTCTTGTCTAATCGCTCTGGCTAAAGTTTCCAGAACTATGTTGAATAAGAGTGGGGACAGTGGACATCCTTGTCTTGTTCCTGATTTTAGAGGGAAGGCTTTCAGTTTTTGGCCATTTAGTATAATATTGGCTGTTGGTTTGTCATAGATAGCTTTTACCAGATTGAGATAAAGACCCTCTATTCCAATTTTCTGTAGGGTTTTTATCATGAAAAGGTGCTGGACTTTGTCAAAAGCTTTTTCTGCATCTATTGAGATGATCATGTGATTTTTGTCTTTGGTTCTGTTAATATGCTGTATTACATTTATTGATTTACGTATGTTGAACCATCCCTGCATCCCTGGGATGAATCCAACTTGGTCATGGTGTATAATCTTCTTGATGATTTGTTGGATTCTGTTTGCCAGTATCTTATTAAGGATTTTTGCATCTATGTTCATTAGGGAGATTGGCCTGTAGTTCTCTTTCTTAGTTGGGTCCTTCTCTGGTTTTGGTATCAGGGTAATGCTTGCTTCCAGGAATGAATTTGGGAGTATTGCTTCCCTTTCAATTTCATTGAAAAGTTTGAGAAGTAGGGGCGTTAGGTCTTCTCTAAATTTCTTGTAGAATTCGGCAGTGAATCCATCAGGGCCTGGGCTTTTCTTTGTTGGGAGGTTTTTAATTACATCTTCAATTTCATTGGCTGATATTGGTTTATTTAGGATTTTTAAATCTTCTTGATTCAGCTTTGGTAATTCATACGAATCTAGGAATCTGTCCATTTCTTCTGCATTTTCCATCTTAGTAGAATATAAATTTTCAAAATAGGTATAGATGATCTTCTGGATTTCTGCAGGGTCCGTCGTGATATCACCCTTTTCATTTTCAATTGCATGGATTTGAGTCTTTTCTTTTCTTTTTTTAATAAGGTTGGATAAGGGTTTGTCAATCTTATTTATTCTTTCAAAGAACCAACTTTTTGCTTCATTGATTCTTTGTATTGTTTTTTTATTCTCCAATACATTAATTTCTGCTCTGATCTTTATAATTTCCTCCCTTGTACGGGCTTTTGGCTTAACCTGCTCTTCTTTTTCTAGAAGCTCGAGGTTCACCCTTAAGTTGTTTATTTGCACTTGCTCTGTTTTCTTGATATAAGTGTTTAATGCTATAAATTTCCCTCTTAGGACTGCTTTCATTGTATCCCATAAGTTCCGGTATGTTGTACTGTCATTATCATTCAGTTGTAGAAAGTGACTAATTTCTTCTTTAATTTCATCTGTGACCCATTGGTTGTTCAGGAGGATGCTGTTTAATTTCCATGTGTTTAGGGAGTTTTTGTGGGATCTTTTGCCATTGATTTCCAATTTCATTGCACTATGGTCTGATAATATGCATGGGATAATTTCAATTCCTTTGCATTTACTTAAGCAGGTTTTATGAGCTAGTATGTGGTCTATTTTGGAGAACGTCCCATGTGCAGCTGAGAAAAATGTGTATTCTGATGTTGTGGGATGGAACACTCTGTAGACATCTACTAAGTCCATTTGTTCAAAAGTTTGGTTCAGTTCTACTATTTCATTATTGATTTTCTGTCCAGTTGATCTATCTTTTTGTGACAGTGGAGTATTGAGATCTCCCAATGTAATTGTATTAGTGCTTATTTGATTTTTCATGTCCTTTAGTACTTGTTTTATATAGCTGGGTGCATTGGTATTTGACGCATATATATTTATGATCGTTATCTCTTCCTCTTGGATTGTTCCCATTACAAGGATGTAATGACCATCTTTATCTCTCTGAATCCTTCTTGGCTTGAAGTTCACTTTGTCTGCAAAAAGAATAGCTACCCCTGCTTTTTTCTGGGTTCCTGTGGCATGGACTATTGTTTTCCATCCTTTGACTTTCAGTCTATGAATTTCTTTCTGAATTAAATGTGTTTCTTGTATACAGCATATTGTTGGATCTTGCTTCTTGATCCATTTCGCCAGTCTGTGCCTTTTGATTGGTGAATTGAGACCGTTAACATTGATGGTTAAAACTGATATGTATTGACTTGTCATGATATTTTCCTGTTGTTGGTTCCCACTCTTTGTTTTTCCACTTTCCGGCTATTTAATTATTTGCCCTGCCTGGTGGATTCCTTCTGTTGGGGTTCCTATCTCTTTCTAGAATGTCCTTCAGAACGTTTTGGAGTGCTGGTTTGGGGGTCATAAATTTTCTCAGATGTTCTTTGTCATGAAAGTATTTTATTTCTCCATCAATTTTGAAAGATAGTTTTGCAGGGTACATCAATCTGGGCTGAAAATTATTTTCCTTTAGAGCTTGCAATACATCATTCCAAGCTCTTCTTGAATTGAGGGTTTGTGCTGAAAAGTCAGCTGTGATTCTGATGGGTTTTCCTTCATAGGTGATTTGTCTCTTCTCCCTAACAGCTTTTAAGATTCTGCCCTTCTGTTGAATTTCTGGGATCTTGACTATAATATGTCTGGCTGAAGTTTTTTTTGATCATGTCTAGTTGGTGTTCTAAAAGCTTCACTTATAGGGGTGTCAAATTCCTTTTCTCTTCCAGGAAAGTTCTCCCTGATTATGTCTTTGAACAAGGTTTTAATGTCGTTGATGCTATCTCCTGCTTTTTCATTTATTCCAATTATTCTTAAGTTGTTTATCTTTGAGTCATCTAGCAGCTGCTGAATTGATTTTTCATGGTCCCTTGCTATTTTTAAGAATTTTTCCATTTCATGATCACTAATTGCAAGCCTGTCTTCTATATCTGAGATCCTGTCCTCACATTGGCTTATTCTGCTACAAATACTTTCAATGGAATTTTTTATCTCTTGGATATCTGCTTGAATCTGCATTATGGATTCCATTTCTTTCCTATGCTGAGCATTCATGGTTTCTATAGTTTTCTTAAGTTCATCTATTTTTTTGTCTGTATCAGCTATAGTGTCCTTAAGCATGGTCTTCATTGTAGACATTATCTCTGCAGTTATCTGTGAGATTATTTCTGTTTTAATTTTTTCCAGAACCTCATTCAGTTGCTTTGTTGTTACCACTTCAGATAGGCCAGGTGGGTGGCTTTCGGATTGTCCCACCTCATTGCTCCCTAGGTTTGCCTTTGGTGAATTGGATGTGTGGGGTTGCATCTTGTTTAAGTGTCATCTCATTTTTTCTTTCTTTAATTCCTGGGGTGATGTTTGCAAATTACCTATAGTAGGTTACTTTATTGCTAGTGTTTAAGATCTTTAGAAGATGACTACTTCTCTGCAGTATCTTCCAAGTGGAGCTTGCTTTTAGGTTTTGAGCTTTCTGCCAGATCCTACCTCTTCAATTCGTTGGGTATGCGAAGTTGCTACCTGTTTGGCCCAGTCCTTGATTCTTTGGTACTGTGCCACTGTATTTTCTGTGTCCCTTAGTCAATCTCAATCATGAAATATCAGGAAGGAAAGATGTTTAGAACAATTATTTCACATTTGGCTATAATGTTAACTAAAGCATCAAACACAGCCTAAAAAATGACAGACTGAGCTAATCAGTTATTTACCACTTTTAGCTGTATAGAGTTGCGGTTATATAACAAAATCTAAAACACACCAGAAAAATTATATGCAGTATACAAGTCCTATGTATGTCAATTTTTCCTTGAGGAGTTTAAATTTAAAATGAGTTAAGGAGGAAATAGAGTATTGGGAGAAGAGGAAGGAATTAGATGTAAGGTTAGAGTACCAAGAGGGATCCCACTAAAATTGGGACACTAGTGCAGAGGACAGGTGGTAAAAAGAGAAGGAAGGGATAAAAGGAAGAACAGATCACAAGCACAATCACAAAGAAGTTAGAGGTGCTGTTTACACTCATATAAAAAACCAGAGAGAATAATGAAGGAAAGAGCAAATACACATACAGAAACAAAAACGAAGATAAAAACAATAAAACAGACAGATCAAAAATAAAACCCCACCAAAAAACAAAACAAAACAAAACAAAAACAAAAAAACCCTTCGCCAGAACAAAAAACAAATCAGTGAGAAAAAAAAAAAATAAAAATAAAAATAAAAAAAATAAAATATTCAGTTCCAGGTGTTGACTCTGTTGTAGGCAGGTACCTTGTGACAGAGTCCTGTTCTGTGCAGGTCCGTCCCAGTAACCCAGGAGCGCCCTCTTGCGGGCGGTGAGCAGAGGCGCGTACTTTCAGGCAGAGAGCAGTCTAGCTCGCCTCCGCTCTCAGCGCCCTTTCACGATCCCTGGGCCTGAGAGGCTCAGCGTGCTGTCCGGAGCACGGGTTCCCTGCACTGGTTCCCGCCGCTCTGGTTTTTCGCCACGCCCCCCACAATGGCGCCGGGCCAGTCGCTCTCTGGTGCGGGACAGGTGTGGCTGAGAGTCCTGTCTCGTTCGCCTGCTGACCTCAGCACACTTTCGTGGGCTTGAGAGGCCCCGTGCTGCCCTGTCCGGAGCACAAGTTCCCAGAGCAGTTTCCCAGCCGCTCTGAGTTTCGCCACACCCCCCACAATGGCGCCCGGCCGGTCGCTCTCTGGCGCGGGGCAGCTGTGGCTGAGAGACACTCACCGCCGGTCAGCGCCGTTCTCCGCTGCTTCCCTGCCCTGCCGCTGTCTCAGGATCCTCCGTGGGGGCTCCCTGGGCGCCAGCTGCCACCGTGTGTCTGTAGAATTGAGCCTCCGCGGCGCTGCAACTCCCGGGATATTAGAAGGTGCGCGTGTGCGGTCTGCTCCTTCTTTCCTTCTTTTTTGTTGGAAGTCACCCGTCACTGGTGCCGGGGGTCCCAGATTGCGCTTCAGAACTTTTCTGGGTTTCGGGGAGGCATCTCCCCCCCTCCTGCGCTTTCCGGGTTGCTATATTCCCGTGTTCCAATGGTAACTTTTAGAGTTTTGCTGCCTGCTTCTTACTCATCCGACATCTTGAGGTCCTCCGCCCAAGTAGAAGCTTTTAACTGAATATTTATTAATTATGATGGAAACAGTGTTATTGTACTAAGTAGCATTATTGTTTTCCTCCAACTCATAATTCCCTTATGCATTATGTTACAGCATTTTCAAGAATAGAATAATATTATATACTTCTAAATATTTAATAAATCATTAAACATTGGTTTATTCATGATTTAGATATGTATTGATTTTCTCACTTATATTTAGTAAGTCTAACCTTCGCAAGGATTGTTCTGGAGGTAGAAAAGTGTACTTGGACCATTTTCTCTCATGAGTTGTAATTTATTCAGTTGTACTAGCTCCTGTTGTCTCCCGAAACCCTAATATTTGAAAAGACTCTATGTGAGTATTAATAGGTAATACGTCTTTTTGGAAATGCTCAAATAGAATTACACTTTTTATATATTTTGTTCTTTTCAGAGTTTTTACTGAGAGCATTGCAAATATTCTTGTTACAGTTCATAGAACTTCCAGATATAGATAATTAAAATTTCTCTTATCCTAAACTTTGGGTCTTTGTGTAGTCATAGACTCACAAAAAGCCAGATTTTTGAAATGATGTTTATTGATTATGTTTCAGGAAGGGAATATGATCCATATTTAGCAAATACACTCAGTTTGTAATCACACTCACAGGTCTATTTTCTCTTTTCTTTTTCTTCTCTTTAACCTTCTGCTTCTTTTATTTTCAAAAGAAGTCAGTGGACATTTAAAAATATGTGCAGATTATTTTAATTTAGAAAGGTGAACAATATTTAATTACTGTGAACTAAAGACACACCAGATATCTTGGTTCCTGGGACCATCTGCAAAGCAATGAAGGATTATTTAATTGATCTTGATGAAGGACAAGATAAACTTTCCTTAAGATCATACTAGAGAAGAAGAAAAGGATGACTACATTAATATATTGTCTTATTATATCTTTGATTTACTCCCTAAGGATTGCTACATCTGACACTTATTATTAAAGTCGTTAAGTTTATTATTTCTGATTTTGTTACTGACTAGCAGTATCTACAATTGTTTTTCCTCTTCTGTTTCCCTTTTGGATAAGTTATTTTTTATTAAATTGTTTTTTTTTCCACCAATATATGTGAGTTTTGAGGAACTAAATATTATCTGTTCACTTAATCTCTCTTTAGAGTTTATAGTGCCAAGACCCCACATTATTTTAGAAGTACTTTCCTGTACTTTTCCACGCTTTTTCAATTGGGTGGTATGCAGATTACTTTAATATCCCAAGTGTAGTTTTATAATGCTTCGTAAAGTAGCAATGTAACCTCTCGTTATGAGGTATTTCTGTTTAATCATGTTGGGTTAGTGCTGACCTTTTCTTTTTTTTTAGGAATGTGTTCAGTTTAAGAAGCACATATGCCAAGTGCTCATGTAAAATGAAGAAATATACATGATAAAAAATTAACACAGACAATGACTTGTTTGTGATCAAGTCACTTATATTAAGATTTTAACTTTTTGAAATTTCAATAAAAACTGGAAAGCAGACAAATGCTTCTGAGCTGTGGTGGTTACTTATGACATATATCCCAGAAAATTTTGTGGGCTGGGGGTTTGGTGGCTATGCTCCTAACTAGACTTTCCGGATTTCCTTTATGTCCCTTTATTCCTATTTATAAGATAGCTGATTTTTCTAATTTCTCAAACTTGAACAGCCTAGAAATGGCAAAGTAGAATCCAGGGAAAAAACAAAGAACACATGTGTTTGGAAATGGAAATGAAAAAAACAAATGAACACATTTAAAGACTTACTTCATTTTATGACGGTTCAGATTATGAAAGATAAAAGGACTTTATTGACACTTTGTATATCTTTTGCCAACAACCTAAGTGGTTTTTGGTTGAAAGAATGTTTTTAGTTTAGATTCTCATGTTCCTTTTTGAAAAATAGGAATAATGAAAGAAATGTGAGCTAATTCTTTTTATTAAGAATACTTTATAATCAGAAAATGTGATGTATTATCATATTTCAAAGGACTCGGCAGATTTAGTTATTAATTACACATAAAGTGCTCTGAGTACTTATCAGCTCATTATCTTTCTTAATTCATTTCTAGAATTATATTAAACAAGCATTCTTAACTAATCCTCCCATAGGATATCTGGGAGAGTGGTAGCAATTGAACTACTGACATGGGAATTATAGATACTTTTTAAAAATAGATATAATATAGGCACTTCCTCCATTGTCCCCAGGAAGGTGGTGTCTGCAAGAGGAATATAAGGACACATGTCTTTCGCGGGTGGACTGACTGAAACGAAACCCCGAGACCCAGGACAACAGCCGACTCTGGTACACAGGCGCACACACGCCAGCAACGTGGAAGCCTCTGAAGCAGCAGCGGGGAGCCAGCAGTTGGACTCTGGAGAACTCCACAGACAGAAGGCCGGTCCCAGCCCCCACATCCAGAGGCCAAGAGCAGCTCCACACCCAGCATGTTCCTGGATTAAACATGGACACTAGCACAGAACTGTAACACCAGAGGTATTTTACTGCTTTTCTTCTCCCTTGTTTGTCTGACTGGCTATCCCTTTCCTGTCTGGTTGGATGTCATCATGTTTTGTTTTGTATTTTGTGGTTATTTTTGATTTTGGGCTCTTTTTTTTTTTCTCCTCTCTTCCTCTGATCTCCTTTTTTTTCCTTACTTTTCTTTTCTTTTTCATTCTCCTTCTCTTTCTTCCTTCTTTTTTTCACTGTTTAGATTTCTTACCTTTATTTTTCATTTTCTTCTATTGATCCTCTTTCTTTTTTTCCTGACTTATTTCTTGAATTTAAAGTCTCAAGTGAGTAAACATTGTCTCTTTCCTTTCTGATTACTCCTTCTCATTCTATTTCACTCTTTCTAACCTGTCTCCTCCAGTTTCCCAAAACTCAAGTGATCTCATTTGACCTCCAGCCTTGACTCTACTATATTTGACCTCATTCATCACTTTAGCCTGTCCCTTACCCATCTTAACCCCACCCCCTCACAGAAGGGTAAAATCATCCCACTGAGGGGAAAATCACTGCAAACAAGTGCACAGTATATATTTGATTTTGTTGTAAAACTTTGGAGTTTGCTCCTGTGGTCAGAGGTAGCAGGTTAATGGTTACCATAGTTTGTCAGTAGTTAAGCTGTACTTGAAACTATTGTTATTACTAACTGTACTACTTTAGCAAGGATGTCATACATGTTATTAACAGTTTTTCTCCCCTGTATGATAACACTGTAATTGTATGTGGTCATAATCATTACCACAGCCCAGTACCAAAGGATTGGGAGCTGAGCCAAATAGTAATTTTGCATCCTTTACAAATTGGGAAGGTAGGTTCTTGGGATAGCTATAAAGAACCACCTACTTCTAGAGGAAATCCCTGAAGAACAGACATCTCCTAGGGAAGCCTCAATACTATTGATAAAGCTATATATCATAAGAAATTGGCAAGTATCAACATAGAAAGCAAAATAAAATAAAAAAGAGAAAATAGAAAATGACAAGATGCAGAAGCAAAATGCAACCCCAGACCCCTAGCGAACCCAGGACAAGCCTGGAACTCAATGAAATAGATGAAATTGGAAGTCAAACACTGGAACTTTCTGAAATAATAGCAACATAAGTGAAAAAATAAGTGGAAAATGTTATAGAGAAAATAATCTCTCAGGTACTAAAGGAAATGATGCTTAAAATGAAAGATATTATAGAAGACACAGATAAAAGAATAGATGGGCTTAGAAAAGTGATGGAAACAAAAAATGCTCAACACAGGAAAGAAATGGAATCCATGAAACAGAACCAAACAGAAATCCAAGAGATTAAAACCTCCACTAAAAGTATATGCAACACACTAAATGGAGAGGACAGAACTGCAGCCAGTGATCATGAAAAGAAAGATATCTTAAAAATAGCAAGAGACCATGAAAAATCAATCCAACAGCTACAAGATGAAGCAAAGAAGAATATCATAAGATTGATTTGGGTCAATAAGAAAGCTGGAGATAGCACAAATGCGATCAAAAACTCTTCACAGAAATAATGGCAGAAAACATCCCAAGCATGGATAAAGAATTTAACATACAAAGAAATGAAGCATGTAGAACTCCAAAAAGCCATGACCAAAATAAAACTATACCAAGACATATAATAATCAAGATTCCAGAAATTCAGTACAAAAACAGAATATTAAAAGCTGTTAGAGAAAAGAAACAGATCACCTATAATAGGAAGCCCATCAGAATCATGGCAGATTTCTCAACACAAACCCTCAAATCAAGAAGAGCTTGGAGTGAAATATTTCAAGTCCTGAAAGAAAACAACTTCCAACCCAGATTTATGTACCCTGCAAAACTATTTTTCAAAATCAATGGAAAAATAAGATACTTCCATGACAAAGAAAAACTGAAGAAATTTATAACCACCAAACCAACTCTACAAAGAGTACTGAAAGACATTCTAGACAGAGATAAAAATGACCACAATTCCAAGAACAACAACAGAAAGAAACCACCAGGCAGGACAAGCAGTTAAACAGAGGGCAGAAGCAGGGAACCAACAGCAGGAAAATACCATGACAAAGATAAGCCAATACATATCAGTTATAACCATCAATGTAAGTGGCTTTGATTCACCAATCAAAAGAGACTGGCAGAATGAATCAAGAAACAAGATCCACAAATATGCTGTGTACAAGAAACACATTTAACTCCAAAAGAAATTCACAGACTGAGAGCCAAAGTGTGGAAACCAATACTTCATGCAACAGGAACTCAAAAAAAAGCAGGGGTAGCTATTCTGTTTGCTGACCATGTGAACTTCAAACCAAAAATGGCTAAAACAGATAAAGAAGGTCACTACATACTTGTTAGGGGAAAGCTTCAAGAGGTAGAGATAACAATCATAAATATGCATGCACCAAATACGGGAGCACCCCACTATAAAAGATAATTATTAATAGACATGAAAAATAAAATAAGTGATAACACAATTGTAATAGGAGAACTTAATACCCCATAGTCACAAAGAGATAGATCAATTAGACAGAAAATCAGCAAAGAAACATCAGAACTGAACCAAACCTGTGAGCAAATAGACTTAGTAGATGTTTTCAGAGTGTCCTACCCAACATCATCAAAATAAACATTCTTCTCAGCTGCACATGGGATGTTCTCAAAGATAGACCACATACTAGCCAACAGAACATGCTTAAGTAAATGCAAAGGAATTGAAATTATCCCATGCATATTATCTGACCATAGTGCAAAGAAATTGGAAATTAATCACAAAAGAAACCACAAAAACTCCATAAACGCATGGAAATTAAACAGAACCATCCTAAACAATTAGTGGGTCAAGGTGAAATAAAGGAAGAAATTAAACAATATCTACAAGTAAATGAGAATTCAGATGCAATATACCAGAACTTATGGGATGCAGTAAAACAGTTGTAAGAGGGAAATTTTTAGCAGTGAATTCTCACATCAGGAAAACAGAATGAGCACAAATAACCTAATGTTGCACTTCAAGCTTCTAGAAAAAGAAGAGCAAGACAAACCCAAAGCTCATACAAGGGAGGAAATTATAAAGATCAGAGCAGAAACTAACACAATGGAGACCAATAAGACAATAAAAGAATTAATGGGGGCCGGTGAGATGGCTCAGCGGCTTGAGCACCTGCCCGTCAAGCGCAAGGGCCCGAGTTCGACTCCCAGAACCCACATACAAAAAAGGGGCCGGTGATATTGCTCAGAGGCACGGGCGCCTGCTGGCACCTGAGGTCCTGAGGTCAACCCCCCGGTACCCACAAAAAAAAAAAAAGAATTAATGAATCAAAGAGTTGGTTCTTTGAAAGAATAAACAAAATTGATAAACCCTTAGCCAACCTTATGAAAAAAGGAAAGAAGATTCAAATTCATGCGCCGAGGAATGAAAAGGGTGAAATCACTACAGATCCTGTGACAATTCAGAAGATCATCAATACCTTCTTTGAAAATCTTTCATAGGATGGAAAACAAGAGAAATAGATTCCTACATATGTCTGAATTACCAAAGCTGAATCAAGAAGATATAAAAATTCTGAATAACCCAATATCAGTTAATGAGATTGAAAACATAATTAAAATCTTACCAACAAAGAGAAGCCCAGGTCCTGATGCATTCACTGCTGAATTCTACAAGAAATTTAGAGAAGATTTAATGCCAATACTCCTCAAACTCTTTAATGAAATTGAAAGGGATGCAATGCTCCCTAACTCATTTGTGGAGGTAAGTATTACCCTGATACCCAAATCAGAGAAAGACCCAACCAAAAAAGAGAACTACAGGCCAATCTCCCTAATGAACATAGATGTGAAAATCCTCAGTAAGATACTAGCAAACAGAATGCGGCAAATCATCAAGAAGATAATACACGATGATTCATCCTAGGAATGCAGAGATGGTTCAACATATACAAATCAATAGATGTAATACATCATATCAACAGAGCCGAAGACAAAAATCACATGATCATCTCAATAGATGCAGAAAAAGCTTTTGATAAAGTCCAGTATTCATTCATGATAAAAACCCTACAGATAATCAGAATAGGTGGTCTTTACCTCAATCTGAAAAAAGGCATTTATGACAAACCAATGGCCAACATCATACTAAATGGACAAAAACTGAAAGCTTTCACTCTAAAATCAGGAATGAGACAAGGATGTCCACTATCACCACTCCTATTCAATATAGGCCTGGAAACATTAGCCAGAGCAATTAGACAAGAAGGAGAAATAAAAGGAATAAGGATAGGAAAGGAAGAAGCTAAGCTATCACTAATTGTGGATAACATGATACTCTACATAGAAGATGCCAAAAATTTCACCAAAAGACTCCTAGATTTAATAACCAAATTCAGTAGCATAGCTGGATGCAAAGTGAACACTCAAAAATCAATAGCCTTCCTGTACATAAACAACAAACTCACTGAGAGAGAAATTAGGGAAACCATACCCTTCACAATAGCATCCAAAAAAATGAAATACTTAGGAATAAATCTAACAAACGAATTAAAGGATCTATATATTAAAAGTTACAGTACTCTGATAAAAGAGATCAAAGAGGATATCAGAAAATGGAAAGATATCCTTTGCTCATGGATAAGAAGAATCAACAGTGAAAATGACCGTACTTCTAAAACTGTTACACAAATTTAATGCAATCCTGATCAAAATACCATTAACATACATCACAGAACTAGAGAAAACATTCCTCAAATTCATTCAGAAACAGAATAGACCTAGACTAGCAAAGGCAATCTTGGGCAACAAAGGCAAGGCAGGAGGCACCACAATCCCTGACTTGAAATTATACTACAAAGCTACTGTGATAAAATCAGCATGGTACTGGCAAAAAAAACAGACCTGAGGATCAATGCAACAGATTAGAACATGCAGACACAACTGCAAACACACTCAGCCACCTTATCTTTGACATAGGGGCCAAACATATTCACTGGAAGAAAGATAGCCTCTTTAAGAAATTGTGCTGGACATACACTAAACTAAAGTCAAAATGGATCAAAGATCAACATATCAAAACAGAAACACTAAATCTACTGGAGGAGAAAGTAGGTAGAAATCTTGAAGACATAGGGGTAGGCAGATACTTCATGAACAAAACACAAACTGCATGAAAAACACTTCAAAGAATCAACAAATTGCATCTCATCTTATTAAAAAGCTTTTGCACATGAGAAGAAATTGCCAACAGAGTGAAAAGAAAACCCATGGAGTGGGAAAAAATTCTAGCCAACTGTCCCTCAGATAAAGGACTTGTATCTAGAACATATAAAGAATTGAAAAAAATCAGGACCCCCAAATTCAAAGACCCAATCCAAAAATGCGCTTCTGAGATGAATACATACTTCTCAAACGAAGAAATACAAATGGCAAATAAATATGTGAGAAAATGTTCAACATCATTGGTCATTTGAAAAATGCAAATTAAAACTGAGATTCCATCTCACGCCAGAAAGAATGGCTATCATCAAGAAATCAACCAATAACAAATGCTGGCAGAGCTGTGGGAAAAAAGGAATACTTCTCCACTGTTGGTGGGAATGTAGACTGGTACAACCACTGTGGAAATTAGTGTGGCGATTCCTCAAAACACTAGGATTAGAGGTCCCATTTGACCAGCTATTCCCCTTCTGAGTATTTTACCAGAAGAATTAGAAACATCAAACCACAGTGATACATATGCACTCATATTTATAACAGCACAATTTGTAATAGCTAAAGCTTGGAAACAACCCAAATGCCCATCAACCAAGAAAGGGATAAAAAAGATGTGGTATTTTTATACAATGGAGTACTACTCAGCTGTAAAGAAGGATAAACGAGACATTTATAGGTGAATGTATACAACTTGAGACCATACTCATATGTGAAATAAATCAGATTCACATGTGTAAACATCTTATTGTCTCCCTAGTGTAAGAAGCTGAAAGAGTAAGTGAGATCCAATACAGTAGATATTGTGAAATGAGAAGAAACTGTTCAAATGGGAAGAGAAACTGGGATGGGGAAAAGGAGAAAGGAAGGAAGGGAAAAGGAAAAATAAATAAATAAATAAATAAATATATATACACACAGGCAAGATGGTTAAGATAGTTATAATACTAGTTGCTATTAGTTCATTGAAAAGAAAGGTTTGTGCATATATCGTTTGATCAATATTTCATGCCTATATCTAGTAATATGAGCAACTACTTTGAAGATAATAATATGCAATGTACTAACCATTGTTACCCTCCTACAATCTTGTTTTGAGATTTTGTACCATTGTTTTTATTGTTCTTTTCTTTAAAATAGAATGAATAAAACAGATATAATATAAATAATATAAACACTAAAATATTCATCTCATTTCATTTCTGATATGATTACCACCAATTAGAGCATTTGGGTCAATCTGTTGTAAACATGTGTGCGCTATTAAATTGTACTCAAGGGATAATATTCCAGGACTTGGTTCTGGGTGTTATATTGCCACTTGGAAATCACAGGTGCTGGCAGTGGGAGGATAGAAGACCCACCCGCAAGTGCACTGGTGATGATGAATATAATCTGAGCACCACCCATTGTTTTCTATTTTCTAGGACCACCTATTACAGACTCTGTCAAACAACGTGTTAAAAACTATCATGATGCAAACCTTATGCCACGTGCAACTGCAAATGGACTTTCTCGAGACAAGTTTTACAAAGCTTTCATTAATACCAAATTGTGACAGTAAGTGATAATATGCATGCACCTTTTGGAATTCATCCCAGTGACAGCACAGTGTGATCTTGCTTTCTCCATGCTAGGTTTTCCCCAGACACATCATCCTTTGGGCAGCTACTCTCCTGCTTCTCTACGGCCCTGGGAAGCCCCATCAAACCTCTCACTGATGCTTTCATAACTGAGTAAGACACGAAGATTTGTGATGGCTTAGTGAGGTCAGCCTGCAGAGGAAGATGTGAAAACAGTCTAACACAGATGTAGAGCTTAAGTGTAAGTAATTAAAAATGTAAAATTTATCATATTTGATTGCAATTATTAATTCAGTTTTGAGCTTGGTGATGCCGGGTGTTCATTTAGCAATTTAACAAAGAATTTAAAATAGAATAAGAAGTGTTTCTTTCCTTTGTTATTTTTTCCTTTAAATTAAGTGATATTGAGGTATTAATTTACACAGGCGTTCCACTACTGACTTTCTACTCCCCTCCCTCGAAACAAACACTCAGAAGTATTTTTTTAGTATAATGCCAAAAGAGTAAGATGTAATAAAAGGTCTTCTTCCTACTAGTTTCTTTGAAAATGAGATTCAAGAAACAACCGAGTTTGTGAAACCACGTTTTTGATCATTAACTGCAGTGGATTAAATATGTGTTCTTGGCAGTACGATGTGTTTTTTAATGTGCCAAGGCCTGAACCATCACTAATCGATCAACTAACCAGTCCTCCTATACACCTGGGCAGCGTGCTGCTTTCCCGGATGCAGCCTTAGACTCAGTTTGGTGGAGGACAAGCCAAGTGTGTGATCGCTGTCAGCTCCTGATAATGTGTGAGTCCTGTCAGTGTGTACTGAGACATCTGAGTGTATTTCCTGGAGACTCCCCAAACTTAAAAGATTATGCACTTCCCCCTTATACCACTGAGTTGAGTTCAAAGAAGTTGTCAATGTCTTTTTGAAAACGGCAGTGTGGTCTTGTCGGGCACGGCTGCATTTTAATCACTTCATGGATATTAAGGGCTTTAGTTCCAGTGTATTCCTGCCTGTCTCTTCCTTCCAAAATTCTCCTTAATCTGGCTCAAGATAGGAGGGACTTGCCTCTAGGGACAAGCAGAAGCAAAAGATAACAGGAAAGCCCACACTATGCCAGGATGTCCAGAAACATGAAAGGTCAGACCCTATATTTCTGTAAAAATAAATCTCTTTCCACAGAGTCAGTGAAAGTGCTATCATTAAAAGAAATCTTCACTTTCATTTTCTTCCTTTTTTTCTCTCTAGAAAAAATATGCCAGTATATTCTAAACTGTTGCTGATTAACTGCTAACTGAGTTTGGTTCAAACCTCCCAAGCCCGGTTTTAAACACCTTTAGAGCGATAACTGATAAGGTGTCTAGCATTGCAATAAACACAATGCCGTCACAGGCCTTTTGAAGTGCAAGTTTATATTAGTATCATTATCATTATTATTTTTCCTCACTTTCTTCATTTTGCATAAATTGAAATTCCTTCAAAACTTCAGTGGCATGTTATTAAAGTATCTGTATACAAAAAAGAAAAAAATTGCAAATGATTTTCTTCTAGTGGAAACTGCTGCCAAGGAGTCTTTGAAGCCAAAGCTTTTGTTGTGAATCTGAGAGCCATTGTTACCAAACAGATTCATACCCTAGGCAGAATTGCTATGGAATAGTGTGCATAAAACATTGTGAGTGTCAGCCTAGCATGCCTCCGGAAGAAGTAGGACCATCGATGTCCATCAAAAAGGAAAATAATATGGGTCTTAGCATCCATGGCTTTGCTACATAACTGGAGTGGTAAAGCAAATTGCATGCACTTTAACCTTCTGTCTGCTCACTGTCAAGGAAACACTAGCAAATCCCAAGCCTGCATTGTCCTCCTGCTGAAGCATGCATCTTATCTGACTGACAAGACCATTTTCAAGTTCCACTAGAAAATAACACTGTGTCTTCTGCTCTTGCTCACGATGCATGCACACATTTTGCTTCAGGTGCACACGCGCGCGCGCACACACACACACACACACACACGCACAATGTATATATTGTTCTCTCTTCTTTAATAAAAGGAGATATTGCCTGAAAGTGAATGGAAAAAGAATTTCCTTCAGTGTCAAAGCATCCTTTTGCTTTATTGTGGCAACTACCTTATCCTTCAGTGACTATGGGGTGTGGCGCATGTGCAGCAGGGTGCTTTGGGCAATGCATTTGTGTTTAAAACACTATAGAAAGCAGGCTTCCAGTATTTTTTTTATGTCTTCGGAGAGATTCCATTTACTGATTTCATATGACACAAGGGTGGGAGAAGTTATAGTCACAATTGTCTGATTCCTCAGATTCAAACCTGAGTATGAGCTTCCCGGGTTTACAGTCAGTTTTTGACATGTCTAGCACTGCATGAAAAAAGTCAGTATTATGTAATGACAGGAGCCTTAAGTCAATAACGAGGATTATTTTGGAGGAATTTTTTTTAAGGTGTGGTGTTTTTCCTTGTCTGTAAGTCAGGAAATAAAAACAGGGATACTTCTGATTAATTTTGAGGTATTATAACAAAGAAAAATTATAATTAAAAATTTCTATTCTTTGGAAGTCAATAAATCCTAGTAGTTAATTATCATTTTTACAGTCTTTTTTTTTTTTTTTTTTTTGAGACAGGATTTTGCTATATATTTTAGGCTGGCCTGGACTCACTATGTAACACAGGCTGGCCTCGAACTTGCGGTGATCCTGCTGCCTCAGCATCTCACGTACTGGAATTACAGGCTTGTGGCACCATGCCCAACTGATGATCATTTTTTATATTCCTGAAGTATGGTTCATTATAAGTGTTATATTTTAGGATATCCAAATGCTAATATAAAAATTAGTTCTGAGAAATGTTTGGAAAATGTGTGGAAGCTTTCCTGTTCCTCAGTATTGCTTTAGTTTGTATGAGAAAACTATAACATTTGAGAATGGAGAATTTCATTACTGAGAAATGAGAGTAATTTACTTTGCATATGGTCAACCAAAAAAGAATAATAAATTATTAATAAATTAGTAATAAATTAATAAATTAAGAATAATAAATTTCCCAAATTTCTTTGGGATTAAAATGACATCTTTGATGACTTGTGTTCTAAAACTGTTTTCATTCAAGTTGAACAAATAGCGTGCAATTTTGAATGTTTATTTAACACTAAAAAGTCTCCACCTAATGTTCTCTTCCTATGAAGCATTTGATAACTCACTTGAAATTGAATCGTTCACTTGTATGTTAATTTTACTTCATAATACTGAAATGGGCTAATTTTAGGGGCTAACCAGACTTGGAATCATTGCTTAGTGAATTATCCCAAAGTCGAAATGATTCCTGCCCTCCAAACTCTTATCTTTTAAAAGGCGGGTTCATTGGTGATTTTGAGCTTTTGGGTTTGCCTTGGTTTTCATTAACTATGTATGAGCACTGTATCTAAAGATGCCTCTTATGGATACTGTCATTCTTACAGTCTTGAGGACTTTTTAATTACCCCTTTAATACCTGAAGTGGTACATTTGAGAGCCTGAGGTCAAATGTGTTTTAGCAAAAGTTGGCTCATCATTTTCCTTTCCATAAAAGAGACACATAAGCATTAATGATAATATAGCTTATTTATAGATAATAATGTTGTTCAATTATTCCTGAAAAGTGATATTTTAGCACGAATTTCAAGCTAATCTTTTTTTTTTTTTTTTTTTTTTTTTGTGGGTACCAGGGGGACGACCTCAGGACCTCGCGCGCCAACAGGCACCCGTGCCACTGAGCGATATCACCGGCCCCTTTTTCGTATGTGGGTTCCGGGAGTCGAACTCGGGCCCTCGCGCTTGCAAGGCAGGCGCTTACGCCGCTGAGCCATCTCACCGGCCCTCAAGCTAATCTTAGCCACGGTGAGAAAACGATTGGCACACTGATTGATGAAAAGGAATTTTTTTCTTTTCTTTTTTTTTTTTTGTGGGTACTGGAGGTCGACCTCAGGACCTCGCGCGCCAGCAGGCGCCCGTGCCACTGAGCGATATCACCGGCCCCTTTTTCGTATGTGGGTTCCGGGAGTCGAACTCGGGCCCTAGTGCTTGCCAGGCAGGCGCTTACGCCGCTGAGCCATCTCACCGGCCCAGGAATTTTTTTCTTAATTGGAAAAAAAGTAGATGCTTGAGAATAATTAACCCATGCCAGTTTTATCTCAGAGAGGTGATTCTTAATTCTGTTTTATTCTATTAAAGTCTATCCTACTATTTAATTCATCAACTAGTGGGCATTTATTGTTTTCTAGAAATGTGTTAATATGTTGATTTAACAACCAGAAAAAAATCAGTTTTAATTTCTATTAGACTCATTCCAGTAAGGAGTTGAAAAAGCCTCTGAAGAACAAAATATTGTACTTTTTTCTTTTCTTGTTTTCCATATTTGAAGTCTGCTCCTAGTTAGTTGGGTAATGGAGAATTCTTATGTGTCAACATGTTAGAGCTGTTGTGAATTCTCTGGGTGTTATAAGTTTAATTTGATGATTTTAATGTGTTATATTAATCCTAAGGATGACAAATAAGAAACAATAACCAAAAAGAGAAATTGCAGATTTCAAAAATAAGAAGAAAAGCTTAGAAAGTCTTACATCCCTAGAGACTGAGTACGGTCCAGATCTGATTCTTGTTATTTGCTTTTCAGGAATGTGTCTGACTCTATTAACTGACAAAGACTGCATCGATGGAAAGCTTTTCCAAAGGTTTATTATTTTTTGAAGAAAAAAAAGAAAAAGTGCGATTTTTCTTGCTGTCCTTTGTTTTCTTTCTTTCTTCCTTTTTTTCTTTTTTGTACTGGGAATCAAACTCAGGACCTCGTACTTGCCAGGTAGGCACTGGACCACTGAGTCATATCCCTGGCCCACAGCTATCCTTTATTTTCATCTTGAAACTATTACCCTTAATTATCTGACTGTGTAGTTTCAGGAATGTTTTTGATTTCTGATTTACTTTATAGATTGAAATATTTTCCAAATATGCATCTTATCTGGTTGATCTTATTTATTCTGAAGAAGATAAATTAAATCCACTTAACTGTTCACTTTATTAAATTTTTGTTATAATTTATGTTACTGTAATAGAATCAGGAGAGGAGGAAATTAAATTGCTAAAAAATATACAGAGGAGCCTGTGGCTTCCATAATCTCCTTTGCAAAGTTGGAAATAATTTCATGTTCTAAGGGAAGAGTAGTATCATAAAACTTTTTTAACAAAAAGAAATACCAAAATGACGTCCACTAATATTTATTTTATTTTATTTTGTGGGTACCGGGGGTCGACCTTAGGACCTTGTGCGCCAGCAGGCGCCCATGCCACTGAGCAATATCACCAGCCCGTTTTTCGTATGTGGGTACTGGGAGTTGAACTCAAGCCCTCGCGCTTGCAAGGCAGGCGGTTAGCCGCTGAGCCATCTCACCGGCCCCCTAATATTTATTTTAATAGCAGTATACTGATAAATCACTGGATTCTCTGGCTAGAAATTTTGATTTCCTTTTAACTTTATAGAATAATTTTCATAATCTTTCAAAAGTTTTAAGCAGATTTTTCCAAAATTTTGACATCAATTGCAGTAAGGTAAGGATTAGACTATTTTATTTTACAAGATTTATTATCTCTGGGTAGGAAAAAAAATTGTTTGCATTTGTTATCAATACAAAAAAAATCAATGTATACAACTAACTTAGACCATTCAAGCATAAAAACAATACTACATTTTATTCTGTAATTATTCAAAAGATTTATCTCTTTTTTTCCATTTCATTTTTCATAGCCATCCTACTTAGAAGAAGTATATACATGGAAGGTGCATAGATTCAGGGAGATATGAAAAATTGTCTTAAGAAAGAAATTACTGGAGAAATTGCATTACTGTAATGTGTTGTGTCTAGTCTGGAAACTAAATCAATGGAAACCTGACCTAATTTGCACTTCCTTAGTTTTTTTTTTTTTTTTTTTGTGGGTACCGGGGGTCGACCTCAGGACCTCATGCGCCAGCAGGTGTCTGTGCCACTGAGCAATATCACTGGCCCTTTTTTCGTATGTGGGTTCCGGGAGTCGAACTCGGGCCCTCGCACTTGCCAGGCAGGTGCTTACGCTGCTGAGCCATCTCACTGGTCCTGCACTTCCTTAGAAACTGTGAGTAAGAATATCTGGTGTCATTGCAAGTGGTAAATTTGAACATTACAAATGATAGAATTGTATAGGTGGGTTTCTCAGTATCCAAATATTTAGTAAATAGTGTGAGCTACATGCTAAGTGATTTGGCTGCTGTTAATTAATGAGCCTTTATTAGATGCCTACTTTTTATGAAGCAGTAATCCAGGTGCTGTGTATGATAGTGAGGGGGTAAAAAACAAGTAAGATAGTTTGTGAGATACTGAAAAAAAAAAAAAAAAAGAACAACCATATTGAAGTCTGACCAAATGTTTAAAAATAAGACACTAGAACCATTATATAGTAACGAAGTTAAACACATATATTCAGAGCAAATACATTGGTACGGCTTAAAAGTGTATAAGCAGTCTCTTAATACTTTTTAGCCAAAAGACTGAATTCTGATTTCAAAAATAAAGTTGTACATTTTCAGATGCTCACATAGCCTAAGCACTGAAGGCTGAATTCTGAGTTCAGTTATTTGGCTGTTGTTATCAGTGATGCATGAAGCAGAAAGAAGACAGCTTGATTTCCATAAGTTAGGCAAACTCTGGAGAGCTGGGAATGGCAGGGAGGCAATTGGATTGCAAAATAAACTGACCAAACTGGAAGCCAAAATTAAATAGAGTGTATAAGGGTACCCCAGGGATCGTCTTAACAACGTACTAGTTATGAACTAACTATTGTCGTTATTACCACTGCTAATGAAGAAACCATAGGAAAAGGCGAGCAATGCCTCTCTGATTACTGTGGGCTTCCGGTTTAACTAGCTAAGGCACTCAATGATCCCTTAAAAAATGAATTTACTCAAATGTCTTTCTGCTGTAAGTGAGGATACCATTAGACATGGTTTGGATTTTGAAAGTATGAAGACAGTTTGGCTAATGATGGCTGAAACTGCTGGATAAAACTATACTTTCAGACATTCATAGATTCTTTTTACCCTATTTTGTGACTTGATAATGGTTTTAGTTTCTAATATGTTTTTAAAAAATGACCCAGGGAAGTTATTAAGTGTCATGTCCCATGTAGAAATTTGTCCATTGGCATAGTAAAGTCTTTTTTTTTTTTTTTTTTTTTTAACTATTTCTGGATGCTGGAGGCTTGGAAAAAATATTTCTCCAACGGTAGCTTTTAACTTGCCACTATCAAAATCAATTAATATGCAAAATGATGACACCATAAAGGAAGAATACACCATTATTAGTTACACTAAGATTGGCTTTGGGGGCAGATTAAAAAGTAATGGTTACACATTCTGTGAAAATGATTCTTTATCCAACTCTCCTCAGATTCAAAAAAGCTAAAGGTACGACCTTATTTGATTCAGTTCCTATGTATTATCACTCATTTATTCTGGTCTCAGCAAATATTTACAACTCTAACAAAGGCCTTTCCATAACCGAATGGAAGTGTTCTCTTGTGCCAATGAGCACAAGCACAAGAGAAAAATAGAGAAAGGTTTGTTACTTGCAAATAGGTAAGGAGACTGCTAGGGTTACTTTCAAAGTCACGCTTTCCCCAAACAAAAGAAGCATGGGAATTTTATTCAGGGAGCCCACACATGTTCAGATAGGAAAGCACATGTAGGGCAGACACATTTCTGAGGGTGCTGAGTTTATATTTCTATGCATGCTTAATTCAAGGCCAGAGAGCACATATTCCAAAATTGAAGATGGTGGACATGATGCTTCAGTTTAGTGTCATAATAAGCCAAGTTTATTCTAGGTTGGCTAAAAGAAGTTAGAGTGATTAGGTGGCCTTAGCTGGAATCTTATTTTTCCAAAGAGATTTAGCTGAAACAGAAAGAACAAGTTTGAAAGTGCTTTGACAATCTTTTTAAAAGAGTAGCAACTTTTCCAGCATTAAGAGTAAGAATTTGCCCTTAAAGTGCCTGCCTCCTTTAGTGGCTAACAAAATCAGTGGATTCAAAATATATGGTTATGGGCCGGTGAGATGGCTCAGCGGCGTAAGCGCCTGCCTTGCAAGCGCGAGGGCCCGAGTTCGACTCCCGGAACCCACATACGAAAAAGGGGCCGGTGATATCGCTCAGCGGCACGGGCGCCTGTTGGCGCGCAAGGTCCTGAGGTCGACCCCCCGGTACCCACCAAAAAAAAAAAAAAAAAAAAAAACAAAAAAACAAAATATATGGTTAATAAATCACCCACCACAAATAGGTAACATTTCTTAAACTGGGAACGTTGCAATGCAGGATACTGAGTAAGAGAAGGATGGTAGGTACCTAACATTCTGAGCTGGAATTCCCTGCTCTGTCACCTACTGATTGTCTATCTTGGGTAATTCTCAATTTTTTTTAATCTCTAAAATGTAAATATAATTAAAAACCCATTCCATAAGTTTATTGTGAGCTTTAAATAAGATAAAATCTATGGAAGTATTTTGAGTAGCCTGTATCATGGTACATGATCAATAAGTATGAATAATTAGTACTTATTGTTTTGATTACTTCATTTAACTTTTACATACCCAAGTAGACCAATAAAGTAGTAAGACTAAAGCAAAGAAGCAATATGAAATAAGGTAGATGTAGTTCTATGGGAACTACAATTTTGAATTACCACAATACAATATTTTTTATTTTTAACTTTTTTTAGTTTGTGAAATATATTTGTAAGTCCTCTTGTTTTCCTCTAAATGATAATTGCTTATGTAATAATAATAATAGTCATATGTGTAGCAATAGGTGTATATGGCTCATTTATGAAGGTAGTATTATTGTCTACATTTTATCAGTGAAAAGATTGAGGCACAGGAGTTAAATCAGTTGCCCAGTGTCAATAAGGTAATAAGCAATGGAACTAAAATTCTAAGCCTGGCAGTGGGACTTTTGTTCAGGTTGCTCTGCTATATGTCAGCAGGGCTGCATAACTTTTCTCCAATTTAAAGATCAGTCAAAAAATCATACATTAAGTCAGGTTTTGAGAGCAGTTTACTCAAGGTAACCTAGTCCTGAAAGCACATAGCAGCTCCAATTTTCTATGTAAAGTAGCTGTCTCTTTGTATCTGGAATAATTAATTAAAATAGGTCATTCTGATTTATAAAGATGTAAGAGATCTGAATTCTGATTGCTTTAGAGATTAATTCTCTAGACTTACTGTCATGATCATCAAAGTGCTTATGCTAATATTTCCTAGATTTGAATTTTGGGAAATCAAATGTACATCCCCTCACTTTCTTTATTTTTACATTGTAAACTCCAGGCAACCTTCTGGATAAAACAGAATTTAGGTCAAATCTCTCATATAAAAGTAGGTTCTTTGTATGTAGAGTAAAGAAGTAAATTAAGACAGAAAGAAAAAGACCTCAGTTTATCTTAATCTCCTGTTGCATGATCCTGTGTTATGTTGATGAAAAATGGATACATATACATAATAAATGGAAATTGCCCCTCGACAAGAATCTCAACTTAGCGTGCTACTGCAAACTGTGAATGTAATTAAGAATTCCATTTCCGCCCCACTCCCAGAATGATGTAAAAAGTACATATTTGCCCTTCCTTTCTATACTTTCATTTCCCCCCTTCTCTCTTGATATTTCAGTAAAATGTCCTCAACAAGAGGTCATACTTGCTTCAAACTAAATGAAAATTTTACTTTTTTAGTGGTTTCCCTCATCAGAATGAAAATGAGGCAGGAAAAAGTCTTGGTTTTCTCTCACTTAGATGCTGTGCCCATACCCAACATTTTGATTTGCCTGAATAAGAAACAATGTTATCTGCTGAAGAATAATATTAACATAAAACCACAATAGGACTTGTCACAAAATGCATGGCAAATATTATAGTACTAGTCCAAAGCTTTAATTAACATATTTGTTAAATGCCAATTCTATGAACAGACACTATCAACAAAGAAAAGACTTTCCCAACACAGATAACTTAGATAGCTTGGGTTCCTTTAAAAGAGATTTTGACGGTTATACTATTGAGCTCTGTAATTCTGCTGGGAACCAACTCCCATCCTTCTGCCACCCAAGCTTTCAAAATCAGGTCGGAGGAGAAAGTCAGTAGCTTTTATTGCTCTACAATTTATTTCAAGGCAGGAGCTGTAAATGGTTGTATATACAGACTTGGGAATTTGCATACTGAAAGCCTCCTCTCAGTTTTCATATGCCTACCTTTGTCCCTGTCACTTAATTTGCATTTATTCACCAATGAAGCTTGTTTCCTGGATGCCTCACTTGCATGAATGGGTAGAAGAGTAATTACAGCTAAGTAAAGTGGTTTTATGAATGAAGGAACAATTTACAGAGGTATGTGTGGGATCACCTTCCTTTCTCTTGTTTAATATTCAGACCTGTCACCTTGTATGCATGCTTTTGGAAAAGGCTCCAGAAGCGACAGTCTTACCTCTTACAAGTCACACTACATTGTACTGCTCTGGAGAGACTTTCTTAGGGTCCAGCAAAGGGAGTCTTAATCAGAAGCCTGGGAAACACAAGTTTCATTCCTTATTGCACCTAAAGAACAAAGAGTGTGGAAATTGACAGGTAAGATGAAGGGAGAAGGTTAAACAGGGAGAATTGCATTTTATTTTTGGAGAAGATTTAATTTTATCCCAAGTGTTTGCTCAGGATTCTTTTTTAAAAAGCCCAGGGTTCAGTTTCTTGAGTACAGAGGAAAAAATTTAGTAAGAACATCTTTGTGGTCAATGAAAACGGTAAGAGGCATCAGGTACGCTTTGTTTCTTTTTAAATTTTTATTTAAAAAAATTTTTTTTTTGTCTTTTTGACAGGGCTTCACTATGCAATTCAGGCTGGCCTTAAACTCACTTTGTAGCCCAGGCTGGCCTTGAACTTGCAGTGATCCTCTTGCCTCAGCCTCCCGAGGGCTGGGATTACAGGTGTGTGCCACCATGCCTGGCCGGGTGTGCAGTTTTAAATGTGTTGCAGAATATATGCATTCATAGTTGAGCACGTAGGAACTGACTGGGACTTTAGAGATCTTTGCAAGGTTTTCCATTGTTATTTCACTGTGCCATTTCCTTAAGCCAGCACTGCATGACTGTGGGACACTAATGTCCCAAGACATTTTTAGTTGTTGCAACTGGGAGTGCAAAGGTTTCAGAAACCAACTTAAGCCCCTCTGTCAACCCCTGATCTTTCTTGCAGAAGGCTGTTTTGCCTCTTGGCTCCCTTTCCACAGAAAGAATAAAGGTTGTCAGCCATGGTGTCCCATAACTCTCTCGAGCCATCCATGAACTTGTTTGCACTTAGAATCCTTCTAATTACAGCCCTATATTCATTTAGCCTTGAAAAAGGAGCCCCTTTGGCCCTCCAAGGCAGATTGATTCACTTGTGTCTGAGATTCCATCCCTTCCCATCCCCTCCAAAATCCTCTTTTATACAAAATCCTTATCCTCCATCAGTTCGTTTCTCACAGTCTGTGAACGTGCACTGACCGTGACTCATCGGTTACACAGAAGTCCTTCCTTTCACTTCAGCTTTCATCTTTCCTATATGCAGAAATTTTCTGTGAGTATTTTATAGGTGCTATCTCTGTTTTCTCAAATCTATTAGCACTGTCCTTTGTTATTACAGTTAGTTATTACTGTGCAACAAACTATCCCAGTGGCTTAAAGTAATAAGCATGTATTTTTTGTTCACAAATCCATAGAGCATCCAGGTGATTCTGCTTGTCTTAGCGAGGGTCAGGAATATGTCTGTGGTCAGTTGTGGGTCTGTGAGGAAGAATCCTGAGAATGACAGAAAATGGAAGCCTCAGGTTGGATGGAGGTGGCAGGATGCTGCTTCCGGAGCAAATGATAAGGCGAGCTAAATTAAAAAGGTGAGAAAACAAACGCTCTATCTTGATGGGAAGAGGGCAAAAGTCATATTTCAAAGGGATGAGGCAGAGGATCTAGGCCATTTTTTGCAAGCATCTCCCAATCATATAAAAATTAGCAATGGCCTAGTATTCAAGCCCAATACAATGTCACTCTTCTTCTCCCTTGATTTTGAGGCAGGCTTTTACAGTGCAACTTTCCTTCTAGAAACTTTACCTTCATGTGTATCATAACACCTGTCTTAATTGTCTTTCTGACTCTAATCAATCTTGATAATCTTTGATTCTCACTACCTTAATTAATAAATGGAACCGGCTCCAGAATTACTATCCTTACTTTTTCTTCATTCTACAAAGATTCATTGGGTAATTTTACCTGGGACTTTTATCTGCCACCAGTATGTGACATTCAAATTCAAATGCCACCATAGCACATTTTCATTCATTGTAGAACTATAACTCCAGATGTGTATTGGATAGCTTTGCCTGGAGACTACTATATATTTATTATCGTTCTTCCATATCTGGTTCCTCTCTAAATATCAAATTATTTACCCAGTTTTTGTTGACTCTTTTTCTTTTACTACCCCATCCCTTTGCCCACTATGTGTTAATGTTGGTTCATTAAATTGTGTTGATTTATTTCAACAATCCCTTTAACAAATATTTATCCAGTGCTTACTGGATGTCAGCCTTCATGGAGCTTTCGTTATATATTTTATACCGCATTAGTTGATGATAAGTGGTATAGAATGATTTAAAAATGGGAAAGCTGGGCATGTTGGCACATGCCTGTAATCGCAGCATTCGGGAGGCTGAGGCAAGAGAATCGCTGTGAGTTCGAGGCCAGCCTGGACTACAAAGTGAGTTCAAGGCCAGCCTGAACTGCATAGTGAAACACTGTCTTAAAATAAAAGGGGAGGGGATGCCAGTAGGTGTTGCTATTTTACTTGAAGGTGGTTAGGTTGACCCACTCAGGACTGTTATAAAAGCACTGATGGACGTCAGGATTTCAAGTCACTCCACAATAACAGGAAATCAAGGGTTAAGCCCTCAATTGGGGGGTTTTATGGCCCTTTCAAGGAACAGCAAGGAGGCCAGTGTGACTTCTCTGGGAGAGAACAGAACTTCAATTTAATTAATATTTTTACAGAAGTCAATTTATTTTATATATACTTGCATATCTTCTTTCCATGTTAGGATACCTTATACCCTCTCGGTTGATAAAATAGTAATTGGGCATGCTCGTTTCTTCCTTATTACCTGCCCAAACTCTTCATTTACCTTCTGAGTTGATAGCCTCATGATTTTAACTCCAGATTATTATTTTTTAAATTAGTAATATATGGTATTACTTATTTCGCTACATATATACTTACGTAATTTTTAAAGGATTTTTTGTAGGGTTAGTTTCTGAATGATAATTTGGCTAGAGAAAATCTTTTTTTTTTTTTTTTTATTTTAAAGAGAAGAAAAAAAACAAAACAAATCAAAAGAAGAACAAATTTTCAAAACAACATAATAGGAGGGTAACAATGGTTAATACATTACGTATTACTATCTTTAAGTTAGTTATTCAGGACACCAGACATTAGCATTCAATTGTCTAAACATTATTGGCACAAACCTTACTCTTCAATGAACTAAGTAAAATTGGTAGTGTATCTATCTTAACCATCTTATATATATATATACAAATTTTTTCCCTTTCCCTTCTTTCTTTTCCCTATTCCAGTCTCTCTTTCCTTTTGACCAGTTTCTTTTTGATTCACCATATCTATTGTACATTTTGGATCTTATTTACTCTTTCAGTTTCTCATACTAGAGAGATAATACGATGCTTACACATGTGCTTCTGGTTTATTTCACTTATGAGTATTTTCTCGAGTTGCATCCATTTACCTATAAAAGTCTCCAGTTTATCCTTCTTTATGGCTGAATAGTACTCCATTGTATAAAAATACCACATCTTTCTTATCCATTCCTCAGTTGATGGGCATTTGGGTTGTTTCCAAGATCTGGCTATTACAAATTGTGCTGCTATAAACATGGGTGCACATATATCGCTGTGGTACAATGTTTTTAATTCTTCTGGGAAGATGCCCAGAAGGGGAATAGCTGGGTCAAATGGGACCTCCAACCCTAGTTTTCTGAGGAATCTCCACACTGACTTCCACAGTGGCTGTACCAGTTGACACTCCCACCAACAGTGAAGAAGGGTTCCTTTTTCCCCACAGCCCCTCCAGCATTTGTTATTAGTTGATTTCTTAATAGTAGCCATTCTTTCTGGGGTGAGATGGTATCTCAGTGTTGTTTTAATTTGCATCTCTCGAATGACTAGTGATGTTGCACATTTTTTTGTATATTTGTTTGCCATTAGTATTTCTTCATCTGAGAAATGTGTATTCATCTCAGATGCCCATTTTTGGAGTGGGTCTTTAAATTTGGGAGGTCTGATTTTTTTGAGTTCTTTATATGTTCTCGATAGTAATCCTTTGTCTGAGGAACAGCTGGCAAACATTTTTTCCCACATTGTGGGTTGTCTCTTCACTCTGTTGGTGGTTTCTCTTGCTGTGCAAAAGCTTTTTAATAAGATGAGATCCCAGTTATTGATTCTTTGGGATAGTTCCCGTGCGGTTGAGTTTTTATTCATAAAGTCTTTGCCTACACCAATGTCTCCAAGGGTTTTACCTATCCTACCTTCCAGCAGATTTAATGTTTCTGTTTTAATATTTAGATCTCTGATCCATTTTGAATTTAGTTTAGTGCATGGTGAAAGATATGGATCTAGTTTTAATCTTCGGCATGTGTAGAGCCAGTTTTTCCAGCACCATTTATTAAAGAGGCTATCTTTCTTCCAGCGAATGTGTTTGGCACCTTTGTCAAAGATAAGGTGGCTTAGTATGTCTGGGGTTGTTTCAGCATCTTCTAATCTGTTCCATTGATCTTCAGGTCTGTTTTTTTGCCAGTACCACACTGTTTTTATCACAGTAGCTTTATAGTATAATTTCAAGTCGGGGATTGTGATGCCCCCTGCCTTGCCTTTGTTGCCCAGAATTGCCTTTGCTATTCTAGGTCTCTTCTGATTCCAAATGAATTTTAGGATTGTTTTCTCTAATTCTGTGAGATATGCTGTTGGAATTTTGATTGGAATTGCATTAAATCTGTATAACAATTTTGGAAGTATGGCCATTTTCACTATATTGGTTCTTCCTATCCAGGAGCAAGGGATATCTTTCCATTTTCTGATATCCCTTCAATCTCCTTTTTCAGAGTACTGTAGTTTTCAGTATAGAGGTCTTTTACATCCTTCGTGAGGTTGATTCCTAGGTATTTCATTTTTTTGGATGTTATTGTGAAAGGTATTGTTTCCCTAATTTCTCTTTCAGTAAGTTTGTTATTTGTGTACAGGAAGGCTATTGACTTTTGAGTATTGACTTTGTATCCAGCTACACTACTGAATTTGCTTATTAAATCTAGCAGTTTTTTAGTGGAGTTTTTGGGGTCTTCTGTGTAGAGTATCATGTCATCTGCAAATAATGATAATTTAACTTCTTCCTTTCCAATCATTATTCCTTTTATTTCTTTCTCTTGTCTAATCGCTCTGGCTAAAGTTTCCAGAACTATGTTGAATAAGAGTGGGGACAGTGGACATCCTTGTCTTGTTCCTGATTTTAGAGGGAAGGCTTTCAGTTTTTGGCCATTTAGTATAATATTGGCTGTTGGTTTGTCATAGATAGCTTTTATCAGATTGAGATAAAGACCCTCTATTCCAATTTTCTGTAGGGTTTTTATCATGAAAAGGTGCTGGACTTTGTCAAAAGCTTTTTCTGCATCTATTGAGATGATCATGTGATTTTTGTCTTTGGTTCTGTTAATATGTTGTATTACATTTATTGATTTACGTATGTTGAACCATCCCTGCATCCCAGGGATGAATCCAACTTGGTCATGGTGTATAATCTTCTTGATGATTTGTTGGATTCTGTTTGCCAGTATCTTATTAAGGATTTTTGCATCTATGTTCATTAGGGAGATTGGCCTGTAGTTCTCTTTCTTAGTTGGGTCCTTCTCTGGTTTTGGTATCAGGGTAATGCTTGCTTCCAGGAATGAATTTGGGAGTATTGCTTCCCTTTCAATTTCATTGAAGAGTTTGAGAAGTAGGGGCGTTAAGTCTTCTCTAAATTTCTTGTAGAATTCGGCAGTGAATCCATCAGGGCCTGGACTTTTCTTTGTTGGGAGGTTTTTAATTACATCTTCAATTTCATTGGTTGATATTGGTTTATTTAGGATTTTTAAATCTTCTTGATTTAGCTTTGGTAATTCATACGAATCTAGGAATCTGTCCATTTCTTCTGCATTTTCCATCTTAGTAGAATATAAATTTTCAAAATAGGTATAGATGATCTTCTGGATTTCTGCAGGGTCCGTCGTGATATCACCCTTTTCATTTTCAATTGCATGGATTTGAGTCTTTTCTTTTCTTTTTTTAATAAGGTTGGATAAGGGTTTGTCAATCTTATTTATTCTTTCAAAGAACCAACTTTTTGCTTCATTGATTCTTTGTATTGTTTTTTTATTCTCCAATACGTTAATTTCTGCTCTGATCTTTATAATTTCCTCCCTTGTACGGGCTTTTGGCTTAACCTGCTCTTCTTTTTCTAGAAGCTCGAGGTTCACCCTTAAGTTGTTTATTTGCGCTTGCTCTATTTTCCTGATATAAGTATTTAATGCTATAAATTTCCCTCTTAGGACTGCTTTCATTGTATCCCATAAGTTCCGGTATGTTGTACTGTCATTATCATTCAGTTGTAGAAAGTGACTAATTTCTTCTTTAATTTCATCTGTGACCCATTGGTTGTTCAGGAGGATGCTGTTTAATTTCCATGTGTTTAGGGAGTTTTTGTGGGATCTTTTGCCATTGATTTCCAATTTCATTGCACTATGGTCTGATAATATGCATGGGATAATTTCAATTCCTTTGCATTTACTTAAGCAGGTTTTATGAGCTAGTATGTGGTCTATTTTGGAGAACGTCCCATGTGCAGCTGAGAAAAATGTGTATTTTGATGTTGTGGGATGGAACACTCTGTAGACATCTACTAAGTCCATTTGTTCAAAAGTTTGGTTCAGTTCTACTATTTCATTATTGATTTTCTGTCCAGTTGATCTATCTTTTTGTGACAGTGGAGTATTGAGATCTCCCAATATAATTGTATTAGTGCTTATTTGATTTTTCATGTCCTTTAGTACTTGTTTTATATAGCTGGGTGCATTGGTATTTGACGCATATATATTTATGATCGTTATCTCTTCCTCTTGGATTGTTCCCTTTACAAGGATGTAATGACCATCTTTATCTCTCTGAATCCTTCTTGGCTTGAAGTTCACTTTGTCTGCAAAAAGAATAGCTACCCCTGCTTTTTTCTGGGTTCCTGTGGCATGGAGTATTGTTTTCCATCCTTTGACTTTCAGTCTATGAATTTCTTTCTGAATTAAATGTGTTTCTTGTATACAGCATATTGTTGGATCTTGCTTCTTGATCCATTTCGCCAGTCTGTGCCTTTTGATTGGTGAATTGAGACCGTTAACATTGATGGTTAAAACTGATATGTATTGACTTGTCATGATATTTTCCTGTTGTTGGTTCCCACTCTTTGTTTTTCCGCTTTCCGGCTATTTAAGTATTTGCCCTGCCTGGTGGATTCCTTCTGTTGGGGTTCCTATCTCTTTCTAGAATGTCCTTCAGAACGTTTTGGAGTGCTGGTTTGGTGGTCATAAATTTTCTCAGATGTTCTTTGTCATGAAAGTATTTTATTTCTCCATCAATTTTGAAAGATAGTTTTGCAGGGTACATCAATCTGGGCTGAAAATTATTTTCCTTTAGAGCTTGCAATACATCATTCCAAGCTCTTCTTGAATTGAGGGTTTGTGCTGAAAAGTCAGCTGTGATTCTGATGGGTTTTCCTTCATAGGTGATTTGTCTCTTCTTCCTAACAGCTTTTAAGATTCTGCCCTTCTGTTGAATTTCTGGGATCTTGACTATAATATGTCTGGCTGAAGTTTTTTTTTGATCATGTCTAGTTGGTGTTCTAAAAGCTTCACTTATAGGGGTGTCAAATTCCTTTTCTCTTCCAGGAAAGTTCTCCCTGATTATGTCTTTGAACAAGGTTTTAATGTCATTGATGCTATCTCCTGCTTTTTCATTTATTCCAATTATTCTTAAGTTGTTTATCTTTGAGTCATCTAGCAGCTGCTGAATTGATTTTTCATGGTCCTTTGCTATTTTTAAGAATTTTTCGGAGGAGACCTCAAGATGGCGGATGAGTAAGAAGCAGGCAGCGAAACTCTCTCTAAAAGTTACCATTGGAACACGGGAATATAGCGACCCAGAAAGCGCAGGAGGGGGGGAGATGCCTCCCCGAAACCCAGAGAAGTTCTGAAGCGCAATCTGGGACCCCCGGCACCAGTGACGGGTGACTTCCAACAAAGAAGAAGGAAAGAAGGAGCAGACCGCGCGCGTGCACCTTCTAATATCCCGGGAGTTGGAGCGCCGGTGGAGGCTCAATTCTACGGACACACGGTGGCAGCTGGCGCCCAGGGAGCCCCCACGGAGGATCCTGAGACAGCGGCAGGGCAGGGGAGCGGCGGAGAACGGCGCTGACCGGCGGTGAGTGTCTCTCAGCCACAGCTGCCCCGCGCCAGAGAGCGACCGGCCGGGCGCCATTGTGGGGGGTGTGGCGAAACTCAGAGCGGCTCGGAAACTGCTCTGGGAACTTGTGCTCCGGACAGGGCAGCACAGGGCCTCTCAATTGAGCCCACGAAAGTGTGCTGAGGTCAGCAGGCGAACGAGACTGGACTCTCAGCCACACCTGTCCCGCGCCAGAGAGCGACTGGCCCGGCGCCATTGTGGGGGGCGTGGTGAAAAACCAGAGCGGCGGGAAACAGTGCAGGGAACCCGCACTCCAGACAGCACGCTGAGCCTCTCAGGCCCAGGGATCCTGAAAGGGCGCTGAGAGCGGAGGCGAGCTAGACTGGTCTCTGCCTGAAAGTACGCGCCTCTGCTCACCACCCACCAGAGGGCGCTCCTGGCTTACTGGGACGGACCTGCACAGAACAGGACTTTGTCACAAGGTACCTGCCTACAACAGAGTCAACACCTGGAACTGATTCTTTTTATATTTTTTATTTTTATTTTTATTTTTTATTTTTATTTTTATTTTTTTTCTCACTGATTTGTTTTTTTGTTCTGGCGAAGGGTTTTTTTGTTTTTGTTTTGTTTTGTTTTGTTTTTTGGTGGGGTTTTATTTTTGATCTGTCTGCTTTATTGTTTTTATCTTCGTTTTTGTTTCTGTATGTGTATTTGCTCTTTCCTTCATTATTCTCTCTGGTTTTTTATATGAGTGTAAACAGCGCCTCTAACTTCTTTGTGATTGTGGTTGTGATCTGTTCTTCCCTTTATCCCTTCCTTCTCTTTTTACCACCTGTCCTCTGCACTAGTGTCCCAATTTTAGTGGGATCCCTCTTGGTCCTCTAACCTTACATCTAATTCCTTCCTCTTCTCCCAATACTCTATTTCCTCCTTAACTCATCTTAAATTTAAACTCCTCAAGGAAAAATTGACATACATAGGACTTGTATACTGCATATAATTTTTCTGGTGTGTTTTAGATTTTGTTATATAACCGCAACTCTACACAGCTAAAAGTGGTAAATAACTGGTTAGCTCAGTCTGTCATTTTTTAGGCTGTGTTTGATGCTTTAGTTAACATTATAGCCAAATGTGAAATAATTGTTCTAAACATCTTTCCTTCCTGATATTTCATGATTGAGATTGACTAAGGGACACAGAAAATACAGTGGCACAGTACCAAAGAATCAAGGACTGGGCCAAACAGGTAGCAACTTCGCATACCCAACGAATTGAAGAGGTAGGATCTGGCAGAAAGCTCAAAACCTAAAAGCAAGCTCCACTTGGAAGATACTGCAGAGAAGTAGTCATCTTCTAAAGATCTTAAACACTAGCAATAAAGTAACCTACTATAGGTAATTTGCAAACATCACCCCAGGAATTAAAGAAAGAAAAAATGAGACGACACTTAAACAAGATGCAACCACACACATCCAATTCACCAAAGGCAAACCTAGGGAGCAACGAGGTGGGACAATCCGAAAGCCACCCACCTGGCCTATCTGAAGTGGTAACAACAAAGCAACTGAATGAGGTTCTGGAAAAAATTAAAACAGAAATAATCTCACAGATAACTGCAGAGATAATGTCTACAATGAAGACCATGCTTAAGGACACTATAGCTGATACAGACAAAAAAATAGATGAACTTAAGAAAACTATAGAAACCATGAATGCTCAGCATAGGAAAGAAATGGAATCTATAAGGCAGATTCAAGCAGATATCCAAGAGATAAAAAATTCCATTGAAAGTATTTGTAGCAGAATAAGCCAATGCGAGGGCAGGATCTCAGATATAGAAGACAGGCTTGCAATTAGTGATCATGAAATGGAAAAATTCTTAAAAATAGCAAGGGACCATGAAAAATCAATTCAGCAGCTGCTAGATGACTCAAAGATAAACAATTTAAGAATAATTGGAATAAATGAAAAAGCAGGAGATAGCATCAACGACATTAAAACCTTGTTCAAAGACATAATCAGGGAGAACTTTCCTGGAAGAGAAAAGGAATTTGACACCCCTATAAGTGAAGCTTTTAGAACACCAACTAGACATGATCAAAAAAAAACTTCAGCCAGACATATTATAGTCAAGATCCCAGAAATTCAACAGAAGGGCAGAATCTTAAAAGCTGTTAGGAAGAAGAGACAAATCACCTATGAAGGAAAACCTATCAGAATCACAGCTGACTTTTCAGCACAAACCCTCAATTCAAGAAGAGCTTGGAATGATGTATTGCAAGCTCTAAAGGAAAATAATTTTCAGCCCAGATTGATGTACCCTGCAAAACTATCTTTCAAAATTGATGGAGAAATAAAATACTTTCATGACAAAGAACATCTGAGAAAATTTATGACCACCAAACCAGCACTCCAAAACGTTCTGAAGGACATTCTAGAAAGAGATAGGAACCCCAACAGAAGGAATCCACCAGGCAGGGCAAATACTTAAATAGCCGGAAAGCGGAAAAACAAAGAGTGGGAACCAACAACAGGAAAATATCATGACAAGTCAATACATATCAGTTTTAACCATCAATGTTAACGGTCTCAATTCACCAATCAAAAGGCACAGACTGGCGAAATGGATCAAGAAGCAAGATCCAACAATATGCTGTATACAAGAAACACATTTAATTCAGAAAGAAATTCATAGACTGAAAGTCAAAGGATGGAAAACAATACTCCATGCCACAGGAACCCAGAAAAAAGCAGGGGTAGCTATTCTTTTTGCAGACAAAGTGAACTTCAAGCCAAGAAGGATTCAGAGAGATAAAGACGGTCATTACATCCTTGTAAAGGGAACAATCCAAGAGGAAGAGATAACGATCATAAATATATATGCATCAAATACCAATGCACCCAGCTATATAAAACAAGTACTAAAGGACATGAAAAATCAAATAAGCACTAATACAATTATATTGGGAGATCTCAACACTCCACTGTCACAAAAAGATAGATCAACTGGACAGAAAATCAATAATGAAATAGTAGAACTGAACCAAACTTTTGAACAAATGGACTTAGTAGATGTCTACAGAGTGTTCCATCCCACAACATCAGAATACACATTTTTCTCAGCTGCACATGGGACGTTCTCCAAAATAGACCACATACTAGCTCATAAAACCTGCTTAAGTAAATGCAAAGGAATTGAAATTATCCCATGCATATTATCAGACCATAGTGCAATGAAATTGGAAATCAATGGCAAAAGATCCCACAAAAACTCCCTAAACACATGGAAATTAAACAGCATCCTCCTGAACAATCAATGGGTCACAGATGAAATTAAAGAAGAAATTAGTCACTTTCTACAACTGAATGATAATGACAGTACAACATACCGGAACTTATGGGATACAATGAAAGCAGTCCTAAGAGGGAAATTTATAGCATTAAATACTTATATCAGGAAAATAGAGCAAGCGCAAATAAACAACTTAAGGGTGAACCTCGAGCTTCTAGAAAAAGAAGAGCAGGTTAAGCCAAAAGCCCGTACAAGGGAGGAAATTATAAAGATCAGAGCAGAAATTAACGTATTGGAGAATAAAAAAACAATACAAAGAATCAATGAAGCAAAAAGTTGGTTCTTTGAAAGAATAAATAAGATTGACAAACCCTTATCCAACCTTATTAAAAAAAGAAAAGAAAAGACTCAAATCCATGCAATTGAAAATGAAAAGGGTGATATCACGACAGACCCTGCAGAAATCCAGAAGATCATCTATACCTATTTTGAAAATTTATATTCTACTAAGATGGAAAATGCAGAAGAAATGGACAGATTCCTAGATTCGTATGAATTACCAAAGCTGAATCAAGAAGATTTAAAAATCCTAAATAAACCAATATCAGCCAATGAAATTGAAGATGTAATTAAAAACCTCCCAACAAAGAAAAGCCCAGGCCCTGATGGATTCACTGCCGAATTCTACAAGAAATTTAGAGAAGACCTAACGTCCCTACTTCTCAAACTTTTCAATGAAATTGAAAGGGAAGCAATACTCCCAAATTCATTCCTGGAAGCAAGCATTACCCTGATACCAAAACCAGAGAAGGACCCAACTAAGAAAGAGAACTACAGGCCAATCTCCCTAATGAACATAGATGCAAAAATCCTTAATAAGATACTGGCAAACAGAATCCAACAACTCATCAAGAAGATTATACACCATGACCAAGTTGGATTCATCCCAGGGATGCAGGGATGGTTCAACATACGTAAATCAATAAATGTAATACAGCATATTAACAGAACCAAAGACAAAAATCACATGATCATCTCAATAGATGCAGAAAAAGCTTTTGACAAAGTCCAGCACCTTTTCATGATAAAAACCCTACAGAAAATTGGAATAGAGGGTCTTTATCTCAATCTGGTAAAAGCTATCTATGACAAACCAACAGCCAATATTATACTAAATGGCCAAAAACTGAAAGCCTTCCCTCTAAAATCAGGAACAAGACAAGGATGTCCACTGTCCCCACTCTTATTCAACATAGTTCTGGAAACTTTAGCCAGAGCGATTAGACAAGAGAAAGAAATAAAAGGAATAATGATTGGAAAGGAAGAAGTTAAATTATCATTATTTGCAGATGACATGATACTCTACACAGAAGACCCCAAAAACTCCACTAAAAAACTGCTAGATTTAATAAGCAAATTCAGTAGTGTAGCTGGATACAAAGTCAATACTCAAAAGTCAATAGCCTTCCTGTACACAAATAACAAACTTACTGAAAGAGAAATTAGGGAAACAATACCTTTCACAATAACATCCAAAAAAATGAAATACCTAGGAATCAACCTCACGAAGGATGTAAAAGACCTCTATACTGAAAACTACAGTACTCTGAAAAAGGAGATTGAAGAGGATATCAGAAAATGGAAAGATATCCCTTGCTCCTGGATAGGAAGAACCAATATAGTGAAAATGGCCATACTTCCAAAATTGTTATACAGATTTAATGCAATTCCAATCAAAATTCCAACAGCATATCTCACAGAATTAGAGAAAACAATCCTAAAATTCATTTGGAATCAGAAGAGACCTAGAATAGCAAAGGCAATTCTGGGCAACAAAGGCAAGGCAGGGGGCATCACAATCCCCGACTTGAAATTATACTATAAAGCTACTGTGATAAAAACAGTGTGGTACTGGCAAAAAAACAGACCTGAAGATCAATGGAACAGATTAGAAGATGCTGAAACAACCCCAGACATACTAAGCCACCTTATCTTTGACAAAGGTGCCAAACACATTTGCTGGAAGAAAGATAGCCTCTTTAATAAATGGTGCTGGAAAAACTGGCTCTACACATGCCGAAGATTAAAACTAGATCCATATCTTTCACCATGCACTAAACTAAATTCAAAATGGATCAGAGATCTAAATATTAAAACAGAAACATTAAATCTGCTGGAAGGTAGGATAGGTAAAACCCTTGGAGACATTGGTGTAGGCAAAGACTTTATGAATAAAAACTCAACCGCACGGGAACTATCCCAAAGAATCAATAACTGGGATCTCATCTTATTAAAAAGCTTTTGCACAGCAAGAGAAACCACCAACAGAGTGAAGAGACAACCCACAATGTGGGAAAAAATGTTTGCCAGCTGTTCCTCAGACAAAGGATTACTATCGAGAACATATAAAGAACTCAAAAAAATCAGACCTCCCAAATTTAAAGACCCACTCCAAAAATGGGCATCTGAGATGAATACACATTTCTCAGATGAAGAAATACTAATGGCAAATAAATATACAAAAAAATGTGCAACATCACTAGTCATTCGAGAGATGCAAATTAAAACAACACTGAGATACCATCTCACCCCAGAAAGAATGGCTACTATTAAGAAATCAACTAATAACAAATGCTGGAGGGGCTGTGGGGAAAAAGGAACCCTTCTTCACTGTTGGTGGGAGTGTCGACTGGTACAGCCACTGTGGAAGTCAGTGTGGAGATTCCTCAGAAAACTAGGGTTGGAGGTCCCATTTGACCCAGCTATTCCCCTTCTGGGCATCTTCCCAGAAGAATTAAAAACATCGTACCACAGCGATATATGTGCACCCATGTTTATAGCAGCACAATTTGTAATAGCCAGATCTTGGAAACAACCCAAATGCCCATCAACTGAGGAATGGATAAGAAAGATGTGGTATTTTTATACAATGGAGTACTATTCAGCCATAAAGAAGGATAAACTGGAGACTTTTATAGGTAAATGGATGCAACTCGAGAAAATACTCATAAGTGAAATAAACCAGAAGCACATGTGTAAGCATGGTATTATCTCTCTAGTATGAGAAACTGAAAGAGTAAATAAGATCCAAAATGTACAATAGACATGGTGAATCAAAAAGAAACTGGTCAAAAGGAAAGAGAGACTGGAATAGGGAAAAGAAAGAAGGGAAAGGGAAAAAAATTGTATATATATATATATATAAGATGGTTAAGATAGATACACTACCATTTTTACTTAGTTCATTGAAGAGTAAGGTTTGTGCCAATAATGTTTGGACAATTGAATGCTAATGTCTGGTGTCCTGAATAACTAACTTAAAGATAATAATACGTAATGTATTAACCATTGTTACCCTCCTATTATGTTTGTTTGAAAATTTGTTCTTCTTTTGATTTGTTTTGTTTTTTCTTCTCTTTAAAATAAAAAAAAAAAAATAATTTTTCCATTTCATGATCACTAATTGCAAGCCTGTCTTCTATATCTGAGATCCTGTCCTCGCATTGGCTTATTCTGCTAGAAATACTTTCAATGGAATTTTTTATCTCTTGGGTATCTGCTTGAATCTGCCTTATGGATTCCATTTCTTTCCTATGCTGAGCATTCATGGTTTCTATAGTTTTCTTAAGTTCATCTATTTTTTTGTCTGTATCAGCTATAGTGTCCTTAAGCATGGTCTTCATTGTAGACATTATCTCTGCAGTTATCTGTGAGATTATTTCTGTTTTAATTTTTTCCAGAACCTCATTCAGTTGCTTTGTTGTTACCACTTCAGATAGGCCAGGTGGGTGGCTTTCGGATTGTCCCACCTCGTTGCTCCCTAGGTTTGCCTTTGGTGAATTGGATGTGTGGGGTTGCATCTTGTTTAAGTGTCGTCTCATTTTTTCTTTCTTTAATTCCTGGGGTGATGTTTGCAAATTACCTATAGTAGGTTACTTTATTGCTAGTGTTTAAGATCTTTAGAAGATGACTACTTCTCTGCAGTATCTTCCAAGTGGAGCTTGCTTTTAGGTTTTGAGCTTTCTGCCAGATCCTACCTCTTCAATTCGTTGGGTATGCGAAGTTGCTACCTGTTTGGCCCAGTCCTTGATTCTTTGGTACTGTGCCACTGTATTTTCTGTGTCCCTTAGTCAATCTCAATCATGAAATATCAGGAAGGAAAGATGTTTAGAACAATTATTTCACATTTGGCTATAATGTTAACTAAAGCATCAAACACAGCCTAGAAAATGACAGACTGAGCTAACCAGTTATTTACCACTTTTAGCTGTATAGAGTTGCGGTTATATAACAAAATCTAAAACACACCAGAAAAATTATATGCAGTATACAAGTCCTGTGTATGTCAATTTTTCCCCTGAGGAGTTTAAATTTAAAATGAGTTAAGGAGGAAATAGAGTATTGGGAGAAGAGGAAGGAATTAGATGTAAGGTTAGAGGACCAAGAGAGATCCCACTAAAATTGGGACACTGGTGCAGAGGACAGGTGGTAGAAAGAGAAGGAAAGGATAAAAGGAAGAACAGATCACAACCACAATCACAAAGAAGTTAGAGGCGCTGTTTACACTCATATAAAAAACCAGAGAGAATAATGAAGGAAAGAGCAAATACACATACAGAAACAAAAACGAAGATAAAAACAATAAAACAGACAGATCAAAAATACAACCCCACCAAAAAACAAAACAAAATAAAACAAAAACAAAAAAACCCTTCGCCAGAACAAAAAACAAATCAGTGAGAAAAAAAAAGTAATAAAAAATAAAAATAAAAATAAAAATAAAAAAATAAAAAGAATCAGTTCCAGGTGTTGACTCTGTTGTAGGCAGGTACCTTGTGACAAAGTCCTGTTCTGTGCAGGTCCGTCCCAGTAAGCCAGGAGCGCCCTCTGGCGGGCGGTGAGCAGAGGCGCGTACTTTCAGGCAGAGACCAGTCTAGCTCGCCTCCACTCTCAGCGCCCTTTCAGGATCCCTGGGCCTGAGAGGCTCAGCGTGCTGTCTGGAGTGCGGGCTCCCTGCACTGGTTCCCGCCGCTCTGGTTTTTCGCCACGCCCCCCACAATGGCGCCGGGCCAGTCGCTCTCTGGCGTGGGACAGGTGTGGCTGAGAGTCCAGTCTCGTTCGCCTGCTGACCTCAGCACACTTTCGTGGGCCTGAGAGGCCCCGTGCTGCCCTGTCTGGAGCACAAGTTCCCAGAGCAGTTTTCGAGCCACTCTGAGTTTCGCCACACCCCCCACAATGGCGCCCGGCCGGTCGCTCTCTGGCGTGGGGCAGCTGTGGCTGAGAGACACTCACCGCCGGTCAGCGCCGTTCTCCGCCACTCCCCTGCCCCGCCGCTGTCTCAGGATCCTCCGTGGGGGCTCCCTGGGCGCCAGCTGCCACCGTGTGTCCGTAGATTTGAGCCTCCGTGGCGCTGCAAGTCCCGGGATAGTAGAAGGTGCACGCGCGTGGTCTGCTCCTTCTTTCCTTCTTCTTTGTTGGAAGTCACCCGTCACTGGTGCCGAGGGTCCCAGATTGCGCTTCAGAACTTCTCTGGGTTTCGGGGAGGCATCTCCCCCCCTCCTGCGCTTTCTGGGTCGCTATATTCCCGTGTTCCAATGGTAACTTTTAGAGAGAGTTTCGCTGCCTGCTTCTTACTCATCCGCCATCTTGAGGTCTCTCCGAGAAAATCTTATATTTAGAAGATCAAATATATTACTTCAGTGTTATCTCAAAGATGAGAAATCTAATTAAAATTGCCAGGTTTAGGGGCCGGTGAGATAGCTCAGTGGCATAAGTGCCTGCCTGGCAAGTGCGAGGGCCCGTGTTTGACTCCCAGAACCCACATACGAAGAAAGGGCCGGTGATATAGCTCAGCAGCTCGCGCACCTGCTGGTGCATGAGGTCCTGAGGTTGACCCCCGGGACCCACAAAAAAAAAATTGCCAGATTTAGCAAGTAATTATATAGGAAAACTAATAAAATTTGAATTTCAGAGAAACAATGAGTATTTTTAAATGTATATCGCATGCAATATGTACTTTGGAAATACTTACACTAATAAAACATGATCTGTTTATCTGAAGTTTATATATTAACTGAGTATCCTATATTTTATCTGGAACTCTTAAATCTAATGAAATCTGATTATTCTTTTTGGTTTCTTCAGAAGTTTTTAAGGAAAGTATGTCTGGTAGATTTTAAGAAATGTGTGTTTATTCTTGGAATTCTAAAGTATCACCACAATGTGTCTGGTTGTGAATATGATTCTTTCCATCCTCTTCAGAAATTAGTAGGTCTTCATATACATAATTTTTCCATTTTTCTGGGGTTCTGGGGTTTTAAAAATGATTGCTCTGGCAATTTCCTCCCTCCAGTCTCCTCCCTCCTCCAGCCTGGATCTTTCTGGAGCTCCATGAGATGTTGAACTTTATGAATATAAGTTCTATGATGTATAATTGTTGGAATTTCAGGAAGAACTTTATGCACTATACCTTAATACTTTTATGCATTAACTCAGTATTTAGTTATGCGGATTGCCTGCTATTTGCCTGATCATCAGCTTGCTTTTTGGAAACGAGTCTCCTCATTTCTCAGAGGGCAAAACCCTGAAGTATCATGGCCTCTTTGACCTCAGCACCTGTACTCCCTCATTAAGGTGTTTGTAGCTCCTTAATAGCTCTACAACTGTAATGAAAATCATGTTATAGAGGCCCTTATGGACATCAGGCTGAAGACAAAAAGCAGATCCACTCTTTCCCAGAGTCATTCTTCCATGACTTCACATGTTCCCTCAGTCCCGCGGGGTAATTTTTCTATTTCCCTAATATACAACTCCCAATTTATATTCCAACGTGTCAATTTATTTGAAGTTCCATTTTGTATGATATGGTGTTTAATTTCTAATGAAGTATCCTTCCTTACTTTGCATACTTCTTAAAGCCTTATTCATCATTCAAGATTCTGAACAATTCTGCCCCGTTCAGTGGTCTTTTTTTTGTTCTCTTCTCACTGAGAAGCTGAAACTCACCCTCTGGTACTTTTGATGTGTGTCCTTTCAAGTATTTACTAAAAGATATTTAATTATTTCTGTGTTTTTGTTTGAACTATTAAACAGTGAATTATTAGAGGATGGAGGCTTATTTTTGCATCCCTGGTGAACGAGAGACGGCTGTCAGAATAATTGCTTAATAAATGGATTGAAAAGAGTGAATGAGGGTATGAAAAAAGACCATGAACCAATCTTTTATCATTTCTTTTAGATTTCACCCTTTCATTTCTATGACATTGATTCTGTTTTATTGCCATTGATTACTTTAGTGTCTTTTAAGTAAAGTTTGGCAGGAGAAAACTTTAAATTACTTAACTGCTGTATTTATTAAAAACATAAGTAAAAAATTACCTAGAATTTAATTAAAATGTAGGTCAGTGTTTGTTATACGTAATTTATCATAGCGTGCAGGTAATTGCCTTGGGATATCCGACAGGAAACCCCAAGAAGCCCATTTACCACTTCTTCAGCTCTATAGTCCAGAGTACTTATCCTGAAAAGGGCACATATTCAAAGAGGAGAAACAATTATCTACAACTGAAACAGGTAATGAAGTTTTCTATGTGCTATAATTTTAATTTAAAGAGCATGTTTGAAAGGCTAAGAGACCCAGACAGGCAGATATTTCCTTCTTCACAGTTACAAAATCTGTCACATCTTAGAAATACTCCTCCATTGAGTGGCAATCACAATTTTTATTCTAAAGGGTCCACATGCGTGGCATATTATGTAATGGACAGCACTTCAGAATAATCTAATGAAAAGAGAACTCTTTTCCATGCTAATAAACTTCAGATTCTGCTTGTTTCAAGAAAATGAATTCAGGCTTTGAACTGCTGAGGTCCACATAAATTCAGGTTATCCATACAGCCGTGTGGAAAATCTCCAAGATGAGTTCTTTATTAATAGCAAGAATGAGTGAGTCAGTCAGCTCGTTTAATGATCTGGCCCATAATTTGAATCCACTGGAAGTTGCCTGTTAGCACCTCTGGGAGTCCAGATCAAGCGTGACCTTGACTTATGATAGTTTGAATTAAATCCTTGTATGATAGTTCCCACACCAGCTTTATTTTTATCATTTGACATACAAGATTCCTTGAATATGCTTCTATTTACTACAAACATGAAAATTCTAAAGAAGTGGGAGGAATGTCACGCTAACATATAAAATTTGTTTTGAAAGAAAAGAGTGGGCAATTTCCCTGCTCTGTGAAATCACTGTTATAGTCTGTTAAAGGTGATAAAGTTCATGTAGGTAGTTTTGTTAGTCTCTGGAGGACATTTTGTATACATGTCTATTCATTTGGACTTCCTTGTTTTTTAAAAAAGCAACTGTAATACAATTCTAACAGAGGAGAAAAAGGTAGTTTCTCTACATATGGATGATCCATGCCTTTATATCCCTTTGCAACTTGAATTTGTGATAGTTTAAGGTTTAAAATACTCACTATTTCTTGGCAATAATATTCTATAATTTGAATCCGTCTGAACCTTATATACAATAGCTTTCAGACTTATGTATTTTAACTATTATAGTTGAGTAGAAACTCATATTTTGTAAGAAAATATCATACGATTTTTTGGTGCTGTGACATTTCTGCTGCTTTTTTCCCTACCCCTATTCACCATTTTGCTATAGAAAAATGATATATAATTTCCTAAAAAAAAAGACAAACAAAAATTGCTTTATGGCAAATTTGTGACACCAAGAAGACTATTTTTAAGTTGTTTATTTTCTGAACTTATTCCTTTATCTAAATGAAATTTTATATCTTTTGACCAGTAGCTCCCATCATTCTCTCCCTCCATCCTTGGTAACCACCATTCCACTCTCTGTTCTCATGAGTCAAACATTTTTAGATTCAGCATTTAAGTGAGATCATGTGGTGTTTGTCATTCTGTCCCTGACTTATTTCTTAGTGTCCTCCAATTTTATCTATGTTGCCACAATGATAGAATTTCTTTCACTGTTAAATACCAGATGGTATTCCTGTGTGTATCACACCTTGTTTATTCATTCGTCAGTTGATGGACCCAGGATGTTTTCATTTCTTGGCTATTTTAAATAGTGCTGCAATGACCTTAAAAGTACAGATATCTCTTGAATGTGGTACTTGCGTTTCTTTTGGAAATATGTTCAGTGGTGGGACTGCTGAACCATGTGATAGTGCTACTACTAAATTTTTGAGGGCTCTCTATATTGTTTTCCATACTAGTTATACTAATTTACACTCAAACCTATAGTGTGCAAGGTTCCTGTTTTCATCATATTCTTCTACACTTGTTATCTTTTGCCTGTTTGATAATACTTGTTCTAACTGAAGTGAGGTGATATTGTGATTTCGATTTGCATTTCCTTAATAATTAGTGCTATCAAGAATTTTTTTCATATACTCATTGGGTATTTACATGTCTTCTTTGAGAAGTGTCTATTCAATCCTTTGCCTCTTTTTAAATTGGGCTGTTTTCTTGGCATTGAGTTATTTGATTCCTTATAGATTTCGAATATTAACTCCTTATGAGATATATGACCTGCAGATATTTTCTCCCATTTCATAGGTTGTCTCCTTACTTGGTTCCTTTGCTGTGCAGAAGTTTTTTAGATCAATGCAATCCCATTTGTTTATTTTTGCTTTTGTTGCCTTGCTTTTTGTGTCCTTCCAAAATCTCACCGTTCACCTCAATATTATGGAGCTTTCCCCCATTTTTATTCTAGACATTGTACAGATTAAAATCTTACCTTTAAGTTGTGACCAATTTTGAGTTGCTTTTCTATGTGGCATGAAATAAGAGTTCAATTCTTCAGCATGTGGGTATCCAGTTTTTCTGGCATCATTTATTGAAAAGACTGTCATTTCACCATTGGTTGTTCTTTTCAAATTTATCAATTAGCTGATTGTCAATGTATGGGTCTATTTCTGGGTTTGACATTTGTTTTATGATGGAAGGTATAAGAATTTCCAAGGGTTATTGTAACTAAGTATCATAAACTGGGTAGCTCAGAGCAACAGAAATTCATTGTGGAGTAGTTCTGTAGACTGAAGTCTAAAATCAAGATTCCAGAGGGACTAGATTTCCTCTGAAACCTACAGGGGAATCCTTCTTTGCCCCCTCATAGCTTTTGGTGATTTGTTTTCGCTCTCTGGCATTACTTGGTTTGATGCAGTGTGGGAGCCCAGCCTGTTGAGTGTACCCCGAGCAGGCTGTAAGCTGTGTGTGAGGCCAGAGCCCACAGGACTGATAAGAGCACTGTGGATGAACGTTATCATTTTCTCCCCACCAGCACCATAGCAGAGACCAGAGATGCGTCCATGAAGCTGTGGGGCTCTGATGTGAGATAACACGGCAGCTGAGGACAAGTGACTCTTCCCAAATTCCTTTCCCAGAATTGTAGTTTATTTTACTTGAAAAAAGAGTTATTAACCATGATCTATTCCTGGTGTCTTCTGTCCTTGATGCAAGAATGCTTTGTCCTCTCCTTTACAAGCCCTGCCTGCATCAGCATCTTATCCCCAGCAACCACACGTAGCCTCCTCACCCCCTTCTGTAGATTGTACAACCAGTAAATACCGTGGACCTGGCTGGTTTGGGGTCTTTGCTCAGCACTGAGCACTGACCATCCCAGTTCCCCGTTTCACTTTTACTTTGTCTCTGAGTTTTTCTTTGCAGCCTTGCATCCTAGCACCAAACAGGAGATTGGGGTCTCTGCTGGGATCCCCAATACTCCAGCCCTTTATCTTCACATGGTGTTCTCTCTGTGACCCTTTAGTTTTCTCTCTGTGTACATGAATGTGTGTCTAAATTTGGCCATTTTATGAAACCAGAAGTCACTTTGGATTTTAGTCTGCTCTAACGATCTCATTTTAATTTATTACCTTGTGAAGACCCTATTTCCAAATAAAGTAATATTCTGAAGTACTGGAGATTAGGATTTCAATATATCTTTTTTTTTTTTTGTGTGTGTGTGTGTGTGGGAGTGGCACAATTCAACTTGTAACAGAAGGTAATTTAAAATGTCTTATTACTATTATTTTAGTCTGTTGATTTTTGTATTTAACTTTTTTTTGTCGTTTGAAATTTTTGATGGGTTTTTCAATCCAGTGATATGATTTCTTCTTGGATAATGGCTTGAAGACAATGATAACAAATAGTATAGTAGCTATGAAGTGATTTTACATAAAAACACCCCATACTGTGAATATAACAAATATATTGAAAGAAAATATATGGTAAGAATGCAACTTTAGACAAAATTGAAAACTAGAAGTGATTGATGTTATAAATGGAATGTGGCAGTTGTGGCAGGTGCTAGTGATTTTGTTGTTTGGCTTTTCTGTTATTTTCCCATTGCTTTATACTGTGGAAGTGATTTGATTTTATTGAAGTGTTTCAGGCTCTTGTATTAATAACTATATCACATTACAAATGACATGAATTAGGGGAAGGTGGTGTGCAACTTTCCTAATTTTAAGGATTTTCAACTTTGTAACTTGAATTTTCTCACTCACTGGGGGCACCGTGAAGCACATTTTCACTTTCAGCAACTTCCATAGCTTGTGGGTTTAGGACTTTGAATTTAGAGAATTTCAGTTCTGAGTCTGTAAACTACAAAGTGAATTATTTGGGAATAATAGGAGTAACTGACAGACCTAGATACTCCATGACCTTCCCTACAATTCTCAGTAAAATAGTTTCGATAGTGCAATTATTTTAAGACTATTAAGGGAAAAAAGTATTTGTAGTCAAATGAAAGTCAAATAGGAGTAATTCTGTGATTTATGACTATTGTTACCAAGTGAAAAATCATACAGAGAATCCTCTGTGAGGGGAAAACTCACAGACTTTATGGCATTAGTCTGGTATTGGAAAAAAGTCAATGTGACCGGGTGAACAAAAGTTTTAGATGAGTACTAGTTATTCCCTTTTAATTTATTGGCATCAAAGGATAGGAAATATTTTTTTCCAGGTTAACACTGGATTCTGTGAAATATGAGCTTGTTTAATTTTGGACTCTGTGACAGCTTGCTGAAATATTTCATCATTTAATTTACCGGAGTTCATTAAGATAGTCTCATTAAGACAATTGTTAGGTCCCATAAATACTGTTTTTTACAGATTCAAGATCTTTCAATCATATCTAATGGTTGTGTGGTTGTATGGGCAGAACATTAGCAAGCTGAATTTCTATTTAATATGCAGTATCTTTTATGAAATAAATAGCCAACATATATTTCTGCTGCATTTTCAAAACCTAATAACTAAGAAGAATCTAGATATTGTTTTCAAGTTAATTCTATCTTGGAATCACTATGGGAGTATAGTATGCATAAATCTTTTACAAAGATATATATCTAGATATTATTGCTCCCTTTAAAAAAATATATGTGCAAACTATTAAGTTTCTGCCATCGCTGCCAGCAAATGGTGGAATGGAAGATAGGAATAGCTTCTTAGTTATTACACTGCCAATTTAATAATTAATTCATGACTCTGTGTGTGCGGTCATTGGCAGTATTGCTAATCTCTCCTAGGATCAGTCCATTTCAAATAATATTTCCAAATTGAAATACATTAATCTCTTTGGCCTGACTTTACTAAAATGTATTTATGAAGCAGGTTAATTGGAGCCGCCACATCTATGACTTCGAGCCAGTCACTTAAGGTGATATAGATAGCATTAGCTCATGGGAGAGCATACCAAGCTAATTTTCCAGCTCCTATGACTTCCTAACATTTGGGAGCCATGCTGTGATTGAAGGAGCCCTGCAGAAATAGAATGAATCCCACTTCACCACTGCTTGCAGAAGAGAAGGAAGAATAAAACAAATATAGAAGATTGGGACTCTCCAAAGCAATGGCAAGGGCTGAACTCCAGTGTGTGTTGAAAGAAGTCAGTAAACCTAGAGTGCTTTGAAATAATATGGCCCATCTGTCTTTGTATCAGCCTGCTTTAAAGAGCTCTCTTTATAGAGCAGGTGCGTCCACATTGTACCATGCTGGTTCTCATGATTAGAAATTCATGTAATACATCGATTTTGATTAAAGCCTAATGTACTAAAAGGCTCCATGTTTGGGTAAGATGACTGAACTTAAGTGGGAATCAAATGATTATGTAGCATTTATTGTTCTCTTTTGTTCTCTTATCAGGAGTCTTCACAATGCTTCATGTTTCATGGTGTAATATTAGTGAAATTAACTTTAGATTGCTCAAAATTATGCAATTAATTTTTCGGTTTCAATTATAAGTCACAGTCTACTAGTCTGGCACCTGCTGGTAAGTAATTATAAAAGTCAGCAAAGGATATGTGGTCTCTCTTTCATGTGCTATTTCTGGTGAAGTATGTTTTTACTTTACCCTTTATCTCTGCTTTATAAGTCATAGATGAGGCATTAGTTGGGATTAAGTTTGCTTCTTGGGCTGTAAATATTTTCACCAGTGAATAGATTTTACAACGCTATTCTCTATTCACCTGCTTTTATTCACCCAAACTTTATTTTTTAATAAATTTGTCCCTAGACTTTCTAGTCTCCATTTCCACAACTCTGCCCTTCATCTCTTGTGATAGATGAGTTGAATATGCTATGTGTATTCTGGTCTTCATACCCCATTTCCTAGGACTGCCATTCATTCTTGCATTTACCTAACAGATACTTCGAGTGTCTCTTATTATTATCAACTCCTAATGAATATACAGTTGTGTACCAGGAGACCTTTATGTTTGTTGTGATATGTTACTACATGCAAGCACAGAAGTATGAATAATGTCTGATTACTGTGGGTAACAGTTAAGTTGGATTGCCACCTCATGGATTAGTAAAGTACATCTGGGAGTGTATAAGTGAGTCATAGAGGTGTGACTTTGGGTACTATATCTGGTCTCTGTTCCCTTCTCTGGCATTGTTTCTCTGCTGTGCTTCCTTTCCTCCATGAACTAAGCAGTTTTGCTCTACCACACCCCTTCACCATAATGTTTCTGCCTTGCAACCAGCTGACCATGGACTGAATACCCCAAAGCTGTGAAGCAAATAAACCTCTCTTCCTTTAAGTTTTGGGTGTCAGGTATTTTGTCCAGCAATGAGAAGGCTGACTAATGTCTTGTGTATCTGATTTTTGCTACTGTGTCTCAACCTCCACAGATATGTATAAAATAGATGAAAAATAACTAATATTCAAAAAAGGCTCTAATTTCTCTGGCTCATGTGGTCTTGAATGTAGTGGGTGGTACCAGTAATGACTGACAATTTTATTTCATTTACTGTGAGCTGGTGAATATTCTAAGTGCTTTGTTTAAATCTTCATAATGAACCACTTGAAAGAATATCCATAATTACTACCACTTTTAAGATGAATGAAAAAAAATACAGCACTTTCCAATTTTAACCAGCGGGTCTGAAACTGCAACTTGAACCCAACTAACTTGGTTCTAGCTGTGTTTCAGTATATGCTAGACCAACACATCTCATATGAGAGGAAAGGAAATCTTCCTGTGCACAAAGAAATTTCTGCAGCATTTCTGTGAATCATGCAGACTGAGAATTCTATCTTGTTTAGTACTTCATGTCTAACACATGGGGATGGATTAGTAACTTGAGTGAATGAGCAATTAAAACTGCAATTATCATATATGGGTCATGACAGACAAAATTTTGGGGAATGTAACTTTAAATCATTGAATACTATTAAACTCCAACAGTATTTAAGGAATTCTGCTCTACATTCTCTTTCTACCTAAAACTGCAGCTAGAAGTTCCTTTATTCAGTTTTACATGCACTGTTGAGATCAAAGTCCATGTTTTCTGGTGATTATTTCCATGCGATGTCTCAGAGATATTTCAAAAACCAGCATGATTCAGATTAAATTCCTAATCGACTCCCTTTCTTTTCTTAAATGGCTTGTCTTCTGGGCCATACCTCAGAGGATGCCATCATTATCATCTAGTTAATACTTGGACATTTCTCATTTTCCCTTCTTGCTTTTCAACAGTAGGTTAAATAATTCCCCACCATATATCCTTTCTACATCCTTAACATTTCTCAAATCCTTTCCCTTCTCTTTATTTCCAAAGTTCTTATTCTGTTTACTTTTTTCCCTCCTTTGCTCTCTGCAGTATAGCATACCCTGTATTTCCTGGACTTCTCTCTGTATTTTGGTTTCATTTTTTTCACACTGCATATAACAAGTTTATCACCTGGCCCTTACTTCCCTTTATGGCTCAACTGTTATTTCTTGACAATCTCTGCTCCCTGTACTGAGGGTCAATTTTTCAGACGCACAGTGTGATATACCATACTGGGGGTTCCGTATTTAACTCTTCATTCTGTATAGCATCCCCGCCACATCCCTCATTGTTTCTTTGTGAAACTCCCGTTCAACAGATAATTCTCAGTTGTTTCTACACAAAATCTGGCGTATGGTCAGTACTTTAGACAAGCACAAAATGGATCATGAAATGGATGAACATAGCTTACTTAGAGAAACACTAGGAGACTGAGGATGTACGAACTTTCCTCTTAGAGAAAGTAGGTGATGCTCCCAAATAGCCTAAAGCTAAATTGGAAGGGCAATTAATGCCAGGTTCAAGAGTGGAGTTTCAACTCATGAAGACATTTGCTGGCCACATGACTGCAAAGACACATGAACTTGTTTCTATATAAGCAATAGCTAGTGACTGTTGCTTTCTTGTTTATTCTTGCATATTAAAACAATTCTTATTCATACTTATTAAAGAAGCACTTCTCCATGTTTTTAAAGGTATTTCTGGGACATCCTTACAACAGCCTCTCTGTATACACTTTACTCTGAACTGGTAGATTGCTTTATATGCCATTCTTCCACATTAAAGTGTGAGTTTCTTCAAAGAGAGAAGATGTAGAACTCAACAGGATAATATGTGAAGTGCAGCCTTAGAGATAAGAGGAAGAGTTCAAGACTAGGATAAGGAGAAATGACTCAAGGAGGGAACTTTGGAGTAGTGTAGTAGTTAACTGCTATACCCCATCATTCTGTACAATACATACAATGCAAAGTGCAGATATGAAACTTCAATCTAAGGAAAAAAAGGAAAGAAAGGAGATAGACTCAGACATAATCTCAGAGCCTGAAATTACTTTTAAAGAGCAGTAGTTTTAATAATGATAATATTGCTTCCTGCTATCTAGATTTTAATTATTTTTTTAAATCTCAGGTGCAGAATAATAAGAAAGAGCAGGTTAAATCTGGAATTGATTTTCCTAAATTAGGACACCATACTTTTCTATTACTTCATACAGATGTTGAAGTTATAGAAATAATAAAAAATCTTAAATCTGTAGTTATGCTTTTGCCTTAAAAAGTTTAACTGATTTTGCTTTGAAAAAGCTTTCAATCCATTTATTCTTCATTCATGTCACTGCCATTTTGTTTGTATGAGATCAGATGAAAATATACAGCATGGAATAAATTTAGATGGAAATAAAAATAGCAAATTAAGTGGTGAGTGACATGTATTTAAGGAGCATTTTTTTCATCAATGTGAGTGACACTTTTAGGCGGCTAGATCTGTAGGTTGGAGATCATCATTTTCTTTATTCTGTAGAGGCACCATTTCTCTTTCTACTAGCTTTTTCTGTCTCAATTTCCATTGAAAATGTGATATCAGAAATGAGTAATCTCAGAGTTGGGAGACCTGAGTTACTGTGTGATAAATTTATAAAATCAAAGATGTATTTGTGGAAATTCTCTCAAAGCATCATGTGCGCTTCTTATGTACAAGTTATAGTGCGTATAGACAGTGCAAAGGAAGAGAACAGCTTGCAAGAAAGCAGGTGACACATGAGAGAAGTCATGAGAAAGCAAGAGAAGGAGTTTCTGACATTGTAAGGAAGAGGCTTGCTGCACCCCATCAGTCACACAGAACCGTGATTTCCTTGCAGGACTCGTTCCCGTTGTACTTCCAGTCTACCTTATTTTTTCCTTGCCCCCTCCACACCATCAATGCATTCAAAGATTACTGTCATGGTTTACCTCATTGTACTTTAATGACGTGGTAATTCCTCCTCCACCTCCTCAGTGTGTTCTAGTTTGACAAATTGCTAACTTGTCTAAAAGGCCATGCAAAGACTTGTACTCGTCTATTTCCAAAGAAGTCCCTTTCCCACCTCCTTCTTACCACCCTCTAGGGACATATGTCCTCTCTGTTATTACTTATGCTGCATAAGCCTGAGGATGACACTATAGTATGCATTTCCTTCTAGAAAAAAAAAAAAAGTGTTTGATTAGCCCCAGGCATACAATTGGAGTGGTGGATAGGATTTCAGTTCAGTATAAACCTTAGCCAACTATGTGATGACTGCCAAAAAATATAAATAAAAGCTGTTACAATGCACAAAACTTCCCGTAGCATTCTCATTAAAGAGTTTGCCTACAAACAAAGCTAATGACAGTTATTATACAGATTAAATTATGTTTATCAAATTATTCAAATAAGTTAATAAAAATTACACCATGATGAAAATTTCTAAGTACTCAAAGAGAAAAAATGCAAGCTTTCCCAATTGGCAGTCCTGCTGGGTTTCTGTGTGTCACTGCTAGCAGTTTAGGAGTTCTTTACGGACTGCAGCAATCTCCAAATTAAAGAAGACCTTTTATTAACCACACTGTGTATAGTGCTTTACCATTTTGAAGGCTGTTAAGGACATTTCCCCAACAATAACTGTGATGGGAAAAGTAACACCTTATTTTACGGAGACAAAATCTGGAACTCCAAGAGCTTTAACACTAAGGGTGGAAGCTGTAGCTAGAAGGTTTATAAGCCCTTGTAGATTGAATCTGTCCCCCTTAAATTTGTATGCTGAAGTTCTAATCCCCAGTGTAATTGTCTTGGGAGACGGGCTCTTGGGAAGTAATTAGGGTTAGGCAAGTTCATGAAGGTATAGCCTTCATGATGGGATTATTGTCTGTATAAGAAGAGACCCCGGGGGCCAGTGAGATAGCTCAGCGGCATAAGTGCCTGCCTGGCAAGCATGAGGTCCTGAGTTCAACTCCCGGAACCCACATAAAGAAAAAAAAAAAAAGAAGAGACCCTGGGGGGACTTTACTCTCTCTCTCCAAGATCACACAAAGAGGTCATAAGAGTGCACAGCAAGATGATGGTGGCTTTTGAAATCTACCTTAGAGGACTTTTATCTTGGACTTCTCAGCCTTAAGAACTGTAAGAATAAATTTATGTTGTTTAAATACCCAGAATATGATATATTGTTATGGCAACTTGTTATGGTTTAGATGTAAAATGTCCCCATAAAGTATCATGTTTAGAGGTGGGGCCTGTTCAGAAGAGTCAGGTCACCAGGACTGTGAACTGGAAGGGTATGTCCTTGTCCCTAGCTCCTTGCTTCCCTGTCTGCTTTGCGGCTGCCATGGTATTAACAGCTGTCATCAGCAGCTGTTATCCACCATGTCCTTTCACTGTGCCATTTCTACCTTGGAGCCTGGCAACCATGGACTAAGCCCACTGAAGTCATGAGCCAAAACAAACTTCTCTTTTAAGTTGAAGATGTTAGATGCTGTGTCTTAGTGAGGGAAAGCTGACTAGCACACAGCCTGAGCTGACTAAGACAGCGTTTAATCTAAGTAAACCATAGACTTGCTAATTTTGTAGGTGTCCATGTGATATGAAGCACTCACCAAGACTTGTGGAGCTTTAATTTCATGATTCTTTCACACTTTTGTTGGTTCACTGCAAAATAATAATAGTAAAAATAATAGTAATACATTCAGTGTCTGCTTTGTACCAAGAAGTGTGCTAGATGCCAGATAAATTAAAATGAACTAGCCATATTTTAGTTACTCGTATTTTGATAGGGGAATGACTCACATAAAGAAGATAATTATAATACAATTTGATAAATGCTATCATAAAGGTATTAAACAGAGCTTTGAAAGCACTAAAGAGCTCATTTAGCTTGGAAGAACTCAGGAAATGCTGCACCAGGGAGGTAACATGGATGACTGTTTTAAATGAGTACACATGATACTCAGAACCCACATTTACTCAGGAGGATGCGAGTGGTAGAAGAAAAGAGGGCATTTACCTAGGCAGGAGGCTGTGGTTCTTGGGCTGTGTGCCCAGTATTTTGGGGGCTATCAACTTAGCACTTTCACCTATACTAGAATCCCCCAGGGAGTTTCTGTTAAGCCTAAATTCTTGAATTATGACCCAGCTCTGATCCTAAAATAGAATCCCTGGACACATCAAATGGATTAAGCATATTTAATAAGTACCGCCCCCCCAGCAATTTTGACAAACGCTGAAGTTAGGATAACAGTGTTCCAGGATACAGGAGGAAAAAAGCTTTTTCTTATTATTACAGCATGGATGAATTCTGATGTCAGATTTCCTACATACTTTGTTTACATGTTCCTTTATCCTCTGCTTTTTCTCATTGAAGCAACTGAATTTCTTCATTGCTTTACTTTCGAAGTGTCCATGAAGTTAACGTTGCTCTGAAGTTAATACTGCTCTCTCAGTAAAAACTGTTTTTTCTTCCTCCTGATTAATAAGCAGAGCATTATCTGTTTTGTCAAGCTGGTGTCATTCTATTCACTTTTACCTATAAGATCTTATACCTAGTTAATAAAATATAAGGGTGTGTAGTTCAAGGCCTGGCATACAATTACCATGAAGTAGAGATGTCTTTTCCTACAGCACCCTATTCTACTCTCTCAAAATTCATCCCTGAATTACAACCACTTCAAGGGCATCAATTAATGAAAGATTTTAAAAATAATGAACAGATTATTAAGATTAAGGTACTCTGAGGGCTTCCTCTAGCTTTCAGGCCAGTTCTCCCTTTTGCTTGGAATGGTATGTCATTTAATCTCTCTACCTTTCTCCTTGTATAATTGGGTGTACCAAACTTGCCCTGAAAATTACTGAGGATTCAGCAATGATGTTCATCAAAAGTTTAGCACATAAAAATTGCCAAATCATAGCTGTGTGATGTGCTGGGCAAAACCTTTCTTTGGAATATCTGGTATTTGACTTTTTCTGTGATTCTCTTGACCAATTATGTCATTTTATTTGATACATATGAAGGATATAATGAAGAATATAATATAAATAATCAGGATCAATTTTTTTTAACAGTTTACTTATATAAAATAGGAATAAAGAATATCAATGATGCACTACCTTGGTATTTGATGAAATTTGAAAACAAACATTTTAGTGAAAAATGTTGAAAAATGATCATATAGTAATATAGCACACTTCCGGGAACTTTTTAAAAGAAAAGAAGTTCTGTGTCCATATGGAATAAAGCAAAAGAACCTGCTATATGTGATCACAGGTGCCTTCAGGGTTATTTAGGAATATGGGAATTGTTTTGATTCTTCTGCCTCCCTCGCCAAGCCTAGTGATTCTACCACCATATATAAAACTTTCTATCTTCCTCCAATTCCATTTTCTATTCTCTTGTCTATTAAACCAGCTTCTCTCTATTGTCTATCTCAGTTTTTCCTTAACTGGTTTACATAATTCCGTTTTATATCTTTCCCAACCCATTCTTCACATAGTAGCCAGAATGATTCTTTAAAATAGCAAATCCAATCTTGCTTTTTTCTCACTGAGGCCTTCAGCGGGTTCCTATTGAACACAGAGCTGTATGCAACCTCCTGACCTGGAGATAAAGGTTTTTGGCTAAGTCAGCCTCTGCTTACTGCTCTAGTTTCATTTTTTTATTTTTAAAAGTTTAATTAATTAAGTTAATTGGATATTAGATATACATAATGATCGCATTCATCATAGGGAATTTGTACCTGTACATGATATAGATTCAATCTTCTTTTTTTCCCGATTCCCCTACCCTCCCTTCAACCCCTCTTTCCCTCCTTATTTGCAAAAGCTTTGTTTCCATTTTTCCATTCCCCCCTCCCCCAGTTCCCCTTCTCGTTTGAACATTTTCTTCCTATTTCATAATATCTGTTATACATTTTGGTCCTTATTTACACTTTCAGTTTCTCACACCAGAGAAACAATGCAATATTTACATGTGTATCTGATTTATCTAACGTAAGAGTATGGTCTCAAGGTGCATCCATTTACTGAGAAATATCTCAAATTGATCCCTCTTTATGGCTGAGTACTCCATTGTATAAAAAATCATATCTTCTTTATCCATTCATCGGTTGATGGCCATTTGGGCTATTTCTAAGATTTAGCTATTACAAACTGTGCTGCTATAAACAGAGGTGTGCATATATCACTTTGGTATGATGCTTTTAATTGTTTCAGGAAGAGACCAAGAAGGGGAATAGCTGGATCAAATGGGACCTCTAGTCTTAGTTTTTAAAGGAGTCTCCACACTGATTTCCACAGTGGTTGCACCAGTCTACATTCCCACCAACAGTGGAGAAGGGCTTTCCCCAAAGCCTCTCCAGCATTTGTTATTGGTTGATTTCTTGATAATAGCCATTCTAAGTCTGCTGGAAGAGAGAATAGATAGAACTCTTAAAGACATAGGTGTAAGCAAAGACTTGATGAACAAAACCCTGATCACACCAGAAATATTACAAAGAATCACAACTGGGATCTCATTTTATTTAAAAGGTTTGCACAGCAAAAGAAACCATCAACAGAGTGAAGAGACAACTGACAGAGTGGGAAAAAAATTTTTACCAGCTGTTCCTCAGACAAAGGACTAATATCTAGAATATATAAAAAGCTAAAAAGAAAATCAGACCTCTCAAGTTTGAAGACCCATTCCAAATATGGGCATTTGTAATAAGTAGGCACTTCTCAGATGAAGAAGTAGAAATGGCAAATAAATATATTAAAAAATGTTCAATATCACTGGTCGTTCAAGAGATGCAAATGAAAACAACGCTGAGATACCAGTTGCATTTTGAGCTACCTTCTTTTCCTCATTATTGCTCTAGGCAGTTATGTACCCCTTATTCTTTAGAAGATTCCATATTCCATCCTCATTTAGTAGCATAATTCAGTAGAAATAGGCTGTTGGAGTCAGAGATAAGCATGAGATGTTTTCTGAAATTTGAGCCAACCTTTCAGTGTGTGCAGAGAGGTCTGGACCCGTGCTGTTTGGCTCTCAAGGCGACTCAGGTCTCAGACGTCCAACACGCTTCAATAATTTCTCTATCCAGAACACTGCCAAAACTCTCCACTTGGCTTTCCCTCACCACTCTGAAAGTATAACAAACTTAGCAGTGATAAATACAGTCCAAGGACCAGAGGGATTCTAGAGGAAATGTATAAGACTTTGCACCATAAAGTCAATACTGCCTCAATGCACAACAGTTATTTTGTAGTTAATATTGGCTTAAAATTTAAGCTTTAAAATAGGGAAAGTTCTTCAGTACTCTGGCACTAACTCTGTATCTGTAAACCCTTTAATTAATTGAATTACACAACTTTTTTTTGCAATGACTGAATTATTAAAACACTTACATAAAAGGAACCTATATCTCTTTAAATTGAAATCAACTGAGAAGAACTGAATATTTGTCTATGTGATAGGCATTGTGTTAAGCATTTTCCCAGGAACTTATAGATTGGTCAAAGGAACCTAGTGACTAAATAAGTATGAAGGCTAATGGTAAGTGAGAAATCCACTCAAAACTTTCTATCTTGAGAGATAAGATTATTTATGAAATAATTATTTGATGGCAACAAGTTTTACCATAGTTGTTAAAGGCTGAAATCTAGGAGCATATACAAAGATGGACTGTGGGAAGTTGAAAAGAAGGAGAGGGGATTAGGGAGAGATGTGGAGGGAGAGCAATACTACTGGAACCATCATGGCCATAATTAAGAAAAATAGAGGGGTTGGCTGCTGTCCATTTCTTTTGTAACAGCTCTAATGAGACAAAAATGATGAAAAGTATATATATTTAGGGTATGCGAAGTTATGGTTTGATACAAACATATTGTGGAATGATTAATATAGTCAACATAACATATCCAGTTGCCTCACATAGCTACTTTTTTGTTGTGTGTGGTGAGAATATCCAAGACCTAGTCTTGAAAGATTTCAAGTGCTCAGTACATATGGTACCATCATCATCACGTTGTGCATTAGGTCTCCAGAACTTCTTCATTTTGTAACTGAAAGTTTGTGCCCTGTGACCAACATCTCTCCATTTCCTCCTCCTCAAAATCCTGATAACTGGCCTTCTACTCTCTGTTGTTATGAGTTGTCCTTTACATTTTTTTTTAATTCCATGTGTAGATGAGATATGTAATATTTACCTTCCTGTGTCTGGCTTACTTCACTTAGCATAATGTCCTCTGAATTTCTGTTGTAAATGGCAGGACTTCCTTCTAAATAATCATGCTGTGTGTGTGTGTGTTATATTTTTCTCATCCATTTATTTGTATATAGACGCTTAAGGGTATTGTGAATAATGCTGCAGTGAACACAGGAGTGCAAATATCCTTTCAAGATAATGACTCTTTACCTTTGAAACACATACAGAAGTGGGATTCCAGGATCATTATCTCTTTGTTCCAAGTTTCTGGGATTTTGATTATGATGTGTCATGAAGAAGTTTTTTTTCTAGTCCTGTCTATTCAGGATTCTAAATGCCTCCTTCACCCGGGTATCCATCTCATTCCATAGATTTGAAAAAATTTCTGCAATAATTTTAGGAAGAAATTTTTTTCCCATTAGTATACCACTATCACTTCTTCAAATCTAGTGATCCTTAAGTTTGCTCTTTTAGAGTTGTCTAGGAGCTCTTGGATCATCTTTTGATTGTCTCTTCATCTTTCATTATTACTGACTAAATGTTCAGCTATATTCACCTTGTCCTCAAGTCCTGATATTCTATCTTTTGATTATTCTTGCCTATTGCTTTCAATTGAGCTTTTTTATTTTCAAGGTTTCTGTTTGATTCCTTTTCATAACATCTAATGTGACGTCTAATTCTTTAGTGAGGTGGTCTTTCATATCCTTCATTTTCTTCATCTATTCATTCAACTGCTTATTTGCATCTTCTTTAAGCTCTTTGATAGTTTAGGGAATTGATTCATTCAACTGTCTGTTTCTTCTTTGATCTATTTAATCATTTTAACAATTCATATTTTGAATACTTTGTCTGAAATTTCATCTACTTTAGTACCTGTTGGATGGGATATTCAGGAGTTATGAATTTTTGGAGACATCTTATTGTCTTGGCTTTTTTCACAGTTCTTGTGTTAATTGTGTAGAAAGTTGTAGGTCATTGGTATAGAAAGCTCTGGAACTATTGTGAAAGTATTTTTAGTAAGTGGACTTGTCCTGAGATGTGCCTTTGGCTTTGTGTCTGATTCAGTGTGAAAGTGCCCACTGCACCCATTCAGAATACTAGATTCAGCCTCTGGCACTGTACTGTGAATAGAGAACAATTACTGGAAATCAATATCCAAAGAATAAAACATATATCAACATAAAATTTAAAACTTGTTTAAAATTTTCCTAACTTTTTCAATAGCCAAAGGAAATAAAAGGGTAATAATGTTAAAAAAATTGGGTGACTTTTAGAAGAAAATAGCAAAAGGAATTTAAAAAAGGAAAGAGAAAAAAGAAATACAAGAGAATGAAAGAGAAAAAAATAGGCTTAGTGATATTGTTTTTTACCTAGAAAAAAGAGAAGGAGAGGAGGATTGAGAGTTAAAGTGTGAGAATGAAAAGAAAAAGAAAAGGAAAGAAAATATAAATGAAAAGTGAGAGAAGCTGTACAGAGGTTGAATCCAATTAGTGGACTAGAAGAAACCTAATGTTAGATGGCCCAAGAACCCGCCCTTGGTGAGAGAGAACATGAAAACCATTATAGACACAAAAACAGTAATTAACTTTCCTCCACAGTTACATATACATGTACACTCCACACCTACTCTCTAAAAGCAAAAGAAAGAAAAAGTAAGTTTTAATGGCAGTATTTCCATGTGGGAAAAATACATGGAGAGGGAGGGGAGATTTGAAAGGGTATGATAGGTAAATGGAAAGTGAGAGAACATAAAGGGAGATCAATTCCATTAGTAATCCAACAGAAAAGCAAATTTAGCAAACCATGTGAAACAATCTTTGGTGTGGGAGAACATAATGTGATACAAGTAAAATCCAGGCCAATATTTCTTCTTGTGATGGTTTTTACACAGAAGTCTAAATTATACCACAGTACTCTTCCTTTTCAGTTAAAATAGAAGGAGAGACCTTGTAGAGCTTTCAGGAGGTGGAGCCCCACTTCTCTGGTTATCTTTGGGAACTTGAATAGATTGGCTAGTGGCTGAATTAATTTCCACCAACTGAATTCAACTCTTCTGTACCTGGGAATGAGGAGTTTGGCCATTCCAAACTCTCTAGAGTCTACCATTCCTGCCATCTGCTGACTGGTCTGGAGGGTGGGCCAGATCTCCACAAAATTCCAGGGACAAGAGCAGGGACAAGATGAGAACCATTAGTTCTGTCTCTGTTCAGTTGGCTGAAGTCAGATTTGCAACCTGCCTGGGTTGTATCTCTGCCCTAAAGCAGAGTGACTCTTAGAGTAGAAAGCTATGTCCTTCCGTCTACCACTGTACTGGAAGGGAGGATCCCCTTTCAGTCTGAAGTGCCACCTCCAGCACCAGAATGCATTGACTAGCTTTAATTATCTATTTAATTACCAGTATTTCTGGATTTCATCTGATTGATAGCTTCAAAAGACCTCTAGATCTACTTCTAGGTCTTTTCAGATTTTATATTTCTTCCTGATTCAGTCTTGATAGATTGTGTATTTCTAGGTCTTTATTAATTTTTTCTAGGTTATCCAATTTATTGTAATATAATTATCAAAGCAGTTGTCTTATGATCCTTTGTATTTCTGTTTTATCAGTTGTAATGTATCATTTTTTATTTCTTCATGAACTATTACTTTCTTTCATTGATCTTTTCTATTGTCTTTTTAGTCTTAATATTCTTTTTTCTGCCCCTATCTTTAACATTTTCTTCTTTCTGCTTTTTTCTTTCTTACGAGCATAATCTATTTTTTTCTATTTACTCAAAGTATAAAGGTTTGTTGTTTATTTGAGAATTTTATCATTTTGTCAGTATAGATTTTTATCACTATAAATTTTCCCTTAAAACTGTTTTTGCTTCATCCTACAAGTTTTGGTATATTGCATTTCCCTTTTTGTTTGGCTCAAGATATTCTTTTTTTTTTTTTTAATTTTCCTTTCTTCATTGATCTATTGATTGTTCAGAGTGTGTTAATTTCTACATACTTGTGAATTTTCCAATTTTCCTTCTGTAATTGATTTCGAGTTGCACACCATTGTAATCAGAAGAGATGGTTGATATTTCAGTCTTAAATTTGTTGAGACTTGCATTGCCCCACATTTGGTTTACCCTAGAGAATATGTGCACTTGGAATGTACACACTATATGCACTTGAGATAAATGCATATCATGTTGCTATTGGATAGAATGCTGCATGTATCTATTAGGACCATTTGCTAAAATGCTTTGCAAGCTCAGTGTATCCTCCAAAGTGGGATAATGAAGTTTTCTGTTATTATTGTATTACTATCTATGTCTGCCTTCAGATTAGTAAATATTTACTTTATATATTTAAGTTCTCCTACATTGGGTGCATATATATTTAATCATTTTAGCCTCTTGATGATCATTGCTACACAGTGACATTTGTTTCTTGTTACTGTTTTTGATCCAATATCTATTTTGTCTAAGTATAATGATCCTGTTCTCTTTTTCTTGTCATTTTCATGAAATATATTTTCCCAAAGCTTTCTGACCTATGTGTATTCTCAAAATTAAAATGAATCACTTATGGGTAGCATATTGTTGGAACTTGATTTTTTTCTCATCTATCTACTCTGGGCCTTTTGAGTAGATAATTAAATCCATTTATAATAAAAGTAATTACTGAAAGGTAAGTACTTACTATTGTCATTTTGTTAATTTATTTTTCTAGCTTTGCAGAGCTTTTACATGAGTGTGCCCACTCCATACCCCTTGCTTCCTCTCTGAGGGTGTCAGTTCTTAGTATCGTAAGCCTTTTCTCTTGATCTCGCAAAGCCAAGCCTGGTGCTGAGAGTTAACATATTTGTTTTCCTGAAAGTATTACCTTGATATGCTTAAGTTTGTGTCTGTTTTCTCAATCTTAGAGAGTCAAGCTGGCTGTTGGCATGAGTATGTCACTGTTTGCAAGAGTGTGACAGAGGAGTGTGGGGTGAGCCATGCAGAGCATTTGGGCAACCTAGGGGCTATTTGAGGGGATCCACAGGTGAGGTGTCTCAAGTACTTCATGGGTGAGTTTCCTGATGGTGTCCAAAGAGCAATTAGTTTGGTTCCTGTCCTCATTTGCATTCTCCTAGGTATACCAACCACTTGGCTATGCCAGACACCTTAGTTTTCTGGGTGTTGCAAATTGGAATGGATCTTGTTAAGCATCCTACATGGGTGGAAGAGCAAGGGCCTCATTTCTGTGTGCTTATTTTCACCTATTGGAGAACTCATGGGCTTAGGGAGTATCTTATGCCACTGAGCTGAGCTGCTTTTTAGGAGAGGGTCATGAATAAAGTGAAACTGTTTTACCCTCTTTATTTTATTTTTTATTTTTTATTTTTTTGTGGATACCGGGGATCGGCCTCAGGACCTCACATGCCAGCAGGTGCCCGTGCTGCTGAGGGATATCACTGGCCCTTTTTTCGTATGTGGGTACCAGGAGTCGAACTCAGGACCTCACGCTTGCCAGGCAGGCACTTATGCCACTGAGCTATCTCACCGGCCCTTACCCTCTTTAATGCATCCACTTTCAGAGCTTTTTACTCCAGTGGCATGTAAAACATTTCTGCTAGACTCCTGCACTCTCTAGAAAGTACTCTTGTTCAAGAGTAGGTGTCAACACTGATATTTGTATGGAGCGATGATGTTAAGAAAGCATGTATTTTTCCATCTGCTGATTATCTTCCTTTTTTATCCATCTTTAAAATATCAGTGCTCTTCAAAGTTGATCTCAGCAGTTTTCTTTCTTCATAGTATAAGAATTCAACTGTAACAGCAAATGCCTTTATTCTGATTGATAAAGGGATGCATGTACAATGATGCCTTCTAAAAAAGGGCAAATAGAATTTAGTAGCAAAGTTATCTGCCTACCTCACAGGGTGCCTTGCTTTTGAAACCACAAGAGAGCAGGTGCTACTGTCAATAGTTACTAAACCCTTAACAAATTGCCAGCTCCTGACACCTTCTGAAAGTGTGGTTGGACATATTTTTATAAGTGATATGTAGAGCTTGGTGGTAGAATGGAGGGTGAGATTATGTGTTTGTCAGCCTTCAATCTTTATGACAAGATACGTGAGATAAACAACTTAAAAGGAGGAAGGATTTATTTTGGCTCACAGTTTCAGAGGTTTCAGTCCATGGTCACTGATTCCATGCTTTGAACCTGTGAGGAGGCAGAATATCATGGTGGGGATCAAGTGGTGGAGCAAAGTAGCTCACGTCATGGTGGATAGAGGTAGAGAGAAGAAGGGGGCAGGGACAGAATCTATCCCTCCAAAGCACACCCTGGTGACCTTCTTCCTTTAGGTAGCCCCTGACCCCTAAAGTTCCCATCATCTCCCATTGCTACTTCCAGCTGGGAGCCAAGACTCCAACAACCAATGGCCTTTGTGGGACATTCCAGTCCCAATCCACAACAGAATGGCATTGATAGACTTAAATTCCTCGATTTGATCTTAGCATAGTTACATTATAGTTTGCATTATATAGTTACATAGTTGCATTTTATTTAAGAAATCAGATCAACAATCTTAGAATATTAGACTCTTAGGAGGATTTTTTCTATTTAAAATAGGATTTCCAAGTTTGGGATCTATTTCAGGTTCTAGGACAATTAAATCACTCAGAACACCATGTTTGCATAATATGTCAGATGGATGAGGTGTTTTACAGTAATATTAAAAACATCAGTGGGTTGAGAAGTACATATTTGGATTGAGTTCATCTGTTTTCTGTGTTTTTAGAATTATGTAAAATTGTGCCGTGGGAGGGTTGTCGATGGCTGGGAGCAAAACACAGTAAGTGAAAATTTAGATTATCTATTAGTTAAACAACCCCAAAATTTACAGTCCTCTGAAAAATTCATGATAGCCTGGAGTCACAACTGGATTCATGGATGTCTTCTGAAAAACCAAAGAGATTCAGGTCTATCTGGTGACTTGCTATATATCCTTAGCCATGGTAGATATTTAATCAATATAAAAAAATGAAGAATATTATGTTCATGGTGATTTTAACTATGAACAAATGTGACTAATATGAGTCTAGTATTTTTGCCATTATTGTAGTGAAATAACAGAGTTAATCACAACTATTATAATCATGTTTGTTCTTCTCTGATGTGTGCTTCTCATGGGGGTGCAATAATAAACAGGGGGTGCAATAGTTCGAAAGTGAATGTGTCTTTTTTTTTGTGGATACTGCGGGTCCACCTCAGGACCTCGCGCGCCAGCAGGCGCCCGTGCCGCTGAGTGATATCACCGGCCCCTTTTTTCGTATGTGGGTACCGGGAGTCAAACTCAGGACCTCACGCTTGCCAGGCAGGCGCTTATGCCACTGAGCCATCTCACCGGCCCCCGAATGTGTCTTTAAAATGCACATGTTGAAACTCAGTTACTCAGTCACTAGTGACAGTATTGGGAGGTAGATTCTTTGGGACATGATTAAATCATGAAGACAGAACCCTCAGTGGGATGTATGCTCTTAGAAGAAAAGGTTTCTGAGACCTTCCTGGCCCTTCCACCTCTTCTGTCTCTTTTGCCCTTCTGCCATGTGAAGATTCAGCAAGAAGGCACTGTCATGAAAGCTGAGAACTGCTGTCACCAGACAAGATGCCTGTTGGTACCGTGATACTGAACTCCCAGCCTCCAGAACAGGAAGAAAAGCATTTTAATCATTCTTAAATACCCAGTCTTGGCTACCATTTTTAAGCAGTGAGAATAAGACAATGAGTGGTATTGATGTAATATGAAAGAGGTATTCATTTATACATGATTTTTCTGAATATATCCAGAATATACAACATGTATATTTTTATACATATTTTTAATTGATAAAGGTGTATTATCTCACAGTTACAAAGAAGCTTTAAAATGTGTAAAGTCTTTCTAGAAAGATCTGAAAGTCTATAAAGTGTTTCTTTTAGAGCCTGTACTATATTGTGTTAAACTACAGTAAAATGCAAGAATACATGAAAAGTATATGTTGACATTTCCTCCCTTCTTAAAACAATGGATAAGCCAAAGAAGCTACAGCCTGGATAAGAGTTTTGATTTATGAACATATCTCTATTAGAAGCAAATGCCCTCTAGGAAGTACATCTCAAGAAAATGTATGAGCCCCAGGGTTTAAATTACAAAGATCTAACTGTAATACTAGTGCTTGTCAAGAATATTTTAAATATATTTGTATTTTAAAATTTGCCTTTTTAGCTGCTGGGTATAATAGGTCTGTCCTGTTTTTAACTCCATTTTCTCCCCAGAACCAGTGTTATTATCATTGGAATGTATAGAAAATATATTTTCCTGTTAGTATTTAAAAGGAAAACAATATAATAACTGACTGCAAATTCAAGTCTAGAATCAAATTGCCCGGACTTATGTTTTAGCTTTTCTATTTCCAAGTTGAGTGTATTTGGGTGTGACACTTGTTCTGTGCTTTTGCATCCAGTGGTAAGATGAGGACAACAATAGCACCTGTCTTGGGCTGCTGCATAGTTTCATGAGTTAAGAAATAGTTTAGAAAAGTCTAAGGCACATCGTGGGCAATCCCAGTCATTACTATGAAATAAAACCAACTTATTCAGTGATGAAATCACATAAGAGAGAATTCACCTTGCTATCTGGAAACATGGTATGATTTCATAACTGGGACCTTTATATAGAAATTCCCTTAAGGCTTGACTTATAGTTCTTTGTAGAAATTTTAGGAGCTAGTCCTCTTCTGAATTTGTATTCAGTATTGCCACAAGTTTTTTTTTTTTTTTTGTGGGTACTGGGGGTCGACCTCAGGACCTCACACGCCAGCAGGCACCCGTGCCGCTGAGTGATATCACCGGCCCTTTCTTCGTATGTGGGATCCGGGAGTCGAACTCGGGCCCTCGTGCTTGCCAGGCAGGCGCTTACGCTGCTGAGCCATCTCACCAGCCCCACAAGTTGGTTTTTAAACTTCCTTTGGCTGGAGTCACTAGATTGTGACTTAAATTAAACAATAACTTTGAAACTGCATTTCCTCAAGTTATTTGTGCTCCATACAGTAGAGCTATAACATACTTGCTGCTCTTATTTAACATTTCTCTTACTCTTTTTTCTTGATAAATTATGACCTGTTACTCAACTGCTCTTATAGGTGAAGTTGATAAGTTAATACGAAAAAGATGTAATACCAATAATGTGATGTATCATAAACAGAGCTTGAATTGCAAAATACATGGCCAAAATTATGTAATACAGAATTACAGAATACTTTTTCATTTTTTTTCCCAAGAAAGACAGATGAAACAAAAGATTAGCTTAAGGACAAAAGCCTCTTGGTACTTCTAGCATTGTTTATTCTCTTAGGGCCATGCAGGGAAACTGGATAAGTACTGTCATTGAAGTGTATTTTAAATGTAAGATCTCTGAGTTGACATGTCTTTTCCTAAATGCTTGGCTTTCCAAAGTAGCCAATCATTCTCTGGATTAAACAAAACTCTCTTGCAGTTGAATATTTTTTTTAATGATTTTCAAAATTGTGAACCAATTATACTACAGCTGAATCAAGCATGATGATCAGACTGAATCACAGGTGGAAAGAAATATTTCAAAGGACCTTAGAGTATGAAATATTTATTAATAATAAAGGAGGCACTGGCAACAGAAAACAAGTTGCAGCATACATTTTACTTTCTTCCATTCATGATAGAAAAGCAATAAACCAGTTAATATTATTTGCCAATTTGACTGAATTAAAAGACTCCTGCCAAGCTGATTGGATCATGGGGTCTCTACAGTCATCACTTATAGCTGAATGTGTTATTAGAAGGTGGAACCCAGTTGGAGCTGGGTCACTGGAAGGTGGGTCACTTTGGAGGGTGTCTCTCTCACTGGTGTTCTTCCTCTGTGCTCTGCTTTCTGGCTTCCCCAAAGGAAGCAGCTTTGTTCTACCATGCCCTTTTGCCATGATGTTACTGTTCTGTAGCCAATCAGCTATGGACTGAAATCTTTGAAACCATGAGCCAAATTAAGCCTCTTCACCTTTTTAAGTTGCAGGTGTTAGGTATTTTTTCTAGGCAATGGGAAAGTTCACCATATAAGCAATATCATAAGAAAAGCAGGCACTGTAACAGAAAATGTATGATATGGATAATAGAGTCACCTATAGGATGTGGGTAGGGTGTTCTAATATAAATATACATGAAAAAATGATACTGGCAAAATAAATTATGTATTAAAAAGCTATATTAGGCTTTATGATTAACATCTACTATTTAATTTTAATTTAAAAAACTCCCAACAAAACCCCCATAAATTAAGCATTATTCTTCCAATTATAGAGCTGAAGGCTGAGGTACAGAGCCACTGGGCATGAATAAGGACATTGAAATCTTGTTTCTACCACATCAAGCACTGCCTTAGGCACTTCCTATTGTTTCTTCTATCCCAATTTTAGTAATATTGACATCACTCCTAGTAATATTGAAATTACTCCTAGTCTCAGGTCACTCACTCTTTCTAACAGTTCTCTTTCATCCTTCTCAAATTAGAATTTTAAGGAACTGTGTCAGGGTCAGAATGTCACCAGAAAAGGGAAGCTTGTCGTATAGTGCAGACTTCAAGGTGCTTCTGCTGTTACGAATTTATTATACTCCTTAGTCTAAATCTCAGCCTAAGTTCAGAGCACTGGTTTGGGAAAATAATAAGAGTGATTGTGTTTCTCAAGCCGGACTCACATGAATGAAATTCATAGACATTAATATATAAAAACAGACTATCAACTGATTTCACTTACAATAAGTAGTAAACTGGCCAAGGTCTTAGACACATATCCTTGGGCCAATATCTTCTTTTTAAGTAAACATTTGTTTTAAGAAGTCACATTATAATTGCAAAGTTTCTGGTGATTGTTAAGATTGGAAGAAAAATAATTAGTGATTCTATGAGTATTGAGGACATCTAATAAATTAGCATAGAACATCCAACTCCAAAACATAGACATAATATACTGATGGATCAAATGAAGTCCATGGGCACTGGAGAATTTGCATTGATACTATCAGTGTTATTGGTTTTTATTTATTTTTCACTTAGTCTATTAAGTGTTTGGGTTCTTAACAATTTACATTCTGGTTATTTCATTACTCAAATATTGCTCATTTTTGGATGAATTTATCTATAACTGTGGTGGATTAACTAGTGATTAACTTGTAACACCCGGTTGAACTGAATCAGCATGGCCCTGGGTGTGGAAGGCCCACCTGAGGATTGTTGCCAACAGTATAAAAAGAGAACTGGAGGGGAAGATGGTATGCTGTTGATTCTCCTGGAGAAGCTTGTCATGCTGGTTTTCCTGATATGAACTCAGCTGTTCTCATCATTGAAGGAGCTTGGGTCCTTCTTGTTGCTGAGGATGGCTGCGGTTCTTTTCGGGGGAGCTCTGGTCCTTACCTTGAGCATTGCTTCCTGGCTCCAGTGCAGATCCCCCAGCCTGCTGGCACAGATCCTTTATGCCGCTGGCCCAGACTTTCTAGCTTCCACCACTGACCTTTGGGCCTTCCCAGTGCAGATCCTTGACACAGACTTGCATGAGACATTGTCATGGGCTCTAGGCTTCCAGTTGGACTTGTGGAGGACATTGCCATGGGCTCTAGGTCTTCAGCTGGACTCATGCAGGACATTGCTGTGGGATCCAGGCCCTCAGCTGGATTCTTTGGGTCTCTAGTGTGTGAACAGATCTCTCTCACTCTTTGGATGAATATTATAAAATAATCCTATAAATTATGTGTCCTGTATTAAATATTTTCCCTTGTAAACCCTGACTACAACTATAACTTAATGTGACTTTACATGTACATGTTTCATCCATTCTGCATTGATTTATTAGCTAAAATTTCAGGTGACAATCTTATTTTCCTTATCAAGAAATGCATATTGGGTTGGATGAGGGGGACAGAGAATGCTTTTTTGATATCCATATGTACATATTAAAGCCATAGACACAGGATTACTTTTCAAAAGATGATGGATATTTTGCCATTAAACAGAGATGCGTGAAAGATGACATTCTTGTAAATTATATACAATTAAGGTTTAATGAGGTATAAATAAGAGGAAATTATATTATATTTTGATTCAACTTCTTTCTATTTTGTTACAACTCTTACATATGGAGGTGCTTGTTCTTTGAAAATGTCTTATGAGTAAGCAGTCAATGCCAGTTTCACATTCAGGAAGCCCTGGGAAAACCTTATAGTTTTCGAATACTTCCACATTATCTGTCTATCATTAAACTTTTGAAACTAATTTCTTTCAATCATAAAGATTTTTCTTTAAAGCTTCTTCTTAGAATGCAGATACAGTTGGGATTATTAACACGGTAGCCACATTTATGATATTATATCTTTAAACACAGTGCAGATAAAAATATATAGATATTCTGGGTCATCAAAATCACTACCTTATACTGGAGTCCTCTCTTCTCATTTAATGTATGAATTCATGTTTTTGTTCCTGCTGGTATCAACTATTATTACTTCGTCACTGGTTCATTAACAATGGGATTTTTTTAAAAAGGCCAAACACCAAAAATAAGGTTTCCTAAAAATTTAGAGTACAATGTAGGTGGAAAGTTGAGTGCTAGTAAAAGTTATTGGAAGCATTTTGCTCCTGGCTAATTATCTGGGTGGCTACTAATTTGAAGCAAATGGATATTTAAATCTTTCCCATGATTTAATTCAGGGTCCCCTGATTGAAATCAAGCTTTCTACATCAATTATTCCCTGAACTTAGGTTAAAGGGAGTCATTTTTCTCATTAATTTTACTGTTGCAGGAAAAAATTTGATGACTGATTCCCAGTCATGAAAAATAAGTTGAATTCCTCTATTTCAAAAGATTAAAATTTTTTGGAGTGAATTTTCATCACACAGCTACATATAGCTTACTTTTTCTTTTTAGGAGTTTGTGGATTGATTGCTTACATACAGACTAGGTTTAGAAGATTGTTAGGTATTGATTTCAGAGTCTCAAGCTTTATAGATCCAAGAAATAGTTTTCTTTTTCCTTTAAATAGACATACACCATTGAGCTTATCTATCCCCTGAGTTTAAAATATCATTTGACTTCCTAGGAAAAAAACTGGCTAAAGGCTCTGAAGATTCTAGTTGTTGTCACCTTCAATAAGGCCCATTAGTTAATATGCTAAACTTTCGTGACTAAAAGCTAGAAACAGTGGGTTCTCTGATGAAGGGGCCAAAAGAATAGACACACAGTTCTGGAAGAAATAGCCCCAGTCTTTCCCGTGTTGTGGATAAGTCTGTCCAGCTTCCCTCATTGCAGCTGGATTAAGAAATGTGGCACAGACTTTCAAGGATTTTTACTAAGAAAATTATGGGACTATTTCATTACTTAACACATTGGGTCACTCTTTAGCTTCTCCTCCCTTCCCTTTATAGTCACTATCTTTTCCTCAATTCTAAGACCTTATGTTTTTCTTGTGTTTTATTAAATTCTGCCTCTTTCTTTTCTTCATGCCCTAGGATAAGAAGGGGAGAAGGGAAAGAATTTGCATTGCTGCTGACTTTTATGAGTTTGACAGCACATTCATTCACATAGTCTATGGGATAGGTAAACTGAGGACCTGGATATGTAAGTGACAGTCTTGAGACAAATAACTAATAAATAATAGAAGCAGTTTTTGAATTCATGTGCTACAATTATTCCATATCTGGAACATTTTTATCTTCCTGTGTAATCTCTCTGTGTATATATAGTACAAATAATCTTTTGTCTAATGATATATATATATATATATATATATATATATATAGGTACTAAGATAATTTTTAAAATTTCTTTCTCCGCAGGATAATCCCTCTCTCCATTACTCCCAAAGCAAGGAAGAATAATTTCAGGTAAATTTAGGCCCCACATATTTGCTGAATGGAAGATATATCTCAAAAGCTTACCTTTAGAATATTTTTATTCTGCTTTATTCTTAAGTATGTACAGTATGTGGTTTTTATGGTCATAGATATAGGATACAATCAAAGCATCTACCTCTAGTTCATTTTCCTATTTTCATTAAATACACCAAATCTAAAGCTCAAAGACATGGACAAATTTGTATATTATCTGTGTTGGGTAGGCTCTACTGCTTGCAATCAGAATTTATTTTCTTTAAGAACAGAATTAACATTATCATTTTAGAAAAAAGGGCAAAGACATATAAAAATTAAGTTGTCGTAGACATAAGGACTACAAACTAAGTGTATTTATCTTTGGAGGTAATCAATCATCACCTGCGCCGGAGATCTATAAAAGATGGGCCGCAGAACTTACTATGGGGACTGTATCCTTTCCTCTACAAATTGCTCAGTTCCACCAAAGCAAAGACACTATTCCCCACTGAGGACTAAATAAATGACAAGCTCGAAGTGGTGAAAAATAAATTCCTTCTCTGAGTTACTTGAGTAAAAATCTGTCTGGACAAAAATCACATGTTTCATGTAGTGGAAACTTACCACTTATTATGACCATGTACTTATTTCTTGGGAAATTTATTATAAGGGAAAGGGTATCTAGGATATTAGTTCTTACCCCCCCTTCCCCAATAATGGAGAAAAACATTGAGAATATGAATTGCTTGGCCTCTTCAATCCCCAAAAATCCTTATCTAGGTTATTACAATCTATATACTTTCCATACATATTAAGCATTTTCTGTTATCCGGGGGACAATTTATGCATTTTATTTTCCCTGCATGTCTGTAAGAATGGAATAATGTAAACATTGATCTACATAATCATATACATACATTAAGGGAAACTTCCTGAAACAATGTGAATTAGATCATTAAAAATAGAAAAATTGAAGTTAATGGCTTATTTCCTGAAAGTAGGTGTTTTAATTATTCTGGATAGTTTGAATTCATGAATAACTTATAAGTCACTCATATCCTGTTTTTAAAAAAATTTTTCCCTTTCCTATTCACAGTCCTGGTGAGCCTCTGGTGTTTAGATCACAGTCTTCAATGCTTTATTTGAATCCTTGCAAGAGAGGTCTGAGAAATGATACGTCCAGAGTAGATGGGATTGCTACAGCTTGCCATGAGATTGTACAATCCAATTTTTAGAAAAATGAAGTACCAAAATAATGTGCTATACAGGAATCAAGAAGATTTTTTTCCTAATGTAGGAAATATGCAAAAACACTTAATTACAGGGGGAAAATTCACTTCTTTTTGTTTCTAGGGCATAGAAGAGAGAGCACTGAGTAGGATCACAAGTCCTGATATGCTTTTGAAGTTAGATTTTTCTTGGCTGCACGCCTCCTCTCTGCTTCAGTAACCTAGTTGCTGCTACCAAACTCCTCACTGCCTCGCTTTCCTCCATCTTCCTTGTTCATCACAGCCTCCTTTAATCGGGAATGTGTCAGTCTCTTTTCTGCCTTCCTGCTTCAGCATATTATTTTTTTTCTTCACATTTTTATCCACTCCTTTCTTAATCATTTTTAGGTCGTAGTAATTACTTTCTAAAATAGGCCTCTTTAAAACTTACCACCTAAGTGAGGACCTTTCATAAGATTCTCACAGAGTCATATATCATACATTATAGCTAAGCATGTATTACAAATTGTAAATGTAACTTTAATTTTATGGCTCTTTCCTTATTATCTGGGGGTAGACTTTATGTTTCCTTACAGCAGGGATTACTTCTAGTACATGCTCAGTATATATTTGGGAAAGTACTGGATAACTAAATTGGAAATAAGAATTGAGGTAGGATAAATAACTAGAAGAACCATATCTTTTGAACAGTCTGAGAGTAAGGTTAATTCATTATTTAATTTCCATTTAAAACAAGTGCTGAAGAAGATTTTATTATAAACCATGCTTTGCACACAATATGGAAATGCAAGAAAATCTTTTTAATACACTCAGAGTTTTGTGCTTTCACTCAATGTTCATACTTTCATACAGAGGAATCAATCTCTAAAACACAAAGATAGGTGGCTGGTGAGATGGCTCAGTGGTGTAAGCACCTGCCTGGCAAGCGCAAGGGCCCAAGTTCGACTCCAGGAACCCACATACGAAAAAAGGGCCGGTGATATCGCTCAGTGGCACCGGCTCCTGCTGGCCCACGAGGTCCTGAGGTTGACTCCTGGTACCCACAAAAACAAACAAAAAAACACAAAGATAATGCCAACATTTTTTTTTTTTTCTTTTGTTGGTCCCAGGGGTCGACCTCAGGACCTCGCATGCCAGCAGGCGCCCGTGCCGCTGAGCGATATCACCGGCCCTTTTTTTGTATGTGGGTTCCAGGAGTTGAACTTGGGACCTTGTGCTTGGCAGGCAGGCACTTATGCCGCTGAGCTATCTCACTGGCCCCAACACTTTTGTTTTAGTTACTTTTCCTATTGCTGAGATAAAATACCCAACACCCGAAGTTAAAGGAGGAAAGCTTTATTTTGGCTCACAGTTTGTAGATGTTTCAATTCATAGTTGGCTGGCTCCAAGGCAGGGTGACAGGGGAGAGGGGCATCACAGGGGAGAAACAGTTGATGGTGGGCAGAAGGCAGGAAAGCAGCAAAGCAGCAAGGAAGCAGCAAGTGGCAAGCAGTGACAACATCAACCCTCTTTCTGTCCCTTATATTATATCCCTTATATTCTTTCCTTAATCCTAGCATTGCACCATGAATCAATCCCAGCATCATATCCTTAATGCTGGCATCACAAAGTCTGGATCTAGCCACCTCTGAAAATCTCCACTTACGAGCACAGGAGGCTTTGGGGGAACATTTAGGTACAAGCCAAAACAACTTTCTTACTGAAGCCCTGACCTAGCTCCTCACAGTATGTAATATAGAGTCTAAGCTCCTTGGGGTAATATGCGAAGACCTCATTATCCACCCACTATTTCAAGTAGCTTAGCATCTTTCCAGCTGAGATATGAGTGCCACATTCTGACATTTAAGATATAGGCATAGTTCTCAGAATTTATGGTGCTTTTCTTCTTTTCTGTTTTTACCTTTTCTTTTCTTTCTTTAGTGTTGTGTATTTGCATCTGCTATGTGTACTTTCTAGAAAGGCTCTTGCCCCTCACCTCCATTTCTTAGTTTTTGTTCACTGGGCAAATTCCAACGCAGCCTTCAATATTTGTCTGGGATGTTGAATGCCTAGCCACTTTTTATTTTTCAAGAAAGACAAGGACTTTCTTCTGCATATGCTTCCACCATATCACTTAGATTTCTGTAATATTTTATCGGCAAGAACATTTCCTTAATGTTCGGTAATCTTGAGCAATGAGGGGTGCATTCTCATCATAGATCTCATTCCCTAGCACATTTTCTGGCATATGTTAAGCAATTTACAAATGTTGAATGAAGGAGGGTAAGAATTAAATGACTGTATTTGTAGAGTTGCTCATGTTTTCTAGTGCTCCATGTCTGAGTTGGAGAAACTGGGCTTTAGCCTCCCAATTTTATTTTAATATTCCGAAGCTTAATAATAACAAATCATTTTATGAGCTTGTCTTTATATGGAATGAACAGTTTTGGATAATTTTATTTAGAGATTATTTTATTGTTTTTCTTTGAACATTCACTGTTTTATTTTCTGCATTTCCAAAAAATTAATTCATTCAAACTACACTGTATTGTCTGTGCAGAAATAGCATCCCTAGATTTTTGTGGTCATAATCCTGAACATATCAGCTTCTTGTAAAGTTTTATGATAAGGAAGTTATTTTTCAGCACTTTGTTCAGCTTTGTGTTTACTTTCACTTTAAATCTTTATCTTTTACATTTCGTAACTGGTCTTCATTATCTGCTGATTCTTTTTCTATGATATAAATGCATCATCATACCTCAACTCTTTTCAATGGAACATTCTTTTCATTTTTTTAGAGTATTCATAAATTTTGTTTCTATTTTCTAAGACATTGGAAATAAAGTCAAACACTTCCAAATTTTGATTACAAAGGAAAGAAACTCTGTGTTACATTACAATGTGGTACTCATTTGTGTTTTTCTTCTTCTTTTCTGGATCTATGGCTACCTCGGTTCAAACACAAAACCCTTTAATCCTTCCACTGAGGGTAAAACTTTGATGAGGCAAGGAGCTCAGACCAGTTCGCTTCATGTGTAGGTATTGAGAGTTGGGATGTTTTAGACATTTGAACTTATATTGTCATCTGTCCTGTCTGTGTTCAAGTTGACATTTATCTCATAATGGACTGCAAAATCCAATCAATATTTCCTTTTAAATAAAAATGAAATATCAAAGCTATTGGGTAAATGACACAAATAATAAAACTGTCATCTTTCAGGTTTGTGCCTGTAAGAAAAAGGAAACTCTAACTAGGGGAGAGAAAAAAGGACTGTTTCACTGACATATGCTTTAAAGCCTCCCTACTAATAAAACACAAGTTTACAAGGAAGAAAAAAAAATCTTCCCCAATACTTTAATAGCCTCATTTAACTATTTCCATTGGCTATAGTGCTAAGTGATAACGTGCCCGTGCTTCAGTTTGGACTCTGAGTTATTTCAGAATGAGCAGTGGATAGAGCTTCCCTGCGGCTGTAAACCGCAGGTGGCCCTTCTGCTGGAGCCTGGGCATCTTATGAATGGCTCAATTGCTCCCAACAGGCTGCCATTCTGTCTTGCAGAGGCTCAGACCACCTTGGCTGAATGCTCCAGCAGCAGGGCTTTTATTGATGAATGTATTGCAAACTGACACTGAGCTATTTGGTAACCAGGAAGGTTCGTGCTTAATTTCAGTTCTGAGTAACAAGACAGGTGTTATGAATTGCGTAGGATCTTTTAGAGGTTGAGGGATTTGAAGGAAGGTGTGAAAAGCTGTCTCGTTAGTGTACCAATTTACCCGCAGAGATCACCTAGCATTTTAAAAACAGGGACATGATAGCTCAAAAACATCTTCATCTCATCCAAATAGAACCAAGTGTGCAAGTACAAACTGGAGATTACACAACTCTCCACACAAAATTTAAGCATAAAGAGAGATGTTTGCAAAACTATTTATAGTATCAACTATTTTGTTTATGGTGGAAGCATTTGGAGAGGGGAGGGGGTGTTGAGAGGTCTTGAGGGGAAATGGAATTAGATTTTTGCTTTATTATTTTATATTAAAATTTTGTTACAACATAAATACTATCTCCATTTTTAAAAACTTGTTCTCCTAAATATCAATGCTTTTTTGGTAAATGCTGCCCCATATGGGTTTCTCTAATCCTAGTAATAATTTTATTTATCAGCTTTAGAAAGACTCATATTTTAAGAAGGTATTAGAGTCTTTAGTATACACTATAATTGTCCTTTACCATTAGTAGCAAGGAAAATAATTGACCAACTGGAGGAAGTCATATTTAGGGGACAACAGAAGGTCCCCAACTAACCTACCAGTGGTCATTGCCATCATCATCATCATTATCATCATTGTCAACATCATCAAGCAGCAGTTTTTAAACAGTCCATCTGAGCATGGCATGGGGCAGCACTCTACAAGGTTAATGGAACCCAGTGTGAAGGAGTGTGAAGGACTGCCATTTCAATTTCCCATTCATACCAGAGAATAAACATCAACAAGAACACGTACATACAATTCTACCACTGGAAAAATTGCTACAAAATGATTTTAGAGGTGGTATTCATCATTCCCAACCAAGGAAATCAAAATGCCACACAGCATACTTCTTTACATTGTTGTTCTCTAAGCAGATAATTTTATCAGGTAGTTGAAAATACATTTGAAGTACTATGGTTCTGATCTATATAGTCTTTGGAAAACTAGTTTTAGTTCTTTTTCTCAGAAGTATTGGCATTATCATAGAACAGTTACTTGCAAATAGCAACAATATAAAGCACAATAACTCTTAACGAATATTTTTTTTTTACTGCTACCAGGAGAGGACGTGCTATTCTGGTTATACATGCTAGAACATTTCTTTTTGTTAGCAAAGGATGAATACACCTTTTCTTGTCATTGAATTCCTACTATTGACATGACATGAGATTCAGAAGCATTAACTAATATAAATCATTCCTGTGGATTCTAGCAAGCATCTTTATCTCCCCTAATTGATTTAGCACTTGACCTTATCTGGTCCTCATACTATGAAAGAAAAAAAAAAGAATTTAAATTTGGATGTGGTAGAGCTCAAATACAGAGCATCCATTTTGCTATTGGTGTTCATGAGCACCAATAAATCTCTTTGAAAATGAATAAGTTGATCCTTCTGAAAAGTGCTCCTGTCATTTTCTCTCTGCTAAGCTCCTTTACTTATTTTTGAAAGGTTATGGGAAAATGAAGGCTCTCTTGCTGAGAATTTTAAGACAGCAAGATAGAAGTTAATGTCATGTCCGTGAACTTATCTTCAACACATGTAATGGGAAGAAGAGAATCACTATCATTTTTAAAAAAGAAGGCAAAAATTTAAATGGTAGTGCTTTATATGGGTGTCCATTGAACTAGTACTCAAAATTCTAGTAGATAATGACATTAGCTGTGCAGTTTCCACATTAAGTCTTTTTCTAATGGAGATGTTTTCTCTAACAGAAAGACTAACGAGAAATAAAATAAGGTATCAAGGACATTATTCTACAAGTATATTTTACTATGGGAACAAGTGCTATTTCCAAGCTTTGAGTATCACCTAATGGCATGGGTTCTCAATATATACTTGTCAACGATGATGATGATGATGTGATATTAGTCAGCCTCGTGAAAACATTTGATCTGAAAGTACTATTGGGAGATAGCTTTGGTTATGATATCACCACATTTCTAAGGGGACTTCCTAAATTTGTGGCAGCTCTATTATATTCTATTGTATTCTGCTGATCTATTTTTTACTAAAATCAAGTAAAATGCATTTTGCAGCAAATTTATATTTATTACATGCATATTCCTCTGCTGAGACAATAATGCAGCATGGAACAAGAATAACTCTTACTGTGCTATGCTTCAAACCCTGGGCAAAGCTCTTACAATTCAATATACTATTGGTATCATTGAAAAGATCCTGAGTCAGTCATGTGAAAATGCTCCCACACAAAGACTCACAAGAGATTACAGATCATTTTTCAGAACAGGGACAGTCAAATGGTCTTAAGCTTGAAGAAAATGTAGTTATATAAGGAATCTAAAAGCAGTAAAAAAATTTCCATTAACTACACAGAAGAGGAAACCATTACCATCCTGCCATTTCAGCAGTATGATATAAAACAATGCCCTGATGAAAGATGAAAACAAATCTATAAATCCAGTCTCTGCTTGAGGAGGACACATCCACAGTGGCATATTTAATGTGACTTCGAATTGCAGGCAGACCACTTAAAGACCTTCTCAGTGATGGTCAACCTAAATATGATTATGAAATTCAGAGACCTGGCCCCATTACAAAAGTTGCCTTGAATTCCTGGAGATGTTTTATTAACTTCACCTATAAATCTCATATAATATCAATATGGCATAAAAATCATTCAGAACTTTGGCTCATCCACTAACATTGGTGAAATATCCACAAAGTTCAAACAGAATATATCTATTTAGTATCTATTTTCTGTTACAGATTGTGCTAGGCATTTTTGGGAAAAAGTAAGGAGCTATAAAAAAGGAAAAACAAATTTAAGTGTTTTGGAAGTCACGTTTGCATGCATGCCAGAAATAGTGAATCACATAACACAGTTCTTAGAAGAATTTAAAATTTTCTGGACAGTAGGTGAAGTGTTAAAGAAATTCGCTTTGTTGGACCCAAATGTGGCAATAATTTGTGAATGAAGTAGATCTTGAGCTGTACACTAAAAGGCACTTTCTTGGAGTGACATCAAGGAGAATTTATCTTGGTTTGATTCACTGTATATGTCTGGCTAAAAGTTAGTTTATGTAAACATGAATAAAAACCAAAAATATTGTAAGGATGTGTTTATGAAAGTAGATAATCTCGACATGTGGAAATTAGCAGCTCATACAGTTAAGAGATGATCACAGTTGGGGCTAAAGCTTGTAAATATTAGCCAAAGAGAATAGATGGAGTACTTCTTACACATAAAGAATCCATTCTGTAAACAGTCACTATGGTGTGTGATATTAAACAGTAGTTTCAAGAAGAGTATATTAAAACTTTTAAATCTGGATACGTATCCATAGATATTCATAGATATTCCCATCCCATACATGGAAATGTCATGTATGCAGCATAAGAGATAAAGTTTTAAATTTTTTTTGTACAAATTAGTAACACATGGAGCAAATTCCTATAGTAAAGTTGGAAATTTAAATTACTTGGCACAGTCTTTAAGAAGTTTTCCTTCTCTTGTCTAAGATCAAACACTGGACATTCCTCCAAATTTCACAGGTTGTTTACACCATGCATTAGCCCTGTCTCTCTCATATTTTTAATCTCTTATTTCTTACCTTTGAAACAGCTTTTACATATACCCCTGGCTACCTCATGTTTGAAATTAAATGGTATGTTTAAATGATTTCAAACTCACAAATATATATACTTCACCAAGTTGAATTTTAATTATCCTGAAGACCTCATTTTAAATATCTGCTCAAGAACTATTTTCTGATTACCCAAATGTTTAAGTCTATGGTAATATAAAGCTTTTTATATATCCCTTGAAGCACTTAGCACAATATTATTAATTCTTAAATTGTGAAATGATTTGCTTAGTGAAGGCTTTGCTGGGCTATCACTTCTCTGTCAGTTCTTTTTTTCTATGGCACTGAATTCTCAGTGCTTAGCAGTGTGCCTGGCACATACTGGCCCTTATGGTGCATTTCTTGCATTGAAGAATATGTATAAGACTACATGTGACACTAGACCTTGAAATGTGCACCAGGTGGGAGGAAGACTTATGTACCTTGTAGATGTCATCAGAGTTTATTGCCCTTCTTTTTGTCTTTTCTCTTGCTTCTTTGTTTGCACCCTCGATTTTGTGTTAATAGGTTGAAGAATTGGAATGACTGAACTTTATTCTAACACAAACTTTGAAGGGCAATTTTTAAATACCTAAGTAGACTACACATGTTTGTAGGTTTACCACTTTATATTGGTCCAATCCTGTGTTAAAACATAAGCAATAGAAATATAGCCTGCATGGTCATTATATGCTATTTAGATTTTTCTATGATCATTTCAGAACTTCCACACTTCTAATAAATAATGGCTATATCTATAACCTAATTGGAGAATAATTAATTTAGACATTTTAGCTTGTTCATCACCATGTCATATAATACCATGGTTATTTGTAAGCAAAATTATTTAAAAGACTCTCCAGAATGTATGACTTTTCTCTCCCACAAGCAGTCTACTCATATCAATTAGACACACAAGAATAACAGACAAATATTTAAGTGGACATCATGAAGAAAGCAGAAAACTTGTTGAAATTTCCCAGCCTCCATTTCTAGGCAACAATTGTGCAATCACTAGGACAGCCAGAATGAATACTGTTGGCCCTTTATAAGGGATGCCGTGATGGATGATCAACAGAAAATAAACTTTAGCAAAAATGAACATTCTTAGTTTCAACAGCCTTAGATGGAAGTTTAAAATAACTTAAAATCTTTGATGATATTTACAAAACAAAAATTTAGAATTTGATATCTTAATGGAAGAGATGCTCAGGTTACTGAGGATAAAAACAATCATGTTTACAGTAGTCATTCTTTTGTACTTTATGCACACAAAGGATAAAATGGAACTTGGAATTCTATACAAATGAGGATAGCAATTGGGCCATTAAATATGGTCATTTAAATTTTCAAAAGCAAATCTGATGTAGTCATATGCCACTGTGTTTCTGTACATCTTATATTTGATGTCTTCTGATGTGTGGTGTCTAATTGCAGAAGTAGAGTGACTAGTTCCATATGGCTGTGCTTTGTAGAGTAGTAAAAAACATAAAATATTTCTAATGAACCTATACTCATATTTGTTTGGCCTTAAAATCACATTTGAAAAAACCACCTCAAATCTCAGTCCAAATCCATTACTTTTAGTGGGTTATAATACAGAGGTGATAAGATGATCCTATTTGCTTTCTAAACATTTAAAAAATTGGTCTGTTATAAACTAATGTAAAATACCTTCCCTTGCTTGATAATGTGGTTTTCTTTTTCAGTTAAGCTAAAATAACCCAGCCCATCAATAGAAATAGGGCTTGTTATCTACTATGTTAGAATTAATGAAAGCACTTTTGAGAATATATTTATCACTGCAGATTAAAGGTAAGTGATAAAAATGTATGAGGATTTCTTCTCTTTTAAGAAGACGTTAATATCAAGGAGTTGCTCAGTTATTCAAGGCATCTGAAATATACTTTCATCTAGTGATCAAAATTAATGTGAAACATGATTTTAATGTCCTTTTTCATGGCCCACGTGTGGGGAATATTCAACCAGATGACTGAGTAGTACCAATCCCTCTGTGCAAAACACCGTGCAGCATCCTTAGGGACATGCAGAGGATGATAATCTAATATCCACAGGATGCGACTGTCACAGAGATAAAGAAAAGCAAATATACATGAAGCAGTTAATATGAAATAGTGTACATTAAACAGCAAAGAGAGTAGTAAGGATTGTGAATTCTATACTATTCAGAGAAGAAAAGTCAGCTGCAGACATCCAAGGAACTTCATCCAGGCTGAAGGTCTGGAGCAGTGCTCTGAAGAGTGAGTAATGTTTGGGTGAACAAAGAGGGGACGGGTTGAATACATCAGGCCGTGGCACAATATAGGCAAAGGCCAAGAGGCTGGGAAATGTCTGGGAAGCAATAGGGCATCGTATGGTGAGAGAGAGGGTTAAGGACATTTGATTCCAGAAGTCAGTTCTATCATTTATTACTTGTGTGACCTTGGGCAATCAGTTAATTTTCCTAGTTTCAGATTCCTCCCATGTAAATGACAACAATAATCCCACAGAATTTTATGTATCATAAAAATGTTTATTAACAGGTTTTAGAGAATGAAGTTTGGTCACTCCACTGTATTTTTCTTGGACAAAGGGAAGGATTTATAATGGAAGATGCAGTGCACAAGATAGATTGTGGAAGTCATAAGAAGCATGATTAAAAGTTTATTGTTAATGAGTTGTTTGTGACTCACGATTTATTGCACACTTTAAAAGACACCTTGGGTCAGTGAGATAGTGCAGCGGCATAAGCACCTGCCTGGCTGGCACGTGAGGTCCTGAGTCTGACCCCCGGTGCCCACCCTCCCCCCAAAAAAGACACATTTTCTCAACCATAGTTCACAACTGACTGACTGCACTGAACCAGCTGAAACTTGTCACACATTGTCATATGAAGATCCCTGCCGTTCTGTTGGGTGGAACCTGACAGCAGCATTCACCTTATTTTTTGATTGCACCACATATAATGTAGGAAAGTACCCAAATACAGAACAGTGCTGTTTTGCACTGAAATGTGTCCCTGCAGGACGCATATGTTAGAATCCTAAGTCCCAGTACCCAAAATGAGTGTATTTGAAGATAGGGCCTTTAAAAGATAGTTTTAAATGAAGCCATTGGGAGTGGGCCCTAATCCAAAATGCCTGGTAGCCTCAGCAGAAATTAGTTCACAGACAGCACAGGGAAACGGTCACGTGAAGATTCAGAAGATGACCGTTGGCAAGCCAAGGAGAGAAGCCTGAAAAGAAACTGAAAAGAAACATATTGATCCATCTGTGGCCACCTCTTCCATGGTGCTCTGTTATGGCAGCCCTGGTAAACTATTACAGGTGTTTGCAAATATCGACACATGATGAACATAAACTATGTTTATAAAAAGAATTTCCCAAGTGGGAAAACAAAAGACATAAAGTCAGAAACATGTCAAAGAAAGGTAAGAAGGAAAGTCTTGGCTTATTGCATATAAAAGACAGAAAGTTGGAAAAACATAGTGCATGGGTGTGGCTTCCTTGGAGAAATGTGAGTTTATTGGAAAATTTTGGATTTTGATGCAAGCGTGTAGATAACAACACGTAGTAGTGGGTAAAATTATTAATAAACTTATCATTTAGAGACTCTGCATTGGTGCTAGGTTTAGATTAGTACCTTTATTATTATGGGTAGGAAATCGTACTTTTTTTTTTTACCCAGTGAGTTGACTTTATCACTGTTTATTTGTAGGATCTTGGGAAGATGATTTCATCTCCCTGATTTGCAGTTTTCTAAGTGAAAGGAAGCTGGGAACCTAATTTGTGCACACCTCTGAGTGTAATCTTTATATATGTTGCATACTTAAATTTTAAAATGGGTATCACTAGTCCTTTTTTTGAAGACAAGATATCCGGAGGCTCTGCTAAATTAACACACAACTTCAAGGTCAAATCTGAATCTGCAAACTTAGGTCTGAAGTAAAATCTATGCATTTTCCATGATATTTATTAATCTTCCAAATATACTTCAGCTCAGAAATTCCATTGAAGTATAGAATATTAAAAGAAGAACCTTTCCTATTGCTGGCATTTTCTTCTGTTCCTGCTTCCCTCTTTGTCCATTCCCTGTAATTCTACTTTTTTCTGTTTATTTCAGTGCACAACAAATGGGCTGCTTGACTTAGCTCTGTTTTTTCATGTGGCATATTACTCTTTGCTAACTTCCTCTTCCCATTTTCCCTACCTTTAAAATAGGATTCTGACTACCTAATAGTAGCAGGCAATACTCATCAAAATGCCTGCTCAGTATTAAGGGCAGAATTATATTATAAAAGAAAATTGTATCCCAGAATGAGTTCTTTTTTTCACTGACCTCATTACCCTGGTAAACTACTCTGCTTTTCCCTGTCCTTAGCTGTGAATGGACAGGCCATATTTCATAGGTTGCTTCAGCTAAAATTCTTGCTGGGTCCATCTGTTATGTAGAAAAAATTTCCATCAAGAAATCTAAAATTCTACAGCTGGAAGGGACTCAAAGATCACCTAATCATACTAGGTCATTTTAGAAGTTGGAAATTGGGCCTTTAAGAGAATAAATACTCTCCCCAAGGTTACAATGCAGAGCAAATTTCATAACTGCCCAATGGTGGGCTTTGCATGAAGATCTTAAGTTTAAAGTCTCAACACCCAATCAATTATTTAGCTAGAAAGGTATGTGAATGGTTTTGATAGTCCCTAATAGTATTCATGGTTAAGGTCATACATCTTAGTGGATGAGAGGTTGTGAGGTTAAAGACTCTGCTGCTTTATATGTGGAGTCGTTTTGTTCTATGAGCCTTGCGAAAGCAATGATCATGGATCTTTCAGGTATCACAGAATACCCTGCATGTAGCATGATGCTGGTGCATCAGGGGTACTTGACTTAATTCAAATGAATGGACGAGTGTATGAGTAGCTTCTATCTCTTAAATTGGGTGAGGTTTCCAAAAGAATATTAGTGTGCCAGGTCCATAGAAGCTCAAAGTATATCATTACTAGAAGGAAGGTTGAGTGTCTTCATGTTTTATGTCCCACATTTCTGAGTATGAAGGACTCTTCTGCTTATTTGTCAATAAGATTTCTATCCATCATCAAGATCATTCTGAGGGCCAAAGATGGTCCACCGAGTCCTTAGAAACAGTTGGCAAGGAGGTACAAAAGAACAGAATAAGAATTTGCTGTACAAAAATGAATGAGAATGATACAAAGGGTTTCAAGAATAAAGACCTATTTCTTGGATGCTAAGGGAAACAAAGCATGCAATGGAGTTTCAAATGTTGTTATAACACTGTGCCTGCTATGCTTTCCCTGTGTCTCATCTCTTAAGTGCTAAGTACGGTCACTCATTACATCAATACAGCCTGATTTGCTGCAGTTCCTTGGAGATTTCCAGTGGACCCACAAAAACTTATCTAAAATCAGAGGTCTCCTTTACTTGGAAAAGTAAGTAGAACCCCCTTATTTTGAAAGCAGGTGAGATCTAGTTCTTTTATACCCAAATGCTACATAAACAATAAGCTATCACTATGGAGTGAAAGGATCTGTACATACTTACATTGGCTCATAGTTTTCTGTAAATTTTCAGGGCATAAACTTTCCATATTAACAAATAATGATAGATTGGTACAGGAGTTAGGAAATTGTAAGCATAGAATATCAACATCATATCTGCATTTAATATTTATGTTAGTAAAGGACTAAAAAGTTTTTTAAACAAACTGTTAATAAAATTAGTCGTAATCTTTCAAAACATGTTCACTGCAGCAGATTAAATGACAACTGATTTTCCTTTGTAGTTACTAAACAGTTCTTACCAGCTTCAATGAGAGTTTTAGGTATATATTTTAGAAAAATAGTGAGATGAGTGATTTGAGAATCACTGTATCCCTTTCTAGGCTAAAGTGTTAATATGGCTATTTATAAATGTATGTATACATCTTTGAAGCATTGCTCTTGGAGAGAATTTCCACGTGGGACATTCAAATCCATTGCCCACAAGTGTCTGTCAAGAAAAGTATTTGAGGTCAAGAATAACCAAATCCTAGACAGCAAGTGTAATCCATCAAAAACCAGGGCATCTGGAATCCTTATCTAAGCACCAGGATGCCTATTGCTATTTGACCCACTTATTTTTTCTCTCCTTGTGAAATAACTGACATTTGCTCTAGTGATATAAAAAAAGAAGCAGTAAATAAGACTTTTTTTGTTTTGAAATGTTTTAAAATCATTAATAAATCCATTTAAATGCCCAAGTTTATTAAGAATACACAACCTTGTGCAGGTAATTTAAATAGTAACTATTCATATGAACAAAAGCCTTGTTAGATTGACATTTAAAAGAATGGGGACAGGTGATAGTATCTGACAAACAGAATTTCTTATTCAAAACAAATTCATGAAATTTACATCAGCCTAAACAAAACTCAAACACACTGTTGAGCCACTAATTAGGGTAAGAACATCATTTCATTATAACAAAAACATTTCCCCAAGGATTTTTTTATATCTTATTTTATAATATGCACACCTATAACTCAGTAACATTGTTTTTGAAAATTAATGATATTTTAATAATTTACACCTTTTAATAGTGCACATTTATTGTTACTCTTGACTTTTAAGTGTCAGTTGTGTATAATTATGTTGGGCGTCCACCTCAGTGGCATGGAGGAGGCATGGCTTTTGAGGTATGGTCTTAGTGCTAAGTGGACAAACCTCTGATAGTTAAATTGAAAATGAAAAATGTGTGGAATTTAGAACATGATCAAGTAGGTCAAAGGAAATATATTAAACCTGCCTTGTGAATCAAATGTGGCAAAAGTCAAAGAAGTGGGGGCCCTGAGGAAACCAACATTACATTTCTCTTCTGTGCATTTTCCTCCTTGTCCACTGATTGATTCATTCTGTGACCAACAGAGTGAAGTGTTTCCTTCCCCACAAAGTTTCCCGGTCATACTCTTCTCCAGCAGCACTGATTATAAACAGAGACCCATGAAGAATCCTCAGTTTCAAATGGACACACTGTTCAAAGAAGCCTGAGGACTGTTCTTGGTCAGTTTGATGAGACCAGAGAAAACCCAGTTCTAAACCTCCAAGCAGCCACTCCTCAAACGGGCAAATGGTGCTGTGACACACTAGATTGCCTTTGATCTGGCTGTGGCATTCCTACAACAGCAGTCCACCATTTCCCAGGGTTTGTTTGCTGCTATCTGGTTCACTGAGAAGCTCCTAGAATTACATTTCTCCCAGATAAATATTTTAAAAAATAGTCCCAGGGTCAATGGAGACATTTGGCCTCTTAGATTTTCATTATCTATATGAAATGCTTTACAGAGTAAAGTTGATATTTTCACTAATGTAAGCGTATGAAAAAAACTTCTTAGTATTTGTAAATGCAATAGTTAATTCTGTGTGTCAGTTTGATTGGGCTAAGGGATGTCAAGAGAGCCGGTAAAATATTATTTCTGGGTATGTCTGTGAGGGTGTTTCTGGAAGAAAGTAGCATTTGAATCAGTAGACTAAGAAAAGTCCCTACTCACCAAAATGAATGTCATCCAATCTGCTGCGGGTTCAAATGGAAGAAAAAGGCAGATCAAAGGTGAATTCATTTTCTTTTCATGTTGGGACATTCATCTTCATCTGTCTGAAGACACGAACATGTATGGTTCTTGGACTTTGAGATTTCAGAACTTATTTTATTGGCCCTCCTGGTTCTCAGGCATCTGGACACCCTCTCTGGCTTTCCAGCTCACTGATGGCAGATGATGGGCATTCTCAGCCATCATAACTGGGTGCTCCAGTTCCCATAAAAACCTTGTTATATCCTATCGGTTCTCTTTCTCTGCAGAATCCTGACTAATACAAGTATAATTTTCTTCAGTTATTTTCATAAAGTTAAACATTAAATACTATTTCCAAGGGCTGAGAAACTGAAGTTTAATAGAATAAAAAAAAAAGCTGAGACATTTCCCATATGTAAGTCTCTTCAAGTAGAATATATTTTATGTGGTCATTATACGCAATATATAATCTTATCTTGAAAGGTAAGCACCAAATTAATACTGACCAATATTAGTCCTTAAATAGGAAGCCCACTGGCCAATGTTCCCTGTTTTTAGTGCACTGAATCAAAGCCTTAATTAGAATAAGTGGTTTGTCTTTGCTACTGTTAAAAAAGAAGAATAAGTGCTTTCATAGCAGGGCTACATTTATGGCAGGTGTGGGCTATAACTCATAGTTCATTGCAGCTATGGGCTTTCAGCTGGTTGGTAGCTAACATGAGACCTACTGTATCGTTCAGTTGGATCAATAGCTACCTGTCCCCAGGACTGCTATTTGTGTAATACATCAATATGTATATGATATAAACTATCTAACATTCCTTATTTTTGCTACATCATCCAACGTAACTAATTGCTACTATGAATGTCTTTATAACGAACTACCCAGCAGAGACTTATTTTTAAAATCCTAATATGCTTTGTCTCTATTCTTGTGCCTCATATCCTTTGATCTATGATGTTTTAATCAACCTTGTCACCAATATATTCGAGACACGCATTAACAATACCTAAAAGACACAGATTACAGAGTAAATGGTCTCAATGATTGCATTCAGTTTGTTGATGTCTTTTCTATTCCTTTTTTGCTGATAAGATCACATGTTGAATATAGTGGATGTAACACATAATTAAAATATTTATGTTTATAAATGTAGTTAAAGCCAAAAAGGCAAAACTTCAATATGATAATGTACCATGCATATTTCCACCCATAAGCAAAGCGTTTCCATTCTGGGACTAACAGACTGGTAGTTTGAGTGAGTCGGTCTATATATGCGTACACATGTGCCGAGTTATCAAGCTGACAAAATATTGCCACATCTGGCTCGTGAGTCCTTCATTCTTTCAAACATTTCCTGAATGCCAGGTAATCCTGTTGTGGTGGGGATACAGCAGTGTACAAATAGGCAAGGTCTATGCTTGCATGGTGCCTCTCTAAGCCTAGCAGGGGGACGTAGAATAGGATAAGTAAATACACAAAAATAATATCGTGGATAGAGATGAGGGCTAAGAATGAATAAGTGGAGGCTGTGTTGGAGAATCACAAGGGGACTTGCTTTAGATAGGAGGAACTGCAGGGTGTAAAGTGATGGCAAAGATGCAGCCTCTGCCCTCAAATTGCTGGCGGCCCAGGGGGTGGCTGAGATGTGTACACTGAAAGCCGTCACTCACTCATGTGCTATTTCTCAGACAGAATTCTTCCTGATTCTTTCTTTTTTTGCAAGAGAGATGTTAATAGGTATTTTATGAAAACAATAAAAAATTTTGTACTCAAATGTATCTGGAAAGAATAAGGTAGCAGTATAGTGTCTCTAGAAAACTTTCAATGCAAGGCAGCATGGGGCACTCTTGGCTCTGGGAAGCCTGGAAGTAATAAAAAATATAAAAATTTGCTTAATCTTAAAATTCAAAAATATTTTTGACCTTGGATCCTGATTCTACTCCAGTAAATGTTTTACCATAAGATGAATTTTAATGATATCAAAGAGATAAAGTGCAAAAGCATCATAAGATTTGGCAGCCTAAATGAACTGGTGTATTTTGTGAAAAGAAATTATAGTTACAGAAAATTTGGAAATCATCATCCTTTGGTGGCAGCTATCATTGTCCACTGATCTCCAGAAATGTTTTCCTTGTGGAAATGTGTTTTGAAATAGTGTATAATTCTAGTTATTGGGGATATTGACATATATAATGCTCATCCCATAAAATGGGAAAATGGTTTCATTTCTTCTTCTTTTTTTTTTTTTTTTTTTTTGTGGGTACCAGTGGTCGACCTCAGGACCTCGTGCGCCAGCAGGCGCCTGTGCCGCTGAGTAATATCACTGGCCCTTTTCTCATATGTGGGTTCTGGGAGTTGAACTCGGGCCCTCGTACTTGACAGGCAGGTGCTTACGCTGCTGAGCCATCTCACCAGCCCCTTCATTTCTTCTTTGTTTGCTCTAGGTTATTATAAAGATATTTTGTTAGTGGTGTGTGACAAGTAAGTCCAGTCTACTAAACTCTTCCGCTTATTGGTAAGGCCAGGTCAATCATAGATGTTCTGTATTAATAATATACATTTGATATTTTGAGATAATTTGTAAAGGGTTTAAGAGAACTTAAAGAAACCAACAAAAAACTGAAATATCCTGAAGAGATAAGATGGGGATTCTTGACATGCTTAATCCTAAACTCAAGTGTGTAGCTGTATGTAGAGAGCTGCCTTGGAAGGATGGTACCTTTTCCTTTAGAGCAGACACCCTGAGGATAGAGCACTGGAGGGGTAAATTCCCTTACTTCTACTCCTCCTGGCCTCCCATTGCCTACCTGTACCTTCAAATGGCTGAAAACAGCTAGAAATGAAAGGGCATAGGGTCCAGCAGAATTTCACACAGGTCAGCCTGGAAGCCAGAACAGGGTGAAAAAGGTATAAATTGACTTTGGAGGGGAAAATAGACAATATTGACCTCAGAGCTGTATTTTATACTTTCCGTGATAGAGTTAGAGTTGAGATAAGACTTGGTCCATCTAGTCCCATCCATTATTAAACATGAGGAGAATCTGAAGCTTCTGATAAAATCAGCCTGACTATGGTAAGAATTGACATGAATGAGTTTTGAAAATTTTGATATTTGGTTAATGCTTATGCTGTAGATAGACTGTGTGTTAGCCATGAAATTGCCATATTACATTACCTTTTAGACATTTTTACCAGCATGCCAGTGGAGCCCACACCCCACTGTGTTTCTTTAAGCTGAAGATAGTATTTACTCTACTTCGCTGCACTGAGGGACTAACTCTAAATGTGGTGCTCTGCGTAATCACTCAGAGTCACTCGGTCCCTACTCAGTTCTTCTTGCTGTCTCTCCTAACTCTTACAGTGAGACTCTTTTGGTACTCAGCCTGGACTTCCTGGGATCCTTTCTGCTTTTTCTCCTTGCACACCCGTTGGCTTCCATGTCACCTACCATTGCATTTGGTTGACTGCTCTGAGGACTGGAACTACAGTGCAACAATCAGCTCAGGCTGCTGCGACAACATATCATAGATGGGTGGCTTAAACAACAGGAAGTTGTCTTCTTAGTTTTGGAAGCTACAAGTCTCAGCTGATGGTGCTGGCATAGTCAGTTTCTAGAGAGGGTCCTCTTCCTGGCCTGGAGGTAGCTGCCTCCTCGCTGTGTCCTCACATAGCAGTGGAGTAAGGGGTGGAGGGAGCGAGCTCTGCTGTGTCTTCTTATAAGGTCACTAATTCCACCCTGAGTCCGCTGCCCTCATGACCTCATCTAACCCAAATTACCTCCTAAAGGCTCTAAGTCCAAATACCACCACACTGGGGTTAAGTTTTTAATACATGGATATTTGGAGGATACAATTCAATCCATGTTAAGGTCTGTGGTAAAAGTACCTGGGATTTCATATGCCTTTGAGACAGCCTTTAGCTAATAAGGAGTGCCCCAGAGTTTCAAGTCTTGTTTTTTTTTTTGCCTTCTGTCAAAGGCAAAGAAGTAAGTTATGATTTATATTTCCTAGGGATAACAGATATCTCATTGATAAGGCTGCAGATGAGTGTGTTCTGAAGGTAAAGCACTGACTAGATGGCAAGCTTATTGCCTTGGCAGTGATAAAGGTAGGGGAGTGGACACGTCCTTGAATATTTGGCTATTGCAGTGGCAAGGGCATGAGAAAGTAGATAGACAAAAGGAAGATGGAAGTCAGCCCTGAAATCTTACCTTTCTCACACTAATTTCTAGAGATGAAATATGGTTAGAGATGCTCCCTAAACTCAAGGCTTCCTCTATCTCTGAATAGGGATCTGAATAGTGATTATTCATCTACAGGATAAGAGTCTTGGAGAGACCATGGTATAATGGTTTGAATATGTCCCCTCCAGAATTTATGTCAAAACTTATGGGGCCAGTGAGATAGCTCAGAGGCATAAGGGCCTACCTGGCAAGCGTGAGGTCTTGAGTTCGACTCCCAGAACCCACATAAAGGAAAAAAAGGGCTGGTGATATCGCTCAGTGGCATAAGCGCCTGCTGGCAAGCATGAGGTCCTGAGGACGACTCCCAGAACCCACATAAAGGAAAAAAAAGGCCGGTGATATCGCTCAGTGGCACAAGCGCTTGCTGGCAAGCACGAGGTCCTGAGGACAACTCCCGGTACCCACATAAAAACAAAAAAACAATAAAACAAAAAACTTAATCCCTATTGTTGCAATATTAAGAGATGAGATCTTTTGAGAAGTGATTAATGTATGAACGCTCCCTTATAAAACACTGGGACAGCTGGGTGGACACCGGTAATCCCAGCACTCAGGAGGCTGAGGAAGAAGGATAACTATAAGTTTGAGGTCAGCCTTGCAACTTAGAGAGTTCAAGACCAGCCTATAGTATATAGTGAGACTATATCTCAAAAACAAAGCAAAACAAAACAAAATAAAAAAGAGCTGGGAGAAACTAGTGTAGGTCATTTATTTCATTTTTTCCTTCTGCAACATGAATACAGGCAACAAATCCCTCACCGGACCTTGAACATCCTGGCACCTTGATTTTGGAATTCTCAACCTCCAGAACTATGAGAAATACATTTCTGCTATTTTTAAAATAAACTTTTATTATTTATGAATTGGTCTAAGATATTTTGTTATAGCAGCAAAAATAGAATAGAACACATGATTTTGTTCTGTAGTTTAAAAGCATTATTTTTTAATGGAGGAAAGTTATCCTAGGCCTGTTTTTTTCATTCACAAAAATAATCTGAATAAGTAATTGCATCTAACTCAAATTATAACACTTATGTTTAACAAGAAATATTTGTTATATAAGTTTGATATCTTCCTGGATCTGTCTTTACCTATTAAAGTTGATTCACATACGCACAACACAAACACATACACATATATACATGCACACACAAACACAGATACGTGCACGCAGATGGTGTACTTCGAATCTTTGACATTTGCTACTTATCAGCACAAGATAACTTGTCTTTTTCTTTTTTTGTGTGGGTACCGGGGGTCGACCTCAGGACCTCGTGTGCCAGCAGGCGCCCGTGCCACTAAGCAATATCACCGGCCCTTTCTTCGTATGTGGGTTCTGGGAGTCGAACTAGGGCCCTTGCACTTGCCAGGCAGGCGCTTATGCCGCTGAGCCATCTCACTGGCCCTGTCTTGTTTTTTTAAAACATGTTTGTAAGTCTTTCTATCACTGGTATTGCAAACTACTTTAAAAATCAGTTTCTACATTCGCATTATACATATCACAAACTATCTTCTCACGCTAAATTTTTATTGGAGTCAAATTTCTCCATCATCAAAACCAACACCATCACCTCTTCCTTCAGATCCTCACAGATTGTCAGGGTTATAACTGTTGACAACTTCTATCTCCTCCTACTGGCAGATGCTGGGGACTTCCATCATAAACCCGGCTCACTTCATGTGCGGCATGTTCACCATCTCCCCATCAGGTGCCCCAGATTGTCATCACTGAGTGCCTTGTTTAGCATTTAACAGCACTGCATTCATTGAAGACTCTTTATAAACACTTGTTGAATGGCAAATTTTTCTGTTGATTAAATGATTCCCAAAGGGTCGAAATTGACTTTTGACCAGTCTATTCTTTATGGATTTTCTACTTCTGGCTCTGAAAAAATTTGTCCTGTAGAACTGAAGAGAAAACAACTTTTCTTTGGTGAGTAGAACTTCTCCTTGTCAGATTTTGGAAATCTGGTCTTTAGGCTAAAGATTTTGGAGGAATTTTTGTATATTTCTTCAGCATTAAAATTACTAGCTTTCAAACTATTGGAAAGAGCAGGCAATTGAAGAAAATTTAAGCTTAGCCAATGATTAATTTAACAGCAGGAATATTACTTTATTTCATTGCCAATCAACTTCTATAGCCTGAAAATGATATTTGCTCTTTTGCTTTTCGAAGTGGCAATGTGTAGATTAACGGGGAAAGATTGTCCATGGATTTGATCTCTGTTAATCAAAGCTGCCATGACAGTGTAGCTCCATGTGAAGCTATTTTAAGCCTGAAATATTTCAGCTCAGTCCTTAGCTACTAATGCCCTTTACACTAAAAAGCCACCCTGCTTCTGCTGCCAATGTAAAGAGCTTGCCAAAGCTCTTACATTTAAAACAATCACAGTCCAGGGACAGGGAATTTCTATATGACCTGTACAAAGCATCTTTGGCTCTCTGCCTTCAGCAGCAAGGCATCACTATCATACAAAGAACCAGAATTACCAACCATCTCACTTTTGTACAAAAAAGGACAGAGCTATGGTTTTTCTTCCAGTTACTGATGCAGAGTCTACTGCCATAATACATGCCTGTGTTCAGTCTAAAGCTAGCTCAGTGGAAAAGTCATTTTGTTATGGCAAAATCACAAGATAGATTCACTCACAGGAAGACAAGATTCGAGAAACAAATGAATTCTTTAATTGATGCCAGCCGGGGACAGCAGAAGCTGACCCCGAGCTTTTGTGTCCTCCTCCTTAAATACACTTTTGGAGGCCTTACAAAGTCCTTGGTTGTCATGGAAACTGTATTTTTTATTATATTACCTCTCTGGGAAGTTTTTAAGGTTTTTTAAACATCTGGCCAATTAACACTGGGGATGGGGTAGCAGGTACCACCTGTGCTAAAACCATTTGTCTCCCTTTTTGTGGTTATATGACCTTAAGATAGTGATAAGGAAAACCCATTTGTTTGTGATAGTACCATCCGTTTCTCCTCTTTGAAGTTTATTGCTACAGAAAGGGCAGTGGGACTGAAGTTCAACTAAAGGTTTCTACCTATTAGTTAAATTCAGAGGTTTAAGGAACAAAATGAAAATATTCTTGCCCTAATATTCCCCCCTCGAGGACATATTTTTTTCTTTAGGACATATATAGTCCTTTATGTGGCGCCGGTTCATAACCAGGCTGATTTGTAGAGATATTGGCCAATACCATCATCTGAACCCGATTTATGTTGTTTTGAATTTTTTTTTTACCCAGTTAATCAAACACAGTCCAAAAGTCAGGATCAGTATTAAAATAACTATTGGCCCTGTGATCCCGACAATAATGGAGGCCAGTCCAGAGTTTTAATTAAGCAGTGTCTCATATCACCCCTGATTGTTGTAATATGTTCTTTTTTATTCTTTGGCCTCCTGTTCTAATTTGTCTAGGGTTTTTGTTATGACCCCTGAATTATTTGTATAGAAGCAACATTTTTTTCTCAGAGCGGCGCAGAGTCCCCCTTGTTTCATAGAGCAGGTTAAGACCTCTCCTGTTTTGTAGGACCACTTCTGCCAGGGAGTTTAGCTGGTCATGTAAGTATTTAACCACATTTTGTACTCCTGTCACACTTTGTTCTATGTTGTGAGTTATTTTGTTGAGCCTCTGGAGACCCGTTTTTTTTTTTTTTTTTTTGTGGGTGCCGGGGGGTCGACCTAAGGACCTTGCACACCAGCAGGCGCCCCTGCTGCTGAGCAATATCACCGGCCCCTTTTTTGTAAGTGGGTTCCGGGAGTCGATCTCAGGCCCTCGCACTTGCCGGGCAGGTGCTTAAGCCGCTGAGCCATCTCACTGGCCCCTGGAGACCCGTTTCTGAGTGTGCTATTGTTCCTGTACCCATTTTAAGAGCTCCAGCTATGTTCACCCCTACTAGCACCGACACAATTGCCTCTCATTTATATCATGTTTGATGGTTGGCAGGCAGACTTTGGAGCCCAGGATCTCCTTGGAGAGCTGTTACTCAGGGGACAAGTATTGTTAAAAGGCAGGGGCCTGTCTGTGTAAACTTTTGTCTATGATCTAGACACTTAAACAGTCCATTTGAACAGAAAAACCAGGATCCTTGAGGTGTCCGGTAGGTAGAGTCTTGTGGCAGGGTCTTGTTGCAGACAACCTGGTTAAGACCTTCCCCAACACAGAATCCCTGCCCATAAACATTTTTTATCATGAGTAAGGGCAGAGGCTCTTCCTCCTCTGGGGTGCAGATTATGTGACTGGGCACGACCTCAACCACGGAAGCTATAGCTTCATAAAAGGGTGGACTCGGCCTAATACACATCCAACAGCTTTTGGCTAAACCAGGGTTTGACATTTTGAGGAGTAGGTGAGTCTCACTGAGCATTTGGTAAATCTCAGATTGTATGCTCACCTTGTCTACATTGGCTCGGACATTTTCCGGGCTTGAGACATTATCTTTTGAAAGGGTCTTGGGCAGCACCTTTGGCTTGGAACTCTCAGGGCAATGTAATTTACCAAAAAGAGCGGGAAAAGGGGCAGCAGGTTTTTGGGGCATCACCTCTACCCTTGATATGTGGATAAGGATCCCCGGATCTGTCCATCTCCCTATCTTTTGTAACCTCATACGGACTCCCCAACTAAGCCCCGTTGTCCAGATTGGATCATAGACATCCTTGAGGATAATCCTGACCTGTAAACAAAACCGGCCTGAGTACCCAGTTTTGCAGCTTTCCCGCTTTTCTCTATACACTTGGATGTATTTATCATTTTGGGCCCACCAATGGGTCAGAGGATCTGGGTCTCATGACATTGGGGCCCTGTCAAATCGGTCCCCCCAGAGTCCTATGGTTTCACAACCCCAGTGTGGGCAGTATGCTGCCCTTTTATTGTCATAGCCTCCCCCTTTTACTTTTGGGCACATATATAGCCCAAAAGTTGCCAGGTCTATGTTTGAACTTTTTTTGTCAATTGTCTTTTTCTGGACTTCACACGCAGGGAAGAAGTTTGTGTGCCCTTTGTCCCATCACCAGTGGGGGTTCCAAAAGTAGCACATGGGGATGACAAAGACAACAGTCTACTGGTCACAGGGGATACATTGTGATGCCATCACAGCCTGCTTAAGTCTAATAGAGTCAACCTGTAGGCGTTTAACTGTATAATTGCAGAGATGTTTCCCAAATCTGTCGGGGCCAATTGTTCTTACCTGTGAATTGGCTTTCCCCAGGGGTAGTAGAAGAAACAGCAGCAGAGCTGGAAGCAGGACAGTAACAGGAGTCATGACGTAGGCCCAGTCGCAGTTAGCCTCTGCTGGAGTCTTTGAGAACGATGCAGTGAGCAGGTCCCTGGCACAGGTGGTGGCAGTGGTGGCGCTGGCTCCTCAGGGGCCCACTTTTTGACTCTTGAGTGATGAATCCACGGAGAACAACCTGAAAGTTTAAGAGCAGTGGGCGTGGTTAGGGTTACCTTGTGGGGTCCCTCCCACTTTGGTTGGTGAGGCTCCTCTTTTAGGCTCTAATCAGGACTTGGTCTCCCGGATTTGAAGGAGTGGACTGGCAGGGGCATGGGGATCAGATGTCTCCATAACAGTCTGTTGAAGTTTCTGAAGCATCTGATGCAGCGCCTTTATCTGTTGGTGCAAGTTTAAAGTTCCCATCTCCTGTAATCTATTCAATACAGGTGTCAGTGGGGGAGGCTCCCAAACATTGTCTCAAATGGAGTGAGTTCATCTCGGTACAGTGTGCACCGCAACTGCAAGAGGGCCGCTGGGAGCACAGTAACCCAGTTAGCCCCAGTCTCTTGGCATAACTTTGCCAGGGTGGTTTTAAAGTACAGTTTTGTCTTTTTATTTGGCTTGAGCTTTGTGGCCAATATATAGTATGGAGTTTTTATTTTAGCCCCAGCACTGCTGTAAGGCTTTTGACCATTTTACCCACAAAAGCAGGTCCATTATCTGAACCTACCGTTATGGGGAGCCCATACCATAGAATGATCAGCTCCATCAAAGCTTTTATTATCTCTCTTGATGTTTTAGTCTTAGTGGGGAGGCCTCCACCCATCCCGAATAGGTACAAACCAAAACGATTAAGTGTCTCTTATTTCGACCAGTGGGTTTAATTTTAGTAAAATCCACTTTAACATCTTTAAATGCAGAGTTCCTTGTCTCCGGACATCTAGTCGTTGTGTTGTCAGGAGACAGGGTTGTTGTGGGCTCAGTTAGTGTACCTCTCAGTCACTGAAGCACATAAAGTCCATATCTGGAAATAATTAATTAACAGCCAAGCAACATTGTCATAGAGTCTTTCCCAAGCTGTTGTGGCTATGTGAGTCTTGTATTATAAAATATCCCAGGAGGCAGAGCCTCTGCCTGGATGGTTTACTCCGAGGTGACAACCGTTGTTTCCATCCTCCAAACCCCATCATTTACCATGTTGTTGTCATCTGAAAACAGGGTCAGGCCAGGGTTCTGGAGGGGAGTGTCCTGTAAATCCAGTTGGGCTGTCACCAATCTTTCTTTTAGGACTCCGAAGGCTGTCTGGTACTCAGGACTCCATTTGAGCGAAGGGGTTGTTTTCTCCCTTTAAGGCCTCATATAGGGGTTTTGCAATGACTGCAAAACTTGGAACCCAAAGACAGTAGTATCCAACCATTTCCCAGGAATTTTCTTAAGTTCATTTTAGTTGCAGCCTCCTTTTAGGCCCCAAAGGGCCTGGATATGTGAGACTGACAGCATGTGTGTCCCATCTTGTAACACAAACCCTAAAAACTATATAGTCAGCATACAGATTTGAGCCTTTTAGTCAATCATCTCTATCTAGTACATAAGAAGCTTTTATCTAACTTGTCTTTTAATAGGACATCACTGAAGATATTTTATGACATTATCTGGGCTGTTTAATATCTATGTATCTCTAAGTACTGTGGCACGTATATAGCATATACATCACATAGGTTTTTGTTAAAAATTATCATTTGATTGGTGACCTTTTATCAGTATGAACCTCTTATCATAAATATCTGGAGTACAAGCAAAGGCAGGTGTCTGAATCTGAAAGAAAGAAAATGTTTATCTGTATAAACAATCCAGTTTATATTTTAGAAGATCTGTACATTGGAAGGTATGAATACACTTAATATGCTATGAGATTAGCAACACTGAATTGTCATAGCCATATGAAAACTTTTGTTTCTTAATTAAATTTTGTACCAGAGCATCTTTAAATCAGAAAACCTCATTGTCCTGTTTTAGAAAATTTAACCTGTTGATGATGACCAATGTAAACATATCACAATAATATATTTTGTCTAAAAACTTTTTATGACTTATGAAAACCAGATCACTCAACACATTATTTTGAACAAATAAGAAACTCTCAAATCATAATATAACAATAAACAATAAACAATAAACAAAACATGCATTACATTTATAAAACCAATTTTAACATCATTTTGGCCAGCTGGCAACTTTTGGTGGAAGCACACCAGACAAACGTTTCAAAAATCCAAAAATGTAAAAAGAAAATTCATTGAGCTCAAATAAAACAGCTGTTTACAGGTTGGGCACACAGAAAAACAAAACATACAGACAAATTTAAAAAATCAGAGTGCACTCATATATATTGGCCAAATTAAATTATAGTAACTCTTATAATTTTAGAAGTTTGAAATTACAAATAGACTAGTCAGAATTATTTGTACAATAGCAGAGATCTCTTATAAGAATTTGGAAGAAACAAAAAATAAATTCCTTCATAAAGATACTGACAACTTTCATGTTTTCCTTCTATCTAGCTTCCAGCTCAGTCATCTCCATACCCTCTGTCACATACTCAAACCTTTTTTTTTACTCTCTTAGCATCCTCTCTGTAAGAATATTATTTATATAAATTTCCTTTGATATATCTTTGTCAAAACTTATTTTGACCCCTTGTTCCTGGGTTGTTACAATTACTCCCAGTTTCCCGCTAGCTGCAAGTGCTGCAGCCATTTGTGATTTAAGAGCAGAGACCCTCTTTGTGTGCAGAGAAAGAGAAAAGCACGCTTCAGGATAAGGTTTTTGTCCCAGGTGTTTTGAGCCAGGGCACCCAGCTTGTGTTTCCCACTGTGCTTACTCAGCTTACTCGATATTTTGACAAAGCAGGCATTTACATTTCTCCTTTTAGATAGTAATTTTGATTAATCATCACTCAGGAGTTTGTAGTGCACAAGAAAAGTTTTATGTACATCAGTTTAAACTGAAAACCAAAAGTATAAGTGCGAATTAGTCAAAATTTGTAATTAGATTTCTCCTGTAAAACTTTCCTAGATGCTTGCAGGCAGCGCCAGGCTGGTGATGTCCAGGCTGGCCATTGGGGCAGCATTCACACTGTATACAACCAGGAGTTTATATATGGAAACTAATTTGGGTGCTCAGGCTTTCCGGTGACAATATTTCATACTCCATTGATTACCTGGGGGTTGAGCGACCCTTTAGCTAATCATCCCACATTGAATGTGGGTCATTCAAGCTCACAGAAGTTTTAGAGTTTCACTTTTTTATCTTAACTTCATAATCCCCTTTGAACTTATCAAAATTGTTAAGCATACATTTCAAAACAGTTGACTTACTACCAGCAGAACCCATTATGTCAATGACTTGGACAATACAGTAACCCATAGTTATAATTTATCTAAGCAAGTCCTATCCCCTCCACTCAATCTGAAATGCAAACAAAATTTTGAGACTAACAAATGGTCTCCTGCCAGCAGGTTGAATTCCTCTGGTAACAGTGACTTGGAAGCACAGGCGCAGGGGGGATAACATAGATGCAACACAGGGGAGGACATGCACACACAGACAAAAACAGACAATCCCGGGAATAATAGCCACACTGCTCCCGACCTCAAATTTAGAACAGATTCAGAGGACGACCTCTGACAGACAGCAAAACATCGCGTCCAGTGGCCTAGCTCTCACAGGTTTAAACAGAACAGACGCTAGCACAGAACAGATACCTGGACGAGCCTTGGGCACATTGCCAAACCAGAAACCGAATTACAAGCACGCTTACCTTGGTCGGGAGGCGGGAATTCAGTTGTCTCTGTCTCGTAGCCTTACGTCCTGCCTTGCAGCCTATCTGGGGGGGCCAGCTGAAGATCAGCTTTTTGGCGCCTTGGCCCCCCCAAGGGTTAGCTGCCAGGCAAGGAGGCACCGAGGACCCCCTCAAATGAGGATCTCCCTGTGAGGATCTCGCTGGGGCCTCCAAAATGTTATGGCAAAATCACAAGATAGATTCACTCACAGGAAGACAAGATTCGAGAAACAAATGAATTCTTTAATTGATGCCAGCCGGGGACAGCAGAAGCTGACCCCGAGCTTTTGTGTCCTCCTCCTTAAATACACTTTTGGAGGCCTTACAAAGTCCTTGGTTGCCATGGAAACTGTATTTTTTATTATATTACCTCTCCAGAAAGTTTTCAAGGTTCTTCAAACATCTGGCCAATTAACACTGGGGATGGGGTAGCAGGTACCACCTGTGCTAAAACCATTTGTCTCCCTTTTTGTGGTTATATGACCTTAAGATAGTGATAAGGAAAACCCATTTGTTTGTGATAGTACCATCCGTTTCTCCTCTTTGAAGTTTATTGCTACAGAAAGGGCAGTGGGACTGAAGTTCAACTAAAGGTTTCTACCTATTAGTTAAATTCAGAGGTTTAAGGAACAAAATGAAAATACTCTTGCCCTAATAATTTCACTTTGAAATTTCTGCTCAAACTGTACAGAAAAGTGCTAGCACTACAGTGGAGGTGAAGTAAGAATTCCTTATTGGAAAACAGTAACAGAAACCAGAGATTGCACAAAAGCCATAGAGATATGATACCAGTCATAAAGTAGAACACAGAAAGGCAAGAATCTGTCAAATATGGTGAAAGGCTGGAGATCTTATATAAATTGCAAGTCAAAAAGTTAGCCTACCAGACTTTCATAGATGTTGGCAGAAGATACAGACTCCTAAGTTGCAGACAAAGGGCTTTCTTGCTCACTGCACAGTACAAGAGATAGGATGAGCTTCACATTTACATTGGTTCTCCTTGCCCAGCAGTCAGGCCTACAGCCGGGCTGATGGGGGGAGGTAGATGCTCTGAGCGCAAGGTGTATGTGTCACAGCTGAAGAAAACCCCAATCTTATGAAGTGAGGAAGGCAAGGCCGCTCAACTTTTGTCCTTTTTCATCCTTGGCAGGAAACAAATCTGCCCTGTGTCTTGGCTGAACCATTTCTCTATCTTCCAAAGTGTCTGTTATACAGCTTTCTCAAAAAAGATAATCCAGAGCAAAAGCACTGTTGGTGCCTCTGTGCATAGGATGCACTTGCAGAAGTACAAGAGATGCATGGAGAATTGTTTCCTAAGGTCTCATAAGGTATTGAGCCAGCTCTCACCTTCCTCTGCTGCCAAGATTGTACCCCTTCTCAGGAGCAACACCTCTCCATTGGCTGTGCTCTAATATATGTCTCTCCTAGTAGACTGTCCTGCATGATATACAAGACTTTTATAAGTGATGTTAAACAGTTAATCAAAGGTCTCACTTTCTTCAGCCTGTGCAAGTCACTATTTTTCCCTCAGGATTTCTGTTCTGCTCAGCTTTCAATCACTCAGTGGGTAGCTCTGCAGAGGTGGCATATCAGATAAATTCATTAACCCGTTTAATCCATTTATGTGTACACTAGGAATTGCAGGGGATATTTGATTGTATTCGCAGCCAAGAGAAGCAAGTTGATAATAAATTGCATCTGTCGTTTCATTCAGATTTTATATTTATTTTTGGATCCCTTTTGTTAGACTATTGATTTTCAAGTCTTCTTGTCCATCAAAATCCCTTGACAAGTTTTTCTCATATCTCTGATCACTCGCTCAAGGTTTTTATTAAGGAGGTCTGGAGTGTATTCCCATAGTATGTAATTTGGAAAGCTTTCTAAATTAAGTGAATTGGAGCAGTAGCTTGGGGTAGCACTTGTGAATTTTAACTGTAATTTCACAGTTATTAGCACTTATTTATGACTTAGGAGGAAAACACTTAAAATTGCAAATAAAGAGATGAGGAATACTGTAATCACCACTATGTAGTACAGCTTCAGAAAAAGTATGGAAATAAATTATTTTACACTTTGAGCACTTTTGATGCCTTGAGGAAAAGCTTCGGTCTAAGAATGGTTAGAACAAATCAAGAATGTGAAAGGGCTGATAATTCTAAAAAAACAGAGCTACAGAGAGTCATCAGAAAGGTGTCACGTGAATAGAGAGGACAGTGACAAAGCCCAGAGACAGAGACATGCTACTGCAGGCCCTCCCTGGCAGGATGCTGGAGAGATCCTGAGGGTGTAGATGGAAGTGACCAAGCATGCAAAAAAGTAAGAGAAAAGGAGACTTGTCAGAAATTTATTATTTTGGTGAAGTTTTGAAAAAAAGTTACAGATTTTAGAGGCTGTCATTGGAAAAAATGTCTATATTCTAGTCTTTGATTAATTCAATCATATCCAGCAGCCTATGAGAATCTGATTTTTATTATTGGCCATTCTCTCTCTCTTCCACTGACTGTTCAGTTGAAGTTGAGATGGTACCCAAGTAAGGGTTTGCGAATAGTTGTAATCCTGCCTTCGTACCTCTAGCCAGCCTCATAGTGTAATCCAGCCTGGTCTTTAAATCCTAATCATTTTTTTTTATGTGGGTACCGGGAGTCGACCTCAGGACCTCGCGCTTGCCAGCAAGCGCCTGTGAGGCTGAGCGATATCACTGGCCATTTTTTTCCTTTATGTGGGTACCGGGAGTCGAACTCAGGACCTCGAGCTTGTCAGGCAGGCGCTTATGCCGCTGAGCTATCTCACTGGCCCTATGTCCTAATCTTATTAGAGTGATTTTGTTCAATTCATTTAATGATGGAGAAATTCATCCCATAACCTAATGCCTGTTCCTAACAAAGTTTTCAATGATCTAAAGCAAAATTTTAAAATAGAAAATAATAAAAGATTTAAAAATATATAAGGATCATAAAAGGAAACTTTAGGATCCTTTATTCTAAGATTACCCTTAGCCTATCTTTTTGGTGATTTACACTTTTTGTTTTGTATGGTCATAGGAGAGTTTTGTCTATACATTTTAAAATGCTTATTTCTTTGTGTGACAAATTTTGGAAATAATTTCAGGCTCCTTATAACTTGTGTCTGTGTGTGCCAGTGTAGGCCTTGGATGTGTCCATTTATTTCCTGAAATCCAAAAGTCTGAGAACATTGTGGAAACTGGTTTGATAGTTCCCCAGGATACAGAGAATTACCATGGATCCAGCAATCCCACTCCTAGGAATAAATCCAAAAGAATTATTATGTGAGACTCAGATGTTAGTATACCCTTTTCACAGGAACACTACTCAGAATAATCAAAAAGTGGAAACAATCCACATGAATGAATAAACAAAATGTGGTCTCACTTACAAAGTGGAATATTATTCAGCCATAACAAGGAATGGAAACTTGTTACAAGCTGCAATACAGGCAGACTTGAAAACATGCTGAAATAAATAAGTAAAAACAGAAGGGCAAATGAATGTTTCCACCTATACAAGGTAACTAGCACATTCTTAGAGGCTGAAAGTAGAATAAATGTTATCAGGAATTAGGGGACGAATGAAAGGGGAGTCATTATTTAGTGAGCACAGAGGTTTTATTTTGGAGAATGATGAAAAAGCTGTGGGTATAGATGATAGTGATGGAAAGCATGATGAATGTTTCTAATTCCACTAAATTGTATACTAATGAATAGTTAGAATGAGAAATATAATATTTCTTTCCAGAATCCAGAGTTTGGAATCCAGCAAGTCATAGTTTTTTCTGCCTATATTTATAACCTGAGGGTTTTTCTTTTATTTTTAAAGAGAAAAATACCCAATAAAACAGTTTCAAAACAGGTTAGTAGGAGAGTTACAATAATTAATACATTGAGTATTGTCATTGTAGTAGTTATTCAGAGTACAAGATATAGGCATGATATCTTGTTCAAGCAATATTAGCACAAACCTTTCTTTTCAATGAACTAAGAGAAACTGGCTGTGTAAGTATCTTAACTATCTTGTGTATACATATATTTTTTCTTTTTCCCTTTCTTCCTTTCTCCTTTCCCCCATCACAGTTTGTCTTTACTTTTCAACAGTTTGTTCCCAATTTACAATATCTTTGTACATTTTGGACCTTATTTACTCGTTCAGTTTCTCACACTAGTGAAACAATACGATATTTACACATATGGGTCTGATTTATTTGCCTTATGAGTATGGGCTTGAGTTGCATCCATTTACCTACAAAAGTCTCCTGTTTATCCTTCCTTATGGCTGAGTAGTACTCCATTATATAAAAAAACCCACATCTTTTTTATTCATTCCTCACTTGATGGGCATTTGGGTTGTTTTCAAGATTTATCTATTACAAATTGTGCTGCTATTAACATGGCTGCACATAAATCGCTGTGGTATGATGTTTTTAATTCTTCTGGGAAGATACCCAGAAAAGGAATAGCTGGGTTGAATGGAACCTCTAATCCTAGTTATTTGAGGAATCTCCACACTGATTTCCCCAGTTTTTGCACCAGTCTATACTCCCATCCAACAGTGGAGAAGAGTTCCTTTTCCCCACAGCCCCTCCAGTATTTGTTATAGGCTGATTTCTTGATGACAGCCATTCTTTCTGGGGTGAGATGGAATCTCAGTGTTGTTTTAATTTGCATCTCTTGAATGACCAATGATCTTGAACATTTTTCCATGTATTTATTTGCCATTTGTATTTCTTCATCTGAGAAGTGTGTATTCATCTCCGATGCCCATGTTCGGATTGGAGCCTGAGGGTTTGTGAGGTGTCCCCTGCTCCCAAGGGCCCTCTGTCTTTCACCCCTGGCTGTGGAAACCACCAAAGCCAAGATGTGTCTTTTCTTACATTGGCAGATGGGGAAAGCAATCAGACCTCTGATCTGTCCTGTATGTAAGCAGCAGACCCAGGGGTCAAGCTGCCCACTGTACTTAATGCCAGCACTTTTAGACCGAGCCACTTCTGAAAGCCAAACAAGCCAGGCTTAGCTTCTCACCACGGAGGGTGGGGCCTGTGTTCTTGGCCTGACTTTAAGCTTTTCAGGGGGTCGACGTTGAGTCCATACCCTCTCTGCAGCTGTCTCCCATGGTTGGCTGTCACATAGTCACTATGAGAGAGAATAACACTTAAATCCCTAAGATGCAGTTGTTTTTCAGTTGTTCTGAATCTCAGTTTTAAATAATAAACCCCTTCCTGAAATGGTGCCTGATTTATTACTCTCTGCCTATATGGCAGGTGCCGTGGTGGATTCTTTCTCCTACTGCTGCCTGCAGGCTGGAAAGAGTCACTTCAGAGTAAGTTCTGTTTTTGGAGTTTACAATAGCCGTGGGCTTTCCTTAGCACGAGTACCACTGGCCCAGTCTGCTGTTTCTCCCTGTAGCTCCCAACCATGGGGGTTTACCTGGTGTCTGTGGATACACGTTCCCCTCTCCGGGCTGCTTTGTTCTTTTCTCTGCATTGTGGTCCATTTCTCCATCTTCTCTGTAGTTTCTAATTTTCCTGTCAATTCCCTTCTTGTTTCTGGAGCTCTATTTCTATTTTTTTTTCTCTTCTCCAAGTTATTTTCCAGGTGTTTGGGTTCTTGGTCTTCGAAAGCTTGAATTTTGCTGCCAATTGCTACTTTGCCATTTCAGATCTGACAAATACAACGTTATGCATATGTACCATAATTTTAAAATGTCTGAAACCACTGAGCTACTTGGTCTTTCAATTTTTACATCTTTTTAATATTTCATTATTAAAATGTCTGAAACCACTGAGCTACTTGGTCTTTCAATTTTTACATCTTTTTAATATTTCATTATTAGCCTGCTTCTGCTTCATCATATGCTAAGAGTTGTCTGTATCAGATTGTACTTAAAGATCAAAAACTATCTGTCAGTGATGATAAAGTTTACTTTTGCTATTCCTGAAAAAACAATAAACAAGGAACACTGAAAATGTTTCCTCTACATTGTAGTTTTTATGCTTTTTTGTTTTCTAAATTTAAAATAAACATAAATTTTTAAATAACATGAGTTATTAACACAAAGCTTTTAAGTAAGGGTTTTAACTTGTAATTAGTGTGATGATGATGTGAAGGCTTTTAAGATGGCCTTTAATTATCCTTGTCTCCTGGTACTCACGCTTTTGTATAATCTTCTTGCCTTGAGTGTGAACTGCACATAGTGATTTACTTTTCCAATAGAATATGGTAAACTTTCCATGATTAGGTTATGAGGACTGTGACTTCCAGTTTGCCAACAAACTTAACTGAGATGGCTTCCAGGCTTTAATAAAGCAAACTGTCATTTTGGAGAGCTTGATAGTTAATTTTATGTGTCAACTTGATTAGATCATTATTTTAGTTTATTTGTGCTACTGTAACAAACTACCATATGACTGGGTAGCTTATAAAGCAATAGAACCTTTATTTCTTATTGTTCGGAAAGCTAGGAAGTCCAATATCAAGGCACTGGCAGATTCTTTGTCTGGTGAGGGCCTATTTCCTGGTTCAGTCATAATCATTTTTTTACTATGACTTCTAATAGAAATAAGAACAGGCAGTTCTCTAGGGTCTCTTCATAACTGCGTTTACCCCGTTCCTGAGGACTCCACACTGATGATCTCTGGACCTTCTGCAGACTTCATCTCCTAATACATTCACCTTGCATATTAGGATTTCAACAAATAAATTTGGGGGAAAAATAAACATTCAGCTTGCTACAGCCAGAAAACCTAGGTTTTTGTTAAACACCAGTTTAAATGTTGGTATAAAGGTATTTTTCAGATATGATTAGGATATTTTTCAGATGTGATTAACAAACTGAGAAAGACTGAACCCTCCCAGCATCCACTGGATGAGCATGGAAGTAGAATTTTCCCAGTTGAATCTTAATTGCAACGCATAAACAAGAACTCGATTAGCTGTCTTTTGATCTCCCACTCATAGGAGCTGTAAAAACTAAAGAAGCCTGTGGTAAGAAGTAGCGGACGTGGTTTGGTGTGTGGATCTCTTCACATTTGGCACCTAGGTATCATTTTCTTTTTCATAAACTTCCTTGCTATGATTCTGGAAAATAAATATCCAAGAGGATTGTTAATGTGATTATTTTCTTTCTCACATTTTGAAATGTAAAAAAGTGAGAGAAACACAATGAGAGATAGAGAAGCTGAGACAGAAAGAAATAAAAAATTGGGTTCATGCATAGATGAAAAAATAGTGTTTACACTTTGTATTTGAAGACATATTAAACTGAAAGGAGTATTTTGAGTGGGATGAGTTTAGGTGTCCTTCAGTAGTTGAAGTATTTTTTTGTTTTCAGGTTCAACATTTTACCTTCACAAATTTCCTATCCTTGAGGTCACATCTTCTCCTAATATTTGAAGAACTAGTTATTCAAAATGAGGGCAAAAGTGTCAAATTATGCTTTCAGCAGAGCACAGGCAGCAAAAAGTCTTGAGATTTATTTCTGAGTCCCCAAGTGACGCAAGACGGTGGGTCTTAGTACTGCTAAATCCCTTGGGAGATTGCCAGTTCAAAATGTGGGCAGACTCCTAAGAGTTTTGGAGCAGTAATTCAAGTTTGTAAATACTCCAAGACCCTTGATCTAAAGATGTGGTTAAGGTGCAAAGTATTATTTTCAAGTGACCCAACATCTTGCACCTGGGACATCTATAGACTAAAGGGGTTTGCCTAGCTTACTTAATAATTTTTGTGTTTGGTTTTACTGACTACTAGATATGAAAGAAATAGTGAAGATCATAGAAAGTTGTTTTATTCTCTTGTTCTAAGAACATCACACCACATTGCAAATTTCACAGTGAATTTGAGGGTATTCCTTTATAAATTTATTGTTTCTTCACTTTCCATGAATCTAAACATTTCCATAAAACTGTCAGATCCATAAAACTGAGAAACTCTAGATCTAGCTGGGATTTAACTACAAAGATTTATATCCTAAGGCAGTGATGGCAAATCTTTTAGAAACCAAGTACCCAAATACCAACCCAAAACCCACTTATTTATCACAAAGTGCCAACACTGCAATTAAATCTGAATACTGACTGACTATGCAAAATCCCAGAATAGTTGCGGCTAATGAGTTGGGCCTCATCACGTCATTATTACCCCTTTCTGTGCATGTGCATGGCCCCTATGTGAGCGGTTACCCAAATGTTCAGCTTCTCCAAGAATGCTGGGGCAACTTAGCTCATGTGCTGACAGAGAGGGCTCTGCATGCCCACTGTGGCACACGTGCCATAGGTTTGCCACCATTGCCCTAAGGATATCCTTAGAGTGACTTATGAGATGCATAAAGCCACCAGTAGTTTCCCACGTCAGTCATGCACTTGAGGTATCTTTCTGTACACTTAAAACACACTAAAATGAAAGGAGATGCCGCCCTTCAGCAGCTCTTGAGGGTGTTGCACACTCCTGCCTCCCAAGCTCCCTTTCAGTATGATTCTTTTCAATGATATTGGCATCTGTGCAACTTTGCAAATTGTGAGAACACGTGGCTAAGCGGCTTTAGATGGCAGTACACGTGGAGGGGAATGTGTGGAAACTGTTAGTGGTTCAAACTGGCCTTGGCTTTAGGCTGCCTCACATACTGGTGGTGCTGAGGAGTTTCCAGTGCACATACTTCAGTGGCATTGAAGCACGTGCATAATTACCTTTCTTCAATTTTTGCTCATTGTTGAGAGAAATCTTACATCTTTTTAAAGGATATAACTACAAGTGTATTTTATGATTTTTTTCCCACTTCTCTTGGGAACTGTGGTTAGTTATTTGCTACATACCTCACAGGCATTTGATTAGCCTGTGTAAGTGTCAGCCTGAGTGAATGGTTTCACTTCATGGAGTGTCTGGAAGTCTAACTAATGATACCATTATAAACTGAGGAAAAGAAACAACTCTGAGAATCACAGTCCTTCATGGAAATTGTCTTGTTCCTTGTGATTTGTGAAGTTGACCAACTGCTAAGAGTTCCTGGATTGAGCCTAACAGTTCTTGAACACAGGGATGGAGTTGAGTTTTAATGCAATTGAGTCGCTAACCATGCAGTATTTTGCAGTCCCACATCATTTGACAGTCTAGCAAATGAAGATCGGCAACAACCTCATACCCATACCTTCGTCTTCCTCAAGTGCTTTTTCTATCTGTGTCAGCATATTTATCCCAGTTCCCTGGACTCAAGTCCTCATGCGGAATTATAACCCAGTTTTCTAGTAACATCTCTGAATCACATCAGTCACTATTTTCTGTTATTCGTGTGCAGCGCAGGCTTCTCGTGGCTAATCACCCGAGGGATTCTATTTTACGTGGCTTCCATTTTCTCACTTATTGCCAGCTTTCTTTCTACAAATTTTCTAGTTTCTTCTGTCCCCTTCCTCACTTTCTCTACTTCCTCTCCTCTTCAGCTGTTGTTCTCAGGACTTTGCCTTCAACCCTAAGCTAAATTCTTTTCTTTAGAAGTATCACTCAACTTTTGCAATTGTCTGAATGCTAATGATTCCCAAACTTATATATTTTATCTTGACTGGCTTGCCATTTTTCAGATTTATGTAGCTTACAGTACCTATCCATTTGAGTTTTATAGGCACTTCAGATGAACAATGTTCTAAACTGGATCCTCTGTTATTACCTCCCTTGAATTATCCTCTTGAGTTGTGCGTGGTAATTACCAACCCACTGAACCAGCTGAAATTAGCAACCATGCAAAATATTTCCTTCTTTACTTTTCCTATCTAACAGTCCTACAAACCAATCTTTTTCATTTTGTCTCTTAAATATTTCCATATTTTTCAATCACTTCCATTGCCTCACAATTCTAACAGACTTTTCTTAGCAGGATTACTTGAACTGTATTCTAGCTAGGTTCCTTCTTTCCAGTGTCACCTTGTCCTAATTGTGCCTGAAGTATTCTTCAGAAACATAAATCTCATCATACTACTTTTACAATCAGAAAGATACTATTTCATCTATAAGTTCAGTAACAAGCCCCATAATATGATCAAAGTATTGCCTTTCTTCTCTGTATTATACTGTAGTCTTCCAACTCCGGACTTATACTTTCCTTCTGCCATTAGTAATGCTTACTCAATCTTCAAGAGGAAGTGTGAGCATAACTTCCTGAATGACCTTTATCCTCCCACTTAGGCTGAGCTGAGTGGCTCTTGTCTTACCTCCAATAGCAACGTGTGAACATCACATCGCTCTAACTTTCAAGTTACAGGTGAAAGACGTTCAACATCTTGCCATGTTCTCAAGGGCAACACCCTTGTCATCTTTCCATTCTCAGAGCCCAGTGTGATGCCTGGACCACACTCGGTGCTCAGTGAAAGTGGGACTGACCCAGAACTTCCAGGTTCTCATGATTTCAAAGATTGTTGCAATAGCTTCGTAACTGATCTCCTGCCCCCAAGGCACTCTCCCTAAAATCTATCTTGCACACAGCTGATAGAGGAACATAAAGAAAACAATGCTGTTAGGATTTTCCTTCCTACTTAAGGATCGACAAAAGGTTTCTCGTGCTTTACGAAGATTTAGGATTAAATATATCTGTTTTTTCTCATGGAAGCGGCCTGCCACCCATATTTAAATACGTGTACTGCTGCTCCTTGGTATAGGGACGCTTTTCAACTTTCACCGCTCTCCTTTGTCATCTTTCATAAATCAATAATCATGTAAGCTTTTAGCATTCACAGAGGACATTCTCAAGCCTAACTCATTCCCTTGTCTACTAATTTTGACAATTTTTCTTGCCTATTTTGCCTTCTTTGGTGTCTTAATGGAAATTCTACTTCCTCATAAATCCAAGCACAATTTTTACTTCTATGATACTTTTTATAAAAAACGAATATGTGACAGTCTTTTCTTAATCTACATTTTTTTAAATAAGGATACATGGTATAATTTTATTGCATTATTTTTTCCACTGTAAATATCTATCTCTTCCCCTAGTTTTCTAATTTTTTTTTTTTTTTATGTGGGAACCAGGGGTTGGACTCGCCAGGCAGGTGCTTATGCCACTGAGCTATATCACCCACCCTAGTTTCCTAATTTTTAAGCTGCATATTTTATTTTTCCAATTAGCTTTAGAGGTGCTCGGAGGTAGAGACTAAAACATCTTTCTGCATATTTTCCTGCAACATACATGGGACAGAATTGATTCCATCTGTGGGTGGCATCTATTATGACTTTCTTTTCCTTCTGAGAAACAAATATATTTTCTCCTCATTTTTAAATTCATTCATAGAAGATAGCTGATAGGCCCTTCAATTTCTTTTTAGTTTTTGTAGTACATTTAGAGCATTCTTCAAATATTCAACAATCATTTTTAGGACATTGTGATATTTCTCTCAACCCAAACTGCAAAAATTTGCAATTTTGCTGTAAAATGTGTGAGACTACTATTCCATTTATAAACAATAATCTCTAACATAATGCAGTATATTAGTGTAACAATAATATTATTTAGTTACATCTGAAATAAAGGAAAGGCTCACTTGTTTTTGTCTTTTAAACTAGTTGAAATAAAATAATAAGAAAAGAGGACTTTCGTTTACAGTTTTATCTTTCATTGGCTGCCTAGTATGGATTTCATTTTATTTTCATACACATCAGCACTATTATGTAGAAATAATGAGTGCCTATATCATGAAGACTAGGTCATTTCCTAAAAGAAAGGAAAGTCATTTTTAAATCGGACAAAGTTGGGGAAAACAACGAGAATAATATAAAGATAAAGGACCATGTTCAATGTAATGAGATCTACTGTTTACCTAACAACCACTTTTTCACATGTTATAATTGGGCAGGATTTATGTTTCAGGTTAAAGCTTCACATGCAAGCAAATTCCAGAGATTTTTAAAATGTAAATTCAGTGATAACAATAAATCCCCCCAGGGGACACAGCATTATTTAAAAAGTCAATTGGGGTATGACAGTGATCCTTCTTTTTATCTTTTCTATAGCTCCAACTCCATTTTCCAGCTTTTCCCCCAAGCTCTACAACCTATAACTTAACAGTATATATCAGACATGCTAAAGTCCGCCCTTCCCTTCAGGGGGGTTGTGCAATTTACTTGCTGTCCTGGTGAGAAGATGAGCAAATTGGTATGGGGCAAAAGGTCAATCTGCATTCATGGTGTGCTAATGTCTTTGTAGATGAAAAAATTATAATAACCCTCCTGAATGTACCACACTGTATGCATATCTTTTTTAGAAAAATAAATCACATGTACAAACTCTTTGAAGATATTTAAAAAGAAATCAAACTGGTGATTTTGTCATGATACTACTTACTGATGGCCTTCTATCTCTTTTGGTCTCTGCTCTAGTGACCTGAAAGACCAATTTGAGAGGCACTCACATGGGAAAGAATGTTGTCGTGGAACACTCCATTCAGACAGGATCCTTGTCAGTGAGAGCATCCAGTAACCTTCATCTCTTTCTTTTATTAACTCTACATCCAGTGGGTGGTAATTTAATAAGAATTATCTACTATTATTTAATTTTTAATGAGCACAGCACATCTGAGTTTTAAAACATTAAATGACAGTATTTGTTTCAACATTCCATGGCCTGCTGTATTGAGAAGATGTTTTTGGTAAAATCAATTAATTAACAGTCAATCACGAGGGCCCTGTCATTCTGAGTCCGAGCCAACATGTGCCATGTAAACATGATTAATAAAACAACACCCTAGAGCAAAAGAGGTCAATTGCTCTATCATGACATTAAAAATTGGACTGTGGCATGTTAACCACTTTAATTGAGTTAAGTGTTCCATGGAAAGAATGAAAAAAGTGAAAATGAGAAACAGGGTTCTTCATTATTTCCAGAATTGTTGATGCAGGATTTTTTTTCAAGTGGGAAATCTTGCACCTCTAAAAGAAACATCAAAGTGAGTGACCTCACTAAAAAAGAATATTAAACACCTCCATCAATAGAAAGACTAGGGCCGGTGAGATGGCTCAGCGGCTTAAGCGCCTGCACGGCAAGCGCGAGGGCCTGAGTTCGACTCCCGGAACCCACATATGAAAAAGGGGCCGGTGATATCGCTCAGGGGCACGGGCGCCTGCTGGTGCGTGAGGTCCTGAGGTCGACCCCCTGGTACCCACAAAAAAAAAAAATAGAAAGACTAAAACTTGATGTGATGTTTATAGGATTTTCAGTAATTCTTATTCTTTTTAATTTTAAGCATAATAATAATAAATTCAACAAGAGAATTTCAGAAGACACAATTACTTGCCAATTCTAAAGGGGGATTTTTGAAAAGTATAGGCTACTTCGCTTTTTGCAATCTGTTCCCAAACTTCTCAAACATTCTTTTCTAGGTTTTTAGAAAAGTAACTTTTTATCACTTGAAAAAATCCATACATTTGCATACAATAAAATATTTAGACCTTAAATATTCCAGTTTGATAGATTTTGACAATTGCATATACTGGTATAAAAGAAAATATCATTATGTTAAGTGACATAAGCTTGGTACAGAAAGACAAGTACCACACGATCTCACTCAGATGTGGAAAAACTTGATCTCATAAAAGTTGAAAGTAGCATAGTGATTCTCAGAAGCTGAGGAGACTAGCCAGAGAGAAGGAGGGGGAAAGTTGATTAAGGGGTACTAAATTACGTACTACTTAAATGGAAGAAAGTCTGTTGCTCTGTTTCTAGAAGGGTGACTATAGATGACTATAAGTATTTTTAAAATGCAGTGACAAAGAATTTTGGATGTTTTCACCATATGTAAGTAATAATTGTGATAATTGTTTGAGATGTGTGTATGTACCCTAATTTGAACATTACACAATGTATACACATCACGTGCCACCCTATAAATAGGTACAATTTGATGTATCAGTTAAAAATTTAAAAAAATTTAAAAAGAGAATGTTTTCCATCCCAGAAGGTATCCTCATGACATGCTTGAGTCATGACTTATTCCTTAAGGACAAGGGTAACCTCTTTCTTATTTCCAGTACAATAGATTAACTTTACCTGATTCAAAACTTCATATGAATGGAATTGTACAATACGTAGATAACACAACGTCCTTGGTTTTCACCTGTGAGTCTGTAGAAACACGGTCGGTGTTAGTACTGTGCTTTTTTTTTTTTGTGGGTACTGGGGGGTCGACCTCAGGACCTCGCGCGCCAGCAGGCGCCCGTGCCCCTGAGCGATATCACCGGCCCCTTTTTCGTGTGTGGGTTCCGGGAGTCAAACTCGGGCCCTCGCGCTTGCCGGGCAGGCGCTTAAGCCGCTGAGCCATCTCACCGGCCCAGTACTGTGCTTTTTTTTTTTATTTCTGATTAATATTCTAGTGTGTGGATATAACACAATTTGTTTTCCTGTTGATGGATGTTTGGGTTGTTTCCAATTTTTGTGTCAGATTTCAATAAACTGCACTATTAAATTTCACCTCAGAAGTGCACAACCTTTTACATTGCTAATCTCCCACTTGGCCAGCCAAAATTGTTTTTTGGTTGTTCTGAGGAGGTTGGATGATTTTAAATGAATGTTAGAAAAAATATGTTAGACCCTAATGAAGAATTTAGCAATGGCTTGCTAATGCCTTAGAAAAGCTATACTTGTCTAAAAAAAATAATTCATTAGGATTTCTATTGAACATAGTTTCTTGACAAATTTAAAAAATAGTATATAAGCTGTTATAATTTATGAAAATGATATAACTGTATATAAACTATACAAAGGTATTTGTATAACACTTAAAGCTACTTATTTCATATGCCTATAGCTTCCTTAGAATTAAAAATTTCCTATTTATTAATGTGATTTAATCTTTCTTTGTTCTAGAAGTTTAAGTAAATTAAGGTTTTCAAAGATACATATTTGTGTGCATATATTTTTGGCTATCAAATAAATGCTTGTATTAAAATGCCATAATTATGTATAGAGCAATAAGTCTGTCCAAAAGACTATAATTACTTAGAATACAAGGGGCATACTGTTAGCATAATTTACCTCATTGTTCAAAATAGCCATAGAAATGGCCCTATTTCAGGTGACTGACAACTGCTTTCAAAGTCTCAAGGGATGGGCCCAAATATCCAGTTAAAGGCATGCCTTAAAGTGTTTCCAAGCTTGTCATTCTAGCTGCATCTAATTTTACATAATGATTCTGATGTGAAATAAAATTTCCCATAATGGATGATTTTTTTTTTCTTTCCCTCTCTAAACTGTCAGTTCCTTATGAACTGCTTTTATTGATTACCTCTGTGTCTTTGAATCTTGAAGTCCAGTGCAATGCCCGGAACACAGGAGGAAATACATTGGTAGTATGATTGAATCCCTCACTATAACACGGCCAAGCTTGATTAATGTGTGTCCCGTTTTTCCCTGGATTTACTATACTAATTAAAATGATGAAACAACAAATATTTTTTGATTATTGAATATTTAATTAAAATAATTTTCTGTGTTTAATCCTTACTACGTAGACAGTCACACTGTTATTGCCTGCTATTTAGCCAACATTTTTCATTTTTCTACTGTGAAACAATTTTATGTGTTTACTCCTAGGAAAAATGTTTTCTGGAGCCTAGAGCCTATGGAAAAATCTATACCAATGACACACCTGTTGTTCCTAACTTGAAGAATTATCTGTCCCTTTTGTCTCTACTTCCTTGGCTCCCAACCATTCTCCAATCTACTTCAAAGTTGTTTGGATTATAACACTCCCCAGAGCACTGTGAAATCCAGCAGGCATTCCTATTTTCTCATCTTACACAAACTAGTAATGCTGACACATGGGTCACTTCTCCCCACCTTCAACATGCTCCCTTCCTGGCACTCTCTTCCTTTACCTTGTATTTGTTCTATATTTTCTCAGTCTTGATTTTGGTCCCTCTTTCTTGATGCACATCAAGATTTTCCTAGAGGTCACCTTCTCTACCTATTCCTTAGATGACTGCAACATTTTTCATAGTTTTACATTTCTCAAGTAGACTGATCAATTCTCAGTTTGCATTTCCAGCCCTGAGGTTCCCCTTGAGCTCTGCACCCATGTGTGCAATTGCCTACTTGACATCTCTTTGTAGATGTCCAACAGACATCTCAAACTTGGGATTGTGAATGAGAAGAACTGGCTCAGTGTTTTACCAGTTCCCTGAAGGAAATGGAACTCCATCTCCTCACTTGTTCAAACTGGAGTCTCAGGAGCTACTGGGAACTCTGCCATCCCATTCTTTCAACTCATCAGCAAGTCCTATGGGTTATGCTTTCAAAATATACCTGTAATTATCTGCTTCTTTCCACTTTTCATCTGTTGCCACCTTGTTGGGGGTTATTTTCATCTTTCTCTTGAATAATAGAAACTGGCCCAAATTGGTCCGTGTTCCTTCCCTGTACTCTTTAAACCTAATCTCCACAAGCAGTATGTAGAGTGAGATTTATAAAGTAAAAATTACAAAACTATATCACATCATTTAAGGTCCCTCAATGATTTTCCATTTCTCTTAGAAAAAGTCCAAATTGTTATATATTCTATAAAGTCATACAAAAAGCTCATCTGTTGAAATGTTCAAAATTCCTTAAAACACACCAATTTGTCTCCTACAAGATGGTCTCCTTACCACAGAGGGAATATAGTGTGATGCTTAAATGCCTGTTATCTGATGACAGGCTTTGTACTCTGATCATACAACTTGCCAGCTGGGTGACTTTGGGCAAAGCAGGGATGTTCTCTGTGCCTAACTTCATTTTCTCATAATATGGAAAATGGGAGAAATAAAAGCTTTCTCAGCACAGAGTTGCTTTTTTTTTTTTTCCAACAGGGTCTCACTCTTGTAGTCCAGGCTGGCTTTGAACTCACTATGTAGCCCAGGGTGACCTTGAACTCACAGCCATTACTCCTGGGCCACCATGCCTGGCTGTAGCACAGAGTTGCTTCGAGAATCAAATGCAAACTATACAGAAGAGTGCTCAGCAAATCCAGATGCTCAATGAGAATCAGCTGTTAGTATTACTGATGGAGGTGTTGCCTAGCACTTACTTGTATGCCCACTTTTTTTTTTTTTTTTGCATAGCTGCCTTCTTATCATTCAGATTACACCATAAACAACACATTTCTTTAACATCCTGGCTGAAACTAGCCCTCCTTGCCTTCTTTATTCATGTCCATTATAGTTCTTATCACAAGGTGTATTTATTTTATTTTCTTGGTCATTTCTCCTCTCCTCTCCTCTCCTCTCCTCTCCTCTCCTCTCCTCTCCTCTCCTCTCCTCTCCTCCCCCCCTCCCTCCCCTCCCTCCCCTCCCTCCCCTCCCCTCCCCTCCCCTCCCCTCCCCTCCTCTTCTCTTCTCTTCTCTTCTCTTCTCTTCTCTTCTCTTCTCTTCTCTTCTCTTCTCTTCCTCTCTCTTCTCTTCTTTTCTTTGGATTACTAGAATATAAGCTCTTGGAAAACAAGAATCATGCACCTAACTCAATGCCTGATACATAGTAGGTGCTCAGTAAGTATCTCTGAGTGAATGAGTAAATGAAATTCCAGCAGCTGCGAATACATATCCACTTAGCAATGGTAGTCAGTCATATGTATTTGCCATTTTCTTTTGGTGACAGATGCAACACCAGGGTAGAGTTGAGACTGCAGAGGAAACTTTTCCATGCATCCCAGACTGAGAGAACCTGTGATTCTAGAATCTTCTTGATTTCTGTCCGGTTAAATAGGTGGATCCACCTTAAGGCCCACAAAAATAGAATAAGGTAACTGATTTACCTGCTTCCACGAGAGCTTATGTAACTTTTACTCAGCCTTATACTTGTCTTGAATATAAGAGTTCATATTTTCATAGCCATTTTGTTCTCATTATTATTGCTCTCTATTAAATTAAATATATAATAAAGCAATATATCTTTTATACTTACTCAATTATCCAATAAGGAGAGTAACATATGGAACAACTAAAATAGATGACGTAAAGATGGAAGTCCATCTTTAAGGTTTCTCTTTTCATTTTCAAACAGATTTCCTAGTTTTGGGTCTAAGTGCTTAGGAGACGAGAAACAGTATTTTAATTTATTTACTTGCAGGAGTGACTGGTAATTTGACTACAATTTTTTATGATTTAAATGAAAAAGAGAGACAACTCCATAAAAAATCCTACCATGTATCTGTCTATTAATATAGACTTGCTGTGCTGGGCATCAAACCAAGGGACTCGCACATGCTAAGTAAATGCTCTACCACTGAGCTATACCCTACCACTGAGCTATACCCACAACCTAGTGTGTTCCTTTAAAAAAATAAGTTCATTTCTGTAAGTATTAAATGTACAGAAGAAAGCTGACAGATATTAAAAGAACACCTTGGTAATCTTTCACAAAGTAAATGTACTCATGAAGCTATCATCCAGATTATTTAGCTAGAATTTTGAAAGCACTGCAGTCTTGTTTTCCTCGCCTCTTCCCAGCAATGTTATTCCCTCTACCCCATAAGTAAGCACTTATCTGAATTCTGATATTTCAGAAGTTTTCTTTTTTTTTTTTTTGTGGGTACCGGGGGGTCGACCTCAGGACCTCACGCACCCGCAGGCACCTGTGCCGCTGAGCGATATCACCGGCCCCTTTTTCGTATGTGGGATCCGGGAGTCGAACTCGGGCCCTCGCGCTTGCCAGGCAGGCGCTTATGCCGCTGAGCCATCTCACCGGCCCATATTTCAGAAGTTTTCTTTACTTTTGAATTTTACAAATGTGGAATTGGTCACTATGTAATTTTTTTTCATTGCTCAACATTTTTTTTAAAATGAGGTTAACCTAAGTTGTTGAATGCAGCAGTAGTTATTTCCTAGAAATTGATGTATATGTTGCCATTTTAAAGAGTTCTTTGGGTCTTCTGTGTAGAGTATTATGTCATCTGCAAATAATGATAATTTAAGTTCTTCCCGTCCTATGCACATCCCTTTTATTCTATTCTCTTCTTAATTGCTCTGGCTAATGATTCAAGTACTATGTTGAGTAGAAGAGGTGATAGTGGACACCCTTGTCTTGTTCCTGATTTTAGGGGGAATGCTTTTAGATTTTCCCCATTTATTATGATGCTGGCTATTGATTTGTCATAAATAGCCTTTATCATATTTAGGTATGGTCCTTCTATACCTATTTTCTTCAGGATTTTTATCATGCAGGGTTGTTGGAATTTGTCAAAAGTTTTTTTGTGTCTATTGATATGATCTTATGTTTTTTGACCTTGCTCCTCTTTATGTGATATAATACATTTATTGATTTACATATAGTGAACCATCCTTGAATATCTGGAATAAAGTCTACTTGATCATGGAGTATAAACAATGTGCCACATTCTACTTGCTAATATCTTGTTGAGAATTTTGCATCTATCTTCATTAAGGAGACTGGCCTGTAGTTCTCTTTTTTAGTTGAGTCTTTATCTGGTTTTGAAATCAGGGTGATACTGGCTTCCATAAAAGAATTCGGGAACACTCCATTCATTTCAATTTCTTTGAAGAATTGGAGGAGTATTGGTGATGTAACATCCTTAAAGGTTTTATAAAATTCAGCAGTGAATCCATCAGGTTCACAGCTTTTCTTACTTGGTAGATTCCTTATTATCATGTCAATTTCATTGCTTGTTATTGTGTTGTCGAGCACGTTTATGTCTTCTTGGGTTAGTTTATATGTGTCTAGGAATCTGTACATTTCTTCAAAATTTGTTAACTTGTTGGAATATGATTTTTTGAAGTAGTTACTATCTTCTGGCTTTTGACAGTGTCTATTGTGATTTCACCTTTTTCATTTCTGATTGTATTGATATGAGTCTTTTCTCTCTTTCTTTTGGTGAGTTTGGCAAAGAGTTTATTTATTTTATTTATTCTTTCAAAGAACCAGCTCTTTGATTTGTTGATTTTCTTTTTACAGTTTTTTTTTTTTTAGTTTCAATTTCATTGATTTTTGCTGTCATCTTTGTAATTTCCCTCCTTAATTTCAGTTTGGAGCTGGTTTGTTGTTTCACAAGTATCTTATGGTTTCTCATAAGGTTATTTATTTGGCCTTGGTCATTTTCCTAGTGTGAGAACTGATTGTGACAAATTTCCTTCTTAGAACTGCTTTCCTAGTGTCCCAGGACACTAATTGATTTGTACGGTCATTATCACTAACTTCCAGAAATTTTTAAATTTCTTCTTTGATTTCTTCTGTGATCTATTATTTGTTTAGGAGTATGTTGTTAATTTTCTAGGAGCTTTTACCTCTTCTGAAATTTCTTCTGTTGTTGATTTCTATTTTCATTGCACAGTGGCCTCAAAGTATGCATGGGGAAATTTCCATTCTTTTATATTTACTTAAGCTGCTTTTGTAGACTATTATGTGATCTAGTTTGGAAAAAGTACCATGTACTGCTGAAAAGAACGTATACTCTATTGCAGAGGGCTGGAATACTCTGTAAATAGCAATTAAGTCCATATGTTCAAGGCTGTGGTTCAATTTTGATATTTCTTTATTGGCTTTTTGTTTAGTTGATGTATCTCTTTGCAAAAGCTGGGTATTAGAATCTATTATGATCGTGTTAGTGTTGATTTGATCTTCTAATTTCAGTAGTTTTTGTTTTATGCTGTTAGGTGCTTCAATGTTTGGTGCATATATGTTTATCAATGTTATCTCTTCTTGTTGTATTGTTCCCTTAACTAGTATGTAGTGACCATCTTTGTCACTTCTAACCAGTTTTAGTTTGAAGTTTACCATGTATCATATAGAATTGCTATACCTGCTTGTTTTGGAGGTTCTGGTGCATGGAATGTTTTCTATCCTTTAATTTTTTTAACTTTATTTTTTATTAGCATATATTTGTCACACATATTGATCACATTCATCATAGGGAATTTGTACCTGTACATAATAAATCTTAATTCCTTTTTCCCCTTTCTCTCCTCACCCTTCAACCCTTCCTCCTCTTCTCATTTACAAAACATTTGTTTCCATTTTTTTCCTTCTATTCTCTTTTCTTTCCTTTTCCCTTCCTTCCCTTTCACATCTCCCCTCCCTTGTTTCCCTTCCCATTTGAACATTTTCTTCCTACTTCCAAATATCTATCATCCATTTTGGTCCTTATATATGCTTTTGGTTTCTCATACAAGGGAAACAATGTGATATTTAAACACAAGTGTCTGATTTATTTCACTTAAAAGTATGGTCTCAAGGTGTATCCATTTACCTGAAAATGTCTCATTTATCCTTTAATTTTTAATCTATAAATATCTTTTTGGATTAGATGAGTTTATCAAATGCAATAGACAGTTGGATTCTGTTTTTTGATCCAGCCTGCCAATCTGGATCTTTTAATTGGGGAGTTGAAGCTGTTAACATTGAGAGATATTACTGAGATGTTTTGGTTATTTAATATCATTGTCTTTTTTATCTGTTGGTAAATCCTTTGTTTTTGTTTTCCTGACTTTTTTATTGCTGTTTACCCATGGACTTCAGCAATTTTCTCTGTGTTTTTAGCTGTGTCCATTTTATAATTTCTGTTGAGAATATTCTTAAGTATTTTCTCAAGAGCTGGTTTACTATTCATATATCCTTGGAACTGGTGTTTTTCATGAAAATACCTTATTTCTCCACCTATTTTGAAGCATAGCTTTGCTGGGTAAGCTAATCTGGGGTGGAAGTTATTTGATCTTAGGGCTTGAAATACTTCAGTCCAAGCTCTTTTGGCCTTCAGGATTTATGTGAGAAGTCTGCTGGGATTCTGAGTGGTTTACTTTTATATATGATTTTTTTTTCTCTGACTGCCTTTAAAACTCTGATTTTAGCTGAATATCTGGGAATTTAATGAGGATATGCCTTGGTGAACTCCTTTCATTATAATTGTTTGGTGTTCTATGAGAGTCACTTACTTGTATTTTAAACTCTTTTCTTATATTTAGGAAATATTCTTCCATCATTTCTGAAAGCATGTTAGTGAATCAATCTGTACTACCTTCTAGTTTTACTCAAACCCTGATTATCCTTAGATTGGTCTTCTTGTTCTCATCTAGTAGCTGCTGGATAGTCTTTTGTTCTCTTATTTTCTTTTTGGCTTCTTGAACTTTTCATCATAATTCACTATTTTGTCCTCAATATCAGGCACTTTGTCTTCATATTGGTCATTTCTGCAATGTATGAATTCCGTACAGTTTTTTATACCAGGTATTTCTGTCTGACATCCTTTCAAGGATTCCTTATCTTTGTTGAGTTTGTCATTCAAATTTTGAACTATTGTAGTTAGCTCATCCAGTTTTTTACCTATCTCCCCAAATTCACTATGGACATATTGAATGACATTGCTGTGAACTTTTGGTTCATTTCCTCTTTGAAATCATCATTTTCTTCATGCTTTCTATGAACTTTTCATAGAGTTCTATCTGGCATTTGTTTTCAAATATCACTTGTTCTGCCTTGAGAGAGTTGGATGAACTTGGGGATCTTCTGTTGCCTTGCTTCCCTATGCTTTTATGTGTACCTGTGTTATTGTTTGTACATATAGATATATCCAATTCTTTTTTCCCTCTTTTTTTGTGGGGGTTTTGCAGGTTGAGGACTAGAAAAGTGAGGAGGGTTTTGGTTTATATGGAGATTTTTAGTAGGATGTTGCCTCCCCATGAATAAGCTTTGTATGTCCAGTACAAGTATTTACTCCTTTTGGTATTTTCTTTAAGTGATTTGGACTTTGTCCCTATGTTTTGCTGAAAGAATTACTTTTGGTTATAACAGCATCAGCAGATTCAATGATACACTACTTCTACATGATAGTCCTTGCAGTTACACTCCCCCCTTTGTTTATCCTTTATGTACAGTATGATTATTCATTATTTGTGATTGTTCTGCAATGAGGTAGGTGAAATGGAGGGAGGAGAATGGAAGGTAATTGGATGAGGAGAAAAAGACATTAAGAGAAAGGTTTTTGTAGGGGGGATAGTGACAGGTGAGAAGAAAAGTTTGATGTAGTGTCTGATTCTATTGGAGTACTTTTAGTTGAGTCAAAGGGTTAGTACTGAGAATTTTCAGGGGATATTTGTGGGGGCAAGTGGAAGATATGGGAGGAAGGAGGATTACTTTATGATGGAGGGAAGCTACATGGATGTCAGAACCTGCTGATAGGCTATGTAAGATATGGGAGAGCCAAAGGCTTAGGATGGGGAGGATTGAGGATCAATACTAGACAAGAAAAGGTGACTGTGGGGGAGCTAAGCATGGGAAATTAAAACTTTGGGCTGAGGAGTTTATGTATTTGGAAAAAGAATAAAGAAATATGGTAAGAGTATTGTTTTGGGTTTTAGGTGAAGAAACTAGACAGGAGCTTAGACGAGGGAGAAAATTTAGACACCTATTAAATCAGAGCCAACGGAAGAAAAAAATACACAAAAGTATAAACCAAATAAACACACCAAAAACATAAAAGAACATAGCATAACTCCATACTACTACATACATCAAGAAAGAAACAAACTCAAACCTATGAGATATCCAAAGGGGACACAGATTAAATATTCCAGTGAGGCAGTGTATATGTGATTCACATACACCCTTTTTGCAAGAAAGTCTTAGTGCTCACAATCCAGTAACTCTTCTGAAACTTCTACTGAAGCTAACTCATATTCACGGTTGCTTTCTACTAGGTTCTTGTAGACTCTTGCGTACTCTGATGCAGTCCGAGTTCTTGGTTTAGGTACTCTTGTTGTCCCTCCCTGTGGATGTGATGGTGGAATCAGCAGACCAATTCACTGACATGAAATTATCCACCAAGTCTGGAGTATTCCTGTGCAATTGAATCACTAAAGTAATAACAAGCTAATTAGTTATGGTGGTATCTACCTGGGAAAGTTGAGAATATACCATGAGACTTTTGGATCTCCCTTTAGCCAAGAGAAGAAATTCTCAGTCAGTATAAGCATCATAACAGCCCAAACATTGACCCAGAGCTAATATGTACAAAATGTGGTAGCTCTGTCTCCTCTTATGGTAAAAACAACAAAAAAAGCATTCACCAACAATTGTATAGAATCAGTTATCTAAAATCCAGATGGTTGAGGTCCAGGTAATGCCAGGGGAGGGGAGAGAAAAGAAAAGAGAAGTATTTTTTTAAAAAGTCTTCTGCTATGTGGTATGGAAAGGAGGAAATTAGGAGGGATCAAAGGATCTTATTGGTGGTAGAGGTATTATATTTTTATGGGGTAACAGGGAGACCTGGGTGTAAAATAGGTAGGTAGAAATGGGAATGAGAAAGGAGTCTATAACTCTTAGAGAAAAAGTTAAAAGGAGACAGATGAAAGGGGGAGAAAAAAGAAAAGTAGAGGAAGGATAAGAAATAGGAGAAAGAAGTCAGGTGAAAAGATATGAATAAAAGTTGGAGAAATAAAAAAGGACAAAAGAGAATTCCCTTACCTTGTGTAAACTATAGTGGAAGAAAAGGGAAAGAGGAAGAGAAACATACATACACACTCACACTCTTAAAAGGAAAAAAAGTGGCAAATAATGGAATAAAATTGGGGGAAAAGGAACAGAAAGAGGAAAAGAGAGAGAGAGAAAAAAAGAATGTTTTCTATTGTTTTGGACATGTGACTACTTTCCACAGTCTGGGAATGAGGAGCAGAGCTCAAGCCAAAATATGATTCTGCTCGTGCTGTAAGTTTACAGTGGAGGCCTGCCCAGAATGGTGTGGCTGCGGATAGCCACACAATGGGAGCACGGCACCAGTGTGGCCTTCCAATCCTGTGTAACTCAGGCTGGTCTCTGACTGCAGGAGCTGAGTCCATGTTCACCAGCTCCAACACCTAGCGGGACTCCCTCCAGCCTACCTCCAGCAGCCACTGTCTCCCGTGGGCGTCCTTCCTTCATCCACTCAGGGAATCTGACCGTGTGTAACGTGGCCTGGAGCCAAGCGGCTGCTCTGGGCCCCAGGTTTGAACACAGCCCTTCTCGACAGCTGTGTCCGCACAGGCTCTCGTTCAGCAGTTGTACTGGTAGGGTCTGGACTGAGGCCGCTCACCAGCTGTTTACGTGGAAGGCCGTGCTGGGAGCAGTAGCCTCGGTTTTCTTTGCAAGATCAAACTGCCACTGATCCTCTCACTCCCCAGGTGATTCTCTCTTCCTTGTGGAATGTTCTACTGTTGTCACTAAATAGTCTTCTTTGAGTCAGAATCTTCAAAGCAGAATTCAGATTACATTGTGTTTGGTTAACTCATCTCATGTTTCTTTCCTTTTGTGATAAATTCTCCCCCTCTTTGTGTTTCTTGTTGATGTTCTCTGAGTCTCTCTTTCTCTCTTGTTTTTTTTTTTTTTTTGGTGGGTACCAGGAGTCGAACTTGGGCCCTCGCGCTTGCCAGGCAGGCACTTACGCCGCTGAGCCATCTCACCGGCCCCTCTGAGTCTCTCTGACATGGCTTCTTCTCCACTCAGTCGTTTTGGATCTTGCAGATCCTTCCTTCTCAGTGGATCTTTCCTCAGCTTCTATGATGTGACTCCTCTTCTAGTCAGCCACGTTGAATCCCCTATCCCAGATTTTCACCTTGTCCTAGATCAGATCCATTGTTTGGCTGGCACTCCTGCTGTCCTATGCAGAGGAGAAATAACACAGAGCCAGCTCAAGTTGTTGGTGGCTGAGCCAAGGTGTAGAATCCAAGTTGTGGACTTGTTTGGGGACCAGCCCGCAGGTCCAAGTGTTCTACCGAAGCCCTAGGTCTGAACATTCATCTAGGGGCCAGGGCTGTGGGTCTAAGCTGAAGTTTGCTTTTTATGATTCACATATGCATATCAATACTTCTATAGACACAGATACTCTCTCTCTTACTCCCTCTCTCTCTCACACACACATCTATATCCAGTAATGCCTAAAATATATTTTAAGGAGAAAAATATCAATCATTAGCATTACCAGCTATAACCAATAGCTTTATCGACAGTGTTATTTTAACAGTAAATATTAAAATGTTAAACATTAATAACATTTTTAACCAACCTTCCTTGTATCAAAGTGACAATCTGATGAAGGCTTTGAACTCTGGTCACAACAAAATGTACATTACACACCTTTAATACAGTTTTAAAATTGTTTGCAAACACCTTACAACTTATGTGTAGTGATTTATGAATGCTTGTGTTAAAAGTGTCTATGAATAAGTGGTGTCATTTGACTACAAAACATGAAAATTATAACGAAAACTTCAAAGGGAGAAGAATGGATAGATGGAAGGAATGATTTTTTAAGCTTATCTTTGCATTCGCTAACAAAATACTTAGCTTTGTGATATAAATGTGTTATAGTTAAATTACACATATTCATTTGTAACAAGTAGACGTTATGTTCCATGCAACTGGAACAAAACAATGTTAGATTTGATGTTCAATGAAACAAAATCATACTTCAATCAAGCTGTAGTTTATCTTACGTAATAAAATCATCGTAAGAATTACGGAAGTTTTCCAAGAGCACATGTGAGTAACCTAAACTAATTTTTGGACATTAGGGATGTGTGATGGGACAGAATTAGAGAAAACTTTCTTAAGGAAAGGATATTTTAGTTTAAGTCTTAACCATGAATATGAATTTGTGGTCAAAAGCGTAGGTAAAGAACATTTCATACAGAAGCAGGTCCAAGATTAACATCTCCCGGTAGACGAGAGTATGGTCAGTTTAAGAAGAAAAATCCAGCCTGAGCTGGTAGAATATAAAAATCAAAGGAAGCACACAGAAAAGCCAGAGAGGAAGCCAGGATTGTGCCTTTTGGTAGAAGCACTGGGAAACCAGGGAGGAGACCAACTGAGCCAGGAGATGATGATGGTGGCCTCAGGTGGTATCAGGAGAGACGATAAGAAGTGGTGGGATTTGAAAAATATTGATGAAAAAAGAATTTGTAGGATAGATCTGATATATGGAGAGAGGAGAGAGTATCTAAGAACTACTTCTAGGCTCTAGGTTATGCAACTGAAAAAATGGCTGAACTTCCTTGAGACAAGATGTTCTTTTCTGTTTGACAGACAGGAGTAGAGTGCAACCTGAGAGTGCTAAGTGGAGTTTGTTTGGCCTTTGTTGGATTTGAACTGTTTTTAAAACTTCCATACAGCAAGGTTGAGCTGAAAATATGTAGATTTTTTTTTCTGGAGATAAGGAAAATAGTCTGTGAAGAAAGTATACATCTGGAAGTCAGTGGAATTTAGATGGCATTTGAAGCCAAGTATGGGACAGATTGCCAAGGGAGGCCCTGCAGGACATACATTAAGAGAGTGATTTTTATCTTTCCTCATCCAGCCTGACTCTGAAATCAGCTGATTAAATATACTTTTCCTTGAGAGCAAATATATAATGACCTTCTTGGTCACTGATAATTTATCAAGATTATTTAGTAGGCTAAGAAGCTTAAAACAGAGTTAAGAAATGACAACTTCAGGAGTATAATTTATCCAAACAATTATTTAACAAAAATATCTTCTTCCTTCCCTAAAACCAGAATTTGGTAACCTCAAGGGGATATGAAAACTATAGATTACTTTCCTAGGAAGATGAGAGAGGAGACAGAGAGAGAGAGAAAGAGAAATTGGGTGTTAAACATTTGAATACTTAGTTGCTTCACCTTTATTCTCTATCATAAATTTTACTAATATGGTTTAATAGAGTAATACAGAGCCACTCAAAAGATGTGCAATTTTTAGGTTATGGTGGAAAAAGAGGTTCAAATAATGGTGGCTAAGTATCTGTGAGATGAGGTTAATGCAGTGACTTAAAGCTGTTAAAACACTAATTTTGCATGAGGTTAGTTCTGTAGCTACAGTGCCTGGCACAATGTGTTTCATCCAATGGGCAAACATTATTGTAGGGTTTCTCATGCTGGGTACACTTGACATTTCGGTCTGGGTGATTTTTTTGTTGTGGGCTGTTGTATGTGTTGTAGCATGTTGAGCAGTACTGCTAATTAAATGCATCCCTATGGCAGTCATGACAACTCAAAATGTCCCCAGACATTTGAGGGTCTGGGAGGGAGCAAAAATGTTCCTAGTTGAGAACAAAGGATTTACTGAATGAATGAACATTGCCTTTCGGACAGACATTGGTTATTCTGAGTCTGTTTTGTCCTTCCCAGCTGTATCTGGGAGCATGGAAGTGTCTTAATCCCCAAAGAGTATAAGAGAGAGAACTTCTTGGTCACCCTATGGTCTGAGGCAGAGGTCACAGACCAAGTCAGGTGCTGACGGGCACATTTAGTGAGGAGAAATGACTCAGGGTTTGAGGCTGTCGGTTGCCTATTAGTCGTCCAGGGTTCATTCCGGGCACACATCTATGCCTATTTTATGTCTTCTAGGCTTTATGAAAGAAGGTTTTCACAAGCCGACAGTAGAACCCTTGTGAGATATCTTAGCAGACAGGCCAGGGATCAACTCCTGAGGTTAAAAGTTACCATTTAATTGACTCCTTTCTCTTTAGGTCAAATTACTTAGAAAGAACAGTCTGAAAATTAAAGGAGTGAATCTGCCATTTCCTGAGCACGACATTTCATTTGAAAACAAAATTTAATGACCAAATAAGAAGTAGTTACGATGCTTCAGTTTGAATTTGCTTATGCATGTGACTAGTAATTTTATCTGACACATTTCCATTCTGGTGAGTTCTGTATACCAAATATATCTGCAGGCATCCATTGTACACCATTTAGTGTCCCACAGCATTGAACAGAGGCTGCACACTTTCATAGTACTCTGCTTTGTGCATCCATCCACTTTGTATGGAAGGCTTACATTGAAGTAGACAATGTATATGCCTGTAGGTTAAGGGTGCTTTCCTATAATAGCTACCTCTGGAGGAAGAAAACAATGTATTCCTCACCAACAATTCTCCAGATGTCTTTGACCATAACCTTATATTAAGCATCTTTGCAAAATCCTAGAAAGCACAACTCAGCTGTCCCTGATACGACATGCCGTGGTGTAGCAGCCAAGTGGAAACGTGTATTATTATGACAATACAAGGATATGCAATCATGCTGGCTGCCAGCAGGAGTGGAAACCTAGTGACCTAAATGAATTCAACCAGAAATCTATTAAATGATTTAATTTGGGTCCATCCAGCCACTGATTACACTTCTAGTGCTGGAGCAGTAACAGTTGCAATGCTCACAGTCATGAAGTTCTGAGTAGAATTATCGAGAAAAATTAACTACTATAGAAAGGGAATAGATGTCTGTTCTGAAGGGGCTAGAATAACTAGAATAATAATTTTCTGACAAGGTTGATTTATTCCCTGTGCAATGAAAAAAAATCCACAGATTGTTCATGTCGAAACATCACAGCATAACAGGTGTCTCAGCATCTCAATACGTTGTTGATGTTGAACATGTTTTGCCTTTTGAAAAAGAAAATCTAAAAAAAGTGAACAATAGGTCCAGGTACAGTAGATCATGATATCTTTCATGCCAGAGAAACTGACTTGGTGCAAATATTGCATGAAATAAAAATGACAATATGTAGTGATTTTAGCAAAGTTCATATGCACATTAAGAGTATGAAATGTAGTAGAACTTGTTTGAGGTGAACTCAGCTGTGTCATATTATTTGTAGCATAATAGAGAAGCGTGTCTCTGTCTTTTTTAATGCCATTTCATAACCAAGCTGTAACTCTAGCTTTAAAACAAAATCCATAAGCAAACAGAGTTCAAACCCTTTATTTTAGGAAATGAAAAAATAGGATTATAAAATATTCTCATCACAGTTTAAGGCACTGAGAGTACAGAAGATTGGGATGTAAGTCCATAAAACTTGTTTTCCTAATACAATTGAAGAAGTCTTAAAATATTCGCAGGGCTTTTATTTTTCACCTTTCTATTAATTTTATTAAGAATGCAACACCGAGAGAATGGGATTCTCTGGGTGTTGCAGGAAACACTCTTATTAAGTCTTATGTGCAGATAAAAAGGATAGAAAATAAGCTCTTATGATTACTTGGTTGTTTATTATCACTGGTTCTGAGATTAGAAAAGTAACTGTCTTTGACTTTCACTAGCTATAATTAGAGGGCAGAAATGAGCAAGCTACAAGCCACTAAACTATGCCAAATAATTCATTTGCAAGCATGAAGCTTATCAATTTTTGATACAAATGCAGAAGAGAATATTTTCATAATCAAAAGATTCCCTCTTTTTCTATTTCCAAACATGTATTATTTGTCAGTTACTAGTGGTAAAGTTGAATGGATAATTCTGAGGTTCAACTCTGACTTTCTAGTCTTCACACCTGCCTTGGTGCCAGAGGCAGACACAACTCCAGTCTCCAGTGACACATTGCAGTCCAAATTTTTCTGTTGGCCTTGGTTATATTCCAGTTTATGAATGACAATAACAGCAATGAATTAGTAACTGTCCTAGATATTGGGGAATCCCTTTCCTTTATAAAGACTACACATTTTTTACCTCATTAATTTTTCCTCTAGAGAACCTCAATACATTCAGAGAAAAAAATTAAATGAAAGATTTTTAGTTTGGGAACTGGTTACACATAGTTATTAATGTAGAATTATAGTAAATAAGGTTAAAGAGACAGAATTTCTGTATTCAAGTCCTAGATTTGCCACTTACAAATCCTAAGATCACTGGAAATACATTTTTCTTTTCTGTTACCCTATTCTTATTGTTAAAATAAAGATAGTAATACCATTCAATTTTCAGGGTTGCTGGGAGGATTAAATAAGTTTCTTCTCTGAAAGTGCTTAATAGGTGCTAGTTATTATTATTTACCATTATTACACCTATGTCACCAGATCACTTGTTCAGACATTTTGAAGAGAGCTGGACTGGAAGTTCTTAGATGGAAATATAGTGGGAAATTTTGATTCTTTTTCATTCTTGATCCAAAATTTCATGCTGAAGTTATGAGAAAAAACTAAATTGTGTTGGGGTTCCTATTTGTCAGACATTTTGATGAGTATCATTCCAATTAATCCTCACATAAATTCACTGAGGAAGATTTTATCACCAGTATAGATGAAAAGACTGAAAATGGGAAAAGTTGAGTATTTAAAATGTACACACAGCAAGAGGAGAGTGTGAATCCAAACGTGCCGAGGAAAGTTATTTTCCCACTTCATTATTAGTGCACACTTTTCACTCTCCTTGGCTCCACAATGTGCCTGTTATCCTCATAAGCACCTCCAAAAGCCCTCTTCTAGCCATGGCCGTTCCAGCAAGGTCACCCCCAGGCAGTAATGACCCATTGGCCTTCAATGATGAAACTGATGGACATGATTTAGGTGGAGATGCTTCCTTTCTTATGTACTTCCTTGCGAGGTCCCAAGACCCTATCTTTCTTCTTCGCAGAAATCTAAGGCAGTGGTACTTTATAGTGAGCCTGACAGAGGTTTGATGAACTCAGTCCAGATGGAATAGTGTATTTAAAAGCTTGTGATCTTTTATAAAAGTTGTTAGATCTAAGGAAACATTAAGAAACGCTAAAGTATGTCTTGCAAAATATAGCAGGGTATGATGTAGTTTAATAAAAATAAGGATGGTGCTACACTAGTTGGTTTGGGAACTGAGTTCCATGTGAGCTCTAGTCTGGTCACTTGCCATCTGTGATGATTAAGTTTAAGTGTCAACTTGATTGGATGAAGGAAAGCCTGGAGACTTGGTATTGTTACAGGGTATTTCTGTGGGATGTTTCCAGGAGGGTTAGTGTGTGAGGTTGAGTGGTTTGAGTAGGGAACATTACTGTCCATGTAGGCAGGCACAATACAGGAGGGTGGGGACCAGATACAACAAAGGCAGACAGAGTGGATGTGTCTGTCTCCTGAGGGTGGGATATAATCTTCTGCTCCCACCCTTGGACATCAAAACTACAGACTTCTCTATCTTTGGACTCTAGGACTTACACTAGTGATCCCCTGAGTTCTCAGGCCTCTGGCCTCGGAGTTGGAAGCTACACCATAAGATTCCCTGGTTCCAAAATCATTCTGCCTTGAACCGAGCCATGCTGCCAGCATCTTAGAGTCTCTAGCTTGCAGATGGCCTGTCATAGGATGACTTGCCCTCCACAGCTGTGTGAGCCAATTTCTTTAATAAATCCCCTCTCGTGTACCCAGAAAGGTGTGTCTTTTTGGAAAACCCTGACTAATACACCACACTATGTTGAAAAAGGTTCTGAATTTACATTCAAGCATAGAAAGGTTACTATCATCAGTTAGCAATGTCCTGAATGGCCATGGAAAGGAGGATTGGTATCATTTAGCTATTTGTTATCCTTGTGTGAGAAGCAGTAACAGATTTTTCAGTCTGTTTGAATGTGGCATTTATCATCCATGAGTTAATTTCACAAATCTTCCCGGCTGCTTAGGTGGGCTTCTTTTCTCACTAATCTTTATGCACTTTTCCTGAAGATATGTACTCTCTTGAAATAAGAACTATTCTTCAGTCAAGTGGCTTCATTATTCTGCCCAAAGCCATAAATTCCTCCTAAGAAGGAGTACTCATGCACCACTATATTTATTTTAATGTTTTTGAGAGTATTGGAAATTTTTCTTAGAGTCTGTACTATATTACTAATATAAATATCACATATTTAGGTAGTAGTGGTAAATTATGAAAACAACAATAAGGGACAATTTAATAGTTTAGACCTTGAGTTTGAAGAATGAGCCAGTATTTCTATATTCTATTAAGTGACATAATTCTTAATATAGAATTGTATAAAACTAAGCTGTGTGATCATGTTCTTTCAAATTTGTGTGTTTTATTTTAATTTTACTGTTCATGGATGATTTCCAAGGGCAAAATTAAATGATGGGAAGATTAATGCTATGAGGAGTTTTAAAGGATTTTACTTCTGCATTGACTGATATGCACTTAACCTCAAATGATATTGATCCGTATTTAATAGAGAAGTGGGTAGATTCTCAGAACATCTCAACTGGAGTATTAGCAATTTAAAAGAGCAAATGTATAGATAATCTTTTTTACATTAGTTGCACATGTATTGTTTTAGATATTAACTAATGGATTAAAGGAAGAAATCAGTAAAAATAGGTATGAACCTTTTTTTACACAGCTAAAATGGTATTTCAATTTAGATAGTTACTAAATATTTGAGAAAATATATGAATCTTCTTTGCTACATTTTAAAAAAGTAACACTACCTTGGATTTGGTTACTGAAGCATAAAATAATTCCAAGGAAATTTACAAACTACTCTTATTTCTAAATGTTACAGCAGTTACACATACTCATATCTTATATAAGTATCTTTTAACACATGAACATTGAGATTGACTAAATATGAATTGCTCTTCCAAATAACATTTATTATATTCAAGTAAATTCAGTTTATTTCAAAATCCTAACACTCTGCTTTCTTTTACAATTGGGTCTTCCCATCTGTACATGGAGAACTGCTCTATAATAAATAAAGTTGATTTCCAGTGTGAAAATGGTTGCAGAAGTCAGCATTTTCACTCTCTTCCTGTAAATCATAAAAAGAATAAGAAGCACGAGAAACTAAGAAACAAAAACCCTACAAATTTCTTTTTCAGTTGCACCAGGAGACAGATATAATTCAGGTACACCACAATATAGGTAAGAACTGCCAGAAGTCTCAGATATCTGGTGGAAGCTAGAAAGAAGGAACTAAAGGAAAGAAGCACAGAGAAGAGTGAGAGGATCCGGGGAAAGCAGAGTTCAGAAAATAGAAGCAAATATGCACTTTCTGAAACGGCGAACACATCATCCTTTGTTTTAACGGGGTTGCTGGAAGTAGAATGTGTGACCAGCCGTTGAGACACCACCCGAGAAGGAGAGGAGGCGGGCTTCCACAGGAAGAGGCAGGGCTGGTAGTGTGTCTCTGCGGAGACAGGTGGCACCGCTGCAGTCCGGGTGTCTAGGTCACGGGAGTCTACTGGGCGAACTTCAGCAACAGCACCCAAATATGATGCATTCTACAGAAAAGATGCGAATAATGTGGGGACTAGGGCAATGTCAGAAATGTAGATATCAGTTGATATTGTGGAGGATAAATGATTCTCCTGAACAGAATTAGGAAAGGAAGGATGAAAGGAGGGAAGAACTGTGATTGATAACAACTTCATTTGTAAGAACTGAGAGTCAAACATTTAGAGTCGGAAAATGTAATAAGTTGAATTATATAGAATTGCCATTTTATAATCTCCAACCAATCGAATTTCAGAAGTATGAGATAGTCGAATTTTTCTTCATCATGTCTAAGTCACGCTCAATTGTATTATGCTCTATTTTATTTATTTATTTATTTTTATTTTTTTTTATTTTTTATTTTTTTTTTCAAAAGAAGAACAAATTTTCAAACCAACATAATAGGAGGGTAACAATGGTTAATACATTACGTATTACTATCTTTAAGTTAGTTATTCAGGACACCAGACATTAGCATTCAATTGTCCAAACATTATTGGCACAAACATTACTCTTCAATGAACTAAGTAAAAATGGTAGTGTATCTATCTTAACCATCTTATATATATATATATATATATATATATATATATATATATATATATATATATACAATTTTTTTCCCTTTCCCTTCTTTCTTTTCCCTATTCCAGTCTCTCTTTCCTTTTGACCAGTTTCTTTTTGATTCACCATGTCTATTGTACATTTTGGATCTTATTTACTCTTTCAGTTTCTCATACTAGAGAGATAATACCATGCTTACACATGTGCTTCTGGTTTATTTCACTTATGAGTATTTTCTTGAGTTGCATCCATTTACCTATAAAAGTCTCCAGTTTATCCTTCTTTATGGCTGAATAGTACTCCATTGTATAAAAATACCACATCTTTCTTATCCATTCCTCAGTTGATGGGCATTTGGGTTGTTTCCAAGATCTGGCTATTACAAATTGTGCTGCTATAAACATGGGTGCACATATATCGCTGTGGTACGATGTTTTTAATTCTTCTGGGAAGATGCCCAGAAGGGGAATAGCTGGGTCAAATGGGACCTCCAACCCTAGTTTTCTGAGGAATCTCCACACTGACTTCCACAGTGGCTGTACCAGTCGACACTCCCACCAACAGTGAAGAAGGGTTCCTTTTTCCCCACAGCCCCTCCAGCATTTGTTATTAGTTGATTTCTTAATAGTAGCCATTCTTTCTGGGGTGAGATGGTATCTCAGTGTTGTTTTAATTTGCATCTCTCGAATGACTAGTGATGCACATTTTTTTGTATATTTGTTTGCCATTAGTATTTCTTCATCTGAGAAATGTGTATTCATCTCAGATGCCCATTTTTGGAGTGGGTCTTTAAATTTGGGAGGTCTGATTTTTTTGAGTTCTTTATATGTTCTCGATAGTAATCCTTTGTCTGTGGAACAGCTGGCAAACATCTTTTCCCACGTTGTGGGTTGTCTCTTCACCCTGTTGGTGGTTTCTCTTGCTGTGCAAAAGCTTTTTAATAAGATGAGATCCCAGTTATTGATTCTTTGGGATAGTTCCCGTGCGGTTGAGTTTTTATTCATAAAGTCTTTGCCTACACCAATGTCTCCAAGGGTTTTACCTATCCTACCTTCCAGCAGATTTAATGTTTCTGTTTTAATATTTAGATCTCTGATCCATTTTGAATTTAGTTTAGTGCATGGTGAAAGATATGGATCTAGTTTTAATCTTCGGCATGTGTAGAGCCAGTTTTTCCAGCACCATTTATTAAAGAGGCTATCTTTCTTCCAGCGAATGTGTTTGGCACCTTTGTCAAAGATAAGGTGGCTTAGTATGTCTGGGGTTGTTTCAGCATCTTCTAATCTGTTCCATTGATCTTCAGGTCTGTTTTTTTGCCAGTACCACACTGTTTTTATCACAGTAGCTTTATAGTATAATTTCAAGTCGGGGATTGTGATACCCCCTGCCTTGCCTTTGTTGCCCAGAATTGCCTTTGCTATTCTAGGTCTCTTCTGATTCCAAATGAATTTTAGGATTGTTTTCTCTAATTCTGTGAGATATGCTGTTGGAATTTTGATTGGAATTGCATTAAATCTGTATAACAATTTTGGAAGTATGGCCATTTTCACTATATTGGTTCTTCCTATCCAGGAGCAAGGGATATCTTTCCATTTTCTGATATCCTCTTCAGTCTCCTTTTTCAGAGTACTGTAGTTTTCAGTATAGAGGTCTTTTACATCCTTCATGAGGTTGATTCCTAGGTATTTCATTTTTTTGGATGTTATTGTGAAAGGTATTGTTTCCCTAATTTCTCTTTCAGTAAGTTTGTTATTTGTGTACAGGAAGGCTATTGACTTTTGAGTATTGACTTTGTATCCAGCTACACTACTGAATTTGCTTATTAAATCTAGCAGTTTTTTAGTGGAGTTTTTGGGGTCTTCTGTGTAGAGTATCATGTCATCTGCAAATAATGATAATTTAACTTCTTCCTTTCCAATCATTATTCCCTTTATTTCTTTCTCTTGTCTAATTGCTCTGGCTAAAGTTTCCAGAACTATGTTGAATAAGAGTGGGGACAGTGGACATCCTTGTCTTGTTTCTGATTTTAGAGGGAAGGCTTTCAGTTTTTGGCCATTTAGTATAATATTGGCTGTTGGTTTGTCATAGATAGCTTTTACCAGGTTGAGATAAAGACCCTCTATTCCAATTTTCTGTAGGGTTTTTATCATGAAAAGGTGCTGGACTTTGTCAAAAGCTTTTTCTGCATCTATTGAGATGATCATGTGATTTTTGTCTTTGGTTCTGTTAATATGCTGTATTACATTTATTGATTTACGTATGTTGAACCATCCCTGCATCCCTGGGATGAATCCAACTTGGTCATGGTGTATAATCTTCTTGATGATTTGTTGGATTCTGTTTGCCAGTATCTTATTAAGGATTTTTGCATCTATGTTCATTAGGGAGATTGGCCTGTAGTTCTCTTTCTTAGTTGGGTCCTTCTCTGGTTTTGGTATCAGGGTAATGCTTGTTTCCAGGAATGAATTTGGGAGTATTGCTTCCCTTTCAATTTCATTGAAAAGTTTGAGAAGTAGGGGCGTTAGGTCTTCTCTAAATTTCTTGTAGAATTCGGCAGTGAATCCATCAGGGCCTGGGCTTTTCTTTGTTGGGAGGTTTTTAATTACATCTTCAATTTCATTGGCTAATATTGGTTTATTTAGGATTTTTAAATCTTCTTGATTCAGCTTTGGTAATTCATACGAATCTAGGAATCTGTCCATTTCTTCTGCATTTTCCATCTTAGTAGAATATAAATTTTCAAAATAGGTATAGATGATCTTCTGGATTTCTGCAGGGTCCGTCGTGATATCACCCTTTTCATTTTCAATTGCATGGATTTGAGTCTTTTCTTTTCTTTTTTTAATAAGGTTGGATAAGGGTTTGTCAATCTTATTTATTCTTTCAAAGAACCAACTTTTTGCTTCATTGATTCTTTGTATTGTTTTTTTAGTCTCCAATACGTTAATTTCTGCTCTGATCTTTATAATTTCCTCCCTTGTACGGGCTTTTGGCTTAACTTGCTCTTCTTTTTCTAGAAGCTCGAGGTTCACCCTTAAGTTGTTTATTTGCGCTTGCTCTATTTTCCTGATATAAGTGTTTAATGCTATAAATTTCCCTCTTAGGACTGCTTTCATTGTATCTCATAAGTTCCGGTATGTTGTACTGTCATTATCATTCAGTTGTAGAAAGTGACTAATTTCTTCTTTAATTTCATCTGTGACCCATTGGTTGTTCAGGAGGATGCTGTTTAATTTCCATGTGTTTAGGGAGTTTTTGTGGGATCTTTTGCCATTGATTTCCAATTTCATTGCACTATGGTCTGATAATATGCATGGGATAATTTCAATTCCTTTGCATTTACTTAAGCAGGTTTTATGAGCTAGTATGTGGTCTATTTTGGAGAACGTCCCATGTGCAGCTGAGAAAAATGTGTATTCTGATGTTGTGGGATGGAACACTCTGTAGACATCTACTAAGTCCATTTGTTCAAAAGTTTGGTTCAGTTCTACTATTTCATTATTGATTTTCTGTCCAGTTGATCTATCTTTTTGTGACAGTGGAGTATTGAGATCTCCCAATATAATTGTATTAGTGCTTATTTGATTTTTCATGTCCTTTAGTACTTGTTTTATATAGCTGGGTGCATTGGTATTTGACGCATATATATTTATGATGGTTATCGCTTCCTCTTGGATTGTTCCCTTTACAAGGATGTAATGACCATCTTTATCTCTCTGAATCCTTCTTGGCTTGAAGTTCACTTTGTCTGCAAAAAGAATAGCTACCCCTGCTTTTTTCTGGGTTCCTGTGGCATGGAGTATTGTTTTCCATCCTTTGACTTTCAGTCTATGAATTTCTTTCTGAATTAAATGTGTTTCTTGTATACAGCATATTGTTGGATCTTGCTTCTTGATCCATTTTGCCAGTCTGTGCCTTTTGATTGGTGAATTGAGACCGTTAACATTGATGGTTAAAACTGATATGTATTGACTTGTCATGATATTTTCCTGTTGTTGGTTCCCACTCTTTGTTTTTCCGCTTTCCGGCTATTTAATTATTTGCCCTGCCTGGTGGATTCCTTCTGTTGGGGTTCCTATCTCTTTCTAGAATGTCCTTCAGAACATTTTGGAGTGCTGGTTTGTTGGTCATAACTTTTCTCAGATGTTCTTTGTCATGAAAGTATTTTATTTCTCCATCAATTTTGAAAGATAGTTTTGCAGGGTACATCAATCTGGGCTGAAAATTATTTTCCTTTAGAGCTTGCAATACATCATTCCAAGCTCTTCTTGAATTGAGGGTTTGTGCTGAAAAGTCAGCTGTGATTCTGATGGGTTTTCCTTCATAGGTGATTTGTCTCTTCTCCCTAACAGCTTTTAAGATTCTGCCCTTCTGTTGAATTTCTGGGATCTTGACTATAATATGTCTGGCTGAAGTTTTTTTTTGATCATGTCTAGTTGGTGTTCTAAAAGCTTCACTTATAGGGGTGTCAAATTCCTTTTCTCTTCCAGGAAAGTTCTCCCTGATTATGTCTTTGAACAAGGTTTTAATGTCGTTGATGCTATCTCCTGCTTTTTCATTTATTCCAATTATTCTTAAGTTGTTTATCTTTGAGTCATCTAGCAGCTGCTGAATTGATTTTTCATGGTCCCTTGCTATTTTTAAGAATTTTTCCATTTCATGATCACTAATTGCAAGCTTGTCTTCTATATCTGAGATCCTGTCCTCGCATTGGCTTATTCTGCTACAAATACTTTCAATGGAATTTTTTATCTCTTGGATATCTGCTTGAATCTGCCTTATGGATTCCATTTCTTTCCTATGCTGAGCATTCATGGTTTCTATAGTTTTCTTAAGTTCATCTATTTTTTTGTCTGTATCAGCTATAGTGTCCTTAAGCATGGTCTTCATTGTAGACATTATCTCTGCAGTTATCTGTGAGATTATTTCTGTTTTAATTTTTTCCAGAACCTCATTCAGTTGCTTTGTTGTTACCACTTCATATAGGCCAGGTGGGTGGCTTTCGGATTGTCCCACCTCGTTGCTCCCTAGGTTTGCCTTTGGTGAATTGGATGTGTGTGGTTGCATCTTGTTTAAGTGTCGTCTCATTTTTTCTTTCTTTAATTCCTGGGGTGATGTTTGCAAATTACCTATAGTAGGTTACTTTATTGCTAGTGTTTAAGATCTTTAGAAGATGACTACTTCTCTGCAGTATCTTCCAAGTGGAGCTTGCTTTTAGGTTTTGAGCTTTCTGCCAGATCCTACCTCTTCAATTCGTTGGGTATGCGAAGTTGCTACCTGTTTGGCCCAGTCCTTGATTCTTTGGTACTGTGCCACTGTATTTTCTGTGTCCCTTAGTCAATCTCAATCATGAAATATCAGGAAGGAAAGATGTTTAGAACAATTATTTCACATTTGGCTATAATGTTAACTAAAGCATCAAACACAGCCTAAAAAATGACAGACTGAGCTAATCAGTTATTTACCACTTTTAGCTGTATAGAGTTGCGGTTATATAACAAAATCTAAAACACACCAGAAAAATTATATGCAGTATACAAGTCCTATGTATGTCAATTTTTCCTTGAGGAGTTTAAATTTAAAATGAGTTAAGGAGGAAATAGAGTATTGGGAGAAGAGGAAGGAATTAGATGTAAGGTTAGAGGACCAAGAGGGATCCCACTAAAATTGGGACACTAGTGCAGAGGACAGGTGGTAAAAAGAGAAGGAAGGGATAAAAGGAAGAACAGATCACAAGCACAATCACAAAGAAGTTAGAGGTGCTGTTTACACTCATATAAAAAACCAGAGAGAATAATGAAGGAAAGAGCAAATACACATACAGAAACAAAAACGAAGATAAAAACAATAAAACAGACAGATCAAAAATAAAACCCCACCAAAAAACAAAACAAAACAAAACAAAAACAAAAAAACCCTTCGCCAGAACAAAAAACAAATCAGTGAGAAAAAAAAAAAATAAAAATAAAAATAAAAAAAATAAAATATTCAGTTCCAGGTGTTGACTCTGTTGTAGGCAGGTACCTTGTGACAGAGTCCTGTTCTGTGCAGGTCCGTCCCAGTAAGCCAGGAGCGCCCTCTGGCGGGCGGTGAGCAGAGGCGCGTCCTTTCAGGCAGAGACCAGTCTAGCTCACCTCCGCTCTCGGCGCCCTTTCATGATCCCTGGGCCTGAGAGGCTCAGCGTGCTGTCTGGAGCACGGGTTCCCTGCGCTGGTTCCCGCCGCTCTGGTTTTTCGCCACGCCCCCTACAATGGCGCCGGGCCAGTTGCTCTCTGGCGTGGGACAGGTGTGGCTGTGAGTTCAGTCTCGTTTGCCTGCTGACCTCAGCACACTTTTGTGGGCCTGAGAGGCCCCGTGCTGCCCTGTCCGGAGCACAAGTTCCCAGAGCAGTTTCCCAGCCGCTCTGAGTTTCGTCACACCCCCCACAATGGCGCCCAGCCGGTCGCTCTCTGGCGCTGGGCAGCTGTGGCTGAGAGACACTCACCGCCAGTCAGTGCCATTCCCCGCCGCTCCCCTGCCCCGCCGCTGTCTCAGGATCCTCCGTGGGGGCTCCCTGGGCGCCAGCTGCCACCGTGTGTCCGTAGAATTGAGCCTCCGCGGCGCTGCAACTCCCGGGATAGTAGAAGGTGCACGCGTGCGGTCTGCTCCTTCTTTCCTTCTTCTTTGTTGGAAGTCACCCGTCACTGGCGCCGGGGGTCCCAGATTGCGCTTCAGAACTTTTCTGGGTTTCGGGGAGGCATCTCCCCCCCTCCTGCGCTTTCCGGGTCGTTATATTCCCGTGTTCCAATGGTAACTTTTAGAGAGAGTTTCGCTGCCTGCTTCTTACTCATCCGCCATCTTGAGGTCCTCTATTATGCTCTATTTTAAAATCTAACATTGGGTATGAAAAACATTTGCAATTATAGTTGTAATATATTTTTGATTGTAAAGAACATCTCAATTTTAGAGATGTTAATGTGAGAAAAAATTTGGCTTCTTCAATCCAGTAAAGTGTGGTAAGGGAAGAATAAAGCATATGGTATCCAAAGGAAAATACAAATAAGGTAATAGTATTGAAAAATACATGATAAAAGAGTAGGAGGAGAAGAGGGACATGCTAACTAAAGAAATATAGCATTTCAGGTATGTATCACTGCTAATTTAATTATAATGGTAACATATCCAGTAAAATACTATGATTTATAAATACTAGAAAAACTAAACCTATTGCCTACCATAAAAATTGTAGAAAAAATAAAATAAAATAACAGAGAAGTTTGTTTCTTGCTTATATAACAGACCAAGGGTGGGTGGCACTGGTCAGTGAGGGAGATTCTAAATACAGCCATTCAGGCACTCAGGCTCCTTTGGTCCATTGGTTCCATTATATTCTAGGGCTTTGCTATTACCAGCCAATAGCCAAGTATAGGAAAGAACCACAGCCAGGATGCAAACTGTTCTTAAAACTCTTCTGATGCCGAAAAAAATTCTATCAATTCCCCTCACCTTCCCTTGGCTTCGTCACCTCCATGGGCGCATCCACTGCGAGGATGGGAGAAAGGGAGGCTGCGAAGTATGGAATGAGAGGAGCCGGAACTTGATGAGCAGCTCATAGTCTGACACATTCTTCAACTCAAAAAGGAAAGAAGGGGCTGGCAAAATAACCCGAGGACAATTAAAAAAGAAAGAATAGAGAAAGATAACAGTCAAGGATTAATAAATTTGAAAAGAAAAAAAAATTGTGGTACTAATTAATAAACCTTTGAAGTAAGGAAAGTTATATATTCTGCTACCTTTCAAGTTTAAAAGTGTAAATAATTAAGAATATATATTTGCACTGCTGGTTTAGGCATAACAATGTTGGAAAGATAGATAACAATACTAGTAATAATGGTTACTGTGTGCATTAGAAGGATTAGGAATTAGATGAGAGGATAAGATGGGAGGTATCTTGTTGTACATATTGTATATTCTTTTGATTTTTTAAAAATTGAATTATGCCATTTATTCAAATAAACACAAAATAGAAATTAAAAGAAAATATAACTAACCAAAAATTGATTTTCTAAGCTTGAGTTCTAGGGTTTCTTTCCATAATGTATATTTGAAGAGGAAAAAATGCTTTTTATTCGGGACCTTAAAGGAATCAGGTCATGATGCACTATCATTATAATTGACACAGATACTCACTGTGGGATGGTAGGCATAAGAACTCATGAGTATAGATGATTTTCACAGAGTGATGTCATGATAGCTGATGCTACTTGGCACGGTAAATGGTGACCATGCTTCTGTAGTTTGGCCTAGGGATCATCTCCCTAGGGTGATGTTTAAAATTATTAGACTCCCAATTTCATATCTAGCCACCACATTGTGTGATAGATTATCCTGTTTTGCGGCACTGAAAGTCCACAAAATAGGGACTTCCTGATCTTAAAATTTTATTCCCTGAACTGATTATAAGAAATGTCTTTGATGGTGTAAAATACATCTAATTTGTTCCTCTTTCCCCAGTATGTACAAAATCTGAGGTTCTGAATTAATCCTGAATAATGAAAGTGACACATGATATTCTCTAGTCATTAATTCAACCAGAGTAAAACCAACTCAGTGGGTCCTTTGGGAGGTGGCAGAGACATCCTAATGACTTGTGATGACCTCTGGGTATATTACTTCCACATTCTTCTGAAAATAAAGGAAGAAAATGTCACATAGCATCAGCTTTCTGTATTAGCTGTAGTTGCTTTACTAATAAGAGGAAGTGAACGATGGAAGAGTGAAGACTAATACTACCAAAGAGGTAGTCAATGAGTAAAAAGAGAAAGACAGAAGAATAACAAAAAGTATGCTAAAAGCATATCTTGCCTGCTTCTTTTCTTTACACTGTACTCTTCTTTGACCTCACTTTGCTCTTTAAATATCTCAAAATAAAGATACTTCAGACAATCCAATTTTAGTTTAAGGCTTATTTTTCCCTCTCTCACTTTCTCTCTCTCTCATTTTTTTCATAAGCAATAAGAATTTCTTTTTAACCTGAACCTCTTTTAAAAAATGACACAGCTGGGATGTGCCAGAGTGACAAATGAAAGAAAATTTTACTTTAGGAAGGAAGTGAGTAGCTCAGACATTTTCCAACAGGTTTACCGAAAGCTGCCCTCCTCAGCATGGTCCTGTATGAGCTACTCAGATATGTCTATTTTGTGAGGTTGATTCCCCAAGACTATGCTTTGTGGATTCGCATGAATGGTTGAGGAGGGACAATCAAAATACCGCCAAGATTGTGACCTGACTCCCTTGTCTGGAAACAGAGATAGACTCGAAGGAAATTCCATGCTGTTCGAGGTCAAGGCAAAAGAAAGCTTCTGTTTGGTTCAAAGCCTCCTAGGGTGGTGATTTTGAGGAAGCTTTCTTTGTTTTAAAAACTGCTGCTGCGTTTCGTATAATTTTGTAGTTTTTAAAGCCTTAGTCTATATGCTTATGCTTTATGGTTTATGCTTATTGCCTCAGGAAAATGATAAATATAATTTCCTTTTATTCTCAAAAGTGTTTCTGTTTGGATAGTAAATTATACAGTCTACCTAGGAATGATGAGTTTGAGATTTTAGAAATTCCACATGTGAAACAGGGAACACTCTGTACATATTTCTCGTTTTCTAACAGGCAGGTGAATGATTGACTTCTAGTAGATCTAATTGGGAAGAAAGCTTCAGGGATGTATATTTACTGAAGACCATGAATGGAGGAAAAGGAAACCCAGCATTGACTGTCTTTATTTTCCAGGGAATTTATCACATCATATGTGAAACAACTCAAGTCATTCAATAATTAGTCTGAATGATATTCTTATAAGATCTACTTAAACTGGTGCGTCAAGATGGTGCTGGGAAGTGTTTTATTCTTACTGAGCCTCTGAAGGGTAAAGAGAGGGAGGGCGCCTCCAGTGGGTAAGGGAGGGAAACAAAATTTGAGAGGCTCACTCTCTCAGGTTCACCCAAGTGACAACTTTACCCAGTTTGTTACAGAAATTTGATACGTGCTTCAAAACAACTCTCAGGCTTTATCTAAATAGGCTTGCTGATTTCTGTGGTTTCTCATTACTCCACCTGAAAGTGTGGTATTTCCCCTTTTATTCCCTAAAGGCATCTTGTGCAAACCCCTGTTGTACTATCTGTGTATGTATTTTGGGTTGTGTTTTGTTTCTTTGAGGATAGGGACCATATCATAATCATTTTTATAACTCAAACACATATTGCTGGACTGAATACATGTCATGTGCTCAATGTTCACTGAAATAAAAACAAGAAAAGTAATTATAAACAAATAATTGATTCAATGAAGTTAAGTAAGTTTTTTCTAGAAAGCTTTTAACACAGCCTGAGAGAATCTATTCCAACAGTAGAAATAATAAAAAGTAATATTTTCTGACCTTCATATGTTAAATGATTCAAATCCAAGTTTTGAGATATTTAATACTTACATACAGAAGAATGCCTGAAGGAATAACAATATTTGCAGTGTTGTCATGAAACTTATAGAGACAGATTCTAATTGGGATATCTTCTGAATGCGTCTTTCCACTGAGAAATACCATAAAGTTGTCTTTATTGCGGAGTGGTGACTTCTGACTCATCTAACATGACTAGATCAGACTTTTATTCCTCCTTTGCTCTGTTTCTTCTTTTCCTAAGGAAAAATGCTAAGCTATTTCCAGGAAAAAATGTTAAGAACATTCCAAGTAAATGTGATAAAGGTCAGATGAATACGAAGTCAATAAATCATTTCTTAACTCAATTTTTGAGGAGTCTGTGAATTCTATTTAACCAAAATATCTTTTCATTCAAAATTTGAAATACATAACTAAGTAGAAGCATCAAAGCAATGCAAAATCAGTTTGTATACATTTGGTAACTGGTTTAGTTCAATTTTCAGTCTTTGATTAACTTTTGAGTTTTTGTTAATGTAAGAAAAGACAAGACACAGTGTGAAACAATAGGCTTGAAAAGAATAAAAGTGTACAAAAGAAGTTAACTTCGAGGATCTCTATAGTGATTTTATATGAGTATAATCCCATAACTTTAATACACATTTAGCAGTGAGTACATGACTCAGAGTTGAAGCAGGGTTGCATAATTACATATTATATTGAATGTGCTCAAGACAATTCAAGTGGAAATAGATCACAAGCCTTCAATTATTCATATTGGCTCCCTTGATCAAAACCAATTCACTGGATAATTGTACACTTCTCCATCCCTTTGGCCTGATAAACTCTAATTGAGTTAGGGGATAAGGCAACAAACTGAACTTTATTTTGGTTGTTTGTTCCTTGATCTCAGATTCAAATATGGAACTTTGACTTTAAATAAGGACTATCTATACTTACAAGATGGCTGGAAACTCTTGGGTCTTTTTTATCAAGTGGATTTTTCTGAGTGTTTTCTGTCTTTTGTTGAGATGATTTCTATGGGTCTGTTGTTAGGTGGTGCATTATGCACGATTCCTGGCTGCTCTTTGTACAAAAAAGCTGCACAATGTTCCCCGGGGATTTCCCATATGTGCTGAGTCTGCAAATTTCTGACAATATTTACACAGTCAAGTATAATTTTTTCATAATATTAATACCTTACTTTCATGGTAAGTTATCAGGGATGAATAACTTATCTAATGTACTTGTATAAACATTTAAATATTTAAAGTATGAAAAAGTAAAAATCTTCCTTCATTGAAATTACTCAGTGAATATATTTTCTCAGTAATGTGAAGCTTTTATAACATTGATTTATTATATTAAAAGTAAATGCAAAACTTACAGAACAAGACTTTATACTAAATATTTATAGTTTGAAAATAAATCTTATTAGTTTTCCATGTGAAACATTAATTATATTGGAGGAAGATGAATTAGTTTTCATTCCTTATATATCACCAACTTCAGAATACATAAAATCTTTATTTACCAAGAATCCTTGTATAGCAGTAGTAGAATCTATAAACATATAAAATTAAGACTAGAGAGATAATTGTACAGATTAACACACATCATAGAAGGGGTGAATGTTAGGGAAAAGAAGATTTGACACAAGGATTTGAGAATTGCTTTCTAGTCCCAATTCTGCCATTACATCAGTGATGTAAATATAGTGATCTTACTCTAGTCATTTATAAATTAGTGGTCATATTTGCCCTGCCCACCAAAAGTTTTGTGATGATCAAATAAAACAACATCTGCAAAGATGCTTTGTAAGCCATCCAACACTATGTCAATTTGGGTACTGTTATTTCATTAGGTTTTGGCACCATGCAGTTATATCCAACTGATCGATTATGGGTCCATATGTTTCCAGGTATCTATTGAGAAGGCTTTCAGTGAAAAAGACAGTTTCATTCATTTTCTTTGATATTATAAGATTAAGACCTAGGAGAAAGCTTAGAAAATAAACTTTAAAATCCATTGCCTCAAAATATACACATTAAAAAGAAAAAATACCAGACTTGCCACTTGAAAGTGAGTTCAGTAGGGTAGGGGGCTTGCTGTACGAGTCAGCTAATCAAATCATGCACTCCAGGTTGTAATGATTCTCTGGATCTTCACAAAAATAGCCCTAATGACTGTTTAGCTGAAGGCACAAAGTAAATTCAGTGAGGTACTATCTAGACTAGGAGGTTCTGTACACTTTCAAGGGAAAGTGGGAAAAAAGCCCAGATTATCTTTTAGTTTATAGGGAGTTAAGCAAGAAAAATGAATGTCAAAGGACAAATAATGTTGAAATGAAGGAAGTCTCATCTCTCTGTATATGTTTCCCTCACTCTAAAATAAAGGGTATTTCAGATATAAATATTCTCCATTATTTTTGATATTGGAAATGTTCTGGAATCTTTAAATGTAGACTTTAAAAATATTTTTATTAAAATAGTGTACTTCATTGGATTGCACAGTACTACCTAAATTGAATTACACGAATGGATTAAGACTTTTCTGTAATCATTATAACACTTTTCTGTATGTGTACTTTTAATAAATCTGATTTAATACCCGAATTTTCACAAAATTGTCATCTTATAATTATGTTATATTTTCTGCAGTGCTCATTGTGCCAGATTCCATTGCAAACACTTCCAACAATATAAATTCAAAGTGACAGTAAGCATTTTGGACACTTGTTAAGCCAGGAGAACTCTCTCTTGATGGGTGCTACTTGATGCTGATTGTTTTGAGCTCATAATACTTCACAAGAAAATCCTGTAAAACTGCGATATTGCTGGAGGAAGACTACTCTACAAACAAATGTCAGTCCTACAAGGCAGCGAGGTATTTAATGTACTGTGCTGTGTGTGTGTGTTAATTTAAATAAGTAATATTTCAAAGAACTCTCTGGTTTAACATTTCATTATATCATCTTTGAAGGTATAATCCAAATTAAATTAATTTACTGATAAATGATATCAACAACAAAAGAGTAGAATGACTACTCTTTTGTTGCTAACTTTTTCCTGGTATTTTATAACATCATCCAGTATTATGATACTAGGAAACATAGAAAAGTGACTTAGAAGTCGGAGAACCCCACCGTTTCCCTTTGAACACACAATATATGGAAGCAAGCACTTCTAATTGGGTGTCTATTTTAGCAGAACCTACTAAGGTAATCACAGAGGAGAATGAACAGAGAAACAAATAAGGGCATTCTTTCCTTTATGAACTTAGAACAGCAATGGATAAAGAACTACTTCTCTATAAATAGAGGGCTACAAGGCTAATAACATTTTAAAACTGCGTGGGTCATCCTTTTAAAGTTCACAAAACATCTTATTTTTTTTATTTTTTATTTTTGTAGGTACCGGGGGTCGACCTCAGGACCTCACCCGCCAATAGGTGCCCGAGCCGCTGAGTGATATCACCGGCCCTTTTTTCGTATGTGAGTTCTGGGAGTCGAACTCGGGCCCTTGCACTTGCCAGGCAGGCACGTATGCCGCTGAGCCATCTCACCGGCCCCAACATCTTATTAAAGCAAGAATAATTTCTTTTACCTCAGTGCTTCTACATTCTCCTTCATGGCAATACTTATTGGCTCTTCTCCGATGCTCTTACTTTAACTTTGTGGCACTCTGATAAGTTATGCCAGGAGAAGCTTAACCTCATGTAGACCCCTCAGTCAATTTCTGTGACATATTAGTTACAGTCACTCAGCAGCTAAGGATCCAAAAGCTTGGCAATGCATTGTCTTTCTTACTTAACAGTGTAGACCAAGCTTTTAAAACTACTTACACATTCTTGAGAATAATATCTGGTCAGCATAAATCAAGAACATGTAGCACAGTTGTTTCAATTATCATGTTCTATCCTTGCCCTTTGGTTGCTTGATCTGCCTCTGACATTTCCTGAATTCACTCAGTCTGTTAAGTCGATCTCACTGACTAAGAAGAGCTCTCATTTTCAGGCACTATCGCTCTAAAAATAGATTAAAGACATATTATGATTTTGAACACAATTTGAATTGAGAATACAATTCTAAAACCACCTGTAATATGACTTTGCAACATGGGTTTACAATATACATGGGCTTCAATGGGATCTAAGTTAAGAAATCACATATCTAAAGATGCATCAATTCTAATCTGGAAAAGAAAACTAGTAACAAAGCTTCCCCCATACAATTTAGTTATTATTTTTTAAAGCATATTTTGGTAGTGCAACAGAATTAATGAACTCATGAAAGCTCTCAACCATAAATTGTAATGGACCCTTATATTTTAATGTTGATGTCACTATTCCTATGAGACAAAAACAAAATATTTGCACCATAGTTGAATGGCTAGTTAATGTGAGTATTATTTCATTCATCCATGGATTAAAAAAATTAACTTGAAGTTTTACTCTAAAATACTATTGGAGGGCTGGTGAGATAGCTCAGTGGCATAAGTGCCTGCCTGGCAAGCACGAGGTCCTGAGTTCAACTCTTGGTACTCACATACAAAGGAAAAAAGGGCTGGTGATATGGCTCAGTGGCACAAGTGCCTGCTTGCAAGCACGAGGCCCTGAGTTTGACCCCTGGTACCCACAAAAAAAAATAAATAAAATAAAAATAAAATACTATTGGAATAATATACCATGGTAGTAATGGAAAAATATACCAGTCAGTCCCAAATAAGTAATAACTTATAGTTATCTGTTTCAGTATACAATCTTTAGATTTAGCATTAGACTTTTATTAGTTTCAAGCCCCATCCCACTCTTACCCCACACTATACCTCCATGGATGTTTCAACAGTATGAATCTGAGTTAATTAAATTCAGTTAATTTTTATATCTCTATTGTATGCTCTTGAAAACGCATAAAACCCATTTTATTTTTTTAAGAAACAAGTTATTTTAATTTAGCTTGAAAACAGAATTCAATTTTTATTTCTAGCAGTCTACTTTTTCCAGTAGAATATATTTACTTGAATATTGTAACAGAAACTTTAATGTAGAAACCATTGTGTACAAAGCAAACCTGAATTTATTCTAGGGTAAACTTATTGTAGAAACTGGTTCCAATGTCTATGTGATCATCAATGATGTCTTTGGGAAAAGCATGTAGGAGTTAGTACAGCTAACTGTACTAATATGGGAGAACTGATTTAGTTAGTTGGCGTTTAAATTTTCCCCCCTTGAATGTCTCAGTATCCTTTTAACACAGCAATTTGTAATCTTAGTTTAAACACTTTCAATTTTGAAGCTCTAATTATAGTTTATATAATTCATGTTTTCCAAAGAACACTGTTTCTTTCTACATAAAAAGTTTGCGTATTTCTTTCAGATGTTTAAATATTTTAGCACTGGTAATAGGAAAAAATCCTTATAATAGCTTTATTATAGCCTTGTCGAAGAGAATGGAAACTATATATTAGAAGTCTAAAAAAAAGAGTTAATTTTGAAATTTGACTACATCATTTTTAGTGGGTTTCATGATTGTGTATAATGTTTGCAGACAGGAAAGTAACAATAATCACAGCTGCACTGCATTAAATTCAGAAATCATAGTGGTTACGGATATTTGACAACTTGGAAATTGCCTAGTGCTTAAAATTTTATTTTACAATTTCATGACGAAATCTCCTAATCTATTCTTTGGCACCTTGCTAGGAGAGATTTTATCCTTCAGTGTCAGGTTATTCCTCATGCTTGCCCTTTTCGCTACTTATTTTTAGTGACCACACTACTAAGAGGAAGGGAGGAGCTCCTGGAAATCCCAAGGGTTGCAACTGAGAGTAGAGCTAAAATTCATACACATTCCACAGTTCATGGATTCACTAAAGATGGGACTTTTGTCCTTTGGAAGAAAATATTTTTATTTATAAGTTTATCTGTCAAGTGAGAGAGATATCAAATTATATTTTCTATAACCCTTTTCATGGAGAGGTCATCCCAGTGTGTTGGTGAACTGTTTTATAAAGTACCTGTGCTTTCTTATCTATTAAAAGGTAGCTTAGGAATACCATTTGTTTGTTTCAAAGAAAATAAATAAAGTCAGTTGATTGCATTCAGTGATCAGAACTAATTAATCCACTGATGGTATTTATACTACTTTAAAGTCTCTCAATGTTATTTTTGATATTACCATAACAAATAATCATTTCTTGGTGTCATATACGTGAAGCATGTATACACGTGTACCTGTGGAAATAGACATGTGAATAACACATGTAAAGGATTGGCATAAAAATAGGAATACACAATCTCTACCTTCGTGAAGTCACAGATCTAGGGTTTATTTTCTATGTATTAATTAATGTAATCTAGTAACCAAATTCAACTTAATCCGAAGAGCAGTCTAGAATTATGTGTAATTCAGGACATGGGATGGTTAGCTAGATTATCTTAACTTGAATTGCAGCTCTGTCTCTTTCTAACTGATGGTCTTTAGACAATTTATTTTCGTGACTCAATTTCTTTATTAGCAAAATGGGTATTGTAATAACGCTTTACCACATGGAGCTATTAGGAAGATTAAATGAGTTAATATTTGTAACACACTTAGTGTCTGGCACAGAATAAGTAGTGTAAGAGTGTAAAATAAGTAAGTGAAAGATACTCTGAATATTTTAAATAGCATTATAGTTTTCAGTGAATGGAGAGATCACTTGGAGATGGTTTTGATGACATATGGCACAGGGGAAAAACAGTTTGAGTTAGATCTGGGAGGCAGGAGAGAAGCAAAAAGATAGAAGAAGTCTTTTTAGGTAGACATGGTAGAATATGTTGCCCAACCTGTGCAGGCTTGGTCTTAAGACAAATAGATTTTCAGTAGCTAACATGTGAGGCACATGCTGAGGTTGACCCTTCACAAACTGGTCTGGCCACAGGATTTACTTCTGAATGGAAGAATCACCAATCAATCTCGAATTGCTGAGGGTTGGACATGATGAACATGGACATATTTAGAGCTGGGTTTTAATATCAAGGGGGAAAAGTGGCTGGGTTTTCTAGGCAGTTGTGATGTTCACTGATCACAGATGTCAGCTTTTTGTTTCAGGATGATCAATCCACTTTGGGACAAGGTCAGTTATTTGACTCACATACTCTGCCAAGTTACCGATGAGCCATGGAACTGGCATCTACCAGCAGACAAACTGGCACGTCAGCTCCCATTATGGCAAGGGTTTCCCCCTCTCTCACTCTTTTTCCTGCGTGACTTTACTTTCGAGCTCATTTTCTGCTACCTAATTAGCTCCTGGATATCTGTACTTTGTTTTCAGGTTTGGCCCCATTTATCATCCTTTCTCTTTCACTCTTTGTGCTCTTTCTGGCACAGCTTATGTTTATTCATTTAAAGGAACAACTCTGCCCAGTTGAGCTTTCATCTGTAGCTTTCCACCACAAAGTTTTTCTCAGGCCCCCTTATGTGGAATCCAAGTAGGTATGGGAATTGAGGCCCAGGAGCTCAGCCCATCTTGGATGGAAGCTGACAGCAGTTAGGCAGTGCACCATAGCCCCAGCCAAGAAATTGAGAACTTAGAGCAGAATTCTAGTATTATGAAGGAAGTGGAATTCAAATAAAAGTTGAGGTGGAAGTTCTGTCAATTGCTCATCAAGGCAAAGGCTGCAGAAAAGTTGCAAGTTAGAAGCCTGCAATAGATACGTGTTTTACCTGAAGAGGAATTTTATTTCCAACCTACTTCCAACATCAATAGCATATAAGGAACTGTCTGTATTTAGTTCAAGCACCAGGAAGGACTAATCCCTAAATTTAAAGGGCCTGAAAGAAGCAGAAACTGAGGAAGATTTATAAACAAAAACGTGGATGCATTTTTCTTTCCATGTGTCTGAGAAATTAAACAGAGAATTGGAGCATAGGAAAGAGTTGACTAGCACTGGGAGATGAGTTTAGGGCCAGAAATAGCAGGCTTTTAATGCCAGGAAAGGGATTTGAATTGCTTTTGGGGCAGGGGAAAAAGTTAAATACTTTGAGCAATGATGTGTGTGAAAATTAGCTGGCAGTTGTCTACATGCTGTAATGCATACAGTAAAAGAGATGAGCCCAATTAAGATACTCTTTATTCATAAAGACAACACTTCAAGTTTAGGTTTTTGGGTATTTAACATTTAGTAGGTGCTTAGTAAATATTTATTGAATTAGTAGATAAATTTGAATTAGTAGATGAATCAACTAATCTAACCCTTTATGTGCTGTATTAACTGATCTGACAGATTTTCTGAATATTTTGTTTCAAGTGGAAAATTCAGCATATATTGAGGCAGCACATTTCACTGGTGTAGTGGTATTTTTATATTATTAAGAAAGTTTCTGCTTATCATGAATTGGAAGAGAAATTAAGTGTCATTGTCTTCTTTCCCTTGCTTGTAATGACCACACATCAGTCGTAGGCTTCTAGAGTCATATAAAATATCCAACACTGTCTCAGAGGTGGCTTCTGTACCCTCATAAGCTAAACCAGTGCTCTTTTCATGCAGCCCATTAGCAGCTGTAACTTGAAAATACTCACTGCATCAGAGGTTATCACTGAGTTTTTCACTGCTGATCCACAGTGCTTAGGACAGCCCTGGTGCAGAGTAGGTGTTTTTAAATATTTATCTACAGTACAATTTTCTGTTGTTATTCTACAGTGCAAATGGTGTTTTTCTAGACATTGATGTTACAGAAATAACATAAAACATAACATAACATAACAACATAACATAACATAACATAACATAACATAACATAACATAACATAAAGTAGAGGAAGCCTCTTCTCTCCTGGAGTTTCTGTTGGCAGTGTGGGTTGGGAAAGGAAGGAGACAGACAATATACATAGAAATAAATACTATGAAATATATCAGTGGCCATAAATGTGATACACTAAATAACACTGGGTAAAAGGAAAGAATTGGGGAACTCTATTTTAGACACAGTATTTATGGGGAACTATTCCTGAAATAGTATTTAAGCAAAGAGTGGCATGAAGTCAAGGAACAAGACAGCTCCCTGGATATCTGGAAGAAGAAATTCCAGACCAAGCATGAATGGTGGTTGTTATTAGTCACTTCTTTGTTTCTGGGACAATCTACCTGACATACACACTTTAAGGGAAGAAGGGTTTACTTTGGCTGACACTTTCAGAGGTAGTCTATGAAAGGTATGGTCTGGTTGGCTTCAGTCCATGGTTGGCTGGCTCCGAGGCAGAAAAATAATGGTGGGAGAGCCTGGAAGATGAAGAAGAGCAACCAAGAAAAAGAGCAGTTGGGAAAGAGTAAGAAAGGAAGGGTTCAGGAACTAGATGTAATTCCCAAGGTCACGGCCCCATCATCCACCCAGATGCAGCCAAAACTGTCCTATAGGAATCTTTTAGGTGTCTCTCAAGCCAATCAAACTGAAAGTCAAGATTAACCATCATAAAGATCGTACTGAATTGAATTCTTTATTCCTAAAAACATCATGGTATGTATTAGGCATGCTGACATTTTTAAATTTTCTTGAAACATTTGATAAATAAAGAGTGAGGAGGAGGTTTTGTTGTTTTGGTAAGACCATTTTTTTTCTTTGTAATTGGAATGAAATTTTCATTGGATTGTGTACACATTGGGTATATCTGGGTATTGTGGAATTCAAAACTTATACCCCTTTGGAAACCTTGTATCAATATATATATATTTATGTTTATTTATTTATATAAATTTTACAAAATTTTACAAAATTTTTACAAAATATATGGCCAAGTAAACATAACACTAAGGCCTTGAATAGGAGAGACCTGAAAATATAAGCTTCATTTTCTTCATGGCACATCCATCTCTGGATGAAATTGTGCATTTGAGGGGAAAAAAAAATCTTTACTTTTTCTGTTGTCTCTTCTGTTTATGATCTAATAAGGAAATGGCAGTTTGAGGTTAACATAGTGGCTTTTCTAGGCAAGCACATAATTAATAATTGTACAATTCCATTCCAGCATGAGGAAACCAGGCTTTTTTGGTGATATGAATAAAGCACTTGGGTGAGATTCAAGGGTTCTAATTTTAGTTCTGTCATTTGTTAGGTGTGGGAACAAGAGAGAAGCCAATGAACTAATCTGCCACTCTCCTCTCTTTCATTTGAAAGGGTTGCATTAGAGTAGTGCTTCTCCACCCTGCTTTATGATACTTAACATATTTGAACACCGCCTGTGCTATGCTTACTTTATATTTTCATAGAATCATTCACAATTGCAATTAAATCTAATTGAAATGGATATTATTGATTCTAAAAATAATTACTGATACTGGAAACTTTGTTAATAAGTTTGATAAAAACAACAATATTATTAAACTTTGGCTACATTTCTAGCTTGAAGAAATCATTGAGATCCAAGACTTTTATGTGTGTATTATTGTGTTAATCCCTTTCTTATTAGGAAGGAAAAAAAATGGTACCTGCAATTTAAAGGTGAAGAGGTTTATTTTGGCTTAAGATTTTAGAGGGTTTAGTCCATGAAAGTTATAGTCTGGTTGGCTTCAAGGAAGAAATGACATGGTGGAACTGTATGGCAGAGGAAAGTTGCTTAATTCATGGTGGCCAGTAAACAGAGAGAGAGAGAATAGAGAACACAGGGAAAAGAATACACCTTTCCAGGTCTTGTCCCAAGTGACCCACATTTTATGACCAGCCCCTGCTTCCTAAGAGCACATTAAGATATGAACTCATCAATAGCTTGATGATATATTGATGAGTATATCAGTCGAATGATCCTATTACCTTCCAAAAGCCCCATCTCTGAACACTCAAGACTTTTGGAGGACAGTTTTATCTAAACTATAATGAATGTAAAAGGAGATTATAAAGTATCAAGGTATTGGTAAAGTCATATACATACCAAACTGAGATTTTTTATCATGTAATCAATGGATTCATAAACAATAACAAGTAATATTATAAATAAGTATATCACTTTATTATTTAAGTTTACTTAATGCCATGTTTATGTACCTCTTAAAGTAATTTAAAGTTTTTGATATAACAAAGACAATACATCCACAGTCTAGAAAAGACTTGATTTTATAAATTAGTTTGGGGTTTAAACCTTTTCTCTTAAACTTTCACTAAAGCAGAGCTCAGCAACTACAGCCTGCAGTTTGAATCTGAGATGCTGCCTGTATTTTTAAATAAAGTTTTATTGGATCACAGTGACACTCTTTTATGCTATTGTCTATGGTTGTTTTCCCACTGTCATGGTACGGTAGTTCTGGAGGAAATCGTAAGACCTGCTGAAATATCTATCAGATCTTTTACAAAAGAAATGTCTTGAATTTGGCATTGATAATGAGTGTGATTTCTTTAAGCTATGTGGTTTTTGCTATCTTTGAATAGCACCAAATACTAGCAGAGCCTTAATAAATTAAGGAAAAAAGGGCCGGTGAGATGGCTCAGTGGCATAAGCGCCTGCCTTGCAAGCGCGAGGGCCCGAGTTCGACTCCCGGATCCCACATATGGAAAAGGGGCCGGTGATATCGCTCAGCAGCACGGGTGCCTGTTGGCGCGCGAGGTCCTGAGGTCGACCCCCTGGTACCCACAAAAAAAAATAAATTAAGGAAAAAAGTAAAAGAAAAATAAATTGCTCACGTTTGGATGTCTAATGGACATCGTAGGTAACATGTGCAAGAAAATGATCTGATTTCCATGGTCAGGCTTTTCTGTCTGCATTTGGTGGCATTTCCTTTTTTTTCACTGCCAAGGTGAAAAGCCTTGGAGTCATTCTTTTGCTTTTTCTTACATCTACAACCAGTTCATTGGTAAACTCTTACTTGTACCTTCCAAAAAGATTCAAAATCTGAGTACTCTTCACTTGAAGGACTGCACTGTAAATCATGGTGCTAAAACCACTGACACCTCTCCATTGGTTTACTACCTCTGACTACTTACTGGTTTCCATGTCTCTGTAATCTCCTGATTTCAACCATTTCACTTCTCACTTCAAAACCTTACATTCTATTGAGAGGAAATTCAAAATCTTTGTCTTAGTTACTTTCACATACCTGAAACCCACAATTTAAAGGAGGAGTGGTTTATTTGAGCTCACGGTTTTTAGAAGGTTCAGTCCATAGTTGTCTGCCTACAAGGCAGAGATGGAATGGTGGAAGGGCCTAGGCAGAGAAAAGCTGGTCACATCATAGCAGGGAGTAAAGTGTGGGGAGGGGGAGGGAGATACATCTTTCCCAGTCGTGCTCCCAGTGTTACACCTCTAACCAGCTGCCACCTCATAATAGCAAGCCAGCTGTAGGGCTCCCATGTTCCAATCACCTTTTAAGTACATGTGGCTTTTGGGTGACACCAGGATCTAAACCATAACATTTCACCCCTACCCCCCAAAAGACTCATATCCATCCCTTTATGTAAAAGGCATTTATCCATCTCTAAGAGTTGCTAAAGTCTTTACAGTTACAGCATTGCTAAAAAGTCAGAGTCCATGGCGTGCGAGGTCCTGAGGTCGACCCCCCGGTACCCACAAAAAAACAAAACAAAACAAAACAAAACAAAAGTCAGAGTCCAAAGTCTCCATTGACACTCAGAGCAAACTCTTATCTATGAGCTCCTGTAAAATAAGAAGAAAGTAAAATATAGCTGATATACAATGGCACAGGGTAAACATTTGCATTACAAAATGGGAGAAATGTGGACATAGAAAGAAATGGGACAGAAGGAAGACTTCATCAGGGTAACATTAAAACCTGTAGCTCTGTCCAGCACATGGGACAAGTTGTGGCAAGATGTGAACTTCAAAGGGCTTGGGTGGAACCACTCTTACAGCACTGTTAGTTGCAGCCTTCATGGCTTCTCTCTTTGGGTGGCTTTGGTCACTGCCTGTGCCTTTCCTCAGATGTTCCAGGTTTCTGGCTTCTCCAATTCCTGAGAGCATCACTGTACCTTTGGCTTCATTCTCATAGCTTCACACACTGCCCTTTCAGTGACACACTGCTTGGCCTCTTGGGGCTTCTTTTGAAGTCTAGGTGGAAGCCTTAAAGGCCCCTAACTCTGCATTCATCATGTCTAGAAAACCAGCACCACATGGATAATGCCAAGGCCTGCTGCTAGCTCAAGAAGTAGCCAGGGCCCCGTGTACGCCAGTTGTTATGGCTTCTGAATGCTTGGATGGCTAGACTCAAGGAACAAATTTCTTAGACCCTTCTGGAACAAGGGGCTCTTTTTCTAAAGCAAAGTCTTTCAAAAGAATTTACATTTACCCTTTCACACCCTTAAGCCAGTGAAAGGTGGGGTGTTGATGCCAGTTTTGCCCTCAAGGCATCTTTCTTATTGTCCTGATGAAAAGAACATCAATTTTCAGTGACCCTGTTTCTTTTGCCCCAACTTTGTCTTTCTTTTCATTGAAATTCCAACTTTCAAATGGGTGTTTCCCTGCTGATTTTCACTGTAAACCTGGGGAAAGTAGTGAGTAGTACGTAGGCCACAACCTGGCCTCAAAAGGTATTGGGCAGTCCTCTGAGGAAGCGGCTTCTTTCTCAAGTGGTGGTTGTATTTGCTTGAGTATCTCACCTTACAGCTATGAAATGGAAGGTATGTGTTCATAATTCTCTATTGCTATTCCAAACCATTCTTCTTTTCTTTCTTGAAAAATTGTTTACCATTGAGACTCCTGCCTTCTGGATGTATTTTCCTATATTTTACTCATTGCTTTCAATCTTAAACCTTCTAGAGGTTCCCTAATATTCCTTGAAGACCACAGACTCCAATTTACAACTTTTATTTCAACCTAACAACTGTCATTTTCTCTATTGGCCTTGAAATCCTAGGGTATCATCACTATAAATCCTGGTGTCCAGATTCATGACTTCCTCTGTCATTGCCATTTTCTTAATTTCATTTTAGTCGTCCTTTCCATATGCTCAATTCTAACCTTCAAATATCCAGTACAAATATTACACTCTTTGGCCACAGTCTTCTTTCTATCAACTTCCTTCTCAAGAATCTTTCTACAATACTTTGCTAGAAGTATTCTGATATCTAATTCTATGATCTTACAAATTTCTCATCCTGTAGGCCTTTTTCTCCATTCTCCTTCAGCATAGCTTATGTTTTAAAATACATCTTTATAACTTTCATTTCTTAACTTCCATTTTTGAATCTATACTCCATTATTCTAATATTCTTTTAAAATATACCCTATTAACTCTTTCTCAGCCCTATGTAAAGTACCAATCATGGGTGAACTCAACCATTCACCTTCTCTGTGCATGAACCCTGGTGACTGGATGAAGTGTGTGGGGAAATCACTTCAGCACTCCATTACTTCACTTAAAATTGATCATCCCATACCTTGATAATCTCTAGGAATCCTTGTGAGATTTGTTAGTAAATTCCTTTACTCTGTTAGATGACTATTCATTTCCTTTAGCAGCCACTGCTAATTACCTATGCAATGTCCTTTTCCCCATCCCTCAGCATGAACAATTCCATGATTTTGCTGAAGGCCACCAAATGGTTTGTCAGGCTCTCATTTTTGCATCTTTTATCCTCCTCTTAGTGAACATGTGATTATATGACTAACATCACACATGTGGAAATCTGGACATTTCTGGGAAAGTTTTACTTTCCAAAATGAAACACTTTATTTCCTTTTTATTGTGCCTTTCTTCGTGATTCTGGAGAAAAGATATGATGGCAAGAACAGCCATCTTGTAACTCTGGAGGAAAGTGAAGACAGCCTAAGGTTCCTCAACATTCACGATTTTTAGCAGTTTGAATAATACCAGCAATGGCCAAACTCTAGACCACTCTGAAATTTGTTCAAGCCACTGTTTAATCTTGAAAACTCATAACCCAAAACAAAATTTCTGATAGGTTTCTTTGTTTGTCTTAAATTTCTTACCTTATTTACCCTCTCTACTCTTCAAACTAATCATTTACTGGCAAAAAATAGAAGCTGCTAGTTGATTTCCTTATCTGCTGCCACCAAATCTGTAGAACTAACTCTTAATGTAGTATCATCTCTTGCTGTCCTGCCCTCTTCCAGTAAAAGACCAATTCTTCATGCATTTCACATCCCCTTCACAAAGACTTCAGGGATTCACATTATTCACTCTATCTTTCTATATTAGCCTTATCATCTCTGCCAGATAATTTCCATCAGAAAACAATCTCTCAGATGCATTCCCTTGAAAAGGTAAATAAATATTAAACTCTAAAGTCTGCCACTCCAGTTTCCTGCTCCTTGATGTAAATAAATTTTCCAATCATAAAATTATCTACACATATTACACATATTTATTTATTCCATTCATCAGTATATGTAAATTTGGCATCTATTCCCATAATTCCTGTAAAATTGTTGTCAAAATAATCAGGAAAATCCATGTTGCCAAATCCTGTGATCTGATTCTTTGTCTTTATTATATTTAGCCTCTTAGCAACATTTGATTTCATTGTTTTTTTTTTTTTTTTTTTTTTTGTGGGTACCGGTGGTCAAACTCAGGACCTTGCGCACCAGCAGGCACCTGTGCCGCTGAGCGATATCACTGGCCCTTTTTTTTGCATGTGGGTTCTGGGAGTTGAATTCAGGACCTCGCACTTGCCAGGCAGGCGCTTATGCCGCTGAACCATCTCACTGGCCCCAGATATCATTGACCAATTCCTCACTTCTAACGCTTTCTTTATTAGTTTAAATACACCACACATATTAGTTTTCTTATTCATTTAGCCATTTCATGTTTGGCATGGTTATTGGCTACTTCCTTTTTTCACAATATGTATATTTAACTTAACATTTTTTTCTGTGTTTTTTCTTCAGGTCTTTTATTTTCTATTTCGCCTCTATACCTAGAAGATATACTCTAGTTTCCAAAATGTTAGTACTATCTACATACCAAAAAGCCCCAGTTACGTGTCTCTGACACAAATTTCTCTTCTGAGCTTGGAACAGGTCTTACCAACACCTTCACATTCTTTGTCTCTTGCGTAAGTGAAACTTAACACTGATGTGTCTGTGCATTTGGGGTTCAATAACAAAATGACTGAGACTGGGGAATTTACAAAGAACAGAGATTGTTTGCACACAGTTCTGGAGGCTGGGAATTCCAAGATCAAGGAACCAGCATATTTGGTGTCTGTTGAGGACCCAAGTCTTATAGCTGGTGCTTTCTATGTGTCCTTCCATGACAGAAGGACAAAGATGGGCAAACAAGATCCCTGTGGCCTTTTGTATAGAGGCAGTAATCTCATTCACGAGGGCAGTCTCATGACTTAATCACCCCTTAACGTGTCCATCTCTTACTAGCATATCCTTGTGGGCTAGTTTTCAATATGTGAATTTAAAGGGGCACACGTTCAGACCATAGCAATGGTGAAAAGTTATCACGTGATTTTTCCTCCAAAATTTAATTCTTCATAAACATTCTTCACCTGAGAAATTGACGAGATTATTCAACATTTTGTTCTTCTCTCCTTGTCATCTCTCACATTCAATCCATCTGTCAGTCCTGTTGGTTTTAATTCTAATGTACATTTTGAAACTGTTCACTTTGCACGTATACCTTAGTTCCAGGCCTTATCTTCTCTTACTTAAGTAACTTTGGTAGTTTCTGAGTTGCATTATGCCCTTTACTGCTTTCCTTCTATTGCAATAATCTCTTTGTAATATCTATCTGATATTGACACTTTCATTTATTCACAGTATCTACCCTCCAATTATTGAATCTAATGGGCCTGTCTCAGTTACTTTCTTGTTGCTGGGACAAAATACCTGACACCCTAAAGTTAAAGGAGGAAGGTTTGTTTTGGCTCACAGTTTGTAGAGGTTTCAGTGCATGGTTGGCTAGCTCCAAGGCAGGGCAGCATGGCAGAGGGGCATTGCAGAGGAGAAACAGTCCATGGCATGACATATAGGAAACAGCAACTTTCCTTTTACTTTCCCTTTTATTTGATACAGGCTACAATCCTATTGGTTGGTGTCACCCCCACCCAAGGAAGGGGTTCCCTCTTCAGTAATTTCATCACCCACAAACATGCTAAATCAATCAATGGACTGATCTAGTTGTCACAAACCCATGATCCAGTATCGCACACCTGTGACCCAGCCACTTCCCTAAAGCCCCACCTATGAGTACATGAGGCTTTGGGGGCACATCTACAGTAGCTATCACAGGGCCCTGGCCAATCTTAACTCCCTCAGAGGGTCTACTGTTCTCCCATTTCAGCCCTGCTGCCTTCACGTCTCCTTGGCAAACAGTACAAAGTCTATGACTTTAGGGTCTTCATAAAAATAAAGGCCCTGAGGGACCTCTGCACAACAGCCCATTTAGGTTTTCTGCATGTGCTACCTTCTCTTTACAAAATTATCTCCTTATCCATTAGGTTTTGGCTAAATATCTGCCTCCAATATAAGTTGTCCCACCTGATCTTATTAAGTATTGTTCTTCCTTCTAATCCAGTATATTCTTTGATCACAGATGGATGGATAATAAAAATGTTGTATTTATACACAATGGAGTGCTACACTGCCACAAACAAAGATAAATTGGAGGCATTTGTTGGTAGATGTATGCAACTTGAGAACATAATGTTAAGTGAAATTAGTCAGACACACACGATCATATATTACATGAGTTCTCTTATATGAGAAACCCAAAATATATATGAATGTACAAGTAAAGGGCAAAACAGAAAAGAGATAAATAGGAAATAGGGGGAAGTTCAGAAATTTCACCTAATTATGTATTTCATCATTTCAAAAATACTTTAATATGTATGCTAATTTTTTCTACTTATACTGCTAGTTTATCTTAGATAGTTGAAAAGAAAGTTTTGTGTTATCTGTTTCTTTTCTGTAAGAATCTTTGGTTTATGTCTTCTACTCTGAGTAACTACTTTGAAGATAATGATACATAGTGTGTTCATTTGTTACTCTCTTGCTATTTTGTCACAAAATTTTATTTTTTCATAAAATGAAAAAGAATAAAGGAAATATCAAGGTGTATAAAAAAGAAAACTGCTCATTTCTTTTCTAGCACTTACAAAATTTTTAAATGATAATAATGTTTTGGTTATTTTATTATGTACTTTTCCCATTGTATTGAAAAATGTCCCATTGTATTGAAGGCAGAGATTGTAATGACAAGTGTATATTACTTATCAGGGCCTGCAGGTTTTCAACATAATGTGTAGCACTTAATGGTATCTATCAGTTACAAATATTTTTGAATCTTTGGAGGCACACATATATTTTCATAGTAAAGACATGACTGGTTAGTTGAATACAAAGTGGTAGGACTCAGTTTACTGTTACAGGGCTTCACAAATTTAATACAGAGCACCTCATTTTACTTAGTATAATTCATTCTAGATTTTAGGTATTTTGTCTAGAATAAATTGATCCTTGTGATGTTGACTTGGAATTTTGAAAGCAAAAGTGACAGATATAAATTGCTTTCTCTATTTTACATCTACTCTTTCTTTGAAACCAAATGTTTACTCTCTCTACTCTGAAAGCTTTGAAAATTCTAGTCTACACTCACTTCTTTTCTCAGTTCTTACATATTTCATTCTCTTTAATGTTATTCAGGGCTCGTATTTTGTTTTTAATCATTGGTCATATTTTGATACAATAACACTTTGATTCCAAAAGTAGAGTACATTTACTTTCAAGTCTCACATTTACTTTGGCAACCTATAATTACTGACTGTCTAATATTCAGATAATTGTACCATCCATCACTTACTAATGCTGTCTAAAAATGCCACTTGGGAACACAATTATCAAGTTAAGTTAGTGATACATAATTTTATCCACATGTAAATTCACATAATCACAATGAAAGTGTGAGTTAGAATAAAGATATAATGGGGCAATATACTTTATCAGCCTGTAGATATTACCCACTTCATTAGCCACCTCTTTATCTGTAGCAGGGGTACAGTAGTTCAATGAAGTTTGTTTTACACATGTTATTGACAAGTTAGTCATTGGATTTTGGGGTGGCTAAACCTTAGAGGTGCAGTGGTATTCTCTATGTTATGTAGCAGGTAGAAATCTCAGCACAGAGTCTGGCCCATAGAAACATTCAATTATTCTTTGTTGAATAAATAGATTTCAAAATCTTCCATGAACTAACATGGGAGTGAGTAAGATGCTACTTATTCCACAGCTGTCACTGCTACTGCTACCAATAGCAGTAATCAAAGCAGCAAATCTAACATAGGAAATGCTTTGAAATCACTAGTACTGCTCCTGTCTTCCCTAGCCTGCCGGAGAATAACATCAGAGAAAACAGTGTGCGTCTTTCATTATCTTTTGATCCTAACCTCAATGATATTTGCCTGAGTCTCCCTGTTAATAGTGACATGTCTTCACTTCACTTCACCTGTGAAGAACTTGTCTCAGAATTGATGGATCCAGACAAAGGGGTAGCCAATTAGGTAATGGCCTCCAGCAAGAGTGGACTCCACAGAAGACTTACCATTGAGCTTGTGCAGTTGAACTAAAAGGCTCAGCTGTGATATAAATCACAGTGAAAAGAAAAGGTTACACCTGTAGGTTGACTCAACAACTATATTTTCTCAGCTCAGATAGCAGAGTAACATGATGTAGCTAATACAATACTCAGATTAATTAAGAAATCTTGACTTCAAGTGTTTAGATAACACAAGAGAATAGGGAATCATCTGCAAAATTAAAATGTTAATTTCACTTTAACGTTTTCTTTAACGTCGCTATCAGGAAGTAACTCATGGGAAATATTTTAGTAAAAGTCTTAAAAGCTTAATGGCAAAAGAAGTTACCAACAGGACCAGGTATTATAAATTTAAAGCCAGGGATCTGATATCAAGTTTATTAAGTAGGTAGAACTTGTCATAAACAGGTTTGTAGACATCTTTCTGTGAGAAATTTCTAACTACCTGTTCCAGTCTAAATTTGGCTCTGATCTGATGCCTGGTAAAAGGAACAGATAAATGTCTGTGCCAAACTGCTTATAATATATTATTGTTAAAATTTCTGCCATAACAGATCATCCATGTGTTATAACTTATACAAAGGTAGTGTGCTGAGACCGGAGATGCACTGAAAAATGGAGCACCTTACTATTCCTGAGGGTCTGTGTGTTTACCACCAGATGTCTCAGATCTAACGATTTGCGTTCTTTTTCTTTAGAAATTCTAAAAATTAAAATAAGTGCAATAATATTATAGTTACCATGAGAAATAATTAAATGTGAAAAGTCAAGTTTTTATTATGTCATTATATTATTTCTGATCATTTAAATACAGTGAAATTGACTTGCTTCTGATCCTCAAGGTCTAGGGAAAATTTTGTAAAAGCAACAATTACCTAATAATTTAGCTGTAACATGGCTTTATAATTTAATCTTTCTCTGACAAATAAACACAGGGCTCTTGGAAACCCAATTCAATCTTTCAAAGTAAGCAAATTTGCAAGTATGAAATAAGTTATATCTTTTGTTCATCCTATTATTTTTTAAAATTTAAGATGCCCACCATTATTATGCTCATGTACACTGAGAGTCAATGTGAATTGTTCAAATTTTCACAGTACTGTGTATGGTTCATAAACATGGCATATGAACCCATACTCAGTAAGGACAATCCAATATTGAACACAATGAGTTTAAAGTATAAGATCATAGAGAAAGAAATAGAGCAGTTTGTGAATAAATTAGTACAGATTACTTTTAGTGGACATTGGGTATATTATATTTTAAGTCATGATAATTCACACAGGTGTAGTTCTGTGTAGTTTACAAAGTAACTTCATAAACATTTTCTCAACCCCCAGAAAGCCCTACGGGGATTGCAAAGCAGGTATTTTTATTATCTAAAAAGAGATTGAGTTTTAGAAAGATTACTTGATCTCTTCACACAGCTAAAAGGTGGTAGAACCATGCTTAATAGAACACAGAATTGTTATAAACACCATTGCATCTATTTCCCCCCAAACATACAGCATTATTGTTTATAAGTACTACTAGCAGATTGAGGAATATATGCCTTAAAATTTCACCAAATTTTGCCAGTAACTTGATAGGTAATTCATGCAATAATTGTGCACTTAATTGTCTCTCACTAAACTGTACCCTCAGGATTTATCTCTGCCTATCTATCTATTTGGATGTATTGTTCCAAAGATGGTGTCCCTCTGGTACCCATCAGAGATAAGTGACAGCACTCTGTGCTTTAATGAAGCACAAAGACTGTTTTCTATCACAAGGAGGAACAGATCGTTGTTTTTTACCTTTATCTTTTGAAACATTTAATTTTACAACCATCTGAGTCAATCTGTATTCTTTTAGCCTATGTTCTAGAATTTTAAAAGGAGAGAAGGCAGAAAAGTTCAGCACCTAAGTAGACAGCTTTTGTCAAATGTTACTCCTACAGTGTTTTACAAGGTTCTTTTTGTTCTTTCCATTTGTAGTATATGGTATAATTAGATAAAACAGTCTTCTGAGTTCTGATTTGGAAAGACAAAAGGAGCAGTCCTTGACATTCGGAAACCCACCTGGCTGTCACAGGTAGGTCCTGTTATTCTCTGACCAGGTATAAACAATCCCATAGAATACTAACCTCAGGCAAGGTTATTCCAACATGAGAATAAGAAGAGATACATCAAGACCATTTCCTGATTTAGTCGAAGCACCAACAAAAACAAGACCACTTATTGTGCCACTCACAAAATATTAAAATCTCCATTATTGGTCCAAAATTCAAGATTGTTATTCCTTTATCAATTAAAGCTTTGTCTTTATTCCAGTGTCCCTTCATTATCAATAAGATTTATTGAAATACCCAGTCACAAGCACTCCATTGCTTTGTAACAGCATGGAATCTTAAATGAACCTCTGCTTCCTTAAATTTTCTCCAAGACATCAAATGTAGGAGAACATACTGAGACAGAGATACCCCATGATTTCTAGTGCAAAAACAAGAAACTGTCAACTACAGGGCACCTACCTGATGGCCTTTGGCAGTAGGACATTTACACATTTTTGATCTTTGTTTTAGTCCCTTACTAGTTATTTGAAGTTGAATAAATTAGGTATTCTGGTTTTTGGTTTTTCTTTTTGATATGGAGACATGACTATAAATTGTAAGATTGTTAAGATTATTAATTGAAATAAGTAATATAAAGTAGTTTATTGTCATAACACATAAAATATTCAAATACTACTTATACCACATATGTTATTTCCTCTAGCTTTACCCATATTTTGCTGATTTTCTCACAATTCAAGAGTGAGAAACCTTCCTCTCATAAGTTTTGTTGAGAACTGGAATTTTGACAATTGTTCCAGCAGATTTATAGCAACTGTCCTGATTTTGCTTTACTATTATCATACTCTGAGAAAAAAATTCTGCTGTCCCCCCAAATCATTTATTGACAACTCTGTTTCAGAGAGGAAGCTGAGCAACACAGAAATGAATCAGACACCATCCCTACTAGTAAATAATGTGTACTCATTTCCAGTAATTTGCCAAATATCAACCATATCAATAGTTCTCAATTGTTTCTCTAATCCAACATGTCTGGGTTGTAAGACATAGTCCATGTCATAGGGCTAAATCAAGGTTTTCATTTGGGATTCACTGACAAAGTGTAATAAACTTGGAGAATAACTCAATTTAAATATGATCTCAACATACCTAAATAAAAACCTGGTACATATAAAGGAGATATTGAAAACTGTACTTGTTGAAAATCTTAACAAATTCTCACAGATACTTATGGATCATGTAGACAAAAATTTCTAGACAATATGGAACATTTGATCCACACAAAGAACTATCTGCATTGTACTTCTGTGTGTGTGCATGTGTGTACATGTGTTCATCTATGCACATAGGGCGTGTTTATGAATGCATATTGCTTCATCTAAAAAGCAGAGCAAACTGAGTCGCTATATGTGGGACATTTACAAAATTTGATATCATCCTGTGCTACAAAAAGTCTTAAAATTTTGAGAACTGATTAATATGTGGACAACTGGTTCCATAGCCAAAATGCAATGAAATTAAAAACAAGTCATATATTTTGAGGTTTTGCAGCTTTCTTTGCAAAACAAAGTAATACCCAATTTTAAGTGTTTTTTTTTTTTGTGGCTCTGTACTGTTGCTGTTTGTGTCAAAAGCCAATGCATGATAGCAAATCATAAACTTGCTTTGTCATTCTCATCAAACCTCTGTAGTGTTCACTGTCTGAAAGATTCTGAAAAGAAACAAACAAATAAAAAAGCCAGATATGAACAAACACAAAAAGCAGTTCTGACAGTTAATCTTAATTGTCACCTTGACTAGATTAAGAGACTCTCAGAGAGGTGACTGGCTCATGGTGGTGCTGTCCTCTTCAGCAGATTAATGCACATAGATGAATGTGCTGTGAGGAGGTGGAGCTCAGATGGGGAGGAGAGTCACTGGCTGCCTGCTTTTGGAAGGTGTGTCTCTCACTGGTGCTCGTCCCCTGTGCCCTGCTTGCTGGCTGCTACGAAGTGGGCAGCTTTGCTCCACATGTCTTCCCACCATGATGTTCTTGCCTTAGAACCAGCCAGTCATAGACTGAACCTATAAAGCCATGAATAAAATTAAATTTACCTTTCCTTAAATTTTGGGTGTCAGGCATTTTGTGCCAGCAACAGGAAAGTTGACCAGTACAACAGTAGAGCGGAACAAACAAGGATGGGTATAACTTCAGTTGGAGAGACAGGCAACATTCTCGGTTTTGGTTCCTTTAGAGGGGTGTTGGCTTAGCTGTAGAAGGGCATTTGGTTGAGCATAAAGAAAGCAACCAAATCAAGCCACTTTGGGGAAGTTTATGCAAGTAGTTAATACTGAAAGCAATAAACAATGGAGAACCACTTTGGTTTCTGAAATTGGACCCCTAGGAAACTTGTTTGATTACTGTATGCAATGCCTTTCAAAGAGGAGAGTCAGAACAGAGAGGAGGGTAAGAAGGACATTTGCAAGGTGAGAAGTGCATGGGAATAAAAATTTTGAGTCAGGCAGGGGCAGTTCGATGATAGTATGTATCAGTCTGAGTTTCCTAGGCTCTGGTTATGGCTTCCAGAGTGGTGTCTCAAGTCCCCCTAATAAATGTTGAGATCCAGGTGAAGTGATTTTGTGGGAGCAAGATATTCATAGATCAATATTCAAAGAAAATAAAAATAAAGATCCGAAAATGGGTGGGGAAGCTATTTTATAATTGATTAAGGTACAAGTTCCAGCATGACCATAACTCCACTTCCCACCTTGCCAAATACACAGGGAAGTGGGGAAAACAAAACAAAACAGAACAAAACAAAACAAAAAAAACCATAACACAAGAAAAGGAACCTATTCATTCTTTCACACAAGAAAAACTCAGTGTGATGCCGAAGGGCATTTTGAAGGTAGTCCAATCCAGCTAGATTCCTACATTTTAGGATCTTCCATTTGACGTTAAGAGTACAGATACTAAAATTCATTGAGGGAAGAAGGGAATTAATAGTTTGGAGCCCCATCTCTCTGCACTTTAGTTTTTCTTTCTTATATAATTTCGTCTACAGCTCATTCTATATGTTCATATTTGACTGAGAAATCTAGTATGAACATGGATGGAAAACTACTGTAATTCTTTTCCTGTTCTATTTTTTAAAAATAGTGATTTTGGAAAAGATTACAATGACTATTTTTTCTTTAATATTGAATCAATGTGAATTTTAATTTAGTTTCTGACACTATTTTGAAGATATTACAAAAACACTCTACTAAAATAATTATTTAAGAGAAAACTCAGGACATTAGATAGGTAGAATATATTTTTCTCTTCATTTATTTCATATGTACTTCACCATGTAATAGATATTTAAAATACAAATATCATTTTGATGCAATCATATGTAATAAAACATAGTTCACAGTGAAGGAAGTTTAGAAGGGCTTTAATTTCTTTATTTACAGTACAGATGAACATTTAGTAAAAATTAGCATAAAGTAAAATAGTCTACATAACTTCACAATATATTTCACATAGCTTTTTTCTTATTTTTGCTTTAATCTAAAATTTCATGGAAGTATAATTTAACATACATTTTAAACAGGAAGATATTTTCGTGGCTATTGCAGCCACTAGCTAAGAAACACCTCTGAACACCTTCATCAGAACAAAGCTCCTATATCATAACCAGCTCAATAAAACTGGTTGAACATTTATTTAGTAGAGAAATGAAAATAATTTCTGCCCTCAATTAAAAAAAGAAAGGGGCCGAGAATGTAGCTCAGTGGCACGTTGCCTGCCTGGCAAGCACGAGGTTGTGAGGTCGATTCCCAGTACAAAAAAAAAAAAAAAAAAAACCGAGGTAGGTAGATGATCAACTGACTCAGATGTCATCTTTAAATGCTCAGAAGTTGAATTTTTCATTTAATTAGCATTTGAACTTTAAGAGTATCTTATAAATTTTAAAGCTCTATTAGGACCTCAGTAGGAAAGAGATGACAATCAATTGGGTAATGGAGGGGCATTTAATAAAGGAATTGCTACTTCCAAAGTCAGACAGGATTTAGGGATGCCAGTGGGGGACTCTGCAGTTCCCTGGGGATAGCAATAGTTTGGAGTCCTGTCTCCTCTGGAGCTTGAAAGAGTGCTTCCTGAAACACAGGGAAAAGTTACACGGAGAGGGTCACCTGAGAGAAACTCTGGTCCTGGGCAGGAACAGTGAAGTAGGGACATGGAAAATGACTATCGAGGCTATTCAACTGCTTTCCTGTGGTGCCTCCTATTAGCCAAAGTCCTGAGTAAGCCAGAAAGCAAGGGATCCTGTTGATGTACTTCAAAATGGTTATTCCCTCTCCCAAGACACAGCTTAGTGGAGAAGGGCCAGAATGAAATCGGGAGAAAAACAGAACAGAGGTAGCATGTGGGCACATATAAATAAGTTAGGCATTCACTCAGAAAACATTTTTTTGAACATTTACTATATACTATGTACAGTGCCAGGTGTGGAACACAGGGATGAATTTACCATAATTCTCAGAAATGGAGAAACAATCAGAGTTTTTCTCCTATCTTCCTACTATCTTGAAAGTTAGAGATTAAAAAGAGACCAAGGGAGCCTGGTGAGATAGCTCAGCAGCATAAGCACCTGCCTAGCAAGCGCGAGGTCCTGAGTTTGACTCCCGGTACCCACAGTAAAAAAAATAAATAAATAAAAATATAAAAGGAGACCAAGGAAAACAAAAACAGGAAATAAAATTCACCATGAAGGAAAGAAAATCTGTGAAGTATAAAATAGTCATTCATAGAAAAAATATAGTAAAAGCTACTCCCATCCCAGCCTCCATATGGTCCAAAGATAAAAGCTTGTAAAAATTATTCCGGACCAAAAAATTCCCATAAATGAATAGTAAGCCTACATTATATGAGAGGCACACAGAATTGATTCATGCTTAATAAACCCTGCAATTAATAAAACCTTATTTCTAGGCTACTCCCTCCCCTGGGGAGTTCTCAGTATTTTATAGCCCTTGTCTAAGAAGAGTTATAACTTTCTGTGTTAGGAAGAATAGAATGAGTGTGTCAGTGGGATGGGTATTTTTTCCCTCTTCTGTACCTTGGATATTTTAACAGTGATTCAAAGCTTTGCAACTATGTCTCTAGTGGAAATATTTTTATTTTATGTGGTGATGAAAGGGTAGCTGTTCTTTATGCTGTTGTTGCTGACATTATAATCCTTACAGTGGTTAATTTTTAAATTACCAACTAAACTTTGTATTTTTGAAAAAAACCTTTCTTAGTTTGTCTTTGACCTTAAGTTTGATTCATGATAAATGATTCTCAGGTCTACACAGGGTCTGACATAGACTATGGTGTCAAAAATGACCCCTTTAACGATTGTTTTCTTATTCTACTTTTCAATTGTCTAAAAAAAGACCTGTGCTTATGTGTATATTGTATCTGTTGGGATTAATTTTTACAAGTTCATAAAGCCATAACTGAGTTCCTTTCAGGGTGTTACTTATCTGTCTCTGTAAGATTTGTCACTAAGGCTGGCAGTGGAAGCAAGAAGCTACAGAGCGTGCCCTTCCCAGATAGGTTGGGAAAATACTCTCTCACAAGACACCTTAGTGTTTTCTAGTCCAGAAACTCTGACAGATAGATGAATGTTACCAGCTAGGAAATGAAATAATCAAGTGTGCCCTAGTTGTCGCATGGGATATCCTACCCTGAAGGCTTGCTGGAACACCTGCTTATATCTAATGGAAGCCAATGAAGTCAACTCTTCGGTAAGTCAAAGTACCTGCAAGAACTGGGGAATCGTCAGATGACTGAAAGTATATTTATAATGAAAACAATTCACATTGAACCCAAGCATCTTAAAGCTGTCTTTGGTCTCTCTATTTCTCTGAAATTTCCAGTAACATTCCCCAATCATTCAAGCAGACTCACTGTACCTTTACCTTTGCCATAGTTTTTGCACTGACAGTCGTACTCTTGAGATCTTTTTCTTCCGTACCTAATACCTTATCAAAGTTCTTCCCAAAGGAAGATCCAATCTTCTTGCTAGAGGGCAAATGAACTTTTATTAGGATAATAATATTTTTCACTTTGCTGTGATGGGCAATATACTTCTAAGAAGATAACCTAGCGTATCCATTTTCTTTCTGTAATCTTGAGAGATCAAGGACAAATACAGGTCACATACTAAGGTAGTTACAAATTTGGCAGCTGTATCCTTTTGATAGTACCAGTGCCTTCTATCAAGTGTGTTGACAATGTCATTTGAAACCCTGAGCATATATGCTGTACTTTAGCTGGTGAGGTCTTATAAAAGTATGAAGACTGAGTAGGAAAATAGAAGTTGTTTTAGGCTTAAATTGTATATCTTCAGATTTCTTTTACTTTTGGTTTCTGACCTTTATAGAATCTCAAAGAACAGGAGAAATTATATGATTTGTAACGACCTGAGAAAGTATATCCTAATTTATTTCCAAAGCAGTTGTTTAATCCCTTTCAACCAAACATGTTTTACTAAGAATAGGTGATATTAAGGTAAAGTCCATAGGAAAAAACTCATTGAACCTCTGAAAGGGAGGGTTACCAGGTGAAAAAAGAAAGGACTGTATTTATCTAAGTTATATCTCAGTTCTTGATGTGTGGTAGAGTTGTGCTATAAAGGAGAGCAGAGTAGGGTTAATACTACTGAAATGGCTTTGTGGTCCTGTATCTGGCCTTTGCTATTCAAAATATGCATTAAATTGAGACGCTCTCTGGTTGATGGCAAAGTCGATTTTACGTGATTTTGATATAGCCAAAGAAATCATGACACAGTGATCAAGAGCAGAACCATGTTAGTGTATGACAAAGCAAATAATCAAAAGAAAAGGCAAATATCAGAAAATGTTGAGGACTCATCAGTATAAAAGGGAAAATAAATAAATGTTAGAGAATACACCTCTGACATTTGTATTTTGATTCTCTCTCAATTTGATTTCAAAATAAATATTTTAGTATGTGAATCAGGTATGAGAATCTCCTGAAAATTGGAAATGCTCTCATGGCCCAACTTATCACTTTTGAGCTCAAAGATGCTCATACTTTGCTGCTGCAAATGAAAATAAACATAAGAGTACCTCTAAATCAGCACAACGGACAGCAGTACTGGCTCAGGAGGCCTGTGTTGAGACATTTCAGCTAGTGTTAGATGTGTTTTCAGAAATTATCGTAAACATGTTCAACAGTCAGGGCCTGTTGCCTTGTGATTATCTTGTTATAGGCTTGGGACATGGATTCTCAGAGATAATCATAAAATCTTACAAACACCGGCCAATAGTCCTCAATATACAGTTTACATACAAAACAAGAAGAACTGAGTTCCGGTTGAATCTAAGTCCTAGCTTGTTATTGTTTCCTCTAAAATATATCTGGATCTCTTTTTGCATCTTCTTAACTGAATCAGGGATTTTCTTTTTTTTTTTTTTTTTTTTTCTTTTTGTACCAGGAATTGAAGTTAGGACCTTGTGCTTGCCAGGCAGGCCTTTGTGCTGCTGAGCTATATCCCCAGCCCTGAATCAGGGATTTTAACCAATTTACTTTCAGATACCATGACCTAGGCATACAGATACTCACCTAACTAAAAGCCTAGTGGACCACTTAGTGAGAAACATGTTCTTTTCCTGCTTCTTACTTACAGAAATCCAATAGAATTTCACTATTTCAGCCATCCTAGGCTGGATCTGCGCTTTAAAGGTTGTCCTCATGTATTAAGGAACATCTGCTCCACACTATGATCATATGTTGGCCCTTAGGAAATAGTTCTAAGGCAGAAGCATGTTTCATTAGATTCATATGATTTACAAACAAGAGTTTTAAGTTCTAATTATTACTTGCAGCGTTATTCATGCAAAAGAAAGATTTTGATTTGCATGTCAGTGACAAGTTGTTGCTGTAGAAAAAACCAAGCTAACCTATGTGATTAATCTTTGTACATAGGGGAGGATTTTTATTTCTAATTTTCAATCCTCAGGAAGCAGATTCAGACAAGCTTAGCATCTTAGATATTTACAAATGCATAAATATTGCACCATGACATTTTAGGTTTGGTATGTGGCATAACAATAGAGAAAAAATTAGCCTTCAAAAGGTTCTTTTTCCTTACTATGTTAGCCCTATTTTTGTTCTCTTCTGCAAAGATTCTTTCTGCTTCCTTACTTTCATCTCCCCTTTGTTTTCTCCTTCATCCTCTCCTCATCATCTTTCTTTTGTTTTACCTATGCCAAAAATGGAGTTCTATTTTTGCCCAATGCTTGATGTGTGTACAAGTGATTTTGTTGGCTTTTATATTAGTCATTTTCCCATCACTGGGACAAAACATCTGACACCTGCAACTTCAAGGAGAAGTTTATTTTGCTCACAGTTTCCAATGGGTTCAGTCCAAGGTTGGGTGGTTCCAAAGTAGAAACTGCATGATAAGAGGGCCTGGTGGAGGACAGCTGCTTGTCATATGGCAGGTAGGTAGCAGAGAAAAGAGGGAGGAGTCAGGGACAAGAATACACCCTTCAAGGTCATGGATCCAGAGAATTGCCTCTTATGACCAGGCTCCATCTTCTAACAGCACATTCAACCATGAACTCATCAATAGATTAATCCACTGATGAGAATATTGACCCCATGATCCAGTCTCCTTCTGAAAGGCCTAACCTTTTAACCCATGAGACTTTTGGGGGACACTGTAGATCTACACCATAATATTCCACCCCGATCCCAAAAGGCTCATGTCTATCTCATTATGCAAAATGCATTTAGTTCATCTCTAATAATTGCCAAACTCATAACAGTCCCACCATTGCTGAAAAGTCCAAGTCCAAAGTCTCCCCTGAGACTCAAGGCAAACTCTTAGCTGTTAACTGCTATAATAATAAAAAGAGTTAAATACTTCCAACATACAGTGTTACAGTGTAAACACTCCCACTTCAAAAGAAATGAACAGTGGAATAGAGAGGAATTAGATCAAACCATGCTTGAAAACCAGAAGGGCATACAATGAATTCTGCAGCTCTGAGTCTAGCACCTGGAATAGAATGTGGTGGGATGCAAGCTATTGCTCCTAGGGGACTACAGGTTGTAGCCTACATGTCCTCTCTCTTGAGCTGGCTCAACTCATTGCCTCTGGCTTCCTCAGCACATATTTCACATTCCCAATGTTTCCAACTTCCTGGAATCTCTACTGCACCTTTGTCTTCATTCTCACAGCTTCGTGTACTGCCCATTCCAAGGCACATTACTTGGCCTCTCAGGCCTTCTTTTGAAATTTGGGTGGTAAATTCCATGACCCCCACAACTGTTGAATTTTGCATGATTAAAAATGCAGCATCGCCTGATTGATGCCAAGGCCTGCTGCTGGCTCCAGCAGAAGCCTTGTTTCCTTGGACCATGGCTGTAGTGGCCTCAGAGTTCCTGGATGGCTGAAATTGGTGAAACACTTCTTGCAGTTTGTATGAGCAGGGAATCCTGGGACTCTTTTCTCAAAGCAAGTCTTTCAAAGATGTTTACCCTTTAACACCCTTCAACCTATAAAGGATGGAGTCTAGGCAACAATTCCTAAGATGTCTTTAAGCCATCTTTCCTATTGTCCTGGTGCAAAGTACTTGGCTGCTGCTGCTTCCCCTTCCTCTTCCTCCTCCTCCCCCTCTTCCTCTTCCTCTTCTTTCTTCTTCTTCTTCTCCTTCTCCTTTTCCTTCTTCTTCTTCTTCTTGAGACATGGTTTCACTATGCAGTTGAAGCTGGCCTTGAACTCACTTTGTAGTCCAGGCCAGTCTTCAGTTCTCAGTACCCTTCTGCCTCAGCCTCCCAAGTACTAGGATTACAGGCATGCACTACCACGCCTAGCCCACTTGGCTTCTTTTTAATGCCTATCTTTTCATTAAACCGTGTTCTCCTTTGTCAGAAGTATACTGACTTTTCATTTTCGTGAAACTAGAAACTTTGTGTATTTTTGCTCTGTGTTTAGATCCTGATTCTTTCTGTAAATGTGGCTAAAAGCAGCTGGAAGTACCCAAGCCATAGCCCAAATGTTGAGCCAACTTGAAATTTCCCCACCAAGGACAATTAGTCCACCATCCTTAATCTTAGTCTCCTGCAAAGTGTCCAGACATGGGGAAAAAATGAAACAAATTTTCTGCCAGAATATAATACACATGGTCTATAATCCAGCAGCCAGTGTAATTCTTGTTCCCAACTGAAATCTCCTGAGCTTGGCCTTTACTGTCCATGTTCCTAGCAGCATTCTGGCCTCCGAGCCTCAAGTAGAATCTCCCATAAATCTCTGAATTCTAAAGTGTCCCTAGTCAGCATCTCCAAATCACTCTATACTCCTTCTGCAATCCATTTACAAAGGCTTATGACCCACACGGTTAGATGCCAGCACAGCATGGTTAGATGGCAGCACCTCATATCATTGGTATAAAAAATCTGTATTGATCACTTTCTTGTCACTGGGATAAAATATTTGACATCTGCAACTTAAAGTAGGGGAAGTTTATTTGGTCACAGTTTTCAGTGTGTTTGATCCAAAATTGGATGGCTCCAAGGTAAAACTGGCACAGTTGGAAAGGCCTGGAAGATGACAGCTGTTCGTTCCATGGCAGCTAAGAAGCAGAGAGAGAAAGGAGAAGCCAAGGACAAAAACACACCTTTCCTGGTCAGTCCCCAGGGACCTGCCTCTTCCTACCAGGCCTACCTCCTTACAGCACATTCAGCCATGAATTCTTAGTGGACTGATACACCGATAAGTACAGTGTCCTCATGATCTATTCATTGTCAAAAAGGCCCACCTAAGGCTTTTGGGGGACTTTTTGGTTGTAAACCATAACAGCTTTTTTTTTTTTTTTTTGCTAGTGTCATTTATTTTCACATGGTGTAATCACAACTAACAAAAATGATTTATTCTAAAGTTCTTCCAAATTTTAACTAATTTCTGTGATAATGGGATTTCCAATTTTTATATATTCAACTAATTTAATGTCCCTTGTGATCAATAAGCAAATGCAGTGGAAAAAATAAAAAACAACCAGAACTCGAGAGATACTGGTGGAAATCAATTAGAGCTACTTGTGTCTTTGGTTAGAAGCATGAGAGTTTACAAAATAAATGATTTGTATTAATACCATTATATTATATACAATTTTTTGTCATGCCAGTATACCTTCTTTTGGAGGACCAGAGTGACCTTTGCTCAATTCCATAGTCCTTTGTAAATTTGAGGTAACATTATTTTCCTTTTCATCAGAATGAGTGGCAACATGTGATTCTGACTGGCAAGAATGCAAATTCTCCTTTTACATGGCCACAGAGATTAGTTCTTGAATGTTCACTGACCTAAAATGGGCTGATCAGAGTTTTCCCTGGTTTTGCTAGATGTTAGGAGAGGCACAACAATAAAATAAAGGATTGAGACTGACAGTGCTTGTCTTGCTGCCTTAGGAAGAAGGTGGTCTGATAGTGAAGCTAAACAGAGACAGGTGGACCTGGATAAAAGTGAGGAAAGAATTGAGAGAACTGAGGCCATTGACTACATTTCTACACATATCAAGTGGTTCACATTTAAATAATATCTTTTCTTACAGTGCTTTTCACTTTGAAAAAATAATCTTTTTCTGTTTAAGTTTGCTACAATATACCTGAGATGTGTACTTTGCATCTTATTTTACTGATAAGAAAACTCAGGCTGGTAGAAGACAATTGTAAATTGTTCAAGGACATACAGAAAAGCTGGCCAAATTAAGATTTGGATCAGTCTGAATTGAAAGCTGAGATCTTTTGGTTGGTTTGTTTTCTTCAAATATTGGATCCCTTATTTTTCTAGGTAGCATAATGGCTGACCCAGGGCAGCCATCTTTTAAAGTCAAAAATTGGGCATCCAGCCATGGGCCTGTACCAGGAGTGCTAGAGTGATTCTGGCATTGTCTGTTGGGTCCATTGTCTTACTATACCCTTTTGAAGGTGAGTGTTGCTAGTAGGATTTTGATTACAATTTCTCTGATATTTCCGTTCCTGAAGGGGAGAATAATTTTGCCCTTGATCCTTTATCTTTTACCTATTCTTGCTAGCCAAAGTGAAGATAGGAACCTCTTCCCAGTATTAATGAAACTAAATACTTAGGTCCAATTAGTGACTACATCCCTCCCTATGGGCTGATTACCAAGTGTCACTACTTTCCATGAGACTTGAGGCATCTCCTACTGATTGAACTCTTGCTGTAGACGTAGTGAGATAAAAATGTCACCACAAATTGCTCCTGGTGGTGCAGGCCTATAACTGCAGCACTCAGGGAGACCGAGGAAGGAGGATTTCAAGTTTGAGTTCAGATTGGGCAATTTAGCAAGATCTCATCTCAGAATTCTAAAAAAAGTAATAAAAAGGATTGAGAACGTAGCTCAGTGTCAAGGCCCTAGGCTCAATCCCCAGTAGTGAGAAAAAAAAAGAAACCAAAAGCCTCATGGACTCCTGGATATTGTTGTAAATTAATGCCCATTCCCTCAGAGGTCAGCCCTGATTTCCACAGAAAGCCAGATTACTCGTAGTTCCTAGATTCTGCCATGTTTTGCTCTTGTTGTTGCTGGCAATACACTCCATTTCTGTGGCCTAGCTAACTTCTACTCATATTACTCCCAACTAGTGCATCTCCTCCTCCCCCAAACCTCTCCAGATACTGTCAGTGTGGATTGAGGTTTTTCTTTTCTTGCTTCTCATACAGTGGCTTCCACAATGTATTACAAATATCTGTTTCCCAGACAAAGAAGCAATGTCTTGAGCGAGAGCCTGTGTTTTCATCTTCTAGCTCCAGTGCCACCTACATGGCCTGGAATAGAGAACATAGACAATAAGTGCATGTTGAACTGAAAACTGACAGAATGAATGAAAATATTGAAATTCTATAATAAGAAAAATACAAACCCATAAGTAAATATTTTACATGCATATGTAAGCATTTTCTAAAAATGACTTAAATTCTGTTCACTTTAAAAATGATTGCAAAAGCCTTTCAGTCAGTGTAATGGCAAATACTGTATCCATTCAGTTAAAGAGGGTAAAGAGAAATGAACTAATATTAGTTAAAGGACATCTCCTAGGGCTGATTAAAACTGGCTATTACATATGTTATTCCATTTCATCTTTAGAGCAAATCTATAAAGTGAAACCATTTTATTTTTATATTATGAATGAGTAAACTAGATTTTAAAGAAATTATGCTACCTCCAGAAATATCTAACCTTTAGTAAGTGATAAAATGGGGACAGTATCCAAGGAGACAAGAATTTGAAAGTCTAGTAGAATCAAGTCCCACTGCTCATTCCACATTTAGAGTGTCTAATATTTGTGTACATATTTACTCTTCCTAAAGTTAGGCTGTTTTTGTATATCTATGTGAATGGGCACATTTGTGTGTAAATCAAGGAGCTAAAACTGCTTGAACCACAAGTCTGTCACAAAGATAAATTAGATAATTTTTGTGACAAATGTAACAAAATGTAGATAATAATAGGCAGGTGGTTACTTTTCTGCTTGTGTAACTCTATAATTACTAAAGCTAAAGACTTTTTTCTCACATGTATATCAGAAGAATGTACTGTCACATTGTGGATACCAATGAACATTGTGGGTCTTAGCTGTTGCAAATGTGCCTCTATAATTTACATTATAGAGGCAATTTACTGCTAAAATGTTTCTTGAGAAATGAAGTAGCAAGACAGGCCTGGAAATAAGGTGCAGCATATTGTGCTCAGGGAGATCCAAACCTGGGACAACACTTGGACCAACCCAACTAAATTCTCATTCACTGTAGCCTGATATGTAGAACATCTTACTGCATTGGATGATGTTTCAGTTATTTTTTCATGATCTATTCATACTGGGAACTGTGTTATGAATTTAGATTCTCTAGAGCAAGAGGACCCAGCAAGGAATTCTCTAAGCTTTTGAAGATAGAAGTAGATTGTCCTTCATCCTATTTATGGAACTAGGGATTAGGAATCTCCTTAAGTAATGGCTATGTCTTCATGATTGAAGGCTAAAAGACCAAGATATGACCTTAAGCTTCTGTTTTCTACCTCTCCTATTTCTTTTCCAGCTGACTCATTGAAGTAATCCGCCAGAAAGAAAAAGAAATAAAATGCCTAATACACACGACACGGAAACACTACCTACATGTGGAAAATGTTTTAAAATGTGATAAGTAATGAAGTCTTTTTTTCCCTGTAATCTGGAGGACATTCATCAGACAAAGGTAAGGGTAGAAGTCAAGGGAGACAAAAATACTTCCCTGTCAGGACGGTGTGCTTATGGATGCTCCCTGTTCGCCTAAAGCACGCTCCGGTGCTTCTTGAAGCAGTGTAAGCTTTCAGGGGCCAGCGGAGTTGCACTCCGCAGTTCCTCTAATGAAGTCAGTGTGAGCTGTCTGGGTAGAAACACCTCAAAGGATGTGGAATGGAATGAGGATGGGTGCACCAAAAATGATAGAAACCATACAGATGAAATAAAAGGGATGAAATAAAAAAAAAAATAATAAAGAAATAAAAGGGATGTTACCTCAGAGCATTGTTTCGGTTCCTTGGGGAGCTCAGCACTTGTAGAATGTCCTTTCTGCAGTTTGGCTTTTCTAAAGCTGCCATCTTGAATCAAAGGGTCTTGTGAAAACAGAATTTGGCATTTTAAAAATGTTCTGGGTTATTAGGGAAGTCCTTTCCAATGAAATTAATTTTAGATCACGGAAAACAATGTTTTGCTTATGAAGCATGTGATATTTTATTCATTGAGGGGGGGTTAAGAGTCACTTTAAAAAGAACTAAAATAGTTTGCAGCTATTTTTAACAATCTTATTTCAAATTATCTCCTTTGCTCTTCATATTGAAGATTTGGCTCTGTTAGTAATGATTTCTTACCCTTACCTACAAATTCTATGATTCATTTCTGCTATAATATTCTCTGTTTTATGAAAAGGTTTTTTTTTCTTTTTAAAATCTAATCTTAACTGTGATTAGTCCTGCCCTACTTTCCTATGTCACCTTCAAAAAAAAGATATAAAGCCTGAGTTTCCTCCAAAAATAGACATTATTTGAGTCTCCTTGCTCTGTGGTGTCATTAGGAACTTATGTGGCACTGTGGATTCTAAGAAGAAATATGTCATTGGGTTCTGAGGTCAGTTGAGTCTAGGGAGGAAAGAGCAGTCTTGTGGTGAAACACTGTACAAAATAATATCTCTGATTCAACTTACAGAAAACTCACTGGAATAAAAAGACACCAGCAACATCGCCCCCCCCCCCACTAAGCAGGACTATCTATCTGACCTAGATTATCAGACCATGAAAAGTGGATATGAGTCCCTTACAAAACAAAAATCTGAAAGTCTTCATTCTAAAATGAATCATAAAAACAATGGATTGCAACTCTTCTCCTAATTCTTGAATTTATTTTCAATCATGTCACCAGGTAGTTTTCTAGTCTTTTTAGGTAGATTTCTTGACAAGAAACCCACTTTTTATGAAAGCATGTACTGTTTGAGGGCATAGTATTTTTTCTTTCTATTTCTTTACTGTTGCTATCTCCTGCGTCTAAACAATGCTTAGTATATATTAAAACCTCACTCAAAATTTCTTGAATAATTACTCTGAAGTGCACAACATAATTGCTTAGTAATTGTAACACAAAAATATATGAATCACTTTCTTCCTGTTCCTTTTCTATTTCTTCTTTTCTCTTTTGCTTTTATCTGCTGATAGAGATAGAAATCATTCATGCTGCAAATAAGAATTTAACACTTATCTCTTTGTATAGTGAAGACAGCTTCTTTACTTATTCCTGCCAATAGCCTATTTAAAGAATTCCTAATGGAATAAAGGTAATTCAGTAGCCAGGTGGGCATTTTACTTAAATTCTGTGGTTCAGGCTTTTCATTTGTACAATGGGGATAATAATTACACCTATCTGAGGCAATCACATGAAAACCCAATACTATCACAGTATACAGAATTTCAGCACATGTGTAGTAAGCAGTCAATAAGTGTTAAAAAATTGATATCATAGAAAACAGCCTTTCCTACTCATATTCACCTTTGACTGTACTGGTTATCTCTTGCAACTTAACAAAACACTCCATTATTGTCATCATTTTCTGACTAAGCTCAGCTGTGTGGTTCTCACTTGACTTTTACATGTTTTGCTGTCAGCAGGGGACTTGGAGGCATCTGAATATGTGCTTAGGTTGAATGTGTAAAAAGGTGCACACCCTTGGCTGGCGTTTGAAACTGTTTGTGGGCTAGGGGCTCAGCTGGGACTTTCACCTAGAGTGTCTACATTTTGCCTCTCCATGTATCTTGAGTTTCTTGTAACATGGTGGCTAGGTGGTGAGAGAGCATTTCAAGAGCCAAAGTATTGCAGGAGACCCAAATGGAAACTGTAAGACTTACGATGATATTACCTCAGCAGTTACATTTCACACTTTCTGCCATACCCTATTGATCCAGGCGGTCAGCGTCTGCCTGGAATCAGTGGGCTGGACACATAGACACCACCCCATGAATGCAGGGATAGTAAGATTGCATTGTAGAATAGTGTGTGGGGTAAGAGGAATTGCTGGGGCTATCTTTGGAAAATTTCAACAACTATAATGACTATTATGTTTTCTTCTTTATATTTAAAATTAAATTCATTTGTCTATTATTTATTTTATGAAATATTTAGTTTAATCCCTTAAAACCTCCTTCTCGGGTCAGCTTTCAAAGCTTGTAGATTGTTAAAGTAGCTATAGTAGCTATTTTCTGGGTAACATTTAGAGATGCTTTAATTTTTCTGCAGCAAGAATTGTTGAAAAAGATCTTCTGATTTTGTTCTTCATGTTACGGGCTAGATGAAGTGGTAGAAGTAGACCAAAAAAAAAAAAAAGGAGGTAAAATAAATATGCATGTCATAATTGCTTTTTTTAGACTGGGTTGAATAGACTAGTTGGTCATTCCTTTCACTCATAGTAAAATTATCCAACAGGAAGAAATAACAAGTAAAGTCATACTATGCATTATTTTGGATACTCATACCCATATCTCCAGGCTATAACAGTCCCAACATAATAATAAATAATACTTTATGCTTCTCTTTAGCTCACAAGACAAGAGCTTTATGCCACGTGTTACCTATTACTTTTGTCTTCCTAGAAATTATTGAAGATCAAAGAGGATAAAGACTTTTCCAACAAAGGAGTAAGAAGTTGAGCTATAGGTATCCATTTCTTGTAAGTTCAAAAATGTTTATTCATTTAACAATTTTAGGATTCTTCATTATTGTGTTAAAGTTACAAGTAGGTCAGTATTAATTCCCAATGTCCATCTAGTCCACTTGATTAACACCAAAATAGTGTCTAGAAAAGATATATTTATTTTTCCGGTTCCTGAACCTAAGCATTGTCATGTGACACATTTCTGGCCAATGAGACATAAATAAAATTCTCCTTGGAGAATTATGGAAAGATATCTGTTTTTTTCTGAGAAAGAAAGATGAGAATGCTACTGACCTTTGCGCTTTATTTTGTTCCATGCCTGGAGTCATATTGCCCAGGACTGTAGCCATTATCTATCTGTTCTTTACCATGAGGGAAAAAAGACAAAAAACAGAGTAATTCTAATCCAACAACTACAGTTAATTTCTATTCTTTCTAGACGAGCAAATACACATTTGTTAAACAAGTACAGTCTTCTTGATTTACACTTATAATGGTAAGTTGTTATCGTTATTGAATTTTTGGCCAAAATAACTTTCTCCCCTCCTGCTTTCTGTTCCTCTTTTCTTTCTTTTTCTTCAGTACGCAATGAGTAATGGGAAATATGAAAGATACTGGAGAAGAGACATGTTGTTTGGGAGAGTTTAGCAAAAATTGAGATAATTCATTGGTGACCTCTTATTTTCAAGAAAACAAGCCTACAAAACCAAAGCAATGATAATTATAAAGCACTGAGGCTGGGAAAGCCCTAACTGGCTGCTGGTTTATAGAAAACTATCTCTTTGTTTTATTAACTCAATACAAACAGCTGATAGATACGTGTACATTGTTTAGAAATCAATGTTGGTCATGTGTTAGCCATCAAATGCAAAAGCTATTTGGAAGTATTTTTAATGATGTGATAAGGTATGCAATGAAGTACTGGTACACTATGATATACTAGATAAATTGTGTTATTGTACCCAAAGTATTATGTATGTATAAGAATCAAGTATAAGTATAAATGCTGATACAGATTGATAGCAGTTAGTCACACCTTTTCCCATTATTCTGTTCCTCTTTTATTCTTCAGCTTGGAGCATCTAAAATTTCTTATTGGCCACTACCTAGAATGTATTTCCTCTCTTCACTGATTAGTTTCCATTCATCCTGCAGGTCTTAATTAAGACTTTCCTTACTCAGGGAGGATTTCACAGGTACATAAGGTTAGTTATTTTTTCATATACTTCTATAGAATCTTGTCTTTCCTCATTCATAAATTGCAGTTGCCTAGTTAATAGTTCCTTGATAAACGCTAGGTTCTATGAAGACAGAGATAATATTTTCATGTTTGTATCCTCATAGTGTTGACTGGTATAGCACGGGTACTTAAAACTTGTTGACTAATTGACAACAATTTAATTATCATTTTATAATTATTTAATTTCCCTTGAACAAAAATAAAGTTTGGAATTGGTTGAAAGATGCAAGTCTACATCATTAAATTCACTTGTATGTTTTTTTTTGTCAGTACAACAGAAAGAAATAATCCTTTCTTTTGAAATTTTCCATTTTAATATTCAATCTTGTCTAATTTTGTTTCTTTTTTGACATTCTTGATATGCCAGAGAGTTATCAGTCTTGTCATTTACCAATCTTTGCTTGCCAAGTATGAATGTTCAAAGCCAGACTAATTTCCACCTAACATATACTACATTTTCTTACCGAAAAGATCCAAGAAAAACACTATGCTTGACATGATTTATTTTTGACAAATATGTGTAGCCTACTTTAATATATGAAAACATTTTTCATTAGGTTTCTGAGGGAGAGAATAATGTCTCACTGGATACGTACTCTCATTTTAAGACAGCATACTCTTTTCAATTTTGTTTGCCCGCGTTTAGTCACCTAGTATCTCAAAAGGATACATATTTTTAAGTATAAATGTTTCTGAGATGGATTTTGTAATATATAGGTAGTTTTAAATTCTCTAACATGTTGAAGCCATTTAAACCATGTTGTAAGTTACTTACTAGAGTGTTCTTTGCAGGACTTTTATAAAACTTGTATCATGTTAACTAATAGCCAAATGCACACCCTATACTTGATTCTCCTTTGTTCACCTTTCAAATTAATTAATTTATTTCTATTTTCTTTCCTTAACCTTCTGTATTCTAATTCACTTACATTATTATTTTCATGTTTCTGTGTTTTATTTTGTGCAGTGGTAACTTTGACTAATATTCTCTTTTGTTTGCTATGACAATGTGAATATGACAATATGTGTTTTAAAATTATTTGGTTCTCTTACAATAATTAAATATTGAAATCTACTAGTCTGCTTACTTTTTTCTCCTTATATTTTGGGGGATGATAATGATAAACAGCTCTACCTTTTTCAGCACTCCCTTTTTAACAAATATCACTGGGTTGCCTAAGTACATTTGACATAAGTTTTTATTCTTCCTTTTCATTAGCTTGCCATGTCAAATAAACTTCAAAATTCTCTCCAGTATCTGTTGTATTAATCCACTTCTCTTGCACTCATTACTACCTCCCATTGGACTTTTGTCAGTTCCCATCCACCTTAGTGAGAAGACCTCGTATTTTTCTTTCTGTCATCATATAAATGACTGGGTAAACATTTTTAAAAAATGTCTTTGGAAATCTCGTCATACTAATTGTCTGCATGAAATGTGATAGCTATTCCTGGTCTCTCTTGGGAAAAGTTAAAACTCCTTAATATGGTAAGGTTCTATCCCTACTGAATTTCATGTCTTCACACAAATCTTATTTTCTTGTTTTCCTGATAGCCTGATCTTTTGTGAATAATGGGTCATTTGGCTGAAAAATCCTCTTTCCTAACTTTATTGCCCTTACTCATGTTTTATTTCTTCCCAAGACTAACTCATCTGCCTAGTTTTGATTCCCAAAAGTTCTTTGAATCCCAGCCCCCATCCTAATATATAGGAAGTTTAATTTACAGTCCATGTTTCCTGTGGAGTCCTCTACTTCCTTTCTCATGGTTATTTCATAAAAATTACTTTTGTTTTATAAAAATTAGTATGGATTTATGGGGTTTAAAATGATGTTTTAATATATGTATAAAATGTGGAATGATTAAATCAAGACAACCTATTCATCATTTTACTTCCTTTCTTATCTTTTATTTGAAAGTCTCTTTTTGTTATGTTAGAGTGTATATTATTGATTAGAGTTGCTATACTGTGTAATAGAGTTCAAACTTATTCGTATTGTCTAACTGAAACTTTGTACCCTTTTGCCAACAACTCTCCATACTCTCATTGTCTCCCACCCCAACCTCTGGTAAGTATCATTCTATTCTCTACTTCTATGAGTTTGGCTTTTATAGATTTCACATATAAGTGAGATCCTATGGTATTTGTCCTTCTGTGCATGGCTTATTTCATTTAGCGTAATGTCTTCCAGATTGCCCATATTGTCTAGAATGTCAAGATTTTCTTCTTTTTAAGGGCTAAATAGCATTCCATTGTGTATATGTAGTACATTTTTTATCCATCCATCCATTGGATACTCAGGTGATTTCATATCTCGCCTATTGTGAGTAATTCTGTAATGAACATAGGAATGAGGATATTCCTTGGACATATTGATTTCAGTTTTTTGGATATATATCCAGAAGTAGGATTGTTGGATTGTATGGTGATTTTATTTTTAATTTTTTTGAGGAACTGCTATAATGTTTTCCTTAGTGGCTGTGATAATTTGCATTCCCATCAACAGTGTACAAGGTTTCCCCTTTCACCAATACCTGTTATCTTCCATCTTTTATCTAGCAGACTTGAAGTAATACCTACAGATTTACAAAAGATCCCAAATAGTCCAAATAATGTTGAAGAAAAAACAAAAAGAAAAATAACACTAACAAAAAACCAAAACAAAGGTGGAGACATCACAGCTATTGTAATAAAAAATCATATTAGTAGAAGAAAAGACACCTTGACCAATACAGAAAAGCTAGAATAAACCCTCACATTTATGTTCAATTGATTTTTGACAAAGGGACCAAAGAACTCATAAAATGGAAAGAAAGGACAGCATACTCAATAAACGATGATAGGAAAACACGCAGAAGTATAAAATTGGACCTTATGTCACATCATATATTATAATAGTCACTTCCCAATCACTGGGACATAATATCCAATGCCCACAACTTAAAGAAAGAGAAGTATATTTGGATCACAGTTTCCAGTGGATTTAGTCAAAAGTTGGCTGGCTTAAAAGCAGAATCACATGGTGGAAAGGGTTGGCAGAGGAAAGCAGCAAGCTCTTGTGGCAGCAAGATAGCAAAGAGAGAAGGGAAGAGACAGGGACAAGAAAACACCCTTCCGGGACATGCCCTCAGTCACCCACATCCAATCAGGTCCCACCTCCTAATGGCACAATCAACTACTGAACTCATCAACGGATGAGCATAACACCCTATGATCCAATCACCTTTCAAATACATGAGAGTTTTGGGGAACAATTAGATCTGAACCATAACATATGTAGGCTATACATGTTAACAGATGTTAGTATATGTCAACATACATGTTTACATGTTAATATACATGTTATAGATGTAACATACACACATATATATGTATAGATCAACTCAATGAATTAAATAATAAATATAACTAAAAGATAATATAGAGGCAAAACCTTATGACGTTGATCCGGGCAATGATCTTTTTGGTATAAACCCAAAATCAGAGTCAATGAAAAGAAAAATAAGTATGATTGAATCAAACAAAAAGCTTCTGAAACTCAAAGGAAACAATCAACAGAGTGAAGAGATAACTCAGACTGAGAAAATAAGCCATGCTCTGATAAGTAGTTAATATCCAAAACATATAAGGAGCACAACTCAATAGCAAAAGATACAAAAAACCCTAATGATCAATTTATTATACGAGCAAAGAACCTAAACAAATGTTTCCCAAAAGAAGACGTACAAATGACCAACAAGTTCATGAAAGGTATTCAGCGTTGCTACTCATTAGAAATATACAAATTAGAGCCACAGGATGGTGTCACCTTCTCCTAGTTCTTTTTCATTAAACTCTGGAGACTCTTGGTCCTGCCATTCACATTATTGGGAGTTATGCGAGGTTGGACTTCTCATTTGCATTCCTCTATCTTTTCTACCTATTCGAGGATATGCAATCATATTTATAAAATAAATTATTTTATAAAAGTTATTTCTTGTGTAGTTTTTTATGGTTTCCTATTTCCACTTGGCAGCATGTTTCAGAGAAAAACCATTTTTTAGGGAAGTAAATTAATGTATTTTTTTCTGTTACCATTATGAGCTTTCTAAAATTATTAAATTGAAGTCCATATTTTTATCTCCAACATACCACTTTTAGTATGTCAAACTCTACAATCTTATGATGACTATCTTTGAAATTGTCTTTCTTGAAAAAAATGAGTCACAGTTTGATTTTTATGTGCACTGACAGTGACCTCAAAATGTTACTTTCTCATGCATATCTCACAGTGTTTTAGATTTATTTAATTGGAAAAGTCTAATTGTGTGGTTTCTAATTCTGTTAGTGTAATGCTGTTGGGCCAAAGGGAGGTATGGAGAAGTTTCACGATTACTTGCCATTTCTATTAATTAATAATTGGTTCAAGTTTCCTTAGTAAAGATGCCGTGATATCCCTTTCATTATACTAAGATCCTTCTGCTATGGGGTGAAAATAATATTAAAAGCTCTGTGGTGTGCTGTTTTACCAATAAAGTCTTGCATAAAATGTTTTAGAACCAGAGTAAATTGTGTTTTGTCAGTACATAAAATCACTAACTCCCTAATCTAATAGATAATATTTTATATGATAGGTAAGTAACATTAAAGAGTTGTTTCCTTAAATTCAAGTTTCCCTTAGTCATCACCCGAGTACTAATATAAGTGACCAGAGAAGAAAGTTTAAAATACACACTATTAAAGGTTATATTTTATGGCCACTTTTTCAGAGTTCTATTTTATTAGTAAAATTCAACAGCACATAATGACATGAATTAGGATACTTACTTTTTGTAAAATATTATACTAAGCTGAAGAAGAAAATTCTCTTACAGAGACATCTTTCTTCCAATTTAAAATTCTCCAGGATGATGAAATTTAATTTCCTGATTCTGAGTTCAATTACCAATAACAACAAATAGATGAATAAAACATATTGAGCTCAAATGTCTAGCCACGAGTCATTTGGTCAGGGTAACTTGCCAGCAACTCATTTATCTCCTCAAATTCTTTACTTTTGTCTAGCTAACTAAACATGGATTAACTACCAGCTGTACCAAACTCTGCTTGTTTTGTTATGTGTAGTAGACACCTAATTGGATATGTGGAGCTTCTCACTTCTGCTCTCTGATTACCAGCATCTGCGGATCCTCTCATTTCTGATCCTGCAAAGTAGGTCCTACATAGCTGTGTAGTCAGTCTCTCTCTGCTGTGCGATTTGGCTTACCTATTGTCTTAGTGTTCTACCGCTATAACACATACCTGAGGTAATAAATTTATAAAGAGAAAAGATTTATTTCACAGTTTTGAAGGATTCAGACCATGCCTGGTTGGCACTACTGCTTTTGGCTTATGGTGAGGCAGCAAATTGTGGTGGGAAATGTGGCAGAGCAAAGCTGCTCACCTCATCATTGGGACATAGAAGATGGATAGAGGAAGGGGCTGGGATCCAAATATCCTTTTTGAAAGCAAGCATATCCCCAGTGATCTAAGATCTTCAATTGCCTCCACCTTTTAAAGGTTCCAGTACTTCCCAATAGCACCACAAGCACTATAGTTGAGTGAAATTTTCCTTTTCTAAATTTTCCCACTCTTGCTTGATCCCTGCTGGGAACTACAGCTGAAAGAATCAAGGGAAGAAAAGACCTGGCCATTGTCACGTCACTAGGTAAGGATTACTCAGGGCATCTGAGGCTCCACTTCTGCATGAGCATGCTCACAGTAGTAGCAGAGAGGAACATCCATTTACCACTTCCAGCATCTCTACATGGGTCCCACTGTGGCACTGTTGCACTGCTGATAAAGTTGCACTTTGTCACTCACTGCTGATATGAGTTCAACAAAGGGTGTATTGTGATTCCTTCTCCCTATGGAGCACCGAGGGCCTCCACTTTTACTGGTACTTGCCAATACCAAGGACACTTAAAGTAACAGAGCCAATGTCAACAATGCCTTGGAAAAATCCCATCATGTGATATAGGCACCCTTTAAAGCAGTAACCATACAGCACATAAAATGCAAAGGCTGCTGTCTATACCACAGGTACTTGAATTGCTAGAGTGTTCCCTCTCTTCCTTGCCCCACAGAGATACTATGTATCTTGGACTCTAATATTATATAAATTATGTTTAAACTCATTAACTATAGCCAACAAAGCTACAGGGAGATTACACTGTGGTGCTTAGCTGGAAATAAAACTCAACATTTTATAGTAAACTGATACTCCAAGACACAACTTGAAGAGAAAACCACTTACTAGAAAGGCCATCCCATAAATGTAGTAGAGATATGCATTTTACCAAATGTGTAAATCTCAGCATAGGAATCCAGTAACTAATTTAGAAAACAAAATAATATGACACCTCTAGTAACAAATTCTTAATATACTGAAATGTTTGGAATTCATGATGAAATATTTAAAAGAATGATTTCACCAGGGATATAGCTCAGCCGCACAAGCACCTGCCTGGCAAATGCAAGGTCCTGAGTTCAATTCCTGGTTCCAAATAAATAAATAAATAAATGATTTCTACAAAGCTAAATGAAATTAAGAAGTCCATCCAGGATATGAATGAGAAATTCAGCAAAGAAGAGATTTTGAAGAAAGAACTACACAGAAATCTTGGAAATGAACAGCTTAATAAGTTAAATAAATTTCAGTTACAAGCCACAACAACAATAGACTAGAGGAAGTGAAGGAAAGAATATGGAAACTTGATGACAGGTCTTTAGGAATAGAACATTCAGCTAGAAAAAAAGAAAAAATAAGAAAGAATGGAGAAAGACAGCACTAAATGATCAAACTTCCACATGACTGGCATATACAAAAGAGAGGGAATGAAGGGTAAGGGCAAGAAAACAATTCAATTAAATATTTAGGAAATAATCTTGGGACATACATGGACAGCTAGGTATAGATCCCCAAACAGATACGATCAGAAAAGATCTTCATTATGATATTTTATTGTCAAATTGTGAGAAATGTGTTTCCAAGAAAGAATTTTAAAATCTGTAAGAAAAGAGCACCAGGTCACATTTAAGGGCAACACCATTAGACTAACAGCATACTTCTAAGTAGAAAGCCCTTAAGCCAGGAGGAAATGGAACAATATATTTCAAGTCTTGAAAGAAAATAACTGTCAACCAAGATTACTATATCTAGCAAGGTTATCCTTAGAAATAAAAGAGAAATAAAGACCTTCCAAGACAAGTAAAGACTGAAGAAATTCATGAACATCAGATGAGCCTTACAAACAATACTTAAGGGGATCCTCCAAAACACCCAAAATTGAAAGAACGTATTTGTGGTGTAATTGGAAAATATGTTGAATGTTTACATCTAAAAAATTATTACAGTAAAATATATTTTGCAGTTAATCCCCCTCAAAATACTCCCTGTTTCTTTGCACTTATCCCATCATTCTGGAAAATTTCTGAAGCAGTTCTAGAAATCTTCTTCTGTGAGTGTTTTTAGTTGCACTTTTGTAGCTGCCTCATCTAGAATCAATTCAAAGGGTTTGCTTTTCATGGTTATTTTGTTCTGGGGAAAGAGCCGGAAGTCTCATTGTGCCAAATCCCATGGATAAGGTGGATAGAACATAGCGTAATATTTTTACAAGCCCACCTTTTTGTTGGTTGGCGCTTGCCAGCAGCATTCACCATATTTTTGATCATTCCTCATAAAGACATCAGGGAGGACTTCCAAAATTACTTCAGAAAGTAAAAAGAACAATGGGATAAGGGCCTTCTAAGTAAAGGGAAGAATTGGGAGGGGAATTAGTGGCAGTGTAACTATTATTGTAATAAAATTTAATAAAATTTAAAACCACCATTTGTTTTGAATCTCTTTTATAATTATCATATAATAGCACATGAAAGCATAAATTCCACTAGAAGAATAGATACACAAAAAAGAAATAGAAAAGAATCAAACATTATCAATAAATTATCAAGCAAAAAGATGAATAAGAGAGGAAAAAAAATGAACAAAGAGTATTCTAAACAACTAGAATATTGACAAATGACAGGTATGAGTCCATACCTGTAAGTAATAATTCTGAATGTAAATGGGCTAAATTCTTCAACTAAAAGACATATATTGATTTAATGGATTAGAAAATAAGACTTAATATAATGCCTATAAGAAATTCACTTCATTAATAAACACATATACAGACCCACAATAAAAGGATGGAAAATGATATTCTAAGCAAAAGGAATTCTAAGAAAGCAGGAGTTGTATACTTATATTTGACAAAATAAACTTTAAAATAAAAATAGTAAGAAGACACAAAATCAATATAAATGATCAAGGAGTCAATTTAATAAAAATATATAATTATAAATCTCTATATACCTAATATTACAGTACATAATATTATTGAACTCCACTAGTAGACCTAAAGGGATAAGTCTCCAGTACAATAACTGATGAGGGAATTTCAATACCCTACTCTAACCAATGCATTTGAGATCATCTAGACCAAAAATAAACATCAGAGTTAAACTACACAATAGATCAAAGGGACTTAACAATCATTCACTGAATATTTTGCATACAACAGCTGAAGAATACAAACATTTTCCATTAGCAAATGGACTGTTTTTCTTGTATCAGACCATATATTTAAAAACAAATCAAGTTGTAACAAAATTGAAAAATTTGAAATAATATCCTATATATTTTTCTGACCATAATGGAATGAAACTCTAGGTCAGTAGCTTGAAAACTTTAGAAGTTATGCAAATACATGGGGACTGAACAACACACTTTGATGGAACAATACATCATTGAAGATGTCAGAGGGAAATATAAAAGTTTCTTGAAACAAATGAAATGGAAACACAACATACCTAAACCTTAGTACAGTAAGTGCAGTATGAAGATAAAATTTTATAGGAAAGAATGCTTAAATTTAAAAATCAAAAGATTTCAGATAAGGAATCTAGAGATACATCTCCAGGACTTAGAAAAACAAGAGAAAACCACATCTAAAACTAGAAGAAAAAATAATAAAGATCTATCTTTGAATGAAATAAAATAAACATACAAAAATCAATAAAACAAAAGGCTGATGCATTGAAAATTTAAATAAAATTGACAAACCTTTAGCTAGAGTTATGAGAGAGAGAGAGAGAGTGCACACCCAAATTAATAAAATTAGAGATAGAAAAGGAAACATTACAACTGATACCACAGAATATAAAATATCACTAGGAATCGTTTTTTAAAAACTACATGCTAACAAACTGGAAAATCTAGGAAAAATAGACAAATCTCTGGACAAATATGACCTACCAAAATTGGATGAAGGACATAAAAACTTGAATATATGAATAACAAGTAATGAGATTAAATCAGTAATAAAAAATGTCCCAACAAAAAACAAGTCTAGCACTAGAAAACTTCATTGTTGAATTTACCAATTTTTTAAAGAATTACTGCTAACACCTCTACAACTATACCATGAAATGCTTCTGAAACTCTCCCAGACTCATCCTACGAGGACAGTATTAACCTGTTATCAAAGGCTACGAACATAAAACAAAACAAAACAAAACAAAACAAAAACATAAAACTATAGAACGATAACCCTAATTGACATGTATGCAGAAATCCTCAATAAAATACTAGTAAATGGAATTTAACAGTACATTAAAAGGATCAAGGAAGTTTCATTCTAGGATTGCAAAAAATGGTTCAACACACACAAATCAATGAACATGATTCATTATATAAATAGAATGAAGGATAAAATCACATGATCATTTCAGTAGATGCAGAAAATGCATTTGATAAAATTTGGCATCCCTTTATTTTTTATTTTTATTCATTTATTTTTTTGTGGGTACTGGGGGTCAACCTCAGGACCTCATGCACCAGCAGGCGCCTGTGCCGCTGAGCAATATCACCGGCCCTTTTTTCATATGTGGGTTCTGGGAGTCGAACTCAGACCCTCGCGTTTGCCAGGCAGGCGCATACGCTGCTGAGCCATCTCACTGGCCCTGGCATCCCTTTATGATAAAGATGGTGAACAAATTAGATATAGAAGGATTATACTTTAATATATAAATTCTACATAGCCTGCAACTGCAGTGAATGAGGAAAAACAAAGCGTTTGCTCCAAGATCAGAAAAAAGAAATGGTGTCAACTCTTAGCATTCTTCAGTATATTACTAGACATTTTAGCTAGAGCAATTAGGAAAGGAGCACACCAAGTTACTCTTGTTTACATATGATTTGATTATATAAAACCTGAAGTCTCCAACACAAGACTCTTGCAATTGATAAACAAATATAAAAATGTAGCAAGAAACAAAACAGACATACAAAATTCAGTAGTTTTGCATATTCCAGTAAGAAATTTGCTGAGAAAGAAATTATGAACGCAATTTTAGTTCATATAGCTACAAAACTACCACCAACAACAAAAACCTAGGAATAAATTTACATAAGGAAATAAAAGAACTCTATGATGAAAATTATAAAACACCAATGAGAGAAATTGAAGAAGAAATTAAAAGAAAAATATGTTTATGGATTGGATAAATCAAAATTATGAAAATGACCACACTACTCAAAGCAATCTATGGATTCAACACAATCTCCATTATATTACCAACACTATTTTTCATTGAACTAGAAAAACCAATGCTGAAATTCATATGGAAGCAAAAACAACAACAAATAAACAAAGCAATCTTGAGCAAAATGAACAAAGATGCAGGCATTGCAATATCTCATTAAAAGGCATATATGACAAAAGACCCAATCCAAAAATGGGCAGCTGAGATGAATACATGCTTCTCAGATGAAGAAATACAAATGGTAAATAAATACATGAAAAAATGTTCAACATCATTGGTTATTCAAGAGGTGCAAATTAAAACAGCACTGAGATTCCGTCTCACCCTGGAAAGAATGGCTATCATAAAGAAATCAATCAATAACAAATGCTGGCAGGGCTGTGGGGGAAAAAGGAACCCTTCCCCAAGGGTTGGTGGGAGTGTAGACTGGTGCAAGCACTGTGGAAATCAGTGTGGAGATTCCTTAAAAACCTAGGATTAGAGGTTTCATTCAACCCAGCTATTCCCCTTCTGGTTTTTTTCCCCAAAGAATTAAATACATCACACCACAGTGATATATGTGTACCCATGTTTATAGCAGCACAATTTGTAACAGCTAAATCTTGGAAACAACCCAAATGCCCATCAACTGAGGAATGGATAAAAAAGATGTGGTTTTTTAGTATGATGAAATACTACTCAGCCATAAAGAATAAACTGGAAACTTTTATAGGTAAATGGATGCAATTTGAGACCATACTCATAAGTGAAATAAATCAGACCCATATGTGTAAACATTGTATTGTCTTACTATTGTGAGAAGCTGAACAAGTAAATAAGATCCAATATGTTCAATAGATATTGTGAAAGCAAATCACAATCTTTTGTACAAAGATATTGTTCAAAAGCAAAGAGAAACTGTGATGGGGGAAAGGGGAAAGGAAGGAAGGGAAAAGGAAAAATATATATACACAAGATAGTTCAGATAGTTATATAGCTAGTTTCTCTTATTTCATTGAAAAGAAAGATTTGTGCTAATATTGTTTGGACACTATTTTCATGCCTATATCTTGTACTCTGAATAACTACTGTGTAGACAACAATATGCAATGTATTAATTATTGTTACTCTCCTACTAGCCTGTTTTGAAATTCTGTTTTATTGTTATTTTTTTCTCTTTAAAATAAAAAAAAAGGCATATGACAAAGCCTTAGGAACCCATATAGCACAGATTGGCATAAACTCAGACATCAGAGCAATAGAACAGCATACAGAACCCATAAGTATGTCCACCCATCGGTGGCCAGCTGATTATCAAAAGGATGCCAAATAATACACTGGAGAAAATACAGCTCCTTGAACAAATGCTTCTGGGAAAAACGGATACCCAAATGCAAAAAATGGAAACTCGACCCCTGTCTTTCACCCTGTACAAGAATCAACTTAAGTGGATTAGAGACCTTGAGGTGAGACCTATAATTCTGAAACTACTAGAGGAAATCACTTTAAGATACAGGAAACACTTCAGAGTATTTGTAATTAATTATTTTCTGGACTGGATTCCAATCACACAGAAACTTAAAGCAAAAATTGACAAATGAGATCATATCAAATTGAAAAGCTTCTTCACAGCAATGGAAACAACTGAGAAAGTGAGGAGACACCCTATAGAATGGAAGAAAATATTTTCAAACTATTCTTCTGTTCAGGGTTAATATCTAGAAGATATAAGGAACTAAAAATGTAACAACAAAAAACCAACCAAACAAAAACACTTCTCAAAAGAAGAAATACACACGATCAATAGATACATGAAAAACTCTCAATGTAATCTGTCATCAGGGAAATGCAAATCAAATCTACAATCAGGTACCATCTCATCTGAGTTAGAATAACATATATGCGACATTATATGCGATATTGTACAAAGAGAGAAGCATAAGAAATACTGATGAGGATACGGAGAAAAAGGGACCCTTATACACTGTCGATGGGAATGTCAGTTAGTACAGCCACTATGGAAAACTATTTGGAGTTTCCTCAAAAGATTAGACCTAGAGTACCGTATGATCCAGCTATCCCATTCCCGTGTGCATAGCTGAAGGAAATAAAGTCAGCACACCGAAGAGCTACCTGCATGCCATGTTTATTGTGACACTATTTACAATTGCCAAAATACGGAATCAGCTTAGGTACCTGCCAGTTTCATGGATAAAAATATACAGTATGTATACACAGTGCAATATTTTTCACCCATAAAGAAGAATAAGTGCAGCAAAATGGGTGGAACAGGAGGACATCATGTTAAGCAAAATATGGCAGAAAGCCAGAAAGATATGTACTGCATGTTTAGTGCGTAGGAACTAAAACAATATAATTGACCTGGAAGTAGAGTAGTGACTCCTAGGGATTGGGAAGGGTGCAGAGAGGGAGGGTTGGGTGAGGATGGAAGAGGAAGTTGGATATGATCAGTGCACGCTGTATGATTGTGTAGAAATGTCACCGAATCCCATTAATATGTTCGATTTAATGTGTAAATAATAATAGATATAAAAATAATTAAAAATTCTATTTGTCCTGGACAGCTTTTTCAAGCTTTTTAGAGACCAGCTCCAAATGGATCCTAATCTTATTTATCTTTGGTGCCTCTACACTTACCTGTATAACTTGTTGCATGTGAGTGTGTCCTGTTAAGCAGTTGTTAAAACTGTAGCCCCAGATGCATGGAAGGAAGTGTTAAGACCCCTACTTGCAGTGATTGCACAGGGATGGTCTTTGCATCCCCCATGCAGTGAGGGTCTTCCCTTGGGTGTGGTACAGCAGATTCAGTACTCTGCGCTATCACTGTATACAGCAAAGGCTCACTAAGTTTTGAATACTGTATAAGTCCATGACTAGGTGCCTAAGCTGGGTTATTCAAATCCTGTCATTTGAAAATTGCAACTGAGAAACACTTTCCTGGGAACTGACTAAACCATGTTGAAGGTATAGTTGAAGACGGAAAAATCTGCAAATTGCTGATGCTAAGCTAACTACATCTGATTAGGGTCCTATTCCAATGAAGTGTGATTGTCAAGCTCTGCTTTAGATTATGAGAGGTAATCCAATATATCAACTGCGCAAATTATTCTTATCACCGCTGGTAATTCATGTGCTCTGTAACTGAGCCATCACTTTGACCTTCTGAAAGCACTTAGGTGAGTGTGGGTAAGAATAGATTATACATATGCACCATATAACAGCATGAATTATATTCCACTAGTTATAGCAGACAAAAATATCTCAGCTGCGATATATATTTGTAGATGGGTATTATTAATCAATCAGGAATTACATGTAAGTTAATCACTTTTTGTCTGTTTCTTGGCATAAAATTATATATATCTGAATATATAAAATTTGGAAAGCGTATTTTTAAAATTACTATGGTTTATGTGTATGTATCCCCTCATATAACACAATATGTGATTATAGTATATCTTATCATTTATTATGTATTCTCATTATGGATTGGAGTTATTACCCATTTTATATTTTCTACATAATGAAGGAAATTTAGTTTTCTGTTTATGTATGTATATTTTCTTGTTAATTTAAAAATTCAATCTATTTTTAAAGCAATGAGAAAAAAAAGTCAAGCTCTTTTCACTTGCTTATTCATTGCTTCTTCCTCTTCACTTTTCCATACACTATGAGGTGTGATTGAAAGATACAGTTGATGTTTAAATTAAAATAATTTATTATAGTAAAAAACGCATCACCATCAATTCACTTCAAAATACTTCCCCTTGCTTTGAAAACACTTATCTCACTGTTGTTGAAATTTTCTGAAGCAGTTTGGGAAGTTCACTTTCATACCCTTAGCAATGGAATGCCCTGAATTGAGCCAAAACATTTCCCTTTTCTGGTCACGTTGTCTTTAAGAAGAGCCAGAAGTCACGCTGTGCAAGCTCCAGTGAATAAGGCAGATGAGGAAACGCCATACTACTTTGGTGAGCCTGTCTTCCCACTGGCTGGAACACGGCAGCAGCATTCACTGTATTTCTGATTACACCTCATAGATGCTATGAAGGAGGACTTCCAGAACTGCTTCAGAAAGCAGCAAGAATGATGGGATCAGTGTGATTGAAGCTATGGGGAGTTTCTTGGGGGAAGATTAGTGGCAATGCCTCTTTTCTGCAGTAAGTGTTTTAAATTTAAACATTCACCTTGTATTTCACTCACACCTTGTACATCTGCGTGGAATCATGAGTCAGAGAAGGCTTACACTGTGCAAAATCTTTCTGTTCATAATTTATTCTAATGGAGATACAAAAGTTTTAAATAATCACTCATTTTAATGTTTTTATTTGTCTCTTATGGTATTCCTTCATAACAAAACATTGAAGCCCCTATGACTAATGTTAATTTGACTAGTTTTACTTACACAGATCTTTTGAAACAGAATATTCTCCTTTTGCTATCAGATGATATTTGGATTTCTAATTTGTATTCATTTTTTATAAACTGGAAATAATGAAGCGGTGACAGATTATGCTGTATACTTTCCAAAATGAAACTTAAGACATCTCCAAATAATTTTAAATATGTAACAGCGAATAACAAAGGCTATATTTTATTTTCCTGATTAGGTAGTTCAAAATTTATTGTTAGAATTTTCTTGTATCTAGTTTCAGGAACAATGAAAGATTTTTATTTTTCTCGAGACCTCAAAATATCCTGGAGGTGATTTTCACTAAGGCAGGACTAGTAGTCATTTAGACAGAACTGGCAAATGCTTTACTGAGCTGTATGTATGGTAGGCTGCTTTAACTTATTCAGTTCATTACTTAATTTTTTTCTAGTCTGTCAAGCATTTGTTGATTCAATAATAAAGGGACTTTAGAATTTTAAAGGATGGTGAGAGAACACAAAAGATCAAAGTGTCAAATTAAATCCAGGGACAGTTACAAGACACAGGGAATTCTTCCTTTAGGGAAGTCCAACTCTGCCAATAGCTTCCAAACGTTCGTCCTCTCCAATACTATCAAAGTCAACCATGACTGTTAACTGTGGTGCGTCAACTTGACTCAAGTAAGAAATGCCTAGTAGACTGGTAGAGTGCAGTTCTGAGTGTGTCTGTGGATTGAAATGTAGGTCAACAAAGTGAGGGGCGACTCCTGGTTGTGGGTAACACGGATCACTAGGCTTGTAGCTTGAATGGAATAAAAAAGAGAAATGATTTTTGAAGAAATTCAGTCCTCTCAAGCAGAGGTTTCCTTTGCTGCCGTCACCTTTAGATATCAGTCTCTGGTTTCCTTAGCCTTCCAGTGCAGACTCACTCTGGCAACTCTCCAGTGAGTTTCCAGGCCTTTGACCTGGGACTAGTGCCGGATCCTTGATTCCTCTTGCTGTGTGGCTTCCATCTTCTTGGGCTAAGTACCTACTTGATCCTTTGGCTCTCCAGCGCACAGATGACCATTGCGGGTTCTCTCATCTCTGACCCTGCAGATGACCATTGTGAATTCTCCCATCTCTGACACTATAAACCTAATATATATATTTTTTCTTTTGACTCTGTTCATCTAGAAAATTCTAAGTAATATATCAACCGTTCCTTCATAAATTCAAAAAATCCATGTTAAAAAAATAAATACTTTAGAAAGATCAAGTGTATTCTGCTAAAAGAATTCCATCAACTAGTGCTTTTCATTACATTTTTGCTAATATACTTACTGGAAAATCTAGCTAAGAGCGTCGTGTGGGGTCATTCCCACTGTTTTATCATTATTAGAAAGTTTAAGCTTTTTAGTCTCACTTTGTTTATTACATTTGTCTACAATATTTTGTTCTCTTTTAGAATATTCACAGAAAAGCCAGAAATTTAGTATCTTCATGGTTACCCTGGCGATCTGAAGCACAAGTGAGACTATGTTTCAAAGACAGCAGGGCTGACTTAGGCACTGGATTGTAATTGTCTATGTTGTGGTTATGATCTGTCATTATTTTTTTGTTTTTATTTTTGTGGGTACCGGGGGTTGACCTCAGGACCTCGCATGCCAGCAGGCGCCCGTGCCGCTGAGCAATATCACCGGCCCTTTTTTTGTATGTGGGTTCCAGGAATCGAACTCAGGCCCTCACGCTTGCCAAGCAGGCGCTTATGCCACTGAGCCATCTCACCAGCCCTCTGTCATTGTTTATGATTGTCTGTGCCATCATCTGTTACCGGCAAAGTTTTGTTATGTAATGGAGAAAACTATAGCAGGAAATAAAATAATTCTAGTTTCTACTAAAAGTCTTCTTCTAGAACTTTATAAGACCTTTGTCAAGGAATTAATTTTCTAAAGAAATGGGTCTTTGGTGAGGCACCAGGGAATAAAGAAAACAAATTGAGAAAAATGCCACAAGCTTATTGCTATTGATCACATTCTCATGGGTTTAAATGTGATTTTTAATTACTGTATCCCTGAAAATACCTTTTTCTATTTGTTTGAAAGGATGTGATCATAGTTTGACTTATACCTGTAGCAACAGATACAATGAAGAGTTGATAGAAGTTAAACCTATGATCTGCCCTTGACATGATTAGTCGGTTATTTTCTACATCAATGCTAATTACAATCTGAAAAACAGATTAATAGATTTGGTGTGTTTTGCCAAATCAGGAATACTAATATTTAATTCACAAAATATGTAATTGCAAACAATATATTTTGAAAATCTGCTACTATTTTCCTATATTTAATGATGTTGATTTTAGGGAAAGTTGATCACGTAAACACTAAGAGTCATGGAGCAGTATTTGTAAAGCATATAATTTTATATTTGTCCAAATAATTTAATGAAGTTATTACTTTTGCCTAATCAGCTGTGATAAAAATTGACTTTTTTATTGGCATAAATATAAGAAGTGTCTAAAATTTCCAGTGGTATGAACAATTTCTCTTTGACTCCTAATTGTTTTTTGTTTCTATTTTTGTAGTTTGACAATGAAATTCTCTGTGCATCTTGAATATCAAGGTAACCTACTGCATTTAAAATAGTTTGAAGTTTGACAAATTATGATATTAAAATGATATATGTTTTTCTAGTCTTGAGCCACTTAACCATCAGGACCAGCTTCTCCTTTATATTAAGGGAAAATCAAGGCGGCTGTTGACTAACTCATGGCCAGATTTAGCCAAGAGAGGTTCAATTTGGCAACGGGAGCTCAGGCAGAGAGGCTTGTGTGCACCCCCTTATGTGACAATACAATAAGAAGGCAAGATGGACATCTGTAAAATAAGCAGAACAAACACCTTTGCCAGACATTATATATGCTGGCATTTTGGTCCTGGATTTTACAGCCTCTAGAACTGTGGAAATAAATATCTGCGGTTTATGCCACCCAGTTGGTATTCTGTTAGAGCAACCTGAAGTGACTAATACAATAATACAAAGTAAAGAAAAACAATTGTGTAATATATCAAGATTCTTTTCTATTACAGCAGATAATTCATTCCTACATTATTGAATCGTATTGAAACTATTTCTACACTGGGAATTACAGTTCTGCTGGTCCTGGTGGTAAGAGAGTTGCATGCATGTAATCTCATTCAGGAAGCATTTGTTTAGTCTCCTTTAATGCTATCACAGCTAACATTTGTGTGTGTTTGTTTCCTTTATCTCAGCTCTGGTAAATCCATGAAAAACAGATGAAAGCCAAATCTTGCATTATTCCTAAATCCCTGATTATGACGTTTCTCCTACAGTGTGTCCCCAAAGAATGAGAGAAGCATCTGTAACCGTGCACAGGTTATGTTGTAGTCCCCTCAGTGGCATTTTGTCCATATGGAGCTTAATTTCATAAACTACGTATAAGTAGGTATAAAATTCGGACAGAAAATAGCAATTTATCACAAGTATCCAGATGGCTTCTTTTTCTAAGGGGTTACTTCCTAGTCTGAAATCCAGCCATTCATTGCCCACTTACATTTTCTGAGCTATAAAATCAATAATAAATAGCGAGAACATTCCCTTGAGAGATTAGCCAAGCAATCCAACTGGGAAGAACAAATAAAGGGCAATGCCATAGAACTATGTGCTTAGATTTTAATGTAAGAAATAAAATATGGCAAAATGAGAGTTGCTTATTTCATGAAGTTGATCAATAATGCAATTTAAAGTTGAGTTTAAAATTCTCCCTACATGTTCTTTAAAAGCAAATCTTTAGAGAAATTTTTTTTTCAATTAGTATACTCTTAAAAAGATTTTATAGGGCCGGTGAGATGGCTCAGCGGCTTAAGCGCCTGCCCGGCAAGTGCGAGGGCCCGACTTCGACTCCTGGATCCCACATACGAAAAAGGGGCCGGTGATATGGCTCAGCGGCACGGGCGCCTGCTGGCGCGTGAGGTCCTGAGGTCGACCCCCCGGTACCCACAAAAAAAAAAAAGATTTTATATATTTCACTGACTTATTGATATCTTTTAAATATAATTGAACATGATCACATTTTTAACTATCTTCAAATCGATGTTTTAAAATCTGCCTTATAATTTTGATAATTTACCCTTCAGGAAAGTTCATTATTACATGCAAATGCAATTTCAACTGAACTGTGCTATCTAGAAATATTTCAACTGAAGGTAATCCATTTCTTATCTAATTTAGTTATGTTTGTGTAATCATATCTAGGTGTGAATATATAAATATATACTTACATGCATACATTTATGTATATCTATATTTATTTTTTTTTGGTGGGTACCAGGGGAACGACCTCAGGACCTCGCGCGCCAGCAGGCGCCCGTGCCGCTGAGCGATATCACCGGCCCCTTTTTCGTATGTGGGTTCCGGGAGTCGAACTCGGGCCCTCACGCTTGCCGGGCAGGCGCTTAAGCCGCTGAGCCATCTCACCGGCCCTATGTATATCTATGTATACATATCTATATAAACAAGTGATATGGAAATGTATAAATATATATATATATATATATATATATGCCTGAATACATATATAAAAATACATACATGAACACTTACATAAAATTTTTTGTATTATTTAAAGATAGAGTATTACCTGTCTCTCATATTCATCTATCTGTGATTCATTATTTCCTCATTAATATTTATTAGAGAAATTATATAATCCATTGTTACAAAAAGCTTTCTATGATTTTACTCTTAATAATACTATATGCAATAAAACTTTTTGTTCTCAAGGGCTTGAATGCCAGTTGATAAACATAAATATTAATTATACAAGACTGTGGCAAAATCATTGTCAGTAAATACCAATACCATTGAATTCTAACCATCTAGAAAGTAGTTATTGCCAATTTCGCTTTAGAGGTAGGAAACCCATTCAGAGAAAATTTAGGCATGACCACTTGGCTAATATGTATCTTACTGGTAATTCGTATTCAAATATGGCCTATTTTAAAGCCCTTGTTCTTTTATTGTATAATTCTGATTTCCATAATGAAAATTGATACAATGAATTTAAATACATTGGAAGGCAACCTGCAAATAAAAGACAACTGAATACAATAGAGAATAAATCAGTCATATCTGAAATGGTTTGGGAAATTTTCATAAAATTGGAGAAATTTGATTATGCCTTAAAAATTAGATATGTATTGAAGAAAAGAACAGTCTTAATGTGCAAAACTTAGAAATTGGGAAGGCACAAGTTATGTATAAAAGGACACAAGAAAAAAAATTAGCTATAGTACAAGATCCCAAATGTTAGACTTTGAAGATTTTGTTGAAAATGTTGACTATAGACAAATTCAAGGGACTTGAGTCTCAGCCCATGAAGAAATGACAAGCTGAATCTAAAGTATGCATGGAAATAAAAGAAAATAAAGACCAATAAAAGAAGTATAAATCTTGAAAAAAGACAAAGTGGGGAATCTTGCATCAACACACATCTATACTTACAAAGCTTCAGCAGTTGAGATAGTGGAGTGATGGAGCAAGGAAGGATAATAAAGCAGCACACAGAACCCAGGTATAGTCACTCGTATTATGATAATGTTCCCTTACGCTGCTCTCAGGAGAGGATATGCTTTTCAGTACATTGTTCTAGATCAACTAGATATCTATGTGGAAAAAAGGAAATCTTGACCTGCACCTCAAATGATTGAAAAAGAAATTATGTCTAAGTGGACTGTAAATCTAAGTGGAAAGATAAAACAGTACATCTTCTAAAAGATAATAAAGGACAATGTCTCCACAATTTGGTGTGGGTGGTAAACATTTCCTAAATAGGCACCAAAACACTTGCAATAAAACTAAAAGACTTCTAGTATGGAGTTTACTAAAATCGGTGGCTTGTATTCATTGAAAGCCAGCATTAAGAAACTGAAAAGACAAACTACAGAATAAGAGTATAGATTCTCAATACACGTACTTGAGAAAGGACCCATTTCAAGAGTATGCAAATAACTTCAAGTTAGTAAGAAAAATAAAGACAATTTAATTTGCAATAGATTGGCAAATATATCGAATGAGAACTTCACTAAAGAAGATATTCAAATGTCTTATATGCATGCACATGGTTGCTCGGTGTCATTAGTCATCAAAGAAACTCAAATTAAAATCAAAATGAAATAGTATTAAAAATGAATCATATTGCATTAGCTTAAATTTCAGGTTAAAAATTTAAAAAGCTGGAAATGAAAATTCTTGATAAGGATATTGAGCAAATGGAACTCATATTCAAATGGTATCTATGTAAAGTGAACCAGCTACTTTGGAAGACTATGTAGCAACCTTTAATAAAACTGAACATCCACAAATTCTATGACCCAGTAATTCTATCACAGACATACACCTAACAGAAATAAAAGTCTATGTACACCAAATTACACCTAGAGGAATGGCATGTTCATGATAGCAGGCTAAAACTTGAAGCAACCAAAAAAGTAGTGGTATGTTCACATACAGTGCTGCTAAATAGTAATGTAAGTAAAAGCACCACTGCCATTCACAGAATCATAGAAGACTGTCACAGACGTGGTTTTGAGCAAAAGAAGAATCATACAAGTCTAGGCACAGTATAGAACTATTTTATAAAGCACAAAACTAGCTAATGCAAAGAGATGGCTGAAGAAAGAATCCTATTGTTACTTTACTGGGAATAGTATACTAATTTGGAACAGACAGAAAAGTGGATTCTGCGGCTAATATAAAATTTATTTATCAGAGTAGTATGTACATAGGTCTACTCACTTTGTGACCATTCCTTTATAGTTTACTAACCTAGTATCATATAGGAGAGTCCTCTATAAAAGGTTGATTTTGTTAAAGAAAAAATACATTTACCATTTTCATAAAGAAGTCACTGAATATTATTTCCTTCAATTACTCAAAGAAAAATATATTTAAAACAAAGAGTTGGTATTTTTTGGTGGACATGGTTACATAAATTATTTGCTAGAATAGTAGAATCTTTAATTTGTGCCTTCTACAGGAACTTCTCCAGTGCCAGAAACAATGTTTGCCCCTGGTTCACAGATTCTGAAATAAAAAATATAAATGTACTAAGCAACTTGCTAATCATTACATTAAGCAGGATGTGAAAAAACATGAAATTTTTAAAATCCTATGAGCGTTTTCTTCCAGTCACAAACTCTGTGAGTAGGTTCTTCGCCCATTTTAATTGCATTCATATATATATATGTATATATATATAGTTATATCTAAAATTATATATATTATATATACATTTTTAATTGTCTTTCAAGAAAATAAGATACTAGGTAATTCCCCAAATATAAGAATAATGTTCCTATAGACATTTTGTGAATTGTAAATGAATGATGCCTTTTGACTTTTTGGTTTTGAACTTCAAAATCAGTTGCATAATATCATAATAAGGGGAACATTATGGGAAAGTCCTTCTCCCTGACCAGTGCCATTGTGCTAAGTGTTCCGCAATGCTTCATGTGGTTTTAATTATTATTGTTTATGATGATGGTGTTTTAATTGTTGATGTAGCACCCACAATATCTTGGTAAAATCTTTATAATAAATGAACATCTTATCATCATAGTTCCCAGAAGGTAAAGGAATAGCTAGGTCTCCTTAGAGCAGAGTTCTTGTGAGAACTAATTGCACAAAGAAGCAATATATTTCCTCTGGGACAGCAGGATGTAAGATTAAGAAACACATGGTTTTGCCACTCCCAGCTGTCCTCATTGTTAACATTGCCTTCGTGACCAAAAAGGTTTAGATTTTTTCCCCCTACATTTCAATTTGTTCAGTATCAAGGTGTAATGGCCATGTTACTTCCCTAATCTCAATGGCATTATTTTATCCTGCAAAATACACAAAACATACAATAAATATTTCCACTATCACTGGTAACATTCATTTTTAATGAACATTTTAGCTTATGCAATGTCTCTTACTGTTTATTACTGTGAAAACATTTTAAATTAATTATTCACTTTAACAGAAGAAAGATTTGTAAAAGTTCAGTTTCTCTTCTTGTGGTTTTTTAATTATTATCTTTTACTATTGCGTTCTATAAATGTTACTGCTGTGAAAGTGATTTTAATGGACCTTTCCTATCTTTGGAAGGAAATAATTCATTAATGCTTCCGTTCATGTGTTTTTTTGTGGTCAAGAAAATTGTGGCTGTCCTGGGAGAAAGGAAGATGATACGTGATTATATCCTTTCAAATGCCTTCCTGTGTCTTTTACTAAAGTACATGTATTATTTAATGATTTTAAAATTTGCCCATATAGGCCAAATAACTTTTATGCTCCTGTATTATTAAATTAATGGCTATGGATTGGGTATGTTCTTACAGAGATCAAACTACTGTTTTTTTTTTTTTTTAAGATTGGATTGTACAATGTCCACTATGAATACAACTTTTATCTCACATTATTTATTCACTTTATTTCTCACAGGAAGTAGAGTCAGACCTATCTAACTGATCAGTTTTCATGAGTGGAGGAAGGAGAATTTCATGCTTTTTACAGATTTTATATTACACATAATCAAATCAATCTGAACTGGAGAATCTAATAAATGTGTTAATAAGCCTTCTGCCTTACTTTTTGCATATCTGACAACTAAAATGACTTAATTCTATTGACAATTACTTTGAAAACATAAAGTTAGCACAAAATGAAATTTGCAGATCTGGAACATGAAAACCATCAAAAACCTTTTTACAGAAAGCATTAGCAATTAGTTCTATAGCGCTACAATTCTGTCCTGAAGGATTAAAGAGGAAGAGTGGCAGCACAAAGGTGTGTTTCACAGAGAATATTTAATGTATAATTTTTTTTATACTGATGAAATGATTCTAAAGTATGCATTTTAACAAGAATAACTTTTAAGGAAAATGGGATATAAAAATAAATCTTCTAAATATAATTCTAGCATGTAAAATTGCAGGAAATGTACCAGCATGATTAGTTTCATTCTGAAATGAGAATGGACATTATTAACTCTTAGCTGGCCAAATTAACTTTCCTGGATTCTGAGGTGGAGGTGAAACACAAAAGTTGGAAGAGATGGTAGGAAACAAATGTTTTTCTTTATTTTCCCAACTGGGGTCAACATTTCCCAAGATTTCCCAAGAAATAATTCTTTCATTTCCTTTTTTTTTTTTGCTTCTAGACATGGAGAAGTATGAGGTTCTAGAGAGGCAACTGAACATTGCTGTTTGTTCTAGGTGCTATATATTCAATTTTAGTTTAATGACAGACATATTTGCTGTCTATGGTAGAGTTTGAATGGTACTCTAAGAATTTGTGAGCTGTAGGAATTTTGGAGCTCTCCCCAAGTGGAGTTAACTATTCTCCTTTTTCCTCTGTGCTCTTTTACAGTATATATCACAATTTGTACGCATACTAGTTTGCATGTTACCTTTCCATGAGGCTGCAGTGTGAATAATCACATCTCATAGCCCAGACATTCACTTTGCCTCATCATACTCATAAGCGTGTGCTCAATCATGATTTTTAAATGACTTAATGGATGAATAAGTGCTTTTGTAAACCACACTTCATTGACCCAGAAATGTGTATATAAGATTTTAGTGAGAATTTGGGAAGCTACTTTAGAAGACTATTGAAAGACCTAAGTATAATCAATTACTTCTGGGTAGTTGGAATGCAGCTCAGAAAGCAACACTGTGGAAGTAATCAGAAGCTACTGAGAGCATTTGCACAGCACCAATTGCAAATTAATGAACCACCATACCTTTCATCTTTGAGGGTATCAAATTAAGAGTAACTCTGCTTGGAGCCACAGAAACTTAGTACATTCAGCTTCTATATAAGGTTTGCAAAATTGAACAATAGCTGTCAGAAAGAAAAAGACTTCTATGAAATTATTTGTAAGAAGATGCCCAGTATCTTATGGGTTGTGGTCGGTCATAATGACTATGTGGGGGACACAAAAGAAGCAGAATATTTACAGGAGAAGAACCTCTTTTTTTCCCATTTTTTGCTTTGGGAAAAATAAAACGACTCATAACAAAATAATAAGAGAATAACAATAGTTAAAGCACTGTGTAGCTTTATCTTCAAAGTAATTACTCAAGGACGAAAAAGACTTTCTTACAAAGAAGAAACAGATAATGGCACATAACTTTCTGTTCAGTAAACACCTTGATAGAAGCAAAGTAGAGGCCTTTCTCACAGCTGAGAGTTTTGCCGATGCTACAGGGCTAAGTGATTATAATTAATGTCAGACGTTCACACACATACGTTTTCATTAAAGTTCCAACTAATTATCTTTTTGTTTTCAAACTTTGATATATGACATGGAGAGTGATTTTTATGATATTGAAGATGCAACTGTAATATTTCTTATTTCCATACTAAGCTGTTTCTTTTCTTTTAAAATTTCACTTGACCATTAAAGGGACAACTCAGTATGGTGCTTAGTGGGAGAGAATCAGAAATAATCCCACTGGTCTTCAGAAGTAGAGTTGGAATGTGTCACAGCAGGCATTGGAGCAAGGCTGCTGCATACCAGCCCTTGATGGGTGTTTTGGGTCCATAGTTGTAGGATTGGGGCTGGATGTTCAGACCATTTGGATGTCTGCCTCTGCCTTATAGTATTGCTCTTTTGTCAGAAGCTGCCAGAGCTGCCAAATATTTTCCAAGCTAGCATCTAGAGGTGGACAGGACTTTGCTGCTTGTTCTTTTATGTTTTGTTTGTTTCTCTATTATGATGCTTTGGATAAAGTCTTTTCTAAGTTTCTGAAACCTGAATTCTTTAGTGTCCAATATGAAAACTTAATTTCAGAATTCAAATCAACCCCTAACTCCATACTGCATCTTTAAATTTTCTCACAGTTTGCTTATAACAAATTATGCAGCATACATATACAGAATGATGAAAACTGTAAAAGGGAAAAATTACACAGATCAGAGAGATGAAATCCAGACAACTCATAGTTCTCTGCATTTGAATACTTCTTTTCATCCTCATTTTGGATACTTTCCCTACTTTTCATTTCTTTTGTACTTTGGCAAACACACAGAAATTTAGCTGCAGATATTTTCTTTTTTGACCTTAAGATAAATGAATCCCAAATTCTTATTCACATAAAAGCTGGACTTCCAAATATAGGGTTGGAGTCAGTTGTGAACACACGAAATAAAAAGAATAAAAAATACAGAGGAAAACAAAATGGAAAAAACAGAATTAAGAAAACAAAATTCTAAAACACATGATAAGGAAATAATCAAGCAATGTAAGCACAGTTATTATAAGTTAGGAGGCATTTTTTCTCATCTCTTTTAATCCTGCACAGGTCCACTGGACTCTAGTCATTTGGTGATCCAATTCAGAGTTTTGAGAACTTGTTTGTCATTAAACCATCTCAATGTGTTATTAAAACAACAAAATGATTTCTTCTTTGGGCAAACCAAATAAAAAAAAAACTACAACAACTTCATGCTGTGTCTCTACAATGAAGAATAAAGTGGAATTTCTCACTCTACACATATTTTGGTCAATGTGCATAATTAAATGAGAGTTGCAGCCACATTCTTACTTTGTGTCCTGCAGGAGCTTACATGGTTGTCATATTGATTTGATTACAACATTAAATGTCAATTTGAGGGAGTTGGCTTTGATCCAAATGTATATTTCAGAAAGATTTCAACCTTTTAAAGTTGGCTATCTATTCTTTGGTTTTTTAGAAGTTACATTGCTTCATAAAACAATAAGACAAAGGATATTGCGTATGTTGGAGTGAAAGAAATATAAAAAATCAGTATGAATAACGAGAACAAAGAGAGTCTTAGATTATTAACAAGAAGATGAAAAAGAATTAGAAGAGAACTTTGGGAATCAAATTTTTATAATTCTATTATTTTTTGATGCTTAAACATGAACAATACATAACAGGTAACTTTCAGGTATCTCTGTAGGTGCATATAGAAACTATCCTTCCTGTTGTCATGAAATTAGGGGGTGGGGAGAGAGAAATTTTTTACTTGCCATTCATTGTAATAAGAAAGAATAACATAGTAATGTATGGGTTTAGGTCACTGTAGGATGAAAGGGGGTATATTTTAGGACATGTACATTAGACATCGGGTGGAATTCAGAGAAAATTTCATATTAAAGTTAATATAATGACACTGATCATATTCTACATACTAACTAGATACTAGGTATTGGATTAAGTTTTTTTGTGTGTGCGGTAACTGTTTTACTCTCTAACAAAACGTAGAGAGAGAAGTTGTCAGTATTCTCATTGTACATGTGAATAAACACGCTTCAGGGCCCTTTACTCAAAACCTTTCAGTACAGAACATTTACGAGTTTGGATCTATCTGATTCTACAGCTGAGTGCTCATAAGGTCTACGCTCTGCTAAGCTCATTACTTCTGCTAGCAATTGCACTTCTAAGTACACACACTAGAGAGTGCTCATATGTGTACAATAAGAGGTTGAGACTAGGACATTTACTGCAGCAAATCTTTTTAAAGTGGGCTGGTGGTATAGCTCAGTTTTAGGGTGCTTGCCTAGCATGTACAAGGCTCTGGGTTCAGTCCCAGGACCACATAACAAACAAACAAACAAACACATGGGTAATAAGCCAGTTGTCCATGTATGAGGGAATATTAGTAAAAAATTTAAGCATTTATTGTGAATGATGGAGATTAATGTAGAAAAGAATTCCATCATCTATTTTCTAAATCAAGCTCTGCCATTTCCCTAGTGTGACTTCGAGGAAGTAGCTAAACTTCTCTGTGACTTTACTTTCTTATCTATAAAATGGAAATGATGACTATCTAATGATAAGTTTGTGAGAACTAAAGGAAACAGTAGAAACAAAACACCAAAAATGAAATGTCTTGCACAAATAAGTATTTAATAAATATTAGTATTATTATGTAATAGACCTGCATGGTTAAAAATTGACTCTATGTATAAACAGTGGAAAGCTCCTTACAACACAATTCTGAGTGTAAATATGCAAGTTTCAGGCATTTGGCACAACATATATATAAAAGTATATTTTCATAGGGACATATCAAATATGTAAATACATTAGAAAAATACCTGTCAGTGTTTTTCCTTCTCTTTCTCAAATAGTACTTCAAAGCATCAATATAGCTATTGTAACCTTGCTAGTTTTTACTAATTGTATTTATTCATGTTTGTAAAGGAAAAAGTGATTTGGGTTAAAGAAGAGAAAGGAACATCTGTTAAAGTTACACTTTCCATTTGCTTTGACACAGACATATACACATATGAATATCTGAATGCCTTTGTAAAATTGGGGAAAGGCCAAGTTCTGTTGTTCCATTGAGAATAAAAATACATTCTGGAAAGTTTTCAACCATGGTCCTGCCAAATATGTCTTTCATCTTATTTTCAAACAAATATTGATGTCTTTTGCTAGCAAGATTCTTTAAAAAGATAATGAAATATAAATATTTTCCTATCAAAATGATGTGCCTCTTTGGAAGATATTTAAATTTTCTTAATCTCTTTGGGATTTTGTGTCAATGTGATGGACATTTTTGAGTAATGGCATGATTTCTTTAAATCTCTTCATCTCTCAGGGTGTTAATTGTTGCAGCATTTGGTCTCAGACCAAAAGCACTTTCTGCATTTTCCTTCGTAGGCCTTTGAGTTAGGTCGCGCTCCTGCTGCTGTATGCAGGAGCATGGCTGGCCTAATGTCCTTGATCTCATCTTCTTTCTAAGCCGTGCCAGTCATTTTGTTCACACCACTGAAGGAGTCTCGGCAAGGCTTGTGAAAACATAAAACCCCTTAGAACCATGGGAAGTAACCAAGTTTCTGGAAGGTCATCACAAAGAAAGATGAGAGGGGGAAGAAGTTTGACATCATCTAAATTTTCAGAAGTTCGAGCAACTGGATATTTGTCTCTTGATGCTAAATCCATTAGATTTTTAGATAAGGAATACAGTGTTTCGTTTTCCTTTAAAGTGAAACTTTCTTCCAGGTTTTAAAAATTATTCATTTTGGGCCGGTGATATAGCTCAGTGGCATAAGGGCCTGCCTGGCAAGTGCGAGGTCCTGAGTTCGACTCCCGGTACCCACATAAAAAAAATTATTCATTTTGCAAGAAAATGTGTATGTACACGTCTATGCACATATATGTATAAATGAACATTTATCATCTATTTTGTCTAATAAGGAATACCAATGAAAACATTTTTAAAAACCAAAAGAACTTTCTTTAATTTTAAAAGTTGACAATTTTTTTTAAAGAAGATTTTTTTTTTTTATGTGCATGTTACAACCAGAAAGTATTCAGCACTTCACAGTACAGTGGTTAGTACATTGTATTAGTCATCTGGGAAATTGTTAAACTGTTTTGATAACAAAAGAAATAGTCCACCTTAAATACTTTTAAAATAATAATAAAATAAGTATACAGACTTCTTAGTTTAAAGCTCTTTCACATTCATTTTGTATTTTTATCTTTACACAAAACTCTATAAATAGGTCAATTAGTTTTTATTTTGTTAGAGATAGCTGAATATCTTTTCAAATATAATAAAACTTTAAAATCAGATGTCATTTGTCCCCAAGATTGTAATCTTTCTGATCAGTGAAAAAATGTTTTAAATTAATCGTTGCTTTAAGAAACCTCTTAGGGGCCGGTGAGATGGCTCAGCGGCGTACGCGCCTGCCTGGCAAGCGCGAGGGCCCGAGTTCGACTCCTGGAACCCACATACGAAAAAGGGGCCGGTGATATCGCTCAGCGTCATGGGTGCCTGTTGGCGCGCGAGGTCCTGAGGTCGACCCCCCGGTACCCACAAAAAAAAAAAAAAAAAAGAAAAAAGAAACCTCTTAGGCTTACATAACTCTACAAACAGTGCTGGCTTTAGAGCAAGAAGGCTTATTTTACTACTTTTCTAACACTGTCTGTGGACTTTTATAGGTTAACATAATATTATCTTGCACTAAAAGTAATTTTTTTCAGTTAGATATTTTAATAATCCTTTTGCAATCTATTTTAAAGTTATCAACATGGAGAGTCCTCAAAAATCCAAAACTAATAATTCCATTTGACCAAGCTACTCCCCTCTTAGGTATCTTCCTGAAAGAGTTAAAGACATCTTATTACAGAGATACATGTATGCCTATGTGAATAGCAGCACGATTCAAAATAGCTAAATCTCAGAAGCAGCCTATGTGTTCATCAACAGATGAGTGGATAAAGAAAATGTGGTATTTACTATTCTGCCATAAGAGACATAAATTTGGGTCATTTGTAGGAAAATGGATGCAACTTGAGAACATAATATTAAGTGAAATAAATAAGACACAATCTTAAATACACATAGTTCCCTTATATGAGAAACAGAGATTATAAATGAAGAGCAAAATAAAAAATAGATCATAGGAGGTAGGTAGATAGATCTTTCTCAAATGGGAAGGAGATCAATAATTAGAAGGTGGGGGAGGGAAGGGAAGGAAAAGGGATGAAAATGGAATTAAGATATGTTATGTAAGATGTGTTATGTACATGTACCAACTCCACACAAAGAATGTAGATTATGTGCTGCAAACATGTACTAATAAAAAATAAAATAACAGCTGTTTTCATAATTTTTACAAGTCTAACATACAAATGCTTATCTTAGAAACCCTAAAAATATCACAGAAAAATCGTCAGTCGAAAGTCTACTATCCAGAATTTAAAAAGTTAATATTTGGTTTATGTATTTACAAATTTAGATATATAGTTTTAAAACACAGTAGCTGTATTATTTAAAATAAAATACTATTGTTACCTTCCGGATAGCAGATACATTCACTTTAGTTATTAATTTGTTTTTCTTTCACTGTCCAGATTGTGTTCTAGGCTCGTGATGGTTAATTTTATGTCTCAATTTGACTGGGCTAAAAGATGCCCAGTTTAAATGCTACTTCCAGGTGTGTCTTAAAAGGTGCTTTCAGAGGAGAATAAATAGCCTTTAAATCAGTGGATTGAATGAAGTAAGTTACCTTCTCTAGTGTGGAAAGTCATCATCCAGTACTTTCAAGGGCCAACTCAGAAGTAAATAAAGTAAAGGAACCATGAGTTCATTCTCTGCCTGATTGATGGAGCTGGAACATTAAATCTCTGCCCTAAACTGGAATGTACCCAAAAGGCACTGGATTCCCTGGCTCTCCAGGTTACAAATGGTAGATTGTGAAACTGCTTACCTTCCACAATTGTGTGAGCCAATGCCTTACAAAAAATCATATATACGAAAAATCACAGCAAGATACGGTTGTGTGTGTGTATATGTATGTACATGTTATTGGTTTTATTTCCCAAAAGAATCCTGACTAATACAAGGTAGACCTCTGCTCTCTTCCTTCATATCTATATTTATAACACGTGTGGACATGTCCTTTAGTCCAGTTGCTTTTACTTTCAGAAGGCAAACATGATGTAGAGTAGGACTTTATGAAGAGAGAGGAAGGAATAGCTCTCTGTAGCCTTAACCTGAAAGGAGAGAAACTGTTTTTTAGTTTCATACACGATGTCAAACTAGGTTCCTCTGACGAAACTCCAAGCAGGTGCACAGCAGGACATGCACTTGGTTCACAGATGCACTTGAAATCTAGCAGAGATTGCACTGAGAATTGTTAACATTTCATTCATGACAAATCTCTTCTCTTCAAAAAGGACTCAAACGAAATTAACTTATCACACTATTTACTGAAATTCTTTGTCTCTTTTCTCAGGCTGTGTCTATCTGACTGAAAAGCATAGACTGCATTATTTTCTGTTGTACTACAGCCAGTATTAATGTCAGTGTGGATTTCAGCACGGTCAATTTGATCATTTCTTTGGAGATGGGCCATTCTTATAAAATAATAACAATGGACAAATGGAATCAGTTGTACAGTATTGACAAGGTTTATTGCCTTCTCTGAAATCATTTAAAAAGATAGATGTGTGAATTTTGCTCAGGAGAAAACTGACTTTGGTTACAAAAGTCCTTTTTCTCTATGAGCTTCTCCTCAGAGGCATTTGTATCATTAGGAGCATATTTTATGTATAGTGATGATTCGCTATTACACATATCAAAGAGACCCAGGTAATAATGAAAAACATACTTGAAATAAAAGTCACAAAAGTATATGAAATGATAACCTCAAATTTGTTATAACTGAAGTAATTTTGAGTAGTTAGGTTTTACTTGTGTCTGGATATTTAAGGCTGAAATTTGAGAGCACAGCACTTTAATAAAATTGATGAGATTCCATTACAAGTGGAGATGCAGGGAAAATTAGCTCTGACAAGGCTTTATGCACTTAGAAATACGATAAACGAAAAAAAGCTGGGAGAGAAAAACTGAAGGGATGACTGATGCTTGCTGTGCATTTATAGGAATGATACCTGTATTATTTAACATCATATGGAAAGCAATTAATTTTTACCAAAATCATTTAGTATTTTAAGTATGCTTGATTTTTGATTTATAACTGAAAACATATTTTTTAAAAAAAAGTTATAGATTTCCTATCTCCTTTCCTGCACCAATTCATGTAGGAACATCAGCAAAACTATTTAGAAATAATAATTTAATCATAAAGTAATTTATACTATCTCTTTGGAGTTCTTGAGGACTTAAAAGAGTCAGTAAAAATAAAATTATAGAAAAGATAATGTATTGATTTTGGCAATGTCACAAACTGCAACATAAAGGAAAAAGCTATTAACTTTAAAGGATATAGACCACGAAGGTCACTACATTCTTTTAAGTTTTGATGAAACTAAATACTTCAGCTCTTGTTTAATTAACAGTCAAAGAAGGCATACTTTATTCTCATGTGTACGGACAAGAAGCTTATTACCGAAGTGTGCTATGTGCCCTGGAGGATGTTAAGGAAGGCAGCCCAGTCCTGGGATGTGAAGCCTTCTCTGGAGCTTTGTTTTGAGGAGTCACCAATAGCCAAGCTTTCTTAGATCTGCCATACTGCCTATAGCTCTTACACCCAAATTTTCTTTATTTTCTTTCCCCTCACAAGGGTCAGACCTGCAATAAGATCTGTCTGCTTTTGTCTCCTCTTTCCTTCTCTAGTTTCCATCAGGGACTGTGTTAGTCACTTTCCTCATCACTGGGACAAAAACCCCAAATCTACAAATCAAGAGGTTTATTTTGGCTCACAACTTTTACTGCATAGTTGGCTGGCTCCAAGGCAGGAAGGCATGGTGAAGAGCCTGGGTGGAGGAAAGTGGCCAGGAAGTAGAAAGTCAAGAAGGAGCCAGGAAGGGAGTTATACCCTTCTAAGCCATGCCCACAGTGACCCTCCTCTTTGGACTAGACCCCACCTCCCAACAGCAAGCCAGCTGTAGCTCGCCCAATCAAAAAACCTTCCACAAGCTACACCTCTGAGCACATGAGGCTTTGGAAAGACACCCAGATATAAACTTTAATAGGAACCTTTCCCCAATAAGTGTTTCCACATTAATTCCATCTCATTACCATTATTTGAATTACCCAAATGACATAAGTGGTATTAGAAGTTATCCAAAAATCAAAGAAATAGGGTAAAGATTTGGCACTGGCTTACTTATTGCCTGGTGGGTAAAGAGGACATTGTCCTGACTGGTAAGTGGGGAAGTGATATTCCCTTGCACAACACAATGGCAGTTGCTAAGGATATCACTGGTGGTAACCAGGAAAGTATTCAGGTGGAGTGGGATGCTGTGGTAGAGTATAGAGTTACACATTTAAAAGTTCCGGGTCAGTGGTGGTGAACCTATGGTGCGCATACTGCTGCTGGATGTATATTATTATTGAAAGCTCTAAAAGTTTTGCCATCACCGGTCTAGGTTAACAATGTAGGTAAACACAGTAGAGTTTTCTGATTAGTTCTATGTTGAATTAGTAACATGCAAAAGGATAATAAGAAATTTAGGGCTGTTAGCAAGCTTTGGTATCTCACAAAAAAGACTAGACTTCTTGTAATAGAAACAGATAGATACAACAGCCTGAATCTAATAATTAGAAATGTGGCACTACAGTGACATTTGACAGATCTCTTGATCCTCTGCTTTGCTATGTGAAGGCCACGGTGCTGGCTGGGAAAATCCAGAGCCCTTGAACATGGATTGGGGTGCTTTAATGGATATTTCTGGTGATACTACCTCCAGATTTGCCCAGGAACTCTCTGAGCTTCAAGGATGATGCAAAGAGCTATTACTTTTTCTATATTGGAAGACCTTAAGAGGCTGCCCCTCTGCAAGGAAACAAGTGATCCCTTTGGAAGCTGCTCTATTTGTCATTTCCATCTATAGGCAGAAGGTAATAATTAGGCCCCAGTCTTGGAGTAATCCTTCTGTATCATGTAGAACTTGATAAAGAAAACAAAACGAAACAAAACAAACTATGTACATGAGTCAGTTGAAAGAATTAGCTAGTATGTACTGGCTGAAGCCATTGAAATACCCCTGGCATGGGATTTTGAAAGTCAAAGAGGTCACAGTTTAAGACTATGTGAGCAAGTTGTATTAGCTTTCTGCTCCTTTAACAAAATATCTGAGATAAACAAGTTACAAGGAGGGAAAATTTATTTTGGTTTACTGTTTCATAGGTTGTAGTCTATGGTTAATTGTTGCTTTGGGGCTATGTAAAAGCACATCATGGCAAAGAGCTCAAAGTATAACAAATTGTTTTACTTTATAGCAAAAAGGAAGAGAAGGAGAGACAAGGATACCAATATCCCCTTTAGGGGCACAACAACAATGGCCTAACTTTGTTCCACTAGATCCTACCTTCTAAAACTTCCACCATCTCCCAATAATGCTACAGTCAGATGTCCAAGTCATTAGCATATGGGCCTTTACAATGTCAAACCAAATTAAAAAATATATATTTTTATGGCGGTGGGCAATGGCCTGGCCATTTGTTTGGAAGTCTGGAGGGAAAAAGACTGAATATCAGAAAGTAGGAGATTTAGAGTAGAGACACATGGTAGAACATAACAGATGGCACATATTTTGAAAATTTTTTGATTCATGTACAATGTACAATAGAACATATCATGTGCAATACAAAGTATGTTCACCATTGAAGAGGCACTGAACAACCAAGTAGGCAAATATGACTCAGCTAGTTAACACCAACAAGCCATCATTAGCTGCTTTAGTTTTAGCAAGATGGTTATATGTGGGATGGTGGAGACAGTTTTCCCATGCACTCACCATCATACCAAATGTACATACTCACCAAGGAAAATCAAGCTACTGCTCGCTCTGAATGCCTAACCTATTGACTAGAGAGACCAATTTATTCCTTAGGCACTTGCTATGAATTGACTGTGTCAAGCCCCTTTTATCATGTCGAGGTCCGTAGTAGTTTGTTCTCAAGGTTAGATATCTATTATAGGAAGAGCCTTGCATTTTCTTCCTGAATGATATCAACTATTCTACCAAAGCCATAAAAGAATTCCTGGGCTGGTGAGATGGCTCAGCAGCGTAAGTGCCTGCCTTGCAAGCGCGAGGGCCCGAGTTCGACTCCCGAAACCCACATATGAAAAAAGGGCCGGTGATATCACTCAGCAGCACAGGCGCCTGCTGGCGCATGAGGCCCTGAAGTCAACCCCCAGTACCCACCAAAAAAAAAAAGAATTCCTGATTCATATATAAAGAGTCTCACAAAGCATTTGTCCAACATTTGCTATACTTTACAATGAAAGAGGTGAGGTAAAGGCCAGACAACCATAGAATACACTGGTCATGTCACGCAATGTATCATCCCAAAGCCGCCAGCTGCATGGAACTCTGGAACAGCTTTGAAAATTCCAGCTTCTGTGGCACCCTGAAGGCAGAATCCTAAAATTAAGGTGACTAAGTCTCGGAATTTAGTTTGTGAGTTAAATCAGAGAATTCTATATGAGTTTGTACCCTGTGGAGATAATGTATAGATCCTGGAACCATAAAATGGGAGCAGAAGCATCATCGCTTACCATCACTCAAGACGACATCTCTGGGAATTTTATTCCATTGTGATTTGCAACTCTGGAAAGAAAATGGAACATCCATATTTTAGGTAACACAGATGTCCTATTGAACGTGTTACAGTTCTTATCTGCTTATTTTGAACTCATCATGCCCAGGGACCACTAGGTAGCAAGGAAATTATACTGGAAGAGACAGTTGACCTTGCTCAGCAGGGGGATACAGGGCTGCTTTCATATAGTAGGAACGGAAAGGAGTATGTGTGGAATCCATGTGAGTCACGTGTGCACCTCCTAGCTCCCTTTTGCCCCGTTGCGACTGTAAACAGTTATGTGCAGGAACCCTGCTGAGAAAGTACGCTTAACAAGCACATGGGCCTCACAGGGATGAAGATTTGAGTCATACTACAAGTTACACCAGTAATTCCCCAGGTGACCATTGAGTGTGAGGGGAATTCTAAATGTATATTGGATGAGACATAGCTGGAGAGAAATGGTTGTGAAATCAACTGCATTAAAACCATCTTTTTTGAGTTTCTTGTCAGGAGAGGAGATTCATGGGCAGCATGGAAGAGCTGGCCCCTCTCAGCCCCGATTTGTGAAGAACATATCTATGTAGTGCAAGAAGTCGGATGTAGCAGTCATCAAACTGTGCTTTTCAGAGTTGCACAGAGTGAAGTATAATTAAGCAATGGCATCCATCAGCACTATTATGCTAAAGCTACCTTTCCCAGCTTTCTTTACAGGCATTTCCTCTAACATTTCTTCTTTCTCATCTGTATTACACTGTCTCTTTACCATAACATTAGGGAACTGACTGGAAAAGGTTTCTTTTGGCTCATGGTTCTGGAAGTTCCAGTTGAAGATCAGGCTGCTATTACTATGGGCGTCTGCAAGGGCAACACATCCTGGTGGGAGCATGAGGTAAAGCAAGCATTTTACACCATGATCCAGGAAGGGAGGAAAGTGAGGGGGGGAGATAGAGAGAGAAAGGGAGAGAGAGATAGAGATCACAGTCACAATCCTTTGATCCCCTTCAAGGATTTCCAGTGACCTAAAGACATCCTGTAAGGCTCCACATCTGAAAGGTCTACAGTGCTTCCCAGTAGTAGCACCCTGTGGACCAAGTCTTTAACATGTGGACATCTGGGCAACGCTACCCATATTCAGAGCATAGCACCATTGAATCCCATCCTGGATTCTGATTTTCTGAGAACCTGTAGTAGGACATCCATGTTGACTGAGAGCACCAATTAATTTGTTTACATAACCGTATACTGAATGTAGATTGTTTTGTAATACCACTGATTCCACAAGTATTTGTTGCTCCTTGTATACACTGATTAGCTTTCTTTCATTCACTAATTGTAATCTGTGCTCTTAATCTACCCAACAACTTCATGATTCTTTCTTACATAAAACAGAAGGGATTAGCCATCCAGGAAACTGAGGTACCATTTCCCCACAATGACTGGAAAAGCAAGAATAACAACAGCAACAACAACAGCAGCAGCAAAACAACAAAAAACAAGACACAACAAACAAACAACCCCCTCATGCTTCTCTGATAATGGAATTGTTCTGAGACAGGATCTACATTAGAAACCAAAGTAGAAATGTATTAGAGGTAAAAATAATGAAATCCTCATGTACAAGGTCCTGATAACCTTAATGAATGTGGACATCCTATGCCATAAACATTAACTAAGATTAATAATTGCAACAAGAATGAAAATGGGGAAAGGGGAACTAGAGGAGGGAGGGGGAGGGAAGGGGATTAAAAAAAGAAGCAAGTTGCATTATGTATATGTACTGACTCTCCAAGACGATTGTAAAATGCATGTACTGCAAACATGTACTAATAAAAAAAGAATGAAAAAAAATGAAGGTGAAGAGCTCTCCTATCAACATTCTGATAACGTTCCCTGGGTCAAGTCTCAGTTGGCTTCAAATTCTAAAAAATTAGAAAGAGCACAAAGTGGTTTACAGAAGAGTATTAGTAAAGGATTATTGAGTACTTCACCCACAGGTTTTCAAATAAGATCCATGTATAATGCTAATTTCTTAAACAAATAGATGTGTGCAATTGGGTAGATTTACAAATTCATGTTTATATTACTAATGTCATTATCAGTATAAATATTTTATAGTATCTATTATAGCAGCTTTCAGGTAATTGATGCCTACAGAAATATTTGTTAAATCTGAAATGGGAATATCTCTAAGGAATGGGTTTCATTCAGTGCATGCCATAGACGCGGACTCATACATGAGCTGGTGGTGATGAACTATCAAAGTGTCATCAGATGGATCAGTCTGGTCCCATGAGTGGCAGAAGCACGTCACTACATAAGTGGCTTGTCTCTGGTGATTATTACTTACAGCCAAGTGACCTACGTAAACACCAGTTTGCTGTCGCAGTTCAGTTGATCGTTCAAAGCACAACACACTCACACTCAAAGGCTAAGTTTGAGGGTGCAGCTCAGTCAGTCAGTCAGTGAGCTTTATTATTTTCAGTAAGATCACGGTTTCCAGCTAGAAAAAAGACAAATTTCTAGCCTTCATACATGTTTGACACTTTGAGAAAGAAAATATTTTCCAATTTTATCCCACTTACCACTCCGCATACATGTGCATCTTATAGGTGAGGTGGAAGAAGGTAACAGGCAGTCTCAATCAAATACAGGAGTAGATAAAGAATAAAAGGGAAATGATGGAATATGCCAAAATTAGAGGATGAAAATCCTTTTTAGAATGTGTTCTGGAGAATCCAGTTTTGTGACATTTTAGACAGGAAAAATCATTTTATACTGAAGTAATGCGGGGTTGTGCAAACCTTCATATCAACTGATAAAGAAAAAATATTACTTTCATAGGTTCACACAAGAAGTTCAAGTATTTCATTTCAGCTTCAATTTTTAAGCCATTTTCCTGCAAACTGGCAAATTTCTGCCTACAGCAAACTGATGAAAATTCATAGATGTTTTCATTCCTCCAGTTTAGGGCAGAATAGTAAAACTTTTGCCTTAGATCAAACTTTTGAATATTTGAGGGGAAGAAAAAATCATCACTTCTCAAATGTGAATAGCCAAAGTGAAATGTGGCCGTTTCTTACATTTTTAGATGCCTGGAAGTTTTCCACAAACTTCTATAACAGTCACTCTGCAGGCTTCTGCTATAAATGTTTCAGGAACTATCTAGGGAAATAGTCTATTGAGAGGGAAGGCAGAATTATCTAGCAGATAGAGCGTGGAATTTGGACTTAGACAACCATCTGAGACCTGCACCTGCCTCTTCCACTGCCTTATGGTGCAAAGCTGTATAAATGACTCAGACTCACTTTGCTTATACTTTTTCCCCAAGGGAATAGAGGGAAAAGGCTTAAGCATTAGCTCCTTCTCAGTTCTTGGAGAATACCATAAAGGTAAACATGACTTTGTCTGTAAAGTGCTGTGACCTCTAATCCAGAAAAGTAGCACAGACATATGAGGTCAGAGAGGTTTCAGAGACAACAATAAATCCCAGCATTGAGACCTGTGTAGCCAGTACCCTTGTTTCTATATTGAATCAGGGTGCCTATGCTACGCAATCAGCAATAGGTATTATGAATAGGTGTTAGTTCTGTCAACACGAATCTTTCCTTCAGCATCTGGAACATATTAACCTTCCTCTCACAAACCCAGTGAAGGGAAATAACCAGTAACAGCCAATCAGCATGCATCTATTAATGTCTAATGTGCAAAAGGCATTGTGCTGAGCTTTAGACCTCTAATGAGAGTCAATTAGAAATATAATGATTTATAAAGCATACTCGCTGTTCTCAAAACACTTGTAATCACAATGTAGTTATGAAGAAAGAATGTCTCAGTTGTAAAAATCATCTACGAACATCATACATGACAGCTGATAGTGATTCCAAGGAGTTTAAAGGAGAAAAGGTATGGTTTACCTCACAGAATTATTTTAAATGTGATTTACGTTTGAAAGTAGAACATACACAAATAGAAAAAGAAAATGCATATATACTCACACATTTAAAAAATAAAATTACATACATTTTAGTCCATTTTGTGTTGTTATTACAAAAAAACAGAGGCTGGATAATTTATGAAGTAAAGAAGTTTATATGGCTCATGATTCTGGTGGCTAGAGGGTGCAAATAACATATCCTGGAAATGGCTCCCCAGCTGTCTTACTACGTGACAGAAAAGTTGAAAGGGAATAATAGCACCATGCAGAAAAGACCAAGCAGTAGTGTAACCCCACTTTATAACAACCTGCTACGTGTTGAGAATTACTTAATTTCTGCAAAACCTCATCCACTCCTTGAGAACAGCATTAATCCACTTAAAAGTATAGAACTACTATGACCTAATTACCAGTCCACAAGTCCCACCTCTTAAAAGTACAACCAACTCAACACCTCCGCACTGAGGAGCAAGCTTCCAGCACATGAAACTTTTGGAGAATAATCACGTTTAAACCATAGAAATATTTATAGCAGTTATCGTGCTAATAATGTGATTCATAAATATCTCGTGCCACCACCCCTTATTTCTATGTTCTTACTGATTTTAAGCAATGTTGACCCATCTAAATGCTTATTTCTTTTATATGCCAAGTTTTTGAAAGTTTGTTGGATTGTTTCTAAATGCTGGTTCAGTAATTCACTGTGGATGTGCCTTATGAAATAACTTCAGAATGAGGGGAGGATTAGGAGGAGTACTGGGGAAAGAATTAGCTGAGAAACATTCTGATATCACTGGGACCATAATCCTCACATTCGACCTCTCCAGAGCATCTCTTCCATTTGTAAAACAAGCTGGTTGAGCTAAGTTTCATGGGCCAGTTCTAAAATTCTCTGAAAAAAAGGTGCTACTTAAAAGTTTTAAATTTTCCTGTGTTTCTAGGAAGCTCATCTTGCTTTTTTATTCTGTCAGAAGCAACAATCATTTCTTGTCATTAAGATCTCTATTTCAATTTTATAGAACATGGATGTTTCAGGTAGAAGAGAACCAGACAGTAATATGATGCTTTAAAAAAAATTAACTGTAATTCTTAATTTAATCATGGTTAAACTGGATGTTTTCAAGATCTATTAAATTCTAATACTAAAGTCAGGAGAGCTTTGGTCTTGCCTATAGGTACTAATTTAGAGGAAAAGGCTGATTCTTGGCCTTAGAACTTTGTGGCAGTGAGCAAGGTACCTAAAACAGAGCAGAGGCACGCATGTCTCTACGGCATATGGGCAGTATACCTTTACTTTAAAGCATCTTCGTAAAGAGCTGTTTTAATATGAGAGTGTGTATTACCAAGAGTTTTAGCGACATCAAAATATCTAGCCAAACCAGAGAAAATGGCAATTCACTTCAATGAAGTAAGAAATATGTCTTTTCCTTTATATGAAATATTGCAAATTTTTATTTTCTTTTAAGTAGGTATGTTTCAGTGTGCCTGGTACAGTACCTATGAAAATATTAAACTTAACCCAAGCTGCATGGTAAAAATAATGCGAACACTAGATGTGTACTGAAAAATAAAAGTCAGTCAGTTAAGCATAAAAGACAAAATTATTCTCAAAGTAATGTCCAAGAATTAAAACAAAACAAAACAAAACAAAACTAGTTTTAAATAGTTAATGTTATCTATGGAGGGTAAATAATTGTGGGAAGTCACTCATACCTTGATATATTATAGAATATGTTCATTTATTTATTTGTGGGATATTGTTGAAAGTCTATAATATTACATTCGCAGTCTAAATCAATATTCTACAACCAAAATATAATACAAGCTACATGTGCAATTTAAAATTTTATAGTCTGGGGCTGCTGAGATAGCTCAGTGGCATAAGCGCCTGCCCAGCAAGCACGAGGTCCTGAGTTCGGCTCCCAGAACCCACATAAAGAAAAAAAAGGGCCGGTGATATCGTTCAATGGCACAAGCGCTTGCTGGCAAGCGTGAGGTCTTGAGGTCGACTCCTGGTACCCACATAAAAAAAAAATAAATAAATAAAATGTTATAGTCTGTATGCCATGAGTACAGAAGACAAAGATAAATTGTATTTTTGTAAATTTCAACACCATATGTATATAGTATGATTATTTTAATGTAAAATTTATTGAGGTATTACATTTTTTTTTTATTGGGCCTTCAGCATTCCCTGTGTATTTTACTTATACTGAAACTCAACTAATTGGGCACACATCAAAAGTAAAATGGACGGGGCCAGTGATATAGCTCAGTGGCATAAGCGCCTGCCTTGCAAGCGCGAGGTCCTGCGTTCGACTCCCAGTACACACATAAAAAAAAAAATGTACAATGGACAAAGGAGACTAGTGACCAGTCAGTAATGTGGATGTAGACTGAGAGAATATAACAGTGATTAACACAGTTGTAACCACTACGTTTTCAGAGTTTACAGTCCAATATGGAGAACAGACTCTAAACAATAGAGTATAAAATTTTATGAGTTTAAAAATCATCACACAAGATTAATATTGCTGAATATGTGTCCTGCATTTAACAAATTTTAATTTTGATTTTATTATGCTGTACATGTTTTTCTCTGTGAGATCACTGTTTAAAGAAATGCATATTACATTAACACGCTTTGGTAGTCTATTACCATTCTTATATATTTGCATTTCTGATTCTTCCTATGTCAGAATTACATTGTCATCTTGAAGTTATGCACCAATTAGGACTGTAAGAATATTTAATTTCAGTTATATGTAATTTAAAAATTAAAATAGGCTGGTATGAAGTAAAGAAAAGCTATCAACAAAACTTCATTTAGGATGAGGGGAAATTCAATATTTTTCTATGTATTTTGTAGTTTTATAATTTCTGTGATTTCTACTGACATGTTCACAAAATGTTCTTAGTAAACATAATAGACCTTTAGGTTTATAAGAGAAGTAGTTTATTTCTTATGAAATCATGCGATTATATCTAATTTTTATTTAAAGGCCGGTGTGAAGAAAGAAAGTAGGTATTTAAATAATGAAAGTATAGGAGGGCCGGTGAGATGGCTCAGCGGCTTAAGCGCCTGCCTGGCAAGCGCATGGGCCCGAGTTCGACTCCCGCAACCCATATACAAAAAAGGGGCCGGTGATATGGCTCAGTGGCATGGGTGCCTGCTGGCCCACAAGGTCCTGAGGTCGACCCCCGGTACCCACAAAAAAAAAAAAGAAAGTATAGGAAAACGAAATATAAAGAGAATAGTTTATGCATGACATAGTCTTAGTCTTATTTAAAGATGTCCTTTAATTAATTCCATGTAGCTCAGGCTTAATTGTGGATGGTTATCTATTTACTGAGATTTGAAGAATGCCAAAAAGCACAGATGAAGCAAAAGTTTAGTGATCACTCATCTAACTAAAAATAAATCTCTTACCATGTTGCTACTTAAGCTAAAATTGCTGTAGAATTTCAGAAAGAAGAAAATATGGACTGAAAGTCGACTCTATGAGAGAAACTTCCCTACAGTGGAATTCAGTGATTGGATAGAGCTGGATTGTTCAGGAGGGTGTAGACAGGCCTTTCCTATGTGTAAAAGCAACATAAATAAAACAAGAGTGGGGGTTGGCAAGGTAGTTTGGAAGAATAAAGCAAATGGCTTCAGTTTGAGACACAGTGGAAATTTAAAACGTGCAAGCAATCTAAGGCTAGGTAATGGAGTCTTAGAACATAAAACTTGATCCAAAAGGTGATGAGGCACCAACATAGTTTCAAGTCAGGGAAATGGCATAATGAAAATGGCATTTTTGGAAGACTTTTCCAGCAAAGGTGACAGGATTGTCTCAAAGGGAAGGGAAACTTTAAGGCAGTTGAATTGAGGGACCAGATCCAGTAATAGATTAGGAAGATTTAAACAAGACCTCTGAAAATGGGAAATCCATGATTTTTTGACAGCATACAATATTGAATGAATAAAAAGAGGCTGAGAAAAAAATAGACTAAATGCAGGATTAAGTTTGGAGGCAGGGCTCTGGTGGTAGAGTTGAGTGGATATAAAAAAGAAAGACAGCTCTTTCACGACAGTTCCTTGTAAGGCTGTGATATTTTGAACCATGGATGTGAGTTCTCTTGAGTTTCTGTTGTGCACCATAAAATATAGTGGAGTTACATTTTATATTATTATTTTTAGACCTCATTCCTCAGAGAAGAAGTACATTGAAAAGGTTGGTTGAAAAATTACTAAGTGAACTATGGCAATATTTCCATCTTCTTTCTAAAAGCATACATATTTTGGTTTGAATTATTTAGGAAGTTATGAAACAAAACAGGATTTATGTTTGCCTTATTTTGACATATGGTTTACATTTTGAAAGCTTTGCCTTAGGATGGCATTGAGTAAAAATGTGATGATAGAATTGGGCATAGCCAAAAGAAAATCACAAATTTCAGAACAAGTAATAGATTTTATAAATCATATAATTACATGAGTAGAAAAATAAATATTTTTTTAGCATCTATGAGGCTCCAAATCTATTGAGAGAAATGGGTATGTAGATTGAATGAAAAGAAGAAAAAAATTGTCCTTGATTATAATTTTATAGTTTGGTAGAGGAAATTGTCATTAACAGATGAGCAAACACATCCATAATCATAGAATTTGGTAAATCTTTGTTATGGTCTTAATTTTGTCACCCTAAAAACTTACATATTCAAGTCCTAACTCCCAGTTGCTCAGAATATGACTTTGTTTGCAAAGAGGGTCATTCCAAATATATTAGTTAAGAGAGGGTAACACTGAGTTAGGGTGGTCCTCTAATCTGGTATGACTGATACATTATGAAAAGGGAAAATTTGGACCCCAGTGAGAGTGCCATGTGGAATTCAAGACAGAGATCAGACTGATGAGTCTACAAGGTAAAGAATGCCAAAAGATTACCAGCAAACCAGAAGATACCAGGGAAGATGTATGGGACAGATTCTTCCTCACAGCCCTCAGAATAAAGCAATAAATTCTCTTTCTTAAGCATCCTAGTTTTTGATATTTTGTTATGACAGTGCCAGCAAAGTAAAACGACAGTGCTAAGAAAGGAAATTATTGTGATTTAGATCAAACAGAAAATGGAGAACCCCTCAAGAAATTTATAATTAGGTGGACACTTGAGGAATGAGAATGGTCAGCCATAAGAAGCATGAAGGGGAAAGGGATCTGAGGGGGAAAGAGTGTGTACAAAAGTCCTGTGATAGGAAAGAAATTGCTGTAAGTGCAGGGCGTTAGTCATTTTGCTGTCACAGGGGCAAAATACTTGTCACCCATAACTTAAAAGAGAAGACTTTTGTTTCGGTTCATATCTTCCGAGGGTACAGCCCTTGGCCAGCTGGCTCCCAGGAAGAAACGTCACGGCAGAATTGTCTGGTGGAAGGTCCCGTGCCCTGTGACCCACCAGCTTCAACCAGGCACCTTCTCCTAAGAGCACCTTCAGCTATGAACTCATCCATGGATGGATCCCCTGATGTGTACAGTGCCCCACGGTTTGATAACCTTCCAAAAGGCCCACATCTGAACACATGAGACTTTTGAGGGACATTTTAGATCTAAAACACAATAACTCATAGAATTGAGAAAAGACTAGTATGGGTGATGCATAGCTAATAAAGGAGAGATTGGCACAGGACGAGGCTGAAAAGATCTTGAAAAATAATTTGTCTTTTATTTGAAAGCCAATAAGCAGATATTCATGAATTTTAGGCAAGTGGTAAAATGATTTAACTTACTTTTTTGTTTGTTTTGAGACAGGACCTTGTTATGCAATCCAGTCCAAACTTGTACTGACTATGTAGCCCCAAGTGGTCTTGGATCCTCTTGCCTTAGCCTCCTGAGTGTTGAGATTACAGGCACATCACACCACAACCAGCTCTAATTTACATTTTAAATAAATTGTGTTATGTCCACAATGATATGGATGAAAACAATTACAAACTGTAAGCATTAGGACAAGTAATCAAGCCTAAAATACATCAGTAGTAGTAGATTATAGATAAATTGAGTAAATATTTAATACATGGGAGTTAGAGAATGTGTTATAAAGATTCAGTCTTAGACATTTTTCTCTAGCTATTTTTTATTGAGATATAATTTATTGAGGAGGAAAAGACTGGGAGAAGTGAAAACAATGGAGGAATAATAGACTCAGTTCTCGATACGTCAAAGTCGAGGTGCCTGGGAGAAAGCCAACAAGAGATACAAGGGGGAGCTGTTTGTTGCTCAACAGCAAGTTCTAAGGCAGTGGCGGAAAACTAAGAAAGCTTGGAATCTAATTTTAGATTTGCTGCTAGTTTAAATATGTATAAGTAAAATGCGTATATAGTATCAGGTGATCTCTAAGATACTTATTTGTTTTAAAATTTGATAAATTCTCCTGTAATTGAGATTCTGAGTACATAGTTTAATAAAATCATTGCACATGTTCAAAACAAGTTATGTATAAATGTCCTTACTAAAACATTATTTAAAACAGAATTTAAAGAATCCATCCATGTTTATGATGAAAATGTCTTATGATCATGTGACATACTATGTAGCTATTTAAAAGAGTAAGTCAGATCTGTGTGTACATAGTCTCCTCCTTATCTTCACTTTTACTTCTGGTTCCAGTTATTTCTCATCTATCAAAGCCTGAAAATATTAAGGGATAACTTTAAAATAATTCATAAGTTTTAAATTGGCCTTGTGAGTAGCATGATAAAATTTCTGTTTGTCTTGCTTGCTCTACCCCTTTGTGCAGCACATCCACATTGTATATGCTTCCTCATGACACAATGAGAGAGAGAGGGAGAGAAGAATAACACATTTGTATAATGTCACAGTTGAGTTGGATACTTGATTAGCTTGAGAATCTTTTAGGAGGTCACTACAGCACACTTCTGTGTTGCTCGGACTGGGTCATGGAGGTGTGACTTTGAGTACTGTAACTGGCCCCTGGCCCCTTCCTCTCTGGCATTGTACCTCTGTTCTGCTACCTGGGTGCCTTCTCCAGACCCTTTGCCATGAGGTTTTTCCCTTGGAGCAAATTTACCATGGACCAAACCCTCTGAAACCGTGAGCCAAATGAAACCTCTCCTCCTTTAAATTGCTGGTGTCAGGTTGTTTGTACTGGCAATGAGAAAACTGATTAATACAGAAAACTGGTACTAGAAGTAGGGTCACTGCTGTGACTCTACCTGACTATGTTGTTCAGAAGGCTTTAGTGCTGGTTTGTGGAAGGGTTTACAACAATTTGGAAAATTGGGCTGGAGAAAGTCTACAATGCTTCAAGCAGATGTTGATAAGCAATTCAGGTGTGGGCTCAGTACACCAGAATGCTGATAGGAATGTGCAGAATAGAGGTCAAGCTTGTGAAGTTTCAGTTGGGAATAAAGACTCTATTAGCAATTAGATAACAGTCAAGGTCACATAGTAGGTCACTAGAAGAGATAAAAGTTGAAACTCAATTGTTTTACTTTAAGTCCTGGTCTGTCTGTCACCCCATGACTGACATATACATCCAAGCTAAATACATGGCTTCAACACTACTTAAAGTTATAATTTATAATTCTGTATAAAGTAAGGATTCATTCAGTTAATGTATAATCTAAATATACTGAACACAGTGTTCATATATTCTGCATATAAATGCTACAAAATGCAGAAATACATAGGACCAAATGAGAGAAATGAATAACATTAGAAATCCAATCTGGCTTTAATCATAGAAAGTTTGCTTTCCATATTGATGCTCTGGTTCTGCTTTCTGAATATGTAATTACATAGGAGTGAAAATTTTCTTTCTCAACCTGAGAAAGAAAGAAAACTTTATTTCTTTGGAAACTGATATTGCAGTGGACCTCCAAAATTCACGGAGTTACATTCCTAGAGCATCCAAGAATTGTAAAAAACTGCGAATTTCAGATATGGTCAGCAAAATGCCTCTAAATGACTATTTTTATACTTTAAACCTTAAATATGCTATGTTTCCTGTAGTTATGTAATTTAATTTAATAAAATACTTTATTAATAAAGCCTTAGAAGGTGCAGGGCATTTTGCCGGCATCTTAGGGATCTCAGGTCTTTAAGATGAACAAAGCAAGAACCCTCATAGCTACATTCAGTAAAGCAACCTGTTATGATTGGGGAATGCTGGTGCATCTGCCAGAGATGGCTTACAGCCAATCAGCAGCAAGGAGAACTGAATAACGCTTTCGGATTGGCTACTTGCAAACCTCCCTCCAAAAAAACAGTTGTAGAGGGTATCTGTAGTTTCTGCGAAATTGCAGGGGTTTACATGAACAATTATTAGTTAAGTTCTAAGGAAAAATCTGCTAACAACCGAGGCCATGAACGACCGAGGCCGTGAACTCTGAACCATGACTTCATGGGGGTATACTGTACATTATTGCTTTTGATGTTAATGTGAAAAATGATGTTGCTATAGTTAAGTACAAATTGTTTCACTGTTAGGGGATGTAAATTTCACTGGTTGATTTTTTTTTAAAAAAGAAAATGTACAAGACACATTCAAGAAAACACAACTTGTCTGTAACTTTACTGTCATTGAATGTGTGCTACTTTCTTTCTTGTTTTACTTAGCCTATTGTCCCTATTCTTCATCTTACAATTTTGTGTTGTATTTGAATGATAAGCCCAAAGCATGAAAAGCCATTGTTTTCAACCTTTATTAATGTTTCCCAACTCATTTCACTGTTTGTGTGCTGACAGCCTGCCAAAATCACCCTCTGGTGAATTGTAACAAGACTGGAGTAGCAATCATGGGACCCAAAATGTGTTGCAGATAATTAGTGGATCACATCTTTGTCAAGCGGATACTTTGCTACCCACACATCTCTATTTTTAAGCCTTGTGTGTCACAGAATATGTATTTATTGCCTGTTTTAGTGTGAGAAGCACAATTTTGCATTGCATACAATAAAGCAGTGTTGAATGAGAAAATTTTATTATTCTTTTGTCATTTCATGTTGTCATTGGTTAACATATTCAATATACATATTTGATGAATAATTGAAATCACCCTTGGCTTCTAAATAGAGCTTGAAACTGGAAGGAGGAATTATGTGCTTTGCTACTTACTGAAATAATGGAGCCACCATACATTTTGTTTTACAATAAAGGCAGGAAACAAAAATCTCCTTAGAAGATCACATTTGTTTTCATGGTAATTAGTCCTAACTTGATTGGCAAGGATAATGGGTCAGATTAGTGTCTCAATCACAGAAAATAGAAAAGCTTTTTTTGTTGTAACTTAGGTGAAAAATTGAGGTAGAAAAAATTAGGTTTTAGGATGTTGACAATGCTAAGATTGTAAATGGTATTTCATGAAACTCAACAGAGAATTTTAAATGGTGAATTATTATCTAGTTATCTGTTTCCTTTTGAATACCATCTAATGGGCATATGCCTCTGGGCACACACTTACATGTATATGTATATTATCAAATGCACTCAAAACTTGCCCCATATCTTTCTTTCCTTAATTTTCAACCAATGGGAAAAATAGAAGAAAAGTCAGGACAAAATCCATGTGTCCAGCAGTGTTTTAATGTCAAAGGTAATTTATCACTTTACACAGTTTCAATAATAGCTATGATACCAATGTAAGAATAGCATAGATCCACGGCAAAACAGACTGGCTGCTATGACATTGTAATAATAAATGACTTAGTCTTAAAAGAGTAAAGGTGTCTTAAAGTTCAAAAAAGAGAAAGAAATGATCACTCTGCTCATATTTAAGAGAAGGCATGGAAACTCTACTGTAGATTCTTTACCTGTAAAATGGGTACAAAAGAGCTGTTCTTCCATCATTCTCAGAAGGGAACAGGTCAAAGGGTGGAGGGGTACTGCAAACATGTAGAAAAAAGGAAGGATATCAAGGGAAAGGTGGACGAGGGATGGAGGAAAGGGAAAAGGGATGAATAAAGGAATTACGATATGTCCTGTATATGTAACAACTTCCAAAAGGAATGTAAACATTATGCACTATACAATGTACTAATAAACTAAAATAATAAAAACAAAATAAGATAACTAAGGAAAGTTATGAAAAATGCTGTTCTTCCTAGCTGAGTTTTCTTATTAGATATGAATGAATTTATATAGTTAATATACCTATGAAGTTTCTGACACATTTTACCCATTGAAGAGATTATTGGTAATAGACATATTGACACCTTTTTAAAGGAGAAAAGAATCTTTCCAAAATCAGAATTGATGCATTTATTTTACGTGAAAAGGTACTTACTGACTTTCAATATGTATTATTCTAGGCATTGGGAAGACAGCAGTAAACAAAATAGATAATAGTCCCTGACTTCATAGGCCTTAAACTTTAGTGAATTGAAACAATAGGTAAAATTTGTGATATGTCAATTCATGATAAATGCTATAAGGAAAAAAAAGACAAAACAGATGCTTTAAATAGGAATCATCTGAAAAATAATTTGAAGGAGATAATGGCCTCAGCAATAAAGAAAGTCTAAATTGTGTATTGAAGTAGTAGTTCAAAGAAAATAATCATTCTTGTATGGATGGTCTTTCATTTCTTAATCAGAGCCATGTGCGTTCTCATATATCATTATTTCATAGTCAAATAAGACAACAGTATCTTCTAACCCAAGGCTTCTATATTTAGAACAAAAAATCAAAATCAATGCACTATATCCCCCCATTTTACTTGACAAGAAATATGATTGAAATGTTTATTTTATTTAAGGTAATGTGAATACAATGTGAGAAAATTAACTTGATATCAATATATGCAAAATAGTGTAGAAGTAGAATTTTTTATCTAAAATAACACAACACACTTCACTGTAAAGGAAACTTATGTTGGATTAGCTTCATCCACCAAGTAAATGCACTTTGTTTTAACACAGGTTCAGTAAAAAATACATTTGGGGTCCAAAGCTTATATACTAATATTTCAATAAGGGAATAAAATTCTAAGAAAGTATGAGAAAACAAAATAGGGAGTGAGGCAGGGAAAGAAGGAGTGTATTCCAAATTGGCCAGAGTCTTAGGCATATATATTTTCTCAGTGTATGCAGGAAAAATATTCAGAGAGAGTGTGTGGAGTTTTTGAGCCTTCTCAGAATCTGCAGCGATAGTAGGTGAGGAGTAATGAAGAATTTTCCACCTCCTAGTGATCTTTTCACAGGACTTTTCTTGATTGGGCTGGAGCTGTGACACCAGAGGTGAAGAGAGCAAGCGGTCTTACCACTTAGGTTTTCAGCCTTACAAGTTGCAGCATTCCACACATTCCCACATAGAGCAGGCAGCCTCATGCGCCTGGGGCCAGCAGTGAGCCAGGAAACTTGAGTAGATCCAATAAGTGTCATTTTCAATGGTCAGAGGGAAGTGGTAGGATGTGAGGGCCTGACTGTGTGTGAGAAACACAAGGAACTGGAGTCAACTATTTTCGTATGCCTGGTCAACTGAGAGGTTAAAGAAATCCCCCTACGAGATTGTGACGGAGTTCGAAGAACTCTCTTCACGAAGTCTTCATCATATTCTCTACGGCCTATTGGAATGTGCTATACATCAGAAGACCTTAACTGAGAGTCAGAGAAGTTGGCATCAGTGTCTTTGAGTCAAAAACTATGACTCAGAAAATCTTGGCGGATCATAATTGTCTGCAACCTAGTTCTGATTGTATCCTACTAAATTATAAATGAAGATATAATCACAATGAAAATCTATGAAATATAAATTAAAATGAACAGATGAGATTGTCTTTTTTTTTTTAGAAAGTCTTTCAAATTGGTTAACGTAAAACAAATCAATAAAATGCACCATGTTTTATCTTAGAGGATTGGTGCATTTTACTGAAATGCTAATGATTGTATTAGTTGATTCAAGTTTACTGGAAATGTATTCTTTGTTTAAGATTATTCACTGCTGCAGAATGGCAAGAATTCCTACACATAGACAAGCAAACTCATATACACAGACAAACGTGGATTAGAGTAAGTCATATATTTCTCAGAAAGAGCAGCCACATGATGCAGGAAAGATAGTTTAACTTAGCTCAGCTTGTTTTGGCTTACAAGTTCCTGAAAAGGGTATACAACCATTCATAGTGCTGTACATCAAAAGTAAGCTCTTCCAAATTTGGAAAGCCCACTTATTATATGCACAGTTCTTTATGTACCTGTAAACAAAAATGCAGGCTAAATCTGCCCCATTGTCTGGATTATAGATACATTTTTTATTGGAGAACAGACACTCATTTGTTTATGCATTTGTTTATGGCTGCTTTCTAGAATTAAGGAATTTTGTCAGAGACTCTATGGCTTGTAATGCCTAAAGTATTTATTATCTGATCCTTTAAGGAAAAAAAATTGCCAATTCTATTTCATATCATTGGGTTGCCTGAAAATTAGTGAAGGCTTTATAATCCTGAAAAATATAACTTCTTAACCAAGAGTATTTATAGGCATTTGAAACATTCCTAAGTTTCCAGGCATTAGTTAAGTTCCCATTTGTGAAAATGGGAAAAATTTCTCCTAAACCTCATTTCCCTAGTGTCTACACCCTGATTGTAACATAATAATTTTACTAGATATTTTTTAACTAAGGACCAACCAGTTATCCAGTCTTCACCTCTGTTCGTTTTATCTTCCCTGCCATACACAAACACACACATACACAAGGAAATATGTAAAATATCTTGTTCCAGGAAATTCATCTCTACACATTTATACAGAAAGTGTATGTATAATTTTGCTATTGCTATTAGGTTTTTTATCCATATACTGTTTATATTAGGGAAATATAAGTGTATATAGGATAATCACATTTTAAATTATATTTGTATAAGTGGAATAATATTTTGAAATATAATTAATGTGTTTTTCAATTCTTGATAACAATTTTTCCTTTCCTCCACTAAAAGCATGTTACAAGGTGGACACTTATTTCTCTAGGGAGAAAATGGTAGAATCATTTTACAAAATGTTTAATTCTCCTATGAGTTTCAAAGCAGAGTTTAAAAACCCAACTGCCAAAGCAATAGTTTGCAAATCAAAGCACATTTGGTGTGTAAAAACTGGGGACTGAATGTAGAAAGCAATTTTATTTTGAATTTCTATAAGTTGTTGTATGAAAGACCATAAACCAGAGCCTTGAGGACTCAAAATCCCAACATAAGGAAGGATTCATGATGGACGTAATGAAAATTCTAGAGCTATGCACAGGTGAATTTAACTCTTACAAGTACTTGATGTATTTCTAGGAAAATGTCTTATATAGTATTGCCATTTAGAGATGAGGAAACAGAGGCACAGAGGGTTTCACTTTGTGCAAAGTTATATACACTACTAGTATGTGGGACAGCTGATATTTTAATTCAAATCATTCTGGTTCAAGAGCTTATGTTATTCACCTCACTGCAACATGGCTTTTCCAAGGTCTAATCATATTTCTTCCACTGACAATAGAAAAATGATTTAGTCACTTGAGGGCTAAAGAGAGGAAAAGAATCAGAATTGGAGAAGAGATCAAGAGGTAAAATGTGGGTACATAAAAGTGATTAAACCCTGGTTCTGCCTCCTACTGTATTGGACCCTCAGGATATGGCAATATATATGATAGGAGGGCCTACAAATTTTTATTTCTACTTGAGAAATTCTAGGTAAAAATTTACAAAATATACTTACTTATACATGTAATACCATGTATCTCCATTTTGCCGGATGGTCCTACTTTTCACCTGTTATTGTACTACTGTAATTATCAGCAGCACACCTTTTCACTCTCAAAAGCCCCCTAAATCAGTAAGCGTAATGCTTCCCTATTTATGCTTTATTGACCACATGGAAGTTGGATGGAGGCTTCCCTATAATCTCCTTTTTCCCAAATGCAGCAGACAGCATAGTATCAATAGTGGGGGTCAATATCCGGGTGGAAAGAAGGCCCGAGACAGTCCTCCCTGCACGTTAGTAGTGTATCTGTGCAGAACAAACCATCCTGTAACAGAATGATTTAAAGTTCTCAATACTGTGAGTCAGTAGTTTGGTCTGGTCTTTAGCTCTTTCCTTTAGCTCTTGATACTGTAAGTCAGTAGTTTGGTCTGGCCTTAGATGACTTTACCTTCTCATTTATGCTATCTGCTGGCTGCACCATCAGTGGGAAGATTTTACCTGGGTGATGGCTGTTTTCGTATGGCCTCATTCACATGTCTGCCCATTGACTGTGGCAGTTCAGTTCTCCTGGTTTGGGTCCTCATTCTCCAGCAGTCTCTTGTTCCAGCTTGTTCACACATTGTACTCGACAAGTACAGGAAGAGAGAATGTAAACCTGAGTGCCTAAATATTGTTCTAGCCTCTGCTTACAGACATTTGGATAAAATTCTAATGTCCAAGGAAGTCATATCATGGAGCTCAGAATCAGCTGGGGAGAGAAACAGGTTACAAGTGTCAAAAGATAAACTGAGGTATATTAAAATATTTAGCATGAATTGTCAGTGATTCATAAATTGTGTAGCCCTAGGCAACAGATGGTCCATGAATTCCCTCCCAAAGGAGCATGAGGGAAAATCTTTTATAAGGTGAACAAAGAAATGAAGCAAAGAAAGTATTTGATTAAAATGAACAGTAACTTTATTTAGAAAGTAGCATGTTCTCCAGTGGAAGTCCCTTGTTATAGTTTAGTTTGTAGTTTCTGAGTGAGCTTAAATTTCACTTTACTGTTTTTACTGATTTGGGTTTTTTGATTTGTTTACGAAGCAGGTCAGGGCACTGAAGCTGTCTTACCTAATGGCCACTCAATTACTTTTTTAATACAGGATGGAGGGATGCCATTAGAAAGAGAGGAAGAATTTGTAATCTTTTAGCATGGAGTTAAGAAGTTACTAGAGACGTGCTTCAGTATTAGGGAGATTGATTCAAGTATATTCCTAAGGATATTAACATCTGAAAATATTTCAAATTCTTATATGAAATGGTATATTATTTCTCAATAACTTATATACATCATTCCATTTGCTTTAAATCATCTCTAGATTACTTATAATATCTAATACAATGTGAATAGCATATAAATGATTGTATTGTTTAGGGAATAATGATAAATAAGTTTATACATTTTCTATATAGTTATACTCTTTACTTCTGGCTATTTACTATCTGTGGTTGATTGGATGCAAGATACAGAAGTCATGGATAAGGACAGTGAGGGTGAGTTTGCGTAGCTTGCTGTGAGAGATGGGAGGGTACAGAAAGCAGTTGGGTATCTCATTCAGGAGGGAAATCACTTGTAGCATTGAGGAGTGGGTTTGCTCACACTGGAAACTGGATGGGTGTTGAGCCACATGCCAAGGTAATAGACTATCACCTGGATGGCAGGGAGCTCATGGGGAGGAAACTACCTTGTGCTGCCTATGACAAGAGAAGATAAGGAGCAGGTGCATGAAGAACAGATACTCACACTCAAGCACTGTGTCTGTGGAGTCCTCTCAGCTAAGAGTGGAGACCATGTAAGAACTGGGGGCCTCCCACCATGCAATAGGAGCATGGAGACAGAGGAAAGAAAAAAAGGAAAGCAATGAAACTTTGAAATAATGGGAGTGATTTAAAGCATAAATGATTAAGTGAGAAGTATTTCAGTAAACTTAGAGTGGAAAACTCAAGTTTAGTTTCCACGATAAATGTGTAAAGGGAGATTTGTGAACAAGCTCATTTATAAGAAATAAATTCACATGCACCTGTAAATAGTGATGTTAAATTTTAAGCCACATATTTGCTTATACACATATAAAACACAAAAAACAAGTGTATTCACTCAGATGTATGATTAGTAATCTTTAGGTAGTGAGCTTATGGATGAATTTATTTTTTCTTTAATTCTTGTATATTGTCTAGAAAGTGTCAAATAAATGTGGATCAGTTTTGCTATAAGAAAGGAAATTTAGTTTTAGGAAAGATGCATTTGTGCCTTCACCAATTCTGTGCTCACTGAAGCTTGTTAATCTGAAAACTATTCCACCTCCAAGTGTTAATGAGCTAATAAGTCATTTCGAGGTGAGTTACTCTTCAAAACTGCTGAAGCCACACCTCTAACTACACTTGTATTCTATCTACTGGAAAGGAGGGTCTGGCTGTCCCTTCTGCAACCTAATATAACAGAATAAGAAAAAATTGGTTGCTGTTTGCACAAATTCTTATAATTAATTGAAATAGTCCCACCTTAATAAGTTAACTAGCCTTTGAATCCATTCATTTCAGCATGTAAGGCTTCAGTACACAGGGATAGTTTCTCATAAAATTGTGATAGAGCTCAAATTTAGTTCCATTCATTATCAGACACTTTTCTAGATGCTAGTAAATAATTTTCAGTCTAATTAGTTAATTGGAATTTGAAGAAAATGAAATAACAGCTAAACTGTGAACCATACAGAGGAAGCTTGCAATGAACTAGGATTATAATATCACATAAATGCCCCCAATTCCTGTCATATGAAGCTTACCTCTAACCATTATATTAGAAAATGCACACAACATTAGATGTGCAAAATACAAATTGTAAATTTTAGATTTTAGAACAACTGACTTACACAGTGGTGGCACACATACATGTATAACCCTAGATACATATACACATACACACATGCACACACACATAGACACACACAAACCGCAGTGGAAACAGAGAGACAGAGAGAGAGAGAGAGAGACGGAGACGGAGACGGAGACGGAGACGGAGACGGAGACGGAGACAGAGACAGAGACAGAGACAGAGACAGAGACAGAGAATTTAAACTTGAATTTTCTCCTTGGTTCTGTATTTATGTATTCTCTGTGATTGTCAGAAAAATTTGGCTCACTCTCTTTCCTATCCTTCCTAGATAATTCTACAAGGTTCAGATTTTATTTCTGTTAAAACACTGTAATAGTTGTTGACTGTAAAGTTAAAGGTGCTGTTTTATGGTAATAACATTTATAAAATAGAATTAATGATAAATAATTAGAATAATAAAAAAGTACGAGATAAAAATACCAAATGGTTAAGAAATGCTATACTTTATAGAAATGAAAAATTTAGTATGCTGGCTAAAATGCTTTATGTTTCAAGTAATGAAAAGTCAATCTGAACTACCTATGATATTTAGTTTTTTTTTGTGTGTGGGTACTGGGGGTCGAACTCAAGACCTCGTGCTTGTGAGCAGGCGCTTGTGCCGCTGAGTGATATCACCGGCCATTTTTTGCTTTGTATGTGGGTACCAGGAGTCGAACTCAGGACCTTGTGCTTGCCAGGCAGGCCCTTATGCCACTGGGCTATCTCACCGGCCCTGGTATTTAGTTTTATGTGCCAACTTGATCACAGGTTGCTGGTTTTGGTTCTCAGGCTCCATAATTGCATGGAGCAATTCCTTGTAATCAGTATCTTTATCTCTGTCCATCTATATCTTTATCTATCTATATATCTATATCTATTTATCATCTATCTATCTATCTATTTATCTATCTATCTATCTATCTATCTTTCTATCTATCTATCTATCTATCTATCTATCTATCTATCTATCTATCATCTATCTATCTATCTATCTATCATCTATCCATCCATCTGTGTTATTGATTCTGTGTCTCTGGAGAACATTTTCTAACACACTGACATAACAATTAAAGGGATTTATTGGTTTAAGGACTAAGAAGTCCAGAGTTATGTTAAATTGAGGGTTTGTGATGGTTAAGCTTGATTGTGTCAGTTTGATTTGCTTGGGAGCTGTGCAGGGGATTGAGCAACAAAAGTCTGGTTGTACTTGGGTCAGTCATGGAAGTGTGACCTTGGGTACTATATCTGGTCACTTGTCCCTTCCTTTTTGGCACTGTTTGCCTGCTCTGCTTCCAGGCTGCTACCAAACATCTTTTTTTTCTGCCATGCACTATGACCACCAATTTTAAACTTTCAGGGCCGGTGAGATGGCTCAGTGGCGTAAGCATCCGCCTGGCAAGCGCAAGGGCCCGAGTTCGACTCCCGGATCCCACATATGAAAAAAGGGGCCAGTGATATCGCTCAGTGGCACGGGCGCCTGCTGGCACGCGAGGTCCTGAGGTCAAACCCCCAGTACCCACAAAAAAAAATAATAAACTTTCAATGCTCTACATTCTGTATTCAGTTTTATGGTTAAGATAGTAAACTGATGTTTAACTTGATTGGGGCATGGTGTGTCCAGATATTTGATAAAATTACCACTAGGAATTTGAACCACATATTCTCTTGTCAATAACTAGCAAATTGGCATAGTTTTCCTATTAATTTGCCACTGAACGCATGCCTTTCCACGGCTGAATTTGGAGGTAGTATCATCTTCCATGACATTTGTGAATGGATTATGGTAGTTCTGGATACCAGAACAATAATCTGGATAATAGATATGGAAAAGGTGATTTTCATTTGGGGTATTCAACCAACATGCCCACTCAACTTATAGATACTGTTTAATTTCTTCTTTAATTTCATCTGTGACCCATTTGTTGTTCAGTAAGGTATTATATAATTTCCATGTATTTATGGAATTTTTGTGGTTTATTTTGCTGTGGATTTCTAATTTCATTACAGTGTGATTAGATAATATCCATGGGATAATTTCAATTCCTTTGCATTTACTTAAGCATGTTCTATGGGGTAGTATGTGGTCTTTTTTGGGGAACGTCCCCTGTGCCACTGAGAAGAATGTGCCAGTCTGATGTGGGATGGAACACTCTGTAGACATCTATTAAGTCCATTTGTTCACTTGTTTGGTTCAGTTCTGATATTTCTTTATTGATTTTTTGTCTAGGTGATCCATCTGTTTGTGACAGTAGGGTGTTAAGGGACCTCATTACAATTGTGTTAATGCTTATTTGATTTTTCATGTGCATTAATATTTGTTTTTTATAGTTGGGTGCTCCTGTATTCAGTGCATATATATTTATGGTTATTTCCTCTTCTCCTTGGAGTTTTCCCTTAACAAGAGTGTAGTGACTTCTTTATCTCTTTTAATCTGTCTTGGCTCGAAATTTACATTGTCTGCAAATAGAATAGCTACCCCTGCTTTTTTTCTAGGGTCCTGTTACATGGAACATTGTTTTCTATCCTTTGACTTTTAGTCTATGAATTTCTTTTAAATGTGTTTCTTATATGCAGCATATTGTTGAATCTTGTTTCTTGATCCATTCTGCCAATCTGTTTCTTTTGATTGGTGAATTGAGACCACTTCCATTGATGGTTATGACTGACATGTATTGGCTTATCCTTGTCATGTTATTATCTGCTGTTGGTTCCTCGTCTTTCCCCTCTGTTTAATTGCTTGCCCTGCCTGGTGGCTTCTTCCCACTGGGGTTCTTGGATTCGTGCACATGTTTCTCTCTCTCTATGTTATCTTTCAGAACACATTATAGATCTGGTTTGATGGTCATAAATTTCTTCAGTTGTTCTTTGTCATGGAAGTGTCTTATTTCTCCATTCATTAATTCTGAAAGACAATTTCTTGTAAGTTACATCAATCTGGGTTAGAAGTTATTTTCTTTCAGGAATACTTCACTCCAAGCTCTCTTTGACTTAAGGGTTTGTGTTGAGAAGTCTGCTGTAATTCTGATGGGCTTTCCTTTATAGGTGATTTGTTTCTTTTATCTAGCAGCTTTTAATAATCTGCTCTTATGCTGAATTTCTGAATCTTGATTATTATGTGCCTTGGTGTGGATTTATTTTGGTCATGGCTAATAGGAGTTCTATATGCCTCACTTACCCGTACGTCGAACTATTTTTCCATGCTTGAGAAGTATTCTGCCATTACTTCTGTGAGCATTTTTTTATGCTATTTGTGGTGGCTCCTGCGTTTTCATTGACTCCAGTCAATTTTATATTATTCTTCTTTGCATCATCTTGCAGCTGTTGGATTGTTTTTTCATGGTCCCTTGTTATTTTTAATAGATCTTTCTTCACGTGCTCGCTAGCTGCAATCCTGTCTTCCAGGTCTGAAATTTGGTCTGCACTTTCAGTCATGTGGTTTTGCAAATTTTCAATGGAATTTTTAATTCCCAACTGGACAATAAAAGAAAAACATTATGCATAAACAAAGAAAAAAATATTCCTCTGGTGTCCCTTGTTCTGTGGTAGTGTCCAAATCAGTGCTGCACCAGTCCTGCCATAGGGTTAGTGCTGGGTTGGATGTAGGGCTGATCCTAGCCTGTGGGTTTGCGGGCTGCAGCCAGTCTTTAGCCAGCAGCTTTCTGGACGGCCTGCCCATGTCTCATTATCCTGTTTGTCTCCACTTTGCTCTTTTAGTTGCTGTGGTGCCCTCAGACAGAGACACAGCCAAGGCCACTTCCAGTTCTTGTACAGTTAGCCTCTCCCGGACCTTGTATAGCCTGCTCCGTTCTACACCACTGGCTCCTCCCATGCTCTGCCAGAAAGAAGAAAAAAGAAAGAAAAATAAGAAGAAAAAAAGAAGAAGAAAGAAAAATAAATAAATAAAAACAACTGGTGGTCCATGGGGGAGGGAGCCGTCACTCACCCTTATGTGTGCCATTGAAATTTGTTGCCAGGCTGCAATGTCCTCTGTTTTCAGGAAATCAAAGAGGCAAGGGGACTTATATTCTAGGTCTATCCGGTGTGGATTGAGTTTGCTACAATTTTGCATGCTGTCCATTTCTTGGGGGGTGGGGGTACTTCCTGGGAATGGTGGTTCCTGCTCTAATCCCACCAGTGGGAAACCCATGGACAGCTCTGTGGGCCTGTTTATCATTTTATAAAGTCCTATACCTATGCTTTGTTTGATCTACAAGTCTCTTATTTCAGATTAATTTTGGTATCAGGATCTATGTCCCTCCCTTTCTTCCAGTTATCTGTGGTTTTAGTTGGTTTTCTCTGAGAAACTCCAGTGTGAGTGCTCCTTTATTCAACTATGTTGAGTCTTATGGGTGAATATTTAAGTACATTTTTATTCACTTTTTACTTGGCTAACAATCATGATAATTCCATTTTTAAATAAAGTTTTTATATAAGCTAAAACACTTCAATTGATTTATGCAAATGCTAGCAAAAATGGGTGGGATGTAAGCAATGAAGAGAAAAGTACATGGGGGGTGCCTTAGGATAGATGTAGGTTAATGTTATTTTCTTTTTTTTTTTTTTTTGTGGGTACCAGAGGTCGACCTCAGGACCTCGCGCGCCAACAGGCACCCGTGCCGCTGAGCGATATCACCGGCCCTTTTTTCATATGTGGGTTCCAGGAATCGAACTCAGGACCTCGTGCTTGCCAGGCAGGCACTTACGCTGCTGAGCCATCTCACCGGCCAATGTTATTTTCTTTATCAATTATTAGTTATCCTTGGTAATATTGTAGAATAGCTTGTAAACTAGCTTTAGAAATATCTGTAATAGATGTGTAAGTAGAACTAAGTAATCATAAAATCTAGCAACATTTACTTAAAGCAGGAGAAAAATAGAAAATTGTCATGCACTTTTATTAGTCAAGGTTCTCCAGAGAAGCGAAATCAGAGGCTACATGTAAATATGTCGAAAGATATACATTATTAAGGATAACTGTAAACTCTTCTTTCTTGGTTAGAAGCTGAGGAATTCTACAATCCACTGCCTGCAAAATGGAGGCCTGGGAAAACTGGTAGTGTAATTCCAATCCAAATTTAAGAACTGAAAACCAAAAGTCCAGATATGTAAGGTTAAGAGAAGTTGGATAGCTCAGCTCAGCTCAACTGGAGATGATAAATTTTCCCTACACAACCTTCAAGTTTTTTTTAGGTTCCCAAAGGATTGGATAATATCCATTCCCATTGATGAGGGTGATCTTTTTCTGGCTACCTATGGAAATGCTAATCTCCTCCAGAAACACCCTCACGAACATAAACAGAAACAACGTTTTTACCAGGTATCTGTGAATCCCTTAGCTCAGTCAATTAAACCTCTCTCTCTTCCCATTTCTTTCACTATCTCTATCTATATATAGCATATTTAATATATGACATATAGATCAGTAGGTAGATGCAAGATGATAGATAGATAGATAGATAGATAGATAGATGATAGATAGATAGATAAATCTTGCTCTCCTTATCTCATCCTTCTCCACCCTTGTGCCACTTAGTATGAATTTTATAACCTAATTATTTTTCTTAAATTAGGAACAGATGTTACTTGATTTAGGTCATGGCTCAACTTCAAACATTTGACCATTTTTTCTTTCCTTCTAAGAAATGGTGGGATCCCTCCACCAAGTCAGATTGATTTGCCACTGAAAGCAAACTCAGGACACAAAGCTTAAGTAGACACCCATCCTTATTTGCTCTTTCACAGCAAGGCCAACATTTTACTAGTGTCTTTCGTTGAACTTATTCTAGAGTATGGGAGATATGTAGAAAGGTATGATGTCAATCTAGAGTATGGGAGATATGTAGAAAGGTATGATGTCAACTCTAAGTGTGTTAATACCAACTGCAAAAAATAGAGGCTAATATTGACCCAATGGCTGTATATTACTAAGGGGAAACACTTAATAGAAAATAATTATAACTAAGTTGGTTGAATTCACAGTCAACCTTTTTCCCCCAAAGAGTAAAACAAGCAAAGCAGAACGAACAAAAACCAAGATGCAAACAAACAGAGCCATAAACAAACAAATCCCTGACCTAAACTAAAAAGATAACAAGAAACATTTGGTTCCAGCTTCATCATGTAAACATTTTAAAATTCATAATTCCTGTTGGTACAGCAACAAAAGAAGCTGAAAAAATCGAAACTCTGTTACTCTTCTTGAACACCTCGATGAACTGAGGTCACAGCTGAAGTGTTCTCACATGAATCAGAAGACGCTGGAGCCATAAACCGACAAACTGCTGGAGGCTGAGTGTGGACAAGTTTGAGAATAAATTCTCTTTAGAGCTTCACTGGTAAGGGGAACCTCACAATTACGTGGGTTTTATTATCAGAAACCTTACCAAGCTCTCATGTGTAAGGTCTGTAAAATGCACTCATCATTTCTGGCAGGAGGAAAGAAATAATCATTGGAAATAAAGCCAGATCTTGCTGCACTACAAAAATCTACTATCTAGTGGAAGGAAATTTTATGAAGTCCTTATCCCACCTAGTAGACTTCTAGACTGACAGTGCTTTCTAGTCTGCTTATCTCACAGAAGGACAGGGGATAAGTAGAAAACCCTTGTGAAATTCATAACCGGGGTACAAACCAATAAAAGACTGACTTTTGGCTAAAAATGCTTCTTCTTTGCTGTGACTTTCCATCATATCAACAGAAATTCAGTATAATAAGAGTAGATTACACCTGGAAGAGAGGCATTTTGAAGACTATAGCTGAGAAGGACTTCTTGGGTAAGCTCAAAATTAGGAGGGAAGGAAAAAACAAGAACACTAAAAGAATTCATAGAGTCTAACACACACACACACACACACACAAAGCACTAAGTGTGAAACCACACATGAAAGATCTATTTATTTTAGTTCCAAATATCCATTATGCCAAAATTTTGACCAAAGTTTATAAGATATTCAAAAAGAGAGAGACAGAGATAAAGCTAAGTCTGCAGAGATAACAAGGATCAATACAGAGTGAGTTATAATGTGATGTTGGAATTATCAGACAGAGAATTTAAAATACCTGTGATTCATGTATTAAGAGTTCTAATGAGAAAAGTAGACCATAAGCAACAATATTTGTGCTAGGTAATGCAAAGAGAGAAAAGAAATCTAAGAAAAATATTTTAATTATGGATAAAAAATCAATACATTATAAAAGAAATGAAGAATGCTTTTGAAAAGGTTATTGGTAAACTGGACACTCCCAAGGAATAAATCAGAAGAGAGTACTATCTAAATTTCAATAGTAACTTACAAAGCTAAAATGTAAACAGAAAAATAAATGAAAAAATAGAACATTCCATAACTTTTGTTAGAATGCTGACTTAAATTTGTGAAAGATATGTATTGTAAACTCTATGGTAACATTTTTAAATGGGTAACTTGTATACTAAGATAGAAGATGAAATGTGATCATATTAAATGATCAGAAAACAGAAAAAATAAGGGGAGGAAAATAACGATGAATACATGTAACAAATAGAAAATAGCTGCAAACATGGAATATATTAAACAAAATTTATCATAATCATTAAAAATAAATGGTATAAATATACCAATTAAGTTACAATGTTATTAAAGTTAAGAAAAAAAGTGATCCAACCATATATTTTTTCCAAGAATTCCACTCAGATTGAAAGTAATGGGATGGGGAATTATATATTATTCCTCACTAACCAAGGTAAAACAGAAGTTACTATATTAATTTTAGACAAAGTAGACTTAAGAACAAGAAAAATTTTCAGAGATAAAGAAAAGCATTATACAATTTTATAGGAGTAAATTCTTCAAGAAGATATAATAATCCTTAGTGCATATATTTACAGTAACTGAGTATCCCTATCTATCTATCTACATCTATCTATCTATCTAACTATCTATCATCTATCTATCTATTATCTATTTATCTATTGTCTGTCTGGAAAGATCTGATAGAATGCTAATGATAAAATTAAAAATCCCTTATTGTAACTAGAAACTCAATACTCTTCAGTAATTGATAGATTAAGCAGGCAGAAAATCAGTAATGACATTGGAACTGAAAGGCCATTTGATTTAATTGCCATTTATAGAAATATCTATAACAGAACACACCACCCTAAAATTGAGTGCAACATAGAGCAATATAGAAGGTATTTTATTCTATGTTCTAAATTTTTTTAAAAAGAATAGAAATCATAGCAAGTGTGGTCTTGGATCACAATGGAATTAAATAGGAAAGGAAGACCAGGAAAATAGCTGAAGATTTAAAATTCCCAGCTATTGGAAAATCAATTACTTGTAAATAACACACATGTCCAAACAGTGTTTCATTAAATAATTTAAAATATTTCTAATTAAAAGGAAATACAGGGCTGGTGAGATGGCTCAGCGGCATAAGCGCCTGCCTGGCAAGTGCAAGGGCCTGAGTTTGACTCCCGGAACCCACATACGATAAAAGGGCCGGTGATATTGTTCAGCGGCATGGGCGCCTGCTGGCGCATGAGGCCCTGAGGTCGATCCCCGGTTCCCACAAAAAAAAATAGATAAATAAAAATAAAAGGAAATACAGCATAAAAATATCTGTAGAAAGCAGTCAAAGCAGTGGTTTGAGGGAAATGTATAGTATGAATGTCCATATCAAAGAAGAAGTACCATCTAACAGCAGTAATGAAAGCTTCCATATCAGGAACTCAGAGTAAAAGCTAGTTAATCCTAATGTGAAATTCTAAAGTATATTAAAATTTGGACAAAAATCAATAAAATTAAATACAGGGAAATAGGACAGAAAATTAAAAAAAGTCTAAATATAGCCCTTTGAAAGAATATATAATAAAATTAATGTTTGCAGTCATTGTAATTAAGAATAAAATGAAAGCTAAATGAGCAATACCAGAAAGGAAAGAGTAGCCATTGCTAATGGTCTCATGGACATTAGAAGAATAATAAAGAGTTATTATGCACAAGTCTATGACCACACATTTGGTAATTTAGATGAAATGGACTAATTTCTTGAAAGACACAATCTACCAAAACTTCCACAAAAGAAATGATTGACATGAACAGGCGCATATCTCTTAAAAGATTGTTAATCAATAATTAATTGTTAATCAATAATTGTTGTTAATCAATAATTAACAACCCTGCAAAAAAGAAAGCACCAGCTCCACATGGCTATACAGGTGGTTTCTACAAGCTTTTAAGGAAGAAATAATACCAGTTTTATGTAATCTTACGGAAAATATTAATGGAGGGAAAAACCTCCTAACACATTCCATGAGTCCAACATTATGCAGTAATAGAACAAAATAAGTACACTATAAAACCCAAAAATTATTGCTCAATATCTTTCATGAAATTAGATGCAACATTCTTCCCTCAAATAAATCTAATACTCTAGATAAAATTTGTTTTCCGTGGTCAAATAGGATTGATTCCAGGTCTGCAAGGATATTTTAGTATTCCAAAATCAATTAAGGTAATCTACTGCATCGACAGAAAGAAAAAAATCTGATGATTAAAAAAATTGATTGGAAAAAGCATGGACACAATACAATATTCATAAAAAATCATTCAGAAAACCAGGATTAGAAGTAAATATCTTCAACTTGGCAAGAAACATCTATAAAAATTTATACCTAATACAATGTTTAATGATGAAAAAGAAGCCTGATTCTTTTCTTCAAATGTTAGGAACAAGATCAGAAGTTTCTTTGTCACAAAACCCACATCATAGTGGAATAGTACCCAGTATCATAGTGGAATAGTACAAGAAAATGAATAAACAATATATAGGATGAGAAGGAAGAAATAAAGCTGCTTTTCCTGACAGATAAACTGATTATGCAGGGAATCATAATGAATGAACAACAACAAAAATCTCCTGATAGTAATAAGCAGGATCCGAAGTTAATATACAAAAACCAGATTGATTTCCTAATTGAGCAATTAACATTGAGAATTTAAAATGACGTGTAGCGAGTTAGATCTGGACATCCCCACAAAACCTAGATGGGGCCTTGGAGAAATGACTGGGTTATTGGGACATGGTACCCATCATGGATTAGACCACTGATGAATTTGTAGGTAAATGGGTGGTGGAGTCTGGTTGGAAGGGGAGGGTGGCTGGGGTGTGGCCTGAAGAGTTTTTCTGTCTTCCTAGATCTCTTTTCTCTCTGATTTCTGGATACCGTGTCATAAGAAGTTCTTCTCTGTTATCTCTCCTCCACTGCCATGCTCCACTGCCATGCTGTACTGCCTTGGAGCCAGCTGACTATGGACTGAAACCTCTATAAACTGTGAGCCAAAATACAATTTTCCTCCTTCAGCTTGTGGATGGCAAGTGTTGTGCCCCAGTGATGAAGAAGTAGCTGAAACACAATATAATTGTGCCAAAACCCCACTTAAATCATAAATCTAACAATGGATGTACAAGCTCTATATGGGAAAAAGTGCAAAACTGATAAAAGAAATAAAAATCTAAATAATGGAGACATATATTAAGGTTTGGAAGATAAATATTGTTAAGAAGTACATTCGTCCAGATCTACAGGGTCAGCATAACCTTGCTCAAAATACTGGCAAGTTATTTTGTGCATATTGCTAAATATATTCTGATGTTTTTATGTAAAGACATAGGACAATATGCAATAATATGCAAACTAATCTGAAAGAAGAGCAGATTGGAAAACTTTTAGTCCCTTACTTTAAAATTTATAAAAAGCTGCAGTCAATACAGCAATTTTGGCAATAGAATGGCCACATAGTCCAGTGGTCCACAAGAGAAGGCACAGAAATAGACATAGGTATTTTGAAAATTGAGGAAAGAAATTCAATGGAGCAAGGAAAATCTTTACAACAAATGATTATGGAAAAGTTCCACATTCCTGTGTAAAAAATTAATCTACTCAGAATTTATACCAAAACTATAAATTATCTAGAAGATAACATAAGAAACAATGAACATGACTTTGCTCGTCACTAAGTTCTTAGATGTAAAACCAAAAGCACAATCAATCAATGAAAAACATTGATGTTATATTTTACTAACATAAAAAATTTTGCCTATGAATTAAACTTTTAAGATAATGGAAAGACAAATATTTCTGAAACACATATCTGGAAAAGGACTCACAAGTGAAATATAGAAAAGGTCATTAAAACTCAAGAATAAGGAAATAAGAAGCCCGATTAAAAATGTGGCATTGATCTAAAAAGATGTCAAAAAAAACAAATAACTGACAACAGCAATTACTGTCAATGATGCAGAGTAATAAGAAGCCTCATTCCTTGCTTTGGGAATGCAAAACTGGACAGCCAGTTTGGAAAACAGTTTGAAAGTTTCTTTTCAATGTAAACAGCAACATTAGAAAACAATTTGATAGTTCACTAGAAGTACAATGTAAGCATAGCCTAACTGCACAACCCAGCAATTGTACTGGAAATTTGGTCAAGTGACTTGAAAACATACATCTACACTAAAACCTACACATGATGCTTATAGTAGCTTCATACATAATTATCAAAACCTGGAATCCACCAGGATGTCCTTCTGTAGGTGAATAGATAAGCAAAATGTGGTATTTCTATATAATAAAAAAATTACTAAGTCATGACAATTTGGGGATGAACCTTAAATACACATTTCCAAGTAAAAAAGACAATGAGAAAGCTCCATATTTATGATTCATATTAGATGACATTATATAGCAAACAAAACTGTAGCTACTATACAAATGTCTGTGTTTCCCATGGTTTGGGAGGATCATTAAGCAAAGGAAAGGATAATTTTAAGGAACTGAAATTGTTGCTTATGATATTGTAATGATGAATACATGGTACTCTGCATTTGTCAAAATCCACAGAACTTTACTTTACCAAAAGTGATGTCAATGTATGTAAATTTAACAAAATTAGAGGTTTTGCACGCAGTATCCCAGAACAGTATCCCAGTACAGTATGCAAAATGCATTAAATTCTAAAATAAATGTGGAAAAACATTGTGGGAAGATGACTGGAGTTTGTAAGATTAAAGTAAAAAAAAATATACTCTGGAATATAATGTTGTTTTCCATTGGCATCAGGGTTCACTGTTCTGATGTCGCTATACAAGTATCCTGGAATTAAATAAGTAAGTAGATGGTAAATGTGGGTAAGGTTTCTTATTTTTGAAAAGTGACTTTATAGATAAACTAGAGGAGCTGAGAATGATCTACGTGGTAGTGAAATAGAGTGGTAAACACGAGCATGAACTCGTGTTTGACTTGATATTATTCTTTGACAAGTAATTACGTATAGAAAAATGTATACGTATTTATACATGGATTAGCCTACACAAATGGATCCTTTCTCTACCAGCTCAGAGACTCTGGAAACAGCAACATCTCAATGAGAAAAAGCATATCTGGGACACAGATTGGTTCCTAATACCAATTCTAATTGCAAAGAACACATCTCTGAAAAAATACAGTGTATTCTACAACTAAAGCAGGAAATATACAAGATCAGCTGACAATATTGAAGTATGAGGAGGTAAGAGCACTACAAAAATGCCCACACTCACAGGACATGTTAAGTAAATGCAGGTGCTACCTGATAAAGCTTCCAATAAAACACTGCCAGAAAAATTTGAACAAAAAGAAAAATAAATTTTGGATAATAATCCAAACTATAAAGTAAATATCCCTGAGTCTGTACCAATACAGATGAAAAGTTAAAGGAATAAATAAATAGGAGAGAAAAGATAACTTCGCTACCTGTATGATTTTCAAATAACAAATTTAGATACTTTACCCTTTGGAAGTAGAGCGTTACTCCCTACTTTCCAATACTAAACTGAACATAATAGAGTACAGTAAGAATGGGGGAACTATAGCAGTAAATTTTAGATGAGAAAACTGACAATCGCTAATTCAGCCAGATGTTGTAGGGCAACATGAACAGTGTTAAGTAATGATGATTACCATCTTGTGACTTAAAACATCACTTTACCGCTGTGTCTTTGTTCCCACAATTAATGCTCCCCCTCCCAAATCATGACAAAAATGGGAAACAAACTTAAGGGACATTCTAAAACATATTTGACCTCATCTCAAAAGGTCAAGGTCCAGAAAGAATGGTTATTGTCAAGAAATCAAACAATAACAAATGCTGGTGAGGGCCAGGGATATAGCTCAATGGCACAGCACCTGCTTGGTAAGGGTGAGGTTGAGTTCCATTTCCAGTACAAAAAAAAAAAAAAATGCTGGTGAGGCTGCAGGGGAGAAAGGAACACTTCTGCATTGTTTGGTGGGAATGTAAACTAGTACAACCACTATGAAAATCAGTATGCAGGTTCCTCAAAAAACTGAAAATAGAAATTTCATTTGACTCAGCCATAACCCTTCTAGGTATCCTGAAAGAGTTAAAGTCATCAAATTACAGTGTTACATCCATACTCAAGTTTATAGCACCATAACTCATAATAGCTAAATTTTGGAAATATTCTGTATGTCCATCAACAGATGAATGGATTAAGAATTTTGGTATTTATGCACAATGGAGTACTATTCTGCTATAAAGAAGGATAAAAGTGAGTCATTTGTCAGAAAATGGAAGTAGCTTGAGAGAATAATATTAAGTAAAATAAATCAGATACACGAGTTTAAACAATTTCTCTTATAGGAGAAACACAAAGTATAGGAGTAAAATAAAAGATAGATAATAGTATGGAGAGATAGATATTTTGTAAATAGGAAGGAAACCAAGAGATGGAAGGATGAGAGAGGGAAGGGAGAGGAAATGAATATAAAAAAGAGTTAACATGTGTTATGTACATGTACCAAATCCCCACTATGAATGTAATAATTACGTACTATGAACATGCACTAATGAAATGAAATATTTAAAAAATTAAGGTAACAAAAATAAGGAAACTGAGAAATTATTTCAACAAAAGCAACCATGGAGACATGGCAATATTATATAAATGAGACTTTATAGGAAACACACATTAGGTAAAAATTGAAGAAATTTTTCTAAAACATGGACATCAATTAAGAGTAATAGATCAATTCCAATTCATTAATTGTGAAAATGTACCATATTAGTTTAAATGTTAATAATGAAGGAAACTGTAGTGCATAGTTCTGTATGATTATCTGCATTTATTTCTGTTCATCTAAAACTCATCCAAAAAATAAAGTCTTTTTATTTTATTTATTTTTATTTTATTTTATTTTATTTTATTTTTATATGCGGGTACCGGGAGTACTCAAGACCTCGTGCTTGCCAGGCAGGTGCTTATGCCGCTGAGCTATATCACTGGCCCAAGTCATTTTATTTTTAAAAAGAGTTATCAAGAAGAAAGTGAAATTGGAATCAGCAAACTATAAAATTTTGAGCATCTTAGAATAAATGATTTTGAATTTAATTCTTAATTAGCATGAAAGAGTGGAACAATAATAAATATATTTTGGGATAAAATGGCTCAGAAAATTTAGCATGCATGGATCTTTTTAATATGTTAATTTCCTTTCTGATTTGACATATCATTGATTGTGAATATTCATGATATTTAATGCTATGTTTCTACATGTTTTCTCCAAGAAATTTAATTAAAATATATGAAATGGACAAGTTTTTGAAATAAGTAGTGATGTGAAAAACAAGTAAACTTATAGTCGAAACTAGAAACTTTTAGATAATAATGTAAGACAACCAAAACATCATATGTTTCAATGTGCTATGATACTTTTACTATGAAGATTTAATTATATGTATTAAATACTAAAAGATTTCAGTAACACAGGAAAAGAATATGTAAATTTCAAATAATGGGAACAATATAAAAGCAACAAAAGAAAATTACTAAATTAATCAGATAAAAAGGGAAAAAGAAAGAATATGGATTAAAAAAATCAAAGATAGAATACATAGTGTAAAATGCCATGGATACCTACCAGCATTTGTCAATCAAATAATATGAATTAAATTCTACTTTTCAAATACATATATTCTTAGAATATCTTAAAAATCCACCAAACAAAATCATTTGCTATATAACTGCCACACTTCAAATTAAAATGCATAAAAAAGATTGAATGCAAAAGGGTAAAATAATGTATTATAAGCAGATATTAATAGAAAGAAAGAATTGAAGAAATATTATTATCAGACAAAATAGAATTTAAATCAAATGATTTATATGAAGAAAAGGGAAATATTTCACACTGTTAAAAATAAAAGTATACTGAAGTTATATGACATGTATGAACTTCTATATGCACACAGTTTCTTCACATATTTTATGAAGAAAAATTTTATCTACATCAAGGAGAAATAGATTAATAATAATTTTAAAAAATTTAAAACTGTGTTAGAAATTAACAGAATGAATACACACAAATATTAATGGAACATAATATTTTATGAGCTTCTGTGCATGTGTGGGTTTATAGTATATATATATATACATATATATTCAAAAAGAATAATGAACAGTTGTCTTCAAACATACATGCAGTATTCAGGAACATTCATTGTGCATTAGAACACGTGAAAGACAATTCTGATTGTTCATTCAACAAATTTAACCTCTCATCCTTTCTGTCTTAAATAAGGGTCTCTCCAATGGTATTTTTCACTTCAAGAAAAGAAAATGAAAAGAATTTATGAAAGTCAAGTCCATTGTAGAAAACACTTTTTTGTCATACTAATACACTTATTGAGAAAGGAAACATAGTAATTTATTTTATTTTATTTTTTTGTGGGTACCGGGGGTCGACTAGAGGACCTCGCGTGCCAGCAGGTGCCCGTGCCACTGAGCGATATCACCGGCCCTTTTTTTCACATGTGGGTACTGGGAGTCGAACTTGGGCCCTCGTGCTTGCCAGGCAGACACTTACGCCACTGAACCAACTCACCGGCCCCATAGTAATTTAAAGATAGTATAAAGTTAAGGAAATTGTTTCTTTGAGTTGTAAGATATCACAAACTTTCTTGCCAAAGAATGAACACTAGAAGAGGGAGAGATTCCTAAGCCAGATTCTGGGAGACAACTGATGAAACAAAATGTGTCAGAAGGCAAGAAAGTGCTCTGGAGCACAAGAGGAGGATAGAGTTTTTGACGGAAAACTGGACAAACTTCTATTTTTAACAAAAAAAGACATCAGACACTATTTTATCAAGATGCAGGTTGTATAGAACACAATTTCCATCACATTATTGCAATAACTATGTGGCAAAATTGGAATATTGGGAAGTAAGAAGTATACGAACTAAGAAGAAATACTATGAATTTTAGCATTTTCTTTGAATCAAGTAGCTTATGGCAAGACCATAGTTCTCCCTACAAATTTTAGTTTTCTCACTTGATAAATATTACCAATGTATGTTAATCATATGACTGGAGGCGAGAAAGAATCTTCAGGCAAAGATTGTGAAACATTTTATTGGTGGTGAATATAAAATATGTGATTTTTATATTGCAGTAATTGAAAGAGAAATCATAATGAGCTAATGATTTTCAAAAGGTGTGTGCCGAAGGCTGTTTCTAAAAAGTAGAGCTAGATCAGATGGGATTTTCAGTATGGAGGAAGCATTGATTACAATTCAAACCTTGTAGATTATGGAAATACATTTCAAATAATTTTTTTTCAAATAGTACTTTACCCACTTGAACAAACACCATGAGTGAAATTTTAGTTCTTTGATTCCCATGACTATTTTTGCTTTTTCTCTCAAATGAATGTGCAAAGTTAAGGTCTTTCTGGGAATAAAAGAGAAAAAGCAAAATGTCCAGAGAGATGAATTTTAAATTCCATTCTTGGCAATTTTCTAGGAAAATGTTATTCTTTTTGCTCTTTTTATGGTCCTTCTTCTCTCCTTTCTTTCTTTTTTAGGGATTGGTTATAAAGCTTAAGTATATGTAAAGTGCTAGATTTGGATGTTCTCTGAAATGTAGCATGCTGAATTTGGCAGCTTGAGTCTTTGCTATTTGCTGGCTGAGGAAGAGGAGGAGGCAATGACTGCAAAAAAAACATTAGCCATGGCCTCTCTGGCAGTTGAAACTTACCATGATTTGAGGTAAAAACTCACGTAGAGATGGCAACCTTTCCAGAACTAATGTAATAAAGAATGCACAGGTCAACTGAATGAAGCATAATATTGATCAGGCTTCACTCTATCAAGATTTACAGTGTCTATTTCTCTCTGATATAAAATTTTTCATCTTTCATCAACATCTTTGAGTCTTCCTCCACTGAAATAGAATAAAATTTAGGGAATGGACAGATTCGCACCTTGTATTCAACCAGGTGATTTTGAACTTTCCACAGTTATATTTTTCTTTTATTGAAATCTTTTAGGGATGCACAGTGAAAGTAGAAATGCAGTACAAAAATGTTGATACTAGAAGTGAAATGTAGAATGAATGTAAACTGATGTATAGACTAAATAGATGACTGTGGAAATGCTGACTGTCACTGTCGGCAGAATCTAGATATGTATCCAGAACTCGGTGAAGGGAAACTTAGCAACGGAGATGGGGAAAGTGATTGCGACAGAAAGTGTGAAGATGCTCATGAGGACAGTAAAGATTTTATAGAGATATTTCTCACAGTATGTACAATTAATACATGTTAACAAAAAAGTGAAAAAAATCATTGCTGTAAAAATGTATAAAAGATAAAATATGAGAAGGTGATACAGATTTAGGGATATGAAAATTCATAAAGCCATAAAAACGATACTGGCTTCTTGTGGTAAATTATAAAATGAAAAGAAAAGGTGAATATTCTTCAAAGTACTCTTGATAGACACTTTGCCAAGAAAGAAAACATGTGAATTCTTATTCTAAATTACAATGCACAAAGTAAGTTTTGTTTATATACATTTTCCTTACTTTGTTATTTATAGCTGATAATAGGAGAATCTAAGGTTTTGGAAAAACATTTAGAGATCACATGGCCATTATACTTTTTTACATTAAATTATCTTTTTCACTTTGAAGAGATTCTTTGTTTTATGTTTGTTTGCACTTCTTTGCTGTGTGTAAAGATTACATTCATTGTGGGGAGTTAGTACATGTACATAATACATATTAATTCTTTTTACTTCCCTTTCCACTACCCTCCCTCCCCTTTCTTCCATCTCTAGTTCCCTTTCCTATTTGCAGAGGATCTATCTCTCTATTTCATATTATATATCTTTTACTTTGCTTTTAAAATTCTTTATATTTTGAGCTTATCATATAAGGGAACAAATACAATATTCAGCTTCAATGTTCATTTTTCTGTTCCTACACTATGGTGCAAAGTGTAGACTGCCTGTGTAAGAAATAAAGACATCTATTCAGGCGCCTTGTGAAGACTATCTTACTTAGCACCTTGAAGTATAAAAGTGTCAGAAAATATCAATTGACTGTTCTTTACTCCAAGGAAATGATTCAGGATGGGATGAATCAAAGTTAGTTAACATTAAATGATTTTTGAAATATTTCTTGATCAATGATTTGGTTTTATTAATTTGGTAAAACTAAAAAATAATTTTGTTCATTAAATATTTTAAAATATTTTTTAAAAAACAAAATCAATATACATATTTTTACCTTAAAGCAAAATTATTTTTAAAAATTACTTCAGATTCAATAGCTAAACATTAAGAATTAACATAAACAAAATAATTATACTTGGTAGATTTTTGCATTCTTTTCTCAGTTTTTAAATTATATTTGCCTTTAATGGAATGCCACCTGTTTGGTACAAAATGCAATCTGAAAATGTCTTAAATTTTCATAAGACCAATAATTATTAAAGTTAAATTTGGAGCAGTAATACATTTAATATTGTTAATAGTTTTAATTCTATCATCTATGTCCATCATAATATTTTAAGTAAAAATTATATTACAGTAACTGACATCTCCTGTAAATGTATGGCTTATGTTGTTAAATGAAGTTTAGTGCAGATATTATATTTTAAATTTAATTGTGTAAATATTTTATCTGAAATAAATTCAATTGTATTACTTGTTTTACTTTCAGTGAAACTTGCTTTAAAATTTAAGGCACATAAATTCTCTTTTTTATGATTCTTTAGTATCTATTATCAAATTTAAAAACTTTAAAATCATAGAGCATTCCAAATTTATCCAATTCTTATATAGATTATAAAATTATCCAATTAAAATTGCACTAAAGAAAGAGCACAAATGAGTGAGAGAACAAAAGAGAGAATTTTGACAACTACAGGTGTTCAATTTATAAAGTTACTATATTTTCACTTCTTGGGAAAAGATGGAGAATTATGTCATATCTACCATAACTAATTCCAAGAGCATCTCTAGTATATAGACTTTTTGATTCAGGGAAAAAAATGATTTTATCCTGACAATGTGTTCCATGAAAACTTGCATTATTTCAGCACAGTATAATAAAAATAATTTCACATTAATCTTTAATTTTTTAAACTGATTTCCATTCTTAATAATGTCAAGTGTGTTACCTTCAACAGAACACATTTTCAAATCTTTATGATACATTATGTGGATAAAAATAACTAAAAACTTAGGGTTAACAGATTTTCTATTTAAAGCAACTATGTCATTGATAAAAATCTAGTATCCTTTGAATCTCTGTATAATTCTTACACTAATGAAATTAACCCATTTCAGTTATACCTTTACATTCAATATATGTGCAAGATAATTTTACATAAGAATGAGATATTAATTTAGAAGAAGAGTTATTTGATCTAAATGGAAATTTACATTTTACCTTGTGGTAAGTAAACACATTTTAAAATTTTCCCTCTTAAATTCTTGTTTTCCTCCCAGGCTTCTTAAATAAAATAGCTACTACCTTTTGAAGTAAAACAGATGGTTCTTTAGCGTACTTATGCTTTCTAGTTTTTATAACCCTGTATCACTATAGGCCTAAGAAGAAAGGTTAAATGTCAATAAAGATTTTGCAAATGTTACATGTTTGTAATGATATTTCATGAGAAATGGAAATTTAGTACTTAATTTTTTAACTTGTACTTTCATTTCATAAAGCTCATTGCTTCATTGCTGCCAAAGCTCATTAGAGCTCATGGCATTTCATTACAAACTGAAAATATGAGCTCAAAAATAACAAAGTTTTATGCCATCTAATCAATAAAATATGTGACAAAGGGTTCAAAATATTCTGTATAAACTGCACAATTTGACCTTTATTTGCTGTATATAGTTCATATGGTATTGCTGCATAATTCATCCTTTCCCTCCAGCCCCTGGTTGTTCTGGCAGCTTCAGGCACTCAGGAGTTCAATGCTCCTCCCCTCAGCAGAAGTTGTTAATGATTGCTAGATTCCAAGGTCCTAATGATGCATTTGATTTACACCCTGTATTCTGTCGTAAAGGGAGGTATTAATTATTTTGTTCCTGGAAAGAGGCTGGCAAAGAGGGTTAGCTCATCATTGGTTTCTTTCAGATTATAAGAAACCGTTGAAGGGAGACAATTTACCAATATAATATGTAGTTAAAACAGTGATGGGTTTTTCAAAGAACATGTCAAGGTATTAGTTGAGTGATTAGCAGCAGAGATGATTTAGAATGAAGATTAGAGAATGCTATAATAGAGCTTTCTTAAGCAACTGAAAAAAATTCCCAGTATCAAAAAATGTTGAGTGGAAATAAAAAAAAAAAACGAGGGAAACAAAAAATGGAATTTTTCAATGCAAAAGATTCCACTTCACAATTAAGATCTAGTATTCCTCTCTATACATCAGAGAGTATAACTTCAAAATAAATGTTAAATGACGCAGGAATACAAAATATTCTGAAACATTGAAAAACTTGAAATTACGTCTCAAGTCTTAAAAATCAGGTTGAAAGATATGTGCAGATATACAATAATAAAAAATGGTAATGAAGTTTAAAATAGTCATTAGCTATTAACAAGCCACTGAATATTTTAATAATAATTTTTTTTTTTTTTTTTTTTTTAATTTTTTATTTTTTTTTTTATTTTAAAGAGAAGAAAAAACAAAACAAATCAAAAGAAGAACAAATTTTCAAACAAACATAATAGGAGGGTAACAATGGTTAATACATTACGTATTACTATCTTTAAGTTAGTTATTCAGGACACCAGACATTAGCATTCAATTGTCCAAACATTATTGGCACAAACCTTACTCTTCAATGAACTAAGTAAAAATGGTAGTGTATCTATCTTAACCATCTTATATATATATACAATTTTTTTCCCTTTCCCTTCTTTCTTTTCTCTATTCCAGTCTCTCTTTCCTTTTGACCAGTTTCTTTTTGATTCACCATGTCTATTGTACATTTTGGATCTTATTTACTCTTTCAGTTTCTCATACTAGAGAGATAATACGATGCTTACACATGTGCTTCTGGTTTATTTCACTTATGAGTATTTTCTCGAGTTGCATCCATTTACCTATAAAAGTCTCCAGTTTATCCTTCTTTATGGCTGAATAGTACTCCATTGTATAAAAATACCACATCTTTCTTATCCATTCCTCAGTTGATGGGCATTTGGGTTGTTTCCAAGATCTGGCTATTACAAATTGTGCTGCTATAAACATGGGTGCACATATATCGCTGTGGTACGATGTTTTTAATTCTTCTGGGAAGATGCCCAGAAGGGGAATAGCTGGGTCAAATGGGACCTCCAACCCTAGTTTTCTGAGGAATCTCCACACTGACTTCCACAGTGGCTGTACCAGTCGACACTCCCACCAACAGTGAAGAAGGGTTCCTTTTTCCCCACAGCCCCTCCAGCATTTGTTATTAGTTGATTTCTTAATAGTAGCCATTCTTTCTGGGGTGAGATGGTATCTCAGTGTTGTTTTAATTTGCATCTCTCGAATGACTAGTGATGTTGCACATTTTTTTGTATATTTATTTGCCATTAGTATTTCTTCATCTGAGAAATGTGTATTCATCTCAGATGCCCATTTTTGGAGTGGGTCTTTAAATTTGGGAGGTCTGATTTTTTTGAGTTCTTTATATGTTCTCGATAGTAATCCTTTGTCTGAGGAACAGCTGGCAAACATTTTTTCCCACATTGTGGGTTGTCTCTTCACTCTGTTGGTGGTTTCTCTTGCTGTGCAAAAGCTTTTTAATAAGATGAGATCCCAGTTATTGATTCTTTGGGATAGTTCCCGTGCGGTTGAGTTTTTATTCATAAAGTCTTTGCCTACACCAATGTCTCCAAGGGTTTTACCTATCCTAGCTTCCAGCAGATTTAATGTTTCTGTTTTAATATTTAGATCTCTGATCCATTTTGAATTTAGTTTAGTGCATGGTGAAAGATATGGATCTAGTTTTAATCTTCGGCATGTGTAGAGCCAGTTTTTCCAGCACCATTTATTAAAGAGGCTATCTTTCTTCCAGCGAATGTGTTTGGCACCTTTGTCAAAGATAAGGTGGCTTAGTATGTCTGGGGTTGTTTCAGCATCTTCTAATCTGTTCCATTGATCTTCAGGTCTGTTTTTTTGCCAGTACCACACTGTTTTTATCACAGTAGCTTTATAGTATAATTTCAAGTCGGGGATAGTGATGCCCCCTGCCTTGCCTTTGTTGCCCAGAATTGCCTTTGCTATTCTAGGTCTCTTCTGATTCCAAATGAATTTTAGGATTGTTTTCTCTAATTCTGTGAGATATGCTGTTGGAATTTTGATTGGAATTGCATTAAATCTGTATAACAATTTTGGAAGTATGGCCATTTTCACTATATTGGTTCTTCCTATCCAGGAGCAAGGGATATCTTTCCATTTTCTGATATCCTCTTCAATCTCCTTTTTCAGAGTACTGTAGTTTTCAGTATAGAGGTCTTTTACATCCTTCGTGAGGTTGATTCCTAGGTATTTCATTTTTTTGGATGTTATTGTGAAAGGTATTGTTTCCCTAATTTCTCTTTCAGTAAGTTTGTTATTTGTGTACAGGAAGGCTATTGACTTTTGAGTATTGACTTTGTATCCAGCTACACTACTGAATTTGCTTATTAAATCTAGCAGTTTTTTAGTGGAGTTTTTGGGGTCTTCTGTGTAGAGTATCATGTCATCTGCAAATAATGATAATTTAACTTCTTCCTTTCCAATCATTATTCCTTTTATTTCTTTCTCTTGTCTAATCGCTCTGGCTAAAGTTTCCAGAACTATGTTGAATAAGAGTGGGGACAGTGGACATCCTTGTCTTGTTCCTGATTTTAGAGGGAAGGCTTTCAGTTTTTGGCCATTTAGTATAATATTGGCTGTTGGTTTGTCATAGATAGCTTTTACCAGATTGAGATAAAGACCCTCTATTCCAATTTTCTGTAGGGTTTTTATCATGAAAAGGTGCTGGACTTTGTCAAAAGCTTTTTCTGCATCTATTGAGATGATCATGTGATTTTTGTCTTTGGTTCTGTTAATATGCTGTTTTAATAATAATTTTAATCACAGTTAAATCTTCATGATATTGAGGAAAAATGACATATAACTGTACATAACAACTTACCTGTGCAAGTATAGAAGGATCTATTGCAAATAAATATACATTTTAAGGCAACATCATCAAATTACTATGGTGATTTTTTGGTTAGAATTTTTTACAATTTCCTTCTCTTTTTTTTCTATTTTTTTAGTGATACGGTAAACAACATTCATGAATGTTGGTCATTGCTTCATTGCTGCCAAAGCTCATTAGAGCTCATGGCATTTCATTACAAACTGAAAATATGAGCTCAAAAAGTAACAAAGTTTTATGCCATCTAATCAATAAAAGATGTGACAAAGGGTTCAAAATATTCTGTATGAACTGCACAATTTGACCTTTATTTGCTGTATATAGTTCATATGATATTGCTGCATAATTCATCCTTTCCCTCCATCCCCTGGTTGTTCTGGCAGCTTCAGGCACTCAGGAGATCAATGCTCCCCCAGATCAAATGCTCATAACCAGATCAAACACTGGTTGTTTCATAGCAAGGATTACAACAGCTAGGTCTTTTGATAAAGCATGGACATTAGAAAAACCATATCAAAGTTTGGTTTACCCGTATGTAAAAATGGATCTCATTCTCCACACCTTCCTTTATCAATACCCTTCCTGATCTGTCTTTGATGGTCTTCCAGTTATGAGATACTGACTCCTCACCTTAAATCTGGGCTGGCCTGACAAATAGTTTTAAGAAACAGAAGTGATGGAACTTTATTTCCAAACCTATGGCTCAGAAAGCCTTGTCTGCTTCAGTGTTTGCTTTGCTTCTTGGACCTCAGCCTCGCCTTGAGGACATGGCTGGGTTGGCACATTGCAGGATGTGAGAGGCACATGGAGTGGAGAGGCAGCCAAACCCACAGATCTGAGAGAGAGCAGTCGAGATCAGTCAAGTGAACAGCTTGACCCACAGCTCGCTCCAGACTTAGTGAGCACAGTCAAGATTAGAAGAGCCACGCAAATTATCCAAAGCTTTGCAAGGAATGACAAATCTTTACAGGGTGAAGACATTGCTTTTGGGGCTGGTTTATTGCAAAGTTAGAGTGTAGCATCAGACAACTGAGACAGAAATTGATACTTGCCACAGAGTGCTGTCATATAACTTATCTTTTTTAGTTCAAGAGAAATTTGAAATATGTGGTGCTGGCTTTTGACTGGTCGTAGGTGGGGTTAGGAAAAGCTTGCAAAGTGTTAATGAAGGCTGGAAACTGTAATTGCTGCTTGGAAAAATAATGATGCATGTAACATCATCACAAAATAATTGATAAATCTATTGCCTGCAGTGACTTAGAAGGTAGAAAATGTATCTAATGAACTTTTGGATTTGCTTAAGGAGATCTCTGGGTATAATGTTGATAGTGTCACCTGGATTTTCTTAATTGCGTAGAGTATGTCAAGAAAGCGATGAACTAACGAAAAAGCCAGTCAGTTTCTATACAGAATGTAAAGAGCGTATGAGAGAGGCAGACTTGCAGACTGTAAAATAAAATAGTTTTTCATCTTGTCAAGAAATGGTTATCAAAAAATGGTCAAGAAATGGCTATCAAAATAAATTATAGTCTCAGGCCATTGATTAAAACATCAGTGTGGCTTAAGACTTTATGCTAAAAGCACTGAAAAAAATCACAAAACTAGCTTGTCCTCTCAAGTAAGAATAAGGTGTGTCCCATTAGTGTTTGAAGAGCTCCAAATAATGTGATTAGAGAGAATTTGTTAAGTAGAATAGATGAAAATTAAATGAATTGAGATCTTACGGAATTTTTCAAGGGATAGTAGAGGCGATTTGTCTTCATCTTGGCTTCAAAGTGTGGAGGTATTTTTAAATGCCCACGTTTCAAGGTATCAACACTGGATAAAGAGAGTGTGAGTTGGGAAAAGTATTTGGAGGTTACAACTTTTCCTAACTGTTGTACTCAATGAATGAGACTACAAAGGGAGGATGTCCAAAAATAAAAATTGAGCTCTTTATTTTAGCTGGTACCCAGCGGTGTCCTCTATGCCAGAACAAAGAGGAGCCCCGGGGGCAGGTAGAGTGTAGTTTTTATAGTAGCAAGCAGTTGTACAGAAGCCAATAGCGACGGTTAATAAAGTAATTTTACAAACTTATTGGTTAGGCTTTTAGGCACGGGGTATTTGGCATTATTTCATTAGGCAAAAGGAACATCTTATTATGGGTTGCCAGAGGCGGGAAGGTGCATTTCATCACTATGGGGGAATCTCAACTTAAACAGAAAGGAATTTATCTAGCCTAAACAAAGGAGAGGCTTATCTAATGGTATTTGGCGGGAAGCAGGAGCCGGACAGGTGAAATGGTGATTTGTTCATAAGATGGCATTAGCCTTGTCAGATTACAACATTCCCCACTGATTTTATGTGCACGAGTCAAATCATTGACTCATTTGGTTGGTCAGTTATGGGGAGTTGCTCCCATCCTTGAGATCTGAGCACCATGAGCTTAATGGACTGAACTCTGGAATTAACATATTTAATTAGACTGTTGACAACACATGGTCCTATGGTAAGGAGGACTAGTAATATAATCAGGGGTCCAATCATAGGCAAGAGGTAGGGAAGCATTTTATTCCATGCTCCCAAAGAGGGCTATCAAATAGCTCCTTTTTTTTTTTTTTTTGGTAATAGGTCTTCTTGTAATTTTTAATCTTATCTCTTATAATACCTGACTTATTGGCATAAAAGCAACAACATTCTTGTAATGCTAAACAGATTTCCCCTTTTTTGCTGTCAGCAGGTCTAATTCTCTTCTGTTTTGAAGGACCACCTCTGCTAGGGAGTCTATCTGGTCTTGAATGTCTTGGATGGTTCCAGATAAAGCCTGAACATCTTTAATCAACTGGTTGGAAAGCTTTGCATAAGAATGTACAGCAATCCCCAGGCCTGCGGAGCCCGTGACCATGGCTCCCATGACGCCTAGTCCCACCAATATAGGAATGAGTTCAATTGCTCTTTTATGCCATTCGGCTATATATTCGAAGCTAGGAATAGGTACGGGTTTATCTCCTGAAGTAATGTCTAAATCAGGCAAAAGGGAAGCTAAGACACATAACCCAGTCCAGTTTACAAGTAGGAGAGTGAAAGCCAGATTTTCCCCACAAATGAATACATCACCTCTGAGGGAGGGCAGAGAGGGTCAGAGTGATTCTGTATGTGGCTTATTTACAGGGCTTCCAGGCCACTCATCATAGGTGGGGGCAGCAATATTAATAACATCAGTGACATTAACACATATGTGGTCAAGCAGAACAATTTTTAGCTTAATCTTTAGGGTGTTGGTTCCCCTTTTCACCGTCCACTTATCTGGTTCTGTGGGTGGAGAGACTGAGGTCGGCAGCACTTTGAAGTGGCTATGGTGGATCCAGGCAGTCTTTCCAGCAACTTTGATAGCAGTTGGTGTGTTGAGAACGATGGTGTATGGCCCTTCCCACCTGGGTTCGAGTCCGGCTTGGTGAAATCACCTGAGGAGTACCTGGGTACCTGGCTCCACCGCTTGAGCAGGTTCTGTGGTCGGTGGGTCAGGTGGTGGGTGTTTTTGGTGGAACACCCGATGGATGGAGGAGAGCACGTGCTGTAGAGCCTGAAGGGACTTAATGAGATCCTGATTAGTAAGTTCTGCAATCTTTTTTTTTTTTTTTTCAGCTAGTTTAGGTAACGGAGGGGGAGGTCAGCCAAACATGGTTTTAAAGGGGAAATTCCTGATACACAGGGAGTGCATCTGGCCCGGAGGAGGGCAAAGGGGAGGAGGCTACACAGGGTGAGGGTGGTGACCAGAGTCATGTTGGTGTTTAGCTGCAGCAGCTTTTGCTGAAGTCTCTTGGTGCATCGAGGTCTGAAGGTCTCTGGGGCAGACAGTCGCATTTCTGCAAGCTCAGGTGTCCATGTCTTGATTCGGGAGCATTGGATCCATGGAGCACAGCCTGTAACTTTAAGAGCAGTGAGCGTGGTTAGGATCACCTCGTGGGGTCCCTCCCACTTTGGTTGGAGAGGCTCTTCTTTTAGGCTCTAATCAGGACTTGGTCTCCCAGATTTGAAGGAGTGGACTGGCGTGGGCATGGGGCTCAGATGTCTGCATAACAGTCTGTTGAAGTTTTTGAAGCATCTGGTGCAGCGCCTTCATCTGTTGGTGCAAGTTCAAAGTTTCCATCTCCTGTAATCTATTTAAAACAGGTGTCAGTGGGGGAGGCTCCCAAACATTATCTCAAATGGAGTTAGTCCACCTCGGTACAGTGTGCACTGCAACTGTAAGAGGGCCGCTGGGAGCACAGTAACCCAGTTAGCCCCAGTCTCTTGGCATAACTTTGTCAGGGTAGTTTTAAAGTACAGTTTTGTCCTTTTATTTGACTTGAGCTTTGTGGCCAATATATAGTATGGAGTTTTTATTTTAGCCCCAGCACTGCTGTAAGGCTTTTGACCATTTTACCCACAAAAACAGATCCATTATCTGAACCTACCATTATGGGTAGCCCATACCATAGAATGATCAGCTCCATCAAAGCTTTTATCCCCCTCTTGATGTTTCAGTCTTAGAGGGGAGGCCTCTATCTATCCTGAATAGGTACAAATCAAAACTTATTTCCGCTGGTGTGTTTAATTTTTAGTAAAATCCACTTTAACATCTTTAGATGGCACAGTTCCTTGTCTCTGGACACCTAGTCATTGTGTTGCCAGGAGACAGGGTTGTTGTGGGATCAGTTAGTGTACCTCTCAGCCACCGAAGCACATAAGGTCCATATCACAAACTGTCTCAGGAAGCAGAGCCTCTGTCTGGATGGTTCGCTCTAAGGTGACAACCGTTGCTCTCACCCTCCAAACCCCATCAATTACCATGTTGTTGCCATCTGAAAAGAGGGTCAGGTCTGAGTCCTGAAGGGGCACATCCTGCAAGTCTGGTCGGGCTGGGTACACCATCTCAATGGCTTCAGCACAGTCATGTTCAGGTGGCTCCAGGGAAGTGGGCAAAAGAGAGGCAGGATTAATAGCTTGCACAGTCTTGATAATTAACCTGGGGTCTTCTAATAAGGTTCCTTGGTACTGGGCCAACCTGGTTCCTGAGAGCCATTTACCTCCAGGTCCTCTCAATAAAGTCTCTACTGCATGGGGCACAAACACACTTAGCTTTTGTTCCAAAGTCAATTTGTCAGCTTCTTTTACTAGAATGGCTGTGGCGGCAGTCGAACGCAGGCAGGAAGGCCATCCTGCTGCCACAGAGTCCAGTCTCTTAGATAAATATGCCATGGGGCGTTTCCAGGGTCCCAGTGTTTGTGTAAGAACACCCCGAGCGATGCCGTCCTTTTCATGGACAAACAGCTGGAAGGATTTCGTGATGTCAGGTAGTGCCAAGGTGGGGGCGCTTACCAGTCTCTCTTTTAAATCCTCAAAAGCAGCCTGTCATTTAGGATTCAACTCCAACAGAGGGCTATTTCCTCTTTTTAAAGCCTCATAGAGGGGCTTTGCTACTGCTGCAAAATTAGGGACCCAAAGGCGACAGTACCCAACGGTTCCCAGAAATTCCCTCAACTCCTTTCTGGTCACCGGCACTCAGAGGCCCTGAATGGCCTGAGTGCATGAGATTGGCAGAGAGCATGTTCCATCCTTTAATATAAATCCTAGAAACTTAGCAATCTACACGCAAATTTGAGCTTTTTAGTCAATTATCTCTATCTAGTACATAAGATGCTTTTATCTAATTTGTCCTTTAATAGGACATCACTGAAGAAATTTTATGACATTATCTGGACTGTTTAATATCTAGGCATCTCTAAGTACTGTGGCATATATAGCATATACATCACATAGGATTTTGTTAAAAATTATCATTTGACTGGTGACCTTATATTAGCATGAACCTCTTATCATAAATATCTGGAGCACAAGCAAGGGCAGGTGTCTGAATCTGAAAGAAAAGAAAATGTTATCTCTGTAAACAATCCCAGTTTTTATATTTTAGAAGACCTGTACATCTGGAAGATATGAATACACTTAATATACTATGAGATCAGCAACACTGAATTGTCATAGCCATATGAAAGCTTTTGTTTTTTTTAATTTAGTTTTGTACCAGAACATCTTTAAATCAGAAAACCTCATTGTCCTGTTTTAGAAAATTTAACCTGTTGATGATGACCAATGTAAACATATCACAATAATACATTTTGTCTAACAATTTTTGATGACTTATGAAAACCAGATCACTTAACACATTATTTTGAACAACAAGAAACTCTCAAATCATAATATAACAATAAACAATAAACAAAACATGTATTACATTTATAGATCCAATTTTAACATCATTTTGGCCAGCTGGCAACTTTTGGTGGAAGCATACCAGACAAACGTTTCAAAAATCTAAAAATGCAAAAAGAAAATTTGTGGAGCTCAAATAAAACAGCTGTTTACAGGTTGGGCACACAGAAAAACAAAACATACAGACAAATTAAAAAAAAAATCAGAGTGCACTCATATATATTGGTCAAATTAAATTATAGTAACTCTTATAATTTTAGAAGTTTGTAATTACAAATAGACTAGTCAGAATTATTTGTAGGTCAATAGCAGAGATCTCTTATAAGAATTTGGAAGAAGCAAAAATAAATTCCTTCATAAAAATACTGACAACTTTCATGTTTTCCTTTTATGTAGCTTTCAGCTCAGTCATCTCCATACCCTCTGTCACATATTCAAACCTTTTTTACTCTATTAGCATTCTCTCTGTAAGAATATCATTTATATAAATTTCCTTTGATATATCTTTGTCAAAACTTATTTTGACCCCTTGTTCCTGGGTTGTTATGATTACGCCCAGTTTCCTGCTAGGTGCAAATGCTGCAGCCATTTGTGATTTAAGAGCAGAGAAAGAGAAAAGCATGCTTCAGGATAAGGTTTTTGTCCCAGGTGTTTTGAGCCAGGGCACCAGCTTGTGTTTCCCACTGTGGCTTACTCAGCTTACTCGATGTTTTGACAAAGCAGGCATTTACATTTCTCCTGTAAAACTTTCCTAGATGCTTGCAGGCAGCGCCAGGCTGGTGATGTCCAGGCTGGCCATTGGGGCAGCATTCGCACCGCATACAACCAGGAGTTTATATATGGAAACTAATTTGGGTGCTCAGGCTTTCCGGTGACAATATTTCATACTCCATTGATTACCTGGGGGTGGAGCGACCCTTTAGCTAATTGTCCCACATTGAATTCATCAAAATTGTCAAGCATATATTTTAAAACAGTTGACTTACTGCCAGCACAACCCATTATGTCAATGACTTGGACAATATAGTAACCCACAGTTACAATTTATCTAAGCAAGTCCTGTCTCCCCCACTCAATTTGAAATGCAAACGAAATTTGAGCCTAACAAATGGTCTCCTGCCGGCAGGTTGAATTCCTCTGGTAACAGTGACTTGGAAGTGCAGGCGCAAGGGGGGGTGACATAGATGTAACATGGGAGAAACACAAACAATAACCACACCGCTCCCGACCTCAAATTTAGAGCCTTGCGTACCGCCTTGCAGCCGATCTGGGGGGGCCAGCTGAAAATCAGCTTTTTGGCGCCTTGGCCCCCAAGGGTTAGCTGCCAGGCAAGGAGGCACTGAGGCCCCCTCCTTAAATACACTTTTGGAGGCCTTACAAAGTCCTTGGTTGCCATGGAAACTGCATTCTTTACCTTATCACCTCTCTGGAAGATTTACAAGGTTCTTTTTTTTAAAAATCTGGCCAATTAACATGGGGGTCGGCAGCGTGGAAGGTCCTTGCCCAATGCTATGTAGAGAAACAGAGAAAGGCGGATGAACAAACACAAAAGTACAAAAGAAACAACACAGATTACTCAGCGATCTGAATTTTCCTGAAACCAAATTTATAGCAATTTAAAACACAAATTATCCTTAGGAAAACCAAAGCCTAAAAGGCCTAAAACCAACGACCGAAGTCCAAAATCCCTAAGGCAAATAAACGGAGGGCGTCCCACTCCGCCGGCTCAGGGAAGCGCATTTCTGTCCCCCCAACTGCTGCACACCATCCAAATTGGAACAAAATTTAGAGCGTCTTACCTTTTAGATGCCGAGGAAAAAATTGAGAGGCCAAAATAAGGGATCCCGGACGAGCCCCCAAATGTTGTACTCAATGAATGAGACTACAAAGGGAGGATGTCCAAAAATAAAAATTGAGCTCTTTATTTTAGCTGGTACCCAGCGGCGTCCTCTATGCCAGAACAAAGAGGAGCCCCGGGGGCAGGTAGAGTGTAGTTTTTATAGTAGCAAGCAGTTGTACAGAAGCCAATAGCGACGGTTAATAAAGTAATTTTACAAACTTATTGGTTAGGCTTTTAGGCACGGGTATTTGGCATTATTTCATTGGGCAAAAGGAACATCTTATTATGGGTTGCCAGAGGCGGGAAGGTGCATTTTGTCACTATGGGGGAATCTCAACTTAAACAGAAAGGAATTTATCTAGCCTAAACAAAGGAGAGGCTTATCTAATGGTATTTGGCGGGAAGCAGGAGCCGGACAGGTGAAATGGTGATTTGTTCATAAGATGGCATTAGCCTTGTCAGGTTACAACACTAACCTCTTCGAAGTGAAGCAAAAGAGAGATAGAAAAGGAAGAAGTTCTCAGGAATTGGAAATGTGGAAAATCATGGAATACAGAGCCCCACTACGGGAGCACAACGAAGCTAGACCGGGAAACAGTAACTTCTTCCAGAGTCAGGGCATCTGGAAAAACTGGTCCACTTCTCGATTTCAGAAATCTTAAGGTCAAGGGAATTCTGTGTGTTCCATCTTTGTGCTTTTGAATGAAAAGCTTAATGGAATTTTCCTTTCCTCATCTCATTATTGTATCCTGGGCAGTGATATTAGGGTTCAAATTGACTTACTTTTTAGATCATAAGTCACTCAGTCAAAATGTGCCACGTCTGAAGTGTACTGATATAGATCACAAGACTTTGAGGACAACACAATAACTGGAAGAAACTCTGGGTAACTTTGAAAAAGTGAATGCAATTTGTATGTGGATATAGCAGAAAGTTGGAGCAGAAAGTGGAATGGTAATAGATTAATGTTAAACACGGCCACCAATTCTTCTCCTACTGAAAACATTTGCTTTGCACTGTGAATTTTAGTTCTTTTCACCAAGAAGTCATTTTCATTATTACTTGACTCTCAGTAGACCTTGTGACTTGCTTTTGCAAATGAAACCCAGTATCTAGCAACTATCATACATTTGATCAACCGAAATTAGAATGATCTACATAATGTATAACAGTAGTTTTATGAGTGATACAGCAGAAGTCAGAAGAATTCTGACTTAGCATGTTGTAGATGCTGTAACAATATACCATAGACTGCATGGTTTATGAACAACAGAAGCTCACAGTTCTGGAGTTTGAGGAGTATTAGATAAAGTTACTGGAAGATTTAGTATCATTTTAAGGCCCACGTCCTTGTTCCTAGTCTTCTTTCAATATCTTCACGTGTTGGAAGGGGCAGAAAAGCCCTCTGGAGGGCTTTTGCAAGGGCACTAATCCCATTACCGAAGAATCTACTTTTATGACCTGATCACATCTCCAAGACCTTCATTTACTGATGCTGTTATATTGATGGTTAGAATTTCAGCATACAGATTTGGAGAACAGAGCATTAACATTCAGTCTCTACCTCAGCTGATCCATAGATATGTGAGTAATGTTATGTACTTATTTATTTCACTTCTGAGTTTGGCGATGGTTTGACATGGCGCATTAACATTACAATAGATAACTGATACAACCTGCTGTAGCAATTCTTAGTGATCCATTTAAACTGGATATTGAAAATTTCAAGTTGTTGTTCATTACAATGGGGTGAGAAATTAGATGAATTAGCTTTGTTAAAAAAGGAGAGAATTACACTCCTCTGATTAGAAAACCACCGTTAATGGTTTTCCATTGTTGTGTAGATGCAGGTGACATTGATCCTTTCTCTATTCTGAATTCTGTCGGGTTACTTGGATGTGAGAAGAATAGAAGAGAGATACCTCTGGGAAATTACGTTGGTAACCAAGCAAGGAAGACTGAGACAGCGGAGAGCTGCCACTGTGATGGGTGCTATGGAGACTTTAATACCAAACGCTGACACTCTGCTTACAAGCCCAGGGACTGTTGACAAGGGAGAGTAGAATTTTCATTCATTTGTCTCTTAATAGAAATGTTGGAGAATTAAAAGATAAGAGTTAAGGCTACTTTTCCACAACAGGAATATTTATAGCTGTTATATGGAAAAAAAGGTTGTTGTTTTTATTTTTGCTTTTTTTTTTTTGATCTGGTAGGTCTGGAAAACATTAGGTTAAACAAAGTGAAATACTTTTTTCTTTTAACGGAAAGACTTACAAGACTCCTTACTATACAGTTTGTATTGTCAGTCTTCTAAAGTAATACATAATATATGATGCTCTCCAACTTTATTTAGCTCTAGGACTCTTTTTTTTTTTCTTAAAGTCACTTTGCAGGATTATATTTTTCTTAAGCACATTATGAGAGTGCTAAGTTCATGATTTGTAAAATGTGTAATTGTCATTTTCAATTTTAAAGTTTTGATTTTTTTTATAAAGATAGCCTTCTTGACAGTATGTTTACTTGAATTAAGAATGTGTAACCTAGTGAAAAATCATGGTATAATTTTAGATACTCTAAATATTTTTGTTTTTAAGATTCTATAATATGATTTCATATCTTTAAAGAGCTGTATAATTATAGGTAAAAAATAAGGACAATAACTTTTTAAAACTTTTGCCTCTTGAAGGTACTGTGTGTCAGGCACTGTGAAACTTGTATGAGTTGATCAGTTCTTACAGTACAATCAATCCTCAGAAAAACTGAGTTTAAATAGTTATACAATTACATTAATATATATATTATTACCATAAAATAATATTACCATTAGAATACTATATATTATACTATTGAAAAATGACAAAATTGAAACTTGGAGAAGTACATCCAAGCTATGAAATGACTTATTTTTTTCATGTCCAGCTTTATTGAGATTCATAAATGAAAATTGCAAATTATATGTATTTAAGTCGTGCAGCTGAGGTCTTAACATATAGAAATATATATATATATATAAATTGTGATTACCACAATGAAACTAATGAATATATCCTTTACCATCCATAATTATTTTTATTTATTTATTTTTATTTTAAAGAGAAAAAAATGATGCAAAGTTTCAAAACAAGATAGTAGGAGAGTAACAATGGTTAATACATTGCATATTGTTTTCTTCAAAGTAGTTGCTCATATTACAAGTTATAGCTATGAAAAATTTATCAAAAAATATAAGCACAAAACTTTCATTTCAATGAACTAATAGAAATTAGTAGTATAGCTATCTTAACTATATATAAATATATATATATATACACACACACATATTTATTTATTTCTCCTTTCCTCATCCCCTTCTTTTCTCCTTTCCTTCATCCTTTCCCCATCCCAGTTTCTCTTTCCTTTTGAAAAGTTTCTTCCCATTTCATGATATCTATTGTACATTTTGGATCTTATTTACTCTTTCAGCTTCTTACACTAGGGAGACAATATGATGTTTACACATGCGAGTCTGATTTATTTCACATATGAGTATGGTCTCAAGTTACATCCATTTCCCTATAAAAGTCTCAAGTTTATCTTTTATAGTTGGGCAGTAATCCATTGTATAAAAATACAACATAACTTTTATCCATTCCTCAGTTGATGGGGATTAGGGTGGTTTCTAAGATTTAGCTATTACAAATTGTGCTGCTGTAAACATGAGTACACATATATCGCTGTGGTATGATGTTTTTAATTCTTCTGGGAATATACCCAGAAGGGGAATAGCTGGGTCGAATGGGACCTCTAATTCTAGTTTTTTGAGGCATCTCCACAATGATTTCCACAGCGGTTGCATCAATCTACACTCCCACCAAGAGTGGAGAAGTGTTCCTTTTTCCCCACAGCCCTGCCAGCATTAGTTATTGGTTGAATTCTTGATGATAGCCATTCTTTCTGGGGTGAAAGGAAATCTCAGTGTTGTTTTAATTTGCATCTCTTGAATGACCAATGATGTTGAACATTTTTTCATATATTTATTTGCTATTTGTATTTCCTCATCTGAGAAATGTATATTCATCTCAGATGCCCATTTTGGAATTGGGCCTTTGAATTTGGGCTGTCCTAGCTCTCGGGGCAGGGGGGGGTGGTTCCGGTTGGTCCACCCACCAAAGGCATGTGTCCATAGTTATCTTTTAAAAATAAAATGCTTAAGATTTTTCTCAGGAATTAAAGTATATAAGACATTATTATTAACTATAATCACCATGCTGATCATTAGATATGCCGAACTTACTAATCTTATAACTGAAAATTTTTATCTTGGTATTTATTTATATATTTATTTTACTTTATTAGTACATGTTTTCAGTACTTAATGATTACATTCCAAGCAGGAAGTTGGTATATATACATAACACATTTTGATTGGTTTTCATCCTCTTGTTCTCCCCAACTTGCCCTATCCCTCTATCTCTTGGTCCCCTTCTCTTTTGCAAAAGACCTCTCTGTTTTCATTAACTTTTATTTTGATCTTTATCTTCTTATTATCCATTTTATTTTATTTTGCTCTTTAAATATATTTTGGATTTCTTGTATAATAGAAACCATGTGATATTTAGTTTGTCTCATCCATTTCACTCAGCAATATGGTCTGAAGGTGCACCCATTTTCCTGCAAATGACCCAAGTTTATCCTTTATGTCGGAGCAGTACTCCTTTGTGTATAAATATCACATTTTCTTTATGTGTTCATCTGTTGGCAGACCTATAGGGCACTGCCAAGATTTAGCTATTATGCATTGTGCTGCTATAAGCATGGGTTTGCCACTATAATATGATATCTTTAACTCTTTTGGGAAAGATATCTAGAAGGGGAATAGCTGGGTGAAATGAAATTTCTATTTTTGGTTTTCTGAGGAATCCTCTTACTGATTTCCTTAGTGGTTGTACTACTTTGCATTCCTACCAACAATGTAGAAGGTTATCCTTTCCTCTAGGGTCACCAGCATTTGTTATTGATTTCTTGATATCAGACATTCTTTCTGGAGTAAGGTGGGACATAGGCTTTTCTTAGTTGGTAAGTTTTCTGAGTGTTTCAATTTCATTGAAACTGGATTATTCAGCATTTTTATATCTTTGGTACCTGAATTATTCAGGGCTTTGTTTTAGTAATTTATACCTATCTAGGAATTTATCCACGTCTTCTGAATTTCTAATTTATTGGAATACTGTTTGTCTAAGTCATTACTAATAATCTTCTGGATTTCCATGGTGTCCTGTGTGATTTCACTTTTTTTCATTTCTAATTGCATTGATTTGGGTCTTTTCTCTCATTTTTTTTTGTAAGATTCATGAAGAGTTTGTCTACTTTGTTTATTCATTCAAAAAACCAGCGCTTCGATTCATTGATTCCTTGTACTCTTTTTACTTTCAATTTCCTTAATTTCTACTTTGATCTTTATAATTCCCCTCCTTATACTATCTTTGGATTTGGATTGTCCTTGTTTTTCTAGGACCTTGAGTTGCATAATTAAATTATTTATTTGGGTTTGCTTTGTTTATTGGATGTGGGGAGTCACAGTTCTAAACTTACCTCTTAGGACTGCTTTCATTGTGTACAATAAGTTCCAATATGTTGTGCTGGCACTATTGTTTGGTTGTAGGGACCAACTTTTTCCCTTCATTTTCTTAGGGACCCATTGGTTATTCAAGAAAGTATTACTTAATTTCCATCAGTTTGCATAATTTCTGTGGTTTCTTTTGCTATTGATACCTAGTTTCATTGCATTATGATCTGATAATATTCATGGGATAATTTTGATTCTTTGTCATTTACTTAGCATGTTTTATGGGCCAGCATGTGGTTTATTTTGGAGAAGGTCCCATGTGCTGCTGTGAAGAATGCATATTCTCTTGTCGTTGTGGGGAACAACAAGATAGATAGATATCTATGCAAAGTCCATTTGTTTGAAGCTTTGGTTCAATCCTTATATGTCTTTGTTGAATTTTGTCTAGTTAATCTATTTGTGACAGTGGGGTATTTAGCTACCTCATTGTAATTTGGTTGATGTTTATCTCATCTTTTATATGCAATAGTGCTTGTGTTGTGAAAGTAGACATTCTGGTGTTTGGTGAATATATGTTTATAATTATTATCTCTGGCTGGTAAATAGTTTCCTCAACCAATAACGAGTCACCTTTGCATTTTCTGATTAGTTGCTTGAAGTCCACTTTGTCTGACAATAGGATAGCAATGCCTCATTATTTTAGGGTTCTTTATGCTTGGAATATTGTATTCCATCTTTTTTTTTTAGCCTGTGACTTTTTTCTCATTAAATGTGCTTCTTGTAGGCAGCATATCATTGGGTTTTGTTTCTTGGTACATTCTGTCAATCTGTGTCTTTTGATTAGAGAATTGAGACCACTCACTTTGGGTTATTTTTGAATGTATTGAGTTATTTCTGTCATTGCATTATTTTCCTGTTACTGATTATTTTTCCTCTTCTTCTTAACTGCTCACCATGCCTGGTGGATTTATCTTATTAGACTTTTTGGTATTGTTGGCTTCACTGTCTCTTCCAAGGATATCCCTGAGAATTTTGTGGTGCTGGTTTGGTATTTTCTTTGCTCTTTGCAATAGACGGGTCTTATTTCTCTATTAATTTTGAATGATAGGTTTGTAGGATATGTAAGTCTGGGTTGGAAGTTGTTTTCTTTTACAGCTTGAAACACTTCAACTCAAGTTCTCCTAGCCTTTAAAGTTTTTGCTGAGATGTCACTGTAATTATAATGGGTTTACCTTTACAAGTGATCTATTGCTTTCTCTAACGGCTTTTAAGTTGCTGTCCACTTGTACTTCTGGGATTTTGACTATAATGTGTCATGGAGAAGTATTTTTTTTATAATAGTAGCTGTATGGAGTATTAAATGCATCATTTATCTGCGTTTAATTCTTTCTGAATATTGGAAAATTTTTCAGCTCTTATTTCTGTAAATCAGTTTTTCATGCCGTTTGTTCTGTTTTCAGATTTTTCAGTAATTCCAATTAATCTTAGATTAGTCTTCTTAGCATCTTCTGGCAGTTGTTGGATCTATTATTCATGTTCTCTTATTTTTAAAGTACTCTGAAAAATTGGTCTCCCACAGCAGAACTAGTATCTTCTAGTTCTGATACTCTGTCCTCTCATTTTTCACTTACGCTGCCTGAACTTTCTATAGAATTTTTACTCTGGATTTCTCTTTGGTACCTTTCCACGGACTGTAATTCTTTGTTAAATTGGTCATGTTTGGTGTCATTTTGCTTTTCTCAGCTAGTCTTTTATTAGTGCCTTCTGTAAATCCATTGATTGTTTTGTTTATTAAGTCCATTACCTGTTTAGTTTTATTTTCTGAGCTTGCTTAGCACTTTATTGATCAGGTTTTTTTCCTTCTCTGTTGTTCTTTCAAATATTTCAGCTGTGTGGATTTTGATTCTCTCCTCCTACTTGACCTATGGGTCAGCTTTCTGGGGATTAGGAATTTTTGGAAGCATTTTGTTGCCTTGTTTACTCATATTTCTATTTCTAAAAGTTTTGTTTTATTTTGTGCTGAAGTTTTCAGGTACTTACAGTGGAAAGACTTTATTGCTGGTATGAAGTTATTTTTATTAGTATCTGCTTTTCGGTATCACTCTGAGCGTGGCAAACTATAGACCTTTGTCTCCCTCCCAAGACCCGACCACTTCCATTAATTTGGGAGGAGAGGATACAGTGTAATAGATTCAGCATCCATTTTCTTGCAAATGGACCACAGTGCTGTTAGTGGCAGATAGTTACTTCAGATATTGGCATACAAAAAAAGCCTATTAATTGCAACAACTGTGCCACGCTGGTAATAACAACACAGTCATAGCAGTAAGAGCATCAAAGGCAAATTGGATATTTACATACCTTAAGAACTAATAATGTACCACCCTTAACCACGGGAGAAAGATCTATAATTATAGTATAAAACTAAGACAAACTAAATGTTAACATACAGCAAGTACCTACTAAATGTGACAACTATACCTTTACTAAAAATAGAAAAAAATTTCAACAGTAATAGCATGGAGTTAACTATGTGAAGTTTAGTAAAGCTTAATGGTTACACTAGTAAAGATAAAGGGGATGACGAATGGGAGAATGAAAGAAGAAAAATTTGACAAATTAAGCAATGGAAGATGAAAGGAAGAAAGAAAATTGAGATAAAGATTTCTACTAAGTAGTAAAGGAAATTAATAAAATTAGAGAAAAATAACATAAAAGAACAACTAAGAAAAAAAAGAAAAGAAGAAAAAATTCAAAGGAAAAAAATAAAGCAAAACAAAAGGATAAAAGAAAAAAGGAAAATCTCCCAAACTCCAAAAATAGAGTAACAAGTAAAAAACAATTACTCTAAAAAAGTTTTTTCCTTTATATTTTTCAATGAGCAGTTTCTTTTTAAGATCCATAGAACTGCAATCCAGAAAGCCATGGTTTTATCTCCTCAGCTTCATGGCCTGTGGGTTAATGGGGTGCCTCATCCCTAATTCCAGAGGCCACTCTCTCCGTTCACCCCACACTGTGGCAATCATCCATGATGGTAATCATGGTAGGTGGGGAAAACAATCAGATCTCTGATCTGTGGTGGTTGTAGGCAGCAGGGCAAGGGTTCAAGCAGGTCATTGTACTTAATCCCAGTGCTTTTCAACTTAGGTATTTCTGAAAGCCACACATCAAGCCTAGCTTCTCACCATGGAGGGCAAAGACCTGTTTCCTTCCTGACCTAACTTTAAACTTTTCAGTGGGTCTATATCTATCCTGCACCCTGTTCATTACTATCTCTTATGGTTGATGCCGCCTAGTCACTGTGGAGGTCAAACTTGGGAACACTGAAATGAATTTAATTTGTAGTTTTTCTGAGGCTCAGTTTTAACTAATCTGCCCTTTCCCAAGATGGCACTTGATTAAATATTCTCTAGCAATATGGTAGGCACAGGACTGTACTCCTTCTCCAACTGTTGCCTGCTGTGTAGAAGGGGTTGCTTTTGGATTAAAACCCCATGCTATTTTTGTAGTTTACAATAACCCTGGGCTTTTCTTGGGGCCAGTGCTGGTGGCCAAGTCTGTTATTTCTCCCTGGAGCTCCTGACTTTGGGGGATTACCTTGTGTCTGTGGAGACAGGTTCCACTCTCTAGGAGCCTGGGTAAACTTCCAGACTGCTTTGTTCCTTTCTCTGTGTTGTGATTCATTTCTCCAATGTCTTTGTAGCTTCTAATTTTCCTTTCAGTTCCCTTGTCATTCCCAAAGTTGTTTTTGTTGTTGTTGTTGTTGTTCTTCCTCTTCCTCTTCTTCCTCTTCCCCTTCCTCCTTCTTCTCCTCCTCTTCTGCTTCCTCTTCCTCCTCTTTCTTCTACTTCTTCTTCAAAAATTTTTATTTCCCATCTGTCTGGATTTTGTCTTTATTTTGCTGCTGATCACTACTGCACTATTTTAGTTTCTCTGAATCAACTTTTTAAAAAGTGACAAAGCTGATATACATTTATAGTTCTAGATGATGCTGACCACCCACTCACTCAATGATTTCCAGCATTAGCAGCAAGTGTACTTCAAATTTTGCTCTGTTTCAAAGCTGTTTTTGTTTCTCTTGTTCCTTTATATTTGCAAATGGTATTAATAATCTCTTTATCAAATTCCATAAAAATTCTGTGGAGATTTTAAATAAGAGTGTCGAATCTATGGGTCAGTTTTGGAAAAAAATTCCCAAAATATTAAATCTTCCAATCCATGAACATAGATTATGTTTCTAGTGATTTATATCTTTTAAGTTTCTATTTGCAATAACATAGATTTTAGTGTTTTAGTCTTTCACATTCCTTCAAGTATTATATTTTTGATGCTAATACAAATGGTGGTTTTTAAATTTCAGCTTCTGAATATCTACTTTTAACATATAGGTATTATGTTTTGTATGTTAATATTTTGTTCTGAAACCTTGCTAAGATCACTTTTTAGTTTTCATAGCTTATATATATATCCCATTTAATTTTCTACAAACATAATCACAAAATTTGCAAAGAAAGACTGTTTTATCTTTTCCAATACAGAAGCCCTTCATTTTTTCCTTCTATATTGCACTTAATATAGCCCTCAGCACAATGTTGAATAAAAACTGATAGGTGTGGAAACTCTTGTCATCTAATCTGAAAAGGAAAGCATTCAGTTTTCTGCTATGAAGTATGGCTTTAGCTTTTGTATAATTGGAAAAGTATTTATTTTGTTTTAGTTTCCAATATTATTTTCACAGGCTAATGAATTCTAGGGTTATTTTTTTTGTTGTTGTTATACTTTGAAGATGTTGCACTGTCTTGTCTTTTACATTGTTTTTATTTTTATTTTTTTTTGTGGGTACCGGGAGTCGAACTCAGGACCTCACGTGCCAGCAGGCGCCCGTGCCCCTGAACTATATCACCAGCCCTTTTTTGGTATGTGGATACCAGGAGTCGAACTCAGGACCTTGTGCTTGCCAGGCAGGCACTTACGCCACTGAGCTATCTCACCGGCCCTCTTACATTGTTTTTGAAGTGAACTTTTCTATTCTCATTACATTTTTTCCCTCTGTACATACCATGTTCTTTTTCACCTCTACACAGTTTAAAATTTCCTGTTACTAGTTTTGAACATTTATGATGTGTTTTGGGGGTAGCTTTACTTGTATTTTTTGTGCTTGGGGCTCACAGAACTTCTTGGATCTCTAAGTTGTATTCCTCATATTTGTAAATTTTTAGACCATTATTTTTCAATATTTTTTCTTTTAATTTTTCTGTTCTTCTTTGTGTACTGCAATTTCACATATAATAAGTACTTGCTGTTTTCTCCCAGATCACTGTAGTTCTGCTCACTTATCTATTTATTTTTTCCTGTATTTAACTTCATAGAGATCCTATGACTACGTCTTTACATTCTCTCTTCTCCTGCACTGTGCAAAATCTGCCATTAATTTCATCCAATGCATTGAGAGTTGTTCTTTTATGCAGTAAAGTTCTTTGGAAATAGTTTGATGTTTTGGGGGCTCAGTTTTAAGAAGTGTTGTGTGGGATTGGAACAGTACTGAGACTATGGCTAATTGTTCCCCAGTACTGAGGAAATACCTTTTATGTACTGTATCCAGTGTCTCAGAAGTCTTGAAGCTTTCCAGTGTGGATGTGGGAACATGGACTACTTAGAGCCCTGTGTAAGCCAAGGATCAATCATGTAGCCTGTAATCCGTTACGGGGGTTTTTTACTTAACTTCAGTTAATTTACCCAGATGCTGAATAGTACTTAGTTGAACAATCAAGGGGAACTTTCTTCAGATCTCTGGAATTCTGTTTGCATAATTTTTCTCTTCTGGTACTCTTCTCTGTATACTTGAGTTGCTTTGGCATCCTTAGACTCTCACTTTCATCTCCCTCACTTAGAAAGTCTGTAAATAAGATTTCTATAATTTCTGTTATGTTCAGTTAGAAAAGCACACAAATAATTTAAAACTATAAGGTGATAAGAATTTGCTTTGATCCTTTATGATTCTTAACAATTCATATTCATTTTATTTGTTTTAGGCAGAGACTGTATTATTCAGGAGTTGAAATTCTAAAAATAAAAATTAAAAGAAGAGAAATGTCTGGAACTCAGCAGCACTCTAAGCAAACAAATAATTGCAATGCAAGGGACTAATGATTACTTTGGTTCCATGTTTATTCTTAACAATTTTTGTTTATGTGTTGAATGCAGAAATTATCTTATTCTGTGTTCTCTGGATGAATGAGATGCTCTTTAGCTATCTAATGGAGAGGGGGGTTACTCAGGCTGGGGAGTTAGTATGAAGCATAATAGAAGTGCCCTGGGATGAAGATGTGAAAGAGATGAGTACAATTGCTCTAGAAGGACAAGGATAGAAGGTACATTTCAAAAAGCCTTAGATAAGAGTGTTGATGCACCGAAGAACACCAAGCAGTTCAATGTACACATACAGAGATTCTGTGAAGGTTTGTGTGTGTGCTGGGGTGGGGGTGGGAGTGAAGGGACTTTGCAAAATGGAAGAATTGAGGTAGAAGGCAGAGGGAATAAGACTGAAAAGAAAGTAGGTGTTGCACTGTAAAAAGCCTTGCTATGAGTTTGGCTTTTGTTACAACAGTAAGAAAGAATCAATTGAAATACTAAATAATCATCTGGTATTTGTAGATAACAGGTGGTACAGTAGTGCTTATTTTCATTTTTAGGATACATGAGGTGTAAGTTCTAGGGTGTTATTGAATAGAAAATGCATCGATCAATAGATTCATAACCAAAATATACCTAAGATGTCATATGGAACAATAGCCTGGCCTAACATTAGGCAGAGCATTAATTATATAATCGAAGGGAACTTTAGAAGGCCATGCAGTAGAAATTTACTTAGGGGCCGGGGATATAGCTCAGTGGCACAGCACCTGCTTGGCAAGCGCAAGGTCATGAGTTCAATTCCCGGTACCAAAAAAAAAAAAAAAAAAAAAAAGGAAAAAGAAATTTACTTAGAAAGTGAAGGCTTCAGAGACTTAAGATTACAGTGCAAATGATGAAAGGGTTTAATAATCTGAGAAATAGAATATCTTGATCCAGTGGATATTTTTTTTTCTTTCCATTTAAGGCCTTCACTTTGCTATACCTATATACATATGTAGAGATGATATGTTAGAATCTTTTATTTTGTATCTTTTTCATATTGACATATGACAAACCTCAGTAGTACTATTTATTCTTTTTTATTTGTACACATGGACATGTATATGTACATATATGCATACACAAAACACTAGTCCTTATTCTCTTCATCTTTTATAACATCTTTTATTTTAATTATTAAAGTATTAGAGAACAGCATCGATTTTAAACTTGTAGAATTATTTAGTGGATAATACCACATTTCTAGAGGTAATATTTGCTTCTACATTCTACTATTTTGATTTATCTAAAGATTCTCATAAATATTTTAATTCTGAATTTCTTATAATTTTCATATCTGAGGCACATATATTTTGTGTACATATTGTTATATAAGCATAGAACTGGTCATATGCAATTACAATTCATATTTAAGACTATCATTCAATGCATTTTATATCATTTTAAAATTAGAGCATAAATTCATCAGAATTTAAAAGTATCAAGATGCAACCTGTATATGTTTCTTATGATAGAGATATTCATTATTTATGAATAAAATATACTAAAAACAATTATACACTAAAAGTTACAGTAATAATGTTGACTTATGCTATTTTCAAAGTTATTGTTCTTTACTTAAAATTGATAAGATGTTCAATTATTTAATAATAATAAATTCACCTTAATAATTATGATAAATAGCTCTAAGATTCTTAAAAATAAATGTATTTATACATATTCAAGAAATTCTCAGTTTTATTTCTAAACTGGTCCTGAAAATGTTTAGGTGGTTTATTTAATCATTTTATTATACTGAAATGAATCTTTTTTCGTGATTAATTCAATGGGTTCTTCTACTCAGAGAGTAAGACAAAGTGTAGAGGTCTGGTTTGCTTGGTTTGTCTTTTGTATTTACGGAAGTGGTCCCCAGGCCATTACTATTTGGGATCAGCCTATGCCGAAGGTCTGGAGACTGTTGCTTCAGACACTTAAGATTATAGTGCAAATGCTGAAAGGGCTTAGCTCTAGACCTAGCCCCTAACTTGTGCCTTAAAATGGTCAAGCCAAGCAGTATTACTGAGAATTAAACCTTTTGTTTAAAGTACAAGACACAACTTAAAAGTAGTGCTATTTTGTGCAAAGCGATCATCTTCAGGTATCCTTAAATTTTATTTTAGGTTCATTTATTAAATAAAAATATGTTCTTAGCATGTCAGGCACTTTGATAGCTACTAAGAACAAAAGCATGTAAACAAATTTTTACTAGAGAATCACAAATAAAAATACACTTTATTTAACTAGAAATGGAAGCATTTTATCATAGAGGACTGTAAGTATAAAGAACATTCAGTCTATGTACAAATAAATATAAAATTGACATTCTAATTTAAAACAAACGTGTTAAGAACTAGATATTTAAACACATAACAGAATTGATTGCTATTGTTCCTAAATACTTACAGTTTTTCTCTGGCTTATACAGTTTGGTTTTTGTTCAGCCAAAAATGAGAAAAATAGTTTATTGTAGCTACCTCTTTTGCCTCATCTAAGTTACTGCTTCTGTGCTTGCTAATTTTATGGTGATATTTTTCTTGGCTTGTTATACTCAGCTGCTGTCTTCTTCCCAATTTATGGTAGTGATGGTGCTGGTATGTACATTTACATTATGTGTGTTTGTGGAGTAGGGAGGTATACTAATAAAAAAATTCCTAGGCTATTTTTGTTTCCTATTTAATCATCTGTGCTAATTATTGAATATGGGCCAGGAGTTTGTATCTGAGACATACTCTGCCATCATTTCCTGTTCCTTTCCTTGGCCATCCTTTCCTAAGATTTATGGCATGAAGTTGTAGGGTTGCCTGGTCGCTAATGTTGAATTAAGGTTTGTTTTCCCCTTATTGCTTCTGTTGTTCTTATCCATGCTGTAACAATTGGAAGAGGTAAATATTTAGTTTAGCCTTTACTTTTCCATTATTACCCTAAAACACGGACTTGCTTTTCAAATAGCCATTATATTTTGGAACAATTAAAATGTTGATTTGAAAGTGATGATAAGAAAGTTTTATGAAACAGATATTTTCCACATGTCACCCTCTAAAGGAAAACATATATCAGAGGAAGGCAAAATAGAAAAGAAGTAAATTTCTTTTCATCCTGTTGTGACATTTAAGTGCAAATAACATATATTTACTCAGTCAACCAAGCATATATACAGAATCAGGCTGCAGACATTGAATTCAATTATATAATAGCCTATATAATAAGACATGGTGCTTACCTGAAAATAAATTTTGTTTTACCTAAATTTTGTACACAAAGTACATAATCCAATTAAAAATGTTTGAAACACAGATGCTTCATTTGAGTAAATGAAATAGATGAGAATAAATTTCAAGGCTGTTTCCTTGCGTTCTGTCTCTTCATGTAGTTGTATCATTCAAGGGTTATCTTTGTTTTTGAAGTTGCTTTACTTTGGTTTAAAATTCTGTGCTGCTGTTTTGTGTGCCAATTCACTAAATGCCGCCATCAACAAAAAATGAACTCACCTTGAGATCTTCCCAGAAGAAAAGATAACAACAGAGAATAGAAATGGAAATGCTTATGAAAATGTGAAAGTGTCATATTTTTTAACATTCTGACAATCCATTTTTGCATAGAACTGTTCACAAATAAGTTGCTGGTTATATTTTTTATTTTAAATAATTTCTGGTATTATGACATTAATAAAAGTTATATTTCTTGCTTCTGAAGGAATAGTTTTTGCTCTGACTTTATATTCTAACCCTGTTATTATAAATGAATATCCAAAGTTCAATGTTTTGAAAGGAAATAAATTCTTTCTTTCCATCAGAAACTCTCAGAATTAGATATGCACTTATCCTTCTTTTTCAGGAAAACATTTTATTTTGTGAATATAGGTTTGGATTTGTCCTTTCAATCAATTATATGATCATTGAACAGATGTTTATTGCATATATTGCACATGATTGTGTTGGATATTTTGAAATAATTACCATCTAGTTGAACAAATGACATACATTTATATAAAGAGAATTTGCTACACTGTAAGTATAAAATTTCAAAGAGGAAAGGGATCACTGTGGTGTGGAGGTGGTCTGAAAAATTCTACAGGAAAGCATGAAGCTTGAACACAGAATCTCAAAGGATGAAGTGTATTTGGAGTGGCCAAATGGAAATGCCCATGCTAGTTGGCAGAAGGGAAAAGGATGGAAGCGGAAAAGCACTGAATGATAAAAAATAAGACGTGTGGTGAACCTTTCAGGTGACTGAGAAGAAATGCATCTTATATGTGGTAGATTGAGATTGTAGTTAATTTCAGGCCATGCAGTTTTTGTCTGAAGAAATAGATCAGAAATAAGTAGTGAAATAATATTTTGAATATATGAAATACTTTTAAGTAATTTGGATAGAGTTTGAAGGTGGATTCAGGAAGCCCAGGTAGGATCATGGTTTAGATATCTTTTCTTTACAGAGGGAAGTATCATTGTGACTGGTGATGGGAGTAAGAAAAACTGGTGAACCTCAGTGAATCATGTTCTGGGGTAATTCTGATCACAGAGATGCAAACAGTAGTGAAAAACAAGAAAAGAGAGCTGATTTTTTCTCAATATTTAGAAAGGAAATTTTTTATTATAGTGAAGGGGATCTTAGAGATTATGAGGGTTTAGGTCTGGCCTAAAGAGCAATTATTGTTGGCCACTTGGCTAAATCCTTTATATTCATTATTTCAGTGAAAACCTGGAAGAGTAGTTTAATAGTGTTCTGATGTTAATCAAATGTGAATATTTTGTCAATTTTAAGTAGAGACTAAGTACTGTCCTTTTCTGTTGTGTGGTTAGCAAATTGTCTCAATAAAATTTATATAATCCATTGAATATCTTTGATTTAAAATATTGCTTCTAATATATACTAAATTATGTTTACTACTATGCTAGTTTCTGGAATTTTCATTTAGTGGCTATGATTTATCTTTTTGTGCTGCTTGTATGTTTAGTCACTATTTTTCTTTTTTTATTAGTACATGTTTGTAGGACATGCAGTTTACAATCATTTTGGGGCGTGGGTACATGTACATAATACAGTTTTTTTTTTAACTCCTTTCCTCTTCCCCTTCCCTCCCTCCTCTTCTAAATTTCCTTTCCACATTTTCATTCTTGTTGATATTATTAATCTTAATTCATGTTTGTGACATACAATGTTACACTTATTGAGGTTATTAGGTTCTTCTATGTGGCAGGGGCCAGGGCCCTCATTTGTAAACATCCTGAGCCCCCTCTTTGGAGGGCAGGGAGATGATGTGAGTGCTACACCCACCCGAGGGCAGGCAGGTAGCCTGCTTACAATATAAGGGAGGAAAAGAGGCTTGCTCTCCCCCACCCTTCTGCTCTTGTTGCTTTGCTGTCTTCTGCTGCCTTGAGATATTGCCCTTCACCATGCCACCCTGCCTTGGAGCCCGCTGATTATGGGTTGAAACCTCCACAAACTGTGAGCTAATAAACCTTCTCTCCCTTTAATTTTGGGCATCAGGTATTTTGTCTCAGCAAAAAGAAAAAGAGAGAAAAAATAACTAAGGCAGCGAATAAATCTGATAAAATTTTCATTTTTATATTTCCTGTTATATTATAAAATTAATGAAAAAATACACTATATTTAGTCATCCTGTATTTAAATATTGGACCAGTAAGTCATTAAAACATGCTGTTCCTGGAATTGTTTTTATTTTAATTTTTTGGGTTAAGTGTTTAGTTCACCTATTAGCGTCTTTGCAATCTAATCACTAAACCATGGTGAAACAATTATTAATTTAAGTATGTCTCTTTGTGCACTTCACTCTTTTTTTAAATCACAGTTCTTAATTTCTAAAGAGTTCTTAATTTTAAATTACAATGTTGTTTTCTTCTTTAAAATTTAGGGAGTAAATTTCAATTGTTAAGTGAGTTGATTTTTAAATTGAGTAATTTGTAATTAAATGCAGATACTAAAAAAGGATCTAGCTTAAATAAAAGTTTCCATTTAAAAAAATTATTAATTCAAGTGGATATTCATTAATGAGCAAGTAGATGGAAAAGCAGCTCAGTGCTTCTCATAATATATTAAACGTTAGGCTAACCTAAGTGGCTTGTGAAAACTCAATTTACTGGCCTCATTCCAAGGATTTCTGAGTAGCTAAGCCTAGAGCAATTCTCAAAAATTTTCGCTTTGAACACCCCAGGTGTGGCTGGGGAATCCTATTTGGGGATTCACACTCAAAACCAAAATCATGCAGGTCTTTAGTTTTAGTCAGAGGATACTGTGATTAATAAAACTGGAAAATTTAATTAGAACATTTAGTCATTGTATATAATTAGCTAAAAGAAGCTTATAGTAACAATGTCCAATAGAGGATATTGTCGCCATTCAATGATAAAAAGTCATTGGTAAAGGGAATCTGGGACTCGAGTTAGGGTGAAGAGAGATAAACTCAGACCTTCACTTCATTCATTTCTTTGTATTCCTGGCCCTGTGTTTTATCATGGTGAAGGTAGTGACTACTTTTGAAGGTAAAGCAGCCCATTCTAGAGTGGAAATTTTATTGTTATTGAAACTGTAAACATGTTCTGGAAGTGCCTGTTCTGGTAACGCTGAAATTTAAAGACTAACTTTCTAGAATTTTATATTTAAACTCCTCATATCACGATTGGACTGCTTTTACCAAATAGCGGGGTTTGGAAGGATGCAGAATATGTGATTGTGTCCATCCATCTATGCGGAACTGACTGATCTCACTTGAATGCACACGGTGAATGGTTCGGGAGCTGTAACCCAAGTGTCCAGACCTAGATAATAGAGGAAGAAAAGAGTGAGCACCAGGGACGGCGGGTGTAAGCTAACTTCCCCTACTGCCCAGGCCGAAGGATGCTAGAATCCCAACACTCAGGCAGCTGATGTGTGGCCTCAACAATTAACTGTGTCTCGCAGGTGAAATACTCATCCCCCTGAAGAAGTCTGTCAGGATGGAGCGGTGTCTGGTGAAAGTACTAGATTGGCTAGCGAGTACTAAGAACAAATATCCAAATGCCCCATAAGCTTTGCTTTAAGTTATTTGCAGAAAAAAAGCATTATAAGATAACTTATCTGCATGTACCGCTTTCCACAAAGGACCAAAGGGAGGGATAGTAGTTTAGATAGAAAAATTGTTTTCTAATACTGTTTATTAAATCATTCCTTTAGAATACTAATAAAGGAAATTGTTGTCAATAAAAATAAAGTAAAAAGTTGTTATCAAAAAACATGTGTTTGCCATGCATTTTCTGCGTGTGGATTGATAATTTTTTGGCAAACTACTATTTGTGTTTACATTACTCTTCAAAGATTTCACTTCTGAGGATACACAGCTGGTCAGAAAAAAACTGATCACTGATTTGTGCATATGTAAATTGTTTCATTCTTTCTTTTGCAGGTAATTACTGTCTAGAGGCCCTCATTCAAAAAAAAATAAATGAAATTAAAGCAAAAAAGGAAAGTAGAAAAGTTGGAAAACATAGTTTAAATGACAGTAAATGTTAATGGTCTGATCACACATACAAAAATTGTCCTTCAAACTGAAGTGTATATTAAATAATAAAGGATAGATATGCTGCTCTGTGAGATCTGATTTGTCTAGCAAATCCTTACTGACATATACTCTCATTTACTGCTATATAGCCTTTTGAAAATGCCATTCCAGCAGAGCATAAAAAAGGTTATTTAGATTAAGTATAGTTACAAGATAAGCAGTACACTGAGTTCATTGGACTTCATGCACACTCATTTAATTTCCACTGCTCCATTACTCTGAATCAAACTGTCCCTGAAAGAACAGGAGGCTGGAAAAGGGCATTAAAAAGCACAAATCACAAAGTAGAGAACATTCTTCTTAAAAACAAAATGGTCTCCATGTGTTACCATTTAATACCATGGAAATACTTTCTTGACTTTTATAGCATGCAAAGAAATTGCACCAATCTATTAAAGAATGCAATAAAAAAGACTTTGAGGTAGGCTAACATTTCCCAGGTCTTCATCACTCTAGATGGGCTTGGAACTTCAAAACACTGTAAAATATTATATATGGTATCCATTTGCATCTGTGTGAAGCTTATAGCATAATGAATGCATGACCACTTAAACGTTTATTGAATACAGGAACAAGTACGATGAGACCTTCGGCGATATGTTTTAAAATGAGGCCCGAAGCCAGATTTTAAAGACAGAGAGCCAAAACAGTTTATCTCCCCTTTTTTTTCTTTTAACTTTAGTGACATTAAGTTCCAGGATAAGGTCTTTTGAACTTCATGTGAAATTCAAGTAATTAATGTAACTGGAGAAAATAATGTTAGAGGGAAAAGGTACTGTGATAAAATATAAACAGGAAAGGTCTGAAGTTTAGAGGACATGAAATGACAGTGCTAATACAAAAGTTATATTGGATGATTCAAATAATTGTTAAGACCTTTCACATGTTCAGTTGCATTTGACAGTGGTTGAACTTTATTAGTCTTTAATGGCCTTCATTAAATTATATTTGGTATCTTAAAGGCTCTGCATTGAATGGACATCACGAGGCTGTTCTTTTCTTACGTACCTAGTTCCACTAAGAAGATTTGAACATTCTTGGGAAGAATTTTTTGTTTTGTTTTGTTTTGTTTTTATTTTACAGAATTGTATGCTTTTTAATCTTTTCTCAGAGAGTTGTCAAATGGCAATTTCTATAAATTTTTCTCTCCTTGGTCCTTTCCAATAAAGTTTAAGCAGTCTGTATCTGAAAAAAAATTCCTCCATTGACTCTTTATCTACAGTTACTGCACTGGCTTTTGTTGTTCTTTGTTTTATCCTCCGAAACAGGAAAACATTATCTGCTTCTTCTCATGTCTGACCGTCTCCCCAACCTACTATAACCTGACTCTTCAGGACCTTGCCCTGCGCAGCTTACACCAAGGTCACTTATGACTTAGTTGTATAATCAACTTTAAGCTTTTGGTATTATCTAATATGTTTTCTTTTTATCAGTTGTTACTAAATCACTATATTTTGTAAAGAAAATAGAAGAACTTTCTTTTCCCATGCTTTATAAATAGTCTTCTAGTTCTTCTAACTCTTCTGACTTTTTCTCAGACCACCAAACAGCCATCTTCTTTCATTGCCTGTAGTATGGAGGCTCCCCGGGAGATTTCCTAAGCCTTTTTCTCCTCTTATTCTGTGACTTTCATCTACGTAACTTAGTCTCTCTGTAGATTCAGTCAATGATCCTAAAATATAAACCTACAGCCAGATTATAAAGTCACAAAAATAAGACCCATGACTGATATATATATGATGATAATTCCAATCAGTTCTTGGCAGGTAATAGGCTGTCAGCAAACTCTCACCTGGCTTGCTGACAACCCCCTTCTGTTCACCAGACCCACACGACAGACTTCTTAGAAGGCATTTTTAATTGAATGCTTCTTTGTCTGGAACTCAGAATTTTTTACAATGAATTTATCATCCTCACAAAGTACTCCCAAACCCCACCTGTATCTTCCTTGTGTGCCAGCCTTCTAGTTGGCCACACAAGTAACCTGGAAGTCCTTTTGATATGCATTTTGAATGATTTTTAAAATAAAGCTAATTGACATGTCTGTCAACTTACAGTTACTTTTTGGGGTAAGATGACTTAATATCTACTCTCTCAATAAATTTCATGTATAAAATGCAGTATTAACTATAGTCACTATGATGTATATTAAATCTTAATGACTTCATTTTATAACTGAAAGTTAAGGCATTTTGTCCAACATGGCCCCATTTTACCCATTTCTCTTCTCCTGACAACCATCGTTCTACCCTTTGTTTGAATGAATTCAGTTATTTTATTTATTTATTTATTTATTTAGGTACCGGGAATCAAACTCAGGACCTCGCACTTGCCAGGCAGGCTTTGTGCCACTGAGCTATATCCCTGTCCTGAATTCAGTTATTTTTATTCTAATGTAACTATGTAATATTTGTTTTTTTATATCTGGTACAGTCATTTAGTATAATACCCTCTGTGATACTATTTTATTCTCTCTTTACACACACACACATATACATATATATATATATGCATAACACATAAACATATATACAGATATACACATGTATACATTGGTTACATGTATACATATATATTTTTAAATATCCACATCATAAAGATTTTTGTTGTCCATCCACTGACAGATACTTTGATTGTTTTAGATCATTGCTATTGTTAATGATATTACAATGAACAAAAGAGTGAACACATGTCTATTAAATACTAATTTTTTTATTTTTCCTTTAATTTTTGGGTATATTGCATACTGAGAAATGAACTCACTGGATCATATGGTAGTTCTATTTTTAATTTTTGAGGAACATCCATTAAGGTGATACAAACTGCATTCCCATCAACAGTGCACTGGAGTTCCCTCAACACCCTTGGCAGCCCTTGTTATCTCTTTGCTTGTGTAATAGTCATTCAAACAAGTGTGAAGTGAATGTATTTTTGATTTGCATTTCCCTACTTAATAATTTTGAGCACCTTTCATGCATCTATAAAGCCATATTTATATCTTCTTCAGAAAAAAAATCTAGAACCTTTGCCTATTTTTCAATTTTATTTTTATCTGAGTTGTATAAATTTCTTATAAAATTTAGACAACAATCACTTATTGAATGTATGGTTTACAATTGCTTTCTCAGATTCCATAGGTTGTATTTTCATTTTACTGGTGGTTTGCTGTACAGGAATTTTTTAGTTTGATGTACTCCCACTTGTTATTTTTTGTTTTTGTTGCCCGTGCTTTTGGTGTCACATCCAAAAAATCATTACCAAGACTGATGTCAAGGAACTTTCTGCATTATTCTTTGTCATGGATTGCATTTCAGTTAAATTTTTCTTAAACTAGGAAGCTTATATTGCTCAACAACCCTGATTTTCCACCTTTCCTATACTATATACTTGCTGGTCTGTAGTCCTATAGCATGGCTTGTCTTTATTTTAAGACACTATTGCTATAATAGCAATGTAATAAAAATACGTATTACAATTTCTTGTTGATCATCGATCTCATACACCATAGTTCAGTGAGTACAGAAATCATGTGTGTTTTGCTCGCTGTTCCTGGTACAGAAGCAGTGGATTTCTTATGCTCTGTAAAGATTTGATATATTGGAAAACATTGGATGGTTTCATAGGAATGAGAATCCTGGAGGTCACAGCAGTCTATCGTAGGGGAAATTTCAGCACAAATTTGATTCCTTTTAATAAAGTTCAGTCTTTCACAAAGAGAGGAATACTAGTTTATGGATTTTTTATAGAGACATGGACAATGTTGTACGTGTTAAATATCAATCCTGTTCGTAGATTTCTTGTCACTTATGATTACAAACCATAGTTGCTACCCTGTCTGCCCATGGAAACCTGCCATTATCTCAAAGGTTACATACATATACATTGGATATTTTAATTATTATTTAACATTCAAACTTTCATTAATTTGTGCAAATTCTCTGGTTTTCATTTGTGTTCCTGACTATAACCCTTCTCTATTATTGTAATGAATCATTTTATTTTTCTCACTTCTGCCTTGATTCAATTGTAGGAAAACAGTAAAGAAAAACACGATTCTTTTAAACAGTGACACACATATTTAAAGTATTCAATATAATCCTCTTCATTTTTTCAAATTGAAGAGTCCAGTCTTCTTTTTATCAAAGTTCATGTTCAACCCATTTTTAGCAATTATTTTACTTGCCTTCACATGGGTGTTTGGATAATTATTCAGATATAACTAATTTTGTTTTATTTTTCTGCTTCAAGTTGGCAGAAAAGGAGGACTTTAAGAAACCAGATCTTCACAGCTGAAAGTTTTCACGATGTTACATTTTTAATATGGCCAACCTATGTCTACTCCAATGGTCTCGTTGCTTCTTGTGTAGGAATATGACTACTTGAATGGTTCATACTTGTGTACTTTGTTTTTTCCTGTTGAATTTATACTTAAACAAAAATTCCCTACAAAGGTCTGTAATGAACTAAAATAAATATGAAGCACTTTGTTTCTTAATTGAAGAAATTCCTTTTTTCCCAGGGGAAGTGAGTGAACGAATGTTCCACTGCACAGGAGCAAATCTCTTGCCGTCATATGAAATTGCCTTTCCTTAAAGTTTATGTTTGTAAAAGACAGAGTAGCAGCATAGATAGGAAGCATCTATTCATTTAAACCAGTTTTGTGCCTCTACAGAGTTGATGATTCATGATCAAATAGCGAGGCTTAGGGCAGTATATCGCACATATAACATGCAAAAATATTTATAATTTTAAGACTAAGACATTTTCAGTGTAAGAAATATTTTAACTGAGACAAGAATTACCTGGCTGTCCCCCAAATCCTTGGTGTGTTTGAATATTTATAACCTTTAAGATATCCATAAAAATGTCTACTTTTCTGAGCAGTAAGCTCAGCCTACCTGCAAGTATCTGAGGATTTTTAAAAATATTTATTTTTGAATGAAAACTGTATATTTATTCATACTTTATAACATACTTTAAAACAATGTATACATTGTGAAATGCCTAAATCTATCTATTTAACATGGACATCATCTCACATCCTTACCATTTATTATGTTGAGAATACTTAAAATCTGCTCTTTTAGCAGTTTCCAAGTATGCAAAACATCATTAATGATTATAGGTACCATTCAGTTCAACAGACACTTTTTGTATTTATTACTTTTCACTGAAATTTTGTATCCTTTGAGCAACATTTCATACTGCCCTGTACTACACACTTAGGTCTTGATAACCACACATTCTACCCTCTGCTCTCAGGACTTCAACTTTTTCAGACACTACATATAAGTGAAATAATGGGGTATTTGTCTTTCTATCCCTTCTCTAGGGAATTTTTGGTGTAGGTATAAGTATCCCCTTAGTTTTTCTGCTCCCAATAACCTTTTCCTAGCAAACCTATCAGTGGGATGTATGTTACCAAATGGATGTGTTATTCCATTTCCTCCTTGGAGTAGTCTACCAAATACCATCCAATCACTCCTAAGGAGAGTTGGTCATATGGGCAACAGTTTTTACTATAGTTTTAGAATAGCAGAGGAAGGTTTTTGTTTAAACAAAAAATTCAAATCATTTTAAAATAACTTTGGGAATCATTGATTAGGCAGTAATATATTGTCAATACAGTTTAATGTGTCTGTTTTGATGTTTCCAGTTTTATAATCTGCTGCTTTTTTCCTCCAGGAAATAAAATCTGGGATTTTCTAAATGTTAAGATTCAATGTTAGAATAAAATGTCAAAATAGTGAAGGTGTAGAATCAATGCAGTAGATAAAAATAATGTAAACACCATTTACCAATATGCTCAGTATTTGGGGGATATTATTGAATATGGTAATTATTTTGAGATATAAAGAAGTGCTATTGCTAGTCAATGGTTGATAGAAAGCAAAATATTAAAGATCACTGAATACTAAATTTTAAAAATAGTGACAGCATAAAAAATTCATATTTTCAATTTTAAGAAGAAATTGAGAATATCTCATATACTGTCAAGTTATGTTTTGAATATACATGAATAAAAAGTAAGAAGGGATTTCTTTACAGGAACATATCAGAATCCCACAGCACTCGAGCCTTTGTCTTTAACCAACTTGTTCTATGTAATGCATAGATATGGAAGGGCATCAAATCACATGTGTACTGCTTAATGACAAAGGTAAGTTTTATATATGAAATAAAATGCCTTTGCTATTTCTAATGTTAGTCAGAATTGTTCATAAAAATGTTTAAAAACCTTTGTTTTTGAGAAAAATAGAAAAATGCAAGATAGTTATGTTATCTGAAAGTGTATAAATTTTTATGATTAATGGCTTCAGTGTTCAAAATTTTCAAGTCATGCAGTCACTATTTCTACATCTTTAATTCCTCTTTCCTTAATCACACACACACAGACGTGATCTCAGGATCAGTTGCATCTTATGAGTCACAAGAAGATTAGCTTCATTTTTAAATTAAGATTTTTTCTTAGAATTTGTGAAAAGACAGAAGCCCCCTTTGTTTTACAATTGTTGTTTATTATTCTTCATTTAACATGAAAACTCCCAAGCTTGAAAGTAGTGGAAGTAATGATTAAGAGAAAATCAAATATTCGTATTATTTTTACATAGACATCTAGAGGAGAAATCTTACTACATAAAAGTTTGTTGAGTTTATTTCAAGGTTTAAGATGACAGAAAATTAATAGGACAATATAGCATATACAAGCTTATCCACTACTATGGCATTATCTTGTTTCAAAATTTTATGGAATAATTATTAAAAGTTGAGTTTTCATCCCTTTTATCAGTCTCTTTAGCTTCTCTCTTCCCAAAGCCAACTGAAATATTTTAATCTTTAATTACATGTATGTCTTCATGAACTATATGACTTGTACAGCTTTCATAAAATACATATAAGTATGATTCTATAATTTTATCTGCTTTTTCACTTAATACAGTACTTCTGAGATTTTTATCAATGTGTTCAACAGCTAGTCCATCCTATGAATATTTCTGACCCCTTTCTTTCTAACTGTGGCTGCAAACATTTCTTTTTTTTTTTTTATGGTGGGTACCGGGGGGTCGACCTCAGGACCTCGCGCACCAGCAGGCGCCCGTGCCGCTGAGCGATATCACCGGCCCCTTTTTCCTATGTGGGTTCCGGGAGTCGAACTCGGGCCCTCGCGCTTGCCGGACAGGCACTTACGCCGCTGAGCCATCTCACTGGCCCAACTGCTGCAAACATTTCTGCCGTGAACATCTGTATAAATAGTACCTAGTGGAGAAGTGCATATGTTCTTCTAGGGTCCAAACATAGACTTGAAATTGCTGTTGTAAAGGCCATAGGTGAATATTCTCATATTGTCTTTCAAAGTGGTGATAACAAGTTGCCACGTCACAAGCAAAACATGAGTGTTCCTGTTTTCCTCTTCTCACTCATTAACATTCCATGTGTCAGATCTTTTGAACTGCCTCCATTTCCACATTTTCTTGATTTTTATTTTAGATTGACTCATGTCACAAGATACATTCAGTTTGCTCTATATTACAGATGTTTGACTTTGGTCTTGGTTTTGGATAAATGATAATTTCAGCAAAAGATTCAACCAAAATAAGTATATGGTGTATCTGTTAATGTATATTGACTAATATTCTTATACATAAAAATGTATATTACAAATAGAAATACCACATAGAAAGTGAGATTATGATTGTAGCTGTCAATCCTATCCACTAAGACTTGAACTAGTAAGCAGTGGCTTCTGAAGTCTATTCATTTGTTTTCAGTCTTTTGCTAGCTCATCTTTTGAATTCAATAGCATTTATGTCATACACTGTGTCTGTTCATCCCTCTTCCTGTGCCAAAAGACTTTAGATGATATAATTTGTAAATAATAAAATTCATTTCTCATAGTTCTGGGTGCTGGGAAGTCCAAGATTTGGTACCTACTTTAGTAAGATGCACTCTGTGCCTCGGAAATGACATCTTGTTGCTGCATGCTCTGGAGAAGAATGTCGTATTCTTACATCGTAGAAGGTATGGAAAGGGTAAATTCACCTTCTTGCGCTCTTTTCTAAGACACTAATCTCATCCATCGAGGTGGAACACACAGGGCCTAAACACCTCTTAAATTCCCCACTTCTCCGTACTATGGCGTTGGGGATTAAGTTTCCTGCATGGGAACTGCGGAGGGACAAATACATTCACACACCGCCACATGCAGATCACCAGTAAAATAATGAAAACCTTGCATCAATAGATATAAAGCAAATTGAAGATGATTCTCTATCCTCTTTCTCCAATTACTTAAAGGTCATTTTGAATTTAGTGTATTCCACAAGTAATTTTGAAAAAGAAATGTGCTTTTCTTTAATTAGCTCTCAAAAATGCTGATGATGGCACTTCAAGCAGTATATAACACTTATCTCAGTGAAGTGGATTTTTCTGATGAGACTTTTCTTTAGTGACATCATTCTGTGGACACATGTAATGACCGCTCCACTCTCCCACCTCCTATTGACTGGAGCAGAATAGTAAGAAGTAGGCACCAATATCCTTGCTGTCTGTGACCCCATAACTATCTGAGGAGGAGATTTTATGTCAAATACTATAGATGGAGCTGCAGTTTGGCTCGTTATAAATTTCATGTGCTGCTGCAAATCATTTTAAATACTTCATTTTTTTAATTCATTACCACCTGAACTCATGAATTGGCTGAAGAACAATTTCTAAGTTTTCTACATTCAAACAAAATGGTAAATATTTAGGCATGCATCCAGTGAAAAATGTGCAAAATCTTTTATGAGGAATAAAAACTAACAACTAAAAACAGGAATTAAAACCTTTTAGAATTTATTAAGTGATCTTTCCGTGGCAGGCGGAAGTTACCTCATTAATTCATTCCAACACTTATGATGTCAGTGATACTGCTATCTCCTCACCACCATTACATTTAAGAGGAAACTCTTCCTTTGTACAAATTCATACAGCTATGAAAGGACAGATCTAAGGCACCTATGCAATTCAAAGTTTATTACCTATCCAGCCCAAGTGCTTCCCTTTGGATTAAAAACATCTGGAAAACATACCTGTTGACTTCTCAAAAGCTACAGTGCTTTTTATGTAGTGGGAATTGAAGCTGCTATTTTTATATTGAGAAGACTACATCCCAAGAAATGTCATTGATTTGAATGATGTCCTCCACAAAGTTAAGGAAGGGCCTGACTCCATTGCACAATATTAAAGGATTTAAGATATGCTATTCTGGCATACTGACCTATTTAAGTTAAAGGCATTTGAATGATAGCAAATCCAATAAGATCACTATGACTTTAGTGTTATTTCTTAAAAGTAGAAAGTAAAAATTCCTATGTAAAAGGCACTCTCCTTATACTAGAAGGACAAACCACATCTTTATTTTTTAATAAGACAAGTCTAATTTAAGAGAGTCCTGTAGAGACCTTGTTAAAATAATTCTCATCTTTTAGGCATCCACATATAACTTAGCTCCTTCCTTACAACAAACTGTCTGATTCAGTATATAAGTAATTGATTTTAACTGATTTTTAATTTCTTTATGACATATTCTGTGCTATTCAAATTTTATATCATACTTTTCCTATTAATCTACTTTACGTCAATTTAATTATTAGACCCAGCTGGGACCCTAAGAGAATAGAGATAGAGTTTTTCCACCCCTACAACATATTGGTCAAGATATTATTTATTGTTATACAATATTTTCTCCAAATCTATCTTGTATTTATTATGTAGAAAATAGAAACATATCAAAAATTGAATTAGCTCTCAATTTTATTGGCAAATGTGTTCCTGGTTCCATTTTTCTGTCAGTACTACTCTTGCTGTAGAGCCCCTCCCTTCTAAGCTGGATAGGATTCTGCTTTATGTGCTTATGAGTCATGCTGTGCTTGCCCGTGTACTACTGGAAATGAAAACCAGTACAACCACTGGAGAAATCAGTGCAAGAGATTTCTTGAAAAAGTAAAAGTAGAAAGAAATTTCATTTGACCTGGCAATATCCCTTTTCTGAGTATTCCTGGAAGAGTTACAGGCGTTATACTATAGTGACAGATGCACACTTATGTTTATAGCACTACAACTTGAAATATCTGAACTCTAGAAACAGACTAGATGCTCATCAAGAGTTGAATGGTAAAGAAAATGCCATACAAAAAAATGAAATCATGCTATTTGCCAGAAAATAGATGGAACTTGAGACCATAATGTAATAAATCAGACACAGAAAGTTATATATTTCATGGCTTCTCTAATAAAAGATACTAACATGCAAGTAGCTGAATCAGTTACACAAAAGAGAGATGGTAGGAAACAGAGAGGGAGGCTTGTTGGAGATGGGAAAAGGGATCAGATGACGGGGTAGAAAGGAAAGTGAGGAGGTTAGGGATAAAAGTATTCAAGATACGATACATTCATAAATCAGTCTCCCAAAATGATGTAACTCTGACGTATTGCAAGCATATAGTAATTAAAATAAAGGTAATGGACGCAAATTCTAAGATTAATATATTGTGAAGGTTTACATAAAAGCACAGGAAAACATAACTTTTCTCTTTAATCAGTAGTTCTCAACCTCAGTTGATGCAAGTCTGAAGCTCTTCACTCATTTGCTGCAGTAGGAAAGAATGACATAAACATTCATGAATTAATAATGTAGAGAATGAAGAGATCCTAAGTAGTCAAGAGATGAGAGAGAAGAAAGGAGAAAGGAGGGAGGTGAGAGAGGGAGAGAGAGATTTAATAATAAAATAGCATCATACCCAGGATTTCCCATTTACTTGAGAAAATTAAAAGCATTTTTTCTTTCTTTCTTTTTTTTTTTCTTTTGTGGATATCAGGGGTCGAACTCAGGACCTCATGCACCAGAAGGCACCTGTGCCGCTGAGCGATATCACTGGCCCTTTTTACATATGTGGGTTCCAGGAGTCGAACTCAGGACCTTGTGCTTACCACTTATGCCGCTGAGCTATCTCACTGGCTCCAGCATTTTTTCTTAAAGTGCAGCAATTTGAATAGTGATTAAAGTATCTAGATGTGAAATTTAACTTGATAAATACATAGATTATGCTTTTTGTTTACTTCTTAAATAGTTGCTATCTTTTTATTTACTTTAAAAGGAAAGAGTAATGGCAATGCTGTTTGTTGTGTAGTACTTGTTTATAACTGTTTAATCTGCTGTTTGTCAAACAGGACTAGAAGGTTACTTTAATTTAATATTAAAACCAGGTGCTGTGTGTGATTATGTAATGGAATAAATGTATTATTATGAAAACGGTGATCGAGTATGATAACTCTGTTAGTGAATATTGAATTGGTTGTTTTATTGCTGTTTCATAATCAAATCAGTGTTCCTTAATGTACAAAACTGAATTTGATTCTGTTAATGTCAATAATATACCATGTGTATTTTTCCTTTGTTTTCAGAAATAAGATTTTATTTAGTTTATTAAAGCTTTCCTGTATTTTTAGGAATATAGTATGTCTCAAGCATAATTATTCTCAAGAAAGAAGAGATAATTTCTCAGGGATATTACTAGATACCATTTTAACATTGTTTCCAAAATTAAACAATAATAAAATTCACTTATAAAGTGAATCATTATATACAAAAAGAAATAGATCAAAATTTATACCAAGAAAGATACATGTGTACTAGAAAAGCTTAGCACAGTAAATGTATAAGCTGACAGTTTTTTCATATTCTGTTATTACCAAAGAGTGGTATTTCCTTGATCTTGCTTTCCACAATTGCTGAAGATCAAAATTTGAGATCAAAGAAGTATCAATTTAAAATTAATAGGTAATATAATAATTAATATTTGATAGCTTGTTATTTGTTATTTAGTTATATATATACACTTTTATTTATTCTTCAAAATTGCTAAGATATAATACAGCTTGTTTCTCTGTTTTAAAGAGAGCAGATGACTGTAAAGATGATAGATAACACAACATTGGCAGAGTCTGAACTGCAGTGAGTTCAACAGTAACGAAACACTAAACTCCTAACTAGTACTGTGGCCCAATTATTTATCTCTACTTGTAATTGCCATGATAGATACTATCACAGCTTGTTATCAAATTTGGAAAGGAATTTTCCATCTAAGCACTTTGCCTAATTAAATCATTCTTTTTATTTGAATAGGTGCAAAGGTAAGTGCATATTCAATGGTGAATACATATCCTTGATACACATTCATAACATTTAAAATGCATATAAAAGAATTCTTCTCTTGTACAAAGAATAAAAATTGTGACACTGACCATTATAAGGTATTAAAAAATTCATGGCAACTTTTGAAAAAGGAGGAATGTTATTAACCTTGGTGTCTTGACCAAATTACAATTCGGGTAATTACATTTGTCTTCCCTAATCTCCTTTTCAACTTTCAATTGGGTAGAGTATTCTTAATGGATTTCATTACCCGGCTTCCCTTAAGATTTAAAATAGGACTTATCTTCTAAGGCTGGGTCCACTCTAAATTTATGTTCTTTCACTTCAATAGAGCTGTCACCGAGACTCTCCAGTTGTGTATGTGTTTAATTCATTTCTCTTTTCTTGTTTTTTGCTTTTGGCTATCTCACTTTGACTCTTCCAAACCATTTCCATTTTACCTGAGACCCAAGTACACATTTCAATTCACCAATTAATTTTGAGAATCAAGTATATACTACTAATCTATCTTCTAAAATACCAAGATCAATTAGGTCTTTTTTTTTTAGATTCCGTGAACTTTCACAGCAGAAAATGCTGCTCTTTTACACTCACGGAGATGAGTTCACCTCCTATTAACTGAGAAAAATCAAAGTCATCAGGGTGCATTCACTCTGCAGCCTGTACTTTGTGAAAATATCTTCCTGTGACCACACCGGTAACTCCAGTAGTCCACAACTTTGTAATTTCCTCTTTTGTTTTGACCTGATTTTAAAGGCAAGCATGTGTCTTCCTTCTTCAGTGAGTCTCTTCCCCTATGCCCTGATGCTTCTAATCCTGCTATCTGATTTCTTTCACTCTTAATCACTTTCTATCTACATTCTACAAACATGTAAAACATTTTTCTTAAGGTAGTGAAAAATAAAATCAGGTCAAAAACAAATGAGGAAACATCCTGTCATGATTCCTCTAGCCTATGATTACACTTGTTTTTTTCATTCTTTTATCACCATATCTTATTTCCCATCAATTCCACACAATATCATTTCCTCTTCTGCCATTCTGTGACAACTATTCTTCAAGAAACCAGTCAATTTCAAATTACAAAATCGAAACTCTTTTCTTAGCACTCAAAAGACTTATTTCTTTGTAGGCCTTAATATTCCTGACTCTTTCTTATTTATAAACTCTATGTACCTTCAGCATTCCAAATATTCTGCTCACTTGATTTTCTCCTCCTGCCTTTGTGACTTTCTTGCTGATTTCATTTTTCAAATTTCGATGTAAGAGCTACTAAATCTCATCTTTGGCCTGTTTTCCTTTCTGTCGTCTTTTTATTAGTGATTAATTCTAATTAACTAGTTCAACAGAAGGAAAATAAGAAAAAGTAACAAAATTCACCTTTTGTGTGCTTTCCATGTGTCAAACACTAGACTAAACATGTTATACAAACAATTTTATTTATGCAGGACAAAAAATTATGATAACAGGTATGTTATAAGCATTTACAAATAAGAAAACTGAGGCTAACACTTAAATATATTTTTAAAAGCTCTAGTTATTAGGCTGCTTCTGTGTTTTTTAAATTCAATCCATTCAGCAGTCCTAGTGTTAGACATTATTATCTCCATCATTTGCAGGGTTTCAGACAAAAGATGATGTACAATCTGTCCAATGTTATGTTGCTAAATTTTATGATAGTTCCAAGGTACAAACTCAAGTGTATCCAAACCCATTTTATGTTGAATGCATTATAACATTTTGCCTTGATAAGGATTACTTTGTCATATCGACCTTCAGTTAGAAACTCTGGAATAGCCATTCCATTTCTCTGATAACACATTTATCAAACTCATATAGATATTTTGCTATGATTACATATTTAGCATATTTAAATAGGTAAATTTTAAATCTTCTTGAAAAACCCATTTCTGTATATGATATCATTGACTTCCTGGTCTACCAGAGATTTTTTTTTTTTCCTTTTGGTATTCACATTTCTGTTTTTTAATTCTTTCCCCTATAACTTAACACAGGAATTCATGACCAAATGTCACTTACACAAGATCCAGAAAAGGTATTGGGTCATTGAACTAAGAATTATGGAATACTTAGAGGTTAAAAAAATACTCATCTGCAATAGTGTAGTGGGCTGCTTGGTAAACTCCAATGATGCTTACAAATATGTTTAAAAAACTGTGAAGCAATATATGCAGAATAAGTGCCATAAATCTACATTTCCAAGAGTCTTCATACTTTGTATAAAGAAGCAAAGTATTACAGACTGGATTGTGTTCCCTTGAAATCTTACACCCAGTGTGACTGTATCTATAGACAGGATCCTTAGGAGGAGATTGAGTTTAAATAAGGTCATAAATGTGGTGCCCTAATCTGATAGGACTGTGGCCTTATGAGAAGAGGAAGGCTTTCTGTCTCTGTCTTTGTATCTGTCTTTCTTCCACCCAGTGAAGATAATGAGAATATGGCTGACTACAATCTTGGAAGGAAGCCCCTAAAGGAATGGATCAGTTGACACATTCATCTTGGACTTCTCAGTCTCCAGAACCGTGAGAAAAAAATGTACTGTTTTTCCAGACAGATAATGTATGCTATTTTGTTATGGCATCCTAAGTTAACTAATACAGAGGAAAGATGGTTACATTTTCAAGGCATTTTAATTACCTTTAAGGACTGCAAAGAGCTAAAATTATGAATAGAGAAATCTATCACTGATTTATAAACTTGTGTGTAGGTGTCTTTTTGCCAGAAGTAGTATCATTTTGTTTGAAACTCTTAGGAAAGGATGAAGAACTCAGTACTTTCTATAGCTATTATCCAAAACAGAAGATGATAGTTGATACATTAAAGATTTAAAGAATGTACTAAGTTCTCCCTTCAAAACTCCTTTATATATTAATATATGATTCTATATCTCTGTCCCTGCCTTGATTCCTGATTCGCAAGATTAAGTCCTCTACCTTTCCAAGGGAAACAATAAATGGATGAATAAATAAAAGGATAAATTTCATTTCACAGAACTACTGAACTAGAAGACAGATGTAAAAAAAGATTGCTGGGGAGATAAATGGCTAAAGAATTAGTATCCAAGATTTAGGATTTAGGATTAGGTGTGGACTCACTACCTAATTACCTTGTTGAATGAACTTGTACAAGTATCTTAATCTTTCTGACCTCAACATGATTATTGATAATATGGGAACAATATCTGTCTCCTGTATTAAAATTATTGTAAAAAACCCCCACAGAATGGCTTTGGGAATAGAATGAGAAAATAACACCAATTGAAACCTTTCATTATTTGAATGTGTGTGAACTCCCCAAATTTATATTTTGAAATTCTCACCCTAAAGTAATGGTAATAGGAGGTCCAACCTCTATGGATGACTAGATCATAAAGTTAAAGCTTTCATGAATGGGATTAGTAAGTTATAACACAGAATTTCCTTGCTCCTTCTACCGCGGGAGAACCCAGCAAGAAGCTGGCTATTTACCGGCCAGGAAGCTCTGACTGGACACTGACTCTGCTGAAGCCTGGATCTTGGACCTAGCAGTCTCCATGACTGTGAGAGATAAATTTTTGTGGTTTATAAGCTAAACAGTTTATCATATTTTGTGATAGCTACACAAATGGACTAATACATCTTTATAGCTCATCACTCAACACACATGAGAATCTCAAAAAAAAAAGTGAAGAATTTAAAAGGGAAAGTGGTTGTGCTATGCACAACAGAAACAATAACAAAGGGCAAAGTAACAATCGCCCATTTCCCGTCTCAGTCTTGGCTTTCTAGCAATCATCTTAAGGCTGGTTGTGGCTTGGGTCTAGACATACCCCCAAAACCTCATGAGGTCACAGGCAAGGCCTTTCAGAAGTGGCAGGATCCGAGTGTGTGATGCTGGGAGTAAGGGTGTGTGATTGCTAAATTAGTGCACTGATTGGTTTGGCACAGTTCTGCATAGGTTTAAGTGTGTCCCACCCTGAGTGTGGTTGCTACCTGCCCAAAGGGCTGGTAGCCTGGGTACAATATAAAGGGACAGAAACATACAGCTTCTGTTGCTCCTGCTGCTCCTGCTGCTGCTAGTTGCTGGTTGCTTACTTGTTCCTTTCTCCTTCCTGCCTTCTGTGTGCCCTGCTTTGCCATGGACTATTTCTCCTCTGTGGTCCCCCTCTCTCATGCCTCCTTGCCTTGGAACAAGCCGATGGACTGAAACCTCTACAAACGTGAGCTAAATAAACTTTCCTCCCTTAACTTGTGGGTGTGGGATATTTTGTCTCAGCAACGAGCAAAGTAACTAAGACAAGGGTGGATATGGTTGATTTTCAATACAGGATTACAAACCCTTTCTGTGTCCCAGTTACTTCAAATTTTACTTGTTCTCAGGGAAGAACCATGTATTGGTTAGCTTTTCCTAGCTGGGACCAAATAACCGGCCTATACAATTTAAAGAAAGAAGGGTTAAGTTTTACTCATGGCTTCAGAGTTTTCAGTCTATGATCTCTGGCTCCAAGGCACCAACACCATGAAGAAAGGGAAAGGTGGAACAAATCTCATCACTGCATGGTGGCCAGGAAGCAGAGCAGGGGAACAACACCAGAGGAAGGCTTAAGTAAGGATCAGATGTAGTACCTAAGGTCACACCTGCATGCCCCACCCTTCACACTCAGAAGTGTGCTTCGCTAATCCCTTAGGCCCGGGGTCCTCAATCCCTGAGCCACAGACTGCTCCCCAACTCTGATCTGTAGCAACCTGGTTCCCCAATGAGTGGGAATGGTAGGGGAGCAAGCAAAGTTTCATTCGTATCTACAGCCACTCCCTATTGCTGATATTACCACCTGAGCTCCCTCCTGTCTAGTGCTAGAGGTGGCACTGGATGCTCCTAAGAGAAAGAAGCCTACTGTCAACTGCATGTGGGAGGCAGCTTGCTTCGTACTCCTTTTGAGAATGTAATCCCCCAAACACCACCACCCCATCTATGGAAAAATTTGCTTCCAAGAGACCAGTCCCTGGTGCAAAAGAAAAAAAAAATTGACAATCCATCTTAATTGTCTCAAACCCTGACAACAGAATTGTACAAAAAAAGTCTCACAGCTGTCTCAGGCCCTTGTGCATGCTATTTCCCCTCCTTTGCACTCTTCTCGATCTTGAGCAGAGCGCTTCTTCTCATCTCTCCAGCTATCGAAGCACATTAGTCAGGGTTTATTCCCGCTAGAACTTGGCACGGGTGAGCGGAAGTGGATCATTGTAGTTCTTCGTGCATTTGTCCAGTACGTATTGAGCATTGTTCGTGCGTTGTTGCAGGTGCTTAAAATACATGAGGGAACAGAACACACAGAGACTGCAACCCATGTGGAGCTTGTACTCTGGTAAGGCTGATACATAATTAACAAAATGAGCATGAGTAATATTATTAAAAACATTCTAGTAATAGTAGGTGGTAAATTGAAAAAAAAAGAAAAATGTAGGGCAGGAAGCATCATCAAAAATGCTGGGGTGGGGCTGACTGCAATAACTAGTGTATTTAGGTTAGACCTCAAAGGACAAAGTTGAAATGCTTTATTTTACGTACTTGATCAGTGTTTTGAACACAATTAGTGATTGATAAATATATGCTGCCTCAAAATTGAAGTATGAAACCCTTTCTGCCTCATCTTAATTTTTTAAGCTGAAGCAAACTCAAAACAAATGCAAATATCCTCAATAGGGTTTTATTTCCTAATTTTAGAGGAGATATAAGCATTACCATTTCTGTGGGAAATTTTCCATCCCTTCACAAATCTGCCTTCCTACTTTGCTTATTGCCACAAGGCTAGAAATAATAATAAAACTTGAAGATTTATATATGGCATCAAAGGAAAAGATGTGGTTGCAAATGTGTTTTGAGATAAAGCTTATAAATAAGTACAAATGAAATGCTTATTTTAACCTATATAAGGGTCTTAAAACATGAATTGCTTGAGAATTCACACAAAGGGTTTTGAAGTATATCTACGTCTGAACACGTGGTCAGTGGTTGAGATGTGCTGAATAAATATATAGATTAATTCACCTCTACCGGGATCTGGGGAAAGTAAGTTCCAAATAATGTGCTTGGAAAGATGGAGAAGTGAGAGGAACCACTGCTCTGAAGATCAAGAGCATGGGAAGAGAAGAGCAGAAATAACATTTGAGAACACGTGCTCCTTCTGTGAGACCCACTTTTACTACAATAATTCTGTTTTTATGGTTCTTTACTGAGAACATATACACAGGCATGCACATATACGCATATTTTGGAAGATGCATTAGTAGCAATTAACCATAAAATAGGTGACCAAAAACAACAAAATGTATTAGCTCATGGTTTTTGAAGGCTTAAACACTAAATTAAGGTGTCAGTGATGTCCCACTACGTTTCAGTGTAGAGCTGACTGTTTTCACACCTCTTCCATCATCTGGCTGCTGTCCACAGCCCTTGGCTTCTTTGCTTACGGCCATACCACTCCAATCTCTGCCTCTGTCTTCTACCTTTGATTGGTGAACCTGTTTTCTCTTTTACGTTTGTGTTTCTTATAAAGACACTTGTCATTTCTTTTGGGGTGTATATTAATAATCTAGGATGATCACCTCACCTCAAGATCCTTCATTGAATTACATCTTCAATGACCCATTTTTCCAAATAACTTATGACTGTTAATTCATAAATTTTGGGACTGGCACATGAATATATGTTGGGGGAGGTACAATTACATACATTATGAAGGTTTTGATTTTTATTTCATAATCACATTTTTATTTGATGTCCCTATAGCTTAAAATCTTTGTCATCGTTTCTAATTATGGCCCATTAATATATGCAGTGAAAATATTCCAAAAAACAATATACAGGATAATGATATTTTATAAACTGCAACATGGGCCATTTGAAGCCACTGACTGAACATGAGTAATTGATTAATTTTGATGAAAACAGAAACATATGTTTGCAATCATTTTATTTCACTCCTGCCATAAATCCCATTTGTTTCTAAGAAAATCCTATGTTTCTGTTTAAAATCAAATGTTAAAGAAAATATCAGTAGGAAGTAAAAGGTCAGAGCAATGTATCTTTCTTTTTGTCAAAAGACAAAAAAAAAGGAAAAAGACTATCAAGAAAAAAAAAAAACACACCTGAAGTATCGATATAAGAAAATAGGAATGAAAAACATAATGATTTTATTAGGAAAAAAACATTTAAGCAAAACAACAGAAAAAACAGAAGAGTGTCACTGAGAAGGGACAAAGAAAAAGTACAATCAGGATTTGAAAACATGATGTAAAGACTGCCTCAGATTTTCCGGTACATGCTGCTTCTTTCCTGATGTTCATTTATCTGGCCTACTCGCTCGAGAGAATGCTGGGTGCTGGAAGACTCTTGCCACTGTACGTTACAGACTTCCTCCTGCCTCAAGGACAATCATCTATGATGTATCACTGGCAAATAAAAATGGCCATTTCTGAGAACACAGAAGAACCTCTGACATCTACTTACAGTCACCTCACCACTCTGAGATGACCATTTTCCTTCACTCTTAAGACTTCCCTTTCAGCACTGCACTGAGGCCTATTATCCTCTCTAAAGAAGCTGTAATATATTTGATTGAGTTGCTTTTCGCTGAGAGTGACCAGTATAGATTTATCTTGTTCCCTCTTTTCTTTCCCCTGTATAAGGTGGCAGAACTTTTCTGTTTGAACTATAAAACTAGACTCAAGTCCTTTTGTTCTCTGTTTCTTTTCTCTTTTTTTGTGGGTACAAGGGGTCGAACTCAGGACCTCGCGCTTGCCAGGCAGGCGCTTATGCCGTTGAGCTATCTCACCGGCCCTGTTCTCTGTTTCTGAACAATAAAGAAATACTCTACATCAATTCAATAACAAATTTAAAACAGAAAAGCAAAAACAAATTTTCTGATTTAAAAGCCATCATTTATCCATGCTCTTATTATTTATTTCAAAACAAATAGAAAATTCTGTGGCAGAAACACTATCCCAAAGGGTTGTTGGACAACTTTAATGAAACCAGCACTCCTTGGTCCATCAGCTTCGACATAATTGAAAGGAAAAACTTTGCTCTGGTCCCAGCCAGCTTTCATGGCATGACTCGAAAATGCTATCATAAAAATGAACACCTTAAAATTATATAGCCAAAGCCATAGCATCCCACTTCTTTGTCTGTATTCAATAAATGTTTAAAAGACAAATGAAAAGATCGTTACCCATTTTCATTCTCACCTGAAATCGTTTGCTGGTGGCAAAATCAGTCGATGTGGCAGGGAGGAGTTTCACGGAAGACTGATATCAACTCATTGTGAGGCTGCTACATCAGGAAAACAAAAATTCAAGTAATTCTATAAATAATTCTGCTCTTTAAGTTCTATTTTTCCAATTTATATGTTATGCATGATTGTCATTCTTTCATTTGTCAGGGAGTGCTAGGGTGGAATTTGGTAATCTAGCATATAAGATATTCGATAATGTCTCAGTGGCCAGAGAAAGCTAGTTAACTTGATACTATATTTATAGGAGAAATACTTCTTCAGGGAATTTGGGATGAAGCATGTGAGAAGATGCTATGACCTTTGGGGAGGAAAAATAATCCACATTCAAGGGGGTGTTATCTTGGGCTTGGAGCTCTTTGCTGATCTACTTTAAATATTTAGCTATTTTGTTAGGTAATAAGAGTATTACAGCTCTAATCTCTGCTGTGATTTAGGAAGGAAGAAAGAAGTAGCAATCTGTTTACAGTACATATTAACTAAATGTATTCATTTGCATAATACCTCTTTAGGGATGGACTGCATTATTCAGAAATTTCTATATGTGGAATTGTAGGGATATGTTAGGCTTCAGTGACACTGAGGTCTTAAAGTCTATTAGATTAGCACGAAAACATTTCCTTATTAAAAATTCCCATTAGTGGTGAGATAACTTCTGAAAAGCACTTCTCACCTTATGGTGCCAGCAACAGGGGAGAATAAATATTCTTGTTTGTAAGTAAATTCCATACAGAAAGGGCTGAGGTTGTTTTGAAAGGTATAAAAATAATAATGTATTTTCTGGAAGGAAAATACATCACCGTCCACCTCCCTTTTTAAAAATGCTTAAATTCCAAATAGGTAAAGGAGAATCTAAGGTAGTGCATTTAAAATGATGATTTGGTAGCAGATTTCAATTTTGCCATGTTCAGTAAAGATGAAAAATGTTGGTACTTGTGCTTAGTGCAAACTACTACCCTTATTTTCAATTGTTTTCATATATATGACAGATTAAATTTTATTTGTCAAATATTCCCTGCCCTTCCTTAAGAAAGACATAGTCAGTCAGGACCTGTGATGGTAACACTTCCTCCTGAGAGGATTCGCTTCCTGAGCCAATTTTGTAATTTGGTTTCTTGATAAATAATGACCCGTGTCACTTCCATGGAAAAGTGCAAGAGCTGCCAGTGTTTTTTTGTTTGTTTTGTTTCATTTTTACCATCTCTCTGTCTACCATGAAAGTGGTAAAGTCACATCCTACTTGCTTCTTCAGCTTGGAGATAGAGCAGATCTCCAATTGGCCTACAATGAAACAAAAAATGTTAACTTGTTTAGATGAGTGTTGAACTTTGTTGAAATCATTGATATTTAGGGTTAGGGTGTATGTTGTTCTTGTTTTTGCTGTTGATGTTCTTGTAACACTAACTTGCAGGAAGTTAAATTACATAGCGATTTTAGAAATTCAAAATCCTTATGCCAAATACCATGAAACAGAAATAAAGATTTTACTATAGAAGAAAGAAAAGGGAAAAAATATCAATTTGTATTTTATTTCTCATTCAAGGTTATATAACAGAAAAGTTTACCCCAATCTTTTACAATTTTTACCTCCTTTCTAAACCTATTACCTATACACACAATTTAAATTTTCAAGAGACTTATATAATAGAATGAATACCCCAAAAGTCATTATCTGGTATTCTTACCTCCTCCTCCTCCTCCTCATTCTCTTCTCCTAGTTCTTTTCTCCTCCTGCTCCTTCTTCTCTTTGAAAAATATTTCTTGAAATCAAATTTTAAATGCCTCAATATTATGAGAATAAAACAAGCAGATTGTTTTCTTTCTTTCTTCCCTATCTACTGTGGAAGTTCTGCATTACTTCCTCTTTCCCTCTACTCATCCAAGGTAAAAGCTTTAGAACATGGAAAATAAGCAAATGTTCGCTGAAGGAATGGACACACCAAGAAGATAAACTCTGTAGACTGCAGACTTCTTCTGTGGAAGTGCCCCTGGATAGCACAGATTGCTTTTTTTTCTTTTCCTTTTTATTTTGGCAACATGTAGAGGAGCTCCATACAGAGGACTCCTTCAGTTTGGAGATTATATGAATAAAAATAAATATTTACCCTTCCATTTTTTTATACTGTGCAATCAAAAAATGCTTTGTTGGGTTCTTTTAAGTGTGTAGTCTAAGAACCAAAGGAATAATAAAATATAAATAGAAATATAACTTAAAATATAGCCAAAGCTGTTTGATACAGTCAAACACAATTTTTAGCATATGCAATAAAAATAAAAACTCCTTACAAAAATTAAACCATTAATAATAAAAGCAATAATAGAACAGGAAAGATGGTAAGACATAGCACATATTTTGATATTACAGTCATGCCTCAGTTCACAGACTTAATTTGTTTCACAATTCTGGGGAATATGGACACAGTCCTGCTCATCACCCACCTGGACTTCATAAACAGAAGCAAAATTTTGCAGAATGTTTCTGTTCATGAACCAAATTGTTTGCGAACAGAAGCATTCATGAACCAAGGCATTATTGTATATTGCTAATTTTGATGTAAGAATATCTTTTTACATATATTACTGTCATTTAAAAAGTTTGTATGGCGCGCGAGGTCCTGAGGTCGACCCCCCGGTACCCACAAAAAAAAAATAAAGTTTGTATGAAATTTTTTATTTTGTATGACCATAGATTTAATGAAGTTTTTTTTTTTTTTTTAATTTTTTGGCTGTTCTTTCACAAGAAAGTTTTGTTTGGTGTTTCAAACAGAAAATGTGAGATTTGTGCTGGAGCAACTTTCTATTTAAAATGTAGTGGAAAGAAAGCTTAAATTGTCCTTATAAATGTTAGCGCTTTCCCTATTAACTTTCATGCTACCATTGTGTGGCTACTATTTACTTCCCATTCTAGTTTATTACTGAAAATTAGCCAAAGAGCATAATGTTTCTTAAGCCTTTCTGGTTTAGACCTAAAAGATCCCGCAAAAATTGTATGCGTTTGTAAGGTGATTGGATCTTGGAGGCACTATACTCATTAGTGCATTTATCCATTGAGATAAGGAGCTGAACATGCTCTTGGGAGATGAGACTTCATTGGAGGTGGGTCAGTGGGGACTTGACCTAGAAGTGTGTGTTCCTGAACCAGCTCCTCCATGCTTTGTCTCTTTCTGCTTCCAGTCTGTCAGGTGGTGAGTACCTTTTCTCTGCATGCTCTTACCCCATGCTCTTTCTGCCTTGAAGTCAGGAAACCATGGACTGACCCCTCTAAAACTATGAACCAAAATAAACTCTCCTCCTTTAAACTGTGTGTATTGGTGCTTTATCCTAACAGTGGGAAATCTAACTGGTTACATGGGTGTTTAAAATATAAGCAAGTGGGCCAGTGATGTAGCTCAGCGGCATAAGCGCCTGCCTGGCAAGTGCAAGGTCTTGAGTTTGACTCCTGGTACCTGCAAATAAAAAAAATTATTTTAAATATAAGCAAGGAAGTGAGCTCATGTGCACAAACATCTTTATATTTGTTAAAGGATGGAGTTGCCACCCATGTCTTACTGACTGCTTTGAATTTTCAACTGTCTGCAATATATGTATATTTATATTTGATGTATTTGGTTAAGGTTCTTTCCTCTTATTTTTTTAATTATTTATTTATTTATTATTATTTTTTTTTTTTGTGGGTACCAGGGGTCTACCTCGGGACCTCGCGTGCCAGCAGGCGCCCGTGCCGCTGAGCGATATCACCAGCCCTTTTTTCGTATGTGGGTTCCAGGAGTCGAACTCAGGCCCTCGTGCTTGCCAGGCAGGCGCTTACGCCACTGAGCCATCTCACCGGCCCTTTGCTCTTATTTATAGTATGCACTGTATTAAAGAAAAGACAGGTTCATAGCCTCTAAATTGTGCTGCTCCAAAGTGAAATAAAAAAGAAGCAACTCTCCTGTGAGAATTAGAATTAGTTATATTAGACAGAAAAAGGAATGTGAATTGAAAGGGAATGTAAAACCAGAGAAAAAATGGGAAGAATAGTCATAAAGAAAGATAAAAGGACAATTTAGGCCATTAACGCCTTGGTGAGGAATTTAGTTTTGTAATGACAGAATTAAAGCAATGACCAAATGTTAAACAAATGCATACTTTTAAGAACATAAAGGAAGAAAGCAGAGAGTAATTTAAAGTTAAAGATACCTGTGATTGTGTGAATGTAGTGATGCTAGAAAAAAATGAGAGCAAATCGAGAAACTGCAAGCCCTTCACTTTCCCCTTCGGTCTAAACTTTTGATGTACGATCTTTGGAAGAATTTGAGGGAGGGCTGTGTAAAATCTTAGTCTGAGTTCTGCATGCAGAAATGTTCAAGTTATACCTTTTAATGTGATGGAATTCAATCTGGATTCCTAGAAAGAAACTTGTAGTCATCCTGTATGTTGGGTAAGACACAATTTCTGAAGACATCTTTTCATAGAAGCTTCTGAATAAATTAAGTCAAACAGACATTATACCTTCATTTTCTATATTTGAGTTTTCTACCCAGGAAACAAAGTCCACTTGACTTTGTTAACTCTGAAAAATGAAAAACATTGCAATTCTCTAGTTTTTGCTTCTGGCTCTAATATGCTGTCCAACCACAGGTATTGGGCATGGATAATAAGTGTGTTAGAAAACACTAGTGACATGTGGGATGGCTGGCATGGAATGGGCAGTGACCAGTCAAAATGAGACACTGCCCAAATGAACCAGAAGTTCGTCAATGCTTATAGGCAGAAAATTGCCTTTGAATTTGTCAACCAAACCATTGAGTTCTGGTATGCTGGGAGAGATTTATCAGTATAGCCTCAATGTTCTCAAATAATTTTCTTTAGCTTTATTTTTATTTCAGAGGAAAAATTTCTGTGTCTGTTGTGATCATCCTACTTTCCCTTTTGAATTAAAATATTAATTGGTACCCAGGGGCGTAAAATTAGTTATTTCTACGTTTGTAAGGTTATGTACTTGAATCTGTTCTAGTTTATCTAGTTGCTCATTCTCAGGAATTTCAGAAACCAAAAGCATCGTTAATAGGAGGAATTGGCCACTTCCAAGAGTAACAAAATAAAAATAATACTATCCTGCTGTGACTAAAATGTTTCCTTTCTCCAAGAAAGCAATGCAGGTCATATTTATAAGAATGGTCCATGAAACTAGAAAGTCTGGGTTCCAATTTGTCAATCTTTGTGACCCCCACCAAGCTACTTACTGACTGATCTGTACCTAAGTTTTCTCAACATTAAAGTGGGAAATATTGTGCTACCTCCTTAATAAGGGTTTTCTTTTGGTGGTGGGGGTAACTAAATATATGTGTGTTAGCAATATAGAAAAATACTTGGAATATATCAAGTACATATGGAAATGAGTTATTATGACATCAATGATAGAGGTTTAAAGAATATTTCCTTGATATCTTGCTCATTACTACTCTTCTCTTGTTTCTTTTTCCTATTTAATTGTGATAAAAATATTCTTTCTTATGAGCTTGCTATCCACAATTCTTTTTAACAAGTAGTTTAAGCATCAGCTCTTCTAGCAATTAGATCAAGAACTGAATGCAGACATGTTCTATGAAAGAACCACTGGAAATTCAATAATCAGAAGACACCTGGTGAGGGACATTGTGGGGACAGAGAAGCACGAAAGTTCTAGATACGTGAAGCTAGGCATTGTTAGATTGTGTGTGATTTGTTTGTGATTCAAAATGAATATTAAATTTCCACATATAGTAGAAAAATTGTCACCAGCAGTATTTACTTTTGGCACTATAAGACTAAAGAAAGCTGTAAAAACTTCTTTATCTATGTTGATTATATTATGATTCGAAAAATTTTATCATGTTATCTTTTATGTAAATTTGTTAACAAAATACAGGTTTTCACAAACGTTTGATTTCCTATTTGTAATTTGCCTTTCATGAAATGGGACCGTTTACTATCTTAGCCTTTATTTTGTGACAGTGTTATAAATTTTTCATTTAAAAGCACATAGCACCCAGGGTGACTCGTTCTGTTACTTCTTTTAGAGACCAGTTTCCCACTTTGGCAGGAAATATAGCCAAATGCATGTGACACAAAAATATATTTCGAGAAAGTTATTTTTAAAAAAGGAAGGCATATGACTTAGTAAAAATTTATCTCTTTCTAAAATGCTACTTCTTTTTCTCCTTACATGTCTACATTCCTAGTTATTTTTATTCTCATTCCTTGATTTCTTTTCTTCTCTATTCTTGTTAATATGGATGTTAATTTTAGATGTCTCAGTCCTCTCTTCTTAAACACTTCCTGTGTGTTACCTCATCCAACTTTTCCATTCTTCCTTTGTTAATAAAATGGATGCTTTCTGAAGACCCATTCCAAGAGTTTCAATGTTTCCAAACAACTTTGAGCCATTTTAAAGGGAAAATGAAGTTCTGGGAAACTAAAGTGCTGCCTCGAAATTTATATAATAGAGACCTTAATATTAGAGTAAAATTCTTATCTTAGACGTAGAATGGGGACATTCAACAGGGTCTTGCTATAGAAATCTTTAAATATTTTTCCTATTATTGTAAAAATAAGTTTAAACAAATGATTAGTGATTTCTGAGTGAGTTCTCCAAATAAAGCAGTTTATTTTTAAAAAATCATAATCTCTAATTAATAGATTTATTTTTTAAAATTTTTAAATAGATTTATTGATGTAAATTTCTGAACAAAATAATCTTCAACAATGTTTAGAATTATTTTAGGGAAAGAGGAAAATGAGAATTTTCTTTCAAAGATATAGAAAAATGCAAAAACAGGAGGCAGTACGGGAAAATTTTTGCAGCTGTAGAGGAAAGCCAGAGGTACTCTACGAAGCTTCACGCTATTAAGTAAACTGTTGCTTTAGATTGTTCAGCTATGTAGGAGAGAGTAAGAGGAACAGTTTGAAGGTAGAGATGACGCGCAGCTTCAAGTTGATCCAAACTCTGTAAAGACATACACATGTTGTCCCTTAATTATATTAATATTTAAGAGATTTGATCTTCTAGGTAATTCTCAAAGATGAAAATTAGTCCAAAGGACAAGTTTTCTCTGCCAAGTGTTGTGAGCTCCCAGTATGTACTAGCCCACGGGAGAAAATGACTACATAGTAGAATCTAAAATAACTTAGAGATATCTCATACTGCACTTTGGGGGACACACCAAAACTCAGCATCAAGTAAGAGTGTTTCTAAATATGTCCAATTACATCTCGTCATGTGTTTCTTCTCTGTCATGTTAGAAACATATGAATGTTTATATCACCACCGAACTTTTTTCCATTTCAATGAGTTGTTTTGTTCCTAAGTAAGCATTCCAAGATCCTAAATAACTTAAAACATGTCTAGCTTTACACTGACTTCTTTACAAAATGAGCTGAGCCCCAGGAAAGAAACATACATTAACAATAATAGCAGACTAAAATGGTAAATAGAAGTAACATCAGTGAAGATAAAGACTGGGCTTTTTTTCCCTTGCTTCTTTTGCTAATTCTTCCCTGCTCGAGTCATGATATTCTCTTCTCTTCTAAGTGGTAAACAGCAGAACGTGTACACTCTGAGGCATGTGGAGAATTTTCCAATGTAAAACAGCTACAAAATATATTTTTGAGACTCACTAAAGACGAAGATTCAAAACTCCATCATTAATTATCTAAGAAACTGTGCAAATAACCACTTCTTTTGTAAATATGAGTCAGGAAGAGATTGGGCACATATTTATTTTAGTGTGTGTTTAGTTTGTGTACACATATGTATAAATTCCAAAAGCTCACATATATTAAAATTTCCTAGATGCAAGTATATTTTTAAGGATGAGAACAGAGAAAAATGAGTTTCATAAGATCTAGCATCTTATTAAAAGAGATTTGATACAAATGCAAATATGTAGTATACAATGTAAAATGAAGGTAACGTAAGAAGCTTCATGATGAACTGAGGCAGATATGTATTTGGAAATACCTGTATATTTTTAATATTAGAAACAATGGGAAATAGCACATCATTTATAACAAACTTATATTACCAATTATCACATCTCTATCTTGTTTCATTTTGCTTATGCTTTATATATTAATTCACTCTTTCTTATTACCCTTTGAGAAAGTTTCTGTCACTCAGTCCCCTCCTCCATCTATAGAGTTAGAAATAATACTCAGAAGCATAGGTAACTTGCTAAAACTTGATTGGTAAGACACATCTGGCCCCAAATTTGAATTCTTTTACTAACTATTTTTGCTTTTTTCCCAAGGTGAATAGTTTAGTAAGAAAAGACAAAAACATAAGAGCCATTCGTATTCAGGTTGAGTACAGTGATTTTTCATATTTATTTGGTATAGTGAGGGACAACACAGAAATTAAAACAGCCAGAGAAATGAAAAAAAGAGTCGTACAGTTTGCAGGTAACTTCATAGGAGGAGGCAGAGAAGATTCTTGAGGGAATAAAGCAGATAGTAACAGAGGAGTTAAGGGAAGTACAGATGAAGTGAGAGAAAGGATCATAGATGTGGTAAAATTTAGGATTGTTTTATTTGGGAATAGTGATAAATTTCGATGTACATTAATACAATTGCCGTCAAAGTGGTCATTCTGAAATAACCTTACAGGATATCACAGGACCTTTAGTAACCCGTGGAAGCATTATCACCTTCAAGACAGGTTTTTAGTGATACAGATGCCAGTTTTAACCTTTCCTAAAAGAACTAGCTAGAAAGGCAGACTACAGCAAAGCATAAGCAATATGATGGTGAAATTTTTGAGTGCAATGACATTTAAAAGCAGAAAAACAACAATGAACATTTTTCATCTTGAATAGTTCTGTTATTCTCAAGCAAGAAACCTAAGACACTACATTTCTCAAAAATGACTAACTTTACACAAGCAAAGCTTACTCATAAAATGTTTTGAAATGTGTGCACTAGTGAAATCAGGTACAGTTACACATGCAATCTGAATTTTAATTACACTGTATATTACAGTGATATTCCAAATAATTGTGGTATGACCAGAAACTGAAGAAGGCTGAAATTATGTCTGGTTTGTATAATCAGTTGGCACTCTTGTCTCATTTTGCAAACTGGTCATGGAGAGTTTGGACCCAAACAACAGATGGATTTCAACAATGATGGCAACAACACAGTCTTAGAGATGGAGACCTTGGCTGGACTCTCTGCTCTGTTATTTACTAGCAATAGAGAATGGGAAAGAACTTAAATTCACAATTATTCAGTTGCTTCATCTCTAAAATGGGGATGATAATACCTATATGGGAACAAAGATGTGTGGCACTATCTGTGAATATTTCAATAAGCTGCTTTAGTTATAATTTCTGCACACTTCTTTTTTGGTCATTGTTTATATAATCAAAACAAGTCCTATAGTGAATATTTTAAAACAAGCCCAACTATGAGAAAGTCCTTTTCTATGCATTAAATATATTTTGCTTATGTGGTAGCTAAAATCTCTCACAAAGAAAAAAATAGGTCAGTTGGAAAACATAGATTTTTTTTTTATTAAGGCAGTAACACAATAAAGGGTAAAAGTTTAGGATTATGGGATCATTTTTCATTTACAATCACGTTTTAATTTAAGATTTTAGATGTTAATTTTTGATTATGTTCAGAATCAGCTACTCAAACAGTAAGACTAAAACTAACATATTATCCAATGTTATAAATACAATATAATTCAATGCAATTTTCTTCTAACATATACATGGATTATATCAAATCTTGCAAAAAATATAACTCCAATCAGTGTTTTCCTTACATAGGAGAAAGGGAGAAACCCCTGTAAAGTGCATTTCACAATTTCTTGTTGACAATTTGATGCTTTTGTTGCTGTTAAATGTTGCTTCTGAATATTTCTCCCTTGTGAGGTGCCTAATCAAGATGGGAATTTTCACTGTTTGACTTTCTATAGTACCTGACTGGAGACAGTACACTCAATCATTGTATTTTACAGATTAGATGAGGCTTCCTTCTTGCCTTCTCTTCTCCTCCAGCAATTTAATATTGTGTTTGGCTTGCACACTTGTAATTAAAAAGTGACTTATGAAAGTGCACTGCAAAAAAATACTTACCCCTTAGCAACCAGAGGACTAGACACAATAATAACACAATGTCAAAACAGTAAGATAGTTTTAATAATTACTCCTGTCTTTCTTTAGAAGACAGTTAAACATGCAATTGTGTTTGCTATTCCAAGCAAAGTGGTAGGGGGAGCAGAAGAATGAAACAATGTTAACGCACTCTGAAACTTGATGATGTCAGTCTATCCTTCTCTATCTATATCCTTGCTCTCTCTTTTGGTGTTGCCATTTCATTTTCATGGCTTTTTAAAATAAACGTTTTTCCTCAATAAACTTGATTTCCTCTATGTTTTGGAAGTGCCATGAACTCCAAAGTAGGAATTTCTCCTTAGGAGGAATAATATTGCAAATAGGAGTACTAACCTGTGTCAGGACCAGTGATTACAGGAAGTTTATCTTCATTATGCTTAATATGCCATTTGAGATTCTACCTTTTGTTGACTTTCTTTTCAGGCAGTAAAATGTCGTTCCATCTCTGTCTCTTTCTGTCTCTGTCTCTGTATCTCTCTCTCCTTCGATGCAGACAGATCATAAATAATTGTTTTGAAATTGAAAATCTTTATCACGCAACTAAATTTGTGCCAAACATGCAAATGGATGTTAAGTATGATTAACAGAGTCTTAGCTCATTAGGAGTTAAGAGCAGTAGGGAAACAGACACATGAATGGCTCATGACAATCAGAAAAGAGGATGTCCTCATGGTTGGAATATACAGATCTATTTCGATCCAGAAAGCACGGGGTCAAGTCTCCTTATAGTAAATTTATGTCAATATCTAATGGGAATTTTCACATTAAAATCTAATATTAAACTCTCCATTAAACAATAAAAATTAATAAATATGTCTAATAAATTTTAGAAAACAAAAATACTAACTTTCTGTGCTACTATGGAATGTGGTAGTTGATGAGAGAAGATTGAAAGAAGATGTGATGTAACGTGCGAACTAAACCCTGAGTCAGGAAGAAGGAAGGGTTCTGGCCCATGCTCAGTGTGTGGTTCTAGGCTTTCAAGCTAGCAAATAAGCAAATTGTCTGAAGATACAAACTGCTTGGAAAATTCTAGGAAAGATGCATAATAGGCTTCCAATTAAATAAGGAGATAGAATACAAGAGCTAGATATTTAAGAGACAGTCAAAGCTTGGGAAGCAAGAAAGCAGGCTGCTTTTCCATAATCACTGTGATTATTATCATCAGTTTTGAATAAATGGCAAGTTTGGTGACTGTAATATTTAGTTTTTAACTAAACAACACTGTACAAGAGATAAAGGGGGTGTCTTCCACATGACAGTGCAGTAGTTCCCCCCCTTATCTGCATTTTGCTCTATGTGGTTTCCAGTACCAATGGTTAACTGTGGCCTGAAAATATTATTTCTCTTTATTCTTTCAAGAGTCCATATTTACAACTGTTATTAAAGCATACTGTTACAGTTATTTTTATCAGTATTTTTGTTAATTTCTTGTTGTGCATAATTTAAAAATTATGCTTTTTAGTATTATATATAAAGTATATTATGTATTATGTATAAAGCATACATACTATAAACCATATACATATGGTTCAGTACTATCTGAAGTTTCAGTCATCCATTGGGGGTCTGGGATATATCTTGAGTAGATCAAGGGAGGACTACTTTGGTAATAAACAGGAAATGACCCCACGAAAACTGAGATCTACAGGCACCCCAAATGAACTCCATTTCCAAGTCTACGCCTAATCCAGAGCAATTTGATGTTAGCCTTTCTCTCTCCCTTTCTCATTCTCTTGCCTGCCTCCCTTCTGTGATGACAGAGGCCATTTCTGTGTGAAGCACATCTCTGGTCCCTGGAGAGCACAGGGAACTAGAATGGCTACAGCTGGCTGCTCTCCTTCACACTTGAGGAGACACCATTCTCTGCTTCACCACCTGGCCTCATGCACGGAATTCTCTAAGTTTTCATAGCAGCTCCAACAAGAGCAGTTCATGTCTTTACATTTAATTAAAGCTTTAGGACCACAGATTTTTAGAGGAAGAATAGCTCAGGGATACTGTTGCCTTGGCATTATTTGAAAAGGCAGCTATTACAACCAAAATGTCCAGGTATTTGTGTTCATGACTTTTCCTTGGCATAGAATATCTCAGCATGGTCCATGAATAACTTCCATCAGAATATTTTTTCAGTACCTCACTGAAATTCAGGTTCTTCAGCTACACTCATACACCGAGTCAGACTCTTTGGGTAAAGCTGCTAGTGTCTGTGTTTTCTAGCAAGCAATGCTGATAACTTTGGAGCCTGGCGGATAGATTTTGCCAAACTCTTCATCTTAAAGAAGTCAAACAATGCCATCAAGAGGTCAGAAGTTAGTGGCAGGTTTAATTCCTGAAAAAGATGTAGGCTAAGGTTAAGGTTTTCTGATTAGTAGAAAAGCAGAGGACTAGGAAGAAGAAAGTTTATTTAGCAGCAATACAATCATTACCTGATCAATAATCTCTGTCCTGTTTGTCTCCCAAGTAATGGAGAAGCTGGATGGAGATGGCCTTTATCTTTCCTGAGAGGGGGATAGATCAGATTCTGTTCCTGGAGAGAAGAAATATCTATGAAGAGAAAATAGGACTTGTGCCATATAGTTAGAATTGCACTAACAAATCTTTCCTCTGACGCCAATACTTTTAATTCTGGAATAATGAAAGTAATATTTGCTTCTTCCTCTATTTCTTAGGCCTATAACAACATTTCAGTAATTTATTGTGTCTATTGTTTCTGGAATCTAGGTTTTGATAATGCCTGCATATTCATCAAGTAGCAGGACTAATTACATTTGTACATTTCTATACATTCTAACTGCTGTCCTTACCTCTGCTCTCATCACCATCTCAGTAGATCACTTTGAACACATTGAAGATTCTGTGTAAAAATCTTCAGGGTATTATGATAAACATAATGCATGGTCATCAGGCCAGATCAGCAATCAATGTTAGAACTTAGAACTGATGCTGACAACTAAATTGTGCTGGAATAGACCACTTTAAGAACATAAAGAATATAACAGTTTCTTTTTTAAGAGAGAAAAAAAAACAAATATCTTATTTTTCACAGAAGATACAGAAACATTACTTTTAAATGAAGTAGATTTGACTTAAGAATAGCTGTTGGCTTGTTTTCCCCCATTTCGCTAGCATTTTTCTCTCTGCCTCTTAGCAGAACTGAGGTTAGCTAGAACTCCCCCAAAACCCTCTCATTTTTTCATAATCCTGTGTTGCTTCCTAGAATAGTCATTCCCCTGTAGCAGAAGGCTTCTTGAGTGAATTAAGCCTAATAAGGGAAGGCATACTTTTCATGTTTAATAAACTTTGTTTTCTTTTTCTTTTCTTAGGCAAAGGGAGTTTACAAGGTCTCTTGAACAGAAAATAGTCTGTGAGTAATTGAAGAACATCTCTTCTCAGAGGTCTGATATATTGGAGTCAATGGGCAATTTGTCTAGTAGGTGTGCGAGTATATCCATTGTCTATCAGAAAGGAGTTACGTAGTTCCCTTTATATTCACAAATTTAGTAGGCAAAGGGCTTCAGGTTTTGTAAGCTGAAATAAATAAGGGAAGCTGTCCCACAGAATGTAAAGCTGAAAGCCAAAGACTCCTTGTTTAGCATTCGTAGAGTCCTGGTCAGTCAACTGAAAGACCTGAAAATTAGGATACACAACCCAAAAGCCCAAGATGGAGCAAACTGGTTGAGCTTAGCTTTGAGAGGCTAGGAGAATCCTTCTTCAGGGATGTGTGGTCCTGCTCCATACTGAGTGTGAATCAGTGGGTGCTATCAGAGCAAAGGCCCATCATTTCCTGTTGCACACTATAGATCTTTTGTGGGGTTGATTTTCAACAGAGAGAACTTTATTGGTCCCCTTTCCAGGCCAACACATTTCAGGACTACATCATTATTTAGGGCTATTAAGGGGCAGAAGGAGAGGGAGGAGGAAAATCTTGACTTATTGCCAGTAAGGCAGATGCAGACTGAAGCAATTAATTGGGGAAAGAGAAGAGAAATGAGCACATTGGCCTCTTAATTTTTATCAGTCAGGGTGTACCCATAAAACAGAAGATATTTTGCATGTATAAATCTGGGGTAATTTAATTTTTAATTGCTCTTAGGAGATTTTTAGAAAGACTGGAAAAGCTAGGCAGGAGAATTGGATAACTATTTCAGAACAACAGAAGTACATTGCAAGTCCTAAACTACAGAGACAAAAGAAGGAGATGGTATCACCAAAACCCAAGGATGTGGAGTTTGTCAGAAGGAGTAGATATGGCATTGAGTTTGCCCAGTAGGAGCTGGAGCCCTGGAGAAGACACACAAACATTGCCAAAGATACATTCGGAGGCATGGAGGTGCTAACATCCAAAATCCAGATAGTGTCTCCGTGGGGAAAATACTATTTGAAGAGGTCATTCCCTTTATGACACTGGAAAGAGGAAGGTTGAAGTGGATCTCAGCGAACAAGTCTAAGGCTGACATAATGTACATATCATCTGGTCTGGAAAATATGGATTCATTATTTAAAACTTGTTTTATTTCTCACCATCATTCTTCTTTTCATTCATAGTTGTCTACTCCTTTTTATACAATGGAACTATGTGAAATTGATGATATTTAATTATTCTCGGCTTATGAAATCACAATTTTATAAGGTTCAGCTTCGTATAATTCCCCATTGTATATTATACCCACACTAGTGAAAGTTCATAGGGTATAAAATGGGATTGTCCTCATTTATTTAAATATGTGTCTCCCTTCTCTAACCTATAAACTCTTTGATGGCCTATTTAATTTCACATTTCCAGTACTGAGTCTGGTATAAAAGTCTGTTGCAAAATTGTAATTTATAAGTGTAATTAGATGAAAGAAAGAATACAAAAGAATTCTGTATTATGATTTAAGTTATTAAATTGGATAATGTTATGAGGGCAAAAAAATACACTAAACATTCAAAATAATATATTTTTATCAATTTAGAACTCCATCTCTCCTCTCTCTCTCTTTCTGTATATATATATACATTTAGCTAGTCATAGTTGAAGTTTAGTTGTATGCTTGTACTACATATTTATAAAAGCTTTGAAATATCAAATAGTGAAGATAATGAGACAAACATATCTAAATATATATCTATTATTTATGGTGTGTCATGCAGCCATGTTGCATTTATCATAGTTCTACACATGCAGAACCAAAGGAATATCTATCTATCTATCTATCTATCTATCTATCTATCTATCATCTCTCTATCTATCTACCTATTTTTATCTTGAGAATTGGCCCAAGCAGTGACTGAGGTTGAGAAGAACCATGATATGTCATTTGCAAGCTACAGCCTCAGGAAAGCAGGTGGTATAATTCAGTCTGAGTCTGAAAACCTAAAAACCAAGGAATACACTGTGTAAAAAACAAAACAAAATGAGGCAAAATAAACCTCCCAGTTGGAGTCTGAGGGTGTGAAGACTAGGCAATCCAAAGTCCCAGGGTAAAAGAAGTTGGACGAGAATTCACCCTTCCCTCACTGTTCTGTTCTATTCAGGTCCTCTATAGATTGGATGATGGCCACCCACATTGATGAGATTGGAGCTTGCTGAGTGAATCAACTGATTCTAACGCTATCTTTTCTAGAATCACCCTTACAGAAACTTCAAGAAATAGTGGTTTGCCAGGTTCTTGGACAATTCTTAGCCTCTTCCAGTTGATGAATAAAAGTAACCGTCACAGTACATTGTCTCCGGATTTGTTAATTTTCATTTTTTGAACTATTTAACACTGCTTTTCATTCTTTGTGGAAAAATACGAAGTAAGATTCTCTTGGTCGTAAACCTGGAATTTGAAAATCAATGTCTTGTGAGCAAATCTGAATATTATACCATACTTAATAGTGAAAAGGAAATATGGAGTTTTACAGATTGTTTTTACTTTAATATGAAATTAATTAATTAATTAGTAAGTACCTAGAATGACTGATAAAATTGTGAATGATGCCATAAAACAATTCACTCAGCAAAGTTGTAAATAATATGTCCTTTTCTATATAAATGTGAAAATTGAAGCACTAAAATGTGATAAAAACAAGTTGGAAGGTTTTTTTTTCCTAGTGAAAATTCATGATATTTATGCTAATAAGAAAAAAGAATGGGGTGGATTTTTTGGTGAAAGACAACATTAAAAGGCAAAAGTAACTGTTTATGACTTTTTTGTTCATTTTTGAGTAAAAATTCTGTAAAATGTCTTTATTGTTACAGGAACATTGCTGACTCCACAATCATTTATTTAACCAAGGAAGTCATTGAAGTCATGAAGATTTTATCATGTGCAGAAACAGAACTTCCAATCAGAGTAAAAGAAAAATGACGAAGCTAGAAATGGACAGAGCAGCTCAGAGCACATAAAATAAATATCTCTACATCATAGTTTTTTTTTTTTTTTTTGTGGGTACCGGGGGTCGACCTCAGGACCTCGCGCGCCAGCAGGCGTCCGTGCCGCTGAGCGATATCACCGGCCATTTTTTCGTATGTGGGTTCCGGGGGTCGAACTCGGGCCCTCGCACTTGACAGGCAGGCGCTTACTCTGCTGAGCCATCTCACCAGCCCTGCATCATAGCTTTTAAAAAGCAAAGATTCATTAAAAGAAAATAACAACACATGTTTCTCAAAAGATTCCGTAGGGTGATTTGGAGGATTAGTAAAATACTGTCTCTCAATTTGAATTACTCACTCGTCAGTGGTTTATTGAAAAGTTGTTTATACAAAGCTGAATTGGTGTGCTCTATTGAAGAAAAAGAAGAGTGAGCCCAATACAGCTAGTTCAGTTCCTGAAGGAGCTAATATCTTAGTAGGGAAGAATGATAAAGTGGTATCTAAACTATACCAAATGGCATATAAGATGCTAGTAAGATGCTAATGAGAAATATTGTGTGTACCGAAATAGTTAATTCAAAGACCAAAATTCTCTTTTAGCTACAAAAATTCTCCTTAGCTTAGAGGTAAACATGGACAGATACTTGTGGATAAATGTAAGAATCAGATCTTAATGTATAGGGTTGAAAGAGCGAATATATTAGTTTATGACCACAAAGCGCTGAAATGGGCAGGCTGGAGAGTACAAAGCGTGTAGAGGATGGACTGAGATAAAGCTAGACGGACTGGATAAAGATGCTAGTATGTTGGCTTAAAGGAAACCATTGTGAATTTTGAGCCAAGTGTGAAAGGAGGCACAATCAGAGCTGTGCATGATGAAAGTGCCATAAGAGACTGAGACTAAATATCTGAGGTTCTTTTTCACTTTAACACTGTATTTTTCAGTGGGTCCATTTAGCCAGAGTACACAGAGAAGCTGGAGCAATGAAAGTATAGCTACTAGTCAATGGGCCTTGGAATAGAGGCAGGAGTGTGTTGGTTTCTTTCAGGTAGAATGGATGAGAAGAAATTTCACAGCAAATGACAAACTGGAGACTGCTACCAGTTTGAAGAGTTAAAGGGGTTTTTGAGTTCTATTGACTATATTTTCTCATTACTAGAAAACGAGGCTTAGAAGAAATGGGGAAAGGGAAGGCACATATTGAAATTTTAATTTAGATATAGTAATATTTAGAATTGATATGACACGTATTTAAGAAACTTTACAAAATGTACTTGACTCTGATTATAATGTGTGCCCACAGCTAATGTGATATCATTGTCTACAGAAAAGGAGTATTCAGAAAACTGAGAACCCATTACTTTATAGGACAATAAAGATGAGAAATAAGACCAATGATGAAGCTGGTGCCAAGAAGTGAGTTGTTAAATTTTAGTGAGAACCAGAATCCCAAAGTCAATCTGCCTTTATCGACGGAAAATGGTATGAAACACAAAAAAGTGAATTTTAATGTATAACTGTGCAAAGGATTTTGAAGGCATTATTCATATGAGGTCCTTTTTGAAGCTGTATGCTCTATCTCAGCATGCATCTTCTGTTCTTAAAAAATAATTACCAGAATTATTTTGGAAAAGGTGAAAATATTAGAATTAGAATGGAGAGGATTGTTGAGTCAGGTGGATGTTTGGATTAGGTTATTAATAAAGACTACAAGAAGGTTTTATGGTTTTAGAAATTCTTAATAATGTGATGAGTCAGATACAAACTATTCTTTTTTTTTTTTTTTCTGTGGGTACCAGGGGTCGACCTCAGGACCTCGCGCTCCAGCAGGCACCCGTGCTGCTGAGCGATATCACCAGCCCTTTTTTTGTATGTGGGTTCCGGGAGTTGAACTCAGGCCCTGGTGCTTACCAGGCAGGCGCTTACGCCGCTGAGCCATCTCACCAGCCCAGATATAAACTATTCTGCTAAAAATCAATTCCTGTCATCAAGGAAAATAAACATCCAGTTCATCCAGCTAATTATTTTTAGTGATATGCTAGTTGTAGTTTTTTGATGATTAAATGGAGAAACGTATGGGAATTCTTTGTATATTACCAAGTGTGATAAGCTCAGTTGTCTGCTGATTGGCTTGAGAGCTGCCTTGGAGACTAGTAAAGCACAATTGTGGGTGTGGCTGAATGGGTCATCGAGGTGTGACTTTGGGTATTGCATTTGATCCCTGACTCCTTCCTCTCTGTTGCCCCTCTCCAGCACTAATTTCCAGACAGTGTCCGTGATCTAAACATCTTTGCTTCACTGTGCTCTTTTGCCATGATGTTTCTGTACTGGAGCCAGGCACTCACGGATTGGACCCTCTGAAACCATGAGCCAAAAATACACCTCTCCTTATCTAAGATGTAAGTGTCAAGTAGATTGTACTAGTAGCATGAAAGCTGATTAATGTACATCGACATATACACTTTAAAGTTAATAGATTTTAGCAATTATATTATCATTTTCTTGGTTTATATATTTTTTATTATCTTGGATTATATGTCATATGCTCTCCATTGCTCAAGTACTTAATTTCAAGTAGTAAACAGGTTTCATATTGTGAGGCCAGGAATATTTATTTTAGGTACAGTATAGAGTTCTTTTCATTATTTATTAATTATGAAACTAGACCATGTAGAAAAAGTCAACTTATGTATATAATTTTGAAGCAATATCAAATGATCTAAATGAATATATCAAGTCCTGGTTTGATAATTTCTTTATTCATTTATGTGCAATGTAAGAACATCAAAAGAGGTAGAAGAATCAAGGTAAAACTAAATCAGAAATGTTAAGGCCTGCAATAAATTTTCACTACATGCTATCTATCTAATTATCAATATTTTATTATTTTTTTATTTACATAAAATCCAGAAACAAGGAATAGGGAGAAGTGACATTTTTATTATAAGAATTAGAAGGAAATATTTGAGAAGCACAATTTCCACAGTAGTGAAGAATCATTCTTGGTGTCTTCCTCAATTTTCTTACTGTAGTCTTAAGCGAATTTATTTTAATAAATGGGAAAATAATACTTTTTATTTTTTAAAAAATCCATATTACTAAAAGCTAAAACATACAATAGTAGAAAGACTTAGAAGAATGGTGGCAGCAAGATGGTACAGTAGGAAGCTCTGGATCTTCCTTTTTCTACAAACATACAAAGTCATAACAATTTGCAAATAACCTCCCTTTTTAAGAAATCCAGAAAAAGTTGAAAGCCCAGGCCCCCTGAACAAAATGAGTCTTGTGGAAAACTTTAAAAGATTTGGGATAGCTTCACATCAGAATCTCTCTCCCCAGGAGTGTCATGTAATCAAGAAGAAACCTCCTTGCTCCAGACATGTCCTAAGGGGAGAAAGAAAGCAGTTTGCAAGTCCAGCATAGCAATTTATCAGAGAGAGAATCTCCAGAGGAATGGATGCTAAATGCCAATCATCAATTGTTGCTGTGAGGCTATAGCATAATCCAGTTGCCTATGGGAGTAGAGGTGGTAGTGTGGGCTGGAAAGCACCATAGGAAGATCACATCTCCTTAGAGCAGTGATGTGAGCAAACAAAAACCATACCTGCCTGCTTCTCCCTAGAGAGGGAAGGATTTGATGGAGAAGCCTAGAATGAGTTTGTTGGTAAGGATTTCCCCTCTGTGAAAACTAAGAAAGGAACCAGCTTTGTCTCATGTATAGTTACCTACACGGAGAATCAAGGAAAATGAAGAATCAGACAAACATATACAAAAGAGGGGAACAAACTACATCTCCAGAAACTGACACTTATGAAAGGCATTATATTATTTATCTGACAAGAGAATTAAATATAGCTTGCATAAAAATGTTCACTGAGGTCCAAAGAACAATATAACAATAGGAGAATTTCAACAGGGATAGGGATTGTTTTTAATGCACCAAATAATGTAAATGAGAAATACTGTACGTGAAATGAAAAATTCATTCAAAGGGTTCAGTATCAGACTAAATCCAGGAACAAATAATTCAGTTAGAGGAGAAAAAAAGAATAAAAAAGAATGAATAGGAAACCATCAAAGGTAAGAATATTTACAGGATATGAGTTAGGAGAACTTCTGAATTTAACAGATATATGCAGAGCAACCCGCCCAATGGGAGGAGGATGCACAAACTTCAGTGCACAAGGGACTTTCTTCTGGGGAAATGAATTGTTAGGTATTAACACAAATTTAAGAATATTAAATTCATACCAAACATCTTTTACAACCACCGTGAAATGAAATGAGAAATTAATATCAGAAAAAAGATACTCTGGAAAATTCACAAGTATGTGGCAAAAAAATATACTCTTGAATAACAATTGAATAAATTAATTAATCAAAATAGATTTTTAAGAAATATCTTAAGACAGAGAAAACAAAAATACACATACTAAAACTAATGGGATGCATAAAGCACAGTACTAACAAGAAAGTTTATTGTGATAAATACTACATTAGAAAAGAAGAGTGTTCTCAAATAGCCAAATGTTTCATCTTCAGAAGCTAGAAAAGTAAGAAAAAATTAAATTCAAATTTATCAGGAGGAGCAAACCACAAAGAATAAGAGTAGAAATAAATGAAATTAAAAATAGAAAACTAATAGAAAAAATTAACAAAACTGTTAGTTTATAAAAAGACCAATATATATATACATATATATGTATATATATATGAGAGAGCGAGAGCTCCCATAATCCCTTTCAGGAGCACATCCTCAATAACCTAGGGAACTCCCCATAAACCTCACTTCTTAAAGGTCATAGCACCTCGCAATACTGTGATTCTGGGAGCTAAGCCTTGGCATAAGGACCTTTACAGGGAGCACTCAACATCCAAACCATAAGATCCTCCAAATCCATTTTATGAAATCAGCATTACCCTGATACCAAAGACAGACAAAAGCAAGACAGGAAAACTAAAGGCGAATATCACTAGTGAGTATAGATGCACAAATCCTCATAAAAGTACTAGCAAACCAAATTGAACAGCATACTAGATCAATTGTGTTTATTACTGATATACAAGAATATTTCAACATAAAAAGGGCTATGCAGATATACACCGCATTATCAGAATAAAGGGAAAATCACATGGTCATCTCAATGGGTGCAGAAAAAGAATTTAACAAAGTTCAACACCCTTTCATAATAAAAAGGCTTAACAAACTAGATGTGGAAAGAAAGTGCATCAACATAATAAGGGCCGTATATAAAAAGCCAGTAGCTTATATTTTAAACAATAGTGAAAAACTAAAAGATTTCCCTCTAAGATCAAGAACAAAGCAAGAATGGCCATTCTTACCATATCTATTTAACAGAGTCCTGAAAGTCCTAGCCAAAGCAATAAGTCCAGAAAAAAACATAAAAGACTTTCAAATTACAAAGAAATGTAATTGTTTTTGTTTACAGATAATATATCTTATTTATAGAAAACTTTAAAAACTTTATTTAAAATAAGTAGCAAGTTCCAGTTAGACTGAGGTAATAAGTTTTTGCATGGTGACCATGGTTAATAATAATGTACTGCATAATTTAAATCACAAATACACACATTTAACATTCTCACCATGAAAAATCATAAAATGACATGTTACACTGATGAAATCTTTCTATAAGGTATGCATGAGTTAAAATATCACATTATATATAAAAAATATACACAACTGGAATTTATCAATTAAAAATAAAATAAAAATGAAATCTAAACACTTGTATTTCAAGGACTTAGGAAACTGAGGCAGGAGGATCACAAATTCAAGGCCTACACTACATACCCAGACCCTGTCTCAAAATAAATACTAAGAAAAAAAATTAAACGGAACTAATTTAGTAAATCTCCACAGCACAACACAAAAACACAAATATCAGTTCTCTTTCTATACACTAACAACAGAGTATCTGAAAGGAAATTAGGAAAACAATTCAATTTATAATAATAGCAAATATAAAACACAGTGGTACCTCGGTTCATGATTTTAATTTGTCCCACGTTTCTGGGGAAAATAGTCACTTTCATGTTCTTGGAAAAATGATGGCCCCAGTCGTGTTTGTCATTCGATGCAAATGAAAACAAAATTTTATGAAATGCTTCTGTTCACAAACCAAATTGTTCACAAACAAAAGCATTTGTGAATCAAAGTACCAATGCACTTAGGAACAAACGAAGGAGATTAAAATCATGCTGAAAAGTTCAAAACATTGATGAAGGAAATTAAAGAAGACACAAACAGATGGAAAGTCAACCTGTGATCATGGATTGGAAGACTTAACATTGTTAAACTGTCATATTACTCAAAACCACCTACAGATTCAGTGCAATGTCTAACAGAATCTCAATGAGAATTTCTAAAAACAGAAATATAAAAATCAGTTCTATAATTTACATAGAAACACAAAAGACCACATAGCCAAATCAGTCTTGAGAAAGAGCAAAGTTGGACTCATCCAACTTCTTGATTTGAAATATATTACAAAGCTACAGTATTCAAAACAGCATATCATAAAGATATACACATGGATCATGAGAACAGCATGATCCTAGAAATAAATACACTCCTATGGCCAACTGATCTGTGACAATAGTGTCAAAACTATACAATGGAGAAAATATGATCTTTACAACATATGACGTTGGAAAACTAAATATTTACATGCACAAGAACATAAGTGAACTTCTGTCTTACAGTACACACCAAAACAACTCAAAATGGATTTGAGGTTCAAATGTAAAATGCCACATTGCAAAATTTCTAGAGAAAACATAACAGAAAACCTTCATGACATGGTTTTAGGTTGGGTTACATTGAGTATGACACTAAAACCTAGGCAAGAAATACAAATATAAACAAGAAAGACTATATTAAACTAAGTAACTTTTAAATAGAAAAGAAAGCAAAGTGAAAAGGAAACATTTGTAAACCCTATATCTGAAAAATGAATTATTTCCAAAATATATATGAAACTACTCTAATTTAATAACAAAAAACCCTAATGACTCAACTTAAAAGTGAAGAAAGATGTGAGTAGTTTTTTCTCCAAAGAAAAATATACAAATGGCCAAATAGTATATAAAATATTCTCAATATCACAAATCATTAGGAAAATGCAAATCCAAACCACAGTGAGACTTCACTTCACTCCTTTCATCAAATAAACAAAAGGTCATAGATATAGGTGAGGTTTTGGAGAAATTGGAACACTTGCACATAGTTGATGAAAATGCAAAGTGGTGCAGCTGCTATAGAAAATAATATGAATATTCTTCACATTTGATAATAGAATAACACATTATCCACCCACCTCATTTCTCAATATCCACCCAAAAGAAAAACAAGTATAGCACTCTTCTGTTCATTATAGTAATATTCACAGTTGCCAAGATGTTCAAACAACTTAAATATCTATTGGTTGGTTAATAAAGACAATATGGAATATGCATATTATGGAGTATATTCAGTCTTAAAAAAGAAGAGAATTCTGCACTACATCACAATATGTATGAAAATTTAGGATCTTGTGATATTGAAATCATCATGGAAGTAAGTTGCTTATCAATGGACACAATGTTTCAGTTAAGGACTAAACAAAAATGAATCAGAGATCCACTTTACAGCATTTTATCTATATTTAATAATACTAAGTTGTATGCTTTAAATTTTGTTGGAAATGTTGATATCATGATAAAAAAATAAAGAAAAAATAGAGGGAATAAATTAAGTAAATAATGCCACACATATATTTAATAGGATGGTGCAAAAATACCTAGTTATTTAAGAAAATATTAGAAATATAATGACATTGTTAAAAAACAAGATAAAACAATATGAACCCAAATTGTGTAAGAAACAATTACTTGAATTTGAATAGGAAAGGATGTTTTGAAGAGCTACTGTAGTCATTTCTGGGTAATACAATTACGAGTATCTTTTTTCTTCTCTTTTACATTTTCATGTATTCCAAATGTGCAACATTCTAATCAAGACTACTGTACTTTAAATAAAAAAACATAAATACTGCTGAATATACCAGAACACATTATGTCCATGGATAAAAGAGAGTTTTGTTTCTCATTTATATAAAGGTAGGTTTTCAAAATTCAATAAATATATGTGTTCACCAAAATAATTTGAACAAAATATGTTGCCCTCCCAGTATTTTCTTATTACATTGCGAATATGATTTATTCAAGGCACACAGTAGACAATAGCAGCTTTATAACTATATAGATACACAATACAAATTGAAGCCATTTAGATGCTCTCCAGTATAATGTGATCATTGGGTTAAATACTAAAAGTGCAGTTATTTGAAATTTTGATCTTTATACAAAAAAGTGTCCATTTAGAAGCCCACTTAATATGAATCTAAGTCAAGTATATAAGTAATAATGAAGGCTCTATCTCAAAAAATGAAAAAAATAATTTTGTAGATTTAAAAGCATTTAGGTTATAATAGCACTTGTAAATAACTTGAATAAATGATAAAATTTCTGTATGAAATGTTCTCATTTTTTAAGAGTTCAACTTTTTTTGTTATTGTAAAGAATCAGCCTTAACCTCACATTTGACTAGCACAGTCAGAGCTTGTTGCCATGCTGATAAAACCTTGCTACCAAAATAAAATTTGGTGGAGAGAAATATACACTGCACTAATGAAATTTCTTATTAAATTGATTGGGTTAACATTGGAGACTTGAAATTCATTGACGTATTCAAGACTTCTACCCAGTTTTCTCACTGCCATTGACAGTATTAAGCACTCAATTTGCATTCTGAAAGTTCTTGTGGTGTGAGAATTATAGTCTATATTATTTCTGGGTTACTGATTGATCACCAATGCAGAGATCGAAAGCTGTCAATGGAGTTTCTGAATGACCATTCAAATTGGTTTTGATTTAGAAGAATAGTTTTTTTTTCCTTTTCTGCTTTTTCTATGCTGTAAAAGCATATAATGGCTGCACTAATGGTAGACCAAATATTATCCACAGCCATTATCCAAAAGTACCCTATTATTATAGATCATACATTGGCCAAACATAGATACATTTTAGTCATTTATCACTACCAATGCTTTAACAGTAAACATGGAGCTGATATTTTAATGATAAAACTAAACATCAGATGAAGATATGGCAATTGACATACCAGTATGACTTTTAGTGCAACATATTCTAACAGTACTGCATTAATTGAGTCATAAATTTTCTTTAGAAGACAAGCATTTATTATAAATGGATTATGCAAGGCACATAATTAAATTACTTGCCAAATGGCAAATAGCCAATCAGAGGTAAAATCATGAATTCTTTTTGACCTTGCTTCCTGGCTAACTATAAGAATGACTTTCCAACACTCTATCTAAAATTTCATTTTTTATTAACTTGTTTCTGGGAAAAAAATAAAATTAGAGGTGTTACACATTTCAGTCTTTCTTTATTTTAAATACATTTATTTAATTTAAAAACTTGGTAATGATAGATCCATGTTGAAACCCTATATTTGGAAATAAATAGCTCAGTAGTAAAATCAAAATGTTTGCAGTAGGAGTCAATTGTAGAAAAGTAAATAAAAGTTTCTCTAATTTTCATGACATAAAAATATTTATTCTGCCATATTTTTGAGCAATTTGTCTAGATCTACATAAGTGTAGTATTTACATGTTTCTTACATCGTTACATTATTTGGACCAGTCTTACTTGTTTTCGTTGCAGATTCTCAACCTGAAAAACCAAACATTATTAATAGATTTAAATTTTTTTCTTTTCTTTCTTTTTTTTTTTTTTTTGTGGGTACCGGAGATCCACCTCAGGACCTCACGTGCCAGCAGGCGCCCGTGCCGCTGAGCGATACCACCGGCCCTTTTTCCGTATGTGGGTTCCAGGAGTCGAACCTGGGCCCTCGCGCTTGCCAGGCAGGCGCGTACACCGCTGAGCCATCTCACCAGCCCCTTAAATTTTTTTTTCTGAGAGAAGTAAAAATATCTTTACCTTTCTTATAATTACAAATAGTAAGCCTTAAAAGAAAACTGGAATAATCAGAAAAAAATTCAAACCTATAGATGAAATAATGTATATAATTCTGGCTGTTAATGTATAGTTAATTTCATAAGATAATTTTTACATCATCAATCATATATTTATATACTATTTCATAAGGAGTAATTATCTGAACATAAAATTGATCATGAGTCTGATTCCAGAATGTGTATTAATACTTTCTTAGTGGAAATAGGTAGCTACTTATCTACTCTTTTTCATTAGAGAATTTATAGAAACTTTATTAATAAAGAACATACAATAAAATAATTACCTCACTGTAGACTAGAACCAAAAAAAGGAAACATTTTGAAAAGGTCTTAAAATTTTGAGGTCTATCTAGTAAGGCTTTATGAGTAAGACTAATGAAACTCCCAAACATGACACTACACGCCAGGCAAAGTGCTCTTTTTCTAGGGAATGTTGCAGAAGACGTTCATTATCTGCTAATGCTGTCAGATTCATAGGGAAGACTGTAAGATATTCCACTAAAACAAGAAACTTAAAAGTTACATAATTTGAGTTTAGACTAAAGTGTCCTATTTTGTCCTCCAAGGTCTTATTTTAAATATCTTTCAAAGATGTTTAAAAATACTGGACCTAATTTTAAAATAGGTATCATCATATGTCAAAACAATTTGATGACTTTGGTTATACTATAATACAATTTTCTCCCTTATGGCATAGTTTTAATAGCAGTTTTACTGCTGCTAAAATATTTCAAGGATGGTTGCCTGTGCTCCTCAAGCTGTGTTTCAGGGAACGTTTGTTCTGGTGCATACTGATAGGTGTCCTGTGCTAAAAAAAGTCCCATAATCACTTTAAAGAATGCCAAAAAAAAAAAAAAAGATTTTCTGATTCAAAATTTTTAGAACTGCCACTATGATTATAACTGTTCTTGGGAAACTCACTGAAGTTTGTTTTGGAGCTCAATAAAGGGGAGAAAATGTTGTGGGGGAAACAGAGCTGAGAATAAAAGTAAAGGGACCTGTGACCTACTTCCATGAAATGGCAGTGGAAAAGTGTTTCTTACATATGTAAGACCAACATAGGCAGTGCAGTTAGAGTCATTAGCCCTGTACAGAATACAAGGAAGGGTGTGGTAGTGGCCTGCGTGGCTTGTCACCAGACATCGTAAAGGACATCTCAGAAGATGCTACCTTTGTACCAGACAAGATACCCCAACCAGACAAGATACCCCTTGAGTCATCAAAACTGTTTCTACAATCAGCTGAAATGGAGGCCCAAAGTAGAATTATGTTTTGTAAAATAAAAGTATAGGAAATTACAATCTTTCTTTACCTGAGTTATGGCTTAGAGTTTATTTTGACTATGGGAAAATTTCTTTGGAGTAGGATTCCTAGAAATAGACTTTAGACAACAGTGATCAAGCTAATTAATTCCTGGCAGTATATAACTCATACTTAGCTGAGCAAGTTTCTCTTCAAAATACAAATTACTTAATAGGCTTCATCTTCTTAAGCCTTACACTAGGTATATAAGGCATGGAATATTGATAATTATCTTAATCAATGATGAAAAAGGAACAAATCTTGTCTAAATGAAATGCAACATTTTCAGTGTTGACCTTGATTTATCTTACCTCATGCTGTTTGCAGTCTGTGGATCTTTGGTAAGTCTATACCTTATAATTATTTTCATCTAGTAATGTATTTTTTCAATACCATATGTCCTTTAAAATATAATTTTCTCCTACAAATTGCTGCAATCAATCGAAACAATGTTTGGACACTTCAACATTTTTTTCTTTAGAGGTATTTAAAAGCTGTAATCAAAACTATTTTACTGCTATTAATTCACACAAACAGTAATGTATTACCTAAACAATGGAAGGTCTGCTGATTTCTGGAAAGTTTAATGAATTGTATCTAATCTTGAAAGTTCACATTTGCTGCTATTAATATATCTCTGAGTTTTAGCAGGCATGGAACACATACTAGCTGAATAAATTTATAAAATATTCTAAAGAAACCCCAAACTCTTTGTACCCTTTCAAAGTCTAGGGCAGTGGTGGGGAGCCTATGGCACGCATGCAGCAGCAGGCTGTAGCGTTGAATGCCCTAAAAGTTTGCTATCACTGGGCTAGGGTATCCTGCTTACTTATTACTCTCTTATAAGGAAGTCTTCATGAACTCTTGACTTTTATTTAAATATTGTAGCAATTAATTAAAATAATAAATACATTTACTTTGACTTTTTATTTATTTATTTTGTTTATTTGGGGGTTAAATATAATATTCTATGATTAAGTTTAATCCTATAAAGTATCTGGCTCAGTATCTAGTCTACAATTAATTATTGCACATTTGGGTGCATAAAACCTAGCATTTTCATTACACTTGAATTGTCTTTATTAGTTTTCTCACTTAATCTAGAAATATATTTTCAGTTACACAAAGAGTTGTGGGTAAAATATAAAATATCATGTACAATATGTAAATTATACATGCCAAAGGAATAAAATAATATGTGGCTCTGTGCGGTTTAACAATTATGTAAAGAAAATGTATTATATTATGACATGAAAATGTGTGACCATTGAGAAAGGGGAGAGAGAGAGAGAGAGATACATGAGAGATTCTGTAAGTACTTTCCAGCTTTATTGAATATATTAAAGATTGTAGAAAATTAAATTGTTTTGGGGTCTTAAAATGAAAACTCCATAGCTGTGTTTCAAGGTTCTGTGAACACTGCCCAAGTATATCCTTAATTAAGGTGCAAATGTATCTATGTGATTTATTTGAGTAGGAAACTAAACTTTTAACATATTTTCCTTAGGTTATTAATAAAAACAAGTTACCATTATTGATCAATATTTTAGTCTCTACAGACCCATAATTTACAATTTTGGATTTATTTTACAGGATTACTATTTTTTGGCTTGTACAGAACTATCTTGATTTTAACTTTTGCACTTCAGTCAATAAATTTCTTGGGTAATTGAATCCACCATGAGGTAGATGATGAACAAAATAAAGCAATACACTGTTAAAAAACCACATTTTAAAAAAGGAAAATAAAACTTGCACATAGAACTAATAAGTGATACAAACAATATGAAAACACTCTAAGCAAGTGCTCACTAGTGTAGCAAACATTACAACTATTTTTATATTGCAGAAATGTGAGATCTTTCCTTCCATGTTTGAGGACTGATGGAGACAGTATGCATCTCTATAGGGAATCAGGGTTTGTGCAGACCGTGATGAAATAGAAACACCAGTGCCAAATTTTAACTGTGCTTCTCAGTTACAGAAGGTATACTGGTTAGGGATCTCTAGAGGAACCAAATCAATAGTAAATACATGTACTATTATACAGGGGAATTTATTAGGCAGGCTGACAGAATCAGAAACTAGAGTCCACAGTAGCCATTGGTGTGCTGGACAGCAGGTGATCCATAGATGCTCAGCCTAAGGAGATGGAGCCACAGAACAAGAGCGATCAGTCCAAGAGCAAAAGCCTGGGAGGTCAAAGGAGACTGACGTCCAAAGGAGATGGCAGCAAAAGATGCACTGCTCAAGTAAACTAGAGCTTTGCAAAACCTTGGCAACTTCTCTCTTCATTTCCCCTTTTCCAGGCTGCAAGCCTATTAATTGATATCACCCACAAGCAAGTGGGCCTTTACCCCACAGCTTGCTGGCCTTCATGCCCATCATCTCTGGAAACATCCCACAGATACACTGGAATGTGCTTTACTGATCTACTAGTTTTTTCTTCACTCGGTCAGGTTGATGGACCTGTCAAGATTAATGCTCACAGAAAGCTGTGCCCTATTCCATAGATTCTGATGTCAGGTTTAAAATAGTCCTGGACTATATTCCAAAGCTCATTATATATTATTAACTGGCAATCATAATATACTACAATTTGGAAATAAGTATTCTATTATTATTTAACCTATACCAAAACGTGTGTTTTTTTTTGTGGGGAGGCAGTTTTGATTGTCTTACATTCCTATAAGTATTGGGACAACGAGCACATCTTTTTTAAAAAGCATTTTCTTATGATATGTACTGAATTGTATAGAGACCAACAATATTTAGTAGGTTGTAAACTTTTGACATTCGTAAGCAGGTGTCTTCATGTTTTAAAAATGTCTATAGAAAATAGATTCTACTCATGTTTTTACTCTTTGTTACTTCTGTTAATTGATTATTTTTTCCAATTGATTTTTTTCCAGTAATTTCCAAACAACTTATCAAATATAGTCTGAGGTTATACATTCTCTCTTCCAAGACTTGTGTCATAAAGACTTTTCTTAAAATTTTATAAAACCATAACATATGAAACCAGTAAAGACCATTCATTTTTAGATATATTAAGATTCTTCATTAATTATATATATCTATGGTGAGTAATGGCAAGTTACAAAATGTTAAACAGGTTCGTTTGCTGAATTTTCAGATTTTTCATAGACTAAAGTGTATGTAAATCTATAGTGGTAGATATATTATTCAACATCTATTATTTAATCATAAAATACCTATTAATACTTAATAGAACAAGCATTCTGAGGTACATAGTGAGAGGTATGCCAATTTAAGTCAAATATCTGAACCTTTTTTGTAGATGGCAAGTTAAGAACTAGATCACTCAACTGTCCATAGACAGATCAAGCATATGTCTTTCCTTGCTCAGATAACATAACATGAAAACAGTGGAATTTTAAACATGAAACAATAGACCACCAGATGACATATGGAGGAGGACCAGTGGAGGAATAGAGTAAGGGTGACTGGAACATAGGACCAAGTTAGCAAAACCAGTGCCAGCTCCTAATTCAGATGGATGGTAGAGAGCAGAGATGATAACTTAGGTGAGAAACAGAAGACTAAGCAAGATACCTCTACAACATTCATATTTAGCCTTCCTAACACCGCGTAGGAAAAGAATAGAAGCCAGACACTTTCATTCTGGCCAGGCAAATAATAAGTCAGACATACACATATTAAAAAGATACTTTCTAAGACCATATCAGGGGCTATGAGAAAGCATGCCAGCTAATGTGAGTATTTATGCTGCCAAATAAAATCCTTTTAGATTTATCTGGGATTCTGTCATTTAATAGTTTCCTAACTTCGACTTCTATATAAGTCTCCCAGTTGCGGATACCCACTAAGATACTGAGAGATAAAACAGTCTTTCTATCATTTGACTCTTAAATATGGATGGATAAAAAATAAAATAACTATGAAAAATTTGAAATACAACAAAAAAGACCAAAATAAACAGAAAACAGGCCATGATGTAGGCAGAAAAAATTAGAAGAGAAATAAAATAAAGGGGAGGAAAAAAACCTTCTGATTTCAGTAAAATCTGAGATGCAATTTTTGGAGAAAAACAAATATGAAAAATAATTCATAAAATATGTAGTAGTATAACTTAGCTATTTAACTCACTTAAGAATACATAAAAAGTAGAAATACAGAATATAAAATAGTTTCAGAAAAGTAATCATAGAATGCAACTTGACACCACATTCAATAATATTTTTATATTTATAATAATTTATATTCTAATTCATTATGTCTTCAACATCTAAAGCCAACTAATGGACAAAGAACAGATCTGATTATGATTTTGTAACAGTATAAATTCTATCATTAATGTAAAATGGTGACGGAAAAGATAAGTTTGCTAATATATTTTTAAGGTGTTTATAACAATGACATAATAAGGTAGGGTATATCGGAATGTTATTTAGATGTTTGAAAATAGTCATCAAGAAAATGAAAATACATAAATAGGTAATAGTGGTTTCTGGAGTAGGAGAGAGCAGTGGCCTTTTATTTTAAACCCACGATATTTTAAATTATGTGCATGTATTATAGTACTTTAATAAGAATGAAAAGTCAAGGTTAAGATAACATTTAACAATAGATTATGTTACAGTTTAAGTATGAAGTGTGCCCCAAAGACTAGTGTATTGTGGGACTGGTTCTTAATTCAGCAGTGTTCGGAAGTAGGGCCTCGGAAGGTGATTGGATTATGAAGGACTAATCCACTGAGTTCAGACCTGACTGGGCTATTAGAAAGTGGGACCTACTTGGAGTCAGTAGGAACTGCAGGAATGACTTTGAAAGGTGTGTCTTGTTCCCACACTGTCCTCCCATGCTGCTATGAGTTGAGTAGCTTTTCTAAGCTATGCAATTCTATCATGATATTTATGCACTGCCTCAAATGCATAGCATGGAGCCAGCTGACCATAGACTGAAACCTCTGAAACTCTGAGACAAAGTAAACTTTTCCTTTCTTAATTGATTTATGTGAGATATATTGTCAACATAATGGAAATCTGACTAACAAAAATTAACCTATGCTAATTTCTCAAAAGACTTTGGAAGGAAATACAGAAAGTCTTAAGAACTTTCCTTTTAGAGTTTGAAATTATTCAGCACTCTCTTTCTAATGTTTCAAGTTTATAAGGCTCATTATTCTCAGAATTGTGAAAGTAGACATATTCTCTAATTAGTGTTGTTTCCCCAGCTTCTGACAAGTACTTTCCATATGGCAGATATTCATATGCTTGTACTTTGTACTTTCCAAGGAGTAGGCATCCACAGAGCAGGAATTCAAATGTTGGCACTATGTGAGAAGATAGGATCAACTGAAATAACAATAACATTCTTCTAAAAATCTCTTTATCCAAATTAATAATAAAATAGTGCGGGAATATACTATTAAAACACACAGAATATTCTTCCTTGTGAAATTCTTTCCTTCCAAACACTTATATAACACCCATATTTATTCACATTCAAGTATATACTATGTTTGGACATGGATATCAATCTTTATGTTATTTTTCTGTGTATAACGCCAGTCATTGATCAATTAAAAAAGTACTTCAAAAGATGGCAATTAAGATTCCTATAGAAAACTATTTGTAACTTCATGAGCTTTCATTTGTCTGCAGTAAGTATATAACCTGCATCATCTAATTTACCTAATTATTAATCTTGATCTTCAATTCAAGGTGGAGACAGATAAAATGACTCCAATCAAGAATTGTTAAATGTAGCCTGGATTCTTATGAAAATTTGGTTGTTGTCTTTATTTTTGCATGATTAATTGTGTGTGATAACATTTTTGTGTGTTTACACATAAGTGTGTGTTTATTTCTTTGTTTCCCGTCTTTTTGGGGGATGCTTGCATTATTCACTTTAATACCAATCACTTGTCTTCTTATTTGTGAATCCTGAAAATTTATGGTCACAGGGTTTCTGGAATGCTTTCTTTGTCTAATATTAGAAGATTACGGTTTTCCAAATTCTAAGCCAACTTTTATTGAGTATAAGCAGACTTGCATAGGTGGGATGAGTCATACATACCTTTGTTTTTTAATACAAATATATTTTCTCAGGATCCCACTGACAGGACACTTTTTTAACCATGGTGAGATTAACAATGATCATAGCAAGCATACTATCAGAATTTTTAAAAAATCATTTTTTCACCAAGCCATTAAACCTAGGTAGCATCGTTTGATGAGTTAGACATGCAAATAAGTTCATTTGCTATGAACTTTTATTTTTCCTGAGGACTGCATGTTTGACTTGTAATTCTATATCCCTACAAGGCTATGACTTTAGGAGGGTAATTTCTGTATCCTGTTTCATGGAAGACTAAGGTAGTAAAATTGTTTGTAATGTGAAAGAAACCAATCTTTTCCCTAAACATACAACAAATCTTCAGCAAAAGGTTACTTTTTTTTTTTTTTTTTTTTGTGGGTACCGGGGGTCGACTTCAGGACCTCACGCACCAGTAGGCGCCTGTGCCTGCTGAGCAATATCACTGGCCCTTTATTCGTATGTGGGTTCTGGGAGTTGAACTTGGGCCCTTGCGTTTGCCAGGCAGGCACTTACACCGCTGAGCCATCTCACCAACCCAGTTACTTTCTAAAGCTCAGCAGAACTTAGATACATTGCCTAAAAGTATATGTACAGGTGAAACTTCATAACATTTAATTCTGACTGGGTCTGGAGACAATGTGAAAAAAGAGTAGAAAATCTGTACTGGAAGAAATTTTTAGTCTCTCTAGGTATAGGAATGAATATTTGAACTGTGTCTGAATTCATGTTTAGATTAAATAAGATTTTTCTCTTTTGTTCTGTATTTAATAAGGGAACTAAATAACCCAGAGTCTGCCACCTTTTCCTTTCAACTTCTTGTCTGTTGGAGAGTTGTAAAAATGGCTACACATTTTTCAATTTCTCTTCTCTAAATGAACTTAAATAGAATCAAAATATCCACATCTACACTCACATTAAAAAAAAAAGTTTACATTGACTTTTACTTGAAAAAAAAAGCTGCTCCGAGAAAAAAAGACCAAAGGAAATTTTTATTATAATCTAGAAATCATATGTAATTTTCTGTATAATATACAAGAATAATTGAAAATGAGAAAAATATGTAGGGAGAAAGCTTTACTTAAATCTTTAAGAATAATGTAGTTACATCTCTATCACATACATTTGTAGTGTTAATATATTATGCATTGCAATCTAAGTTAATCATGCTAACTATTTATTAAGGTGAAAATTTCCCATCATTTGTTACATTTTTATCCACGGAGAGGTCAATGATTTAAGTCGTGAAAGAGACCTCAGTGTCTGTAGCTGGAACTTTATGTACACAGATGAGAAATAGCCTTAAAAAAGACACGTAGTCATCCCTCAGTAAGCATTGCGGACTATTTCCAGGACCTCGTCTAGATATCAGAAATCCATGGATAATCAAGTCCCTCATATAAGATGGCATTGTATTTACATTCGACATATACATCCCTCCTGTATATCTTAAAAATTTCTAGGTTACTCTTAAGTAATGCGATATAATACTATATAAATAGTTATCATACTGTATTGTCAAGAGAATAATAACAAGAAAAATATTCAGTACATTTTCAGTACATTTTTTTTTTAATCTTGAATCCCACTTTGTTGAATCTGTGGTTAAGGAATCTGCTGATACAGGATCAGCTGTAATTAATTTGAATAATAGCATTAATAGGTATGTATTAATATGAATGAATGGAGCCTAATAAAAATAAAAATGTGAACAAATGAAAAGTTAATAAAACCCCAAATTGAGGAATTTTAAATGTTAAAATTAATTGCCAATTTCTCAGTTTTGTTTTCATTTACTGTCTCTCTCCCAAAGTGTCATATGTAAAATCATATTGCCTTTGGGCCTGGCTTCTCTCATTTAGAATATTATTTTTAGTCATACACATCTTTTTACATGCATCACTAATTTGTTAATTTTTATTTTTATTACGTTTTTGTTTTTGTTAATTGGGAATTAAATCCAGGGACTTGAACATATTAGCCTTACCATTAGCTCCACCCCTGGCTCCTTTTATTCATTTTTACTCCTGCATAGTACTCTATAATTGGACCACGCTATGCTTATACTTTTAACTGTTGATGAACATTTTCATCGTTTCTGTGTTTGACTGCTATGAATAAAACTTCCTTGAACACTAGGATAATTGAATTTCTGTGTGGTAAGTACGCATTTAATTTTTTTTTTTTTTTTATGTGGGTACCAGGAGTCGACCTCAGGACCTGGCGCTTGCCAGCAAAAGCTTGTGCTGCTGAGCGATATCACCAGTCCTTTTTTCATATGTGGGTTCTGGGAGCTGAACTCAGGACCTCGCACTTCCCGGGTAGGCGCTTATGCCGCTAAGCCATCTCACCAGCCCCACATTTAAATTTTTATATATTTTTAAACTGTTATCCAAGGTGGTTTTAACATTTTACATTTCTAGCCAAAAAGATACACGAGTTCCTGTTTCTCCATGTCCTTGTCAGCAATCAATCCTTTCAGTATTTGAGTCATGCTAAAGTGTGTTTTTTAGCACATAAGGTTTTAGTATCCTGTTTAAGAAATATCTTTACAGAATAAGCAAGATGGCAGACCGGGATACAATAGGTCCTTCTTCCCCCGTGGAGACTCTGAGTAAGAACAATATATGAAACTGCATACCTCTATGAAAACATGAGCGATCAGTGGAAAATCTATATAATCTACGCCATTGTAACACTGTGAAAGAATTCCAGCAAAGAGGACAGAAATCCACAGCATTTTGTGAACTCATCAACCCCTTCCTTTATGTGGTGTTGTATAAAACACCTTGTAGGAAACTTTCCACAGTGGGCTCTTCCCTTAGTATAGAAATAAGAGTAGAGTCTGCATCTAAACATTCTAGCATGTCTAAGGGCTTGCAGAAGGATTAGCTTCTGTCTGCCTGATTCAGGTGTTCATTGAACTTATCCTAGAGTCTGGAAGCTTTTGAAACCAGAACGGCATGTTGGAGTTGTAGTGCTACAGACACGAAGGGGAGAGTTATATCAGAAAAGGTAGGAGGCTGCCTACAACCTCCACCTTGGCAGATTGCTGAAGTCTCCACCTGCATGAAGGCAGTAAGCAAAAGGTGGGAGAGACGGTTGTGTTTTCAAATATCTCAATCCTAGCAATATATTACAAGGCATACAAAGAAATGGAGAAATAAAACTTGATACAAGGAATAAAATAATACACCAGAAAGTGATTCTAAAAAGTGAAAATCTATGCAGTGTTTGAAAAGAAATTAGAATAACTGTCAAAAATTATTGGCAAAATAGAACACGTGTAGGCAACTGAACAAAATCTGAAATAATCCAATAATCCAAAATCAAAATGAAAAAAATCAGTAAAGAGGTAGAAACTGTAAGGAAAAGAAATGCATAAATTCTGTAAGTAAAAATTCAAATACTGAACTGAAAAATTAGAGAGGGTCAAATGTAGACTTGATCAGACAGATGAAAAACCAAAATTTGTATTTTGAAATTAGTTATTTAAATTTGAGTCAGAGGATAAGTGAAAAAGAAATGAAGGAAAGCGAAGAGAATTTAAGGGACTTATGATACTCCATCAAGTTCAACAATATATGCATTACAGAAATCATGGAAAAAAGAAAGACTGCATGGTGTGGAGGTTATTTGAAGAAACAACGACCTAAACTTACAAAAACTGAAGAAAAAGAAAAGGACAAAAAACTCCAATTACAGTGAGTTCAAAGACAACGATGCCAGGATACATTACAATTAAATTGTCTGAAATTGAAGACAAAAAGCAAATCTTGAATACAACAAGAGAAAAGAAATTCATCACATACAAGACAGCTCATAAAAATTAACAGATTTCTTAGCAGGAACTTTGCAAATCAGCGGACAGTGAGATTATATACATATTCAAAACACAGAAGAAACAAGTATAAACCCAAAATACTGTATTCAGAAAAACGGCCTAAGAGAGAAGAAAAATCAATGCTTTCCCATGTAGTCAAAAACTGAGAGAGACTAGAGTTCATGGTCACTAGTCATGCTCTTCATGAAATATTAAAGATCATTAAGTAGAAAATATCAGGGCCGGTGAGATAGCTCAGCGGCATAAGTGCCTGCCTGGCAAGCGCGAGGGCCTGAGTTCAACTCCCGGAACCCACATACGAAAAAAGGGCCGGTAATATCGCTCAGCGGCACGGGCGCCTTCTGGTGCTCAAGGTCCTGAGGTCAAACCCCGGTACACACACACACACACACAAAAAAAGAAAATATCAGATATTAAATCCCATGGATTCACAAATCCTTTGTATTAAATGGTTTAGTATTTGCCTATAAACTATACAATCTTCCCATGTCCTTTAAATTATCTCTACATTAGTTTTGATATTAAATACAATGTAAATGTTGTGTAAATCATAGTTGTACTGTATTGTTTAGGGAATAATCACTAGAAAAAAGAGTCTGATGTGTTTATTAGAGACACAATGTTTTAAAAAATATTTTTAATCCATGGTTGGTTGAATTAATAGACGTAATACACACCGATACTGAGGGTCAACTCTGTAAGGTTCTCTCCAGTATGCATATTATTGTGTTTTGGTGAAGAAATTCATATGTTAAAACTTTTAAAAAATAGGCACTATACCAGTGAAGATACAATATATAAATATCAAATCCTGATGCCTTTTTCTGCAGAAAAAGAAATTCTTCTGAAAATTTACATAGTTTTGTGAGACCCCAAATAACCAGAAATACTTTTGAAAAGTGCATTCTTTATGTTGTAAATAGTTCTATGTTGTTTTAATCCTATCTGATGAGATCTACCTTTTAATTTATGCATTTACATTATTTATATGTAATATAATTACTGATATTGGGGGGTTTAAATCTACTGCCTTGGACTTTGTTTTCTATTTGTCTCACCTGTTACCTATTTCTAGTTTTGACTTTGACTTTGCCCTTATTCTTTAAAATCTTTTTTTTTTTTTAATTTGGTCTTATCACTGTTACTTTTCTTAGGGGCTACTGCAGGTCCTACAAAATCAAAATTTAATCCATTGCAATCTATTTTCAATAATGTACTGATATAATTGTACAATATACATGTACCAATATAATTGTATTGTTCTCTTTTGCATCACTATAAGGAAATACCTGGTGTATACTAACTTTACAAAGAAAAATGGGTATACTTACCTGATATTTTTGGAGATTGAAAGTTCAAGATGAACGGCCCTGTAGATTTGGCCTCTCATAAGGGTCTAAAGCCTTTTGCATCATTGCAGATTTGCCTATGAAAAGAAGACATTAATTCACCAATAAAGGAAGCTTGAGAATAATTCAGGGGTGATGCTCACTCTTAGAAGAATTTAGTCATGTAAGAGAACAGGGGGCCCGAAAAAACTACTGTAACTTACTGTCAGGACAGCTTCCCCAAAGACTGAAGGATTTCCCACTAGGCTCTGCCTCTTAAGTCTCATCACCTCTCAGTACTACCACTAGGAACCAGCTTCCAACACATAACCCTTAGGGGGACAAATTACATCCAAATTATGGAAGTACTGTATAAAAGTTTAATTCCATTTCTTTTCTTTCTTCTTTCCTTTATGCTTAGTTATCATACATTTTACTTCTGCCTGTATTAAAATCTTCAAGATATATTGCTTTTGCTTTTAAAATATATACTCAATTATACTTTAAAGAAATTTAATGATAAAAAATACCTTGTTTAATTTCCCACATATTTACCATCTCCAACATTGCATTCCTTTGTATATTCAAGTTTTCATCTGGTATCATTTTTATTTTCGTTGTAGAACTTTTTTTGGTATTTCTGAAAGTGAATTCCTGCTGGGGGTGAATGATCCCAGCTTTTATCTGTCTGAGAAGTTCTTTATATTGCTCTTATTTCTGAAAAAAATAATTTTGCAGGATATTTTGAGTCCTTTAATGAGATTATTTCCTTATATTTTTGCATGCATAATTTCTGAGAAGTTATTATTTATTTGTTTTTATGTATTGTGGCTCTATCCTTCTCTGCTTTGGAGATCTTTTTAATGTGATGGCAATCATAAACCTGATTATATTATGCATTCATGTGTTTTTCTTTGCGTTTTTCCCACTTAGGGTTCTTTGAGGTTCTTATACCAGTAGGTTTTTAATATTCATCAAATTAGGCAAATTTTGGTAGTTATTTCTTCAAGGATTTTTTTCTGTGCCATGTCTCCCCAAGGTGAGAGGAAAAAAATATATATCAAAGACATGGAATATATATATATATATATTCCATCTTTTTGATTCAAGTACAGCTTAACTTGTTTCCATGCCTCCATTCCTTCTTTCTTTGTCTCTGTTTTCCACATTATGGCTGGATTACATTATACGTATGACTTCATCTTCCTGTCATCCAAGTTGATATCTTTCTTGCTTATACAGAATGAACACTCCATTCAGTATACCTATTACCTGTAGTTTTCTCCCATCACTTTTTTTGTTCCATCCTTTTTTTGTACACTTTGCATCACTGATGTTTATCATTCATGTTTTTCCTGAGCAACATTTACTATTCCTTCTGCTGGTCTCATTAGGCACAAGAAAATATGGTTTAATTGAAGGAACAGAAAAAAAGTGTATAGTCCATATTTATGTTGAGTGTAAATACACAAGTATGTGGCAGAACAAGACTAAAACTTAATCTCTATTTTAATGTTTCTCTATATATTTATTAAATAAAACAAAAACAATGAATGTATTTTATGGTAGAAAAGTTGTATATTTAGGCAGACACTATGTTTGACTGTTGATCTTCTGAATTAACTCTACCTTGGAAACTTTTCTTTCATAATGTTATACTTAAAATGTATCTTATGTAATGTTTCTGAAGATCCTTCAATGGATTTCTCTTGATTTTAGGGATGCATTTTAATCATGCTAGTTTCTTACTGAAAAATTTAGCAACACAATTCATAATAGCTAGACCTTGGAAGAAGTCTATATGACCATCCATGGATGAATGGATAAAGAAACTATGATATTTACACAATGGAGCATTAATCTGCCGTAAAGACAGATAAACTGTAGTCACTAGTAAATGGATACACTTTGAGAAAATAATGTTAAGTGAAATAGATCAGACACAAAAACATAAATTTCATGTGGTCTGTCTTATATGAGAAACTCAAATTACAAATAAAGATTATAATAAAAGATAGATAATAGAAAGTAGGGAGATAGATCTTTTCCAGATGTGAAGGGGATCAAGAGATGGATAGAGGAGGGAGGGAGGACAGAGATAGGGGATAGAGTGCAATTAAGTATGTTATGTACATATACCAACTCCACACAAAGAATGGAAACATGATATACAGCAAATATGTACTAATAAAAATAAAATAAAATAATAAAAAGAGAAATTCTGAGAATTCTTAGAAAAAAAGGGTAAAGGTGGCTACCTAGGGAGCAACAGCAAGGTGTCAGAGTTGCATGCAGTTAAACTGAGTAAGTTCAAATGGTAAACAATACCTTTTGACAGAGAAAGCCAGTGACACAACACTGGAAAACAGGACCTCACTAAAGAGATTTTCATACCAACAACAAATTCTTTTCATTCCATTTGACCTCAACCCTCTGTATGTGTACACAGACACACACACAAACACATAACTCAAATTTAAAAAATGGAACATGAAAAAACATGCCACCAAATGCCTCGAAAGACTTTCAGTTGTCCCAAAGTAGATCCAAAGACCACTAATGAGAAGAAATCAAGTACCAGATAATTAGTGGTATGAAACAATTACAGATGAAGCAAAGAAACTTGATGAGCTCAAACATGACAGTGGAAGTATAAAATAAACTGGGCAATGTGGTTATAGAAGAGTTGATCAAAAGGCTTCAAAATATGAGTGACAGGGCCGGTGAGATGGCTCAGTGGTGTAAGTGCCTGCCTGGCAAGCGCGAGGGCCTGAGTTCGACTCCCAGAACCCACATACGAAGAAAGGGCCAGTGATATCGCTCAGTGGCATGGGTGCCTGCTGGCACGCGAGGTCCTGATGTCCACCCCAGGTACCCACAAAAAAAAAATGAATGACAAATTTACTAAAGAAATAGGCTCCATGACAAGGTTCCAAACAGAAATCCTGGTCATAAAAAATTCTATTAAATTCATAAATAGGAGAAATGATTAATGTAAAGAGAGGGTTTTAAAAATTGATTTAAAAAGGAAGTAAAAGATAATATGTCCAGAGAAACTTTAAAAATGATAAGAAAGCATGAAAAATCCAGCTAGCAACTGTTAAATGACACTAAAACAAACCTGATATTAATTAGAGAGAGAAAGAAATTAGAGGCCAGCAGCATAGAATAAAAAAATCTGTTCATTGAAATCATAGCAGAAAACTTTCCAAGTATGGGGAAAGAACTCAACATACAGGGGGAGAAGCTCCCCATGACACATCATAATAAAAATCCCAGAAATAAAACACAAAGACAAAAACCTTAAAAGCTGTCAGAGAAAAGCAAAAATCACTTATAAAGGTAAACCCATTAGGATTACAGTAGCTGTCTCAACACAAAATTCAAAGCCTAGGAGAGCTTGGAGTGAAGTGTTTCAAGCCCTAAAAGAGAACAACTTCAAATCCAGACTAATATATCTTACAAAATTATCTTTCAATACTGATGGAGAAATAGGGTCATTCCAAGACAAAGAACTTTTTTTTTTAATGTGGGTATCGGGAATTGAACTCAGGACCTTGCACTTGCCAGTCAGGTGCTTATGCTGCTGAGCAATATCACTGGCCCAACAAAGAGCATTTTAAGAAATATATAAACATCAAAAGAGCACTCCAAGAGTATATTCAGGAGTATCCTAGATGGAGACAATGAAGCCACGAAGTCAAAAAGTCAGATGGAATGAATATGACAAAACAAGTGAGTAGTTAACAAAAAGGGAAAAATAAAAAGAACACAATGATAGGAGTAAGTCAGTAGATTTCAGCAAAAACTCTCAATGTAAATGGCCTCAACTCCCCAAATAAAACACACAGACCGACAGTGGATCATGAAACAAAACCTAATGATCTGCTACATTTAAGAGGCTGATCTAATCCAAAAAGAAATTTATAGAGTTAAAAAATCAATGGATGGAAAAATACTCTATGCACTGGGACCCTGAAAGTATTCAGGGGTACCAATTTTATTCCCACACAAAGTCAACTTCAAGCTAAAAATAATCAGAAGGGGCAAAGAAGGTCACTACGTATTAGTTAAGAGAATAATACAGCAGGGAGATATAAAAATTGTAAATCTGTATGCACCTAATATCAGTGCATTTAATTCATTAAAAAAATACTAGACATAAAAGATCAAATAAAGATGACCAGAATTATAGTACATGAACTCGATACCCCACTTTCACAAATAGATCACAGTTCAACTAAACAAAAAATTAACAAAGAAATATTAGAGCTGAACAAAGCCTTTGAAGAAATGGACTTAATAAGTATCTACCAAGTGTTCTACTTACTACAACAGAATACACAGTCTTCTCAACATTACCAAAAACTGTCTCTAAACTAGACCACCTGCTAGTCCATTCACCTTGCTTCAACAAGTACGAAAGAATAGAAATCCCCTGTTGTATACTATGAAATGAGAGTGCATTGAAACTTGAACTCCATCTCAAAAGGAAACTCAGAAACTTTACAAACACCTGGATATTAAATAACAGGTGTCTGAATTCTTAACTGCTCACAGAAGAAATCAAGAAATAAGTTCCTAGAATTAAATGATAAAGTCAATACAGCATAACAAAACCTATGGGAAACTATGAAAGCAGTCCAAAAGTGAAAGGTTATTGCTGTGAATGTTCACATTAGAAAAGCAGAGCAAGTTCAAATAAATATCCTAATCATGTATCTCAGTATAATAGAAAAACAAGAATAACACCAACCCAAACATGGTACGAATAGTGAAATCATAAAAATTAGAGTGGAAATTAATGAAACTGAAACTAAATACATACAAAGAATCAGTGAGTCAGAGACAAACAAAAGTGTAAACAAAATAGACAGACCCTTAGCCAAACTTACCAAAAGAAGGAAAGAAAAATCCCAAGTTAATACAATTAGAAATGACAAAATTAAAATAACAATGGACATCACCAAAATCGAGAACATTATAAGTAACTACTACAACAAATTGGAGAATCTTGAAGATATGTATGGATTCCCAGAGCCAGATGAATTACCAAAAACTGAACCAGGAAGACAGAAAAAAAAAAAATCTCTGAATACTCCAGTAAGAGGCAATGAAATTGAAGCACTCATAAGTAAGTACCAACTAGTAAAAGTCCAGGATTTGATGGACTCACTGAATTCTACTTCAGAGAAAATATAACAGCAACATTTCTCAAACTCTTTAATGAAATTGAAAGTGAAGGAGTATTACAAATTCATTCCTAGACATTAGTATTACCCTGATTCCAACCAAAATAGAAAATTACAGATCGATATTGTTAGTGAACATAGACACAAAAATCTTCAACAAGATATTGGCAAATTGAATGCAACAAATCATGAGAAAGATCATAAATTGAGCCTAAGTAGGCTTCATCCTAGGGATGCAAGGGTGACTCTGTATACGAAATCAATAATTGTAAACACCACATAAACAGAAATAAGGACAAAAGTTACATCATAATCTCAACAGATATAGAAAAAAGCCTTTGACAAAGTCCAATATCCATTCATGATAAAACCCTAAAGAAATTAGGTAACAGAAGAATGTTGTTTCAATCTATAAAAAGCCATTCATGACAGACTTACTTCCAACATCATACTAAGTAAAATCAAGCTATAAGACTTCCCTCTAAAATCAGAAGCTAGACAAATATACATACTATCACGAATCCTATTTAATATAGTACTCAAAAACATTAGTCAGAACAATCAGGCAAGAGAAAGAAATAAAAGGGATTCAAGGAAGAATAGAAGTTATTTCTTTTTGCAGAAAATATGATCTTTTAAATAGAAGACCATAAAAATTCCACCAAAAATTCCTACAATTAATAACCAAATTCATCAATGTAGCAGGATACAAAATCAACATAAAAATCAATAGATTCCTGTACACAATAATGAACTCCCCACGAAAGAAATTAGGAAAACAATACCATACACAATAGCATAAAGAAAAATTAAATACTTAGGAATTAATCTAATCACGTAAGTGAAAGAATTTTACAACAAAAACTACAGTACTATGAAAAAACTACAGTACTCTGGAAAAAAAAAAACAGATAGAAGAGGACATCAGAAAATGGAAAGAGGGGCCGGTGAGATGGCTCAGCGGCCTAAGTGCCTGCCTGGCAAGCGTGAGGGCCCGTGTGGGACTCCTGGAACCCACATACGAAAAAAGGGGCCGGTGATATCGCTCAGTGGCATGGGCGCCTCCTGGCGCACGAGGTCCTGAGGTCGACCCCCGGTACCCACAAAAAAAAAAAAAAAAAAAAAAGAAAATAAAAAGAGAATCCTTGGTCCTGGATAGGCAGAACCAATATTTTCAAAACGTCTAACTTTTTAAAACTGATATGTAGATTTAAAGCAATCCCAATAAAAATACCAACAGCATTCCTTAAAGAAATAGAGAAAACAATCCTAAAATGTATACGGAGCCTGAAGGGATCCAGATTTGCAAAAGCAATCCTGAGCAATAAGACCAAAGCAGGAGATACCACATTCCTGGATTTCAGGTTACATGTGATCTTTGACAAAGGGGCCGAAAACATACTAGAGGGAAGATTGCCTCTTTAGCAAACAGTGTTGGGAAAACTGGCTACACACTTGCAGAAGATTCAACTTAGACTTTTATCTCTTGCAATGAACTAAACTTAAATCAGTACAGATCAAATATCTAAATATCGAGACAGAAACACCCGCTGGAAGTCAAAATAGGTAAAACTCTTGAATTCATAGATGTAGGCAAAGAGTTTCTGAACAGAACCCCATGGCACAAGAAATAACATCAAGAAATAACAAATGGGGCCGGTGAGATGGCTCAGCGGCTTAAGCGCCTGCCCGGCAAGCGCGAGGGCCCGAGTTCGACTCCCGGAACCCACATACGAAAAAGGGGCCGGTGATACCGCTCAGCGGCACGGGCGCGCAGGCACCCAAGGTCCTGAGGTCGACCCCCCGGTACCCAAAAAAAAAAAAAAAAAAAAAAGAAATAACAAATGGGATTATGACAAATTAAAAGGCATTGCACAGCAAAGGAAACAATCAGCAGAGTGAAGAGATAATCTACAGAATTGGAGAAAATTACCAGCTACTTCTGGGATAAATGACTAATATATAGAATATAGAAATGTCTCAAAATGTTAGACCCCTCAAATAAAAGACCCAATTAAAAATTGGAACTGAAATGAATACTTTCCAGAAGAAGAAGTACAAGTGGCCAATAAATACATGAAAATATGTTGAAAATTGATAGCCTTTAGAGAAATGAAAATTAAAATAACACTGAGATTCCACCTTACTCCAGAAAGAATGGCTGGCATCAAAAAATAAAATAATACCAAATCTGGTGAGGCTCTAGGGGAAAGGAAAACCTTCTGTGTTTTTAGTGGGAACATAAAGCATACAACCACTATAGAAATCATTAAGGAGAGTTCTCCAAAATCTAAAACTAGAAATTTCATTTGATCCAGCTATTCCCCTTCTAGGTACCTTCCTGAGGGACTTAAAGACATCACATTACAGTGATCCATGCATAACAATGTTTATAGCAGTGCAATTCAATATAGTTAAATCTTGGAAGCAGCCTATACGTCTATCAACAGATAAATGGATTAAGAAAACTGGGTAGTTATACACAATGGAGTACTAGTCATGTATAAAGAAGGATAAATTTGAGTCATTTGTAGGAAAATGAATGCACCTTATGGCCATGAATGTGTGTGGAATATGTGTAGCATATCACACTCACAAGTTTAAACATTGCATGGTTTCTCTTATATGAGAAAGCCAAAACAAAAAAATCTAAGAAGAAAATAAAAGATAGGTAATAGGAAACAGGGAGATAGATCTTTTATAAATGGGAAAATGACCAAGAGAAGGAGTGATGAGAGAGGAGTGGAAGGGGAAGGGGACAAAAAAGAATTAAAATGTGTTATGTACATGTACCAACTCCCATGATAAATGTGATTATTATGAACTGTAAACATCCATTAATAAAAATAAAAATAAAAATAATAAAATTATCAATAAACCAATCTACCTGTCTAAAGTTTTACTCAGAAAATGAAAAGGAAATATTTTTAAAATGTGGATATTATTTACAATATTGAATCAAAAAGTAATGAAACACATTCAATATGACTAGTAAAATGTTAGCATATGAGGTATTTTAATCTTTAACTTCTATAAAAAGTTAACAGTCCATTTTAATGAGTACTGCAATAATTTCACTGTCATTCTCTCTAACTCCATACCACCAATGAAAAATAAAATGTATTTTAGTAAGAAGAAATAGCTACACTCATCCTCATTTCTGCCATAATTCAATTTCCTCTGCTGACTGCTCCAGTCTGCTCAAGACTGATGATAGGTGGCAACATATGGCAGCATTGAGAGAATTTATAAAGAAGTCTGCTAGTGGTAGCAAACAAATAAACAATCAGGAAGAGCCAACAGTCAGAGAGAATTAATAAATCTGGTAAATGCTTGGTTAGTAGAGCTTCTTTCAGAGAACAATTCCAATTGTCTGCAAGTATCTTTGTTGCACTTTCTCTCATATGGTGTAACATTAATTTTCAGGGATATGGTGAATTTAATATAGTTCTAAACAACTTGGCTTGTTACTAGACCCCCTTATTTCTTCTGGCTTGGTGATTTTCCAAAACAGAGCCACCAAAAACCAAATAGGTAGACCAGAAAAACTAAATATGAAATCTTAGTAGTATGCTACATCTACTTATTTCTGTCTTTCAATGCAAATATTTTAAAAAACATACAAAAATTTGTCAAAATATTTAGAAGTAAAATACTTAACATGCTCCTTCAATTCCTTTTCAATAAGGTCTTTTGTAATTTTAGGACAAATTCCTGTGTATTAAAAATAAATTGATGTGTTGAAATGTAATTTGCTTGTACCAAATGAGGTGCCACATCCTTTTATCTGTCTGTTAGTAACAAGAATTCCTTTAACTTTTCTTTTATTTCTTTTACCCCAGTGAAATTTTCCTAACCAAAGAACATAAAAAGACAAGGGAAAATAATAAATGTTCTACAAGAATACATTTTTTCCCCTTTAGTTATGTGCTTTCAATTTTGCTTTCATCTAATTCTTCTAGACTTCGCAGGTTAAAATCTCTTATCTCTTTGATCTAAATCACGATTTTCATATCAAATGTGGCATATAGATAAATTTATGTCTTTAATTATGATGCTTGTTCTTGTGTAGTTTGTTGCAATATATACTTGTCTCTTGGCTTTCTAGGTTTCCTTTTTCTTTTTTTGTGGGTACCGGGGGTCGACCTCAGGACCTCGCGCGCCAGCAGGCGCCCGTGCTGCTGACTGATATCGCCAGCCCTTTTTTCATATGTGGGTTCCAGCAGTCGAACTCAGGCCCTGGCGCTTGCCAAGCAGGTGCTTACACCACTGAACCATCTCACCGGCCCCTCTAGGTTTCTAATGTAGTTTTTTTTTTTTTTTTTAATATGCGGGTACCGGGAGTCGAACTCAGGACCTCACACTTGCCAGGCAGGCACTTATGCCACTGAGCTATATCACTGGCCCCTCTAATGTAGTTTTGAATTCATTTAAAACTATCATAATTTCAACTTTTATATATCAGTGACTGTATTTGTAGTCTTTTAGTCTGTGGAATGTCTAATGAACTTATTACCTTCATCCTCAATTAAGGAACAGTCAGTTACTCTGAAATTTAGCATCAGATGCTAATCAATAAGGGAATTATACGAGCAAAAAGCTAAAATTTGGAACTGTTCTTTCAGTGTAGACAAATTAATATCATAATCTTTGAGACTGAAGTCCAGTTAATAATATTTATTTTTAAATAATCGGTGAGGGTTGTAGCAAAGCTCTATTTCCCTTTCTCAATCATAGAAGAAGAATCTTCAGAGTTTTGGTCTTTTTAAAGATTTTTTCATAGTACATGTGAAACTTAATGCTTCCAAATATCCACTATTATCTTTGGACTTCCCTGGGTTTATTGTTTCCCATTATTATTGATCTGAGGGAAGCTTTATTGGGATAAACAAGACAACCCATTACATTTACAGGGATTCCTATACAAACATTTCATTTTTTCCCTTTAACAGATCTGCAGCAATGAGCTGAGCCATTTGACTCTTAGAAGGTACTTAACTAACACTGACTGGCATTTAATCTCAATTTTCTTCACTCATAAATTGTACCTCAAACTCAATTTGACAGTGTTCCTTAATGTATATTAAAAAACACTTTATTCAATTATTATTGACATACATTTCCTACACTCTTGTGTTAATATTGCCTTATATCTTATTATCAATAGCACAAATTGTAAGGTCAATGCTTTTGAGTTAAGAATTTGTGAATTCTATTTCTTTCTTTTCTTCCCATTCTTTTCATTTATTTGAAATGTACTTCCTAGCTTTCTGGATGAACTATCAATATCTAATTTGCGGTCTTGCTTCAAGTACCACATAAGGTAACTCATGTGAAGTGCATGGTGTGTGTTCTGACACCGATGAAGTTACTTCCCTTCTGACTCATTACATTCTCATGTATCTGCAGGAATACAGGCCCTTGGTGAACTGACGTACCCTATCCTGAGCTTTATTTTCCCAGTAGTCTGTTGCATGTTTTCAGTTGCCATTAAATAAGGCTGTTCTCCAAGGTTGCATCATCCCGGTGGTCTTCCTAAGCAGAAACTATTTGCGTTCCCATGTTCTCTCTATTAATTGCATATTATATTTCCTTAAATGAATATTAAAGCATATTTTGTTTCCATACAGAAATGAAATTAAAATTACTCAACATGAATGGACCATGTACACATTGCCAAGTTTTGTTCTGTGCAAAGATGACATATTGCTTGTTGTTACACTGCAATTAGCCCAAGGATGGAAGTACTTTACATAGCCAGCTCTTAGATGCAGCTGGTGATTACAGCATTCCTGATTACATTCTTCCTAAAAGCTTAATGTGCTTTTATTCCATGTTTATAGCTCCAGCCAGAAAAAAAATCCTACTGATGCTATAGATTTATGTACAAATAAGATATCCCTTTAATACCCTTCTCCCTCTCTGTTCCACCCCCCAAAAAAGTTTCATTCTCAAGTCAATAAAGATATTTTAGGGTGAAATGGCACGGTCTGCATCATCATATATCCCACTCAGAAAGGTGGGGGCTGGTGAGATGGCTCAGCGGCTTAAGCGCCTGCCCGGCAAGTGCGAGGGCCCGAGTTCGACTCCCGGAGCCCACATATGAAAAAGGGGCCGGTGATATCGCTCAGCAGCACGGGTGTCTGCTGGCACACGAGGCCCTGAGTTCGACTCCCCGGTACCCACAAAAAAAAAAAAAAAAAAAGAAAGGTGGGCAGCTGAGGATGGTAAGGGCATACTATACACTAAGTCAGAAAACTTAATATTTAACTTGGTACTTTCATTACCAAGTTGGCTGTGGTAACTCAAATTAATTCTCAGGGCAGGATGATTTTTTCATCTGTATGGATTCATGCAATGTGTACCCTGTGTCTTAAATACCAGTAGAAACTACAAAAAGTAAAGCTTAAGAATCTCATGGTTTCACTGAAAGGAGATCTTCAGTTGTGACATAAAGAATGAAATAAAATTAGATACTTGCATTTAGCTCCTTTGCTTATAGAATAAGTAATATTAGAAGATCACAAATCGGGTAATTACTATGAGCTGTTGTGGTTAGTGATTATGCACATACAATCACAGGAAGTTGTTTGGAAAATTAAGTTGGACAAAGGGTTGCTGCCCATTTTAACATGCTCATGCTTGAAATCGTTCCAAAGGTACTCATCTGATTAAATACTGTTATTCCATGAAACTAGAAATGTATTGCTGAGATTTTTATGGTAGATCCATAGTTATTTCCCATGAGTTGGAAACACATAGAGGTAAACTCACCAATGAGCTAGTTCATATTTTCTTATCTGTTACAATAACTTAGAAATCAGGTGGCTTTTATTGGGCTTTATGGCCTCTTCCAATTTTATATGATGTGCTTTCATCATTCACTTTCTATAACCACCAATATATCCAGATTCTGTTTCCTTGATATAAAAATTTTTATCTTTTCCATTAAATAAGAAAGGTCATTTGACAACCCAATTTTGGACAATGCTCAAATACTATTCCAGGCAAACGACAAACATTATAAGGAGACACTGAAGGTCTTTAGTTCCTCCATAAATGCTCAGAGTAAAAATCTGTCATGGAATCAGGTTTTACATTTACCTATGTTCTTTCCAGCTGTAAATTCATAGATTTTTCAAAACTTACTTGTCATGAGGTGAAGAACAAACCAGAACATAGCAACTGTATGCAGGCACATGGGCACTTGATAAAATGAAGTGTTATATTTATTTGAAAATATAAGGAAATGTTAGTTGTGAAGGGTAAAATTATGCAAACTGGAATAGTCCCAATTATGTATTCAGGGTATGCCATGAAGTCATCAGATTGTCCCTAATAAGGTTTGAGTGTGAAGGACAACACAGGAACAAATGACCACTGGGGACAGGTATCCTTCGAGGGAGAGGATTTTGTTTCTTGCATGGCCGTGGCCCTTGTCTACATAACACAAGCACAGGGTGAAATGACTTAGAGAAGAGTTCCTTGCAAAGAATGTTTTCTGCTTCCTTCATTCTTTTGTAAAGATATCAGAACCAAATATGAAATGTGATTTAAATATTTTTACAAAGTGAATTATTTTCCAAACAGAAATTATATCATATAGGATTAGGGAAAGAATGGTGAAGAACTAATTACTCTGTATAAAAAACAAGAATTTTCAACTAGCTGTGTAAGTACACTTTAAAGGCTAATTACTCAGGTGAGATTAGTAAGTTCATTTTTTATATTGGAGCTGAAGAAAATGCATAGGAATGAGTAAAGAAAAGGTGATTAAAACAACAAAGACATAATTTCACGCAGACCATGATCCCAGAGACAGTTTCCAATATTTTCGTAGCAATTTTAAATTCTATAATTTATTTTTTCACATTAATATTTTTCCTTTCAGCTCTTTGATATGGCAAATTAACATAAATGCACACACTGAATTAAAAATGATTGCAAAAATATAGTTTTATATCTTATTTTCATCTCATTCACAAAGAAGCAATGGAAGCAAGAGGTGGATTGATTGATAAGCATCACTGGAATGGTAAGAACCAAAGACAACCAAAGATGTTTTTTAAATGGTAGTAAATTCTTTGACCTTCCTCCCATTGAACCATCCTGTCTGTGTCTCTTTTCCATAAATATGGGCAGACATATGGCTGGCTTATAACTAATGTAATCTTGCAGAATATGTGTGACACTGATGCTACTAGTGGTCACCTGAGAATTCGCCTTTCAGAGATCTGCTGTGGACAGCACAGCTGAAAGACGAGCCCAGGAGGTACCCTCTGGATCCGTCCCACATTCACATTCATTCTGATGCCACACTCCCGTGGGCTGCTCTCAGCGGTGCCTGAGGCGGCAGGGTGAATGAGGTAGGTCTCTTTGTTCTAGATGTGCGACTCCTTTGTCGGGTGACTTTGCCTGAAATGCTCTTAGACGTGACCTGCAGTCTAACCTCTGCTCTCTAACCTTCCTTCCCCCTCTTTTTTGAAGGAGTTTCCCTTCCTGACCATCTGACAACTCTTGCTGCCTCCTTTGATTTCCTTCGCCTTTTCCCTCACGAATGTTTCATCCAACTAATATCTTAGACATCTGATCCCATCTCAGCACCTGCTTCTCCAGTAACTTAAACTAGCACACCAGGTCTAAAGGGAAGGTAGCTTTCTCTTTGTCTACTTGGCCACTCACCTTTGGAAGCCTGGTCCACCTGTAAGAAGTCTCACTGCCCTGACGTTGCTATGCTGGAAGAATCTCAGAAAACATGGAGAGACTACAAGAGGGTGCTTCCTCGATGGCCACAGGTGAGGTCTGGGCTCACTCTCAGTCATGAGAGAGAAGATGCTGCTGGATAATTCTGTCCCCAAGCATCAGGTCAACTTCAGCAGTTCAGTTTTCCCATTAGACATTCTTAATATTCCATGCTGGAATTCCTGACATGCAGAATCATTAGCACTGTAAATTTATTAATTTTTACATACTAACTTGCAATTGGTGTTTGTGGATTATGAGTTTTTATTCAGTTTTATTTTATCTGTAGAAATCCTTTATGGTCTAGTGTAAGATATGCGTTTCTTGAGAAATTTTGCAATTTTGTTTTTCAAGTACTTCAGGAGCAAATATTTGGTTAGTTCTGATGTTATTCTTCAGCACACAGTTTCTCAGAAAACAAATGTATGTAGACAACTTTATGGATATATACACATGTCCAATTTTATTTAATTTTTATTTGCCAGCCACAGACCTATAAACCCTAGAACAATTCCAATATTAGCCAAAGTGTTTACCATAGGATTTTTAAAAAAAACTATTAGTTTTCCAAATAATTTTCTTCCCATATTGACAGAAATGGAGGGATTTACTTGTGTTGAAAATTGAGCAATTAAAGAAATTTTGGTTCACAATCTTTTTCCCTCAGAAATTATTCTTCTACTTTATTTTAGCATTAACTATTACTCAAAAAGTGTGACACAATTCTGATTTTCAGAATATCGGCATATAAAATTTATTTTACTACTTCAGATATATTTTTAGGTTTTCACTTTACACAGAATGTTCTAGAATTTTATAATACAGTGTCTCATAGATCATTTATCTACAAACTTTTCTTAAATAAGTGGATTATCAATTTGGAGGCTCATGTTCACTTATTTAACCACCATTCTTTATTTTCTTTTTTTTTTTGTGGGTACCAGGGTCGACCTCAGGACCTCGTGTGGCAGCAGGCGCCCATGCTGCTGAGCGATATCACTGGCCCTTTTTTGTATGTGGGTTCCGGGAGTCGAACTCAGGACCTCACGTTTGCCAGGCAGGCACTTATGCCACTGAGCTATCTCACCGGCCCCAATTAACCATCATTCTTGATGTTGTATATTAGGCATACTTTTCCCACAATTTTTTCTCTGTTTCTAGTTTTCTGTTAGCATAATTCAAAGTCTCCTGTATATATATATATAAATTTATTTTTTTCATTTAATTTCTTTGTTTCTTTGCTTATTTCTTTCTTTTGTTTTTACATTCAGTTCTTAAAAAAAACTTTTAGTCAGTGTTGAAAATTAATGGTAAACATGGCTGAATAGAGGAGGAGTCACTTTGGAGTTACAGAGAAAAAATCAACTAAAAACACAGGTAATTAGAAGAAAGGAAGGGACATATATCCTGATGCCAAAATCAATCTGAAATAAGAGACTTGTAGATCAAACACAACATAGGCATAAGATTTTACAAAATGATTATCCAGCCCACAGGTCTGCCCGTGGATTTACCACCTGAAGATCAATGGAAGAGATGAGAAGATGCAGAAACAACTCCAAACACACCCCGTCACCTTATCTTTGACAAAGGGGCCAAACATGTTCATTGAAAGACAGACAGTCTCTTTAATAAGTGGTGCTGGAAAAACTGGCTTTCCATATGCCAAAGACTAAAACTAAACCCAGATCTATAGCCATGCACTAAACTAAAATCAAAATGGATCAAATATCTAAATATTAAAACAGAAATTCTAAATCTCCTGGAAGAGAGAATAGGTAGAACTCTTGAAGACATAGCTGTAGGCAAAGACATCATTAACGAAACCCCAAATGCGTGGGAAATACTATAAAGAATCAACAACTGAGAACTCGTTAAAAAGATTTTGCACAGCAAAAGAAATCACCACAGCATGAAAAGACAAGCCACAGAGTAGGAAAAATTTTAGGACAAAGGACTAATGTCTAGAATATATAAAGTACTCAAAAATGTCAGACCCTCCAAATTTAAAAACCCAGTCTAAAATGGGCATCTGAGATGAACACATACTTTTCAGATGAGGGAGTACAAATGACAAGTAAATATGTGAAAAATGTTCAACATCACTGGTCATTAAAGAGGTGCAGAGTAAAACAATGCTGAGATTCCATTTCACTTCTGAAAGAATGGCTATTACCAAGAAAACAATCAGTAAGAAATGCTGGCAGGGCTGTGGGGAAAAAGGAACCCTTCTCCACTGTTGGTGGGAGTGTAGACTGGTGCAACCATTGTGGAAATCAGTGTGGAGATTCCTCAAAAAACTAGGATTAGAGGTCCCATTCAACCCAGCTATTTCCCTTCTGGATATCCTCTCAGAAGAATTAAAAGCATCATACCACAGTGATATAAAAATGATGTGTTCTTTTTTATACTGTGGAGTACTAATCAACCATAAAGAAGGACAAATTTGAGACATTTCTAGGCAAATGGATACAGGTCGAGACCATACTCTTAAGTGAAATAAATCAAACACACATGTGTAAATATTGCATTGTCTGTCTCTCTGGTGTGAGAAACTGAAAGTGTAAATAAGAACCAAAATGTATAATAGATATTGTGAAGTAGGAAGAAATGGTTCAAAGGGATAGAGAAAGGAAGGGAAAAGAAAAAAAAAATGAGAAAGAAGGATGATATGAGAACAAAGCTTTGTAAATAAGAAGGGGAAGAGGGCTTGAAGGGAGGGGAGGGTAATGGGAAAAAAAAAGAATCAAGATATATCACATGCAGGTACAAATTCCCTATGAATAATGTTATTGTTATGTATATCTAAATCGTACCAATAAACTTAAAAAAAACTTTTAAATTTAATTCTGTTTCTTTGGGAGGTGCTTATGCAAACTTGCTTTTCAATCCTGAAGGTGACTATTTTTCAGTCACACGAGTTTAACTGATATATCTGTTTCACGTTACCTGTTTTTCCCAATGTTATTTTTTTATTTATTTATATTTGTAGAACCAACCTTGTTACACGAATTTGTCCTCTCTGAAGACCTCGTAAGCTTTCTGTATTTAATGTTTTTTAAATCATTTATCAATTTGGAACATCAAAATTAGTTAAGTTAGGAAGTAAATTAAGAAAAATATCACATAATGCCTCAGGTGGACTATTTCTTATATAATAATATGGAGATTAAGAATAGCTGAAAATATTCTAATTTGATTGTTTTTATTACCATGGTCTACTGAAACAATACCAGTAGGTAAAATATATTATCTAAAACATGTTTGAACGGAGTCTTAATTTAGTTTGGGGAAAAGTGGTAGTAGAAAAAATTGATGGATAAAAACTAGAGGAGTCATCATTCTGGAGTTCCCAATGACGTATAAAAATATATGTATGAGTGACTGAAGTTGGTTCAGTAATGTAAGATAATGAAGAATGAAATATTTTATGGAATATGTTACTTCAGAAGTAGAATGATTTCAGGTCATAGATTTTAGGAATAAAAGTGTGCCAAGTCTTCAGTTAAAGAGATGTAGGGAGTGCAGAGGGAAGGAAGGGGAAGGGAATGTAAAAAGAGTTGAGATGTGTTGTGTACATGCACCAAGTCCACACAAGGAATGTAATAATTTTGTACTGCAAACATGTACTAATAAAAAATAAAATTAAAAAAAGTATCTTCATACTTTCATAACAATTCTTAAATTAATTTTAAATTTTTAATATTCAAGTATAAATCAGTATTCAAACTCCCTGTTGTTTAAGTTCATTTCTTTGAATCAATTTTCAAATAGAATATACAAATTGGAAAAAAAATTCAGCAACCAGGTGTTCAGAGAGTGACAGTACTAAGTACTTGGTGTACACGGACGTGGTCCCATCCACATATGCTGAGATCCCTCCTCATAGATGGGTGTCTGAGCTCGTACCTCAGATTCTCTGCACATTCACTTGTATGGCTTTTATTGGTGAGTCTCTTAGGGGCTGAATCATATGCCTTCCCACTCCAATTTTTATGTGAAATATCTAACCTCTAGACCTCAGAATGTGACTGTGTTTGGAGATTAAGCCTATGGGTGGAAATTAAGTAAAACACAAGGTTGTTACTGTCGGTTCTAATGTAATGCAGGGGGGATTAGGACACACAAGTGGAAGACCATGTCAGGAAACAGCGAGAAGGAGACCATCTTCAACCCGAGAGAATGACACAGAAAAAAATACGCCAGTACCTTGACTGTGGATTTCCAGTGTCCAGAAGTATGAGAAGATAAAATTCTGTTGTCTGATCCACTCAGTCTGTGGTATTTTCTTATTAGTCAGCCTTAGCTCCAGGGCACTGTCATTGGAGGACTCTGCACTGAGACACTGCAGCTTGTTTACTCACATCAAGCTGAAAGCTGCAGACACTTGAGGGTTTATGATCCAGGGGCAGAGATAAAGAGAGCAAAGGGGGATTCAAGCAAGAAGTGGTAGCCCTACCCCTTTGCCATAGACCAATTTTGAGGCATAATTAATATTCCAAAGTTTTGATATATGATTTCTTTAAGGTTGGTCCTTTCTGAAATTTTGCCTTAGGTGGCTACTTTACTTTCACTGTGTTATTTTCTCCATTCTCATTAGCAGTGTTTCTTAGAAGTCCATCCTTAATGAATAACTTATAAATGCATGCTATTCCTGGGAACCACACCTAAGCCTGTTAGTAGAGTCAGGTGTTTTACCTTCAAAGAGACAGGAATTTTCAAATGAAACAGCAGTTGAAATACAGAGCAGTCACTGACAAGTGCTTTTTCCCTTGAAGTATGTGGAATAAGGGATGGAACATACCTAAAAATCTGTATTTGAAATGGCAAAGAAGAAACATATTAAAAAATAATCACAAAGTCTCACTGTTCTTCCAGGCATGTGGAAAAAGTCTTTTAGTCATTTTTTACGTCCCACATCCCATGAACACCAGGTAGATACTCAATAGCTTTTGTTCTTTTCTAGACTTCTGGGTAGCCCTTTGAATTTCAATAAATAATTGTTAATAAGATAAATATATTGAAAAGTCTAATCAAATTCTTCAGTGTCTTGCTTTTTATTCATCAAATACAAGATCACAAGCTTCAGATACAAGAATTTTATTGAAAAGCTTTCATGTGCACCTAAATACCTACTACTTCATTTTCCTCAGGACATTAATCTATTTATCATTGTTGCTTTTTTCATAAATTCAGATCCTGGCATCTTATCACAAATTCATAAGAACACAATAAAAAAATGTTCACAGCTTTGGGTGCTATAATAAATTGCTACAACCTCCCAAAAGACAAGACACATTTCAAAGATTCCGCTTAAAACCATATTTTCAGTAATATCTTTAATTTGTTATCCTCTTCCTTGTATTCTCATTGTAGTCACATAGGGAGATATTATTTCCACTGTTCATTAAGGTTCCTGCTGTGCTTGAAAACTATATCCCTACAACTCACAGTCACTTTTGTGAGAAGTCCGAGGCTCCTAAACCCTAAGCAATGCTTGTTTAAAAGGAAAATTACTGCCGTATTTTATTTATACTATCTTTCAATAGTCCCACAGCTTATAAAGAAGACAAATTAAAGTTGAATATCATGACAACCTTTAGGTGGCAGTGTAGAGACTTCAGTGGTCACATTTCCCACACCCCTAGAGGTGATCCTCTCTGATTAAATACCATGGAGCTAGGAAATAAGCAAGAGTATCTGGCACTTCTCTCTGACCTGGGGCTGAGAGCAGCAGGATTTCTATATTCATCTGAAACTGCACACTGAAAACTCTGCAATGTCTTCATTAACCAGTGAATCAGATCTACTCACTTAGAAATTTCTGTGGCTGGTGAAGGTTGTGATAACAAAATGAGCTCCTTGCTGCCCATGTTTTCTAGGAAAATGCCTTGCTTGTATCTGAGAGGTTTCTAACAGGCCCTGATTATAAATTTAAGAAAATCACATTCACATCAAGAAATACGGTCTATAATATTCCCTTAAGTTAGAACCATTATTTTTGTCTTAGTTTCCTTTGAGATTTTATTACAAATACATGCTAAGCCTTCTCATTAGATCAAAAAACATATTGTTATTGGCAAATTTCCAAAGTATTAGGAAAAGGGAGAATCTCTTCTTTGTAATGATTACATATAACAGTAATTAATGGTCTGGGACTTGTGTGATTAAGTGGATTTCATACCTAGATCCTTCTGTAAGTCAGTACACTTGAGTATTTCCAGTTACTAAATGTATCTACTTCCTTAATTCATATTGAGCCTATTTCTTTTAAATTGTACCTTCAAGTGTTTGAAGTTCTTCAGAGCTTATCTATTTTATCCTCCTTCCAATTCACAACACAAGCTATGTCAAGGTAATTAACTGTGGTAACATATTTTGTGTTAAGTTATTTTAGGTGAATAAAGAAGCAAAAAGCTTTTCAGAAATTTTCCCAACATCCCAAGTCTCTAGAATGCATATGGCCATCTTTAAGCCTTGAATAATATCTGCCGTGAGAAAATAAATTAAAGTTTAGAAAAATTCTTAAGAAAGTTTCATTTAAATTTTTTTGAAATAAAGAAATTTTAAAATAAATTATAATGGAAGTAATCTGGAGATGGGTGTATTTATCATGTTTTGATTGAGCAGATCATAAGTAAGTAATTTAAGCCGAAGATCATCTTTAGTTTCAGTTGTGCTAATACCATCCATCCTTGGGCAGAATTTGATTATATGAGTCTAATAGAAGAAACCCACTATGTTTTTAAACAGCCCTCATTTTTTGGTTTACATTATAATTTACCTTATGTTTCTCTTTCACAAGTTTGCATCTAATATTTTGCTTTTCTATTGTTGAAGCCCTTCAGGAACATATTAATTTGGTTTGGAGTTTCTAGATTACTGACTTCCCAAATATTAGAAAAGGGAAAAAATAAAATTTAATCTTCAAGTACATTATCAGCATATATTTAAAAATGTTCACCAAGAACGTTAAAAGGGGTAACAGTGGGGACTGCCAGATAATGACCAGTCATGGGTGTATGCTGCAGTTAAGTCATTTGTTCAGAAATCCACAATAGCTGTGGATATCGGCACATTCTTCTTGGGATAGGAACCTAAACTTTCTCTGTACTAAGTAAAAAACCACTTAATTCTCTATGACAACATAGGCCAAACTAAAATAAAACATTTTTGTTTCCTTTATGGTTTCTGTACTTAGAGCATTGCCAGGATGTATCAGGTGACAGGAGAGAGCGTTTCCATGTGCTACCAGGAGAAATATTAGAAAATCAATCTGCATTTTCTTCTCCCATATCTTGAAAGAAGCAAGGGGAAATTGACATTTAGTAATGAAACCCTCATGAGTTATTTTTTCCTTCTCTCAAACATTGTTTTTTCTTCTCTCAAACTATTATTTAAAGTTAAAAATGTAATCTGTCTGCTGATATCAGTACAAATTATTCAAAACCAAAAATATACATGAGTGTTGAAACATTGAAAGAATATTGTTCTTGGCTTTTCTGTTAGCCAAATCTACTATCTTTACCTTTGATATATTAAAACTTATTGTGATAGTATAAAATGTCCTTCAAATAATGTTTTGATTTACAAAAATGTAAAAAAAAATAAATCTGGGGCTAGTGATATAGCTCAGCGGCATAAGCACCTGCCTGGCAAGTGCAAGGTCCTCAGTTCAACTCTAGGTACCTGCATTAAAAAAAAAAAAAAAGCTTTAAAAATAATGTAAGTGTAAGACATTTGTGTTATCCAGGACAAATAAAAATAGTGAATTGAAATTACTAAATGTCTGCTTTAAAATCTGAGTACATATTCACATGTATTTGACTGATTTTGCCAATTTGAATCTCTTTAAATTTATGCCAAATCAATTACTGGAAATTTCTAAGAGAAAACTTCAGTATCTTTTTTTTTTTTTTTAAGCTATTTTAGTGGGAAATGCTGCCATTTAGGGGAAGTAACAAGGAAGTACACAGAATTTGTTTAAGCATTCATCAAAATTTGGACCTAAATTCCTTGCACTTTTGTTTAATGTAGTTCCAACTGGAGGCATGAATGAGCTGGATGCCTCATCTGAGGATGGCAACTCCACAGGCATCCAGCAACTTGTTAACAGGCTTTGTATGTGTTTGTTTATTTTTGTGATTGTATTTCTCAGCTTATGCATGCTTATCCAACACCAGCTTTCTACAGCTGGCAAGATAAAGTGAACACATTTAGAGATTGTGTAGATATTGCAGTCATATTGACATATTTTATTGGGAAAATAAATGTTGTAAATGTAGGCAGGGTGGGAGAATGTGGAGATTATTTTAAAGGACTAATCAGATATAGTTGAATAAAACCTGGCCACTTCCTAACACAGAATTGAAGGAAATACCTTTGATGATGGAAACTTACCATATAATTGATAAGCGATTTATTATGGGAAAATGTGCAGATGAATACAAGGATGGTTTTCCTTTCCTCCTCTCTGGGAGGGATATACAAAATGACCGAGTTTTCTAACTTGATATATGTTGACTCATTTATGTTGTTCTATAGACATGGCCATTAGTAATAATAGACAAATATAAGACACAAATAGGCAGACATCAGCAAGAATTGTATGTGTACAAAAGTTAAGAATTTTATCTATGGCAAATATTTCCTTTTGTTAAAGGGAAACTACAGAAACACTGGGGCAAACCAACTAGATCAGCCATGGAGGTGGAAAGATGTTGAGAAAAATATGTACACAAACAATCATGGGTTTCACATTTCTTATTAGTTTTTTTTTTTGTGGGTACCGGGGTGTCGACCTCAGGACCTCGCGCGCCAACAGGCACCCGTGCCGCTGAGCGATATCACCGGCCCCTTTTTCGTATGTGGGTTCCGGGAGTCGAACTCGGGCCCTCGCACTTGCAAGGCAGGTGCTTACGCCGCTGAGCCATCTCACCGGCCCTCTTATTAGTTTTTTGTGATGCAAATTTTTTGAAACTTCTTAGGGCTCTTACTCCAGCTGTTCTGCACTCTGGTCTCACTTTTCCCTCCCAGTTTCATTCCTTAATATCTGCTCCAGACAGACTAAGTAGATTCCTAGTCTCCTGATACATTTCTATCTCAACTCAGGCCATTTTTCTCACTCAGAATTTCTCCCACCATGTTAAACCTTGTACAGACCACATCCCATCTTCTCTCCAGAATTTTCTTTGAGAACTCTGAGAGAAATTGGTCTATATGTCTTCCAAATCCTCTCCTTCCACCTTGCTTCTATATCGTGTGTGTGTGCACGTGTGTGGGTACGCATAGAGTGTTGATGGAATGACTGCGTATCAGTTTTCTATTGCGCTAGTCATTAGCACATATTTAAGTGACTTAGAAAAAGCACAAGTTACTATTTTACATTCTGTGGTTCAGAAATTCAAGCAGACTGCTTAAAACTTCCAAGGACAATATCACGGAACCAGCAGGATTGCATTTCTTTCTGGAAGTTATGGGGGTGAATTTTCTTCCAGGTTTACACATATTGCTCACAGAATTCAGATCCATGTGTTGATCACAGGACTGAGGTTTCCATTTTCTTGCTGGTTGTCAGCCAAGGTCATTCTCAGCTTCTGGAAGCTGCCACATTCTTTGGCAGGTGGCTTAAGTTTTCCAACTTTGAAATCACAAAAGCAGGTGAATCCTTTTCAAACTTTGAATCTTTCTGACTTTTCCTTCTACAGCATCTCTTCTGCCTCCAGCCAGAGAATGCTCTGCTTTAAAGATTTGTGTTTCGACATGGCTCACCTGAATAATCCTGGGTAATCTCTTTTCTTTAAAGACCACAACTTTAATTACATCCACAAAATTCCCTTCTTAGCAGTAACCAGAGGAGCATTTGATTGAATAACCGGGGGACAGGAGACTTGGGGAATATCTTTAGAATTCTCTCTTTTTGTGGCCATTATTAATGTACTTGGTGGCCCTTTGCCCTTTATCACCTCACTTTGCCGATTGTGTTATCTTTTTGAATTGGTTTTCTGCACTCTCTTGGAGTTAGTGTCCTCGGTGTGTATTGAATTGTGTAAAGGAAACACTTTATGAGAATTTTAAGGTACAAATTAGAGGAAATGACCCCTGTGTGGCCCTTTATACATCAGTTAATCATCAGTAATCATTTTTCCTAAAGTTTCCAGTGCTCATTTCCAGCTTTCTGGTGTCAAAAAACAGCAGAGGTTGCAACTGGCTTTCTGACCCGAATCAAATTTCCCCCAGAATGTGATTTCAGCTTCCAAATTTCAACTTCATGTTGTCCAGAATGCTACGGCATAGTGGCAGCTGTAGGATTTAATGAAACAGCCCCAACTGTGTCTTTGAGAAACTAGCTCCACGGTGAGCCAATTCTATATTTTTGAGGATTTTTCAAGAGGCTCAGGGTAGAACATGCTTGTCTAACCATGGCAAGATTTGGTAAGAGCCCACCTCCTTGCATTTCTCTTTCTGCCTAAAGTTCCTAGAATGGCAACAGTTTGTTTCCTCCACTGAATGCTGCCCACCACAGTATTTGAAACCAGAAATGAGTGCAACACAGGTCCGTGAAACATGTGACTTTGGATTGGTAGTCAGTAGCAAGTACACAGAATCTGATGTGACAGATTGGGACCTTGTGAGGCCTTGAACAAACATTTGTTAAAACTGTCATCTACAGTTACTTTGAAGGAAAAAGTTCTGTAGTGCCTGTAGCTTTGAGGCACGTGGTTGTATAAATAAATAATGTTGGTACATCTTACCTACTTATGACTATTTTTTTTACTAAGTATCATTTAAAACAAATGAACTGAGGTATGAATTTTTAGGTGTGTGAGCAGAAAGATATAGAAAGATATAACAATTTGGGGGCTTTATAAGGTTAAAACCTCTAGGCACCTCTGTAACTAACATCCAGGCTTTAAAGGCCACGTCAGAAACCAGTAAATAAGATGGAGTTTCTATGTCCAGAAAAAAGTATGGGTATAATTGCTAATACAAAAAACCAAATACAAATAAACAGATCAAATGTCTGATATAATTTGAGAAAATTGTGTTATGAAAGAAACTTCTAGACTGTTTCTTGCCAATGCAAAAGCAATCTTCAAGTTTATAACTGTGAGAAAATAGAAACTAGACAATGAATTGGGCAGCTCTTAGGGAGAATCTAGTCTCAAATATCCGTTTCATGTACAGCAACAGGGAGGATGAGAGGAAATAACCTTTTAAAGGAAAAAAGTAGATATTGGAAAATAATTTTATTGGAATTCTCAGGCTAAGTCTACATAAGGAATCCATTTTTTTTCCAGAAAAAGAGTTTTGCAGTTGTAGCAACTTTTTGCAATTTTAGCTTGCCAGATATTTCTTCTGTACAAAGCAGTTATCACAGAGGGTTTTAATCATTCCATTTTTGAATGTTTAATTATATTTATCTTGTTTCTCTTCTTCCAGGTACTTTTCAGTTAAATCATGTATTCTAAAATAATATAAATAAATTAAATATTTTAAATTTATCTTAGCCAAAGTGTATTTTTTAAATTTTGTAGTGGACAATGAATATAATCCATGTTATATCTCAGTTATGTTTTTAGTTTAGGAACATTGCAATCATATACTCAATTGCATAATTTATACAAGTTAAATATTCCATTTCCTAGTGCAACCAATTTAGTGTTATGAACCAATTTTATATATATTCTGAACTATTCTACAATTTTCATATTCTACCAAATTTCTGTAGTTCATTAGATCATGCCAAATGTTACCTCTTTATTCCCAAAATAAGAACTGATAAAGGATTATAACATTTTAAATTAATCCAGCATTATGTTAATAGCATAGAACTTTTAGCTATCTGTATATTAGGTGACACTACTGTGATTATTTGGTGGCTTCCATGGTTAATTTTGATAACAAATTCATTGAATCAGAATGCAGTCTTTGTTGTAGTAAGGGTGAATTAATATTAATTTTGACAGTGCTACTTTTGGAAACTTGATAAATCAATTTATTTTACTATATGTTTTAGTTAACTTTCTCATCACTGAATCACTACAGATTATACCCACAGTGTAAAGGAGAAAAGCATTAATTTGGCTCACACTCTCAACATCTTCAGTCAATGGTTGGATGGCATACATGGCAGAGCAAAGATCCACAGTTCCTTTTTTTTTTTTTTTTTGTGGGTACCGGGGGTCGAACTTAGGACCTTGTGCACCAGCAGGCGCCCGTGCCGCTGAGCAATATCACTGGCCCTTTTTTTGTATGTGGGTACCAGGAGTTGAACTCAGGACCTCATGCTTGCCTGGCAGGTGCTTATGCTGCTGAGCTATCTCACCGACCCAGATCCACAGTTCTTGAGGAGTGGGAAGCAGCACAGGGGAAGAGCACCAGACAAGAATGGGGGAGGGACCATATACAGCACTCAAGTCACGCCTCCATGATCCACCAGATATACTCAGAAGTGTTCTCATCAGTCTCCTGTGTGGTTCCCAATGCAATTGAGTTTAGACAATCAAGCTTAATGATCACATTCCACTTCTTGTCAACTTGATACCCAAACACATATCTTAAATCATACTTAATCCCCCCAAAACATAAGCTCATAATTCCACTTAACATAATACAACTATTTGAGCATAATTGAAAATATAACAATCACATCCCCAAAGCTTTATTTTTTAAAGTGGGTACCGGGAGTCAACCTCAGGACCTTGTAATTGCTTGTGCCGCTGAGCCATCTCACCGGCCTCCCAAAGTTTTAATAGTTCTAGTATTTAAAGAAAGACCAAGTCAAAGCCTTTTCTAAGACTCAAGGCAAACTCTTAGCTTTGAACCTCTGTAAAAATCAAAATAAGTTACATAATCTCACAGTACAATGACACAAGGTAAAAAGTCCTATTCCAGAAAACAGCAATAGGAGTATAAAAAGAAATGGAGCAAAATAAATATCAAAATCCAGCAGAGCAAATATTAAGTTCTGTAACTCCATTTCTTATATCCAGGGCACACAGTTGTGAGATGTGAGTTCCAGAAGGCATGGATAGCCCCACCCCTGTGAGTTTTCTGGTTGCAACCCACATGGCCTTTTTCTTGGGCTGGCTAAGCTCATGGCCTAGAGCTTTTCTTGGCAGAAGTTTCACATTCAGCTGTCTTTGGGTATCTGAGTAACTGAGCACAGTGATATGGGTTTCAAGAACAAATTCTCAAGCAACCCATATTAAGCAGACAGGCCAGGGGCTTTTTTTCAAATGAAATGCTTACGTTTTTGCCCCCTCAGCCTTTATGGGTGGGGTGATAGTTACTTTTCTTATTGCTGAGACAAAATACTGGACACCCAAAGTTAAAGGCGGAAAGGTTTATTTAACTCACATTCTGTGGAGGTTTCAGTCTGTGATCAGCTGGCTCCAAGACAGGGTGGCACATGGCAGAGAGGCAACAGTTCATGGTGGCAGAAGACAGCAAAAGCAACAAAAGCAAAAAGGTGCAGAGCAAGCCTCTTTTCCTCCCTTATATTATATGCAAGCTACCCACCTAGGGTGGGTCCTCTACACCCTAGGGTGTAGAACTGCTGAGTAGCTTAGTTAAGCTTCTAAATTTCTCAAGTTGACACAAAGTATCAACCATTACAGGTGGGATCTTGCTGATTTCTGAAGTAACATCAAGGCATTTTTCTTTTTTTCCCTGTACAAAGTACTTGGTTTCATTTTAATGGTACTAATCCCTTCAGCAGCCTCAATTCCTCTGTCCTCAACTTTACATGTGATTACTTCTAAGTCAAAATTTAAGTTTTACATTTTTTTTGCTTTGTTTTTTGCCTCTGATTCTCACCACAAATCTGGCTAAAATTATTTATTAGTACTTATGCTACAACCTGAATATTGGGCTGCATTGAAATTTCCTCTGGAGGTAATTTAGTCTACGGCTTTTAATTTTACCCACAAAATTTCTCCCACAATAATATTAGGACATGAGTAAAATGTAGACAAACTTTGGGCTAGAGTTTAGCACACATGGCCTTTAATCCAATTGTCAATGGTGCCTTTGTTTCCACCTGAAACCTTCTGAGTCCAGCTTTTACTGAGCTGCATTCTTATCAGCATTTTGGTCTTCTGAGTTCCACCCTGAGTCACCCATCATGCTCAGCTTACAGCATTCTAAGACTTCAGTAGCCAGCATCTCCCAACTTTTCAAATCCTCTAGCAAACTACTTCCAAGGGATTTTAAACTGCAGGGTCAGATAGAGTCACAGTAATAACCTCACATCTCTGATTACAATTTTCTGTATTAATATTCTTTTTGCATCACTGAAACCAAACAACCAATGTCAACAATTTAAAGGATAAGAGGTTTAGTTTGGCTAATAATCTCAGAGAATTTTGCCCATGGTTGCTGGCTCCAAGGCAGAAACATCACAGTGGAAGGACATGGAAATGCTTAGTTCATGGCCACCATGAAGCAGAGTAGGGGAACAGCATCACATATGAATTGTAATGGTCACAAATGGTGAGTTTTTAAAATCTTCCTTAAGATTCCTGACAAGCATTATTGAAGTTAATAATAATATTAATAATAACAACAATAATAATAAAGTGGTAGCTTGGTTCACAAACACTTTTGTTTGCAAACAATTTGGTTCTCAAACAGAAATGTTTTGCAAATTTTTTCGTTTGCAAACTCTATGTTGGGAGATGAACATGACTATGGCTATCTTTCCCCCCTGAACACGATTCCTTCCAGAATCATGGAATGAATTAAGTTCATGAACCTAGGTACCACTGTATCTATAATTTAATACCTTCTGTATACTAGTCAATGTTGGGCATATTAAATGTTTTTTAGTCAAGTAGTACTCTAGTTTCATTTCAAACAATATAATTTAACACACTAATAATATCTAGAGAGGCAATATGAATCTTCAAAAAGGAAGAAAAATAAAAATGGAAATGCAAAGCAATGAAAAATCAGGAATGATAAAAGGATTTTTGCTTATGTACAAAGTATACTGAGTTTGTTTCTATGTAAAAACCCTTATTATATATGTATATCTATCTATCTATCTATCATCTATCTTTCAGATTCTGACACTTTTATTTCAGTACTTTCTCAATTTGCCATTATAAATATTTTGAAATGTACAAAAGTACAGAAAATTTTAAAATAGACACTCATGATTTATAAAACCTATCAACATTTTACAAGTTGTAATTTATCTATCCCCTCCAAATTTCTCCACACTTTCATGAGGAAAAAAAACAAGAAAAGAAAATCCTAGATATGTTAGTCAGTTCACTAAGCAAAACTTAGTGATAAGATATTTTGTAGAAGAAATTAATTATTTCTATAATCACACATATCATACAAAAATTTTGAGAAGAAAATTTGGAAAACTTTTTTGTGCTTATAACCCATGCTTCTCTACATTTCTATGAATAATTTTGCAGTCATATATAGTCCATGTCCTCTCTTCTTCGGTGTTTACATTTGAATGTTTACTCACTGCTGGGATATACATTAGTCCATTCATTATTTAGAAATTGGAGAATTTTTCTCATTTTGGTAGGGTTAATGAGTCCTAAGGAAAAGTACAGATTATAAACCAAATATATGATTTTTACCTTCAGTTTACCTTCTAATAAATATGAAATATAGAAAAGATATTACTTTCACTTACATGCATATATAGGTAGTAGAATCAGTGATTCATTCATTCATTTATTCTAAAAATTTATAGAGTTCTTACTATATTTCATATATTGTGTTATATGTTGAATATACAAAAAAGCATAATGCTCATCAACTCCCTGAACAAACATTGGGACACAGTGCTGAGTGTGTACTGTCCACATAGGGTAAATAGGAACCAAGCCCAATAAAATAAATTAGCGATGTGTTAAAGGCAAGAGTAAAACAAAATATGAGAAGAAAGCCACTAATTGTGAAAAGGACAGGGAGTGGAGACGATGGTGATGTGTCTTAGAGAAGATATAGAAACAGATCTATGTGGTTTAAAGGCAGAGAACATAGTATGACACCTGTCATTTGGTACAGAGAAACTAGAAAAAATAGCTTGAGGAAACTATTTGAGATAATAAAAGACCTAGAATTGCATGTTGGGGAAGTTGGACTACAATATATAGAAAAATATTTTAAGAAAAGCAATTACATGATCAACTATATTTAATTTAACCATAGCTCATATGCCATGTAGTGCCAGTAACTAATTTGAAAGATGTGTATCATTTCCTGTGTTAGCTCACTAAATTAAACTCTGAGTGAAAAACTACATAGAATCTACTATAATCCAGTTGATTTTTCTGTGTTTTGAAGTCTATGGCCACAGTTAAAACACCAAAGGGAGGGCAGGCATTTTCCTTTTTCCCTCGTTGCCTCTCAGTTTAATTCACGTTTATTCTTCAATAAGAGGAAAGAATTGCTGGTTGGCACCCTGCAGTCTTGGACACATCTGGCATCTTCAACACTTTGGTGCGTGCCCAAGAGCCATGCAGAGAAATGACATGCAGAGAGGGGCTGAAGTGATTTCTCCACTCCCTGGAGAAGCCCCTACTCAGTACATTGGCAGGGGGCTCAAAGGTGAGCTGAAGGAAGGTAATTTCTACACATACACATAAATCTGCACCAAGCTTGCTGCCCCAAGGTTAAACTAACCTATTATCTGATTTTTGGGGGCCAAAGTATCAGGTCTTTTTTTTCTCACATATAATTACTATCCTGATCATAGTAGTTGCTGCAAAGATTACATTCATATTGCTCTCCTTAGGCAAACTTATGGATGTATTTACTGATTCATGTTTAGAGAGGGGATAAATACACATGCATTCAGAAATGCAGTTTGTAAATACCACACCAATATAATTCATTGTTCTGGAGTTCCCCTAGAGAGGAAGAAATTTCATTTCCTGTAATTTTGTCAGCACCCTGGGAACTACTTACTACTTTTGACATGTGAGACATCACAGCTCTGGGAAACAGCTGATTACCAAGTCATATTTGTTGTGGTTTTCCAGGTGGCTGGGTATTTCAAAAGCATCCTGTCTTTCACACAGCTGTACTCACACTGTTTCTTTAGATGACAGTCTACACCACACAGCAGCAAGCAAAGAAGTGATGCCAGTAATGCAGGTAATTTAAAGTTCATAATTAGGAGAATCTTGGAGGCAGTAGAGTGCAAAGTTTCCATTCAGTGACTGCATCTGTTGCCCTTGTACCACTCATTGTTGAGCAGTTAACCGTGGGCAATTTACTAAACCTTTAAAATCTAATTTCTATAACCCATAAGATAGGGTTAGCCAGACTTCCCTCATAGGTATCATCTTATGCTGTTTGAAGTAAGCATTTAGCCTAGTATTTGCCACATAATTAACTTGTAGTAATCTATAGCTCTTATTGATAAATTTTAATTCCTAAATAAGTTTCAGATCTTTCATAAAATCTAATTATATATGCTAATGAAATAAGAATTATGTAAAATATTGAAATACCTATTCATTTCCATTTTCTTCTGTAAAGCCAACTTTCTTCACTTTTCAGAAAAGGAGTGTGTTTCACCTTTGCTGTAGGTGAAAAATGGATGAATTTCATCCATCGATTATTTTAAAACCTTTCAAGAACTAGAAAAAATTTTGTTTATTTTTCTCAAAATGCAATTGAAAGTTTTAAATTACATGCTTTGATAAATGGAAGAGTAGATTATTAAAATTTTAGTAAAGAAATGCATCACTTCTAATCCATTAAAATAGGAACTTCATTACAGTGATCTCTTAATGACCTCTGCAAAATATTTTTTTAAATGCTATCATTATTATCACTTTTGATATCATTTTGACATATAGCATAGGGTGTGTAGAACTTGATGAAACTAGTGGTAAATTACTTTTAAAATAGTGTTGCTCAATCAATGAATTTTGAAGTAGAGAGCTTACATTTGCTTATGTAAGCCTGTAAATCTGTGTGAGTGTTTAAGTGTGGAGCATATAAATACAATTAACTGGATGGCAAGAAGCTGGCAGGCTTTGATTGCAACAACCATTTATTTGTTTATATGTTTCCAGTAGGAACTGTACTGTATCATAGTGAATGTTATTGATCAAGTCAGTTATGTAACTGGCATGAGCATCTATAAATAACTCATCTTATACCCAGCGCTATTTATACTAGATATTCATCACTGTGCACAGAGTATGAATGCCTAAGATTATGTTGTTTCTTTCTTGAATGATAGAGAGTACTCTCTTAAATAAACAGAATATTAGAAGGAGATTATCAGGCAATCCTGGGGTGTGCCACTAGCAAAATTATTGATCAGTCCTTTCTATGGTGTGAATATTTTCCTCCAAAAGCATGTGTTAGAAACTTAACCCCTAATTCCATCACATTTGGAAGTGGGGTCTAACAGCTGATAGGTAGGTTGTAATGGCTGCACCCTCATAAATGGATTAATGCTGATTATAAAAGCATTTGAGGCTATGAATTCAATCTATTGCTCTCTCTTACCCTTTCCTTGTGCTTCTGCCATAGGATGACAAGCAAGAATCCCTCAGAAAAACCTGGCCTTTCAATCCTGGATTTCCCAGCTTCTAGGACCATAAGCCAATAAATGTCTGTTTATTATAAATTACCTAGTCTCAGATTTCCTCTTATAGCAGCATGAAACAGACTTACATGTTAAATGAGGGATAAGCAAATGACTAGGGAAATCATTATTAATATGAAATAATTATTATTCAACCATTTATCTTTGATATTACAGTGTCATAATTTATATTTAAAATCAAATGTAAATATATAATATAATGTGTAAGCATATAATATATAATATACTTACATATTACATAAATATATAATATATATAATATCTAGAATGTAAATATATAAGCAGGAAAAGGAAAGATCTAGATTGTTCTAAAATTAGCCCTGTAAAGTATTATTTCCAAAGAAATAATGATTTTACTAGTATGAGCTCCTCAGCAGGTAAATACTATATTTTTACTAAAGCATTAGGTAATTGTGAAAAAATTTAGAGAATGCACTCAACTTTTTATTTTTTAGAAAATATTCTTGTGCATAAACCCTCCACCTAAGCATGGAAACCATAATACACATCCCATAGGATAGCTGACAGTATTAATAGATAAAACACAAAAGTTACCTGAGAAATGGACACAGAAATGGTATTTCTTCTCCATTTCTTCTTATCACCCTCTGCCATTGAAACAATGCTATTTATTTTTAATACTTGTTTAACTACTCAAAAGAAATACTCCATCAAGAAACAAAAAGTGAATGATACAGTGGGTGAATAATGCCCAAATGGCAGGTGGGGAAATGCAAATTGAATATAACTAGACTTTTTCCTAAGTCTATGGCCTTCCTAGCTTGAAGCATTTCCATGAATGAATAAAAGTTTTACTTTTATACAGAAAAGCAAAGAAGGAAAATTTAAATTCAACTGAAGATATTACTAGGAGAACATCAGTCAGACTGAAACTGAATCAATGATGGACTGTGTTAGGACTTGTATCTAGATGTCCCCCTAAAGCCTCATGTGGTCACAGGTGGGGAGTATTGAAGGTGGGTGGGTTAGACTGTGTGAATATGGACTAAAGGTGTGATACTGGGATTAAGGGTATGGATAATGGAGCCCCACCCTGGGTGTGAGTGGCACCAATCAATAGGCTTATAGTCTGGTTGGAATATAAAGGGACAGAAGGAAGGCAGGCTTGCTGCCGCCGCCGCCGCCACCGCCGCCGCCGCTGCTGCTGCCTTCTGTCTGCATTGCCATGAACCCATTTTCATCTGTGATCTCTCTCTGCCATGCCATCCTGCCTTAGAAGAAGCCAACTATGGACTGAAACCTCTACAAACTGTGAGTCAAAATAAACCTTTCTTCCTTTAACTTGTGGGTATTAGGTATTTTGTCCCAGCAATGAGGTAAGTAACTAAGATAGACCATCTCTGTGCTAAGATTTAATTTTAAGAATCTCCCCTCCCTCATTTCCTGATTATTTAATATTAGGATGTGGGAATATTTTTAGATAGTCCTGCTACTTTTCACCAGTGAGAAATTGAAGAAGAAATTGCCTAATATAGTTACTTTAAAGGCTGGAAAACATCACTTTTTTCTGATAATTATATTTTATTTTTTTAAGGAAGTACCATACAGAGTAGAATCCGTTAGCAATGAGAGTGTATATAAAGTCTCATATAGATCTTGGGTATATGCTGGCAACTCATGACCACTTGAGATATTCAACATATGTTGGCCCAGAACTGGCTTAGAGATCCCCAGGTAGAAAGGAGCAGAAGGTAAGAGGTAGGAGAGAGAGGTATGATATGACAAAGACAGATAAAATTAAGAAGCTGAGATGTAAGTTGTATCATTTTATATCTTGCCAGACAGTCTAATATGGATCGGTACTGTGAATCTCCAAGAAGATTGTACATAATGGTTTACTACTTAAAGTTGACCACAGAATGATTTTATTTTTGGAATATTTATTAATGTCTTTGAGAATTAGTTATTTTATGTGACACTTTTTAAAATATGGAACTTCAAAAATTCAAAAATTCACAGTCTCTTGAGAAAAATCCTTTCTTCATATCTACCTACTGATGACCCCAAACTGGAGGAGTGTTTACATCTCCCTGAAAGTCTAATTGAGTCAGAGAACCATAATTTAAATGACAGCAATATGAAAATAAATACCAATTTATTAATAAAATAGCATGGATATCAAAGTAGTTTTTATTTTTTTCTGTCATTGTTACTGTGAATGAATCCAGGTATCATCACATTATGAATTAATAAAATCAAATATTTTACAAAGTCGGCTAGGTACCAAGAGTTAGATTTGAATGTTAAATGAACTGTGTTTAATGAAAATGAGTGTTGATTGGAAATATGCCTTACTTGTCCAAATGCATCTTTTCAAAGTTATATAGTCTTCATGAATACATAGATAAATGTAAGTAAGAAAAATATTTTAAAACAAGTACAAATTTACCACAAGAAAACTTTGTACCTATTCATATCTCTGTTTATAGCTATCTTTGCAGTGATAAAATTTTCAGGCAACATTAAGGACATGACATCAGTTTTATTAAAAGGTATTTACACTAAAACATGTGGAATTGTTTGAAAGATCAGAAGAGGAAGTGATTCCGAATTTTACTTCAAAATGTAGGCAGCTGTTTGGCTTGTAAAAAGACACTCTGGAAGACTGAATGAACCTGCCAGAACCAAACGCATTGGAGAAATCTCAAGGGAAGCCTCGTCCTCCAGAGACTTGCTGTTCGATTTTTACTTCAAAGCAGTCAGGATCAGCCTCTTGGTAATAAGCCAATGTGAACATCCAAACATCTGTAGTTTCTCCCTTCACATTCTTAGGCCTTTTGTTGATATGTCAGATCCTGGAAATGTGAGTCAGAAACAAAATATTCCTCTGCTATTTATGTATTAACTTTGGTGCCTCCTTCCCTGAATCTAAGAATCATATTTGTGTTGCTTATTCATGCAATTAAAGAAATAATGATCTAAAGCTTGATATAACATAGATTCTGATTTTGTTACTTTGCAGAGAGTAAACCAGGGCCCAGAAATGTTTATCAACTTGCTTAGAGGCACACAGTGGGTAAGTGGACCAGTTCTGTACTCTCTTACACATGCCCTTCATCTTCCTGAGCTCTTCACTCTGTTCATCACAAGAACAGCTCATTGGCCTACTGCCATCCAGGATCGCCTGGTCAGCTCTTTGGGTATGCTAATCCATCATGATGCAACTTTGCTTTGTACTAGAGGAGCTAACGGTATTTGTAATTTTTCAACAAAATATTTTTGAGGGAACATACTAAGATAATTTTATTTCTTCAAGACTTTCAGATACATGTTTGTGACACAGAGAAAAGGACAAAGAATTAAAATATTTTTTGGTATATAATGCCTAATAAAGTGACTGAAGGGTGGTTTTTTAGTGGTTATTTTTTATTGAAGTACAATTTATATACACTAACATGTTCAATTGGACAGGTATATATATATCTGAATCTTTATCTTTATCAATATATATATATGTCTCTTTTTCAGCCATTTGAAACATGCTAAAGACATAAGTTTCCTAAAACAAGGATATTTTCTTTGTCACCTCCACAAAAACTCCTAATGAGAAAAGCCAAAATTTTGGACGGCAAAAGTTTTCTTGATATGTAATTTACGAATGTAAACATACATAGTGCTATTTTAACATCATATATGAAAGATACATGTTTATTTGAAATTACTATATGTATCACTTGTTGCATAAATGTTGTTATTTAAATGGGTACTTAGCCATGGAAAGTAGTAGTAATATAATGCCAAAATAATATGAGAATAATGTAACAATATTTTATAATTTTTGTCTTTTGATACAGTAATTTGTTTGAACTATGTAAAAATCTTTATTTGATATTTATAATAACAGCTCTATTGTGTATTATTAGAAAGACACATTATGTAAATGGAAGATTTGTTTTGAAAAGAGAATATAAAAACAGTAAGACCAAATAAATAGGTATTGTACTTACTTAGTAAGAGAAAATAATGATGTTTCTTTCCTTCACATGATACAATAAGATATTTTTAGTCTTCCTGACTCCTTTTCTAATATTAGACTCCTGAGCTGCCTGTAGCCTTTAGGTCTAGTTTCTTTACTCATATATAGTTGTAAAATTAATACTACACACACATGCACGCACGCACACACACACACACACTCACTTTGACTTGCAGCTGTACTTATACAAAGTCCGCATTGCACTGATTCCTAATGTCCGTGCAATGCGATGAGGTCAGGATAGATACGCTGTCAAGAAAAGAAGTCTAGATGGCTCAGCGGCTTAAGCGCCTGCCTGGCAAGCGCGAGGGCCCGAGTTCGACTCCCGGAACCCACATACGAAAAAGGGGCCGGTGATATCGCTCAGCGGCATGGGCGCCTGCTGGTGCACGAGGTCCTGAGGTCAACCCCCCGGTACCCACAAAAAAAAAAAAAGAAAAGAAGTCTACTGTGTGTGTATCCCCGTTCTCTTTATCCATTCATCAGTTGATGGACACTCAGAGTGTTTCCATTACTTGGCTACTGTGAATAGTGCTACAAAAAATATTGGAGTCTCTTAGAAATAGTGATTTCATTACCTTTGGATTTATACTCAGTATTGGGATTTCTAGATCATATAGTAGTTCTATGTCTAATTTTTTGAATGTGCCATACCATTTTCTATAATGGTTGTAGCAGTTTGCATCCCCACCAATGGTGTGAAAGTGTTCCCTTTTCTCCACACCCTCCCCAGTCCTGGGTATTTATAGTCTTTCTATATGAGCCATTCTTCCTGGGGGAAGTGACGTCTCCATGTGCCTCAGATGTGCATTTCTCTGACTTTAGTTATAGTTTCCTGTAAGTATTGTTTATTTGCATGTGTGCTTTTTAGAAACATCTATTTAAATCTGTTACCAATTTTTAAGTCGTATATTTTCTTTTTGTTGAATATGTAGTGTTCCTTATATATTCTGGATTTTAACCCATTGTCAGATGTATAGCTTGCCAATAAAGTTTCCCATTCTGTAGACTATCTCCTCTCTAATGATTGTTTCCATTACTGTGCAGAAAATTTGAAGTTCGACATAATCCCACTTGTCCATTTTTGTTTTTGTTTATTATGTGTTTTGGGTCTTGCCAAAACTATCATAGCCCATTCCTATGTCCTGAAGGATTTACACTATTTTTCTTCTAGTAGTTTTATTGTTTCATGTCTCATACTTACGTGTTCAATCCATTTTGACTTGATTTTTGTAGCTTTTTATAGATAAGGGTCTAGTTTCATATTCAAATTTCCATTTCCATTTATTGAAATTTTATCTCGTCTCTAATGCGTTTTCTTAACACCTTTGTCAAAAATCATTTTGACTATGGATGCATAGGTTCATTTCTAAGGTGTCTATTTCCTTTCCTTGGCTGTGTTTAAATGCTCTTTAATGTAAAAATGTTTGAATTTTATGAAATGAAGCATCTTTTTTAACATTACGCTTTTAATGTCATATTTAAATGCCTATTGCCAAATTCTAGTTCATGAAAATATACCAGGCAGTATTTAAGATTATATTTACAAGTAACAGCAGGTTTTTAGACTTGTAGGAATTAGTTTCAGCTCTATAAACATCTCCAATTTCTGTGTATATACAAGCTTTTTAAAGTCAAGTCCTTCTTTTCTATAAATTCATAACATAAGCTATACATGTCTGTACTATGAAATAGGTAAAGCCCTACTTCTCTGTGAAAATGTCATTAAAATATAGAAGTAATTTGAACTTGTGAAACTGAAGGTAGATTAAAAAACCTTATATTTTTAGTGAAGAAATGGAGAAAGTCCTTTTTAAATCAGCTACATTTTCCTGGTGTCTCTTTTGAATTCTGAACCAAAATTATTTCCAAAACAAGTGGATCCTATTTTATCATATATTTTTTGTCATGACGTACATACAACATTGAAAATCTAAACTGTAGTCAGTTCATTCTTTTCTAGGATCTTAATGGCCTCTTCAAATATCCCCAAACAATTTCAGAGAAAGCAAACATAAATTTTTGTTTTACTACAATTCTTATGATTTTTATCCTTCATAAATTTCTGGGTTAGAGAAGGACATTCTCCTTGCCCACATTTTGAAAATATGATGTTACAACAGGATATTTTGTTTGTGTATTTATTTTTTATTGCCATTAACTGTGATATCCTCCTTGTAGGAATGTCTAAGCAGGTCATCTCCTTCAATTTATACAAAGCCAAATATTTCATCAATTGATTTTGCACACATTGAGGGAACTGAAGATGAACAAAAAAATCTGAAAGCCTCACAAGTATGCAAGTCAGATCCTTTTTTCTAGAAGTATGGGATGGAATATATGGTTACAGAACGAATAAAACTGCTTAAAATTCACAGCTGCTTCTGTAGAATATGAAAATAGGTCAAAAAGTCTAATCTTGATTTTGGCAAGATATTAACAGTTTTTTGTTTTACATTTCCTTTAGTTTTCTTGTAACTTTGTATGAATTCATGAATGTAATTTGAAACTTCATTTTTCCAGTCCAAGTCCTGAAAAGATTGTGGGGGGCATTGGTTCTTGTTCTGCCATTGTGTGATAAAACTTGACACACTAGAGTAGACGTGATCCTCGCTAAAATCTGATGGAATAAACCCTTCGCTATAAAGCACTACGACACTTGTTATAAAAATTTCTCCATTTCTTCACCCACAGAATATTACTTGAAACTTGTGATTCAGGAGATGTAAATTTAGTCAGTTTCAGAGATCCATTAAGCAAAAATATAGCACTATCCAATTTGGCATGCCCAAGTTAATTCAATGCTTCATTTTCCAAATGAGCACTGGTATACTTTGGAGAGATGAAAAACTTTTGCTTGATTCAGAAGTTGCCTGTTTCATCTCAAACTTGTTAGATTCAATACCTTTATGGGCTTTCACCACACTTTCTCCAGTTTACAACATCCCGACTATCTTCCCTGGATTATAGAATCTGCTTTCTTTTGCTTATTCACCTCCCTAATCCACTGTATTGTCCATATATCTTAGATTAGCACAGTGAGTTATTTTCTTATCCTGTGATTTGTGCATACTGATGCCTTGGTAAAGTGATAAACCTCATTTTCATTATATGAACACTTACAAAAAATGACTTAATATTTACAATGCTATTTGGATACAAAGCACAAAAATTATTCCACAAGTAATATCAAAGATGAGTTGTTAACTTTGTGATTATAATTCACATATGTTGCACACTTAAAATGACAACAGTAACCATAGCAGTTAAATAATATATGCTGTACCATTTAACATTAAAAACAGTTTTTCAACCATAAGTGGTGGTACATGCCTGTAATCTCAGCACTTGGGAGGCTGAAGCCTGAGGATTGCTACAAGTTCGAGGCCATCCTGGGCTACAAAGTGAGTTCAAGGAGAGGCTGAACTGCATAGTGAAACCTTGTCTCAAAAAGACAAAAATAAATAAATAAATAAAACAGTGTTTCTTTTATCCCCTCCTCATTAACCCCAACTCTTTGGTTTATTCATGCCTTAAATCACTGCCCACCTGACTGGTTTCGTTTTCTCAATATCAGTGGTGGCTCCCAAATTTGTAGAGTCACCCTGCTGACCCACAGAGAGGTCTGAAAACTGCAGAACATAATCTTGCATACTATCATTTACTCAATTTACCTGTAACTGTTTGTTTTGTTTTGGAGTGGGATAATGGAATGCAAACAGTAGGAAAATATTTATTCAGAGTCACTCTAAAGTGTCAGAATGTAGTGAATAATTTAGTGAAGCCCTTTAATTATTCATTCGTTACCTGATTGTTGGATGTGTAATTAATTGGCTAATGTCCTTCTTTATTTTCTCTTAAGGAGGTGTTATTTTCTTTCAAATTGGGAGATGATGGGAAATGGATAATACTAAGTTAGTCTTAGTTTTCTCAGGTTTCTTCTATCAAAGAAAAAAATTTTTCTGTCATGATTGGGCCATAGAAAGACAAAAGTAATGAAAATATTTTCTGAGAGTGTCTTCTAATTTTTTCAATACTTGGCTGACTCATAAGCAATAAAATCTCAACAAGACTTATGAAAAATATTCAAATTGGACTTGCTGGATTCAGAGAATAAAGAATCTATGTCTAAAGATAAAAAAGAGAAGATTAACAGTTTTACAATACAGAATTTCAATTGCTTCTTACAACAGTTGTGGTAAGTTATTTTGATAAAAAATTTTCAAAGCTGCTGAAATTTATTCTTATTTTCTTTATTTTAAATTTGTAAAAGGTATAATTTTTGTGTTCAATTTTGATAATTGTTAAAAAATTTTATTAGTTTTGTCAAAGAAAATACTTTTGGCTGTGTTGATTTTTCCTGTATACTCTAGAACCCTGTACCATGGTTTAGTGTAGTTATCATTCAAGATTATCTGCAATATGTTTATCAGTCAGTTTAAATTCCATGCCAGGCATCTCAAAATTATATATGAATGTATATCATAAGTTCTTATACATATAAATGTACCTATCATGTTTGAAATACTCTTTGGGAAATTTAATAGAGTGTAAACATTTTGGTAATAATGAAAATGTACACTATAAATGAAAAAAGAAAAAATACTATGTGTGACCTCCTAAAATTGTAATACCCATTTAAAAAATACTGATGACTTTAACTGATTCTTGTTATATCATAACTAGCAAAGAATGTAAATTAATTTATCTAACAATACCTATATGGAAAAAGATTAGTGTGAACATTATGTATGTGAACTCCATGTATTCATGTGTTCATGTGTTTGTAAATTTGTCAATCATTTAATGTCTAAATTATGAAATATTTTTATAGATAGCCAGATTAATATTAGCTATTCACAACACCATAAGAAAACTGCCATGATTATTGCTATAAGTCTCCTAAGAAAAAGCTATTATATTAAACATTAAAAAGAAACTTCAAGCAGTTTTCACTGTGACAAAACTAAATATGAGAGGGATTACCTGGCTAGCTGTTTCAAAATGCTTTAATTTTTAAATATAATTCATTTCCCAAATTAAGTAAACATATTTCTAGTATTTTATTGACTTAATAATGGCTTAATCAACATAACTTGAAAAATATTTGTGGGTCAATAGCAGAGAATTCCTTGGTCAAATTTAGGTATAAAAAGTAAAGAACATGTAAATATTATAAGTTTATTGAACTGGGCCTAATAATCAATAATTTCTTAATCTAAAACCTACATTAATTAAATAATATTGTATGTCATTGTGTGCTCAGTAACACCAGGAAGTTTTGAGGCTTTCTTCTTCCTGACTTAATTTTAGCAATTACTTGTTTTGCTTCATTAACTTCTTCTTGTACTTTCTGTGGATATCTTCTTGTCCTGAAGCTTTTGAGTCAGTTCGTAAAGTGAGAACTCATTAAAACATCTGGCCTCAAATTTAACATATTGAGAAAATTTATACTGCTAAATTTCATTAGCATCTTCAGGGTCCAATCAGTATATATTTTAATTAATTTAAAGATATATTTTATGTAGCTAGAACCAAATATGAGACAGATTAAAATTCAATAAAAATAGACAATTCATTAAAATAGATTTGTTAAGTGAAATTCTGAATTAAATGTTATCTTATTTTTTATCTATAGAGTAAATCTGTCTCACTTTCTATAGAAAGATATGAGACTTCTGGAGTTTACACTATAATGTGTTTACTCTATTATACACAAGTCAATATTCATTATATCATGAGACTTCTTTAGAATCCTGTAGCAAATGCTCTTGGCACCTTGCTCAGATCCTTTGGCCTTTGTCTTTCCTGTGAGCTCATTTGATTTTCATCTACCAGGACCTGGTTTTCTTTGCCTGGGATTTCCTCTAAGATGTAAATCCTTCTTTGCTTCCAGGTGGCAGGCTGGGCATACTGGAGAAATAGGAATTCATAAGAACAATTGCTATTGACAATAGATGAGAGTCTATTAATATCCCAGTTCTCTCATGCCATGGCATGCATGAGTCTGAAGCACATCTCCTGTATTTTTTTTTTTTTTTTGTGGGTACCGGGGGGTCGACCTCAGGACCTCGCGCGCCAGCAGGCGCCCGTGCCACTGAGCGATATCACCGGCCCCTTTTTCGTATGTGGGTTCCGGGAGTCGAACTCGGGCCCTCGCGCTTGCCGGGCAGGCGCTTAAGCCACTGAGCCATCTCACCGGCCCCCACATCTCCTGTATTTTCCATTAAGTTGAAATTGTTTAAGTGGTGACTCTTTTGATAACACACATTTTGATTAACGCCTTCCTTCCTCTAACTTCTTTATCCACCCCCTACCTGTGTGTCCTGGGATTGTCTCAAATAAACTAAAAATTACGAATTTGAATTATGATAATTCAACTTATAATTTTGAATCGATGATGCTGTAAAAGCAATATGCATTCAGTAGAAACCAAGCTCTGAATTTAAAATTTCAGTCTTTTCCCAGGTTTAGCAATATGTGGTACCACACTCTCAGTAAGCTGCAGCTCCCAATTAGCCATAGGATTACAAAGGTAAATATGGAATGTGTGGTGTACTCTGCTACTAATTTTTTAAGTTTAGTAATTTAGGTACATTAAATGCATTCTTCACTTATGATATTTTCAAATTACTCTGGGTTTATCTGGACACAATTCCACTGTAAGTCAAGGAATATCTGTCCTTGTGTTTTAACCTGTGACTAGTTATGTGTTGAGTGTAAGCAAAATTAAGATAAATTCATTCAGTCAGATAACAAATATTTATGGATACTCTACTATGTGAATAAAATGGAAGAAACATCATTTGGCTTCATTCTAGAATACAGAGTATCATTTCAGACATTGGTAAGTATCATGGATAAAATCAAGGCAGGAAGAGGAGAGTCGATGCATTTGGGGAGTGTATTGAAACAAGTAATCAGGTGCGAGGGATACCCTCACAGAGATGGCGTTATTTAGTAAAATTCTGAAAGAAATGTGGAGTATGCCATGGGGAGGAACAGGTTCACACATTCAATAGACTTTAATTGCTATATGTATATACTTATTCCTTTATAAGTTTTTTCTTTGTAAATTATGAGACTGTGATTTAAAAAAAAACCTGAAAGTAAAAATCCCATAAAGGAAAAGATCTTAGTAACAACAGTCTGACATATTGCACTTTTGCAGAAATATTTGGAGGCATAACTATATCAAGTGGCTTATCAACAGAACTTCCACTCTGAATACAGTTACATCAAAATGTCGTGATCTGAAAAAGATAATACTCTTTCCCTCAAAGAGATTAGATTTGAGACATGTAAACAAAGCAATATAAACAATGTAATTATGTTTAAGGAAAAGAAAGAACACAGAGTAATAAGGGATTAAGTTATGAGAGTGCAGATCAAAGACATCTGTAGAGAGATACCAGTTGATGAACAGCATATGAAGATCAATCAGACAAACAACCTAGGTTATTCTGGATTTGGAAAACAGTAAGTATGGTGCTGTGAAATCATATGGTGAATGTCTTATATTTGTAAAGAACTGTGAGAGTACTCACTTTGAAGTTTTGGATATAAAACGTAAGACTGAAGAAAGAGATGGAGTTTAGACATGTATCAATCAGTTCTCACAGAGAAACAGGTTTTATGATATATCCATATATCCATATAAATGTTGATTTACACAATTGGCTTACAATGGTCCTCTGTAGTCAGGTGTGGAAGAGTGCAGAAGGGCTGTCTTTGCACTGGAGATCCGAAGGATCCAGTCAAAAGTCAAAGGCCTGGAGCTCACTGTAGAGTCCCGTAAGAGTCCACATGGGGAAGCTGAAGAGTCTACACTGGAAGCTGAGAGCAGGGATCCAAGGTGAAGGTGAAGACTGGAGCTCCTCGGAAGAAACAGAAGTGAGCCTTCTTTCTTCTTTCTCCTTATTCCATTCAGGTGTGAGCCTACTGGTTGGTGCTGGTCACAGCCTCAGTGGGTCTTTCTTTTTCAGTAAATCCATTCAATCTCACTCAGAACTATGCTAAGCCAATCAGTCAGGCCTTCCTTACTCAGGCAGACAAAACAGGTAACTATCACAACATCATAAAAGGGGTTATGTGCCTGAATGAGAGGCCAGTGAATGCTTTCAAATGGAATGAATGATACATTTTCTATCCACAGTACCCTCGAAACACTCGCCAAACACCTCTGTCAAAGTCATTGTTTGGAGATTAAAATTGATCAAGCCTTATGCCTCCTTAAAAACTTAAATGACTTTTGTTTTATAATCTCAAGTCCCAACATTCCCTCAATATTTTTAGCACAATCTTGAGTTCATCACTTCACTTTCTTCACTCATTTAAACATTTGAGTTTTCTGAGTCCCTCAAGACCACATGCTCTCCTGCCTCTTGGGACTGTCATTCATCTTGTTTTCTTTCTCTGGAATACATTTATCTCTATTGCCCACAAGTTAAACTTTTTTTTTTTTAAGTTTCAGTTTGAACACCGTTTTCTCCAGCTATACTCCCTTACATTCACTGTGAAGCTGAAGTCCCTTTTGATACGTGATTGTAGCACAGGTATTTCTAAAGGGTATTTTGTGTAACTGAAGTTCACTATGTATTTATTTAAAAGTAACTGTTCAATGACTGTATTTTCCACTGACTTCCAAGCTGTTGAAGAAAAAGCTATTATTCATAGCCTTATATGTCCAAATTCTGGCATTTGACAGCAACTTAAAAGATGATTATAGATTAATTACCTGGTGATAGTACTTTCACAAATAAAAAGTGTGTGAAGATTTTAAAGTGTGACTATATAGCATCAGGGGATAATTTTTTTTTTCCTTCAGACAAATTCATTAAAAACCACAAAAAGTATATGATATGTTTATGGTATCCTGTGCCCATTTTAATTCTTTCCTAATATGTACTCATCTATTAATGTCTTTTTTAGACTGATATCTAGTTTGTGTGAAGTACTTACAGATATAGATAATGGTTCCCTATCAAGATAATTTTGTCCTGTAGGGGATATCTAATAATGTCTGGAGACATTTTTGTTGTCATTATTGGAGATGTTATTGGCATCTACAAGCTAAAGGTACAGCTAAAATTTTACAACGCACAGTGAAAGCATCCTAACCAATAAATTATCCAGTCAAAATGTCAATAGAGTTGAGCCTAAGAAAGTTTGATGTAAACAACTGGACTGTGAATTATTTGGTCTTAGATAACACCTTCTATAATATGCCTTAAGGGTGTTACTTAATATTTTAATTGATTTTTGACACTTAGAGACAGAGACACGAACTGTATTCTTGTTTCACTATGTTTAACTTGCATTTTTAGAGTCAGGTACAAATAACTTATCCTACTAAATAGAATATCTACCACATTACTGACACTCAAATCTTTGTTGAGTCGAATTTTATGTAGCACATTATTTCAGCTTGTCATGATCATATTTGTATCTAAGATGTGATATCTAATTTCTAGCTAACTTCCTACTTTTATATCAATAATGGAATTGATCAACGTCTTCTGCGTCATCAATAGAAACAGTGAACAAGCCAGTTCCAGTCTCTAAGATGAAATCATTTCATGAAATATAGTAATTTAAAAAAATACCATTTCAGGGCTGGTGATATGGCTCAGCGGTAGAAGCGCCTGCTTAGCAAGTGTGAGGTCCTGAGTTCGACTCCCGGTACCTGCACAAAAAAAAAATTACTATTTCAGTGCTGTGCATCACCCTTGAAAACTGCTTCCTATAAGTTTGAGCTTCATTGATGAAAAAATCTGTGATTATATTTTAATGAAAATTTGCCACATAGGGCTGGTGAGATAACTCAGCGGCATAAGCACCTGCCTGGCAAGAGCGAGGTCCTGAGTTTGACTTCCAGTACACACATACAAACGAAAAAAGGGCCGATGATATCGCTCAGCGGCAGGGGTGCCTGTTGGCGCACGAGGTCCTCAGTTCAACCCCTGGTACCCACACAAAAAAAGAAGAAAACTTGCCACATAGATAAAGAAAATGAACAGATGAGTAATACGTTAAAGCAATTAGGAAAGATTGGGTCAATAGTTTTATGTACTTAAATTTTCATAGAGATTGCAAAAGAACATTATATCCTCTAAAGACAAATGGACAAATTTCAAGAAAATTCCACAAGAGATATTTTGAACATAAAAATTAATATTCAATATTTGATGAGTGTTACTTTTAGACACTGGGCTAAAGTGCTCTCTCTCTGTCTCTCTCTCTCTTTATATATATATATATATATATTTCTGAGAAGAGAGAGGCATAGATATATATGCATGCTCTCTAATTCACTCTGAAGTGTGTATTATTTTTATCTAATTTTGGTGGGCTTATCAAGGTTAAGTAATTTGTTAAAGTTCCATAGATATGAGGCTATATAAGGAAATATATTCAGATTCACTAGTTGTTGAACACTTGCAAATTAAACAACCACATAATGGACTTTGCCTAATAGATTAGTGAAATTAAAAATATATCACCGGCAATTTTGAATACTTGTAATAAAATATATACACACACAATGGGGAAAGTTGTGCTTAATGGAAGTCAAGCTGACAATTTTTCTCAACCATTATGAAAATGTTTTTATACTTTAATTTAGTATCTCACTTATACATACTAACCAAACATAATTCTAAAGAAAATTATTCGTATGCATTAATTTATTTGTAACCTTATTATTTATAATGGTAAAATGTTAACTAACATTCAGAATCATTTTTAATAAATTATATTAGACAATAGCCAATTGATGAAATATTATGAATATTATTTGGGTTTATTTTAGTTTTGAAAATAGGATCGAGAAGTGAAACTCAATGGTGTCTTGTCTGCAAAACATATACTTCATTCAAAAAACCCACACAAGGTGAAAGTGAAAGGATGGAGAATTATACTCCATGAAACAGGAGCCAGAAAATGAGGAGGAGTTGTCCTATTTTCAGGTAAGTAGACTTTAAGCCAAAACTGATCAAAAGAGATGAAGAAGTTCTCTACATACAGGTAATGGAACTAATTCAACAGGAAGGGATAACAATTATATGCACTTAATACCAGCACATACAATTTCATAAGAGGAATACTGGACATAAAACATCAGATAAACATTAGTACATCAATACTCAATTCTTACTAAAAAATGTGTAGGTCAAAAACAGACAAAAGAATAACAGATATAAATACAGAAGCATTGAATTCAACCCAAGGGAAAAAAAATACTAAAACTCTTGAATACCTAGGCATAGTCAAAGACTTCTTGAACAGAACCCCAGTTGAACAAAATATTATACCAAAAATAAACAAATGATTCTACAATGAGATTATATCAAATGAGATTATATCAAATTAAAAGTCTTCAGCACAGGACAGGAGACAACCAGCAGAATGAAGAACCAACCTACAGAATGGAAAAAAATTGTCAATTACTCCCTGGGCAGAGGACTTTTGTCTAGAATATATAAAGAATTACAAAATTTAGAGCCTTAAAATAAACCAATCAAAATATGGGCAATAGAAATGCACAAACATATCTCAGAAAAAATATTCCAAACAGCCAATAACTACATGAAAAAACGTTCAGTATTTTTGGCCATAGACAATGCAAATCAAAACAATAATGAGATTCCATCTCACTCTGGTAAGAACGGCTACTACCAAGAACTAAAAAAGGAACAATGCTAGCAAGGTTACAAGGTAAAAAGGAACACTTCTACATTCCTGGTGGAAATGTAAATTAGTACAAACACTATGGAAATCAGTATGAAGATTCCTCAAAAACCTAAAAGTAAAAATTCCATTTGACCCAGATAGAGCTCTCCTAGAATCTTCTGAAAAGAGATAAAGTCATCATATTACAGCGATACATTCATACCTGTGTTTAATGCAGCACTGCTCACAATAGCTATATCATGAGGGCACACCCATCAACAAAAAGAATAAAGAAAATGTGGTGTATAAATACACAATGGAATACTACTTCGCTATGAAGAAGGATAAACTTGGATCATTTGTAGGAAAATGGATGGATTTTAGGACTATAATACTAAGTGAAATAAATCAGAAACAGAGGATTAAATATTGCATGGTTTCTCTAATATGAGAGATCCAAAATATAAATATTTAAAGAGCAAAATAAAGAGAGATATTAAGAAATAGGAAGGTAAATTTGTGGAGATGGGAAGGGAGTCTGGCAAAGGAGGCAAAGGTGAAGAAAGTAGAATAAAAAATGATCAAGATAAAATACGTTTATGTACAAATTCTCCAAGGTGAGTGTAATTACCACTTATTGCAAACATATACTAATAAAAAAGATTACACAGCAACCAAGCAACACTATTTCATAGTTTTAAATAAAGGCAGATGAACCCTCTTTCATTTTATCAAACTGTAAGTTTATCTAAATATTCCTGCCCATAAGAAAAACCTAGGAAATAATATGTTAGAAATAAAAATAGTCACATAAGGTAATGATTTTATGATGAAATCAATAGGAACTGAGTTAAAATGGTAAATATATGCTATTCGTGTCAATGAATAAATACCAAAAATAAATTAAGTGATGATCTTCTAGGGTATACAGTATTATAAAAATCTGTCCTTTTTCAAAACAGAATAATTTAGGGTCTTGCTCCCTATATTATTGCTTTGCAACTTTGGAAATGTTGATGTTTGGTGGTAGACAGTTCTTTATTGTGTGGGGACATCCTGCTCTGTATCAGATGGTTAGCAGCATCCTGGCCTCAATACACTAGATGCCGGGAAATTCCCCTGGCTCCTACAGTGACAGCCAAAAGAATGTGAACACTTATTTTGCAGATTATTTTGGAAAACTGGTCGTAGACATATATCTGCCTGCATAATTGGATTTAGTAAGGTGACTTTGGAATTCTCCTCAAGTCATCTCCATTTCCCTACCTCTTCTATCTGGCCTAGCTTTGAACTGATTTTGGTCATTACAATGAGTTGGTTGCTACGAGCCCCAGATCCAAGTTCAAGTCTGTTGCAGCCACGGATACTTTTACTTGCTTTATTTTTACACCCTTGTCTCTCTTCTTTATATAAGCACAGGCTGAGAGCTGGAGAAGGAAAGCCAGTATGCTGCAGTGTGCAGTGAGCCCGATATTCCAGCTGAAGCTGCATACAATGTGACAGACCCTGGCCAAGCTCAGAAAAAGACAAGTCAAAGGGAATCCACTGCCAGTCACAATTGTGTGAGGCAGCTCACTCACACCGAGCAGAACATCCTGGCTAAGTATAGCCTAAATTTTCAGGCCGCAAAGTTGTGAACCAAATAAATAGTTGTTTCAAGTCACTAAATATTGGATGCTTTGCTTTGAAGCAGTAAATAACTTTGTACTTTTTGATGACATTTTACAGCTTCTGTATAATTAGTATTAATGCTAAATCTAGGTGACACAAAGTTCCATAGCTCAAACTTTAACTTTTCTATGGGTTTGCTCACTAGCAATCCCAGTTGAGATCCATGTGTGTTTTCCACAAGATAGTTGATTTCCAAACAGATACAGATGGTCTTAGTTCATTATTGTTCAGCTTATTGATTTTTAAATTTAAAATAGTGCGAAAGTGATGCCGCATTCTGTAGTGATCATAGTATGTATGTTAATGGTTGAATACCCACACAACCATTCTGTTTTTCCCTTTCAGTACATTTCTTGTAAAACAGGTTTTGTGTTAGATGACCTTTGCCCAACTGTAGGCTGATATAAACATTGGGTGCCTCTTTAAGTCAAGGAGCATCTGTAGTAGAAACCATCTTCTCCACATCTTGTGGATTTCAACTACATAAATAGTTAGATTTACTCTAAGGTGTAATTTGTTTTACTTGATTATGACTAATTCAGCTTTATTTTGTTTTTTTCACGTATTTTTCAGTTAATATATACTTTATGGAAGTAATGAAGTTCCAGTGAAAAGGAATCTATTACTTTCAGATATAAATATTTGCAAGAAGCGAATTGAAACTGCAGGGATATTTTGTGAAAATAATTAGGTTTGCAAATTAATGAAGTAAAAATTATTATAATTGTTTTCTGGCAGTAGGACAGTGCAGATGCTGAGATTGTTTGTATGGAAATCCCTTGCTGTATAAACTTCCCACCCTTTCCTAGCAATCTGAACGGTAAGTATTCTGGAGGAGAATTTTTTATATTTCATCTCACATAGGAGTTGTAACAATGATTTAATGTAAGGTTTTATTTTACTCTAGCTTAACAACTGATACTAGATTTTGTTTAAATATTTTGAGGACTTTTTTTGGCAACTTCACAGATATGGAGAAGCAGAAATATTTTGAGATATTCAAATCTTGACATTTAGGTTGTGGCTAAGACTTTACCTTGAATGTTACACGAATTTTGAAATTTCATTTTCCTTAATGGAAATTTCTACTTTGAGATCAATTGATCATAAAAATGGCCCAGTTTTACCCCTTCTCTCATGTACTATTTTTGCAATGTGACTTCATAGTTCCTTCCATAAAGAAGAGTAGTTTATTTTCCTTCTCTGAATTTTAACTGACCTGTGACTTACCTTGGCCTGCAAAATGAGGAGAAAGTGGTACAGTGATATGTCCAAGACGAAGCCTAGAGGCCTTGTGCCTTTGCTCCTTCTCTTGGATTCTTGCCTCGGTGTGACAACTCATCTACCCAAGCCCATTGGAGGACAGACTGCAGGGACCAGAACACTGAATCACCCTCCTGAGGCCAAGGTACTTGAGCCAGCCCCTATCTGACCTACATGCTGATTTCAGGCTCCTGAGCAAACACATCTGGGATCAGCCTCTCGCAGCCTGAATAAGCAGATCTGTAGTCTCGTGGACGATAATGAAGCAGCCCTTTGAAGACATGATGTTTTGCAATGTTTTCTTAGTCAGCATTGATGAAATTTTTATTCACGTATTGTGAGGATTAAAAGACTCCTCCTCCCTAAACATTTACACAGCATATGTTTGGTCAATATTATATAATAATGGCCCAAACTGTAAGTTAAACTATATTGCATTGTATAAATAAATGACAAATTATTTTATATATGTAATGAAATATCTTATCTGAATCTGAATTTTTGCCGATTCTTTGAAATTATACTAAATGAGAATGCTCATTTAAATTTTTTTTTTTTTTTTTTTTTTTTTGGGTACCGGGGGGTCGACCTCAGGACCTCGCGCGCCAACAGGCGCCCGTGCCGCTGAGCGATATCACCGGCCCCTTTTTCGTATGTGGGATCCGGGAGTCGAACTCGGGCCCTCGCGCTTGCAAGGCAGGCGCTTATGCCGCTGAGCCATCTCACCGGCTAAATTTTTTCTGCATGTTCTTAAGAGCATTGATCTGCTTCCAAAATTGCACTTGAAAATATTACCATTAGGAAACTAGTTTAAAAATAGTAAAAAAAACTCACTAAAATACGGTTTTAAAACCTTTTAAAAATTTAATCTGCTATATGAATGCAAAGCAAGCAAGCTGGAAGAACGAAATTAATTTCCCAGCTTTCAGAATGTTTTAGGTCTCTTTAAAAAAAAAATTAGATGTTTGAAGATTTGATTATTTAAAATATTTATTGACAATAAAGATAGGCAAAAATTATAGCTCCTCCAAATGAATGAGAAAATTATGCATTTTACTTGAATGAAATAAGTATGAACAGATTAAACCCTCACTAAATGGCAGCATATTCTGTGCAATAGGATGTGTTTACCCTACTCTGATAGGGGTAGTTGCAACTGTAATTTTCTCCACTGAGAGGGTACATATGGGAAAGCAGCATTTACTGTGAGTTTATTGACATGGCTCCAGAATTGTATTATTAGTACTGTACTGATTGTTACTAGGAAAAACAGGCAAAAATTGTTTCAAATTTCCATTGCAGTCTGGGCTGGGTTGATGTTTATACACTAACTTTTGCAGGTACTGTGCTTTTTAGGGGCTTCTAAGAGCTGCTAGCTTTTATTTATTTGTCCTTCTTTTGGCTGACATTGTCATTCATGAATACAGAGGACTATAAGTGATGGTCTAATGTCACTTCTCTAATTACTTGGCATCTTGCACTAAAGTTTAATCCTCCTGGGTCAATAACAGCTTTCAGCTTGGCATTCAACAAACAAGCATAGCTATGTACACGAGTCAATCTGCAACGGGCAGGAATGTGGCAACTGTTTTAAAGCTGTACTAAGAAAATGGTTGATACATCCTGAATGGACAAAAATGTTGATTTATTAAGGGCAAGCTTTAAAACATTTCACCCAATATGACTGAATCAGAACCAGAATGTGCCACATGAGCATGATTTATGGAAATGTGATTATCTCATGTTTTAATGCATTTGATTAGTTGAACCACACCCAATTCCTTCAAGAGAAGTGTTTTTATGGTTTCCTTTTAGTAGATGAGAAAACTGAGATTTTGGGCAACTTGCCCAGTTGCACACTATGAATCACCAACAAGGCTGGGATTAGTATTCAGTGAACTTGCACTCTTTTCATAAATTTGTGTCTCTGAATCCATAGTTCTGATGAAGAGCTCTTAGACACTAAATTGCTATTGCACTTGGAAGACTACCTATCCCATAAAATTATATTTCCTTTGAGTAGTCTACCAAAATAAAAATATAACTAACAAAATATATTTTAAGACCACTTCTTATTGTGGTGGGTAAACATTGCTCATAGCTTTTCATTCAGTCTATTGAGAATGTTTGCTTAGTTGGATGGAGGCAGACAGACAGATGAGAAATTAGGTCTCCAGGATTCCTAACATTTGGTTGTCCTTACACTAAATGTCATGTCAGTTCTACTTACTTTTAACTAATTTTAAAAAGTCCCTTAACTCTTCAGGGAAAGGACTATGTGTAATGATTTCTTTTTATAGTCGAAGTGACTTATACAAAATAATTTGTCCTTTCATACCTCTCTGTTTCATTTTATACTATTATCAAGACAGTAGTGTTATAATTAACATAATTATCATACATAATGTATTGTAGGGTATAGAAATAGTCATAAAATTACTCTAAGGATAGATTGTGTGCTATAATATTGCTTTTCTGCATATGTCAAAATATTTCTTAGAGGTTTTTATTAGAATTTTTAGGTGAAGAAGAAATCTTCCTAGTTCTGTCTCAAAATACATTCCCTTATTTTCGATTGTTATAAAGTTAATTTATGTTGAAATTCAACCTTTTTAGGCATATCCTATTTTTCACCAAGGAAAAAAATCAAACAAACTTTTTCAAGCAAAGTCTTCCTATGTATCTTCTTTGACCACCTCAGATAACCTGTTTGTTCCACTTAGAATCCTGTTTCCCTTTGAAACTCAGGGCAACTGAAAGTCAGTTCAAATTTTGGAATTGTTGTTATGAATATCATTTATGTTTTATTCTGAGCTGGATGGAGGACAGTAGGGGGAGAGACATACTAAAAGTATGTCTCAGTAAATCAGGAAAATTCACTGTACTGGGATGGTGGTGTGGGGTTATGTATTGAGTTGCTCACTATTCACAAACCCTTTCTGTGGAATTACTGTGCTTTAGAATTTTGATCTCTATCAGTGTTTTTTACCAGCTGCTAAAACTTCCTTTAGAGATCAGCACATCTATCAGAATTTAATTGACAGTTAATTAACAAATGGTCATATCCTGGCTACAAGGTTATTAAGAGTAAGGATGCTGGGCCCGTGAGATAGCTCAGTGGCGTAAGTGCCTGCCTGGCAAGTGCAAGGTCCTGAGATCGACTCCTGGAACCCACATTAAAAAAAAAAAGAGTAAGGATGCTGGTGCTTTTTATTCTCCAGCAACATTATGATCTGACACACTCAGTGTTTGAGATGCTATAGCAGCTCTCTTGTCTTTTACCTTAGGATCATAAAGAATCAATGTAAAAAAGTGAAATTAAAATAAATCATAGCACATTGCTCATTTGTTCCTGTAGTAGAAATGTACAAGTCATAAAAAGCAAGGGATATATATTTGTCACCAAGTTCTTGAGTCATTCCAATGGCTCATGTTCTCATCGGTTGAGTTTCTAAAAGGGAAAATTTATGATTCTCAGAGTTCTATTCTTACTCTACATAATTGTGTGTTGGCACTTCCACACAAGCTAGATTTTCTTTTTGGAAACTTTGGCTAAATAATGTTATTGTTTTCACATCTGCATCACCTAGAGAATAAATAGGGAATTGCTACCTTATCCTTCTTCAAGAAGAGTGAATAATAAAATCAAGATAGCATTCTTGGGAATTCTAAGAATTCAGACAGGTTAGATAAGGGAAAGATACATTGACTCAAGACAGCTTTATTGCAATCTCAGTGACTTAGGACACAACAGCCTATCAGACATGAAAAAACTGACATGCAAATGAATCTCTACCTTCTATATATGTGCGTGCATGAAATTTATATATCAAATATTACTGAGGATCTATTGTGGAGCAGGTCAAGTCCTAGGAACTGGGAATATAACTAGGAATATAGGTTGTACTTTCTGAGTTGTTAAAAGAACAGAGTTGAGGTCACAGTGAAAATAACAACTATTTGCAGACAATAAGACTCAGTAAAGAGTAACTGATTCATTAGAGATGGATATTTTAATGAATTTTTAGAAGTTTCCTTTGCTTTAGAAGATTAATAATATGATGGTAAAGCAGTGACAATATTCTCAAATAGAGAGAGCCTAGTATAAAGCTTTTCTTTACTGTGATAGATACTGTGTCCTGCAAACTTTAATAATAGTTCTGACTAGTGGAACTGGTTTTTAGAGCTCGCTTGAGTCTGTTGGAAGTGACTAGAAAACAACTTCACTTACTAATTTTCATCTTTGACTATTTCAAATTTGACTTGTTAGGTCTCTTTTTTTCTGCCCCTATAGGGTAAAAGCATGCACAGAAATATAGTTTACATTAGGATCTTGTGATATATTAAAAGTAATCATATTTCAGCAGTGTTAAATTACTAGTTCTACCAAATTAATTCTTTTCTACACACCACCTCTTTACTTTCTTATATCCACCTTTGGGAAGGTTCAGTTTTGAAAACCCAAACAATGAGCTTAATTTTGAGAATTTAAGATGAAAGAAAAGAAAACAAGCTATTACTATTAAAAGTGTAACTTGAACATATTGTATATTAGACACAATGGATGACATTCGTGTTTATAGAAATCTTAAATATTTGCCACCCAAAAGTGAAAAATCTGTAACAGTGTTAGAAAAAAGAAGTCATTGATTTATGGCTAAATTGGACACTGGACCAAGTTGGTTTGATAGATGATTAGTAACTAAACACTGGGAAACAAATAAATTTCATACTGCATAAAATATTCTGAAAGACAGAAGAGAAAGAAAAGATATCCAATTTGATTATGAAACTAATATTCCCAATATCATAACTCAAAGCCAGGAAAAAAATTTCTAACATAAAGGAAAAAAGCAAGCTAAACTTAAATCAAGGAAATCAAAACAAAATAAATCCAATTTTTGATAATACATGAAGGCATGTTTACTTTTGTTAGTAATCATGGAAACTAATAACATGTAGTACTTTTTACGAATAAGCATGACAGTAAAGGAAAAGATTAGGTATATCAAGTGTAAGTACCATTTATTTGATAAAAATATTGGAGCATAAGTAAATAGGTATGGTGGGAGAATTTAACAATGTCATTAAAGTTTCCCGTATTCGCAACTCCCTGCTTTCATGTACATTTCAAGAACAACAGTGACTGCAAGGTTTGAAATCGTTAAAAACCTTGAAATAAGTATAAAACTCACATATAAGCAATTAAATAAATACAGAGTCCACCAAAAAAGATGTATACACAATTCAGAAAAGAAAAATAGTTATGATGCTTTTTCAACAGATGTATTTATTACCCTCATATGGTGGACCCTAGAGGATATTGTGTAACACAGAAAACCCACTACCCTGCTGGTACTTAGAGAAGAAATTGAAAAATGCATGTGCAACAATCTCAATGACCAAGGTTACCCAAGCAGCAGTTTGCTGCTTGTAAAATAAATGTCTGGAAACTAATGGCCATGACTTTCAGCACCTCTTGTAATTGTGGAGGCCAAAGATAACTTGTGTTAATCTTATGTTGTCTCAATATTTAGTATTAAAATATTTATACAAGTTTTTCTTTTCCTGAAGTGTGTATACATTTTTTTGGTGGACTCTGTAAATCACACAAATACATATTTCACGGAATACAGAAAATATTAACAGATATTAGAAATATTTTAAGTATTAGTAAAATGTTAAAGATATTTATGTATATTTACGAAAATATTCTCAGTATATTTTAAAAACTAAAATAGTACCTAATTCTTTTTTTTTTTTTTTTTTATGTGGGTACCGGGGGTCGAAATCAGGACCTCACGCTTGCCAGGCAGGCGCTTATGCCACTAAGCCATATCACCGGCTCCTAATTCTTACAAAATGCAAGATATTGACCTAGGTTCAAATCATATCTAACACAAGTAATCCTTTCAAAAACTTATGCAGCAAACATATTGTTAGACCCATTTCAGAGATGAAAATGGGGGCTGGTGAGATGGCTCAGTGGTGTAAGTGCCTGCCTGGCAAGCGCGAGGGCCCGAGTTTGACTCCCGGAACCCACAAAGGAAAAAAAGGGTGGTGATATCGCTCAGCGGCACAGGCACCTGCTGGCGCACAAGGTCCAGAGGTCGACCCCCGGTACCCACCAAAAAAAAAAAAAAAAAAAAAGAGATGAAAATGGTAGTGATTTTTTTATAATAAAACATTAATGACATGATATTTTTCTTTAGATTCTATGAAAGTATGTAACTTTATTGGAAATTTAAATTTTATTGGAAATTTTCTGAAAAACAGAAAACAAGTTCTAAGATGGGACTAAATTTGATATTCAGGTGGTATTCAAGGACAATTATGTGTAGTGATTAACATTTTATTGATGTAATTAATTAAAATGTTTAATGCACAGAATGCAGTGGAAGTAAACCACGAAATGTAGCTGACCAAGTTTTATTTTGAAGAAAAAAAGTCATTTGCCTGGTAAATACTGTACTCCTAATTACATATCTCAATGGTCTTATTGTTGAATTATTTATTTTTAAAGATTCTATTGTTACTAAGCATTGAAAAGTACATAGTAAATATCATAGAGTATAGTTATATATTTAAAAGTCAATCAAATGCTCAGTAAAAAGATCATTATTTATGAAGTAATGTAATTGTCAAAAGTCAAAATAAAATATATCTCAGTGCAAATATCTGTTTTTTTTTCAGATATTAAGATCAGTATGTGTCTTACACAAACAGGAATGAAGCATAAGTTTAATTGTCATGCTTAGAAATCACATCTTGTGCTTAACTAAACCGTTCTTGTGTCATTACTTGTGTTGGTTAGTCCATTTTCCCCTACTTTGTGAGAATAATTGATATTTTAGAAATGTTTGATCAAGCGCACAAAAAGAAAAATAGGAAAAGGAAAAACAATGGAGATATGTCACAGGTATACAAATCAACCTGAAAAAACTCCCAAAAGCCAGAGTCACAACAAAGTAAACAACCTACCATTGGATTATAACCCAAAGTACAGAATAAATAACCACAAACATAGAATGAAAAAACAATGAAATATATGGGGGACAAGAGACAGTCTTTTCAGAATTCCAAATGTATTATCATAGGCACCTATTCCTCAAGATGGAGTAACTTAATTATTCACCCTTTAAACTGGACTAGGCTTAGTGCTTTGATTCTAAAAGAACGGAGTACATAAGGGGAAATTACAACCTAGACAAAAAATTCTTGGTAGAGGAACCTGTAAATACCTCAGCAAGATGATCAGGTTAACCTCATCAGTGTGAAATCATGTTGGTATATGTGTACTTGAAGCAAAGAATGACACTTTGTCTCTATCATCTTTCTCTCCAAGTCCATGTATTTATTTTTTATAACCATGAGTCAAACCCAAACTGATGAGTATTCTACAAAATACCTGAGCAGTACTCCCCAAAACTTGCAGCCATTGAAGGTAAAGTAACAGTGAGAAACTCCCTCCCACAAGAGCCGACACATAAAAACTAAATGGAGTGTGGTAACCCGAATTGGATCCTATTACAAACCAAAAGTTATTAGGGAAAAACTAGAATCCAAGTAAATACGGTCTTTGGTTACCAAGAATGTATCAATGTTTGTCCACTTTTTCTGATAAATTAATCATATAATGTGAGATGTAAATAATAGGGCAAGCTAAGTATGGGATAAAGAGAAATTCTGTCTTTTCAACTTTTTGGTAAGTGCAAAATTATTCTAAAATTTAAAAATGATTTGTGGAACAATTGAAGACATTGTCCAGTGTTGGGTTCAATACCATCTGAACGTCTGTGAACAGAGCAATCCATCTGGTGGTCGATATAGGTATAAGGGTACAAAAGACTAAAATAGGAATGCGTAGGAACTGTATAGAATGATGTAGTTATATATATATTTTTAATACAGGTTTACCAGTACATTTAGGGTAGAATATAAGTACGGATAAAGGAGTTTAGTTGTGTATTTGATCATCTGAGGCTTTGAATATCATAGCTTATTATGGAGTACACAAGCTTTTACTTGTATTTTAGCCACAGTTTAATCTCCAAAGTTTGATAATTCCTGGGATTAAATCAGTCAAATGCTTTACCTCAGACAGTCAAGAACTTGGATACCTCATTAAATTAAATAAATGTTCTGGCTGACTCCAAGAGTGTTGGAGACTTATGCACATTTGTCTATCTATTTGCTTCACTTTTGTGGGTCATAAAACACATCTACTTATTAAAAATTCTAATATAATAAAAAACAGACACAAAATCACTTTTGAAAATAATCTATTATAATTAAGTACTATGTGAATATATAAACAAAAAAGGACTCAATGGAATATATTATTGATATTTGGACAGAGAGAAATGTCTGTTTTTTTGTAACTATGAAGTTTTATAGAAATGAAACTTGTCTTGTTTAAATTGCCTGTGTATGAAAAATTTATCATTTCCCTACTGTTAATGTAAAAAATGAAAATAAGACTGAGTTAAAATCATTTCAAAATTAACTAGAATTCCACTTCCCTGTACTCTAGACCAGCCATCAGCTTCTTTGGAGTTTTGCTGATCTCTGTAATATGAAACTGAGTATCTGTATGTATATCTACTTACATCAAATGAGAAAATGAAAAGATACTGACTTTTTGAAAATTTTTGTTCATTTTCGTAAAATGGCAAGATGACATTTAGTAGAGAAAAAAAGTACAGTTTTGTGTCTCCTTTCTCTGTCTGCCAATTTCATAATTGTTGCATAGTTAATGTGTCTGTTTTTAGACGTTATGAAACTGATGTGTACACCTACCCATAATATTCTTAGCTTACCATAAAAGACTATGGGGAAGTTGTAAATGCCAAGATGAGGGCTTTATTTTCCAGGGACTTACACTACTGGCGCATAATTTTAACTCCACAAGGATTATACAAAAAACTCAGTTCTCTCTTCTTGCCCCCAGGATAGGAAAATAATATAAAAATGTTTATATTATCTCTCATATTTTTTTCATGTGATTAAATTCTAAATGATTACAATGCTAGCTTACAACTCGTCCCTCATCTCATTTCTCTATTCTACTGAGAATGTTTTCAGCGCCTTCCAAGTCAAGTCCTGGTGCTTGAATTCTTATCTTGGGATTTGCTTCGGTGGGGGGTGGCACTAAGAAGGTGATCTGGATGATGGTAGAGAAGGAGTTAGGAATGAATGAGAAAATGACTTGCCTCTGAATATATGCAGTTTTAAGATCCAGTGATTTATATAAGATTGTAACGCTAATTGAGCAAATGTTCATGTGTCTTAATCTAATGTTTCGAAGAATACTTTTCTGATAGCAAATGCCTTTGTGCTTAGGATAAAATAAAAATACAATACATGCTTTGATGAACATACAATAAAATATAATAATCTCATTAACTGTGTCACCAAAGGCACAGAAGCTCTTTAAGGGAAACAGCAACAATATACAAAGTAGTCATGAAGCAAACTTCACTCGGAAGTTTGTAGTGAAGGAAAAAATCTCTCTCTCCCTCTCTCTCTCTCTGTCTCTCTCTCCACTACAGACCCAAACCTCTCAGCCATTTTTGTTTTTTATTTTGAGACAGGGTGTCAGTAAGTTGTCCAGACTGGCCTTGAATTAGTAATCTTCTGGCCTCAGCTTCTCCTATAGCTGGGATTATGGTGGGGCCACCACACCTGGCTGTGCATGACTATGGGTAACTACTGTATTACTCTCAAACTTACCAATAGAAAGTAGAAGACTTTAAGAATTCAGTTCCATAGGATGAAATGTTTATGAAGCAATGTTTTTTAGGTCACTTGTTTCATTTGTTTAATCATTTATCAAATGTTTCATAAACATTTCTTTTGCCTTCTGCTAGGCTATATCTATTGCCTGCATTCTAATTTATAATTCAAAGATTTTAAAATGGAGGGTTTATTTCCATCTACCAAGTAAACTTTGAAATGACTACTAATTTCATAAACTCCAAAGACCTCTTATTTTGCAAGTGCAAAAGAGAAAGCTAGTTAATTTTTCTTCTGTGTACAGTGGACACTATCTCTTCTTCATAGATTACTATTGTTGCAGGTTATAACCCGACACTGTTGGTTTTACAGAAATTTAGAAAACAATGCAGGAGTTAATGGAAGACAATATCAGAAAAGATTAAAGGTGATATTGGAACAGATGCAATGATGATAATAATGATTATAATAATTTCATAATAATGGTAGTGCTAATGATAATTATATTTGTAACAGTTTATGTTTATTGTGCAGCTTTATAAGCGAGACATTCTGCAAGATTTTTTACATGAGTATGTTATTTAATTGCCAGAATAGCACAGTGAAATAGGTACTATCTTTCACCATTTTGTGTATGAGAAAACAAAAGTTCAGTATAGTAAACTAAGTTTTCTAAGATAACATAGCAGGTCAAGGAAGTAACTCAAACACCGGTAAATCTAATTCTAAAGCCTACACACCTTATTAGTAGGGGATGTCTGAGTGATCAAATCCGGCTTAACACCCTCAGTTCTCATACTAGGTCACACACACCCATACATGTCTAATGAAAATATATACTTTAGCATAATGGTAGCTGGCTGTTCATCTCAGTAGCTGCACTGGGGGAACACAGGAGGCAATTTTTGCATTAACCCACTTGATACAATCAAAGGGAAGTTGTGTACACATGTGTCAAAGGGTTAATGGGTGAATTTTACCCACGTTATGTGCTGTGTTACATTTTTGTGTATTTATGGAGTTTTTATTAAATGTTTTCCTTTGAGTTTTCTTGTAGAATTAGCCCAATTCAATATAATATTGTATGAAAGTCAGCTTTTACAACTTTGGGAGGAGGTTGAAAGTTATGAGGTGACCTGGCTACCAATGAAGACTTCAATCATGTAAACCAAAGAAATTAGCAATACATGACAGATAGAGATATGAGAGGTAGAGAAGTACAGAGTGAAGACCTTGATTCAGATGAGGAAGAAAACAGTCATGTAAATAAATATTTGAATGGTCAAAATGCTACAAAATGGTCATGTATACCTGAAAATGTTATTAGGTTCTTGCCATAGGTGAAACCTATTGGACAGAATGCAAACACTGTGATTCAGTGTTGGGAAATTGTAACGATGATATGATACAAGGTGTTTTGAAATACACTGATAATGGAATACAAGAAAACAGTGTATATGTTTTCAATATGCATCAATAGTAATACTCAAAAATATACTGCCAGGCATGTTGGCACATGCCTGTAATCCCAGCACTCTGGAGGCTGAGGCGGGAGGATCACTGTGAGTTCAAGGCCAGCTGAGGCTACAAAGTGAGTTCAAGGCCAGCCTGAACTGCAGAGGAAGACCCTGTCTCAAAAAAAAAAAAAAAAAAAAAAAAAAGACAAAAACTCATTATACCTCACTCTCACTATCCGAAGTAAAAGTCTTCATAGCAGGACTTTGTCATTCTAATCATCAGAATCTAAAGGTTTTATGGAGAAGTGACAGATGTGGCACTGAGACTTTTAGAACAATAATGACACTCAAGAGATTTGATGTCCTTCAAACTTGCCTACATTTTGAGGACAAAAATACCCTCCAAGAAGGAAAAACATCTGACAATTTGGCTGCTGTTTGCTCATTTGTCGAAAGCTTTGTTTCAAACTGTCGAACGATGTATACACTGTCTGACTAAATGACAATTGATGAACAACGTGCATCATTTTGTAGTTACTGAAGCTTTTGGAAACATATGCCAAGTAAATCTTCTAAATATGGTATACAAATATATGTCCTGGTAGGTGTGAAGACATTTTAACCTTAATTTAGAAAGTTATCCTGGGACTCAGCCACCAGGCCTTTCTTCCTGCAGTAATAAAACATATGTCACTGAGAGCAGACTTGTACCTGTTTCAAAAAGTAACCCAAATATCATGTTCCACACTGGTTCAGGAGTTGCCCATTGCTGCTACATTTGCTAAAAGAACACCAGTTGACAAGCACAGGAAATGTTCACATGAACAAAGCTGAGATTCCTGAAAAACTTGCAAATACACAATAGAGAAATGTATAGCACAATCTCTGAATTTGAGAAAGACATGCCACTGGCCTAATATATAGTGAAGGAAAACAAAGTAGTATTGATATTGTCAACATTATACCAGGATGATAAGATTGATAGTGAGGCTGAGCATGGCAGTGCATGCCTGTAATCCCAGCAAGGAGAGGCTGAGGCAGGAGGATCCTGTAAATTCAAGGTCAGCCTGTGCTACATAGTGAGTTCAAGGCCAGCCTGGACTACATAGCAAAACCCTGTCGCAAAACAAACGAACGAACAAAGAAACAAGGATTGATAGTGAGTCCTTAACAAAAATGAAGCCCTATATGGTCACATTTTACAACAAAACAAAAAACAGAGTAGATGTTTTGATGAGTTATGCAGCAACTATGATATCACTCAAAACATAAAGCATTGGCCAATGGTTGTGTTTTACTTGATCCTAAACATGAAGCATAGTTTCATAGTTTACAACGAAAATAATAAGTGCAAAATATCACAGAGAAATTTTCTTACAGGACTTGGGAGTGGAATTGATAAATGATCAATTGCAAGAGAGGAAAAATAGTATGTGTCTGCCCAAAGAACTCCTCAAAAGAATTTTGGAGCAGACAGGTGCACAGATGGGTGAAACATCACAAGAACCTCCTAAGAAAACAGGAAGACCAGCAAGATGTCAAATATTATTACCAAAGAAGACAGGAAAACAAAACAGTTGTGGTGTCAGTGTAAGCGATAATTGTGTATAAAACAGGTTGTTCTCATGTGTGAAAAGTGCCTCAGGTGTGATAATCAAAGTAAAGATTATTTTTGTGGTAGAGTTTTATTTGTATTTTCATTATAGTTCACATAGGAATTTATTTCTGCTGTTATGTTTTATATTTAGTAAGCAAAAGTTTTGATGTAGAAAACGATGTTTATTCTAAGCACTCAGTATGTATTTCACATTTTATTTTATTGGTATTTCATTTTTCTGCTAAGTGGACCTTGTATAATATAATAGGAAGCTCCTGACAAAAGAGGAAGACAAGAGAGGTGGCAACTATGGCCTGCCAAACAGGAAAGGAAAGCGAAGCACATGTGCTGTTGGTATAAGTGAGACTCGTGTATGGGACATGCCGTTGTCATGTGTGAGGACTGCCTTAGGTGTGAAAATTGAAGCAAAGATTATTTATGTGGTAGAGTTTTCTTTGTATTTTCCTTGTAGTTTACGTAGGAATTTATTTCTGCTGTTATTTTTTAGATCTTGTGAGCAGCAGGTAAACAGTTGATGTTGGAAATGTTGTTGTTTATTCTGGACACTCATTACATATTAAAATTTAATATTTGTTTAATTGATATTTTATCTTCCTGTTAAGTACACATTGTTTAATATAATAAAATTCATAAAATTAAAATTAATTCATCAATAGGAATACTCCTAAAAATAAATGTGGGCTTTACGTAACCCCATAACACACCTTTCCTAAAAATTTGCCATGGTGCCCACATGATTCGTTAAATGTATCAGCAACACATTAGCATATTCTTGAGTAAGTAATTAAAAGGCTAAGAGGTGACATTTGAATAATATAGGATTTTATGATGGAGACATTTTTCTCCATACTATTATTAGACATGACACAGGAGTCTTTAAATTACTTTCTCTAACTTAATGAACTTAACATTATTATTTTCACTCCATGGATGCTTTTCTTACTTGAACAATTTTTTGCATCCAGTATATATTAGCAATGGAAACACAAAGGGAGTGTGTAAATTTTTAAAGAAGAAAGCACATTAATATAAATTTCTCACTGGACATGGTGGCACACAGCTGTAATCCCAAAACTTGGGAGGCTGAGGCAGGAGAATTGCTGCGAGTTGGAGGCCAGCCTAGGCCACATAGTGAGTTCAAGGCCAGTCCGAACTACATAGCAAGACCCTGTCTCAAAAAAATATATATATAAATTTCTCACTTGGTCGTGACCAGTATCTCTCAAAACTAGTACCTAGGTATGAATTTGTTTGTTTTAAATGTATAAATTGAGAATCATATTACTACTTTGCATGAAATAAGAAAATTGGCCTCTTTATTGTAATAGTGACTTCTGGTACTTGGAAATATGAAATAATGACTTTTTTTTGCTTTCTTTTACTCTTGCAGTCAAATTCACACATTTAAACTCCACCTTCAGTGAGGCCACATTTATACATAACTAATGCATCTCACAATTCTTTTGTTGCATGGAAACATTTATTATCCTTATTATTTCTATGTTCTCTTACTCTATAAACTTATTTTACATAATAAATGAGTCTGTAAAAGTCTTTAGGATTGTATCATTTAATAGAAATTTTTGTATGTTCATTTATATTATTTTATCTTGGCTGATTCAATAATTCATTAGGGAGAGCTGTTTTTAGAGTTGCTAACACAGAGAAAGGAAATGAGAGAAATTACCCCTGTGTAAAAATCTTATTAACAACTATTCAGTAAATTTAATTCTTTCTGGAAGGCTGTCACAATTTGATGGGGGTAGGAATGTTGACTTATGTTAGATTTTATCATCAACAATTTTCGTGTACACACCAGAAACATTCCTCTAATTATCAAAGCACTTGGGAAAATTCTACCTGGTCTGACCTGAGCTGCTACTACAAAAAAAAAAAGGGGATATAGCATTAAAAGCTATCACCTAATAATAAGAGATAAAAGAAGTGAGAGAGAAACTTATAAATGAACTTTGATATACTCATCAAAGATTAAGCAGTCCTAATTGGTGTCCATCATTATTGTTCATATTACAGGCAATGGGATAAAGATATGTCAGTTTCTTCCATTGAAAATATTAAGCTTTTCCAAAATGATTAATTTAAAAATGCTGATTTAGAAATGAAATTTGTATTTGAGTTAAAATTTGAATTGCTGTATGCCACTGAATTTTTGGGTCCATATAAGTTTGTACATAATACAGATGGTGAAATTAAATGACAATTGTATGTTAAAACTTTTCTTATGAAACATGGTGAAGAAAATAAAGACTAGATGAATAAGACACACAATAACATTTTAGGCAACTTTTAGTTCAAAATTTATAAAATATTTATTAGCAAAGCATTATACTGAGTGTTCAATTTAACCCTAGCTTCTAATTAAATTGGGAATTAAGAAAATTAGAAAGATATAAAAAACAACATACAATTGAAAATATAAAATATAAGTATCAATAAAGACATAGAAAACTGATGCCTACTCAAATCTTTTAAACTAAGCAGAATTTAAATGAATTCGTATACAACTTCTGTGACTATGCAACAGAGCAAGTTTATATCTAGTTTTGGAAAACAAAGATGTGTTCAGTGAAGAAATTTCAGAAGGGTCTGAATGGTGGGTAGGAGTGGAAGAGATAAAAGATAGAAGGAAAGTTATTGTAGAAGACAAATAAATAGCAAGTCTTGTTTTCTCAAATTTTGCTCAGCTGTGGTTTATGTGTAAGAGAGTTGGGAACTCTCTGAACCTGCATTTCATCACCCATAAATTTTGATGTATTTTAGTTTCACATTATTTTCCAGAAAGTGTACAGATTTTCTTTGTATTTCCCCTTTAATTCGAAATGTCAGTTTCACTCACCAATGGAAAGGCCTTTTCATTTCTGATGTTACTAATGTATAGTTTTATTTCATTTCAATATGAGAATGATACTTGTGTTATTTGAATCTTTGAGAATTATTGAGTGTTGCTTTTCTGTTTTCTGCTTTTACCTTTCTGTGGTTTAATATACTGGAAACTCTTAATGTTACATGAGAATTTGAGGTATATTTTTATCATGGTTCACATGCATATTATGCACACACTTTTGATTGTGTTTCCTTGGTCATCTATATTTACCAATATTTTGTGATAGATGTCTTAAAATCCTGTGTGACCAGTGGCTTTCCTTCTGTATTTCCTTGAGTTACTTATAGGTTCAAGTCTGTGAAAATTGTCATGTTTTGAGGGGCATAGTTATCAAAAAATGTTTATTCTTTTTCTCTTAGCGTGTAACGTGCATACAGACATTTAAACATATCATGAAAAGTAGTATTGAATTAAATTTAACCAAGCTAGAGCACCCATGTACTAGGTGGTCAGCAATAAATACATCACTATCACCTAGAAGCCCCCAGGGTTCTTCTCAGTGATTGAGCACTCCCCTTATAGAATCATACACTGATTTCAAAAATCAAGCTTAAGTTTTTGAACTTTCGAAGTATACATGCATGCAATTTTTTTTAACCTAACATGATGTAATATGAGTTTATATGCGAACAATTTATTTATTGTCGTTCAATGCAGAATACCCCATTGGTTGCTGATGTGGAGTTGGACTGCTCAGATCTTCCTTCAAGGAGAACTTGCTGCCCAGTTGCAGGAAGTATTGTCAGCAGAAAGCCTTCAGCAGTTATCTCCTTCCTGTTCAGTTTCATCTGCAAGGAGCCCTCCTTATGCTTTTACAGTCCTTGGGCTGCCCGTGTCTTTTTACAGAGTATGCCATATATTACATAGACCCAACTATTTCAACCCAATTTATTTATTTTTTTTTATTTTTTTGTGGGTACTGGGGAGTTGAACTTAGGACCTCGCGCGCCAGCAGGCGTCCATGCCACTGAGCGATATCACCGGCCCTTTTTTTCCTTTGTGGGTACTGGGAGTCGAACTCCGGCCCTCACGCTTGCCGAGCAGGCCCTTATGCTGCTGAGCCATCTCACCGGCCCTCAACCCAATTTAGACAACTGTGATTGTCAATTATGTGTGCCTAAGTTTGTTTCAAACTGAGACTGTGTTGTTCCAGCATCAATTTTGACTTGGATCTGTTCCATCAAGATTTTCCTTCCCTTCTTTTCACAGGTATCGATCCCTAATAAACACATTGAACTCCAACTTTCATCCAAGTGTCTTCTTCTAGAGATCTCAACCTGTGATACCAACATAGAAAAATATGTTTATCCATTGTACCACAGAAGGGGTTCTGGGATGTGTTTAATTATTGGATATACCCAATAGGGCTACTAGGAAAATTCTAGTGCATTTCTTTGTGCTACATATTTAGTGATAGAATTGTTGGATAAGAGGGTGTTTGTTTGCTTTGTTTTTGTAAACATATTTTGATAAAATATACAACTGTTTTATGATAATTCAACGTATTCATCAAACCTTGGTATTTTTAATCTTTTACATTTTAAGGTCTTTGGTGACTATATGGTTTTTTTATTGTGGGTTCAGTGAACATTTTCTTGATAGTTAATGTTTCTTGATAGTTAATGTTTCTTGATAGTTAATTTGAATTCAAGAAAAATTCAAATGCTTATTGGATAGTTAGACATTTGTATGTCTTTTATGTCTGTGTGAGTGACTGTTCAAATCTTTTGCCAATTTTAATTGAGCAGTCTGTTTTTTCTTACTGATTTTAGAGTCCTTCATTTTCCTTTCTTTTTTTTTTTGTGGGTACTGGGGGGTTGACCTCAGGACCTCATGTGCCAGCAGGCGCCCGTGCCGCTGAGCAATATCACCGGCCCTTTTTCCGTATGTTGGTTCCGGGAGTCAAACTCGGGCCCTCGCGCTTGCCAGGCAGGCGCTTATGCCGCTGAGCCATCTCACCGGCCCTCCTTCATTTTTCTGAGTGCAATTTTTTTTCAAGTACGTGTGTTATAAATGCCTTCTTTTAATATGTGATTTGCATTCCCGTTTCTACAATGGTGATTTTGATTAACAGAAGTTCTTAATTTTAATGTGGTCTAATCACCATTTTGTTTCCTTTAACCTATGGTTTTTATGTTCAATTTAACAAATGTTTCTTATTCAAGACAATGATGATACTTTTTTTTAATGAAAAGTATTAGTTGATATCTTCCCACTTCCTGTGAAGTTATCAATTTCTGTTTTTTTCTATGTGAAAATCCATTGGATCCAGCATCACTTCTAAAAATTGCATTCTTTACCTACTGCTTTGCCCTATAAACTTTTTCATGTAAAAATTGATCATGTCTATGGTGGTTTAGCTAGTCTATTTTATTTTTCTACCCTTCTACTCTAATTGCATATTAATATGTGGTGATAGTCTAGCTATATTTAAAAAAATTCTTGGTTACATTTAGATATTTTTTCATTTATGTATGAATTATAATATTTTTTTCAATTTCAATAAAAGAGTTGGTGGTGTTATGATTGATAATTGAATCTATGACATTTTTAAGAGAATTGATATAGTATAAAATAAATTATTTAAATTCTTGAAAATATATATTCTTTTATTTATGTATATAATTTTTCTTAATAATATTTTAGATATTCATTGAGAGTTTCAGAATTAGACACATTTCCTAGATATATGGTTGGTTTAATATTTTTACAAATGTGATGATAAAAAGCAAGATGGTCAAAAGAATCATTGCCTTTGTATCAATACACTGCCCTTGTATCTAGCAGTTTTTCTAAATTCAAACACTATTTCTGATATTTATCTCTACAGTGATTTTACTTCAATACACAATTATTTTACTTGTGAAAAATTAGTTTTATTTATTTCTAATATGTGCCTTTGTTATTTTCATTCCTATTGCTCTGATTAGGACCTCAACTACATGCTGAATAAAAGTAGTGATGAGGAGCATTCTCGTCTCTTTTCCCATCTCAGAATAAAAGACTTAATCACTTAAATTAAATATTTGCTGTATTTACTTGTATCTACTCTTAAACAGATTATAGGAAGTTCCATTCTATTACTGATTACTGTGTGATTATAACTGGATCTTCAATTTAAGCGAATTGTTTTACTGCATCTATTGAGATTTTATGATTTTCCTCCTTGTAATTTGTTAATATGATGAGTTGTGATTTGTTCAAGTGATTTATTGACCGTTATGTTGTGTCCTTATTATATATTTTTGGATTTTGTTCTACTTCTACTGAAGATGTTGAGAGCTAGAAAGAATTCTGCTCTCAACTTAATTATGAGAGAAAACTAAATAGGCTACCGAATTATAATTTTCTTGAGCCCAAGAGAGAGGTAAGGGAAAGCGATAGCTTGAACCCCAGGTAGGGATGCCCAAATAAGGAGCGACTCACTTGGCAAAGTGCAAAGGGACAGTCAAAGGTCAACATACAAGTAGGTAAGGCTCTAAATCAGATAAAACTATTTAAAACACTTCAGTTTAATTTAAAGTACAGGATCACAGGCAACTTTAAATGAGAAAGGACTTTGCACTCACTCATAGTCTCTTTGACACAAACTTTCAGCAGATATTCACAAGAAAGATCAATGGAAAGTAGAAGACCAGGGACACCACATTTCCACGGCATGGATTTGGAGGTTCTCCATGGCATCTTTGAACATCAGCACTTCTCCTAGACACTTCTTACTTTCCATGTGAGGCAAAAGTATTATGTCACAAATGTGGCAGCAGTTTTACCAAACACGGGACACAGATTATTGCGAGAGTGATAGAATAAAAATGTACATATCTCTACTCCTTTGGGAGGAGAAGTAATTAGTTTTAGGTCTATGATCTTGGCCATCACTATTAAAGGAAAGTCCTTCCTACACGAATCCTTGCACAGATACAAGTTTGGATTCTCGAAAGTGTTGGGTCCCATTCTTGTGATGCAGTGGGAATTTAAAATAATATGAATCATATGTTAAAGCTTAGAGCAGATAGAAATATCAACAGAAAGATAGAAAATACAGAATGAGGCAGATATGATGGTGGAGAATAAAACAAACACACAAACATAGCATCAGAGATAAAAATTTCTTTAATGAGTTTTTGTAGACAAAGCAGAGTGGGAGCACAATTCCCTTAACCTGAAGACAGATCACTGGAAATTACACAACTCATACTTTAAGAAAGGAAGAAAAAGTTAAACAAACAAATAAACGTACACTTCTGTTTACATGTGACTGGACTTCCAGAAGGAGTAGAGAGAAAACACTAAGAAGAAGAAATATCAGGAGAGGTAATTACCCACAAATAATAAATAACATGAAGGCACAGATATAGGAATATCAGATAATTTCAATCAGAATAAAAAGAAAACAAAACAACAGAAGGCAATCAGAAATAAAAGAACAAATTTATGAGCAAAAGAGCAGCGATACTAATTACATCATACCTCTTAACAGGAACTGCAGAAGCCGAAAGATAATTAAGTACTCTCTTCAAAGATCTTTCCCACTCTCCTCTTTTGTTCACATACTGAAGAATTAGATATTACCTAGGAGAACCTTGAGGCCTGCTCATTTTTGTCCATCTTTTTTTTTCTCTCTCTCTATTCTTTAGACTGGGCGGTCCACCTACTCATATTCACTCAATTTTCCCTCTGCTTCTTCATTCTGCTATTCCATGTCAGGACTTTTTGTTTGTTTTTAATTTCTGATTTTTTGTTTAGAATCTCTCTTGATGCTTATGTATTGATTGTATTGGTCTGCTTAGATTTCTTCACTTTGCTTATCATTTTCCTCATGGTTTACTTCATTTAGAGTTAATATGAGACCTTTTAAAAAAATAAAATGAATACTTCTAGTCCAATTCTGTGCCAAATTAGGTGGATTTTTTTCACTTCAACATCCCTTGTTTTTATTACTCAAGTATTGAGGTGATTTGATTTTTTTTTTTTTGTGGGTACCGGGGTGTTGACCTCAGGACCTCACGCGCCAGCAGGTGCCCGTGCTGCTCAGCGATATCACCGGCCCCTTTTTTGTATGTGGGTTCCGGGAGTCGAACTCAGGCCCTCGCGCTTGCCGGGCAGGCGCTTAAGCCGCTGAGCCATCTCACCAGCCTGAGGTGATTTGAATTTTATACTGGACACCATTAATTTTAAATTGTGGAGATTATGTGATATGCTATTTTTCTTCGGTTATTGCCACTTTTCTTGATATAAGTACAGATTTCTTTGGCTGGATTTAAACTACAAACTCTGGTTTTGAAAGGAATCTCTAGTTTAGATAATTTCTTTCAGCGGACGTTCATGCTAATACTTTGGATGTAGTCAGACCTATAGTTAGGCACTGAATGCATTTACCTGAAAGGTAAATGTGATCTACACATAATTTATTTAATTCAAGCTCCTCTAACTGTTCTCCAAGAATATACTCTACTGGAATCTGTTGCTTTTCTCTACTAAACAGTACTGTATTTATTGGTAGTTGCTTGTGTACCTTGGGCATATATGTACGATAGCTATGATTTTGCTGGACAGTGATCAGAGTCCATCGCTCTTAAAAAAGGAAGATCTTATCTTTTTAATGTCTGAAATCTTGATAGTGGTGCTGTCTTAATTCTGATACTTGTAATCTATGATTGTTCTCCTTTTCATATCCTTACAATCACCTGACATTTCTCTTAGTTTTTCATTCATAACTTAAAACACATCTTGGATAGTTTTAATTACAATAAAACTGAAAATTCTAGGTAATTTTCTGCCATGGATAGTACTTAAGTGGTTGTTTTCATTTAAATTCCTTTATGTTCCATTTTTGCATATTTTTAAAGGTTATCTTTCTTAAATTAAAATTTCTGAAAGCAGGTCCTTAAGGAATTCACTTGTCAGTAATTTAGGAAACACTCTAAGGCAAAACCAGTAAGAAAGTGGAGAAAGGAAAAGACAGATGAGGAATAAGTCAAGAAAAGCTGCAAAACGTCCCTACCACAGCTATAAATTACACCACACTTTTTTTTCTGGCTGTGGGAATGGGAGCTGAGTTTCTTCCTGTATTCATTATTTATTGACTAAGAACCACCTCTGCTAGCTGTGCTTGCTCCAGCAAATATGCTCCACTGGCAAAAGAGCCCCTAAAGAATAGATGCAGCTGAGGGTTTGTGTCTTATTCACTTTGTAGTCACCAGTACAAAATATAGTACCCAATGCCCTCAAATTTAAAAATATTTATTTTGGCTCATGTTTTCAGTCCATGGTCAGCTGGCTCCAAGGCAGCAACAGCAAGGTGGGAGGGCCTGGGAAGAGGTCAGTTGCTCACATCATGGCAGCCAGGAAGCAGAGAAGGGAAGACGTGGGAGGTAGATACATCTCCTTGGTGACACACCTCCAACCAGTCCTCTCCTACTAACAGCAAGTCAGCTGTAGCATCCTCATGATCCAGCCATATTTCAAAACCCCACTTCTGAACATGTGAGGCTTTGGGGGGATATTCTGGGTCTAAACCATAACAACTTCCTTATAAACTCATTGTTAAGCTAGGCCAGGATTGCGTGGGAAAGTCACAAGTGATATGATGATGCTGAGATTTTTCATTACATGGTTCTTAAACATGCAATTATCTCTGCAGCCACTCTCAATATATGCCCATGCATATTCTCAGACATCTAAGAGTTTGTCTTTCAAAGAAATCTGGGAATGCAAATTCTTGGGAAAGTTCATTTTATAAATATTTATATCTCTCTCATCAACTATGAAGAATACTAACTTTAAAGAATATCTCCATATTTGCTTAATTATGTCCCTATAATATTTAAAGTTAACTTTTTAACATTGTCAAATTGGCAGTACTCCTTACTAATGTAATCAAAACATCCTAATGATTGTATTTCAAGAAAGTTGATTTTATTTTATTTTTATTTTTATTTTTTGTGGGTACCGGGGGTCGACCTCAGGACCTCGCGTGCCAGCAGGCACCCGTGCCACTGAGCGATATCACCTGCCCTTTTTTCGTATGTGGGATCCGGGAGTCAAACTCGGGACCTCGCGCTTGCCAGGCAGGCGCTTGCGCCACTGAGCCATCTCACCAGCCTGAAAGTTGATTTTATAAATAAAATAAAATGTAGATTTTTGAGGATTTGAAAAAATCCCAATATTTCTAAAGCAAACAAATGGGGTCAATATTTGGATCAGTTAGCTAATGATAGGCTTATATAGTTATAAATGATTATTTTCACAATTCTGTGTTATGATCTTCTTTAGTTCCAGCTATCCATTGCTGAAAGGATTACCACCTAAAATCCAGCCATCGAACGCTCTTGCGGTGGTTATGGGAAGTTACATAGGAGAGGACACAGAAAGTACTTGCTTCTAAAACAGGAAAATGTTCATTAATGCTAAGTGTATTTTCATCAGACTAGATGTTGTTAGTGTATCTGAGAATTATTTTACATTATCTGTGTCATTCCATTCCCATATGATTTTCTTGAAATAAAAGCAGCATGGTTTAATGGATGTATTAAAATGATTTAACTTACATGAACTAGAATATGATGACTCAGTAATAAATAAGGGAATTTTCCTGTGAAGACAAGCAATCACTGAAAATTTAGCTGAATTTCACTAAACTTTTAATTTTAAAAGGAGGCCAGTAATATCTCAAGATTAGATTTCAATAAAGGATTGCAAATACCATATTCCTTTAAATTTTGATGTAATTAGCAGAATGGTAGGAATCTTAAAATGAAGAACATTTTCAAATAAAGTTATCTGGTTATTTGAAAATAGGTGAAAACTTGCCTTGAATACTTTCGAACATCTTGGGAGGTATTTGAATTTACCCACATCTGTTCACATATATCTGGTTATCACTGCATACTTTTCCTCATGGTTCAAAGTAAAAAATCTTCACTTTCAAATATATTGGAAGGCAGTTTTGAGTTATGTTTGTTGACTTGGCTTTAAATACTTCTACACAGAACAAAAGTGCGCATCTCCCCAGACTGTCGTGCCCTGATGCCATTTATTGAAATTATTTTGAACAATAAATATGTTATCTCCTGTTACTGGAACTTTTACTCTGTATTTGTGACCTGTGCCTATGAGAGGTTATACAACATGAATACGTGATATCATAGTCATATACATTGACTATAATTCCACCAATAGGAAACATAATAATTCTATGATCACCCGGCCAAATATTGAACTTATTGGCTCAGTACAAATGCTCTTATTTGACAGATAAAGACTATTGAGTCTATTCCCATTTACTTTCAACATTTTACAGTCATTTATCATTTCGGAGTCTCTCCCTGTCTCTTCATGAGTTTATCCACAGAGACTCTTCACTGAATATAACACATGAACTGTTTATTTCATGTGAATTTAAGCTTTCTTCAATAAAAGTGAAGAGATTATAAAAACTTGGAGAGAGATCCTAAAGATGACAAACAGAAATTCCAAGTTGAGAAGCCCATTTTAAAATGCAAAATCAATATGTTAACCTCTGTCAAAGTTTGTAAGAAATGAAGCACTTTTACTTTTTCTGGTTATGGTAAGCAGAGGATAGATTTTACAGGATTCACATAAATGACCACATTAGATAGCTATTGTCAGTCTTTGAATCAACAGAGAAGGAGAATATTTTTTGGCTTATATCATACCATCTTTTCATTTCCAGAGAAATATTCTGTAAATATATGCCCAAGAAAATTGAGTTCATTTAATAATTAATTTTAAAAAAGGAAAGAAGAAATGAACTGGTACTATACGGGAAAATACAGATAAATTCACACAAAATTTATCAAAATCAATTAATACTAATGAGAAGAATATTTCATAGGAAATTGAAAATCTGGGCCAAATGTTCTTCTATAAGGACTAATAAGAAAAAAGGAGAAGAGGAGTAGGAAAATGATCTTTTTAAGGAAGGTCTTTGTAGGAAATTTTCAATAGTAGATGAATGAAATGTAAGTTATATAACCTAAAGTAAACATGAAAATGATCCTCCAAAAATTGAAAAAAATTGAAAGAATAAGAAGGAGTGTATGAACATGGAAGAGATAAAATTTCAAAGGGCAGAAATAAGTAGACTCGCTAATGTGAAAAGGGAACAATTGAGACAATAAAGAGAAACTTACATACATTAAATATAGCAAGAGAGTGCCAATATACACACAGAGCTCAAAAGAAGAACGTTAAAATGGTAGAAAATAGTGTTTATTGAAAGGTGATTTTTGGGGTCCTTTTGAAATTTTTTAAAGAAAGTGCTCCACTATTTAGAAACTTGGACTTCCATTTTATTTTTAAGAAATACTCAACATAAGATATTTTCATAACGAAGGATAACTGATCTTTCTCTACCAATGTATCTGGACTCTAGCTGATGGGACTAAATAACGATAAGTAGATAATGAAAACACTTTCTTCTGAAGGAATCACATCATTTCCACGTACATCAGCTACTTTAACTGAAACATAATTCAGCTGTGAATTTCTCTTTTAGCTTTCAGCAAAGTAGCCAGAGGTCCATCAATAGTGCATTTTACTTAGAAGGTAAAAGAGTAGCTACTGAGTACACACTGGTGGTCTTTATCAAGATGCATTTAAAATATATTTTGGAGGATGTACAAGAACAAGATGCCAGAGAGATGGCGAAAGAAGGGGAAAAGAGGGGAAATGAGAAGAATGCCCAGGAATTTCAGTGGATACTTTCACTGATTTTTGAATTGTGTGAATATATTATGTGCATGAAAATAAAAATTTACAATGTGTGATGGTTAAACTTACAAGAAAATCACAGACACACAATTGTCATTAAATACATACTAAAGAGGAATAGATATGTGTGTGGATTGAGGTACTTTATGTCTATACTTAGTATGGTTTTATGTCTATACTTTAAATGCTTTTATAGTTTTCTGTTACATTTATAGTATGACTAACTTGTCTGTGATTCATTCCCATTTTTCTCTCAAACATAAGTATCTCTGGAGTATACTTAACAAGTAAAACATAAGAACAAAGATGAAATACAAACATCTCTTCTATTTCCATGATCTTTAAAATTCAATATTATATTGGTTGTGTGAAAATGTACATGAGTTGCTAAATTATAAATGATTTTTGTTTGAAGTCTGTGCTTATAGCTCATCTATTTTTAGGTGCTAAACTGGATCAGCTAATATTTTCAATAAGCATCTCCAGTAGTACTAGTTATGTGAATAGATTGATAAATAATTTTAATTATTTCATCAATACTAGTGTAATCAAACTAACCACAGTATTTTAAATTTTTAATATTCACTCATTTTAGCAGTGGAAAGAGATTGACAGCATATAAATTTTTCTACACAAACATGAGAAATGAACCAAATCATGATACTGTATTAGCTGCAACACATGTTTAATGTCTGTGATGGTTAATTTCATGCTGTCAATTTGGGGAGGCCAGTACATCCAGATATTTGGTCAAAAATGAGTCAGGATGTTGTTCTGAAGGTATTTTTCAGGTGAGTTTAACACCCAGTTCAGTAGGCTTTCAGTAAAGCAGATTACTCTCCATAATGTGGTTAGGCCTTGTTTAATCAGTTGAAGGCCTTGGGAAAAAAGAACAAATTGATGTCCCCTGAGGAAGAAGTAACACTTTCCTCAGATTGTCTTCAGAATTGAGCTACAAAACTAACTCTTATGAGTCTCTAGTTGCATGACCTATTCTGTAACTATTGGACTTTTATAAACATGTGGGCCAATTCCTTAGAATAAAGCTGTCTGTGTCTCTCTTTCGTACACACACACAGATAACCTGCGCATTCTGTTTCTCTAGAAAGACCAAACTAAACAATAATACAGTATCCAAATAGTAGACATGGGGAGAGAATACGTACAAAGCTGCATTGTATGATACTTGTATGATATTATTTCTTTAAAATGATCATGTTCTGTTTTTGAGTTGGATTTTCATTTTGGTCTGCAATTTCAAATAAATGAAAAATTTTCTACCTACAAAATAAAATGGTTTAAACAAAGTAAATTTAATTTTCTCTTATTATTTATAATTGAATATTTCACTTTTTATTTATTTTTTTATTTATTTTTTTTTTTGTGGGTACCGGGGGGGTCGACCTCAGGACCTTGGGCGCCTGCGCACCCGTGCCACTGAGCGATATCACCGGCCCCTTTTTCATATGTGGGTTCCGGGAGTCAAACTCGGGCCCTCGCGCTTGCCGGGCAGGCGCTTAAGCCGCTGAGCCATCTCACCGGCCCTTCACTTTTTAGAATAGTGTGTCATGTAAATGTGATTGATTTATCCTTTGAGTGATAAATTCAGGGGTGATCTGATCTTGTCTAATCTTTGTCTAATTTTTAATATATTAAAATAATACATGAAAATATGGGAAGAAGTTGTTCTAATAACAGGGCTTTATCAGAGTAGATATGAAACTCATGAAGAAAAAGTGAAGAATTAGGAAACATTTTAGGTCTTCGGCTGCAAACTTTTTTTGTATGAAATATACACATTTGGTTAGCATAATTTTTATTTTCCAAAAAACCATAATTTCATTGTAGTGATTTTAATATAAAATAAATGATTTTTAACTTCAATGAAAGAAGAGTAGGATGTTTACAGAGAAAAGAGCTTTAGGAAGGCTCAAGGGGAAATGTCAGTACCTGCTGAAGAAGAAAGAAAATGTCATTTTGCATTTTAAAAAACATGATTATGACTTTGCTATGAAATTCACGAAAGCTTTTACGGCAGGGGAAAACTTTACTTGATTAAGTGGCACCAGACATAGATGCATATCAAATTATAACTACAGTGCCTGCCAGAAAAATGTTCTTTCACATTCAGAAGGAAAGCCCTTAATATTGCAGTGTGATTTGTACTTATATTTGAGTGAGAATGCAGCACAAGGACCACAACATTAAACCCTGTCAATTCTTGAATTACAATTGTCTGCATGAGTAAGCATCATTTCCTAATAATAGCCAGAAAGCCTGTTTTCATTTGTAAATGCTCTTCCTGTGATAGAAAGGTGCTATTTATATCCTTAAGAAGTTTGAACACCCCTTTTATACTTGATTCTCCCCAGTGCTTTGTTTCCTCAAGGCTACATTTATGGTCAAGAGGCTGAACATTTTGATGCATCATGTATGCCCAAATGAAAGCCTTTCACCTACTGGATGTCGAGTGTCTATCCGTAGAGTGAATTATTGAACATATGGCATTTTTCTAAAAAATAAAGGTTTATATTTTATTGATTTTCATATATTTTTCAATCAATCTGTTGTCAACATTCAATTGAATGAGACATATACATTCCTATCGGTATGTTTAGAGACCTCTACCTAAGGTTTCCTTTAGGGAGTACTGTCACAGAGTGTCCTTTGGTAATCACACCTATTGTGATATCGGTGTTCAAAACGTTACTTAAGAAGAGGTATTTAGAAGCAAAAATAGTAAGGGAGAATACTATTTTGCTTGAATTGAATAGCAAAAGATATAACTTTGTGCCACCTGTTTCAATATAGAAAGATCCAGTAATGGGTCCTATATGAATTGTACATTAGTATAACTCTAAAAATCAAAAGAAATGAGTCTTTGGTGTTATGTAAAGAATTAGAGAATATACCTTCTCATATTTAAGGATACTTCCCCATGCTTGTGGAAGAAATGATCTGTATTTATTAATGTGTTGTAATGTTTTTTCCTTTGTGCTAGTTCAGATTCAGTTCAGATACCAAAATCTGGGGTACTTCGTTGCTTTATTGCAACCAGAGATGTAGATACATTTTTGTAGCACTGCTACATGTGACTTCCATTCCAAGGTCACCCAATGGTCCAAGAGAACTATTCCAGGAGAGGAGAAACTGCAAAAAAAAAAAAAAAGTCAGTGACCTTAGGCCAGTAATCTCAATACAGAGCACTGACGACAGCTGCCGTATAACACTTCTGTGTGCAGATTGACTTGGGAATGTTGGTCACAGAAGCACACATACCTGTGTAGAAGTCTGAAAATTGCAGTGCATAAATGGCTGCCTAAATGCTTAGTTAAAATCTGTGGAGGGCCGGTGAGATGGCTCAGCGGCATAAGCGCCTGCCTTGCAAGCGCGAGGGCCCGAGTTCGACTCCCGGATCCCACATACGAAAAAGGGGCCGGTGATATCGCTCAGTGGCACGGGTGTCTGTTGGCGCGCGAGGTCCTGAGGTCGCCCCCCTGGTACCCACAAAAAAATAAATAAATAAAAAAAAATAAAATCTGTGGAAGTACAGGGAAAAAAGAGAATATAAATTTCTTTGAAACAATGTGTTTTTCTATCAGTATTGCCCCTAAATATATTGGTAAGAGGTTGGTATACAGTATTTTAAAGATGTGTTCATTAGTTATTCCCTTTTCCACTCACAAACTTCTCCAGGATTAAGCCTTTTCTTAAACACCACTTTTCACTCAGTGCATATAATGAACATTAATGTTAACACATTCTCAAAAACTTACTGAATTTAATGAAATCATTTTTAGTAATTTTTAATGCAATTTTTTACGTATCCAAAAACCTACTACAGTAATAAATGAAAAATGAGGCATTACTTTTTTCCACAACAAAGGACTTTTATGCTTTCTTAGTTTTAGTTCTTGGTGGTACCACTAAACTCCAAATTATATGTACATATGTAATAGGTGAGGAATGAATTTGCTTAACACTGAAGCTGACCTTACCATTCCAACAAAGTTCTCTAAATTATTCATTAATTTCGATCCTCCATTCATCCCATTTTAGGTTGGATTTTCCGGTGGACAAAACCTGTAGTGGGGTTTAGTGTGCAGGAAATTTATTAGTGGGTCCTCTGACAGTCAATGTCTGTGAGACAAGGGAAGGAGAAAAGAAAAAAATGGGGAGAGGGAAAAGTTGGGGTGTCATGAAGTCTTGGCAGAAAACTCAACAGCCTCTATAAAGAGCTCTGATGACCAAATGGGCTTTCAGAATCCTAGATGGCACTTGGAAGCCGGGGAATTACACATTCAAGGGCATCAGTCGCTGGATGTTGGCTGCCCCCAGAGTGAGTGACCATCAGGATAATGACTTCCTCAAAAACAGAAAATTATTGGACTTAGAAGCAGCTGAAGGGCCGGTGATATAGCTCAGCGGCATAAGTGCCTGCCTGGCAAGTGCGAGGTCCTGAGTTCGACTCCTGATGCTGCATACTGAAAAAAAAAAAAAGCAGCAGAAGACCAGAGTTGCCTTTCTTCCTAGCAGTGATGAAAGTGTTCTTTAGCACCCAGATCAAATCTGAGCAGTGCCCTAGAGTGTCCATTACAGTTAACTATAGTTTTAACTGAGAAATAAAACTCTAGTGTTATTTCTTAATCTTTTGATTGCATCTCTTGAATAAATTAATGGCTTCAAGATATGACTATTTTGTTTCCTGTCACATAAACAATGACAGAAATAGTAAGTCCCGGGGTGGAAGGGTGACTCCATGGTAATCGAAACGCAAGTCCTTTCCATTTTCTGGTTTCCACGTCCTGGGTTGCTTCAAGTCCAAAGTACGTGGTGCAACTTCATTTCACTCCATTCCAGGCAGCAGAATGTAAGGTCCACAACATACGTCTCTCCTGGCTCTTTTCCTAACAATGTTTTCTAAATGTTATTGAGACATGACACAGTAACGTGGTGCATACAGCATCAAGGACCAGGAAATGAAAACTTTAAATTGAGTGCATTCTAACATGGAAATAATATTGGGTTCTGTTACTAACAGAATATGGTGAGGTGCATTCTCTGAGATCTATCCATGTATAAATATATTGTTTTATATCAATACACATATATATAATGCAATGTGTATATTTATATATATATTATTTTGCTCTGAAAAATTATTTGTTCACATTGATTTTAAATATTACTTTCAATTATATGATAACTAAATGATTATTTAACTACTATATTCAATGTAATTTTTTTTTATTTATTTATTTATTTTTTTTTTTTTTTTAAAGAGAAGAAAAAAACAAAACAAATCAAAAGAAGAACAAATTTTCAAACCAACATAATAGGAGGGTAACAATGGTTAATACATTACGTATTACTATCTTTAAGTTAGTTATTCAGGACACCAGACATTAGCATTCAATTGTCCAAACATTATTGGCACAAACCTTACTCTTCAATGAACTAAGTAAAAATGGTAGTGTATCTATCTTAACCATCTTATATATATATATATACAATTTTTCAATGTAATTTTGTAAGTGATTAAGAATAGTCTAATACACAATATTCTATTTACATCAGTTGAATATAACATTTTAAAACTCTACATTTAGAGAGGAAATACTTCTTTTACGCTGTACCATGTATAAGTAGGATAGAGCTTATATTTAACTTTAATTGCTGGAGAATTATCCAAAAAAGTAACAATGCTCTCATATGTGATACATTTTCTAATTCAAATATAGAAAACACTAGAAACCAATAAAATATTAGAAATCACTATAACTCTGCTGAACTAATAAGAGTAAGCAAAGCATCCTTAATTAAAAATTCCTTAATGATAAAATAAAAATGGTAAGATAAATAAACAGCAGAAGCAAAAGAGTATTGTTAAGGAAAAGAAAGGATGAGGTAGCAGATACATTTTTTTTTTTTTTTGCGGGTACCGGGGGTCGACCTCAGGACCTCGCGCGCCAGCAGGCACCCGTGCCGCTGAGTGATATCACTGGCCCCTCTTTCATATGTGGGTTCCGGGAGTCAAACTCAGGACCTCGCGCTTGCCAGGCAGGCGCTTATGATGCTGAGCCATCTCACCGGCCCTAGCAGATACATTTTTAAGAACACATTTGTTTACTTAATAATATTCCATTGCTAGTCAATTTGTATAAGGTTAGTCACTATTTAAGAAAAAAAAATCCCATAGGACACGTTGAAAAACAGAGTTGCAATTAACAAATAAGGCCAAAAAAAAAAAAAAAAAGAAGTTGCTGCCAAAAGAAAATGGTCAAATGTGGATATACCTTTTATTAAAATAAAACGTCATCTGCCTTTTATTAATTATTATAATAGCTGATATTAGTGCTGAAAGAAAAATCTCATTGTCATAGTACTACAAGTTTTTGTCAGCTAAGGAGTGACATTCTAAAGAGAAAAATATAAAATAGGAAGGCTTTCTATTGTATGAATGAGTTGAATAAAACATACAACAATAAAATCTAGGAGTCTATTGAGGAGGCAATGATTTAATAAATCTTTAATAAATATGAAGAGCTTTGTGAAAGCATGGTGATCAATACTTTTCTTATATTGAAAACAAAAAGAAGGGAAACTAGACTTAATAGTAAGCATGATAGATTTGAGTCAGCAAGTAGTAAAGTATTTTCCGACAGTGAGGCAGTTGCTGCAAATCTTTTTTTTGAAAGTCCTTAAACAAGAATGGCTTCTTACTTTTCTGTGATTCTTATGCATTGCCTGACCAATGATTGGAAAACTAGGAAAAATTATACATTTTCACACATATGATCTCACTGTATAAAATATGTGTTGAATGTATTTCCATTACATGCCTCCCTGAAAGTTAAATTTATCTTTTTACAATCATGTTAAAGTGACTTGGTATGATATTTTAATTCTATTTGGTTGATATGATTTTAAGTATATAACATATTAACTGGGGAAATTAAAAGAGCTACAAAGAGAAAAAAAGCAAAGGTGAAAATTAAAAGATATTTTCTAACTTATTATCATAGTTAAATATATTAATAATCTTTAGATCAATATAAAATACTAGTGAGTTTCTGATTTATCAAAAAGTAATGAAAGTTAACGTTTTTCTTCCAATTGAATTTTTAAAATTTCACTGTTTTATAAAGGTGAATTTCATTTTTTAAACATGACTTATGAATAGATTACAAATGGTAAGGCATTTGTGCAATCTCTTTCATGCTTGTTCAAAATACATGGATTCTTTTGAGCAGCTCAAAAACATCCTCATGAACTACTCTGACTTAGGAAGAAAATAAAACTGTCTTTTCCACAGCTCTTTCATGAGCAGCCACTCATCAGGAAAGAGATTCTTTCCACTCCTCTGTGATGTCTACCCCCACACAGGCTGCCAACTTTGATTAAGCTTTCTAAAAACAGTATATCCCTGAGCAGCCTTCTGTAGCCATAAGTTTCAATAGTGAAAATGACAGAATGACGATTACCATTATTCATCTAACTTAGGTAATAAAATGACTTCTTTCTATAAAATTTCACTCCATAGGAAAAAAATACATCTTTTGTTCTAAGGTCACAGAGGGCAGGATAGGATGAATGTGTGTAAAGGACAAGAAAAAAAAAATTCTTTTTAAGGCTGGTAATTTAATTTAGTTTAAACTCATAATGAATTATGAGAAGTTTCTAAAGTTACGTTAGAGTCCTATAAATTTAATCTTTGAAATATCTTTGCATATCATAATTGCATGAAAACAATTTTTTTAGACTGTCTGCAAAAAATCATTTTGTTTATCATCCTCAGGCTAAGATTTTTTTTTTCTTTTTGGTTAGGAAAATTCTCATAAGCTTCCCATTCTGCTTTAAAGAGCTTTCATGAGACTTAGGCTTTGGGCATGATCAAAGATGCTTCAAGAGACTGAATTTTAGCTGTCCTTGGTAATTACTTCTGAAAAGTAATGACAAATTCTATTAGCCTTCTGAAAAAGGAATAAATCTTGATGCTATCAGGAATTTTGTCTGCGGGAAACAACTAGAGAAAGAAAAGCAAAATATCTGCTATTAGTCTATTTATACTACTTGGTTGCAGTTATGCATTTTCTGTCTTTCCTGTCTGTAAACATAAGCGTGTGTACCAATGTTTGCTTTTAATTTTAAACCTGCAAAACAATGATACAATCTTTGGGATTCAAAAAATCTCCAGAACCTGAAAGGGCACGTGAAAGAAGTCCTGTTAAAAACCCCCCAAAAGGGAGAAAAGCATAAAATAATAATGTTGCTTTTGAAAGTATGACAAGAAAAACAAAGAAATGGATATAAGCAAGGTTCATGGAATCCTGTCAATGCCCTACCAGGTTTACTTTGGAAAGAGAAGTTTGGCCAGCAACAGGATGTTAAAATCAAGGTCTCTGCTCCCTGTGGAGGGCAGAGTGAAGATGGCAACTGATCAGACCATGAGTTGAGCACACAGGGTGCTGTACTTCATGCCAAGTATCACTTTTCATGCGTGGATTTAGTTTGTGACCATTTATCAAGCTACACACACTCTGTTTGCTTGTGAGCAGTGCATAACTTATCTTTTCATAAAAAGTTTAACTTATCTTTTCATAAAAAACTTATTAAATATTCAACTGTTAATAATGTTAGACAACTTTATAACTTATATGCTAGGGTAGAATTATTAAGACTAATAGAGTAACATCAGTGTACATTTGAGAAAATATCAAACTTTTCAATTGTTTGGCATGCAAAGTTCAACTGCCCTTATACATTATCAGTGAATTTTAGATAAGGAAGTTCAATAATACATTTGTTAACCAACAAAAATAGAAGGTATTAAATTTTAAAAATGGTTACAATTCTACCGTGTATTCTACTCTCGTGTATATTTTCCCCCTTGTTTTCACCTAAGAAGATATTTAGGAGATGCATCCATGTTGTTTTATGTGACAGTACTTTATTTTCTGTTACAGAATATTCTTCTGTTTGAACGTATTGATTTTTCCATTTTGCTATTAATACATACTTGGGATTGTTTCTAGTTGTTGCTTAGTATGAATAATACTTCTATAAACATTTTCATGCATTTTGGTATTTTGTTTCAGATACATATGAAATTCTGCGTATGTATTCTGTGTGATAGCTTTGGTTTTATTTTTTTTTTTTATTTATTTTTTTTTTTTGTGGGTACCGGGGGGACGACCTCAGGACCTCGCGCGCCAACAGGCACCTGTGCCGCTGAGCGATATCACCGGCCCCTTTTTCGTATGTGGGATCCGGGAGTCGAACTCGGGCCTTCGCGCTTGCAAGGCAGGCGCTTACGCCGCTGAGCCATCTCACCGGCCCCTAGCTTTGGTTTTAAAGGTGTCTTTTAGCATTAGAATATAATGCGAGTTTTCTGAATTTTCAGTCCTTCTATCACAGATAGCTAAATTAGGTAGAGACTGATAGGAAGTTAGAAAGGAACCCGGCCCAAGATACAGACAGAACAGAGATGAGGCAAACTAGGCCTGTGGTCTAGGGCTGAGTTGATAGAAACTAGGCCCCATGATGGAGGCAGGATGGCTAGGCCTGAGAGCCTCTCCAGAAGTAAAGGACAGCTCAAAACTACTGTAACTTGCATCATCTGGTCCAATAAGCCTGAACAATGTGATGAACACATAGAAACAATGCAATGAGTGCACAAATAGCTAACCAGAAAACTCTGATCCTCCTTGCTACCCCTTTGAGAAATCTTTGTTCTTCTCCATGCAATGTACCCTTGCTATGCACCTTGTTTTTCTATTAGATCAGTATTAGCTGAGTGACTGTACTCGTAATCCTATAGGTTGATTGTAATTTGACCTAAGGGAACCTGTGAGGCAATTTTGCTGTATAAAACCCCCTAGACCGAGAGCCTTGGCGGCAGCCCACTTTCAGGACCTCCCACGTGCCTCTCCGGGCTTTCTATTAATAAAACTTTTCCTACTGTTAACCTCTTTTGGCCCAGACTCCATTCTTTGGCTTCCTGAGACATGAACTCGGCACCTCTAACAGGTTGGGAGTTATTGCCCTGTAACTCTTCCAGCAATATTTTAAAATTTCAATTGCTCTCAGTCTTTGCTGGCATTGATATCGTTAGCCTTTAACCATGGTGGTGTCTGCATAGTGTTATATTTATATCAATTAATAAAATTAAGTCTGTGGTCTAGTTTTATGTATAGATAGCCTTTCAGTGAATAAAAGAAGATATCATTTGAAAATGAGATTGCTGTTCCTCAACTACTCTAACGTAGTTATTCTACTGTATTTGTTTCATAGTATCCATTTTACGTGCTGAATATTTTATTATTTCATTTCAAGTAGGTTTATTTTGTCGTATCATTGTAGAAGAAATAATCTTTCTTTCCTCTATCATTTTTCTTCAGGGATTTAAACTAGGGCTATTAAATATGCCAGGTTCCTAACCTCAGTAGATTAATCGAGTACAGTAAAAATGTCCATGCCAAATAAAGAATTTTACTTATAATAAACACACTATTGCTTATATCATAATCTTACCAACTGAAATGCTCCTGTGGGAAGGTCAGAGAGATGAGCCAGGTGGCATTGCTGCCAGAGAGCTATTTTCTTTTGGTGAGTGAGTTATCCATAAAATCTTACTAGCATAATAAGAATATGAAAAATAAGAGTACATGAAACCAAAAGCAAAGCTTAATATTTTAAATGTTCACATAAATGAATTTAAATGACAGCAAAAGAAAATGGAGTGAAGTATTAATAGTACCTGGGGTGACAAATGTGTTACTCAGGGAAAGCGTTAATTGCTATAAAAGTTATAGATATTTCTTCAGTGGTAGCGTCTACAATAAAGACTCAAAAGTCAAAATAATAATTTTTGTAAATATAGGACTTTGCAGAGACCTCAGTAACTACAGTATACCACAAATGTAAAAATTTTAAATGTAACAATCAAATTAAATCTCTTTACTTTCCCTTCTTCTCCACCCCTGCCCTCAGTCCCCTCAACCCCTTCTCATTTGCAAAAGATATAGCTCTGTTTCTTTCTGTCAGTCCTTTGTTTTGCTTTTTGTTTATATTTTGTCGTATTTAAATGAGAGATACTGTACAGTATTTAACCTTGTGTGTCTGATTTATTTTACTTAACATTATATTTTCCAGAGGTATCTATTTTTCTAGAAATGTGTGAAATTTATCATTCTTTATCGCTGAGTAGTATTTTATACCTTCATCCATTTATGGACATACAGTCTGCTTCCCAAATTTAGCATTTATGATTTGTGCTGCTATAAACATTGGTATGCATGTATTGCTATAATTTGATGTCTTTAGCTCTTTTGGGGATCTTTCTACAAATCTTGTATTCATTAGAATATCATGATGTACTGGTTGAGAAGCTATGTACCATAAAAATGAAAAGAAAAAGAAAACAACATATTCATTAATATATCTACTACATCTTAATATTACAGATATTTAAGGCTAAAAAGAAAAACTTTTACATGAAAGAGAATTCTAAAATTCTCCCTTCTTTCTCTTTTTACTCTCAAAGTATAATTAGTTATCATAAAGCCAATATATCTTTAATGTCCAAGCACATACACGCAAGTGCACTAATGGATTCATTATTTCTGTGGTTCTCAAAATTTAGTGGCCAATAAATTAGCAAATGAGATTGTTACACAAATCATGTACACAGCACTTTATGATCAGTTTGTGAATTTTTTTCAAGTGTAATTGTAACAACCTGCAATTTTTGTAATTGCTTTGCCATTCTATTGCATATGTGAGAAACTAACTTGTACCCAACATATAATTCCATCTGCAACCTTCTCAAATAAGAGTAGTAATATTACTTAGCTGTATTAGAGTATTGATTAAGCTATAAAACTATCACCAGAAAAGGTACTTTTTAAAATTCAGAGAAATTGAAAACACTGATAATGAACTTTTAATTCTCTAGTTAATAAACAACAAACACATTTTACACCAGGAGGAGCATACGATATGGAAGGTATATTTTCTTAAACTTAGCACTTTCTCAAAGAAATTAAATTTTGCATACATGCCAGAAACTATGTATGATTTCTTAGGTTAAAAGATGCATTTTAAAATTAGTAGCCTTTGTTTTTCTATTTTTTTTTTTTTTTGTGGGTTCCGGGGGGTCGACCTCAGGACCTCGCGCACCAACAGGCACCCGTGCCGCTGAGCGATATCACCGGCCCCTTTTTCGTATGTGGGATCCGGGAGTCGAACTCGGGCCCTCGCGCTTGCAAGGCAGGCACTTATGCCGCTGAGCCATCTCACCAGCCCTGTTTTTCTATTTTTTTCTACTCTATACCAAGCTTCCTTCTAAGCATGAATATGACTTTTATATAATCCTATACATTACTATAGAGTATTAGAGCAAAGCAAACATAATTTGAACTGTGGTTTTGTTCAAAAGCTAAAACACATGGAATGATGACAGAAAACTCACAAGTCTCTATTTGCCTGAATAAATCAGAAATATTTATCCTCTTATTCTAATGTTTAAAACCCTTCTTAATTGAACCCTGCCACATTAGAAACGTACTTTTTCAGTGATTCAACAGTTTCACAATTTAAACTAAGCTAACCAACTATTTCCTGGGGAAATTTGTCTTATGTGCTTCCATAATTTAGTACTACTTCCCTCTGCCTTATTTATTCCATCTGCCATTTATACAAACCTACCTACCAGTTCAACCACATGGCATTGTTTCACAGTGATTTGATTATTCTGCTACAACTCCTACTGTCTGTGCCATATCTTTGACTTGCAGTAGGAATTGTATATTTGGATCACTATGAACTAAACATATTCCAATGGACTTGATTGCACTCCCTGAGGAGATGCAACATCTAGCACTTATTTTTCTTATTTCACAGGGACAAACTCTCTCTCTCTCTCTCTCTCTCTCTCTCTCTATATATATATATATATATATATATATATAATTTAAATCTAATATATGATGTTTTAAGTGAAGTTAAGGAAAGAAATGCCCTGCTCCCCAGCTGGGAATCCTTGAAAGTGTGGCTGTTAACTGGTAAACAGTCTCTTTTTAAATACACATTTAGACTATTCCAGATTTGTCAACTTACATCCCCAGATTTTTTTAGTGTCTCATCATAGTAATTTAAAACAATGTGAAGATAAGCATTGCCTCCCATTGTTATGGTAAAATACCGGACACCTGCAATGTAAAGGAGGAGATGTTTATTTTAGCTCACAGTTTCAGATGTTTCAGTCTATGGTCAGAAACATGGCTTTAAGGCTGAAACATCATGGCATCATTACTCCATTATCTACCCAGATCTACCCAGAAGTGTGCTTTACTAATCTCCTAGTTATCTTTTAAGCCAATCAAATTGACAAACAAGATTAACTATCACATGACGTGACACCCATACCACCCTCCTGGATATTCAGAGGATGTTTATAGCTTAAATTGTGAATGAAAATCTACTTTTTTATGCTCAATATCTAGGCAATTGGGAACATTCTCTCAATAAATATGAAAACAAAACAAATTTATCACTTGGCAGCTACTTTGCACTGCTCATATGTATTCAGTACTGATTTTCCAAAATGTACTGAGTACTTGTAGGGTACTATGTCTTAATAAAGACAGGATTTAACGGAGACCAAAACAGATAAAATCTGTTGACCAGAATATCATGATCCAAGGAGTGAGTGGAAAATGGCAAGAAATAAAAACAGAAATTTCGTACTGGTCAAATCATGAGGGCTTTGTCAGAGATGATGAGTGGGTTTCTATTCAGTGTACAATGAAAGCCACAGGGAGGTTTTGGATGGAGGTTTCCGATGATCTGATGTAAGTCTGAAAACTTTCTCTTTTGAGGTGCTGTATACATCTGAAAGTTCAGTTTTTCTATTTTTTTATGTTCAGAAATTTTTACAGAAATCAATATATGTAAATAATATATATATAATTATATAAAGTTCTATAGACACACATGTACACCCTTATGTCTATCTCTAGACTGATATCAGAACTTTAAGAGTGGTTGCCTTCAGGGTTTGGATGAAGAATTCCAGCCAAACTCTATGCTTACTCCATTTAGATGTTGGTTAAGTAACCACAGAATAATACACAGCTATGCCTTAATTTGTCCCTGTGCTTCAGGTTATCTGAAATTCATATTCACTAAAATGACTTTTTTAAATCCTTTGGAGCCTTTCTACTGCTACATTTAAAACTTGAAAATTTTAGAGAAATGTAATAGTCATCAGCCTCATGTCTTTTTGTTGTTTTCTTCCTTTCAAGACCATCTCCTTGCTAGCCTCAAGGCCTCAGTTTTTTCTAGACCTGGCACTCGTGTATTTGCTGAGATTTCTTACCCACACTCCTCTTTGATCTTGATGAACACTAATTGGTGTCAATTTCTCTGAAATGACTTCCATATCCTTCCCAGGATTTCTTTTTAAGATACTCCTGTGACATCTGCTGCTGACCTTCAAAGGAATGTATTAAAAATGATTTATAAATTTTAAAATTGTATTGTTAAATAAAATATGCCACCACATAAAAAAATTGAGGAATATACTATATTTTGTCATAATTATTGCTTGTGCTGTCTTTCTTCCCCCTAGGTCATAGTGTCTCTGTGGCCTGAAAGTATATTTTTCTATCTCCACCAATTTCCTAAGTGGCGCAATATTTATTAACCAAAGATCTTGCTTTCATTCAAATGATAACATGATTTTGTGGGGTTCTATTATAAGACATTTTTCAATAGAGCCACAGAAGGAAATAACTCTAGAACAGGCAAAAGCTGACCTGATTAACAAGGCTTTATGGGAAGATAGGTTTTTTAAAACATGCTAAATGATAATGTACTGTATATTTAAAAAATAGAGAAAAATATTTTGAATGTTTTACCCATGAAGAAATGACACATTTGAGAAGACAGTTATGCTTACTCTACTTTGAACATTATATAAAGTCTAGGTGTATTGAAACATTGCATGGTACCCCATAAATATGAACAATTTCTTCATGTCCATTAAAAAATAAATTTGAGAAAAGATATTTTTGACGTGATAAAGAGTTATGAGCACACATATATTTCTTTTTGGATCAAGCCAGGTTATACCCCACCTATTACAATTCAACCTCCGTACAACCCCAGAATCATTTGCCTTCTGGACCAGACAGGTATTTCCCTTGAAGAAAAGTTTCAAGAACTCCATACAAACTACTGTTTAATGAGCAGATTTCCTATGGTTGCATTCAGTCTTCCACATTAAGGTCTTTACCTATGATAGTACAGAAAAATAAACGATTCCGTAAAACTTACAGTCTGGATTTCTCCTTCCTATAAGAGAAACAAAATTATTCACTTGGGCATATTCTCTTTGTTAATAAAAATACTAAGGTGGGCTTTTTTTGGTTTGAGGTAGTAAATCTTCAGGGCATTATCTAGGAGTGGAAGTGAAATAAAATAAAGTAAATTGCTTTGCATAACACAGAACGTACGTTAATTAAGGCGAGTAGAAAGGATTAGATCTTAGAGGTAGGTAGTAAGAGGGCAGCAAATGTCAAGAAGTTGTTTTTAAATATAACAGGGTGTGGGAGAGACTGACATATTCCTTTTGTTAAAAATAGAAGCTCCTGAGCTTTGGTTAGACACCTGGATGCCATAGTCATAGCTCCATTTCGTAGCCTCTCTTGCTGCTGGATTTCGTCAGATCACTAATGGTTATCATTTAGTTTTGACCAAAGGAGACGTATTAAGCTGATGAATCCTCTGTGAATAGAACACATCACTCTCCCTAGCCTGTCTCTATTCACCCAAGTGGTGGCAATAAAAACCATTCTTTGCACATGAAATACTGGCATCTCTGTCCTTTCCTACTAAGTTCTGTACTATTACACGGAATTGAAATAATATTTGGCTTGAGCCACTGAATTATTTATTCAGTTTTTTCAGTTACTTTGTCTAAAACTAGTGAGGATTACTAATATCTAATGTTAACTCCTTTTGTATGTTTTATTACACTTAATGCTTGTTACTCTAACACTTTAATAAAAGACTCCTACAGTTTCATTCTTACATAGTAATTGGCATGCGTCCCCCCAAAACAGGACAATTTAGAAAAGAACTGAACTTGCAGAAATTTAGAAGTAAGTGGAAGCAGAAAATTAGAGTCCGAGTGAGTAGGAGAAATGTAAGTTCTCTTAGAGTCCCTGGAGAAATATGGAGGAAAAAATGGGTCTTGTTTGACATTTTCACTGGTAGTTCCATTTAGAGACTAAAGGCAAGCTAATCTAACAGAGTGAAAGACTTTGCTCCTCACTAAAGAGACTGCTGAGTTGCATTACTTTTCCTTCCTTACCTCCTCCTGTCTTTCATTAATGAACCCTTCTCTCTATTGACAATAAGTACAGTCCCCTGGCTTCCGAACAAGACACGCTCTTAAGTACATTATTTTCTCTATTCTTTACCCCTTCATCATCACGTATCTACTTGATTCTGTATGCTTTTAATTACAATTTCTCTGTTTTAGTAATATGTTCTCTGAAAAGTTCAAAGAGAATCCTTATTTATTGATATCAAAACAATGTTTTAGAGAAACTTCTTAGTAGTAAACATTACCTCTTCTTTTATGATACTTGTTATTTATTATAAAACTATATCTTTGACTTTAGCCATTTAAAATTGAGACAATATTACACAGTGCATTGTAATCTATCTTACTTAGGAAGATAGTTTAAGAAAAGTCTTGGGCCGGTGAGATAGCTCAGGGGCGTAAGCGCCTGCCTTGCAAGCGCGAGGGCCCGAGTTTGACTCCCGGAACCCACGTATGATAAAAGGGCCGGTGATATCGCTCAGCGGCACGGGGGCCTGTTGGCACGCGAGGTCCTGAGGTCGACCCCCTGGTACCCACAAAAAAAAAAAAAAAAAAGAAAAGTCTTCACAGGGAAGCTACTACTTGAAAAAAATATTGGAATGTTAATATGCTGGGCAGGTTGAACATAGTGATGAGGAATATTACATGGGGAACCTGTAAAAATAGGCTGAGTTTAAAAAATACAATGATACATTTGGAAATTTAAGTAATGGGCACTTCGAAGGTAAGTGAAGATCAGTATAAACCAGGTAATGCTGGCAGGCAAGGGTTAAATCACGGAGCTGTGGAATTCCTCCCATGGTCAACATAATGGCCAGTGAAATTTGATCCCCTAAATCAATTTTTTACATGATTGTACTTAAATTTTAAATCATCCCTTCACCTATTAATAATATGGATGGTGTTATTGGAAAGATACTAGATGTTTACATTCTTCCAGTTAAGAGAAAATTATTGTCTGGATTAAGGAGAATTGTTTCAGTTATATATGGAATTTGTATGGACAGGTTTTGATCATGTTCAAGGCTTTCATTTACATAAAAAGGCAAGTTAATGTAATTGTACCAATTTTAAACTCTTGTTTTTTTAACTACATCAGATAATAATTTCTATTTATATTCATGTCAGCATTTTATATTTCCTGACTTTGCTGATAATTTGTTTTCACACCCATTCCCCACCCTGCCTTGCTTTCCCTATCTTCTAATGAGCCAATTTCTGTTTCCTGAATTTCCCTTGTCAGTGAGCAAACATGTAACCCTTTCCAACTTGACAAGGCATGGACAGGAATAAGAAACCAGGGCTTTCCTCTCTGACTTCTTTGCTTCAGGTAGCATTCCCAGCATCGACTGTGTCTCCTCCCAAATATAAATCACCTTTGCTCTTTAGTCTGGCCAGTCTTCTAACTAAGTGTCCATCTTAAGGTCCCAGAACTCTGGCTTTGTAGCATCAAGGTGAACTTTCAAGCTCTTCCTGAACCTTCATTCTGTAGAGTTGGACTCTGCGGAGTGAATTTCTGTTAACCCTTGTTTTACCTCAATCTCCATTTTGGCCTTTCAGCTTTTCCAAGACTTTAGCAACCAGTTTCCCATTATAAATATCCTCTTTTGAACTATCAAGCCTGAACTCTATTGTCTTTACACATTCGTTGAATTTTATCAAAACAATTACAAATGTTCAATAACTGAAAGAGCTATCAGTATTCTCTCAGTGGAGAGGATCATGATTGGATATAGTTCATATTCTTCAAAGAAGTTCACATACCTTTTTATTTATTTTTAAAACAATTCTGTAAAGAGAGGTAAATATTCAGAGATGTGTAATGCCATTCCTAAGTTTAAAACAAAAGTGTTAGAATCATAAAAACAACAAGACAAAAAAAGTTCCTGATTCAGCATTAGAAACTACATTATGTGCATTTCCTTTGTAGAATAGTGTCCTTCACTCCATCCCATTGCATTGTACATGCTGCTTTCAAAGTCTTTAAAGATGTTTCGACTCTGAAGCTATACAGGGAAATAACGTTTAAATTTTTGTGTTTTCTGATTTGCATCATGAATTCCAGTGTTGAAAGTTTTTATATTAGACTTAGTGTTTGGCTACACACTAGTTTAATTTAATCTAAATATATCTTCCTATACCTTAAAATGTTGGAAAAATTTTCTGCTTGGAAAATAGAGAGGAAAAATTGGAATTTAAAGATGACATTTAGGTCATAAACAGCTGAGAGGAATGTGAGATTATCGTCTTGTATTACCCACACTACCACCACAGTCACCTCTGTTTCTATCCTGGCTGGTAGAATCCGGGGAATAAAATCATAGAATCAATCATAGGACACTCGACATGGTTACAATAGGGTGTGAGGTGAAACATAACTCTAAGGAACACTTCCTTAATCTGGGGCTAAAAGTTCTGCAATATTACTGTAACATATCGTACTGGGACTACTGAAAAAAGGAAAGATTAAAAATTTACCCGAGTCTTATAGTTCTTTCATACATTTTTACTTGATTCTTGTATAAGGGGAAAGATTAAGGTTTATTTTCATTGTTCTGTATGTGGATATCCAGTTTTCCCAACACTATTTATTGAAGAAACTGTTTTTCTTGATTGTGTTCTTGCCACTTTTGTCACAAATCAAATGACCAAAAATGTGTGGGTTGGTTTCTGGGCTCTCAAAATTATTCCACTGCTCTATGTGTCTGCTTTTCGTGTCAGTGCCATGGTAGTTTGAGTACTGCAACTTTGTAATATATTTTGAAATCTAGTAGTGCGATGACCTCAGGTTTGTTCCTTTTGGTCAAGATTTCTTTGGCTACTTGGTTTCTTCTGTGCTTTCATAGAAATTTTAGGAATTTGTTCTATTTCTATGAATAATCTTAGAATTTTCATATATATTGCATTGAATCCATAGGTATATTTGAGTAGCACGGACATTTTATCAATATTCATTCACCCCATCTATGAACACAGGCTTTTTCCCATTACTTCCATTACTTTACTTGTGTCATCTTCAATTTCTTTAAAAAATGTCTTATAGTTTTTAGTATACAGAAAATCTTATCATTTGAAATAATATCGATGAGTCTGTAGGGCATAATGTCAAGTGAAATATGCCAGGCATGGAAGACAAATACTGGATAATTGCACATATAGGTGGAATCTAAAAATTGAACACACAGGAGCAGAATGTAGAATGTTAGTCACTACTGCTGATGGGACAGAGGTGGTACATTTGTCAACTAGTACAAAAGGAGTAAGCGCTGGTGTTCTACTGCACAACAGTCACTAGAGTTAGTGATGTCTACCATACACTTCAAAAGACTGACAGGAGAAAAGAAATACTAAACATTGGAAATGATGCACTAGTCAGCCTGCTTGATCATTCTACAGTGTATGAAGACCCAAACTATCACATCGTACACATAAGTATATAAAATTATTTATCAATTAAAAATAATATAATGGGGGCTGGTGATATAGCTCAGCAGTGTAAGCACCTGCCTGGCAAGCGCGAGGTCCTGAGTTCAATTCCTGGTACCCGCATATTAAAATAATAATAATAATAATAATAATAATAATAATAATAATAATAATAAAATGTAATAAAATTTAAAAACCAACAAAAACAGCTGTTTTTCTAGGGTCACAGTCTGAGGAGCTCTGGATGCACATGGAAACAGGTTTCTTCTCCACAGCTGCTCTGTGGAAAGGCCTGCCCAAGCGGCTCTCAGCCTGAGGCATGTGTTCTCCATGACCTGCTGTCCATCTTGGGTTTCCCACTGCTGGCATCATTTTCATCACCATGGCTAGAGATCCTGTCCTCTTTAACTCATCTTCAATTCCCCATCACATGTCAGTGTCCTAAACAAACAGCAAGTCTGCCTTATTTTTTGTAAATAGGAAGTTTTAATTTATAATTACCATTCATTTTAAAAAATTCATTCTCTGAGAATGTCTTATTTCTTGTTTCAGTTCCCCAATGGACAGTTCACCCTAAAACTGTTCATCAGACCTTTCTTGGCAGACAAGTCTTGGAGGGTTCCCTGTGGCCTGAAGATGCAGTCCAATTCACGTCAGTGGGATAATATTCATCTAAAGGGCTGTGTACATATTTATTCTGCTTTTGTAAAAATTTTCAAATTACTGTAAGTAGATGTCCTCAAAATTTTTATTCTTGAAATAAAACACTTATCCAGTGACTTAAACTATATATGTGCTTGAACATGCATGTATAAGTACCTCAAATTTATTTTACCCATTTTTCCATTCTTTGAGCATCTTCCTCTTAGCTCATTAATACATTATCTATCAAATTTCTGTGCAAATGCCACTTTCTTTCTAATATTTTCTGATTATTCATCAGTTATGTTTCCATCAAGTTCTTATACCATCCTGTGGGTACACATGTATATTGGTAGATACACACAAAGTATATACTTCCTGAAATCTCACTTCCTCACTTAAACTGTAAATGTTAGAAGTCAGAACTAGTAGCACAATATTTTTTTTTGTGGTAGTAACATCACAAAGGCTGATACCTTGAATTTCTTAATATAATAAGAATTATTCTTTAGTAGGCTACCTTGATTCTAAATTCCCTTAGCACTCTAATGGATTACAACTTGGAAGATAAGTGGACATATAGCATTCATTAGTTTGGGTGGAAATGAAAGCAAATGTTTTATTCAGAATTAGACTTTAAGATTCAGTTACTGATTTTGATGTGCAAGACATCTTTGAACATTTTGAGTTTTCAGCCTCTTAATTTTTTTCCCCTTAAAGCATTAACACATCTTCAGCAGATATATCTTTTAACTGAAATATACAAGTGTTTATTTTTAACTTTTTCTCTGCTACTTCAAATCCCAGATTTTAGGTACAGTTTAAATGCAACGATCTGATAAATGACATTGTAATTTATTTATTGTTTAGCTACATAGCCAATTCAAATATTTCCATGTATCCCTAATAACAGATTGGTTCTTTAAAGAGCCAAAATCCCAGGAAATGCAAACTCAAACACCACCAAAGATTTGTTTTGTACCATTTATTTTCAATGTACTTTAATTGCACTAGAACTTTAATTGAGCTGTAATTGCACTTTATTGCATGCATTTATATGAATTAAAAAATACTTAAAGCTGAACTGTGGTGGATGAAACAATTTCATGCATATAGAGAACAGTTACCATGAAGAAAAGTTTTATCATCTCTTTTAAATTATCACTGTCAGACACTTTAAAAGTGAAACTTGCAATCCTATTGCGTTTTATTTAACTGTGCTTTTTATTTGCTGTTTATCCTCTCTCCCATCCTAGACCTTTTTGTTCATGCTCAGCTCTTTCATCCCGTATTTGTGCCCCGGGAATCTGAACCTTAGCAATTGTACGTATCTTGAGGTCTTCCTTGCCCTCTACCTTTATGTTGGCTTCAGCAGTGGGAACCACTTGATGGAGATGACAGCTCTGAGAAACACTGGTCTTGGTGTTTACCCTTATTGCACTCTTGCCATTCTGGGTGTGGCTGCCTTGCTCTATGCCCCCAGCTCTTGTTGGCTGCCTCTCTTCCACAGATACAGTTCTCCCTGGACTCTCATTAAACACCGCAGCAATTTGGCCCTTCAGCTCAGGATGCAACTGGCTTCCTGCTGTTGCTTTTCCTGGCTGTTTCTCTATGTCTTCTTTGTGTCTTTCCTTAACATTTCCCTCACTTCTGTGTATATCCCTCTCTGAAATTCATTCCAGGTAAACACTGGAGGACCATCTATCTCTTGCTAGGACCTTAACTGATATGTCATTCATTAAAATTTATGAATCAATTTTTATGTGTCTTTGGATACAGTGAGACATAAATAGTGTTCAGTGGAACAAATGAACTGTTGAGTAAATGCCACAGAGAGATTAGTTTCCAAAGTAAACCCCTGACATCTTGATTCACCAAATGCCAATCAAAATACAACTATAATTCAGCTTGCAGAAGTGTTGAGTTCAAATTCTCAATGTTGCTTAGGCCAGATAAAGAATTCTTCTATTACTAATTTATGTCAATGTTTAATTGTTCAGTTGGGCTGGCATTCAATTTTTAACTGTAAGGAAGACCATCACTAAAATTAGTTATTGCCCATATACCTTGGTGAGGAAAAATGTCACCACTGAGATAAAGCTATACTGAAGTTTAAATGTTTCCATTTTTGTGTCTCTGTATTACATTTCAGTCTGGTAGATTTAAAAGTGATTTAAGACTATCACTTTGTTTTTGGAGTCTCACCAGTTTTTTTTCAGTGTCTTGAGTGTACTCATTGGCTGAATTTTTAATGGCCCCACAATTTTTCTTGTTTGTTCATTCCATGTTCACATGTTTAATGGGCCACCAACTATTTCCCTTAAGTTTCGGCAGATGTAGAATTAGTGTTATTCTCCTAGTTTCAATATTTGTAAAGCAATAAGCAGTTTATTGGCCATTTCTAACAAGAACAAAATTCCTGAAATTTTATATATTTCGTTTACAAAGTTAGCCAAGATCTGTTCAGTATGCAGAGCCATTCATGTTTCCACAGCAGGCGTGGAGAGTAACACTTGAGGAGCATCTACGAAGATAGGTTATGTTACAACTTAAGAAACGAGTTTTAAAATTGAGACAGCAAATGGTCTTCCTGTAGTTTAATTTACATCTTTGTTATATTTAATATAGCCTGTGAACTACAATAATAAACAATGTTTTACTGAAGGGTTAATATGTGGCAGGTTCCATATAGTGTTGTTTACATTATCCTCTTTATACTTCTCAAATATTTTATGGAGTACTCAAAAAAAAAAAAAAAAAACCCAATTGCAGAAAAAGAAATCAAAAGATTTGTTACTGAAAGGTGGGTCCCAGGGGAACTCTTTCCAGGTTTTTGGTGTCCTGAACAAAGAATTGGACAAGACACCCAACTAAGGTAGAGGGGAAAAACGTTTATTAAAGTTGGATGAGAAGCGCACTCCGCAGAGTTAGAGTGGGCAGGAGGTTCCCCAAAGTGGGGAGGATAAAGGAAAAGGGGTCTTTTGCATCTGAAATTCCTGGATTGGCTTCTCCCTCGTGCGCGAATAATGCATTGGGACAGTTTTTGGTGCCAGATTGAAACTGCCCCTTTGAAAGACTTGCTTGGCTTCCTGGTAGATGTGAATGAGGAATTGAAAATAGCACTTTTCTGATTGGTTGAATACAGCGCTTAGGAGCTGCAGAGTCCCGGATCCTGTGTTCTCCACGTGTCCCCTGGCTCTTCACGAATTTGACGAGATCCCACCCAATTTGACTGATTTGCCCCAGCCCTAATCTCCTACCTCAGATTGAAGTAGTTCGTAAACACCCGAATTTACATATTTAGGATATGGTGGAGAAATATTTCAATTTAAATTTGAGTTAATTTAGAATATCATAGGCTTTCATGAGTACTTACTGGGACCTTCTCATATGTTGGTAAAATACATTGGAGCATAATCATGTACACATTAACATAATAATTTGGAGCATATTTGGCCTGAATCAAGGCATTTAAGCAGATACTAAATAGATTAAACATAAAATTAATTTTTAATTTCATTTCTGGTAAGTGGGAAAGGAAGCCTAAGAGAAGACCCTAATTGAGAAATCATCAGTGTTCTTTTCAATTGTGTCAATTTTTAATCATATTCAAATATTATTTTTCAAATTGAAATTTAGGGCATGGGATTTTATATTTCTATAGAATTGCAAGTCGTTATCTCATTTTTCCTCCTCTGGCTGTTTCATTTCCGGAATAAAGGTCTTTTGCAACAGCAAGATCATCTTATATTCATTAGAAAGAACATATGTGGTATTGTAAATGTCATTTATGTCAGCAGCACATTATTTTCTTCTTTTCACACATATGTGGGGCTTTAATTTATCATGTCATCGACCATCTGGTTTTCAGGATAGATTTTTATTACATTTTAATAAAGAGCATATTGAAGAAAGCAATTTTTATTGCTAAGTAAAGTATATAGATAGTATTTACATTTTTCCCTGGTAACTTTTCATTGATAATTATTTGTCAGTTAAAATTTTGCTAAGCTATTTTACCTTTGCATGGAAAAAAGATATGAAAGCCTTCTGAGTATGTTTAGTGTCACACTGAACATAAAATACCACATCAAATGGGCTAAAAGTATAGCTCAGTGATACTAGTATCCGTACATTGATGGATTCAGTCCATAGTACCATCAAAAAATAAAAATAAAATAAAACAAAAAGTCATATCAGTACGGAGTATCTATTATTTTATTTCAAAAATACTTTTTATTTTTATGACTCTTGAAATAATGAAGTGTATCTGTTTGATGGGAAACAAGGGTAGCCAGTACATCCTGGCACATCTTTTTAAAGCTTTAACAATTTTTAAAATTCTTTTTAGCTAAAACATAATGCTTCTAAAAGAGAAGATCCTTTCCAAATCCATTACTTATTGTTCCCTTAATGAGGATAATCAATATTGAGTCATCCCAAAGGCATCAGAATTAGATCATCCTTTTGACACTGGAATTTCCTGTAAACAGTAACTCCATTGTGAATAATCTATGAAGGGATTCATGCCTGTAAAGTAGAACTTTAGTCACCCAAAGACAGCCACATTTTATTTTAATGTATCTTTATCATATTTATGGACTTATGAAAATGCATTGTTTCAGGATCTATTTCTATCTACAGAAATATTCATCAGGGTGTTTGGTCTTTAGTATAATGTCATCTTATCTGCACAAATGACTTATTTGTCATCTTTGTATTCTGTAGCTCAGTTTCCTCTAACTTTGGAGTCAAACAATTATCTAATTAAGGGAAAACACAAAGAAAATATGAGCAACACTCATAGGCTGTCCTGTCTTTATTACTTTTTGGTAAACGTAAAGAAACTAAAAGGAAGGCTGAATCTCTGGAGATTCTGGCACCTTTTTCCTCTGCTTCTCTTTTGCTTTCTGTTCTGGGATACCTTGAGACAGTCAGAGACACATTTGGGAAACTTTGATCTCACTGTATTTAATTAGGGAAACCAACAGGATCTTTTATGTTTGTAGGCCGGCGACCTGTAAAAAGCCTTGTGTAATGTGAAGCCTGACAAATTGTGGTGAGTATTTTGGGACAGCAGATTTAGCAGGCCCTTTGTTGTCTGCCCACTGTCAGCTTTTGACTCAAACAGAGTGGATTAACATAAAAAGAGAATCCTCCATTCCTGGGGCATGCCCGGAAAGCATGAATCTGCCTCTTTTGATTTTTTTATTCCTTTTTTTCCTGAGCTAGGTCAGGTACAATATAAAACTATTACAATTTATAGCCTTCAGCTTTTTTAAAATCTTATTTTAAATTGCCTTTGGATAGGTAGCTATCTACTCAATGCCTCAGTTACTCCTGAAGTAAAATAATAATATCTATTATTTTCTGTACCTCTAGTAGCCTTCCCAGGATGAATAACCTAATGAATGCCAATCATTTTGTGTTTCTTCATAATATTATCATGTATAATAAATTATAAAATTTAACTTATGCAGAGCCTACAGAGAAGACATGAATAATACTCTGTTTAGAGAGTTATAAGTACAAATTACAACTTTTTTTCAGTGCAGGTAATGAGTTTGATTTTTTTCAGGTGTGGAGAAGGGATGTTTGTGATATTTACTTATATGATACCTGAGAAATGGAGTTCGTACAGCTACATTTCAATTCATCCCATTCACTGTTGGAAGATTCCGTGTGTACTCTTGTGATCTCTGAAAGCAGAGTGCTGTACAGTTTCAACCAAGCTTAGATTATAAACTTTGTTGTAACATGGTAGCATCTTCTCTGCGACTATTTTCTTGGGTGCACTTTTCATAATGCTCTAGGATATTTTGCCCCATCCCTGGAATATTGTCAAGAAGTGTTATCCCCCAGACACTCACAGAACCTACAAACTTCAATCCTTTGAAGAGTCCCAGGGACTCTCCCTTCATTCTACTTCATTGACCACTCCTTAGCTCTTTCTTGCACAACCCTTCAGTGGTCATAATTCAGTACTTAAAATTCATATTACCTGTCGTATAATTTTTAAAAATCTATAATTAAATTAAAAACCCATCTCTGTCCATATTCTAATCAACTACAATGTTATGCAAATGTTTCTTTCCCCAACTACAACTTTTATCTATGATTTACTTCAGCACTCTGTGCTTTGGATGTTCATGGCACTACTTGCATAAACAAAGGGAAAGAAATTTTACATGGACCACATGTCTACCATGCACCATTCCTATTGTATTCGCCTTTCCCTAGGTTTCCATGCCCGAGTGTATACGCAAGGTAGTGCAGATTCCTTTTGTTGCACTGCATTAAAATTTCATTCTGTCCAACTGTGGTCCAGGTCTCAGCTTTTCTGTGGCACCCAATGTGCTCAAGCTCACCTTATCAATTATATCAAAAAGGAGCTAAGTCATCCCGAAAGACGCTTTTCTGACCTCACTGTATACCTACACCCCCACCATCCTTGCATGCCTAATATATATAATTTTCATTTACTGATATAATTTTCCTTCTTTTCAGTGTTGTAATATTCCAATATTTTTCTAATTTTATTCATAATCTTTCCCCATTCTTCCCTCTAATCAGTCTTAATTATCTTTGACTTATTTCATTTTTTAGTATTCTTAAAAATACTTACTTCTTTTCACCTTTTTGCCTAATTTGATGATATTTAGTTAGAACCAATGTATATTTTAAAATACTCAGTACATAGGAAACAACTCTCTACATGCTATAGGATATGTAAGTATCTCATAGTCTTTTTAAAAATGTCTTTCATTTAGCTTACCTGCTAACAAGACCTTACTGACTTGCTTTTCTTACATCTCTAGATTTGCAGAAATACTCACACTGAGTTCAGTATTTTTACAAAAAGTTTAACTCATTACTCTTATGCTTTAGTCTCTACCACTAAGTGACACTGTCCTGGAGGTCAATAATAACCTCCCTTGTAAAACATTCTTTCTTTTTAGAGATCATTTTAAATCATATTTCTACTTCCCATGACACCACAGAATAATGGTGACATTAAGCATTACTTTTTCTCTATTTCTTTGAGTGTGTACATTCTTAAATCTGCTGTTACTACACTAACCTCTCTAACCTTGCAGCCTCAGTAAAGCTTCCTCGTTTTAACCATTCCTTATACTGCTCATTTCCACTGATATATCTATCTGTGACACTGATTTCTTCATCCTATTCCAAGTGTTTTCTTTGGATTTTATCCCTTTTTTTTGCAAGGATTCCAATAAAATCATTTTTTATTTCCTCAAATGATCTCTTAATTTTTGATTATTTGCTCATGTTTTTTACTTTCAGTGTGAGTGTCCATGGATCATTTTCAACTGCCTATGAATTAATCTTTCACTCAGTATGTTCCAACTCGAGTTCATTAGTTTCCCAGAAATATTTTCACTAGTATTTAGCAACCACATTAATGTTATCATGCTGACTTCTCTGTAGAAATAATTTTCCCTTTACAACAAATACCTTCCAATACAAAATGATCTGGTGTGTTTAGATGCAAAACTGTTTTGTTTAAAAAGTAACATGTACATCTTTGTTTGGTTACATAAGGGTCATATAATTTTGCAGCTAAGAGATTTTAGAGGTCATTAGTTTCCCTATTGTTTGAGAATTCTCTGGGTACCTGGGGGGGAAATTGTCTCCCAGGTTAGTTAATGGCTAAATAAAATTTCAATCAAATGTCTCTTACATTCAATTTAATGCTCTTCTATTGTCGTAGCTTATGAATTTGCTTCCTATCTTCCTATCTTCCAATTGATCTGCTAGTTAGCCTTCATGATTTGATTTATTGAACATATAGTACATGTCTTTTAAATCTTACACATTGAAATATTCCTAGTATAATGGATAACATATTATGTCATTACCTGATTAAAAAAGTAATGACTCCACAATTTCTTAAATAAAATTCTTAGAAAGTTACCTATGAACTGGTCCCAAATCTCCTTTGCAGTTTAATTTTCTGGTATTCAGATACTCTACCTGACAGTTTTATAAGAGTAATATGGTCTTTTTTTTTTTTTTTTTTTGTGGGTACCGGGGGGTCGACCTCAGGACCTCACGCACCAGGAGGCGCCCGTGCCACTGAGCGATATCACCGGCCCCTTTTTCGTATGTGGGTTCCGGGAGTTGAACTCGGGCCCTTGCGCTTGCCGGGCAGGCGCTTAAGCCGCTGAGCCATCTCACCGGCCCAGTAATACGGTCTTTGAAGACATGAAATCTCGAAACTCTATGTCATCACTTACAATTCATGTTCCCTCAGGGTCAAACACCCATATTCCAATCCTGCAGAACAGTTTATACTGCACTCATTTCAAGTGAGATGTGGACATTATTATAGCAAGATTGGTAAAAGATCATGCTTTTGATTTAGACAATTGGAATCTGACCCTGACACCAACGGTGGACCTTAAACTGCGAAGATGCTGACCTAGAAGTCGATTACTGATAAATAGCTTTCCTGTTATTTATCTTACAGAAAATTGTCAGTATTAACAAGACAAAGCTTGTAAAGACTCACCTATACTTTGCTATTAGGAGCAGAATTATTACTGTAAGAAAAAATAAAAGAAAACATAACAGGAGTATTAAAGGAAGAAAACGAAAATAGTCTTAATGTATATGATTCCTCACCCTGTTTATTCCTAATGTCTTTTTCTAGCTTATTAACATACTTCATATAAAATATGTTTGACAAAGTGTGTATTTCACACCTATTTTAATAATGAGTAACTATCACAGTTTCTCATTGCTGGGACAAAATACCGAACACTCACAAGTTAAAGGAGTATAGGTATATTTTGGCTAACAGTTTGTAGAGGTTTTAGTCCATAGTGGGCTGGTTCCAAGGCAGGGGAGCATAGCAGAGGAGCATGGTAGAGGAAAAGCAGTCCGTGTCATGGCAGGCAGGAAGCAGTGAGGGGTCAGGGGAGGAGGAACTGACTCACAATGACCCACCTCTTCCCACAAGGCTTCACCTCCCAACATAACACTCAGCTATAAACCCATCAGTGACTAAACGAGTTTCACACACCCATGATCCAATCACCTCTCAGAAGCCTCATCGATGAGCTCATGAGGCTTTGGGGTACATCTAGATATAAGCCGCAATAGTAATTTAAATCAGGGGGACTGTTTTCTCCAGATTTCAATCTTATTCAATGTCTAACATATCATCATGTACACAGCTGGCTTTTGGTACTTTTTTTTTGTGGGTACCGGGGGTCGACCTCAGGACCTCACGTGCCAGCAGGTGCCCATACCACTGAGAGATATCACCGGCCTTTTTTTCGTATGTGGGTTCTGGGAGTCGAACTTGGGCCCTCGCGCTTGCCAGGCAGGTGCTTACACCACTGAGCCATCTCACTGGCCCTTGGTACATATTAAGGTTACTCAGGTAAAGGTTTGTAGGAATACCTTGCTTGTTTTAGGAAGAGTACAACATCACAGGATCAATCAGTCCCTCAGTTTAAATAGTCAGGAGCTTTTTATTCTATTTCAAGGCCTCTGGTGCTAAATATTAGATGAAACAAAATCAAGCTCGCCACAGAATATGGAGTGACTGGCAGTCTTTTCTGTTATTTATTTGTCATTATTAGGCAACATTTTTCGTAAATTTCTTAAGTGAATGAAGGTAAAATACTGACCTACACCAGTTAAATATATACTCATTAAAGCTTTCAAGCCCAAATATGGCAAATTAAAGCCTCCAGTTGCACTAATTTCAGTAAATCAGATTACTCTTTCTGAAAATAACTATTATAGATAACTCTAGAGCCAGGCTGCATTTACATTATACATATACATACCTGAATTTGATACACATATGATGTGAAATTTAATATGTAAAAGTAGCATTTTACCTTGGGGTTAATACTGTTTTATCTTTTATTTAATGAAATTGAGTTTTTATATTATATCTTTGAGATTTAGTTACATCTCATGATTTATATCACAAAAATTTTAAATATTACTAATAATTTAGAAAAAATATTACATGGATTTTGCCATTTACATTGTCATTGATTTGAAAATGTCTTTTAAAATTTCCATTAAAAACTGGATAAGATGGTTAAGATAGATACACTACCAATTTTACTTAGTTCATTGAAGAGTAAGGTTTGTGCCAATGGTTGGACAATTGAATTCTAATGTCTGGTATCCTGAATAACTAACTTAAAGATAGTAATACGTAATGTATTAACCATTGTTACCCTCCTATTATGTTGTTTTGAAAATTTGTTCTTCTTTTGATTTGTTTTGTTTTTTCTTCTCTTTAAAATAAAAAAATAAAAAAAAAAACTGGATATCATATTTTCAATAAAAATTTCTCCAAGGTATAAATGCACTGAGTTACAAATGGGAAAAAACTTAGAGAAGCAGCAAATTTGTTGAATTATTGGGGATTTGTATAGAATAGCATTATAGTTGGCACAATTAATTTCTTGAAAAATTCTTGTTTTAAAAGAATGGAAAATATGACAAAATAAATGATATCATTGTTTTCTCAGTGCAGATGAAGCAGTCAAATTTTACAGGATTGATGTATTTAAATTAACTTTTCTTACATACTTTATATGTGGTTAGAATAGTTCTTTTCTTAATTGGTTCAAGTTATTTCAAAAACATGGTTAATGTTAAATGATTTCTCAACAAGATTGTGCATTTATTTCTTAAATTTTAATGTATTTCTTACAGTTTACCATGTATTCATTACTTTATTTTAACCCTAAAGCAATACTATAATAAAATCTAACTTTAAATAGAGATTTGAAGGCCTAGGATATTAAAGTGATACGACAAAGGCCACATAATTAGTAAGTGGTGAAACTAAGCTTTGAAGTGAGATTTTAGAACAACACAACAATTTGATCAGTCAGCTTTTCATGTGTTCAACAATTTCTTTTCATGTGCCAAGAACAACTTTCAGCATCAGGACTATGAAAAGGAAACAAAACAGATGAGGTCAAGTCTCTCATGAAATTTACATGATAGCAAGGGGGAATGATAATAAATATCTTCAGGTAGAAAGTAGTTTTGTAAGCATATGAAACTGAATAATATGATAGAATGTGACATATGGAGAGTTAGATTATCCTTGGATCAAAGAACTCTCTGACCTGAGCTGTCATTAATGGAAACAAAAACGATCTGAAAAATTTAGAATGGAGATTTTAGTTCATCTTTTCTTAAATGTCGATGTGCTATATACTAATTGCATACTTCTTTTCTTGTTTTGATTTATATAAAATATAAAGGTAAATGGAAGAAATTGTACATGCATGGTCTAGCAAATGGATGAAAGTAGGAGGTGATATTTACAATATGCTTCACAAAAAAAAATCTAAAATTCTTTTCTCAAGGTCTCTGCAGACCTTGCTATAATGTAGACATCCTAATTAAACTGAAAACATATGGTGGTGCAATTTCAAAAGTTGTTTGCTTATTTCTTACAAATGTGGTATCATAGCAGATATATGCACATAAATCTGTGTTATTAATTTTACTTAATTAAATATTAGAAAAATATTGACTGAATATTTGAAATATTATCTCTCAGAATCATGGGAACCTAGTTTTGGAAAAAAATCTCAGAGGTCATGCAATCCAAGTACCCACAAGAAAGAGATATATATTTATTTTAGCAAATTCAATCAAATTGCTTTCCAATGACTTGAGGACCTCCTACCATCTTTAGTGTGAACTCAAAGTCATTAATATGTCTTGTAAGATGATATGTGGTGAGAGATTTAATCTGAATATATGAGTGCCATGGACGGGTCCCTTATATGATGTGTAAATTTGAAGTTAAAAAGAATGTACTCTTACTTTGTAATAATCACTGAAATTTTTTAAACTCGTATTTTAAATTAGTGAAAAAATGTTTTAACATTGGACAAAAAATTAAAATTTTTTTTTTTGTGGGTACCAGGGGTCGACCTCAGGACCTCGCATGCTAACAGGCACCCGTGCCACTGAGCGATATCACCGGCCCCTTTTTCGTATGTGGGTTCCTGGAGTCGAACTCGAGCCCTCGCGCTTGCAAGGCAGGCGCTTATGCCGCTGAGCCATCTCACCGGCCCAAAATGTTTTAAAATTTAAATTTTCTCATTTGAAAAAATAAAATTTGTTCTTTTATTTTTCCTTTAGGCAAATATTGACTTGCTTACCATCAACCCATGTCATGATAGGATCGCCATACCGTGATATACAGCATACGTGATTGGGATTTCTACACTGAAAGATTTCATATTTCACTTACATTCTTGAGGAACATGGAAAATACATGTATTAAAGAAAGAATGAACCAAACAGGTTTTTCCTAAAGAAATAAATGGGTACATTTAATAGAGAAAAACAAGCAGATCTTGCAGGTTGAGCTGAGAAGTTTAGATTGTAACCTGATTGTTGTGATGATCCACAGGAAGAATGTTAGGAGAGACAAAAAGAGAGTCCTAAGATGGCAAAAAGCTTAGTGTTTTCTGGGAAATAAGACAAGGCCCGTGTGAAAGGAAGTTAGTGTTTGGAGATACTGGGAGGACCTAGGTCAAGAATGGGGAGGGTTTATGTTTAATTTTAAAAGTGGGTCAATTTTTAGAGGTTGCATTAGTCAGCTATGTGTTTTTATAGCAAATAACCAAGGCAGTTATCTTTATAAAGATAAAAGGTTTATGAAGCTCACAGTTTTGGAAGTGCAAAGACACAGTACATGCATGTGCTCAGTTATGGCAAAGGTATCATGGCAAAGGGTGTATAGCAATTGTGCAAATACATGTCAGAGCAGAGATTGGAGTGATGGGGCCAAACTTAGGCTATTGTAACAATCTTTTCAAGGGAACCAACAAGTTGTTCTGTGAGGATTACATGTCCACCATGCCCTAGGACTTCCCACTGAGGCTCACCTCCCAAGAGCTCCCCTTGTCCATTAGTACTACTCTGGGGATCAAGCTTTTAAATACAGAACCATTTTGGGGATGCTTAAACCATACCCAAGCCAGTACAGATAGTTTTTTTTTTTTTTTTTTTGTGGGTACCGGGGGGACGACCTCAGGACCTCACGCGCCAACAGGCACCCGTGCCGCTGAGCGATATCACCGGCCCCTTTTTCGTATGTGGGTTCCGGGAGTCGAACTCGGGCCTTTGCGCTTGCAAGGCAGGCGCTTAAGCCGCTGAGCCATCTCACCGGCCCCAGATAGTTTTAAGTGGAAGAATTCAATCCTAATTGTATTTGTCAAACAATTATCCAGATTATGGTTAATAGATTCAGGGAGCTGGAGAACAGATAAAAAGACTAGGTCAAAAACTATTGCATTATTTCTGGAGAGAAAAGATAGTGTGGAGGAGGGTGCCATCAGTTGGTATGAGAGGCAGGTGGATAATAGAAATACTTTGGAGGAAGAATCAACAGAACTTGATATGTAACTTTAGAAAAAAAATAAAAATATGAACCCCTCTATTCTGATTTTAATAAAATAAAATAGCTTAATGGTAGTGTTAATCAGAAGAAAATATATTTGGGAATATATATATATATACATACATATATATGTATATATGTATACATATTCTTGAGCCTAAGAATCTGTGGGAAAGAAAGATAATTGTAGGGCCAGTGAGATGGCTCAGTAGCATAAGCACCTGCCTGGCAAGCACGAGGTCTTGAGTTAGACTCCCAGTACCCATATAAAGGAAAAAAAGGGCCGGTGATGTCGCTCAGTGGCACGGGCGCCTGCTGGCGCGTGGGGTCCTGAGGTTGACCCCTAGTACCCACACACACAAAAAAGAAAGATAATTGTAAACATACATACAATCTATTCTTTGCCTTTTAATAATGAATATTTCTTATAATGGAAGAAAATCTACAAATAATATTAGAAAGGATCATTATTTATGGAAAATAAAGATTAGTGTATAATTTAGAAAAAAATAACATTTAAATAAGAAAAATAAAGCAAACATTCTGTTAAAATAGTGCGCAATATCATTATTGGCAATTTTAAAAGAAGACATATAAATGATATATAGTCTGCCTCATTAGAGATCAAAATAATGAAATTTAAAAAAATTATTAGTGCATGTTAACTGTACAGAACAGGTTTTGCTTGGTACTGTGCCACATGCATATCACATTCTTAGATCACTTTTTTCCTCATTAGACAAAGAGGACTTGCAGAACTACTTTGGAAATTGCCAAGAACGATGTGTGTATTTGAAGAGCGGGGATGTATTGTGAAGAAGATTAATGGCAATGTGTCTCTTTATAATTGTAGTAGTTTCTTAAAAAACTTAAACGTTTACTATAATTTGTGATCACACATCATATATGTATCAAGAACTTAATAGTGCATTTCTCAATACTCCTGAAAATGATCTATGTTTTTTTGCATTTTTTCAGTGACAATATATTTTTGTTTTATTAAGGAAAAATGGAAAATACTTTGAATTTCAAATAGATCACTAACATTTTTGTAAATTGTTATGGCTCCCACTTTTGGCTTTGTCTCAAAGTGTTTAACCCTAAATAATTGCCTCATGCTCGCTTCGGCAGCACATATACTAAAATAATTGTTTCATACCATCAGACACTTAATTTTCTTTCCATAGCCCATATAGATATGAGAGTGTATGTGATTGCCAGGGTAAATGCAATGCCTTTCATGTCCCATCTATTTCTTGGAAGAGACTCTATTTTTGAGACTCAAAATTCACAGATGTAGGGAAAGAGTCATCTTTTATGAGATGTATATTTCGGTGTTCTTAAGCAGAAAAAGTTTGTAGCAGAGGACTGACATTATATATTTATTGTAGCAAATGAAACAGAATCAAGACTAAAATCACAATCCTTGTATCTATAATCAGTAGTGCCTTTGGATAAGACTATTATACAAGTATTTGTTACTTTAAATAAATGTATAATATGTGAAATGACTCTGCATTTGTATGTATATATGAGTATATATGATAGATATATTTACCTGATAGATATATACCCATAAAGGAAATCCAAATTTGTTGCTTAGTAATTAATTTTTGCAAGTCAATGCAGATATGTACATTGGAGTCAAATCTCTTATTTGATTTTTAAGACAAGCTGAGAGATCTATTACTTAATTTCAGGAGAGCTTTGGAAGATTACACTTTTGTTTATGGCTCAAAATAGAGCAAAAGTCTGAGGATATAAATATTTAAATATCTTTTTTATTTTATTACTCAAGATTATATTATTAATATTTATGTTGACTGCTCTATAGAAGCAAGAAAATTGAAAAACAATGTATTCTTCTTGATATTAGCATTCTAACATCTATCTATTCTAAATGCTATGTAAAAGAAATTAAAAAGTAATTCTAACAAACTGAGAATGTATCGTTTACTGTTGCCATGTATACTTAACCTCCGATAATGTTTTCATTTTTGTTTGGATAAAATAGACATCTGTACAGCTGTTTTTTGTTTTAAACAATTTGTTTATGATTAATGTACAGAGCTCTCGTGAAAGAGGGCTTACCTAGCAAAGCAATGTAGAAGTAGTAACACATCTCCAAAGTGGTATTTCAATGATTTATTCTAATATAAATGAAAGAGGGAAAGCACAATTTTATTTTAAATCTAATCTTCTGGGACCAAACTAATTATTTTAGTATATTTACTTAATATATATTCCATGATATTTCATTTTCTGTAATATTTTTCATAAATTCTCTGAATTACAGAGTTTGTAATAAAAAGTAAAGCTTTTATAATTTTAAGTGTCAGGAAAACCGATGTTAAGAACTCATTTTTGAAGCTCAAACTGTTCAAGGGCCAGAGAGAAATAAAAAAGGTGCCTCACAAGAGAAGCACATTATGTTTCATAACAGACAAATCAATAACTGTAATCTCTTTGATGTATCAGTAATTGGAAAGAAGCTGATAGTGAGAAACGGAGAAAAGTTGAAAATAATTGACAAGACATGTTTACCTTTCTCATTTAATTATTCAAAAATAAATTAATAATTACAAACTCAGCTAGTGAAAATAGTTAAAAATATTTTTCTTATGTCGTTTATTGTACTTCTAAAAGTGGAGCACTTGACTTAAAGTAATTTTGTTTAACTAAGCCCTCTTCTGATAATCCTTATAACTTACAGTAGTTCTGTGTCCATTACGAATGTAGGTAAGGGGACACGAGAGCACCTTTCCCTATCTGCCCCCCAGTGCCAGCACTATTTTTAATTATAACAGCACATTAGTTCTTTAAAACTGTATTTACTTCAGTGAGTGCTGTGGAGCTATGTCCTCAGGATTTCTACGAAGTAAATAATAAATAAGTGGTAAATTAAGCCATAATAAAATTTTGTCTCTATTTGATAAATAAATTGAGTAGAGAATTTAAATCAGTTGCCCAGTTGAATAATTGGACAGAGCTTTGAATCCAATCACCACAGCATTAAAACTTCCCCATTTTCATGTTTGCCATGAGACAGAGACATAGTAAAGATTTAAGGTGCATTTAACCCTTTGGACTTCAACTATTATTATCAGATTGTAGATGATTTGACATAATATTAAGAACATAGAGAACTTGGTAAATATCTCCATAATTATTTTCTATACTGCCTGATAGGTAAGAATATATATTGACTTCTCTTTAGTTGTCATAGTTATAATTATGACAAAATACATTTGTTCATATATAGAGGTCAAGAATTAAGGAAATTTGGTTTAAGAGAAGATTGGGTGATTTTATTATTGTTAATTTTTCTCTTTAAAACTAAATAAAATAAAAACAAGCAGACACCATGCAGATGATAATGTCCAATTGAGAAGTTTTTAAGAAAAAAGCAATTTATTTTAATCTCAGAAAGAGAAGAGAGAGGAGAGAATTTGCACAATTACTTTTTTTTTTTTGTGGGTACCGGGGGGGTCGACCTCAGGACCTCGCGCGCCAGCAGGCGTCCGTGCCGCTGAGCGGTATCACTGGCCCCTTTTTCGTATGTGGGTTCCGGGAGTCGAACTCGGGCCCTCGTGCTTGCCAGGCAGGCGCTTAAGCCGCTGAGCCATCTCACCAGCCCCCACAATTACTTTTTTCTTACTATACTCCCTTACACACACACACACACACACACACACACACACATTGTACATGCTAGCCCGGCAAATCATGTTCCATTTTATTGGGGCATATGGCAAACCAAAAAAGAATCTATTCTATTTTCACATTGTCTGGTCGTATTCAACAGAACTCAAGGCAGATCTTCTTTGAGCAGTTTTGTGGCTTTGTGATTGCTGTCTACTTGAAGTTTCTACAGCCCACTGTGTGATGGTCAAAGGCAGTAACCCTGAGCTGCAGCCAGAGGCTTTCTTATTGCTCACATGGACCTCTGAACAGGAAGCTTCATCTTTCTCTTTGTGGGTTCCCAGAACCTCACTCTCCACAACTGCAACCTGCTGACAACTGAGCGAAGTTACGCTGAATGCTGACATCCTGGGAAATAGAACTAGATCTCAGAGGCAGTATCCACAGACCTATAAAGGAAACACAAGAGGTTGAAATTCAAAATGCGTGCACTTACCCACAGTGCTGGGTATTTACGAGACCCATATGTCATAATGCTTAACAATACAATCTCGAGAGCTTAGTGTCGGTGCAGATAGACAAGAGCTCATGTCGATACCTGCAGTGTGGAAGTACAGAATGCAACTTTCTGTTTATTCCCGTGTGGCTTTTCAGATCATTGCAATGCTTTTTTGGAGGCAGGTCATTTCACATGTACTCATTTCCCAATGATATGTAAGTTAAACCTTGTCTTCTCTCTGTATTTAGTTAGCACATGGAGTAATAGGCTTATTTTCATAAAGGTGGATATAGAATTATCATTTTCCCATGAGTGTGAAATTGTCAAATAATCTTGAGGTATCCATGCCCAACTTGAGAAATACACGGTATGGTACGCACCCTTACTTTGTGTATTTGTCATGCCTTCGGTCAAGGAAACTTGTGATTCAATTGTTTAATTTCATATTGGTTGAGACCAGTACTAATAAGCTTGGGATATGTAACTTCATGAGAACCGTAATACCAAGGTAATACTAAGAAAAATAGGGATTCTCTTTAAACAACCTATAACTTTTCATAGGCATATTTAGAAACAGAATATCACGAGACTTGACAAAATTAGAATTCATACCTTTCGGCCTATTGGCATTCTGTTTATTTGTTTATTTGTTCGTTTGTTTGTTTTGATACAGGGTATTGCTATGTAATCCAGACCAGACTCAAGCTAGCTATGTGGCACAGACTTATCTTGAAAGCGTGATACTCATGCCTGAACTTGCCAAGGGCTGGAATTGCAGGTGTGTACCACCATACCTGGTACTACTTATTTTTTATGGCTGACAATGAATCAAATATTTCAGAACATTTATAATGTGCCTAGAGATCACGCTAAGGTTATTTAGTAACATTTATATGTTAGCCAACTTGTTCTATTCCTCTGCTTGTGACGGCTCATCTTTATATTTTATATGTATGAGAAGATTCAACTCTTCTCTTTTTCGCGATGTATGCAGAAGATATTTGCCAAAAGGTGCTAGTCATTCTGACTCTTTTTATTTCTCTTAGGTTAGGTATGTTAATACACATGAGGCCCACTCATAGCTACATTCCTGCATTTAGGACAGTTAATTAATGGGTCAGACTGTGTATTTTAATAGCAACTTTAACAAGAAATCAACACTTTTTTTGATAAATTGTCTTACATAAACTTATTAATATTACTGATTCTGAGGCATTTGCACACAGATCATGCAACTCAAGACAAGTAAATACCACAAACAAATATTTTTACTATACCTTTCTTTTAAAAATGAAAAGAAAGAAACATATTAGATGAAGGGTAAGGATTAAGGGGTTTGCAGGACTATAAAAATGGGAAGTCATAAAGTTTACTGTTACACTGGGTAGCATGAACTAAAGCAGCATATCAATTCAGTTGAATTCAGTTAGCGTGTTTTGACAGATTTAATATTTCAGGTCAATATATTGGACCATGAGATCTAAGTATCCATCTAAAAGTTGTAAGGCAGCCAAAAGTTATATCAACTTTGGTGGTGATATTTCATTCTTATTTGAGCAGAACAATTACAGGGCTACAAAGATAAATTACTAAAAGTTCATATATTAAACTGTTCTCTGTTTCGCCATATGGCACGGACTTTTGATTTGTGGGATATGGTTTCTTTTCTCAGGAATCCTACAAAAGGGTACCAATGAGCTTGGTAGATGGTAAAGGTAATTGAATGTAACAAATCTCATCTGGCAGTGATTGGGATGGTTTCGAGTTTTTTGAGTGTAAAATGTAGAAGTACATGCCAATAACAAGAGACATAGAAACCTTTGTCACTTTCCCAATGAGATAGAATAAAATAGAAAGTATAATTTATCATCTACCTGCTTGAATAAATTTTCCACTAGCAGGTTTTCATACATTTTGTTACTTCATTTAGATAAGATTGAGATTAAGTTTAAATTAATTGAAGCAGTATCTCTCCAGTGCTGAGCATAACATCTGATGACTGAAAAAGAGCAAGCATTTATCTGTAATGCTCCCTTGGTTTCAGCACATCTGTCAGTATATTCCATAAGAGAGGAAACTGAAACTCACAGAAGTACCTTCCTCTAAGTTGTATTGCTAATACAATTTTTGATGTGAAGACGTCTTCCTGCAGCTGTTTATAATTTTAGATAATCATACCGGACAAATATAGTTAGATTTGCACTTTTATGTAGCATTCTCGTGACGTAGTGGCAAGAATTATTATCTATGTTTTAGAAAATGAACAAGTTGCTTTGTAATTTTTTTTCTTTTGCAGGTGGTGTGATGTTAGGAATAGTTTCCCAAAGATTTCATGGCCATAGATTTATAATGAAGATATAATTTGCATTAACGTGGTCATATATCAAGTAGTAATTTATGCTGACGCTTATCAGGTTGTGTGTAGTATGGTTAACACATGACTTGTTTTCTGTCGTGCAGCACATTGACAGAGTCATCTGGAAAAAATAAATTCAGGGTCTTAAAATTTGGTTAGAAGAGAGAGGGCAAGTTATAGCACATGACAGATTGGCACTTTGCTTCAAGCAGGAGATTGATTGACCTATAGATTTTACTCAAAACATTAATGTACAATGCTGCAGGCATAGAGAAGCATTAAGTTCTCAAGATGGATAGGTGGAGAGTGCTTATTTTCCTAGGTCCTACTTCCTTCAAGATAAATGCAGTAGTAGAGAGGCAAAGAACAATGGGCAATGAATAGTTGAAAGAAGCTGAATTTGTCAGATTTCAGCTAACATCTCAGGCAACTTCTGAAATTCCTTTTTCACTTTACCAGAAAATGCAATCTGTGCTAAATATATCATTGCTTTTTCTTATATTGAACAGTTTATCATGTTTAAAAAAAATGATCATTGGTTGATTCTCTTGTCCATTATAGTTACTTTGTAAAGGCATATTGACTGATTCTGTAGGGGACAGTCAACTATTACTTGGGCACCAATACACTGGTCTAAACTCCACGCAGATATATATAGGGTTATTTTGAAAATATCTCAGTAAATAAAATGTTAATACATTTATAACTATATTAACTAGATAGTCAAATTAAACATATTCCTATAATTTACTTTTGTAAATTAAAATTGAATATAAGCCATTACATACTAGAAGATAGATTTGTGTCATATTTTCTGTCAAAAAATTGTAGCCTTCTTTACTAGTTATCCATTGTCACAAATATATTAAAGAACCTCAAAGTAAGTGGCTTTAAACAATTGATTAAAATTGTTGCTCATGAATGTATGGATAGCCTCTACTTTTATTTTGGTTTCATTTGAATTCACAAATATCTTACAAGTAATCTAGGAGAAGAAATGTTATGTTTAACTTGGGCTTTGCCTCCTGGTTTGGGGTCTGTTACTGGTCATGGTGACTTCTCAGTTTCACTATGTAAATGTGGTTTCTGTTTATCCATCATATTTCTCAGGCATGTGCATGTGGTGGAAGCAAGAGTGCAAAAGGGAGGAGCGGATACATTCAAGGCGTCGTGAGGCATAGCCCAGGAACTATCACATGACCACTTCTACTCCTTCCTGGGAGCTACAACAATTCAGAAAAACCACCTAGATTCAAGGGTACAGAAATAGACTCTGGTTTTTGGTGGAAAAAGCAGACAAGTCACATTGTAATGGCATAGATTTAGAGATAATTGGAGAGCTGGGTCAAATCAAACTACCATATTGACTCTCATTTTCTTATTTGGCCAGAATTAACTTGATTTAAAAGTAGCAAGAGTCAATATGCTTGTGTTATTTCAACTTTCTAACAAAAGAATTTTATCATCATTAGGTAAAATTTTTAACATAGATTTTTAACAACATGTTTTATGATAATAACACCTTTTATAAAAATTTCTCATTCACTAAGGGTTTTCATCATGAACAACTGTGGAATGCTATCAAATAAATGATTTTTCCATATCTATTTCATTGGTCATAAATTTTCTTCTTGTGTTGAGTTACACTGTTAATATTTTCAAGGCTTAAATCACTGCCACCTTCTGCATTAATTTTGTGTTCCGGAACATAATTATGAGCTCACACCGCACATACATATTCCTTTATGATTCTACAGGTTAGGAATTCACCACGTCTCAGTGCAAAAATCAAGGAGCTGCCAAGACTGCATTTCATACTGAATGCCGTAGAGGAGGTCAGTTTCTTTCTCATTTGGGCTGTTGGCAAAATCCACATCCTTGTAGCAAAGGATTGAGAATTGAGATTCTTTTTTGTTTGGTTGGTTTTCTTTTCTTCTCTCTCTTTCTTTTTTTTTTTTTGCAGCTGTCAGTGAATAGCCTATTCTCAGTTTATAAGGCCTCAAACATTACTTGTCTCCTGTTCCTTTTCCTTTATTTTCAAAGCCATGGATGATAAGCTAAATCACATCTCTCTGAACCAGCTAGTAAGGGTTCTCCACTTTCAAATATCTATTTGGTTAAGTTAGGCAACATCCCCCTCTTGCATGCATCCTATTTGTCTCAGTAAATTTTTGCCACCCTAAAAATAAATAAATAAATAAATAAATAAATAAATAAGGCAACATCCAGATAATCCAGGATAATCTCATCTCAAAAGTACCTAACCAAGCATATTTGTCAAATCCCTTTGCTATGTAACAGAAATATTCACAGATCCTGGAGGGTTAGTGTGTGAACATCTTTGGAGAACCATTATTATGACTACAACATCCTTCTAGAACAGAATCATTAACTCCTAATGAATTATTTTACTATTATATTTTGTTTGGGATTTTTGTTTTATAAGAAAGACCTATGTACACTTTCAATCTTTAAAAAAAAAAACTATATTAAGTTGTGTGTTAGGTTCTGCCACTATAACGAATGTCAGAAACAATAAACTTATAAACAAGTGACATATCTAGAACGTATAAAGAACTGAAAAAATCAGGTCCCCCAGATTCAAAGACCCAATCCAAAAATGGGCATCTGAGATGAATGCATACTTCTCAGATGAAGAAATACAAATGACAAATAAATATATAGAAAAATGTTCAACTTCACTGGTCATTCGAGAGAAGCAAATTAAAACAACACTGAGATTCCACCTCACTCCAGAAAGAATGGCTATCATCAAGAAATCAACCAATAACAAATGCTGGCGGGGCTGTGGGGAAAAAAGAACCCTTCCCTGCTGTTGGTGGGAGTATAGGCTGGTGCAACCACTGTGGCAATCAGTGTGGAGATTCCTCAAAAAACTAGGATTAGAGGTCCAATTCAACTGAGTTATTCCCCTTCTGGGAATCTTCCCAGAAGAATTAAAAATATCATACCACAGTGATATATGTGAACCCATGTTTATAGCAGCACAGTTTGTAATAGCTAAATCTTGGAAACAATCCAAGTGCTCATCAACTGCAGAATGGATAAAAATGATGTTTTTTTTTTTATATATATAATGGAATACTACTCAGCCATAAAGAAGGATAAACTTTTATAGGTAAATGAATGCAACTTGAGACCATACTTGTAAGTGAAATAAATCAGACTTACATGTGTAAACATCATATTGTTTCACTAGTGTGAGAAACTGAATGAGCAAATAAGATCCAAAAGGTACAATAGATATTGGGAATAAGGAAGAAACTGTCCAAAAGAAAAGAAAAACTGTGATGGGAGAAAGGGGAAGGGAAGGAAAGGAAAAGGAAAAGGAAAAAAAAATATATATGTATACACAAGATAGTTAAGATATTTATACAGCTAGTTTCTCCTAGTTCATTGGAAAGAAAAGTTTGTGCTAATATTATTTGGACAATATTCATGCCTATATCTTGTACTCTGAGCAACTATTGTGAATATAACAATATGCAATATGTTAATTGTTACTCTCCTACTTGCCTGTTTTGAAACTGTTCTATTGTAATTTTTAATCTTTTCTCTTTAAAATAAAAAAATAAACTTATAAAGAGAAAATGTTTATTTTGTCTCACTCTTGGAAGTTTTAGCCCATAATCAGGTAGACCCACTTTTTAGGCATTGGTGAGAAGTGTTGCCAGCAGATCAAAAAGTGAAAAAAAGAAAGGAAGAGGACAGAGCCAGAGTCCTGTGATCTGCTTTAGGGCATAACCCCAAATGACCTGAAGACCTCTTGCAAGTTCTACCCCAGAAATCTTCTACCAGCTCTCGATAGCACCTCACTGCGAACCAAGCCTCTGACACATGGGCTTTTGTCAGACACTCGAGACCCAAATCATAGCAGTGCAGTGGAGACAGAAAACTTCATTTTCATGTCCTGGATTGTTGCCATTGGATATAGCATTCTAAACTGGCTGTTACTTTAAAAAACATTTTAAGGATGTTATTCCTTGTTATCTTGATTTTTAATTTTTTTGAGAAATTAGTAATCAGTAGCTTCATATATTTTTGAAGGAAATCTCACCACCACTGTCACCACCCTCACTTGAATTCTTTTAAAGATGTTCTTTTTGTCTTTTAATTTCAGTAGTTTTATTATGATGTAAAAATGTGACAATTTTTTACTTAAAAAAAGTTTGGAATTTATAGCACTTCTGTATATGTATGTTTATTTATGGATTTTAAAATTTTGCCTTCTCTCTCATTGTTCTTATCTTGCTGTAAGTAGAATTATTCAAGCACTTATTTTACTATGCTCTGGCATTTTTGTCATCTTGTCTCTTAATATTTTGATTATAAATTATTTTTTAAATCTATGAGTAATACCTTTACTATTAGCTTCTCCTACATCAGTTTATACCTCTTATATTTATTTAAGGTCAACTCTCATTTTCTTGCATTCTAAGTGGTTTTGATTAAAAGCTGGGCATCATGGGAGAAAACTATAGAACAAACATAATGTTCTTGATGTGATGATGTGACTAGATTGCCTTTTCCTTGAGAAATAAGAAACTAAAGTTAAATCATTATGTGATGAGATTCTAACATAGTTTTAAATTTGCTTAATTAGGATTTTCTTAGCCTTAATTAATGTGAATCGATGGATGAATCCATAGGTTCTTTGTGCCCACTAGAATTATGTGCAAATTATTCCATGAGTATTTCTTTTTAAGTCCATGGGCCCTTGGAGAATAGTTTAACTTCCACCAGAGGCACTCAATATTCATCAATGAAAAAAGTTTCAGAACCATCTTTATGTAGGTTGATTATCTGGTTTTAGTGTGTAAGTTTTTGACAGCAACTTGAATACGTAATGCAGACAATAAAAATTGATTACTTTCTGTACATATCTCTTAAACGAATTTATTACTTACTTGCTTTATATGTCTATCCTATATGCTGATTCTTGGAGATTCTTGTAGGAGAATAAAAACAAAATTAATGCTCATGTCAATAAATTACATCATTTGTATTAATATCTACATGATTCTGAATGATAAATGTACTTACAGTTTATGTGTTTTATTATCCTTTAGGAAAAATCTAATGATCTAAACTCTGGCAAAAATGAAGCAGGCTAGTTGCCCACTGTAACTTTTGTTTTAATCTGTTACTAGCCTGTTTCTCCTATAATTTTAAATTGAATAACAAGAAATCATAATAAAAAAGACCATATATATACATTTAATATATACTAAAACTAAAACTCTATTTTTAACTAAAAAAAACACAATTCTTTCAGAGTAATGTTTTCTTTATCCTGTAAATATGAAGTTTCTTTTTTCTTAAGTAGAAGTAGCAACAAAAATGTATAATCATTCTGAAATTATATACTGAATATAGAATCTTTTACTTTTCAATATTCAAGCTCAAAAATATCTTCTTTCTCCTCAATAATAACCGATATTAAAACATATTCACAGACAATATAGTAATTTTATGTCTTTTTTGTCTGTGCAATACGGAGATGGAGGGAAGAAGAAATGATTTCTCCAACTGACAAGACACAAACCCTCACTAGCGTTGTTCCATGTCTTTTCCTGAGATCTGCTTAGAAAGATACTTTATTGAGCTGTTAAATTCCATGTGGCTGACTAGGTAACAAATAGAAAAGACAGAAGCCGAGGGCCACAGGGCTTTGCAGTTGTCAGCAGGGTGATAAGCTAGCACTTTATCATCAGAAACTAAAGACTACTTAAATGATACTGGCTGCAGTTGTGGTCATAATTTATTGGCCTCCAGCAACTCTGCTTGTGTGTGTTGCCTACCTTTCCTACTCTCTACTTCTGTTTTGCTGGAGTATGCATTATAAGTCCTCTGTGATCCTCCTGCATGGACTCTTTATTTCTCTAACATCAAAAAAAAAAAAAATCAGAAAACAGCACATATCAGGGAATATAAGAAAAATACTTCAAAAATTGTTACAAATTTTGTACAAATAAAATGGTACTAAAATGGTGGTGTAGATAGATGACCACTCAAAAGAAAACCGGACTTTGCTAGGCCTGAAGGACAAATATAGCAGTGATGCTTTTAAATAATAATTTGCTGTCAGGTTGCAACGTGAAAAAGTCTGAAAAGTGGTCATCTGAAAATATTTATTTATTGGTAAAATGCATTTTCTAAAAGGAATTGATTTCAAAATCCTTATGTAGAGGGTCAGGAAAAGATTTAGAGAATTAAATTGTTTAAAATAAGTTCTGAAGACTTTTTTTTTTTGGCCTACAGGAAAACATCAACTTGGAAGAAGTAAATTTTTTAGCCTTTTTCCTCCATATCCTGTCTCTGCTTGTGAAGGAAGAATTTTTGAAAACAAAACAAAACAAAACAAAACAACAGTGCATGGAAGAAGCACAATACTGTTTTTTTCTATGGACAAAGAATTTCTATAATTACTTGCTCCAAAATATTTGTTCCTATTCAAAATTCAATGAGAGAACTTAAAGCAATAAGTGTAACTTCTTCCTTTTAATTTTAGGCCACCCAATGTATTAATTGAACCAGAAGATGGAAAAGGAATTGTCGACCTCAACAAGAGGATGGTTAAAATATTGAGTGAATTACAGAGTATATAATTTTGTGTTGAGTTAGAAATCCAACAGCCGTGATCACTCTCAAGATGACCCAGACTCTCACAGTTCCTTATGTTGAGACACAGAGACAAAAACTCAGAATTCATCGGTCAGATTTCCAAAGATGTAGATGCTAAGATGGATTTGCAGCCAGGCTACCGGGCGAAGGGTCTGAGAAGCACTACCTGTAATAGTTCATAACATGTGCCCCAAACCCTGGCTGACAAAAGCCACCCTTGACCATCTCAACAACATGGCCGTCTCTTCAATTTTTTTGTCCTGTTGGAAAATAATATATTTTCTCTGGGTCCTCCTACAGAACCTGGTCAGTCAATGGTTCTCTAGGCTTTATGTAGCAACTGGCTGCAGACTGCCCTCCAGTGGGTAGCAGTCCTGGGACAATGGCCTCTGGGGAGGGACTCCGGTAAGAATGGTTAGAAAGTAGACATGTTTATCTAGCAGCTAGGGTAATGAGTACTTAGTTCCTCAAAATTAGTTGTTGAATGATGGATCATGATATGGGTGACATAAATTATGAATAAATGTCTCTAGGGACATCTATGTATTATCGTATCATCCATTATATGAATATGTGTGTATTGGGTATATGTGTAGTGTGTGTGTGTGTGTGTACATGCGTGTGCACATACAAGCCCTGGAAAGAAGAAAAATGAGGGTAATTTCTAATATTGACAATTTTTAATGTAGTTTGATGACATTTTCAGATAATTTCTTAGTGCATAAATTTTTTGAGGAGACATAGAATTTAGCTTTTTGTTTTGCTTTGTTGTATAGCTGCACATCTGTTGCTGAATAGACCACAACTACATGTCGGCATGATGATTGATTGTCTAAATAAGTGACAGTGTGGGTCCACAATTGGGTACATTATTATTATTATTATTTTTTTTTTTGTGGATACCAGGGGTCGAACTCAGGACCTCGCGCGCCAGCAGGCACCCGTGCCGCTGAGCGATATCACCAGCCCATTTTTTGTATGTGGGTTCCGGGAGTTGAACTTGGGCCCTCGCGCGTGCCAGGCAGGTGCGTACGCTGCTAAGCTATCTCACCGGCCCTGGGTACATTATTATAAAGTGCGATGGATTTTTTATATTTAATTTTCTTCCTTCTTTCTGTCCTTCTCTCCTTCCCTCCCTTCCTTCCCTTTCTCTTCCTCCTTTCAAGTTACATTCCCTATTTACCTTCTCACTTTCTTTTAATATTTGTCAGATATAAGGGTATGTTATGGAAAATTTTGATGTTCAGATTTTTAGATTAGTTTTATATGAACCTAGTATTTATTACAGAATTTCACCAACCTGAAAAGCTTACAAAGCTTGCAATGGGGGAGAATAAAGCTCTAAATTTCGAAAAAAAAAAAAAAGAATTTTGAGATTTTGACTATGGAAAGAAAAACTAGTAAACTTACAGTAGGCACCCTAGGAAGGCAATACCTTCACTGTATGGGTGTGTTGTTGATGTCATGTTGACTCCATGTACACTGATATAACACAATGCCTACAGTCATGTCTATTCCACTCTTCCTGAAAACCCATAATCCCAGGCTAACCATGAAAAAGAAAACCACTTTACCCAAATTAAGTGTTGCTTTAAAGAAATACATAGTGAGGAATCTTCAGAGTTGTCCTCATTAACCATCCATGGAAGAATGACTGGGAAAAAAGAATTAGAAATTTCATGTGGAAAGGAAAAGAAAATGTAAAACCCAATAGACTAAGAAATAGCTGCAGATTGGAGGAGACTAAGGAAACATGATGACTAAAGCACATATGGTGCACTGGATTGGCACCTGGAATGCAAAAAGGACACTAGTGGGAAAGCTGGAATGTGTCTGTAGTTTACTTATGGGTTATATAATACTAATTTATTAGTGTTGCCCAATGTACCATGATTATGAATCATGGTAACATCAACCATCTGCTCTCATTAGGGAACTTTTCTGTTCTATCACTTCAAAGTTGATTCAGCTAAAGAGGCAAACAATTAGATGTTCACAGGATTTTTATTTCCAAAGTTATTGACATGTGCCTGTCAAGAGTCAATCAGAGAAGCAGAGTTGATAGACTGATAGATGACTGATTTATTACAGGAAAATGGGTAATCAGTATGGGAACTAGGTAGGCAGTCTCTACAGGGCTTTCTCCAGTTGGAAGGTTGTGTCACGAGCCCCAGATCAGTAAGAACAGTAATCCTGAGTGAGCTGGAACTCACCTCATCCAGCCCAAAACCAGACAGCATGAAATACAACCCCCAAACCCGGGAGGGCAAACTGTAATCCACTTCAGTTTTGTTGCCCCTTCCTCATGGAGTTGAACATATGTGATTCTGGTCTAGGAATCAAAGAAAATTAAGGAAGATGTAAGGGGAGGGGAGAGAGAATTTAGGCCCAGATACTGCTTTATGCCACTGAGGTGAGCTAGTGGATTGGCACCAACCTGTCAACGCTGCAAATTGGTTACTACCTCCCTTCTGGTTTTCATGACAAGGTTATCATGCTTTAGCCAATACACTATTTTCTTGAATTCCACATTGTCTCCTTGGAACCTTATATCATGTAGCAAAAGTTTAGCTTCTTAAATTTGCTACCTTTGTATCTAAATATATGCAACCAATTTTTAGCTTTAGTCTCAAAAAGGATAATGTAAGTCAGTTAATTACTCTAGCACATTCGTATTTTGCATTTTATTAGACAGAATGAAGATGTTAATAGAGCCCTTGATATTTCTACTCATTTCATTAAAATATAAAATGTACATTTATAAACATAAATATCTAACATAATGTGTTGAATATTTATGCAGTGCTTCGCTGCCAAAGTCCATATGTGTATATCCATGGATTTTGAGATAATTTCTGAATTGATGGATTTATTCATATAACACAAGGACTCTCTCTGCATTACCAGCCTTTTAGCTATGAATAGCTTTCAGCTATTAAGCATGAGAAAGTAACTCTCAGATGAATTTTGAACTAAAAGAAATGCTCATGGTTAGTTCGTAAGATATTGTGAAATGCTATGATGATACGCTGTTAAATTTATTCGATAGAACATTTTTAAATTTACCAATACAAATCTAGGAGTGCTTTTTTCCTTTCTTTTTAATCATAAAACTTGCCCTAGGTTCCCAAAAATGCACGAGTCAGCATTCCTTAGTGAAGGCAGCTTAGAGCTGTCGGCCATCTTGTCTCCTCTGTTGTATGGGTGATGTTTTTATCAGTGAATACAAACATTAAAATGGATTAACATTAAACATTAAAATAATCCTACCTTAGTTATATAGACAGTCTCTAGATGCTTCTCTGGGTTTTGCATATTATCTGGTAAAGAAATTAGGCTCACATGCATCAGAGAACATAAAAAAAATTATGCATGTTGAAAAATGACTCAATTATGATACATAAAAATTGATGAAATGAAAAAGGATTAAATACCAAATAAAAAAGTACTAAACAGAGAATGATATTTGTTATTTTACAAAGATCAGATGAGATCTAAGGAGATGATACCAAAATACATATGCATTATTTCATAATGGATGTTATTTTCCAGGAATGTAGTGCTAAATCATGTTACAATATGATCCTTAGCATACATTGACTTCTTAAACCATACATAAAAATTTCAAGGTATTTTATTGTGATCTTTATACAAAGAACCAGAAGACATCATTCTAGTCATAAAATGACAAAGAGAAGAATGGTAGCTGTAACAGTTACAAAATCTTAAAACTTAGAGTGTAGAAATAGTCCTTAGCTTTGCTTCTAAAAGCAAAGAAACACACAGAGATTTTCACAAATACTTCAACTATTGACGTATTGCCAAAAATATATATGTATTTTTACAGAGACAGCTGAACAAAATGGAATAGATCTGAATGAAAACCAGAAAATTAAAAAAAAATCATAGGCAGTCACATCACTGCTTACTTTATAGTGGATAGATATTTATTAAGCACAAGTAATGTATTACACGTGCTTTAAAAGGAGGGCATATCAAAATGAACAAAGGGGCCTTCTCTTTTTTTATGAACTCACAGACTCATAGATAAATAGCTTATTATGTAAATACCTAATTATGAATTTGATTTTAACGTGCTTTCTTAAACTCAGTAGTAAGTGAACTGGTAATCCTACCGTTATTTGTTAAATCACACGTATATCACACAAGCGCACACACACACATGCACTCACAGCTTACCAGACACTAATGTAAAGTTTTGTATGTATAATTCATAGTATGAAATAATATTGAAAAAGAGTCTTCTGACAGCCAAAATTTTCTCCAACTCCTAGGGAAGAGATGCAAATTAGAAAAAAAGAAAAATAAAAAACAAATAAATTACTGTTCCACACTACGGTGTTCACAATTATTGTAGCTATGTCTGTCCAACATTAATATACTGTAAATTATATACAACTAAATGACACCCTTGATTAATACTTATTAATATCATTCTTCATTTTCAAATATAAATAGGTTCGGACTTAGTAAAATGTACTACTATGTTAACTCAAACAATGATTTGAGTTGATTTTGTTCTTTTATGTGAGAAATATCTGGGTGAGGATAACAATTACACTGCTTCTTCCTTCCCTGCCTCCCATCTCTCATTAAACTCACACAACTCACTGACCTCAAGTACATCTTTCAGGGATTCCCGTTGGACTCCCACCAAGGATAGCACAAATGCTACTTTCCAGAGAAGCTCTTCTAACAGACACACATGAGTCCTAACTCCAACTGACCATCATATTACATCATCATTTAATTTTTTTATCAGAACATTTAGGATAATCTAAAATTATCTTATTATTTATTTAAATACCCCACCTCTCATCATAGACCTCTAGGCTCCATTAGGGCAATTTGCCTGCTGTATTTACTACATTACTAGTTCCCAGCCTAATGCCTGGTACATAATGGGGCCATGAATACTAAAAATGGAAGAATAATCATCAGGAAAAATACCTAGTATTAAACTGATTCAACAAATTTCAACAAATGTTATCTAGACCCATTCTATTACCCAATCCTACACTAATTTTCTTAAAAGTCCAGCACTACTTTATTCAAAACAAAATTTTAATCATAAAAATTAAAACTTGTCACTATGTGAGACTTTCAAAAATCTAAATCTGAATTTTTGTTTTCATTTTATCTCGAGTTATGTTCCCTAAAGCTATGCTCCTGACCAATTCAGTCTCTGCATTCTCTGCTTTCCACAGAGCATCTACTTAGACTATGTCTTGTTACTCAATCCAAATGCAGCCTTCATCTGATCACAGGAAAATTCTTCTTGTGGGGAGGACTTTAAGTGGAAAATGGTATAGAGAAGTTTCTCTTCTCTCAATAAAAAGCCTAGAGTTTTCCCTGAAATGAACACATACAGAGTGAAATCAATGCCATTAATTTTAAGCATAAAGAAATCTGAAGATATTATCATAGTTCAAAATCAAATTTTATAGTTCTTTCTGAAAGTCCATCTTCATAATTTGGTCTCCTTTGTCCTACATTCTTGCTGAATGCCTTTCACTGTCCTCTGACCTTTGCCTAAATCCTGCCTGGGTGTCAATTTCTGTCTACTATCCAGTCAAAGCATTATTACTTCCATCAACTCCTTTTTGGCAATTTGTTTTTCCCTATAAATCCTTACAGAAATATCCTCTTATTTTGTATAGTCTAAATTGTGTCTTGGACATAATAAATGATCAATAATTTGGGGTAAATTGGATGAATTCCACGTCACAGTAAGGAATGCCAATTCAATTTTGCAACCTGTCTTTACAAGTCAGATACTGATCCCATTAACAGAATTGCTTCTGTGACAATTAGAATCATTAAGATAAATTAAACAAAATAATCAGATGTCTCTTTCTTCGGTATTTAGAAAACTGGTTTTAGTGATTAGAAACTTCTTGCCAAATTAACAGCATTCATCAAATTAATACATTTGTTTTCTTTTGTCCAGAAAACACATTTATATAAATAAAAGATTAGATCAGTTTAAGTGATACTGAATTTTTTACTCTTAAATTTCTTCGAATAAAAGCTTCTGTAAATTTATTTTAAATAAAATAATTTTAGAGATTAAATGATCTCTTCATTATATGCTATGAGTGTTTGTTAATATATTTGTTAATATCACTTAGTAACCACTGGGACTAAACTAATATAAAATACAGTTACACTTCAAATGAAATATTAATATTATCTTTCATTAAAAAAAGTAAAATCAAGATATCTAACAGGAGTTTAGTGTCATGACTAACGGACAAAACTTATCTTGAATTATTCATGGAGTTCCACAGATTCTGTCTTCCATAAAATTTATAAATAATAGGAAAATGTTTCTTTTATTACAGTTTTCAAACTTGCTATTTTGTAACTTCATTTCCTTTTCAGTAAACATTTTGAGTAGTTTTTCCCTGATATTCTTGTTAATTTTGTCAATAAGAGAAAAATCTACTTTTGCCTAACATTTAGTCTTTCAAAAATCTATTTTTAAGAAACTAAAAACATATATTTTATATCTAATTCTACACAGATTTTTCTCCCAACTTCATGTCCAACCTTGTCTCAGGACTTCTCCTGGGAAGAAGGAAAATGGGAAGAAGGAAAAGGGTATGTACCTTTACTTTTATATCTTCCTATCATTTCTGTCCAGGATCATTTAGGTTTTCTGAGACCGGCTTGGACTAGAGGAAAAGAGGCAGATAGGAATTTGTGTGCTCTTTCTATTCATGTGCTTTTCTTAGAAAATGTGGCCTGGAGGTCGTGCTCCATTCTTTGAAAAGCATAGAATTGTTAGCGGTTTAACAAATTGCACTTGTTCATGGTCAGGCTTCCCCCAGGGACCCAGCAGTGTTTCATTCCCTGCCCTTACCATGGGAAATACAGCTTTTGGCTAATTTCTAGAGATCATTCTTCATGCTGTGACTTCTCTCACTTGTCTGTTTTATAGCACACAACCTCTCAGGCAGATGTAACATAGTTTTCCGTATTATTATCAGGCTTCAATTGATTTTATATGATGAATTGTGGTATAATTTCTTTTTCTATTCTCTGCAAGATCAAGAAATTGAGATGACTTTTTTTAAGTTTGGTAGAATATACTTGGAAAAAAACACAAGAGCCTTGAGTGTGCTTGTTGAGAAGATAAAAATAAAAAGTAAAATATCTCTTCAATTTTTAATAGTCATGTTATTGTGTGTACTTTTTTCTTAGTACCATTTTGGGATTTTTTTTTTTTTTTGTGGGTACCAAGGGTTGACCTCAGGACCTGGCGCGCCAGCAGGCGCCCGTGCTGCTGAGCAATATCACCGGCCCTTTTTTTGTATGTGGGATCTGGGAGTTGAACTCGGGCCCTCATGCTTGCCAGGCAGGTGCTTATGCCACTGAGCCATCTCACCGGCCCCTATTTTTTTTTCTTTATTTTTATTTTTATTTATTTATTTTTTTGTGTGGGTACCGGGGCTCGAACTCAGGACCTCACGTGCCAGCAGGCGCCTGTGCCGCTGAGTGATATCACCGGCCCTTTTTTCGTATGTGGGTTCCGGCAGTCGAACTCAGGACGTCGCTCTTGCCAGGCAGGCGCCTATGCGCCTGAGCTATCTCACTGGCTCAGTACCATTTTGATGGTTGTCTGAAACATTGATTTTTACTTTTTCTGAATACGTATTATTTGTGCCTTAATTCTGTGTGATTCTTACTTTTTATTTTTTCTTTTTAATGACAAAACTGAATTCCTAAATATTTGATCATCTATAAGTATATTTTTCCTGCACAAATTTAAGTGTTTCATTTGAAACTCTTTTGTATATTTATATGCAAAAACTTCTGCGACCTGTATGACTGAGAAAGTCTTCAGTGTGAACTCATATCTGAATGACAGTTTTGCTGGTTATATAAGTCTACTTTTGAAAATCTTTTCCTTTCATACTTGAAAATACTATTCAACTGTCTTCTTCCATGGAATATGACTGTGGAAAAATATAGAGTCTTTCTGTGTACAATCTGTCTCTCATTCTGGGTGCTAATAGAATTTTCTCTTTACCATTTATATTATAACAACTTAATATAAATTTTAAGTAAGATTTTTCTGATTGCACCTGTTCCTTGTCTATGAGCTCTCTTAATCCTATTAGGTACATCTGAGAATTTTATTTCATTTTTAAATATTTCTATTTTATTTATATTTATTTCTGAGATTTCTATTACCAGATGCCTAGTATCTGTACTCTTTTTTCAATTATACTTACTGTATATTTATTATTTTCATCTTTCTTTAAGTGACTTTCTCAGTATTTTTTCCAGTGAAGTAGTTTATTTGCTAGGCATATTGTTCTATAATTCGCTCTACCTCTTTAACCAATAGATTAAAAACTTAGACCATGCAACCTACACAAGATGCACATGTAAAGGTGGTATTTGGAAGACAGTGAAGGAAGGTAGTCACTAGAATGCTTAAAGTGCTCCAAAATCCTTTCATCATATTTAAAGAACTATTCATGCCTGTCATTTTGAACGAACCATTATGTTCCAATAAGACACATTTATAGAGAAAGTACAGAGAATCACTCAAGACATTTAGAAATGCCTGAAATTTACAATTTATATTGCAATCCCGTTGTTTTGCAAAACATTCTTTTCTTGGACTCCAGTAGCCTCTCAGTTCGCATAAAATCCTTGGCTTTGGCTGACTGCTGACTCGATACTATCCAGTGATACCATCCAGTGATGGCTGAGATTCAAGCATAGATCAAGGATGAAACGGCTTGTCTTTCCACACCATCTGTTTTATTCTTTGCTTCAATTACTGTATTCCTTGCAACTACATTTTTCTAATGTTTTCTCTTAGTTTTATCTTACTAATAACATCTCATTGCCCTTAGTATTTTAATTAAACTACTTTACATCCTTTATTTATCTATTCCAGTGTCTCTGTTTCTGATGGCAACCTCATTTTCTCTCTTTCTCTTGACAGAATGAGCTCATCATGTTCTAATTATTTACATAATAAGCTTATGTTTTTATTGACAGTATTGGGAACTTTTTAAACTAATGTGTATGAGAAAAAGTCTTAAGGTCAGACTTCTATTTGAGTTAACCACAATATACTCAACCTATGTAGGAAGGTACTGCACAGAAAAATCTACAGCCTTGACAACAGAGTATTAGTCTATCTTCAAACTAAGAAAAAGAAATCATCACTTTAAGGATTTACCATCTAGCTCCATGGAGAAACAGACATGGAGAGAACATTTTTGACTGTTCTTCATGTGTCAGGGATACTCAGAGGACTAGTGTTTCGAAAGAAAATTCTAGAAGCTGTTCAGTCACCATACCTTTTCCCCAGCAGCTAAACCACAGTTCTTCACTTTATTCTGGAAGTCTGACTTGGCACAGGTGTAGGATTAGGCACCGAAAATTCCAATATAATATAGTATTAGATATGAGAAAGATAATATAGAATCTATCTTATCTTATTAGAGTAGTGCCTATCTGCCTGTTGTAACAAGCTAAAGCCAGTACTAAGAAGACGTATTTTTGTTCAAGAGATACTTTTTCCCTAAGGTGTATTTCCTCATGTGGTATTTCAGTTTTTCTTCTGCTCTGGGGTTAATCTTGGGAAAGATGCCAGCAGTTTTTGCTAGATCAGCGTAACAGCAAAAACTGATGTTTCTAAAATTTCTACATTAAGAGATTTATTGAGGTTTGCTTCCAATTTTTATAAATATTTCATATCACCTAAAACTATTTAATCTCTGTCATTGGACAGAGTTTGATCTCACTTTTCATTGGAATACAATCTATTGTTGGAAATGTGTTTATTATCTGAACTAACAAGTCATTAAATTTTTGTGTTATAGCCTTCATGCTGAATTTCTCTTGCTCTTCCTTCCATTTTTGTCTTTTAAGTTTTGATTTTTTAATTTATTGAAGAAAATTTATAGTGCTTTTATCATTTGTGTTTTTATCTCTTTTTATTATTTTAAATGTTAATCTCTGAATTCATAGTTACCTGAAAGTCATAACATGATATATAAACTTAATATTGTTCTGCTTAGTGATTTTGTCCTAATTTTTAAAATATTTTATGTATATTTGAGTGTAGCTCACTCAAATTTGTAATATAATTTATATTTAATTTTTTTCTATTGTAGTTATTTGGAAAATTTATACTATGATTTTTGTGTAATGGGTTTTACTTACTTATTTAGTTAACATTTTGTTTCAATTCAGCAGTGCATTCTCAAGTTCCTAGTATAATACCATTGGCCTAAATGTAGATTTCTCAATAAATCTTCCTAAATCACATATGAGATCAAACAGAATATTTATTTAGCCGTATACATGATTCTATGTTATGAGGAGATACTATCGATTGAGTTACACAACTGAAGCTTGCACAATTACACATATATAATATACATAGAAATATATAATACATATATGGGAATATGTATGTGTAATACTTGGGAAAAATATATCTGTCTGCGACTTACAAAGTTGAGTATAGAGCACACATCATGGTCATGTGTATAGTGGGCAAGACAACAGGGAAGAGAAGAAGAATTCAAGGAGTGAAAATAAAAATACTGTCAAGAGTTCATTCCGGAAATATAATCCCTGCCAAGAGTGGAACCGCTGAAAATGGGACAGTGCTAATGGACTGGTGATTAGAAAGTGAAATTTCTGAAAGTCTGCGAGTTCGAAAGTGGCAGTTTTAGAAAGATGCCATTTCATGGAAAAGAATTTTGGAACAAAAAGAAGTCCCTTGTAGGCTTAGAGATAGAATGAAGAGAATATTGAAGGATCATAATAATACAAGATAGAAAAGAGCAGAAAGTAAGAAACAAAAAAAAGGAACAAACCATGTACAGTGAACTAGGGCTTTATCATAGCGATAGCGTTTGTTCCGAAGCTGAAAAAGCAGACGTTCCTGTAATACATGTTACAGACTGCCCTGCTGTTGCCATTACACATTTTATGGTAATGAGTGCAAATGGGAAAATATTTATTAACAGCACAGCTGCTGTAAGCAAAGAAAAAAGATAAACAGAATCTTCACCAGTGCATTAGTTAGGGTTCTACATAAGAACGTGAGAGCCAGCGGGTCCAGAAGTCCGCAGTCGGAGGCCTGGACGCTCACTGCAGAGTCGCCAGCCTGAGTGTGCATCGGAAAGCGGAGGAGGCAGCTGCAAGGCAGAAGGGTCTGCGCCTGCAGGATGAAGGAACTCGGGACCAGCTTCCCAGGGCAGTGGTGAAGACTGGAGCTCTTCCGAAGAAAGGGAAACACTTCCCTTTCTCTTTATTCTGTCCAAGCTACAAACCTATTTGTTGGTGCCACTCACATCTAGGGTGAGTTTTCTCTCCTCAGTTGGCTTGCCTGTATCTCGGCCATCCAAAATCATACCCACAGTTTACCAATCCGCTAGGCAGTTGCTGCTTAAGGCAAGTCCATATCTCACAGTTAATCTTCACGAGCAGAAAGCAAAAATGTGCATATTCACATGCAGATCAAAAATAACAACCAATACAGAAAGTTTACTAGTAAAACAAGCAAATATAGATACGAAAGTTAATGTGGATACAGAAAAATGTAAAATTTCCAAAGAAATGCTAGAGAAGTTATTGAATAAGGAAGAAAAGCATTTCAGAATATAGGAACGAATTGTAAGGTTTGACTGTGTCTACTGAGAACTCAGTAAGCAATGGAAAGGATTAAATGAAGACATCAAGAAAATGAAACAGGAAAAAATTATTTAGAAAAGTACTGTAAAATAAATGACCAATATAGCAATATAGAAGAAAGACAAAAAGGACACCACATGAAAAGAAATGGTTCTTTTGAAAAGTAATTAGCATCAAAATCATATACTAAAAAAAGGAAAAGAACAGTGTAAAAAGAGTTGAATTAATATTTAATGTACTGTCCACATTAGCTTCTCAGAAATCAGATATGAAACTGCACATTGAGTATAGCTAGTACTCTGATTAGAAAATTGATCTAGAAAGACCAACTCTAACACATAATTTTTTAATCATTAAATTTGATGCCTTTCGGCAAAGCATCAAAAAAAAAAAAAAAGGGAGGGAAACTAGGTTAGTATAAATAACATAAGATGCACAACCATTAGTCAAAAATATAAAGAAAAAACTCAAGAAAGAGAGTGTAAGTTAAAGATTTATTGAAAGTTAAACCTAAGGAAAAATGAGTTAAAACTTTTTTTAATGTGCAAAAATGTGAAGGATATTATACACCTCAACTATTCCAGTAAAATGAAAGATAGAAGATTTATTGTCAAAAGCACTTTCTCTTAACAAAAAAAGTGATTGGGAGATTATAGAAAAGAATTGGTGGTGAAAATACAAACATATATGTGTGCACATGGGAACACTATATGATTAGAACTAAGAATAAATGAATACGGTTAAGTAATCTGTAAATGATTATGCTCTAAAACAAGAAGTTACATTTTGTTAGAGGAAAAATAAAAAAGGAAATTAATATTGGTATAGTAGTAATTTCTTAGGTAATAATTGGGGAGAAAAACATTAATTAAATTGTCAAACCAAATTTTAGAACTTCAAGAAAGGAAAACAAGGCGTCTAAGGAGATGTTAAGAACATAAAAAACCAGTCGAATGTGTAAATAAGTCTAACTCAACTGCCTGAAGAAATCCATCCTATAAACCAGAAATGCTGGCAAAATATAATGATGACAGGATTAAGAATTTTTATTAAAAAAAGAAGAGCATTTTCCCTTGCCACATGAAGAGGAGGAATAGAGACATTATTAATGAGTATTTCATAATATTGAAGTCTACACATTTAGCAACGCTTAATGTTATGCAAAACATATCTGAAACATGAAATTTAAACCAGAAATTAATTATAAAACAAAGAGAAAAATGTTAAATAACTTAAAATCGCCTGTTATAAAACTCAAGTAAAAAAGAAAACATAAACTTTCAATTTTTTATGAAAAAATTTATACTAAGAATATTGCATATTAGAAATGCTTAAGCCAGAGTAACACTCATTAGAAATTTCAGTCTTGACATCTTTTTTTTTTTTTTTTTTTTTTTTTTTATGTGGGTACCGGGAGTCCAAGTCAGGACCTCGTGCTTGCCGCAGGCGCTTGTGCCGCTGAACGATATCATCAGCCCTTTTTTCATATGTGGGTACCGGGAGTCGAACTCAGGACCTCGTGCTTGCCAGGCAGGTGCTTATGCTGCTGAGCTATCTCATCTTGACATCTTATTATCAATAAAAATTAAAATAAATAACTTAAACAAGAAATACAAATTATTTGACAGTATTAAATTAAAAGGAAAGAAAATAAAAAGAAAAATAATGTAAAATAAAAATTTGTTTATTTCAAAATAAATAAAACAATTGACTTGACAAATAAGGGACACCATACCTATTGAGGATAACTTTTAATAAGAATTTTTTGCAGGAAACATTAACATACTAATTTTCACAAAACAAATTCTCAAAGAACTATCTTTCCTACCCATAACAAAAGAAGTTTCACATATCACAATGTCTGAATATACTATCAGAAAATTTCAACTACCAGATAATTCCAAAGCAATCTAAACTTTTTCTAATGATAGAGAAAAGAAACAAGTTTTTAAACTATTTATGTGAAACTGATAGCATTGATAATTAAACCTGACTGACACTGTACAACTATAGATTAATTTATATCAATAATTATTGCTATGAAAATGTCCCAGCATAGTCTTAAGAAAAGTGAACAACACATTCAAAATACTGAGACTTAATCCACAAATAAAATGTTGATTTTTCACTAGACTCTTAATTAGAGTGAAAGAAGAATGGATAAAAATAAAAGTGCAAACATCTACAGATGCTTAAAGAGCATTTGACAAAACTGAACACATATATAATGAAAACAAAAAACAAACCACATCTTAGTCAATGAAATCAAGTTAACTCTGTAACATGCCTTCATATATAACTAGAAACTAGAATTTTCCACAAAGAAAAGCTAAATTAGCTCTATATAAAAAGTAAGGCAACACTGTTTATATCACCGTTTTTATTTAATATCATGTGACATACTCAAGCAAACTGTAACAACTATAGGCATAGGTAATAACCCAATATAGTCAGTGAAAAAGACACCTTTTTAAGGCTTTATTAAGGTAGCAGGATATAGAATTAAAATGCAGAATTCATCTCCCTGGGTCAGTGCTCCATGATATAGTGCAATTTGTTCCATATTCAACTTGGAGGGAGAATATTTGACAATGTCTTGAGATATTATCCTACTGTCACAAAGGAAGGAGTGGGATTGGAATTGCTACTGGCATATGGTAAATCGTGCCCAGAGATGTTGCTGCTAATCATCCTCAAATGCACAATACAGCACATTCTCTCCACCTGCAGCAAAGATTACTCCTGCCGAAATGTCAATTATGGCAAGCTGAATAGTTTATACCCACTAACAAAAATGTTGTCCTTCAATGCACATGGGAGATTGGTTAGTAGAACCCCTGTGGTTACCAAAATCAGAAGATGCTTAAGTCCCTATGTAAAATGATGTGGTATTTTACCTACCACTTCTGCACATACTTCTGCATAATTTAAATCAACTCTGAATTACTTATAATACCTAATAAAATGAAAATATTATATAAATATTTAATGCATTATGTTAAGGAATAATGATAATGTGATTGTTAGCTCTGATGTGTCAGTTTGATGTAAGAAATACCTTAGGAGATTTGTAAATTCTGGGTATGTGTGTGGATGACTGACATGTATGTAGGTCAGATGACTGAGTGGGGAAGACCCAGCTCAGATGTGTGTGTTGCCCATGAATAAGCCTGTAGCCTGGACAGAATAGAAAGGAAAAGAAGGAGGAAGTGTTCTCCTTTTCTGGAAGAGCTTCAGTCTTCATCACCTTTGAACATTGGTCTCCACTTTCTTCAGCTTTTCAACACAGCCTCTTCAGCCTTCCAATGCACACTCACACTGGTGACCGTACAGTGAACTTCCACATCTTGACCTTTGACTACTACTGGGTCTTCTGGTTCTCCAGCATACATTGCAACTCTGCCTTTGATTCTGTAAGCCTCCCTAATAAATTCCTTTGTATAATCATATATATTTTACACTGATTCTGTTCCTCTGAGAATCCTAATGCTTATAAGGAAAAAAAAAAGCACGTGTTCAGTACAGATGCCATTTTTTTCAAATATTTTTAATATACCATATGTGGTTGGTTGAATTCTTTGATGTGGAACCCAAACATATGTAGAGTCAACTGCTGATGATGTAATGTAACAGAGAGAAGTAGAATAGTAACTGAAACATAAACTATCTAAAAGTAAATATATTAAATATAATATTTTTAGAAATATAAAAATTTAAAATGCTCACAAAATAAATGACAAACAAGAAATTGTAAAACCAAGCCAACATGATTCCTCCTAGGGCTCATAACTCTTCAGTAACTAAATCTAAAGGTAACATCATGGAGAAAATTTTAGGCAAAGTATTTGGAAGTTTGATTTTATAAATGATCAGAGGTTGCAAAAGAATGCAAATAAATACCTGAAAGAATTAAATAAGATAGTACATTATATGAAGCAGCAATTCAACAAAAAGACAAATTCTGAAAAAGGCATGAGATTTCTGGGAAATGAGCAGCTCAATAAGTCAAATAAAAATTCAGAGCCTCAACAACAGACTATAAGAAGAGGAATAAAGAATATCATGGCTTGAAGAGAAGGTTGATGAATGGTCACATTCAGCCAGTAATATAGGAAAATTAAGAAGTTATAAATAAAATATAAAATAATTATGGAAATGATTAAGATACCAAAGCAAGGAATAATTGGTTTAGAGGATGGAGCTGAGCTATAGGCTGATGTTTTAGAAAAATGATTCAGTAGAAGTGATAGTAGAAAACTTCCCACATCTTGTGAAACTTATGGACACCAACATACAGGTGACACTTAGAAAAATATTAGAGTTGAACTACCAGAAGTATAGTAAAAAAAAAAAAAAAGTATTGATAGCTGCAAGAGAGAAGTGCCTAGTCACTTATAAAGGCAAACCCATCAGAGTAAGAGCAGATTTCTCACAAGAAACTTTAAAATCCAGAAATGCATTGAGTGGCGTATTGCAAGTCCTAGAATGAAATAATTGCTGACCTAGACTCCTGTATGGAGCAAAGATATGCTTCAGGATCAATGGAGAAATAAAGACAGTCAGAGTTAACCATAAGATAAAGGAATTCATGACCAATAAGCCAGCATTACAGAACAGCACAGAAAAAACAAAAAATAAAACTTACTAGAAGAGTAGAAAAACAAATGAGAATCATGAGTGAATTAAACTTGATAAATTTAGTAAGCTATCTAAGATAAAAAGAGGAGAAAGAAACATAGATAACTCAAAACAAGCATCAGAAAAACAAGAAAACAACAGAAACCACTATATACTTTTCAAAACTAACCTTGAATATCAATAGTCTCTATTCTCTAGTAAAAGATTCAGACCAGCTGAATGCATTTAAAAAACCAATGACAACAACAATAATTACAAAAACAACAACATCCAATATGTGGCCTACAAAAGCTCAGTTTGGTGGGAAAGACATACACAGACTAAAAGTGAATTAATGGAAAATGATATTTCAGTCAAATGGAATCCAAAAACAAGCATAAGTAGCCACATCCAGCCCAACAAAAGAGGCTTCAAACCAGGTTATTCAGAAAAGACACAGAAAGTCCCTACATATGTTGATAAAGGGAACAATCCACCAAGAAGTTACAATGAGTATAAGCATATATGAAATCTGACCAAAATACATGATGGATGCTTAACTTAACAAGTATTTTATTGAAAAACACATTGCCATTAATGCCCATCAAAATACACCCCCTCACTTCAAATACACTCATCTCATTGTTCTTGTCACTTTATGGAGCATTGTGCAAGTCCTCTTTCATGAGTGTCTTTACAAGATGTGATCGAAAATATGATCAATGCTTTTGCTGAAAGCAGAAGCAACATAAGAAAATGATAGGTTAATAAAATATTACAGTGTATCCTCATCTGCATTATTCACCAGAACTTGCACATGCAACTGCTGGCTCTCTCTCAAGTTCAAGTGACCATCAAAGGTAAATGTTTTAATCCACTCAGGACGTTGAGGTAGCCACAATAGCACAACTAAAGACATTCGTGACAGAGGACTTCCAGAGCTGCTTCAGGGTGTGCCATTAACAATTGGATAAGTGTGTTGGATGTAAGGGGGAGTATATTGTGGGTGATTAAAGCCAATATGTCTTTTCCTGCAGCAACTTTTTCACTCACCACCTGGTATGCACTGAATATCACCTTACCATGTCATATGCACTGCATGTTAGAGTGCCCAACTTTATTGATCAAATACTACAGGAAATAAAAGGAATGATAAGCCACTGTACAATAATAGTGAGTGATCTCAGTACCCACCAATGTTTAGATCCTCCAGACCCCCTAAAATACAGAGGGAAACATCAGATTTATATATTATAGATTAATAAGTATAACAGGCATCTATAAAATATCTCATCCAACACACATTTTTCAACAGTGCATAGAAATTTTTCCAAAACAGATCATATTGTACACCATAAAGAAAATCAATACAAATATGAACCCACAAAAAGAAAAAATAATTTGTTACATTTTTACGAGAACATAATGGAATTGATCTAAAAATCAAGAAGAGAGAACAAACTTTCTTTAGGGTTCTAGATGTGGATTTAGAGAGTTACTCTGTCAAAATAAATTAATAGTTACTTTAAAGGAATATGACCATGTCTTCAGATAATGTCAGTAAGCAGGATAAGGACACACACAAATTATAGGAAGATCTCTTTTTGATTAGTCAGTAAATGAAAGGTACTAGAAAAATACTGGAGCCTTGTCAAGAAAATAATTTTCAAAGCATAATCACAAATGATTTCTTTGAAGAAGAATTTTTCAAGGCACTGGAATTTAGTCACTTTAAATGTTTGATGAGAAAAAGCAAGGTATCAATTATAAACAAATATCTAAAAAGGTTGATAGGGTTTTACAAAGAACTCTATGTTAAGCTCAAATTGAATTTTTTGTATAAAACCTGAAAAGAATATAACTGGCATTTACAGAAGAAAATGAAAACAAGCAAAGGATAAGAAATGTGATTTTAGTAATGCTCAGAGTAACAAGAGCCAAACAGCTGTCAGATAATTCCTTGAGATGTATTATCATAATAATAATGGGATTTAAAAAAATATTGCACTTGTCTTATGCCATCTTTTATTTCTTCTTAAAGAAAAGACAACATTAAATGGAAAACTTAGCATTTGCTATTGGTAAGAGAAAATTCAAATCCCAAATAAGAGGGGAAATTGGAGGAGAGCAGTCTATGCTGCAGAAAATGAACTGTGGCACTAGAAGTGTATTAGTTAAAATGTAGACTCTTTACCACTAAAAATTAGTAGAAATATAAAAACTGACAAAGGCATTCACAAGTATTGAGGTTGAAAAGAAAACCTACCCTGCAAACCAGAGATCTTCATGTTAATTTTGAAAAAATATCCAGAAGCCTTTCATAAAAGAATGGTGTTGAAACACCTATAAAGAAGAGTGGTGATGAAGAGGAACTAATATAAACTCATTAAATAAGTCACAGTAGGTTAGTTCAATTTTCTTTTTTGATATGGCTGATACTACAAGCTCAGAGAAATGCTGCAGTCAGAAAGAAAATGGTTTTCAGCAAGCTGTTTAACAGAGCTTCTCGTGGTACCCTGTGGTGTAGAATGGAAAAATGTATACAGCATAGCAAATCGAGTAAATGAATATACCCAAAGAGCAATCAACAGGACTCAAGTTCAGGTCATTTTGATATATCATGTGGTTTCCCTAAGTTCTCTTCTTTGCCATATCTCTATGAAATGGTGGTACACTTTGATAAGATCCTCACTGTATTTGCACAGACATGGAGTTGGAAATAATAATAGATATTCTGGATAACAAATCCAGCATTCAAAAATTCTTCAGGCTAGAAAGTTGGGTCAAATGCATAAAAAATGGGTAGTGTTAGGCAGACAAAGCAGCAAAAAATGAAGGAAAAGAGCAATGTAAATGACAAGGGAAAAGCATGTTTTGATAGCATAATGATGGAAGCACAGATATTTTAATGAGGAATCAGACTAATATAAATCTAAAACTATAATCTAAACATAGCATAATGCTTTAACTGGTAAAACTAAGTTCTCTCAGACATAAGAACCCGAGGGGAAATAAGTCCTTTAAATTCAGATTATGGGCAGAGAAATACTGAATGTGTACTCTCCTCCAGCAGTGCAGCTGTAGTCTGAGAGATGAATTAACCTACTACCTTTTACCCACAGTGTGGATTGAGAATAAAGGAAATTATAGATTATATTCACCTGAGATGTATTCGAAAAAATAGAAGCTGAGAGACGCTATGAGAAAGTAACTTACAGAAAAATTTGAATGTTTTAGATAATGTGTTTTGTAAATATTGTATGGTGTAAATAAATCACCGCATATATATTTTATATTCAGTAGCAACTTTATTCTGAAGTAAAAGTAGTTGGTATCAATACTTCATAAGTTATAAATTTAATTAATAAATCAAGAATCGAATGTTTCTTAAGTGTTATGGTTTGAATTCTTGTTTTCCCCAAAGCCTACATTGAAATGTAATTACCACAGTAATGGCATTGGAGGCTGAGAGTTTCTGAGGTCCTAAGGGATCCAACCTCATAAATTATCTGTTGCTTTTCTCTCAAGAGGTGGCTTTCTTCCTCATCCCCTCCCTCACTCTCATTTCACTTTCGCGGAAGGCTTGCGTTATCACCTATGACACGTGAAACTAGAAGAACAACATATGCTTCAGAAGATTTGAAGACCACTTCATAACCTAAATGGTTTTGTGAGAGGACTGTGCACTAGCCTATGACTTAATCTGTGCAGTGGCAGGTGTCCCATTTTTTTTATCACACTGTAAAACATGACTTTTCAGGTAGATCAAGAGTTTGGCTTTCCAAGTTCACTTCACTCCTTTTGTACTTCATGTTATGTTGTGTAGGCAAGAAAATGAAGACTAAGTTAAAATGTTGATTCTACTAGAAGTTCAGCAGGGCTGGGGATATACCTCAGTGGCACAGTGCCTGCCTGGCCAGCACGAGGTGATGAACTCGATTCCTGGTACAAAAAAAAAAAAAAAAAGGTCAGAAATAATTCATTGACAACAATTTTAATCAATGACATCAGATTCTTCAAAATTAATTCTACTAATGAGTTGGCTTTCATCATCCAATTAGTGGAATATGGAATTGTAAAAGATAATTTTGCCAAAGATGAAATATATTATTCTTTCCTCCTTCTGTTTTATTTTTTTTTAACTGTTAGTACGTGTTTCCCATACATAATGATCACATTCATCATGGGGAATTTGTACTTGTACACAATGAATCTAATTCTTCATTTTTCCTGACTCGCTTCCCCTCCCTTCGACCCCTCTTCCATTCTCCATTCACAAAATCTTTGTTTCCATTTCTTCATTTCATTCTTTTTTTAAATTCATTTTCCCTTTCTTCCTTTGTCCTTCCCCCTCCCTTTTCCCCTTCCTATTTGAACAATCTCTTCCTATGTCCCAATATCTGTCCTCCAATTTGCTCCTTATTTACCATTTGGATTTCTCACACAAGAGAAACAATGTGATATTTAAGCTTGTGTGTCAGATTTATTTGACTTAAAATTATAGTCTCAAGATGCATCTATTTACCTAAAAATTTCTTGTTTGTCTTTCTTTATGGCACAGTAGTATTACATTGTACGTAAATACCATATTTTCTTTGTCCATTCATTTGTTGATGGGCATCTGGGCTGTTTCCAAAATTTAGCTACTATAAATTGTGCTGCATATATCACTGTAGTATGATGCTTTCAGATTTCTTGGGAAGATACCTAGAAAGGGAATAGCTGGGTCAAATGAAACCTATAGTTTTAGTTTCTTAAAGAATCTCCATAGTAATTTCTGGAGTGGTTGTACCTGTTTACACTCACACCAACAATGGAGAAGGGTTCCTTTTTCCCCACATCCCCACCAGCATTTTTTATTGGTTGATTCCTTGATAAATAGCCATTCTTTCTGGGGTTAGATAGAATCTCAGTGTTGTTTTAAATTGCATCTCTTGAATGACCAGTGATGTTGAACATTTTTTATATATTTATTTGCTGTTTGTACTTCTTCATCTGAGAAGTGTGTATTCATCTCAGATGCCCATTTTTGAATTTTGTCTTTAAATTTTTTTTAGTTCTTTATATATTCTAAATATTAGTTCTTTATGTGAAAAGTAGCTGGTAAAAATTTTTCCCATTCTGTGGGTTGTCCCTTCACTCTCTTGGTAATTTATTTTGCTGTGCAAAAGTTTTTTACTTTGATGAGATGCTAGTTGCTGATTCTTTGTATGAATGCTATTACAACTTCAACTAAATGTTAACTGACAAAATTTTTCATGTAAATAATAAAAAAAGATACTTGGGAGGAGTTATCGCTACAGCTACATTCTTATAAGAAAAATGAAACAAAATAAAAAATTCAAGAAAACAAAAACTACTCTAAAGCTTTAAGACAAAAATACATTAAAAACTAGTTAATTACTTACCTATTCTCTAATTACATCAAGATACTCTGCAGTCTTCTGTCCATCAAAATACATGTTTCTCAACTCTAACATATAAAATTTAGAAGTTTTTTCTTTCATTCTTACAATAAAAAAATAGCTTAGCAACTGGAATTAAGTTTTTTTGACCTATCAGAATTAAGACTGAAGTACAAGCTGCCTCATTGACAGCTGGAAAGACTGGCATCTTGGTCTACTTGCTGTAACTAAATAAACATAAACATGTGGCTTAAAAGCAACAGAAATTTATTTCTCACAGCCCTGAAAAATAAAAAGAATATGATCAAGACACTAAAAGATTTGAGATCTGGTGATGATCCTGATTCGTAGAAGGCCTCCTTCTCCTTATGTACTTATAAGGGAGAATGGAGCTCTCCAGGGGCTCTTTAAAAGGCCACTAATATCATTAATGAGAGTATCATCCTTATGATGTAATCACCTCCACAAAAGCATTCAGGGGGCACGGAAATATGGCCTTTCTCTTTCTCTCTGAGGAGAAGGAGGAGGAGCAGCAGGCCACCAGTGTCTTAAGTTGGTATGAATGCTTAGGTCATGATTTAATGAATTTGGGAGACTACTCCTGGACTGCTGTGAGTGTGAAGAACTCCTGGACATCGCAGTATTAAAAAAATCCCTCACACTTCTGTGAATTTTGCCTCCAGCAACCCCACCATATTCTCATGTTGAGGAACTAATGAAAATCCACTAATGCCTCTGCCAGAGAGATAGGCGCATAATCCCTGGCGTTCTCCACAATAGTGCCCTGCAGAAGTGCCATCAAATCACGGTCACAGGAATGAAGCACGCCCTTGATTAATTCATCGTTGTGCCTGAGGAAAGACTCAGTGAGCTTGAAGATATGTCGGAGAAAAAAACCAACGTGTTCAAAAATTGTAGGACAATTTCAAACTGTGTACTTTATGTCCACTTTTATATAGTACTTAGGATCCATGAAGTAACAGTAAGAGGAAAACATAGTGAAAGAAGTGTTTGAAATCAGAATGGCAGAGAAATTTCAAAAATTTTTCCAAAATTGTACACATAAGCATATAAGTCTGTCTACAAAAACAAAAGACAGTAAGGCCAGGCAGGAAGAGAAACAACTTACCTACAGAGGACATTATAATTATTTATGAAAGCATGAAAGAAAGAAAAGAGCAAAGTGAAGTTCATAGAGCATCAAAAGGAAAAAAAGACCCACCAACCATGAGTTCTGCATCTATCAAAAATGCCCTTCAAGGGGCCAGTGAGATAGCTCAGCGGCGTAAGTGCCTGCCTGGCAAGCGCGAGGGCCTGAGTTCGACTCCCGGTACCCACATACGAGAAAAGGGCCAGTGATATCGCTCAGCAGCACGGGTGCCTGCTGGTGCGTGAGGTCCTGAGGTCAACACTTGGTACCCACAAGAAAGAAAAAAGAAAAGAAAATTTGAGTGAATTTATCAGCAACACACCTACCCTACAAGAAGTTTTAACACAAACTCTTCAAAGAAGAAGAAAATAATATATAAATCAGAAACTCAGATTTATATAGAGCAAGAAAAAGCGGTGGAGAAAGAATGAATTAAAATAAAATAAAATTTAAAATTATCTCTTAATTGATATATAACTATGTAAATGAATAATTGTGATAATGCATTAATATATATATATATATATATATATGTTGAATGAACGTAGTATTATGAGACAGGAAGGAAATTTGTAACAATTGGTTTGTACATTAGAAAATATGTAAAATTAATATATTAAGCTTTTGCCATTAAAAAGAGAAAGAAAAATAATTTAAACCCAGAGCAGCAGAAAGAAAAATTAGAGGAAATGTTAATGAAACTAAAGTTAGGAGAATGATATGATGATAAATGAAACTAAAGGCTACATTTTGGAATAGATTTACAAAAATAGAAGTGTTTGATCAAAAATAACAAAAAAACCCCATAATTTGCCAATATCAGAAATGAGAGAACATTTAAATTTATTCTAAATACATCAAAAGAATAATAAGTGAATACTTTAAACAACTTTACACGTTGATGCTATTAATGAAACGACCAATTCTTTTTTTTTTTGTGGGTACTGGGGATCGAACTCAGGACCTTGTGCGCCAGCAGGAGCCTGTACCGTTGAGCGATATCACTGGCCCTTTTTTCCTATGTGGGTCCCAGGAGACGAACTCAGGACCTCGCGCTTGCCAGGCAGGCGCTTATGCCACTGAGCTATCTCACCGGCCCTCAATTCTTAAAAAGATAAAAATACTCCTACAAGCACAAATAATAACTATTTATGTATTAATGGAGTGAAATTAATCACTGGTAACTATGCAAAAAATCATGAAGCCCTGATGGATTCACTGGTAATTTCTCTCACATATCAAATTAAAAAAATCCACTTTCTAGAATTTCTTTCAGAAAACAGAGCCAGAGGAAACATATTCCAATTCATATGAGGTTATGATTATCCTAATTCCAAGGTAAAATTTTTTAAAAACTAAAAGAAAAGAAAGCTATAGACCCATGTCTTCCTTGCGTCTGCATGCAAGAAATATCAAAATATTAGCAAATAGAGTCCAGCAATGTATAAAAATAGTTATTAACCATCAAAGTTGGATTCAGTGTTGTGTATACTGGCTGATACAACATTTGGAAATGAATTGATGTAATTCATCGAACAAAAAAAAAATAAATTATTTGATTTTATTAATTAAAAAAATCAAAACCCTAAACACATTCATTATAAAACAAATCTCAGAAAACTTGGAAGAGAGAAGAATTTCTTGTGTAATTTAAGAATATCTATTAAAAATTACAGCTAGCACCATACTGGACATTTACCTCATATAATCTAAGATAGGAAACAAGCTATGGTTTATATCTAGATGTCCTTCCAAAACTTCATGTGCTCATAGGCAGGGCTTTTGGCAGGTGACTGAATTATGGAGTATTATAGTTGACTTGCTGTGAGGAGGTGGGATCTGGTTGGAATAGGTGGGTTGCCATGAGCATGACCTGGAGGGGTAGATCTCCCTCCTTGTCTCCTCCCTTGAGCTTCCTCTGCTTCCTGTTGGCCAGGATATGAGCAGCCCTCCGCCATTCACCTCTGCCATGTTATCCTGCCTTGGAGCCAGCCCACTATGGACTGAAACGTGAACCAAAATAAGCATCTCCTTGTTTATGGATGTCACATATTGCGTCTCAGCAGTGAAGAACATAGCTAAGACAATGTCTTCTCAGTCTCACTGTTATTTAGCATCATGGTGGAAATTCTTGCTCAGGTTACAAAACAACAGAGAAAACTAATGCTATGTAGATCAAAAAGAAAGAAATAGAACTGTCCCTGTGCACAGATGACATGATTAAGTAGAAATATTAAAGCACAGATTTAAAAAATCTTTGAATTAATAAGTCAAGCAAGTTTGTAAGATATAAGGTGATAAACAAAAGTCAACTGCTGCCTTACATGTACAATGTATAATGAGAATTTTAGAAACACGTCATTTATTCTGCATCAAAAATTAAAACATTGAAGTACAGATTAAACAAAGTAAAACCCCAAATGTGGAAAAGCAAAAAAAAGTGTATGAAATGCATCAAATATGATGTAAATAAATGGACACATAAATTTAAATACCCAACCGTGAATGTGCTAATTCTTGCTAACTTGTCATATGGATTTAATGCAGTAACCATCAAAATCCCAGGATGCAATTTTGTGTATAATAACAAACTACTTCTGATGTTTATATGGGGAAACACCCTAGAAAAGGCTATGTAATAGTGAAGCAGAACAAATAGAGAGCATACAACCTATTTTTGAAGACTACATAAACCTTCAGAAATAAAGGTAGCAAGATCTTGGCAAAGAACAAACGTGTATATCAGGATCAAATAACTGAAAAACCAGAAACAGGCACCCATAATTGCCAATGGAATTTGGCAGAGGAGCAGTCTTTCAGCAAATGGTGCTGGAACAACTGGACATACATATGCAAGGGGGAGACATCTATATCCGTATCTGTCCATACATCTTTATTTATATATCTTACACTTTCCATAAGAATTAACTCAAAGTGGATCATAGACCTAAATGTAACATTTATAAAACCTCTTTAAGAAAGCATGCAAGAAAAACAAAAGGAACCTTAGACTTAGCAATGAGGCCTCTCAAAGAAACACTTAAGTCAATACTAATGAGAAAAACATCAGACAAATCTTAGAGAGAAACGTTCCACAAAATACCTAACAGGTATTCCTCAAAAATGCCAGTCATCAAAACAAGTCTAAAGGAGGGTTAAGCTAAGAGGAGCCTAAGGAAACGTGACAACTAAGTGTAATGTGGCATTCCCTAAGGCATCTTGAAAGAGAAAAAAAAAAGAATATAGGGGTAAATTGAAAAAAAATTCTAAAATATATGGACTTTAGTTAGTCATAATGAATCCATATTTGCTCATTACTTACAACAACTGTACCATATCAATGTATAATGCTAATAGCAGAAAATGGATGGGACCTACAGAAGAGCTCTCTGCACTCTCGTCATAAAATTTTTAAAATCTTAAACTGTCCTAAAAGATTATTTTTAAAACTATAACAATCTAGTTTTTAACAGGGCTGATGTTGTTATACACAAAATAACATGAAGGAATTTAGTATGTTTTCTTTTTGTTACTCATCATTAACTATTTCTTTTTTAAGTTGCAACCTTGGATATGTTATTTCCTAAATCAGTCTGTAGCAGTACTAAACATTTTTGTGAGTTTTTGACATTTTGGTTATAATGTCCTCAAATCAGGTGGAAAAATTTAATCATTGAAGTCAAAGAATATCCCTATAGCTTCTGGTAATGAAATATTTTGAGAATTGCAATTGTTCTGAATATTAAAATTGAAATGAAACAATTATGACATTTATCTCTACAACATCAATAAAAAAGTGAAACAAAGAATGAGAATTAATCAGCAGAACAATTGATCTGAATTTGCATAATTGCATTAGAAAGATACTTTTTGATATCTTAAATTATAATTTGTAGCAGACTGGAATGAAATAGAGAGGAAACAATTCCCTCATTAAAGTTTTGGTGAAATATAAAAAAAAATAGATATGTCATTGAGAAGTTTTGTCTCATGAAAATATTTGTTAAGATCATTATCTTAAGTGAAGGCAAAAGATACTGTGAAAATATATAAATTATACATGTTTTAAATAAATCTTACATCCTGGAATGAATGATGAATTGCATGGCCATCTGCCTCATGAAGACCATAAAGATTGACTTGAGCTAAGTAAAGAAATATGAAATAATTTTTGAAAATTTTCTATATGTGTCAAAAATGTGAGGGAAAGGATGATCACTGTTGTTTTTAAAATGAACATTAGGCAAATATACATCAGGATAAAACATTTCATTTGATGCCTTTCATAAAAAAATTAATATTACTATAAAATGGGTCAACAAATGTTTTGAACATCTTTTTTGAAGTTAAGTACAAATCTATAATTTTATGGAAAAAGTGATTCTGAATATGTTGACACATTGTGATTCTACCTGGATGTATACATTGGGTGTGAGGCAGTAGAACTCATTATACTTTCCTTATGAATAGCTTTCACTTTTATTACTGTCACTAAATGTTTAACAGTTAGAAGGATTTATGATGAGATCACTAAAATAATCAATTCTAGTGGTGTTCACAGCAAGGGAGCTGGCAAGGTTTACAGCTACCTATGCGTGCAAAATACCCAGTCCACATAACTATCTATAAGCCAGATTCTCATATAAATGGAGTGAGAGAATAGGAATCATTATTGGAATAAAAATGACATTTTCTCTCTCAGTGTCTATACAATGCTTCAAAAATTACTATTGCAACATAAGTAATTTCTTTAGGCCAAAATGTGGTATTAATATTTGCTAGATTTCCAATATTTTAAATATTGCCTAAATGGAATTAAATGAAAAATTCAAGTAAAATTATTGTGTGTGTGTGTGTGAGGTCAAAGGTCTATTCTTTTTTAATAACCTTGTGGAGATTTGTTCTTCTTTTAAAACTGGTTGCATCTTTCTTTGGCAGTGAGTGAATAGAATCAAGTGACCCAAAATGTAAGCCTCCTCTGAGTAGGAAAAAAGAGGGAAAAAATTGACAGGAGACTTGTCATTTCTTCTCATTTGTTTACTAAATTTCTACTTACAGAAACAAAAGAGATGCAATAATTTTAAACAGAAAAAAATATGGTAAACAGGAGAAAAGATATACAGAAATGCTCTGAGGAATTTCCTAATGAAATATGCCGTGATGATGAGAATGTTACTTGAAAAACTGTAAGCTAAATGCACATATAATTTTATAGATTTTGAAAACCTGTTTAGAAAAATAATTGAATAGATATTTTCTTTAAAAATTGAATAATAAAATGAATGATAAATACCACAGAGAAGTATGTGTGCCTATGTTTATAGCAGCACAATTCATAATAGCTAAATCTTGGGATTAGTCTATATGCCCATCAACAGATAAATGGATAAAGAAAATGTGATACCTATACACAATGGAGTACTACTCTGCCATCAAGAAAGATAAACTTGAGGCACTTGTAGGAAAATGGATACACCTTGAGACCGTAATGTTAAGTGAAGTAAATCAGATACACAAGCTTGTACATGATATGTTTTCCTTGTGATCAATGTGAGTACATGCTGTTTTTGTCTTTCTGTGTTTGGCTTATTTCACTTAACCTAATGTCCTTCAGGTCCATCCTTGTAGCTGCAAATAGCAGGATTTCATCCATTTCTATAGCTGGATAGTACTTGCTGTATATATTCCCTAATATAAAAATTTTAATAAGAAAGAGGAGAGAGAAAAAAGAGAAAGAAAAAAGTAATTACATTCTAAGTATGCTCCCATTGTTGGTCTCTGATTTCACGCTAACGTGGTGTGAGAACTTTGCTGTATTTACATTTCTTTGGGTATACTAAGAAAGGTCTTTATTGTTGTCATAATAACGTGTTTTGAAAAAAATCCCAGAATAGGAAAATCTATGAAGATAGAGAGTACAGTATGTCAGTGGTTACCTCAATTACTGGGAGATGATAGTACGTAGAGTGTTTTGATGTGGGATTGCAAAAAAGACCTAAGTTTGATTGTGACTCTTTTATTGTGCTAAAATCTATTGAATCTTACATTTTAAGTTGGTAAATTATGAGTTATGAAAGCTTTTAGATCAGTAAAGTTGTTTTATTTTTAAAAAAGAGTGTGGTGTTATGATTCAATACATGTACATAAACTATAATGATGAAATCAGGATGATTAGCATTTTTATACCTATAAATATTATTTCCCTGCGTTGGAAACTTTAAAATCTTCTCCTCTAGTTATTTACATATGTGTAATTAAATGTTGAGGACTACGGTTACCTTATTGGGGGTATATATAGTTAAAACAACTTCTCTTTCCCGATTGTATTTTGGTACACATTATCCACTCTCTTATCATTCCTCTCCTCCATTCCATCCCTATCTGTTATGGAACTGTACTCTGATCTCTATTTCTTTATGATCGATTTGAGTACATGCTGTTTTTGTCTTTGTGTCTTTGGCTTATTTCACCTAACCTAATGTCCTTCAGGTCCATCCTTGAAGCTGCAAATGGGAGGATTTCATCCATTTCTATAGCTGGATAATACTTGCTGTATATATATGACATCTTTATACATTCATCCATTGTTGGAAATATTTATTAAGTTCACATATTGGCTACTTTGAATGTTGCTGCAATAAATATAGACTGTCAGTCACCTCTATGATATAATTATTTCATTTCCTTTCCCAGTAGTGGGATTTCTGCATCATATAATAATTCTATTTTCAGTTTCTTGAGGAATATGTATAGCATTTTTCCATAATGGATGTACTAATTTACATTCTCACTAATAATATATGTTTCCCCCTTTCTCGTAATCCTCTTCAGAACATTTTTTGTCTTTTTGATAATTTCCATTCTAATTGGAGTTAGATAATACCTTATGGTGGTTTTGATTTACATTTCCCTGAAGATTATGAAGGTTAAACATTTTTTCATATACTTGTTGGTTGTTTGTATATTTTCTTTTAGGAAATGTCTATTTACTCCATTTGCTGATTTTTTAACTGGGTTTTTTTGCTATTTTTTGCTGTTGCATTGTATGTGTTATATATTCTGTATATGAATCCCTTGTCTAATAGGTATTTTGTAATTACTTTCTCCAATTCTCTGATTTTCTTCACTCTATTGCTTTATTTACTGCATAGGAGGTTAGTTTTATATAATCTAATTTATCTATTATTGCTTTCATTGCCTATGCATTTGGGGTGCTATCTAAACAATATTTTTCTAACTTAGTGTCTTAAAGTGATTCCTTTATTCTTGCTCTTAGTAATTTCATAGTTGTGTATCTTATATTTAGTTTCTTGATCCAATTTGAGTTAATTTTACTATATGGTGTGAGATTAAGTTCTAGTTTGTATCTATGAATATGAATTTTTCCAGCACACCATTTATTGAAAATATTCCTTCTCCTTTCTCCCAGCATATTTTCTTAACAACTTTGCTGAAAATGAGTTGGCTGTAAATAAATGGATTAATTTTCAGATCTTTCTATTCTGTTCCATTAGTCTCTGTACCTGTTTTTCTGCCAGTATGATGCTTTTTTAATTACTGTAGCTTTGTAGTATATTTTGAGGTCAAGTATTATAATGCTTCTAGGTTTTTCCCCCTATGAATTGGAAAGAACAATCACGAAATCTATGTGGAACCAAAAAGGCCCAGAATAGTTTTTAAATTTTTTGTGATCACCATTATGCAAGAGGGGTAGCATTGCTCATTTGTCAAATTGAATAAACTATAGGAATGTTAAAATTTTTTTCAAGTTGTGAATCTTATGCCTATCTTCCTTGTATGATCACGAACTCAAATCTCCCCCTATGTTTCCTTTTGTTCTCTTGTTCACCCAAAGGTTTTGGTGGTGTTCCTTAGTACTATCCCAGAACATCACACTACAGCTCTTTCAGAGTGAGAATTGAATACTAATCTGTCTGTAGAGGAAGTTTTAAAATAATATTGGAAGTCAAGTCATCTGCCAGAGAACTAATAGAACTCTACAGCAGATCTCTGGAAAGAATATATGTATAAAGATAATATCTGGTGAATAGAGGCTTGGAAGCAGTAGGGGTTTACAGGAACAAGAGAGTGACAATGCCTTTTTCCCTTCAAAACTAGGACAATCATGTAATAGTGTGAAATCAGAGTCAAACTGTCTTTTCAATTTCTCCTGTATCATTTTTTAAAAATAAACTTTTAAAGAAAGTTTTAGAATTAGTTAATACTGCAAAGATAGTACTGAGAGTTTCCATACATTCCTCAGCCAATTCCCTTATGAACACTTTTCACTAGTATAGCCCATTTGTCATAAATTATGAACGGATAGTTATAGACTATGATTAACTAAAGTCTGTACTTTTTTCAGATTTTCTGTTTTTCCCTAAAGACTTTCTTTTTTCTGTTCCACATTCCTATCTAGGATTCTAAATTACATTTAGTTGCCAACTCTCTTTAGGGTGCTCTAGGCTCTGACAGTATTTTGAGCTTTCCTTGTTTTCTATGCCCTTGATAGTTTTGAAAAGTGCTGGGCAGATACTTTATAGAATGCCTCTCACATGGCATTTATTTGTATTTTTCATATATATATATATATATATATATATATATATATATATATATAGAGAGAGAGAGAGAGAGAGAGAGAGAGAGAGAGAGAGAGAAAGAGAGAGAGAGAACATAGAAAGTGCTATTTTCATTATCATTTGGTGGTTCAATACATAATTATAGTTTATCTCTCTAGATGCTACTTTTAATCACCTAGGTTGACGTAGTTCTGCCATGCTTTTGTACTACAAAGTTAATATTTTCCTTCTCTTTCACTTTCTACTCTTGGGAAGGAAGTCACTATCTGGAGCCTGCTGCACTGTGGGATTTATGCCCCATCGCTCTAAGAGAAGAATATCTATGAAAAATAGAATTATTCTAAACAGAGAACTTTTGTATTCTTTCCCTCTGATTTCTCCATCCAATAATTTATTCAGGGCCGGTGATATAGCTCAGCGGCATAAGCGTCTGCCTGGCAAGCGCAAGGTCCTGAGTTTGACTCCCAGTACCCACATATAAAAAAAATTTATTCATATTAATAGTTAGTCATGGAAATTTATTGTCTGATTTAAAATCAATACTTTTTATTTATTTTGTTACACAGCTTGCTACAATTTGGGGCATCAAGTGCTGTTTCAGTTGGTGCCTGTGTGTCTTTGGCATATATTCATCATTGTGGGATGTTGTTTCACTGGAGAGCAAACATTTTCTAAATGTGTAAAAATAGATGTTGTTCCAAGATGATCATGTTTCTTTAAGTATTTCTACATACAACCATTTATTTTTGGAGTCTAGCCTAGTTAGTATTCTCTGAGTTTTGTGGATCTATGGTTTAGTGTCTGTCTTTAATTTTTGAAAGTTTAGTCATTATTACTTCAAATATTTTTTGTACTGTTTTCTCTTCTTTTTCCACCTGGGTCCCTACATCTTTTAAAATTGTTGCACACTTCTTTGCTTCTGTTACTTTATTCATTCTGTTTTTTATTTTGGGAAGTTTAATTGATATATCTTCATGTGCGATTACCATTTCCTCAGCCATGTCTTACATATGATGAGTTGATCAAAAGCACTCTTTATTTCTGTTATAACAGTTTTGATTTCTATTATTTCCTTTTGGTTCTTAGAGTGCTCACCTCTGTTTATATCATCAGTCTTATATCCAGTGAAGTTGCTTCATGTAGTAGAATCTGAGGTAAATAGGTCTTTAGTTGAGAAATTATGTTAGTATGATTATAAGTTGGGGATTTTTGAATGCTTGCTGTAGGTACAGATGCAAAAGTCTTCAACAATTTTAGTGTCCTTATATTTTGTCTTTTCTCAGTACTCCTCTCCAGAAACAGTCTATGCCTTGCAACTCTTTTCAGCTGTATTGCACTGTTATTCTAATACTATATCCCAGTTGATATTGTGCCAAGGTTGTAGAAAGTAAGATTTATATAATTTTCCAATTAAATCTCAGGCTTTTGGTGGTCTAGTGTCTCTTGTCTACCACTTTCACCAGTTTTTCTTGCCTGATGAGACAGGAAAGGTAGCTATGACTGGAGACAGAAAACAGTTTGCAATGGGACAAGTCTCAGGTAAAACCTTTTCCCCAGAAAAGTAACACTTTTTAGTGGATAAGGCTCTGAGTGCATCTCATAAGGATTCCTTCTCCCAAGTTCCTCTGTACCCTAATCACCAGGAACTCCTTCATGGATCTTCCTTATGAGACTTTGACGTGTTCCCTGGAGGTGGAACCCAGAGGAGTTCCTCTAGGACTGTAGGTGTGAATGTTTCCAGAGTATACACTGAGCTGCACTTATCCTGCAGAAATTGGGCAAAATTACCATCTAAGTGTTTTTCACAGTTTACACCTCCAGGGGGCTCCTGATCCAAGTAAGAAGATTTTTGTTGTGAATTTCTGAGGTCACATGTCTCTTGTATTTCAGGGTAATAATTTGTCCTGTAAAATTATTACATTGGTGTGCCTAACCAAAAAAAAAAAAAAGAAAAAACAAATCTTTGGTTTACACTTTGCCTAGTTTTTCCATGTTGTAAGAATGAGAGAAAGAATCATAACACCTACCTTTTCTTTGTTGTAGCTAAAAGAGAAAGTTCACGTTAGCTTTTAAAATATATTTTGTTTTCTTGTTTGTCTTATAATTTAGATGATAGTGGGCACTAGTGGAAATTAATATTCCCTTCTCATTCCTCTCATCCTTAATTTTCCAGTTGTAAGTCCTTACATGGTTTCTTTCTTTCAAAATGGCTTTCAGGAAATTTTATTTTTATCATCTACACATCCTTCTTTCTGTCTTAAATTTCCTATTTTGTAGGTAAAAAATCTAGAATTGCATAATGATGAATCAATTTTCTCTTCTTCCAGACTACAAGGCTGGTGGGCACTGACTTAAAATAGAGAATATTGAGAAACGTTGATTATGTGGATAGTGTCTAGGCTGTCCTTGCCTCAGTTTCTTGAAAATATTAATTGTGAGTTTGCACGGATTTTTAAATTTAATGCCTGTTTTTGTTCTATTTCTTATCACCATGTTCCCATGTATATAAACTATGCAAGTAGAAAAATTAGTAACACAAATCCTTTCTTGAATACTTCTTCGATATATTAACTTGACAATTTCAATGTTGTGCTCTTAAAAAATAAACTTATTTTTTGTTTTATCTCTTATATTGGGTCTTACTTATGCACTTATATTTTATTCTGTCACTAAAAGAGACAGAGGTTAGTTGAAAGCATATGATGTGTCATAAGAGTCATGTAAAAGGGATCATAGCTCTCAAGGTGGATTGTTGCACAAACTTGAAAAAGAGTTGCATATTATGGGTCTGAAATCTTCAGATACTGAAAGAAGTGAAGGTTTTGGGATTGTCGTGTCATATGTTCTCACTCTCCTACAATGCATTTTGTTAGTAACCTCGGAGTAAGTGCGTCTTTAGTTCTCTGGGCAACACTTGCACACCATTGTTGTAATGATTCCAACAAGCTGTGGTGGCCTCAAAGGGACAGCACATTCCCTATACTGTCAGAAAAAACAACATTTAAGGGCAGTAAGAATTAATCTTTAGTTTGATCAGAATCCTAGATAAATATCAAAAATGATGTGCCAGTTAATTTCAATTATTAAAATGACTAGATGAAGGGACCCCTAGAGAAGTGACTAGATCGTGGGGTGCTATGCTTGTCAATGATCCACTAATGTCCATAGCTCCATGCTAGAGGAGGTGGGTCACTGGGCTTGTTCCTTTGGAGAGAGTGTGTCTCTCACTCTTCACCTTTGCTCTGGTCCCCAGCAGCTACGAAGGGAGTACCTTTTCTCTACCATACCTTTCCACAAAGTTGTTCCTACACTGGAGCCAGCCAACCGTAGACTGAACCACTAAAACTGTAAGCTAAAATAGACTCCTCCTACTTTAATTTTCTACTGTTGAGTATTTTATTCCATCAAAGGAAGAGCTAGCCAATAGAGAAAACTGGTACTGAGAAGTAGGGTACCTGTTTTGACTCCACATGGTAATATAGTTTAGAAGCATCTGGACGTAGTTTTCAGAAAGAGTTTGGAAAAAGTTTTAAGAAGTGGTCTATAGAAAGCCTAAAAAACCTGCTGGGCAGGTCTGGCTGGAGTTCAGATATTAGAACACTGGTAGGAATATGGTGAGTAAAGACCAGGATCATGAGACTTCAGACTTAAAGGAGGACTCTACAGGGAATAAGTCTAGAGGTCATCCATGTAGCTCTATGGCAAATGTTTGGTAAAATTTGCCTTTTTCCTGAGATGTTGCAGGTACCTGAGTTTAATGGCTATGGACTGAATGACCTGGCAGATGAAATTTCAAGGCAAGCAACATACAGGCTGTGGCATAGGTACTGCTGGCTATTTTTGACTAGATTTATAATGAAAATCAGAATTCAAAATAGAGCAGAAGGATTTTAAAAACTTAAATTTTGGCCCAAAAAGAACCAGCATAATTTTGGATCCAAAGAAGATGTGTTTGCTGAAAAGATTATTGGCATTACAAAACAAAACAAATAACTTGAACTGCATCTCAGGAATAAGCAAGATACCACCTATTGCAGTTTCAAGGGTGCAAATGTGTAAGCCTTTTATTTCAGAAGGACCATCTAAGGAATTCTTTCTTTGGGATTCATTTCACCATGCTCAGCCATCCAAGTCACTCAGAGGTTGCTGCATTCAAGGGGGCCTGGGTGTTGCTTGAGCTGCTTGATTTCAAAGGAAATCATGGAAAACCAGGCAATATGTGACCGAGGGGTAGGGGCATGCTTTAAGCCATGGGAATGAAGGCGAAGGTTTATTTGAGAACCCGGGAAGTTGGAGATGTCAAGTATGTGGAAAATCTGCCAAGGTAAACCACACACAGTGAGTGGAACCAACACAAGGAAGAAGACATGTAGGATGCAAGCAGCAAGGGTATAGGGAAGGGGACTGCTGGTGTTGTGCAACTCGCCTTCCTACTACATGCCAGGATGCCAGACATGGAGCTACAGAACTTAAATGTTTGTCCTGTTGTGTACTGGTCTTGCTTTTGTCCAATTCTTTTCTATCCTCCTGTTCTTCCCTTTGTGAATGGTAGTGTTTATCCACTGGATTTGTATCTCGGGATATTATAATCAGCATTTTGGTAGTATATTTGCTAAGAGCTAAGAGTTTGTTTCGAGTTAGTCTTTTGAGCATTGCTGGAACTGTTGGGACTTTGGGGTAAGGAATTAGTACATTTTCCATTGTACACAGATAGTTACATCATATTAAGCAGAATAGTGATCATGCTATTATGTACAATTACAGGAGGCATGGTTAGGTGTCAAATTCACAAGGCATGAACTTCTGGAGTAAATCTTAATTTCAACTTGACTGGACTAAGAGACCGCTAGTTAAGTGACTGGATCATGAGGGAGCAATAGTCTTTGGTGGGTTAATGCACTAATGTCCTTGCTGAGTGTGCTTTTAGAAGGGGTTTGCAGGTAGAGGAAGCGGGTCACCCCTTACAGCATGTACCTCTCAGTGCACTCTTTCCCTGTGTCTTAGTTTTCTGTCTGCCAAGAAGTAAGTAATTTTTTTCTAACACACTCTTTCACTATGATGTTGGAGCCAGTCACTCATAGACTAAAACCTCTGAAATTGTAAGCTGAAATATATTTTTCCTTCTCCAAACTGCAGGTGTCAGGTGTTTTTTCCAGTGATGGGAAACCGGACCAACATATCTCGATTATCACATCATTGTAATATTTAACTCATGTTTTCTGACACGTTTAAGCATACATAAATACAATCTTAGTATTTCTAGCTGTAAATACTTTAAAATGAAGTACAAATTTTAATATATGCTGATATCTCAACAAGAACAAAATCCACTTGCAGACTAACACAGGATAAAATATACTGTGGGTATCCTTATTTTAATGTGTATATTAGTTAATATACACATTATAATAACTATAATAGCTATAGCTAATAATTTTGGTCACAAAATTCATAGGATTAGTCATTGTCAATTCACCTTCTACATTATTCTAGATAATTACTTCATAAAACTTCATGAAGAAAAGCCCTCAAAAGCTTAAGAATTTATATTTGGTTATGATTTTTAAAAAGCAAACACTTTTAAAATAATATATATATATTCTAGTATTTAACACATAATTATATCAATTATTTGTAGAATTTACTAACTCAGAGCTGTATGTATGTGCATATATTTAATAAAACACAATTGAACCCAAATTGTGCTGACATACTAAAAATAAGCAAAGACAATAATGTTTTCCAACTTCATATATTTAATATATATGATGTCTGATATAACAGAGATAATGTGATTGTTTAAATCCTGTGACAGAATTTTCTTAGAGATGTAATACTATTTTCATAACATGCAGATATGCATTTCTAAAAGAAAGTTTAATATTTAGAAATTAAAATACTAAAAAATGAGGTGCTGGATAAATTTAATATAATTCCTTGTGAAACACAACAACTGTAGAAACAGAAAAATCATTGTTTGCTATACCAATAAACCAAAAACTCATTTAAGAAATGAATAAAACATAGATTTTTTAAGAAGAAAAACTGAGATGACGTATTATCAAAGTAGTTTTAGGGTTTTGGTGCTAGGGTTAATACATTAAATGATTATGAGAAGCACCATTTTCAATTGAGACTTTTCATTCAATTATTTTTCATGTGTGCTTATTGAATTATAAAAATAATTGAATTATCCATTCAAAATATAGCTAAGCTAAAATCAATCATAGCAGTAGGGTAGAAAATGACAATAAATAGGAATTAAATCACATTGACTTAATTGAGCTGACTCCAGGGGTTAGATATACATCTCTGCAGGAAATATATTAATATTAGTTTGCAATAGTTTCAACAGGGAAGAAAGTTTTGACTTTTGAAAGAAAACCATTTTTTGTAATCCAAATTACTGAAATAATTAGCTAAAGCAAATTTTCATCCAGTTGAGGGAAATTTTCAATAATAAGGTTTTTTGGCGTTTTAAATACCCCCTTTGGGACTCCAGTTTAGTTTTGGCTGGTTTTAACTGGGTTATTCTAAGACTTATAAACAGAGAAATTTAAAAGGCTTTTAACAAAAAGTAAGTTAATCTTATAAATACTTCCTGATTACTTGTGCCAATATCAGTAATCGAAGATATGGTTGTGTGTGTTTGTGTGCTTGCACGAGAGGGAGAGAGGAGCAAGGCAGAGTCAGAGAGACCAAAGAGATACAGAAATATTATCATAGCCTTGAAAAAAGTAAGGTAATAAATTTAAATTTCTAAATAATCATTTTGATTATACTTTATTTAATTACCCTAAAATTAATGAAAGTTGATTAATATTATGAATTTTCCATTTTTCAACTTTCTTTTGACAAGGTCAGGATAATGCTACATTTTCAGTTATAAATCCTATTACTGGTATATAAAAATTTGCCTAAAATAGGGAGATATGCTGATATACTCCATAGCAAAGAATGTTTCATACATTGCCTTCTTATAAGGTAATGTATAATAATCTTTACATCATTTTAGTATCTTTCTGTCCTATTTCATGTTGGTTTCCTTGGGTCTAAAAATCAAGTAATTTAGTAGAGTTACATTTCATCTTCTTCATCAAAGCTTACTGGAAGAGTTGGCCACAGACACCTGTGAATTCATTGCTGGATTTTCTTATTAGAAAATATTTGTGGAAAATCAGGATCATAATCTACTGAGTTAAATTCCATAACTAAGTAAACATAGGCTATGGATAGAAAACCATTACCCTTGTACAAAAAAAATTTAGTTCTGGTTCTTTCTTCTAAAATGTCTGCTGGGTCATGACATTAATTGAAGTCGATATAAAGATACTTTAGGAAAATTCTTTTCCAATGACTTTCTTGTATTAGTTAAATATCGAAAAGCTGTGTCAAACTTTAATTTGTCATAGACAGTTGCGAACAATGAAGGGTAATTTGTAGAAAATCAATTTAAAATGGATGAAGAATAAGGTACATAAATTGCTTACCAAGCAATATTTATAGGATCTTGTGATAGTTTTCTGAATGATTCTAACATCATTATATTTGTGATTTGAAATGGAAAATGAAAATTATCTAGTAAAGCCTTCTGCTCTGTGTGGTTTCCATATGAATTCTGCATGTTATGATTTTTGTTGTTTATATTTTCACATGGCAAATAATTATTAGTATAACTTTCAAAAATATATGATGAAAATAGAATTCTACAGGTAATTGACTGTATAAATTTTTGAAATATTGATATAGTAATATTTGCATATGCAGATGCCTAACAGGATAAACTCATCCAGGTTTTCAAATGTTATCCATGCCCTACTTCCTCTAGAAGTCCATCCTAAACATGATTTATCCCTATCTGATTCCAAATTCCTTCCTATCATCTCGATACATGCACAAGCCCAAATTTATCTTAGTAATGTCTCTCTGATTTTGAATGTCTGCTTTCTTGATAAATCCCTCATACAATAAATCATCTTCTAGCATTCTAATAACCTCTAAATCTGGATTTTCTTTTACATTTCACTCACCTGTTTGGGTCATATCAAACTGTATACAATTTCTTATTGTATTTGAAAATTTTCACAGTCCCTCTTACAACTGAAATCCCATACCTTTGATTTTATTACACTGTGCAACAGTCCATCTTTTATTCATTGACCCAATAATTCCTGTATGATTTCCTCTTTGACTCCTGTACATCTACTATTAAAGGAAATGCACACCTCTTCTCTGACATTCCTTTCTGTCTACAGTTGAAAACTGTTTATACAATTTTAGTCCTGTTGACCTACTGGCTTAATGGTGTCTGTGACCAAGAGCAAAATTGGCTTCAAGGATTCATTCAGCTATGCATTTCTTTCAGTGAGTAAATATGTACTGCGCATTTTTCATGAGTCAGATAGCCTGGGATATTAGCTTAGGTTTAAACAGTGAAGAAGACATGCATTCTCTCCAGCACAGACATTTGTACATTTGGGTAACAGAGCTGTTTTATACAAAATAATTTGCAATGTGAAACAACTCAAAGGAGAAATATGGGGTGAGCTACCCTGAGAAGAAAACTTAGTGAGTACTCTTAGCTTAGGCCACCATAACAAAATTCCCTGAAGTGGATAGTTTAAACAACAGAAAATTATTTTGTCATAGTTCTGCAGGCTGGGAAGTCTGAGATCAAGGTTTTGATTGATTTGGTTCCTGGTAAGGGCTCTCTTCCTGGTGAGCAGCTGATCACCTTTCCCACACCCTCCCATGGACGTTTCTCAGTGCACACTGTGGAAGAGAAAGGGACAAAGTTCCCTGTGTTTCTTCTTATCAGGTCTTAACCTATCATAAATGCCCCACTATCATGACCTCATCTAATTTCAATTGCCACTGCATTAGGTATTACATCTTCCATGTGATATTTTGAGAATCATAAACTTTCCATTCTTAATGTTCCCTGAAAAATGCATTTGTGATAATATTTAAAAGTGAACAGGTAAAGGAAAGCAACAGTGGAAAATCAGAAGAAAATGTTTTTATGGAAGTTTTGAATTAGGATATTACAGAGTATTTATTTAACTAAAATAAGACAAATAATGTTAGAGCTTGGTAGACAAGATAGACACGGTGTAGCATAATACAGAGAAGAGAGACGGGAGCCAGACCTTAAGGACCATGTTAAGACAATTTTATAAGTTTAGACTTATTGCTAAGACAAAAAATTAGCCAGGAGCTTTAACAAAGGAGTAGTATGATCTTTTTTTGTACCTTTCAATAAATTAGTGTAAAAGAATTTTGAATGCACATGAGTGATTATTATAATATAGTAAAAAATCATTATTCTTTGTACTAGTAGAGTGGTATCTGAGACAGAAACAACTGGACAAATTTAAGAAGTATCCAGAGCTTCAGCAATCAATTGGCTAGGTGGGTGATAAAAATAAATATTACCTTCAGCATAACATCCCTATTTCTAGTTTAAGCATCTCCTGGTTTGTTACTACCAAATAATGAGACACGAAACTTTTGAAGGGACATGAACACGAAGTCTTTTTCTGAATATATTTTTCTTGCTTAGTAAGAATGTTTCTGTCCTTTTCTTGGGCAACTATTAGTGATTGCTGCTAAAAATTATCTCCCCAGATTATGTCTGGGTTGAGCTATAGGACACAGCGATTCAATCAAATGCAAGTCCAGGAGGTGACGTGAAAGTATTTGTAGGTATTGATAACATCAATCATCAGTTTTCCTTAAGTGAAGGAGATTATCTAGATAATAGGCCTCACTGATATTCAGAAAAATCGAGGTGTTTCTAACAAAGAAAAAATTGTACTACAAGTGTTTACTCTTACCACCTGAGAGGCTTTCCATTCTGCCAGACTGTGCTATGGATTATAGATTTGAGGATTATTGCCTCAGTGATCACATGAGACAATTCCTTGAAGTAAATATCGCTCCTTCTCGCTCTGTACACCCACAGACACACGCACATGCATACACATGTGAGTGCACCAACACATACACACACGCACACTTGTATAGTTCTGTTTTTCTGGAGAACCCTGACTGGTACAACACATCGCTTTCTCTAAGCTCTATCCAACACTGATGCTTCTTGTCTTATGTTGAAGTTTCATCCCAATAAGTCCATCATAAATGAAAAATGGTGTAGTTAAAATTGTCTTTAGTATACCTGACTTCTTAAACATCATAGCTTAGCAAAACTAAGTAAGGATCAGTGGTTACCTGTGCAGTCTTGTGGCTGACTAGGAACTGCCATTGACTGCTCTGCCGACCTTAGTGACAGAGTATCATGTTGCACATTGCTAGCTCAGGAAAAGATCGAGATTCAAAATTCCGAGTACAGATTCTACTGAGGGTATATTGCTTGGGCACCATAGTAGGATCAAAAATTCTTAAGACTAATCATCATAAATTGAGAGGCATCTATATTTTCAGCTCTAATTAGACCTCTGATATATTGACCATATCTTCCTTCACCTAATTATAGACTGCCTTTCATATTATATTGTCATTCTTTACCTAGTTCAAATTTCATATTAATTTAATACAATCACTCCCTTGTAAATATAAGTTGCCTTGTCCTTATTAACTTATTTATACTGGCACATAAAACTTAATTCCTTCTTTGAACCTAACACAGCATAAAATCTATGCGTATTCCTGCAGCCATTCAGGTATCGGAAGCTGGAGAAAAGCGCTAGCAAGACACAGTAATTTATATCAAGTTAAATTCATGACTAAAAGGCTCATGTGGACTCTTACTGCTTCTTGTGCATCCATATCTCCAATATTTTAGATTCATAGTTTATACATTGTGTTTCCTCTTCAAATGTCTACCATCTCTTTTGCATCTTCTTTCATTTAATGAGCTTGCTTCTTATTTCACAGAGAAAAGTGAAACAATCAGAAGATAGTTCCCACTGCTTAGTAGTCATTGTCCTTATGTGGGCCGATGAATCCAACCCCAGACTGCTGCAAGTATTGGTTAATAATGGCTCATCAGTGCCTACTGCTCTAGATACTTGCCCTGGGTCACAGGAATCATCTTTTCTGGAAGTGCTTGGGAGATTGCATGAAACCTCTCTACCACTGGCAAATGGCTGTCATCCAATGACTCACTGATACATGACAGTGAATAATCAACTGCTCTTCTTCCTTCCTCATGTTCTTTCTGGGAGTGCTCACTGGATAAGTCACTTGCACAAGAATCCCCTTTGTAGTTTCTGCTTCAAGGAAACCTGATCTAGGAGACATAGTTTAGCATCATCGAGTACAGTATCTGTACACATAAGACTCTGGCTTTCCTCGTGGTACTGCAGAGTAACTCCTCACATTTTTATCTCCTATCTAGAGATAGTCATGATAAGTTTGCCAGTTCTTATCCTTTTGCACAGACTCAGGGGTACATTTCTTATTCTCCTTTGTTTCTCTCGCATTACTAATATATTCCCGAACCTCACCACTTTCATTAGTATTCAAGTATCCTTCCATTTCTCCATACTAAAAAATTCTTCCTTTTTCATACCCCATCTCTTTCACTCACTGTTGGTCTATTTATTTGCTTCTCTTTTCAGTACCTGTTAAAGCTGTCATCTGTTTCCAATGTCTACAGCTCTTCATTTCTAATTCTTTTGAACTTTGTCCAAGCTTGACTTTGTTTCCACCCTTCTACCAAAACTGGTCAAGTTCACTATTGATATTCAAGCTGCTAAACCCTGTAGTCAGTGGTTAATGATACACAATCTGTGTGCAGCATTTGATAGCTGAGACATAGCTTCTCTTTAATACTTTTAAAAAATTAAACTAGCGTACATTTCTTGGGTTTTCCATGTGCTCTTTAACTGCTACATTTTAATTTCTTTAGTTGTTTCCTCTTGTTCCTGATCTCTTAATGCTGTGGATCTCAGAGCTCAGTCTTGTTATTTTTTGTTTTTCCTCTACACTTATTTTGTTGAATAACACTATTTTAAAGACCACCACAGTTACCTTTTCTGCTCATATCTCTCTCCTGAACTCCAGACTCTTTTCCTCCTCTCACTTATCAATCTATATTCCATGTTTATTTAAATATCCTACCAGTTATCAAACAGTTAATTGCCAGTAAATGAAAACAACTCCAAATATAGTTAAATTTATTTTCACCCATTCTGCATGTCCGTTATGGACTAAACCATGGCAATGTTCCACATTTCTTTCACTCCGCGATGTAAGCCCACAGAACGGCCAGTGTGTAGAATGTTGCTGTTCTGGTGGCAGATGGAATTATGCAGAGAGAAACGATTGCTACTTTGCAAATCATTTGCCAACAAGCTATAAAGCTTCTGCTTGTAATTCATTGGTCAAAACATGCCACATGACCAATCAATAAATATGCATTCACTAAAATAGAAATAAAGACAGCATTCAATGAGAACTTTTTAATGTAGTTATGTTCCATAATAGAGAAAAAATATGATTTTTTTAACAGTCTAACAAACAATATTGAATTTTACATGGAAAAAATGTTCAGACCTGACAATTAGTTACATGTAATACTTTAATACATTGTAAAACATTTGATGATATTCTTATAAACTACTTCTTACATAATCTGAACAAAATATAATTAGAACTTAATGACATAAGATTTTAAAATTATGGCTTGACATTAAGAATTAATCTAGTAAACTCATTTTCAATACGTATATATGATAAAATAATACATAACATTTACACATTACAGCTATAGTATGTAACATATAAAATATTAGATAATTAGGTATTAATTATTTTAAAACTTTAATGAATTCTAAAGAATTGGCCAAATATATTCAGAGAAATAATTATAATGGTTAATGTCCATATGATTGTTAAAATGAGCACACAGAACAAGTAAAGATACAAAATAATATTTTGGAAAACTAGTAGGATTCAGTACTACAAGTATGAAAAAGAATGGAATTTTTGAACAAAAAAAGAAATGTCTTATAAAACAGAAGAAAGAGATACAAAATAATAAACAGAAATATAGATAAAAAATTCTGTACATTTTCTCTGCACTCGTGGTCTGAATCACAAATTTCAATGTTCCAACTTTTCTTTCTTCTCTTCTTGCTCTTTTTTACCAACTTCAATAATTTAAAAGCCATGGTAACATAAAAAAATGCAAATACCTCTGATAACCACACTCTGACCCAACATCTCTTCATCCATTAAGTCCTAGTGATAATTGAACCTAGAAATCATGAAAGGATAACATCTGTTTAGCTATTTGTTTAACTATAAATGACATAGACAAAAACAAAGTAAACAACAACAAAATAATACAAAATCTCTTCACTCAACAAGGCTTCAGCTCTGGATGTTGCTTTTATAATCTAGACAGGAGAAGGAGGGGAAAGACAAGTGTACAGTTGTGCTAACTGAATGTGAGTGTTTAAAAAATTCTCTAAAGTCTCCACCAGCATCTTCCCTGGAATATTACAGACTGTATTTGAGTTACATGGCCGTATCCAGTTGTAGGAAAATCCAGGAAGTTTATTATTTTTAACATTGCTGCAAAGAACAAATTCAGAGTGTTTTGTGTTTGTTTTTGCATAAAGAAAAATGTTAAATGGCAACCGGCAGTTTCAATTTTACTTCCAGGAATTTTACGTAATTTGTTATACCATGTAAACCATTTTTTTTTCCAGACAGGGACTTGCTATGTAGTTCAGGGTAGCTTTGAACTTACTATGTAGCCCAGGGTGGCTTTGAGTTCATGGTGATACTCCTGCCTCAGCCTCCTGAGTTCTAGGATTACAGGCATGTGCCACCACACCCTGGGATCATAATTATTACAGTGTAAACCAAAATAATGACATTATTTTGTTAAAGATTATACCATACAAAACCAATAAACAATCCATTAAAACTATTTGAACAATTTAAAAAATGGTCATATACTAATGATTTGAACTCCAATAATTTTATATGTTATTAGCTTTTGTAGGAATCCTAAATATAACAAATTTCACTTTTAATATTGAAATAGAATATTTTAATGTAAAAATGTAACATAAAGCTCTTCACAGAGATCTAAAAATTGATATTTGAATAGATTTAAGATTTTAGCACAGTTATGATGAAAATATCTATATTTTATTATTAATGTGGAGGAGAGAAGGATGAAAATTTAACAACAAAATTGCTCTAAATTAATCTGCAATAAGAAACATAGAATAATGAAAAATGAATTCAAAAAATGTAATACCAAGCGACCACCAAATCTTAAAGTGGTTTTTAAGATCACAATACGTGAAGGAAATAGACCAATGTGACATAATAGAATTTGAGTGTGTAAAAAAAAAAATTTCAGCGGTAAATATTGTTTGGAAAATATTTGATTTGAGTTAAAATATATATTTTAACATTAACATGATCTTTAGCCAAAAGTGAAATTTCCAATACAGTTGTGGATTTCAAAATAAAAATAAAAAGCATCTGCTGATTAAATGATTTATATGTTTGTTTAAAAATATCTTCTATATTTGAATTTTTTTTTGACCATGTGCTTCCCTGACTCCATGGCATCTATAAAATAATGTTATTTGAAACCCCTAAACTGAACAGTGGAGATGACAGCTTCAGAATTTCTATAGAACCACTATTAGTTTTTTGTAAGAAGTAATCAAAGAAGCATTTGCACAGAATTTTATATAAAAGTGATTTAAAAATCTGGTTGCTCAATATCTGAAAATGTGGGACAGGACAATAAAAACGAATGGGAAAGGGGGACTAAAATCTTTCCTTTCAAAGCTCCAGGCACTATCACTGCTCAATAAATTTTCATTTACATGTGATATCATTGCCTGGACTTTTGAATTCTGAAAGAGTTAGGATTATTGACAACCCAACATGCCCTTTCTTCTACCTGTATTACATTCCTCTGCTGCCCTCATCTGGTAAATGATGATTCTTTGTAGCCGATGAGATTTACCCTTGAATGGGCAGACTAATACTATGCATTTTAAGCAGTTTCGGAACTGTTTAGTACCCAACATTCATGTCAAATATTCAAAAGTCTCTAAAATGGTAGATTTTGTTCAATAGTCTCTGAAAGAAAAATATTTACAGACAAATGAACGTGGCAAAAATGACACCCGACCAAAGCATTTCTACCTCTTTATTGGGAACTGGTAATACTGAAATTATCAATGCTATTATAGTGTCTGGAGACAACTTCAGCTCAGCTGCATTTTCTGTTATTATATGAAAAGTGGAGAAATTGCAGACAGATCAGTATCTATGGCACACTGGTATTTTAAAATTAAATGTACATAGGCATAATTATCATGACTGTAGCTTAGTGTATGCAGAATGAACCTTGATTTATCACATTTCTGGTAACTTTTGACAAGAAACCTGCTTTTGAATGAAATGAGTATCAATTATATTTTATTGAAGAAACACACAATACAGCTTCTTCACTTGCCATGCTTTTCTTTTTTTCTTTTTTTGTACTGGGAGCTGAACTCAGGACCTTACACTTGCCAGGCAGGCGCTTGTGCCGCTGAGTTATATCCCCGTCCTGCTTTTCTTTGTGTGAGTATTGATTCATGGTGACTATACTGAATGAAAACGTAATGGAGTTTTGATGCTATGTCTTTGCAACAATTGGAATGAGAAGCTCATGTTTCTGTATTAAAATGGGTGGTTTAGATATTCAATGTTACTGGCAATGTCTCATAAAACCACTTACTTCAAGAGAACAAAACCTGGGAGATTAAATGTAGAAATATTTATCTAAGTAGCCTATACATTAGAGTTCATTAAAATAATAGTTGGGAGACATCGCATTGCTTTGTTTAGATTGTTAGGGGATTAGTTTGTGCTCTAAGAAAAGTATCTTTTTTGGTTTATAATTCCATGGATCATCATAGTGTCATTAATTTCTCCATTATTCCCAATTACATACTTTTCTAAAGGTGGCAAAAGTTTCAAACACTCTCAGATTTAATATGTTATCTGCAGTATTTTTGAGAATGGATTTATTCTTCCAGCTTTAACGTTAATAAGTTGCAATATTTCCATCCAAATATTTTTGCAAGGATGAAAATGATAAACTTTGAGCTTCTATGAACCAATGGAATATTATACATTTTTTATAATTCCACCCAATCCAATGATTGTATCTATCTTCAGATACCCACAGACAATAAGAAAAAGTAACTGAATCATACATAGTTGCCATACTGAGAGACCCAAATTTCTAATATATGAGAAAGTGTTGGATTTGGCAGCAAATTAAGGGAGAGATACAGCAAAAATTTTCCCAGATGTGTAAGTGTGGGAGGGATGGAAGTTGAGGATAAGGAGGAGTAAATATACTTGGTTTGAAAAGTGAGGAAAGGAAGACAATTAGGTGATGAAATCTTTCTCATCATCAAATAGAAAAGTTTATATGTTCATTAAGGTAAGCTGCTGCACTGAGGGCTGCAATGCAAGTGGGAGACAGTATCTAAAATGATTAAAGAAGTCATACTGACAGGAAAAGTGCAAAGCGGGTGAAAGGCAAAGGCAGGGAATAGGAAGCGGAGGAAAATTCAAGGAAAAGACTAGAAGTAGCTCCTACTAAACATTTTCATATAGACTATACACCAGGCACTGTAAGCTAAAAGGCCAAGGAGGTGGGTTTGGGATTTTTATCTGATATAGTTACCTGACTTAATGTCCCTGCTTTTAATATAGCCTCATCAGAGCTACCTAGGAAACAACATATATTCTAATATTTTTTGAAAGCTATCACATAGCAAAAAGTACATTTTTGTATTTTTTCTTTGTTTTGTTTATACTCTCTAGGATTAAATCTGCACGTACACATTTCCTTTTGTCTGAAAAACTTTTGAGCTAATGAGATAAATTATTTACCTCCCAAACATGCAACATGTAGTGGAGAGACATCATATGCTAAATGATCTGATACATGTGGACACTTCTGTGCAGAAACAAAGAGAATGGAGCGTCAGTAGATGCTACTGGCCTGTAACAATCCCGAAATTCAGATACTTGTATTGATCAGTCCTTCTTTTGGAAAGTTTTCTTGGGTTTATACTTCTAATTCCTGACACATATTTCTGACCGTGAGTCATTCTTCCTTTTTCATTAGAAGTGACCTACTGTTTATAACTGCGTGATTTTCCAGCCTGTTTTTGTGCATGGAAGTTTGGGGTCTAGAGAGCTTCTTTCACTTTGAGTCACATGTGTCACTTTTATTCCAAACTGCATGCTACTTCTCTCAATAAATTTCTCTTACAAACAATGTCGAATTCAAATCACATTGAGACTTATTTCACTGGGCAAGAGACATGGCCTTAACTTTCTTTGACGTAGATTCCTAGATACCATGAAC